>CM038673.1:152097626-154544030 GCA_021605145.1 Aegilops bicornis
ATCATCTTCATCAACTTTGCAGGCAAGTAACACATGATCATACCTGGTTCTACTACCCAGTTTTTATGCATTAGATCTATCCTCGAACATTGCATGATTAGGATCTAATTAAATTGTGGGTTTTGGGAAGTAGATTGAGGTAGTACCTATTACCTATTTTATTATCAAACCTTTGGGAGCTACTTCTGCGTTTGCTTATTATGCTATGCTAGTAGGCGTGGATTGGGTGAGTGTATTCCATGACGGATGTGAGATTGTTATTTAATGGTTTATTTAAGGTGGCAACTTAAACACACATCTGGGTGGATTGAGGCACCTGGTTTCTATCAGGACTTGCCTGTTTTTCTTCGGACCGCCACCCAGGCTCAAAGGGATCATGAGATTATTCAAATTAGTAACTTCCGTGTGCAGCCACAAGCCATCATGGGCTCTGGCATAGTTGAGTAAGTCGTGTGAACTCTTATAGTGGTGGACTAGCACATGTAGGGGATGTAGGTGTACCGGTCTACCCGTCGTAAGGTGCTAGCGCTTCTGAAAGACTATGTCTCGGTCATCCGTTTCTCAAACACCCTGCAAAGACGAGAAATCAAGCGGAGGCGATCGAGTCTTGTGGGGAAAAGTCGCAAACCTCTGCAGAGTGTATAAACTAATCATGATTAGCCGTGTCCCGGTTATGGACAATTTTGAGTAACTAGTTCTTGGATTATCCTGTTGATCTCATCACGTTACTTAATATAATTGTTTGGGTTTAATGAGTACTTTTAATTGGGATTGAGAATGCTGTCAACCATTCTCAATGTTTAACAACCACCATGATAGTTAAATAAATTTATTCCTTTGTAGTAGGGAAAAATTAGCTTTTCGCAAAACTGTAACCATAGAGCTTTCCACCAGCCATACATGCATGTAGTATAGCTTATTCTTTCTTTACTCTCTATGTGTTAAATTGCCAGCATATTCCATGTGCTGACCCATTTTCGGGCTGCAACTTTTCATGTTGCAGACTTTTCGCATTTACAGTAAGTGATACGTTAGGGTGACGATTTCCTATACTCAACTTTGCCGTTGGTGTTGATGGGAATCCACAACCTTGTTGCTTCCGCTATATTTTGGATTGAGGTAATAGTATTTACGTTACTTTATACATGTGATTTACCTCTGTTATATATCCTTCGAGTAATCGTGTGTGTCAAGATACCGATCCAGTGGATGACACCTAAGCCACGAAGACTTGATCCATTCGGTCGGTCGCTACAAGATGGTATCAGAGCACATGTTGACTATAGGACGTGACCCTAGAAACTGACAAGCCCATAGGAAAGATTTTTCTCTACAACTTCATTTTCAAATAATCTTTTACCTCTCTTCTCTTCTGAGCTTATTCAAATATTCCCTTTTTAGTGAGACCATACCCCTTTTCCCTTTTGACCACTCGAAGATTCGACCGATGAGACCACTCCAATGAGACAAGATATCGGACAATTAAGACCATTTGAAATGAAGAGGATTTTACCTTGTAAATGGAAACTACAACTGTTGAAGACTCCGAAGACTTGGAGAATTTGAAGGCTCTGAAGAATTCCCAAATTTGTATGACCCAGGAAGGCTACCTTTATGGAACCTGGCAGACTATGGAAGCTGTCAATACCCGAGGTCAAGGTGTATCGGAGAAAGATCGGAGCATGGAGAGTTAGTAACTCAAAGTTTTGTCAGGAGAACCCTAAGGCGGGAGATATCAATTATGGAATGATAGCTCATGGAAATGACAAGAGCAGAAACACGCTATCCATGATGTTATCACCCGCTTATGCTTTTGTCACCGTGCGGAGTTAAGTATGCAGATACATGGAAGGATAGAGGGTGGAAGGCTGATGGAGCATCTGTCAGCAAAAGATGCAGTTTTAAATCTTAGTTGGTGCATCACCAGGATCTGGAGTATTACATCAAGAAGTTAGGGTGGATCTGCAGGAAGCCGTAGATGACAAGGAAGCAGTTCGTGAAGAACTTCGGGACCCGTGGTTTGCATGAACAAGACTTGAAGAGTTTGATGACGTTGAAGATTTATTGACCTTTAGAAGACCCAACCCCTGTTATATACCTACGTTAGATGCGACGATTGTGAGCTGTCATTTGTTTGATGTTTTTTTTCCGACAGCCACAAATAAAAATTTGTCTTTTCAAAACAATTGTTTGCATTGTGTGTATCCCTCCCTGTCTATCTCTCTTATCTCACCCCAAAACCCTTGTACCCGATAGAGGATGAATGGAGATGAGCTCATATTATCTGGATCGATGAGTCAATTGGAGATGCACCGATGGATTCAGAACATGGAGGATCACATGGAGAATAACCCTATAGCCGGAAAGAATATGGCCCAGCATGCTCTTCAGTGCTTTGAAAGAGGTGCTGCTATTTGGTGGAGGATGTACCAAACCATCAATAGATGGCAAGGAGTAACCACTTGGGAAGAATTTAAGTTTACTTTGCCAAAGCCTCGGTTTGTGTCCCAGAAATTGGAGCCTTATGAAAATATTATGAAGAACCCTTGTGCATGCAAGCTCTGTGGAGAAATAGGACACACCCATAAGGAACACAAGGATGAATGCCCTAATTGTGAAGGAAGTCACCCAACTGAAGAATGCCCAACTAGACAGATTACTTGTTTCTTGTGTGAAGGAACTACCCACTACCCTTTCGATTGTCACATTTAGACTATGGTACAGAGAACCATCCAGCAGAAGAAAGAAGAAATGAAAGGAGCCCTCATGGAGATGTTAGAAGAACCTGTGACGAAGGAAGATGTTGAGGACATACACAAAGGAAACAAAATTAAAGCCCGCACCAAGTCATGCTATTCATGTGGAGAAGAAGGACACATCTCCCAAGATTGTGCGAATGGAGATCTAGTAAAATTCGGTAGAGGAAGTAGAGTATGACCCACAGGAAATAGAAGCCCTGATTGGAACGGAAAGGTCCAGAAGAGGAATAGGTTGGACTCTGTGAACAACCAAATTTCTACAAAGAAAGACCTGAGTCATATCACATGTTTCAGTGCAAAAATTCAGGGCACTACTTCAATGATTGCCCAAGAGGGAAGATAAGGACCCCAGGAGGCTATATAATCACAAGGAAACCTCGATATTTGTCAGAAGTAATATGTTTCCGTTGTGATGAAGCTGGGCACTTTGCCAGAGAATGTCCGAAGGAGAAGGAGACTGGTGATATATAGTTGAATTTGTAACCGAATAAATGTAGTAGTAGAAGTGAGAGCTTTTCCTTTATATTGAGGTGTTAAGTTGAGACATGTAATGGAAGAGCAAGATGATTTAAGAATCAATAAAGTTAGCAGTGTTGGTACTGTTTTGGATTTTATGAGTTACACTATGAGGAAAGATGTTGACCAATTTCGAGGATATGAGAAATATGGTCTATGGAATATTGGAACATTTTAAGGGTGGTAGTACCCTGTAAGAACCGTTGACCCTGGAAAAGATAAGGATACCTTGAATGGATTTCAGACAAAATGAATATGAGTTTTGCCTCGATATGTTTGATACCCCAAGGGAGTGTGGGATGAAGTTGGAGACCGTCAGTTGTTTGGACCAAATGTGATCAAGGAGTCAGAAAATAATGTTAAGTGGATTCGAGATAGACTGAAGGTAGCTCAGTCCAGGCAGAAGAGTTATGCAGACTCAAAAACGCAAGGAGGTAGTCTATGAAATCGGAGACAGAACATATCTTTGTGTGCCACTCTGCGAGGAGTTAAACGATTTGGAGTTAGCCCCGAGATTTGTAGGACCATACTGAGTTTTGGAGCATATGGGAGAGGTTACCAACAAGTTGGAGTCACCCGAAGGACTGTCAGGAGTTCATGATGTGTTTCACGTTTCCCAGTTGAAGAAGTACCATGCAGAGATGGCCAATATTCCCCTGTAAGGACGCTTGACCCCGGAAAGGATAATGATGTTCCACGAAGTGGAGTATGGACTTCATAAGTATAAGTTTTTATCTCGGTATGTGGGATATCCCACGAGGATGAAGAGATGAATTACTATTGGATATAAAGGAGGTATGATGTTGGAAATATGGATCAATGGAAATTCCATGATGAGTCTTGAGTAATCATGTCCTAGTTTGGTACAAATAGAAGGAAGGAAGACACTACAATTGGATGGATTTAAGAATACTAGGAAGTTGGAAGTTGGAATAATGGTCAGAAGCCCGTGGATAAGTTCAAGGACTACAAGTGATGAGATGGGCCATAACCCACGGGCCCAGGGACCTGCCAAGAAGCAAGCACACTCTTGTCAAGGAAAAACTCGGAAGAAGTTACAATTTTATCGATGCATTTATCTTATAGGAGTTTACGCAAAACCTGAGAGTTGTTAAGGAACGATAGTTGTTTGTTTGGCTTGCAGAAATCAATGGATTTTCCGAACTTGGTTCGTCGACAAGAAAAATTCTGCAATGCTTGTGAGGATGACCGAGTGTTAGAATGCGAGATTCGCTAAACCATGTACAAAGTAATGATTTGGGTCCCGGATGGATTGATCACCATACCGACTTACTCTTATTATTCGCTTTGCTATAGGGGATGGTAAATCTGAGTGACTTACCTATAGTAGAGAGACGACGATCAAAACCTTGTTTGAACCTTAGAATGGTATAAGAATTGTTCCCCTTGTACACGGCAGTTGTTGCCAACCGTAGGTTAAACGGTGAGGTTCAACCCAGACCCATTTTCCTGCAGGACAAACCATAAATTGATGACCACCATGAGATATCGATAGTTGTTTAGAATTGGCGCCCGGACCGTCGACTATGAAGACCCGGGCCGGATAACCTTACCAAGATGAAAGGACAAAAGAATTGAGGAAAAGGTTATGCCACCACCGGAAGAGCCAGAGAAGGAATTATCCTTAAGATCTGAGAAGACCGACACTGTCAACGATAAGGATGGAGTATATGAGTTTTGATGGAACCGTAACCATGCTTCTAAGGGTGGTAGCACCCCAGACCCCCTCGTGATGATCGATGGATTTTTGAGAAGACCCCCAAACCCTAAGCTATTTCTTTCTAGCCTCTCCGAATCTCGAGGACGAGATTCATTTTAAGGGTGGTAGGTTTGTAACATCCCAAAATTCTAAATTTTGGAATGTTATAAACAAATAGATAGTTTTGAATGATTGTTTGATTGATTGACTGAAAGTGAGTGAATTCGAAATCTTTTTGAAAGTTAAATGAGAGGGAATAAAAGGACTTTCCCAAACTTTCATTTTTGCTTTTATGATGTTCGGGAATTCAAATTCTTTTCATCACAAAACCCTGGAGAGAAGATGACATGACTTCTTCCATTTATTTAAATGACAAGGGGTGTTGAAAATATTTGAATTTCATTTGGAAAATATTTCCAATTCTGAAACTTTATGCAACTCAATGATTTTCAAGAGCGAAGATAAAATGACTTCTTCAAAACATATGAAATATGAGTTGGGAGTTTCAAAGAATTTAAAATTCAAAGTTCTTTTGAATTTATTTTCAATTTGGAGTTATTTGAGTTTTATTCAAATTATTTTTCTCCAAAAATAAAATATATGGAAAATAGGGTAACATGATTCCCTACCTCAGAAAAATGGGGAGAAATAAATTTGAATTCATTTTGATATTTTTAAAATAATTTTTGTTGGATTTTATTGGACCAAGAGCACTCCTTAATTTATTCGAATTTGTGTGAATTTTATTTAATGCTATAGAAATGTCCATGTTGTAGGAAATCTTTTGCTGAAAATTTTTATATATTATATGCCTATATAAAATTTTTATTTCTTTGGTTTTATTATTATATTTGTCTCTGTTTTAAATAAATGTTAAAAAACTTCTCTCTGATCAACCGGGCCGGCCCATTTCAGCCAGCCATGCCCAAGGTCTTGTCGCTTCGAATCATGTAAGCGGAGACCGCTGTTCAGACGACAGCCGCCGCCTCGACGTCCGTGCCGCCTCAGGACTCCCCTCACAAGACGCCACCGCCACCGCCCTCCCGCCTTTATAAGCGGGCGCCCAGACCCTCTCTCTCCTCCTCTCCTGTCGCGACTCACCGGAGCCGCCGCCACATCTCACCGGAGCCGCCTCCACCCTGCTCCGTCCCGTCGCCGTGGACCGCCGCCGACGCCGCCATCCTCCCGCCTCGGCCGACGCCACTTCCCTTCTCGCTACTCGCCGCCGACGCCCGGAGCCGTCGCCCCGTTCCTCGCCGACGCCCGACGCCGCGGGAAGCCGCCGGAGTTCCGCCGCCGGTTTTCCGACAGAAAACCGCCCCAACCGGTAAAACCCTAGTTCGGTTTTAATTCGGTTCTTTTTCAGTTAAGTTAGGACTAGATCGTTTTTTTTTAGATTTATTTTATGGACGTTCATTAGTTAGGATTCTGTAGTGAACGAGTTCGTCGGATTAGGCTCGCAACGAACGCTCGCTTGCATACAGTTTTTCCTTTTCTTTTTAATTTTCGGCGAGGACCTATCTCGTGAATACTTTTTGCGATTAGCCTGATCTTCAAACCCTCATAACTTTTTACTCGTTTATCCAAATCCAACGAAACCAACGCCCACGTCTTCGTTATGATCCCCTCTATCCAGTAATCCAACTCAAACATGTTTTTCAAAATTTAAAATTTGAATTCAAACAGATTTGTATTCAAACTTCGTTTGATTGTAGCTTGAGTTTCGTAACTCCGATTTAGTTGATTCTTTTTGCAAATCGAAGCTCTTGACCTAAACTTTCTGATAAGGCCTATAATTTTGGTACTGTTAGAAATTGTTTTATGTTGCAAGAGTTATTTGATTGGTTTTGATGTTTTCCGAATTGTTCCTTCGTTCTTTCCGATCTTTTGAGTTATTGCTTATGTGTGGTTATTATTGATTGCTTACGATAGATTGACCGGACTGTGACGAGTAGACCTATCAAGAGTTTTGAGTGCGAATCATCTTCATTAACTTTGCAGGCAAGTAACACTTGATCATACCTGGTTCTACTACCCAGTTTTTATGCATTAGATCTATCCTCGAACATTGCATGATTAGGATCTAATTAAATTGTGGGTTTTGGGAAGTAGATTGAGGTAGTACCTATTACCTATTTTATTATCAAACCTTTGGGAGCTACTTCTGCGTTTGCTTATTATGCTATGCTAGTAGACGTGGATTGGGTGAGTGTATTCCATGACAGATGTGAGATTGTTATTTAATGGTTTATTTAAGGTGGCAACTTAAACACACATCTAGGTGGATTGAGGCAACTGGTTTCTATCAGGACTTGCCTGTTTTTCTTCGGACCGCCACCCAGGCTCAAAGGGATCATGAGATTATTCAAACTAGTAACTTCCGTGTGCAGCCACAAGCCATTATGGGCTCTGGCATAGTTGAGTAAGTCATGCGAACTCTTATAGTGGTGGACTAGAAGATGTAGGGGATGTAGGTGTACCGGTCTACCCGTCGTAAGGTGCTAGCGCTCGAAAGACTATGTCTCGGTCATCTGCTTCTCAAACACCTCTGCAAGACGAGAAATCAAACGGAGGCGATCGAGTCTGGTGGGGACAAGTGCGCAAACCTCTGCAGAGTGTATAAACTAATCATGATTAGCCGTGTCCCCGGTTATGGACAATTTTGAGTACCTAGTGCTTGGATTATCATGTTGATCTCATCAATGCTACTTAATATAATTGTTTGGGTTTAATGAGTACTTTTAATTGGGATTGAGAATGTCATCAACCATTCTCAATGTTTAACAACCACCATGATAGTTAAATAAATTTATTCCTTTGTAGTAGGGAAAAATTGGCTTCTCGCAAAACTCAGAACCATAGAGCTTTCCACCAGCCATACATGCATGTAGTATAGCTTATTCTTTCTTTACTCTCTATGTGTTACATTGCCAAAGCATATTCCATGTCTGACCCGTTTTGGCTGCAACTTTTCATGTTGCAGACTTTTCGCATTTACGAGTAAGTGATACGTTAGGGTTACGATTTCCTATACTCAACTTTGCCGTTGGTGTTGATGGGAATCCACAACCTTGTTGCTTCCGCTATATTTTGGATTGAGGTAATAGTATTTACGTTACTTTATACATGTGATTTACCTCTGTTATAAATCCTTCGAGTACTGTGTGTGTCAGCATACCGATCCAGGGATGACACCTAAGCATAGAGACTTGATCCATTCGGGTCGGGTCGCTACATCCCAGGTGCTTGCTTTAACTTCGCGCTGTCAAATGTGGTTGCATGTTGCATATGGTGTCTATCTTGTATTGCTTCCAATTTGGTTAAACTGCATCTGCTTAGTTTACACATTATACCTTTGATAATGACATGCCTTCCTGTTTTTGATACATACTACATATGTCTATTAACCATGTTCTTACATATAACTAATGCTCTTTTGTATCCCTCGTCAATCACTTATGATGAGACAGTCACCCGGGTGGGTTACTGTGAGACGCCCTACTCGTTTAAAGAGTGCAGTGTCATCCTCCCCACATGATTCTCAAGAAACAGCAAGGCTAAATGAAGATAATCAACGTAGCTCTCTAGTTGATCACCACAATTCCCCCACACCACCGTCGCAGGTGCTTGCTCTTACTTGGCAGTGTGATATGTGGTTGCATGTTGCATATAGTGTCTACCTTGTAATGCTTCTAATTAGGGTAAATTGCATCTGCTTAGTTAACACATTATACCTGTGAATATGACATGCCTTCCTGTTTTTGGTACATACTACGTCTTTCTATTAACCATGTTCTTACATCAAACTACTTTGCTTGTGTATCCCTCATCAATGCTACTAATTTGTTAAATTGCATCTCCTTAGCTTACACATTATACATGTGAATATGACACGCCTTCCTGTTTTTGGTACATACTACATCCGCCTATCACACCATGTTCTTACATCAAACTCATCGTTCTTGTGTATCCTGCATCTATCGCTTATGATGAGACAAATCCATGGCGTGGGTTAATATGAGGCGTAGTACTCTTATAAAGAATGCAATTTCATCCTCTCCACATGATTCTCCGTAAGCAGCAAGCCTAAATGAAGACATTGAATGTAGCTCATGCACCAAGACCGCACTTCCCTACACCACCATCACAGGTGCTTGTTCTAACTTCACGGTGTGATATGTGGTTGCATGTTGCATACAAAGTGTCTAGCTTGTAGTGCTTCTAATTAGGGTAAATTGCATCTGCTTAGTTTACACACTATACCGTGAATATGACATGCCTTCCTATTTTTGGTACACACTACATCTATGTGTTAACCTTGTTCTTACATGAAACTACCTCTCTTTTGTATCCTGCATCAATCACTTACGATGAGTCACCTTTATTCATTGCATATTGCATATTATATCTAGCGTGTTGCCATGTATTGCTTCTAATTTGGTCAAATACATTTGTTAGGGCACCCTTTTAATTTGGCAGAGTGATATTGGTTTCATCTTTCATATGGTTTCTAGCTTGCATCGATTCTAACAAGTTCAAGCACCTTGTGCTTAGTTTACATTTTATACATCATACATGTCAATATGTCACGATGTCCTGTTTTTCATACATATTCCATCCTATCATGCGGCTGCCTTACATGAAAGTATTGTTCGTCAGTATCATGCATCAATGAGTTCTGAAGAGCAAATTTTATTCCTTTTCCTTGTGGGTTTGACTTGACAAGGCAAAATCAAGAAAGAGTAAGGAAAAGAGTAAGGAAGGTGATGATGGTGGTCCTCTGCAGCAACGTAAACGGAGCATCTGTACCGACTCTCCTTGTACTGATAGTGCATTACAAGGTCCAAGTCTCCGCTCCCCTACTCCACCATCCAAGGTGCTTGCTCTAACTTGGCAGTGTGATATCTGGTTGCATGTTGCATATGGTGTCTAGCTCGTATTGCTCCTAATTAGTGTAAACTGCATCTGCTTAGCTTACACATGATACATGTGAATATGACACGCTTTCCTGTTTTTGGTACATACTATATCATCTATCACACCATGTTCTTACATGAAACTACTCTTCTTGTGTATCCTGCATCACCACTTATGATGGGACACCTTTAAGTTGGCAGTGTGATATTGGTTTGCGTCTTGAATATGATTTCTAGCATGTATTGCTTCTAGTTTGATGAACGCATACCTATGACAAGACAGCTTTTAACTTGACAGAGTGATATTGATTGCACCTTCCATATGGTGTCTTGCGGTGTTTCTAATTTGTTGAAGTGCCTTCGCTTAGTTACCACATCATAGGTGTGATATGTCAAGCCGTCCATTTTATTGTACATACTCCATCCTCGTATCATGACTTTGGCTTTCATCAGAGTAGTGTTCGTCAGTTTCATGCATGAATGAGTTCTGAAGAGCGAATGATATTCCTTTTTCTTGTCGGTATGACCTCACAATGCAAAATCAATAAAGGTGAAGGAAATTGGCAAGGCATTGGATGATGGTGGTCCTTTCGAGCAACTGAAATGGAGGTTCTCTACAAATTCTACTCCGCCATCCTCCCAACAAGATTCGCAAGACAACGCAAGGCTAGGCAGTCAACGTAGTTGTGTAGATGATGAGCACATCTCCCTACTCCACCATCACAGTGCTTGCTCTAACTTGGTTCTATTATATGTGGTTGCATGTTGCGTATGATGTCTAGCTTGTATTGCTTCTAACTTTGTTGAATTGCATCTGCTTACTTTACACATAATGCCTGTGAATATGACATGTGTTCCTGTTTCTACATCAGACTACTATTCTTGCATATCCCGCATCAGTCACTTATCATAAGGCACCTTTAAGTCACCACTGTGATATTGGTTGTGTCTTGCATATGATTTCTAGCATGTACTGCTGCTAATTTGTTGAAACGCCATACAGTTTGAACTTGGTAGAGTGATATTGGTTGCATCTTTCATGTGGTGTCTAGCTTGCAGTGCTTCTAATTTGTTGAAATGCCTTCTGCTTACTTGCCACATCATAGGTGTGAATATGTCACACCATCCTGTTTTTCATACATATTCCATCCTTGCATCATGTGTTTGCCTTTCATCCGAGTAGTGTTCGTCAGTATCATGTATGAATGAGTTCTGAAGAGCGAATTTTATTCCTTTTTCTTATCGGTTTGACTTCACAATGCAAAATCATTACAGCTGAAGGAAATTAGTCCGAAGGATGATGGTGGTCCTCTGAGCAACTCAAACAGGGTCTCTACAGATTCTACTCCGCCATCCTCCCAACAAGATTCGCAAGACAACACAAGGCTGGACAGTCAACGTACTTGTGTAGATGATGAGCACATCTCCCTACTCCACCATCACAGTGCTTGCTCTAACTTGACACTATTATATGTGGTTGCATGTTGCGTATGATGTCTAGCTTGTATTGCTTCTAACTTGAATTGCATTTGCTTACTTTACACATAATGCCCGTGAATATGACACGTGTTCTGCTTTCTAGAACATACGTGTACATGATGAGCACATCTCCCCTACTCCACCATCACAGGTGCTTGCTCTTACTTGGAACTGTTATACGTGGTTGCATTTTCCGTATGATGTCTAGTTTGTATTTCTTCTGATTATGTTGAATTGCATCTGTGTAGCTTACAACTTATACCTACAATGATCACTTACCCATAAGACACATTTAACTTGGGACTGTGATGTAGGTTGCATCTTGCATTGTCTTCTAGCTTGTACTGCTTCTCATTTCTTGAAATGGCACTTACGACGAGACACTTTTTACCTGATAGAGTGATATTGGTTACATGTTCATATGGTGCCTAGTTTTCATTTCTTTTAATTTTGTTGAAATGCCTTCCGCTTACTGTTTTTTCATAGATATTCCATCCTCCTATCGTACGTGTGAATACGAAACGCTGTCTTTTTTTGTATATATTCCATCCTCCTATCCTAGGATTGCCTTACATCAAAGTAGTGTTCGTCTGTATCATGCATCAACCAGTTATGCAGAGCTAATTTTATTCATCTTCTTGTGGTTTTGACTTCATAAGGCAATATCAGAAAATAGGAAGGAAAAGAGTAAGTTAGGGGATGTTGGTGGTCCTCCGCACCGATGCAAACAGAGACTCTCTAGATTTGCCCATGCTACTGCTAATGAAGTTGAAGTCCCAAGACTACATGATGAGTTCTTCTCCCGTACTCCACCATCGCAGGTGCTTGCTCTAAGTTGACAGTGTGATAATTGGTTTCATGTTGCATATGTTGTCTAGCCTGTATTTCTTCTATTTTGATTAAATTGCACCTGCTAAGTTTATACGTTATACATGTGCATATGACATGGCTTTCTGTGTCTAGAATACACTGCATCTATCGATCACACCATGTTCTTACATCAAAGTACTGTTGTTGTGTATCCTGCATCAGTCACTCATGATTGGACGCTTTGAACATGGCAGTTTGATAGTGGTTGCATCTTGCATTGATTTCTACGTTGTACTGCTTCTAATTTTTCGAATTGCCACTTATGACAAGACACTTTTAACTTGGCAGAGTAATATTGGTTGCATCTTTCATATGGTGTCTAGCTTGCATTACTTCTATTTTCTTGAAAATTCTTCTGCTTAGTTTGCACATCGTAGCTGTGAATATGTCATGCCGTCCTGTTTTTCTTACATATTCCATCCTCATAAAGTTGTCTTACATCAAAGTATAGCTTATCTGTATCATGCATCAATGAGTTCTCAAGAGTGATTTTATTCTTTTGTGTTGTGGGTACAGCTTGACATGGCAAAGTCAAAAAAGAGCAAGGAAAATAATATAGTAGGGAGTGTTGTTACTAAATCGGGTGAAGCAGAAAAGGTTACGCCATCGAGATTCTCGCTAGTACTTATAGTGCAAGAGAAGGTCCAAGTCCACCGCTAAATCTACAAACACAAGATCACCTGCTCCATGAGCTGCAGATCCGCTTCAACTGCATTTCAAAGATCTCAACTGCCATTTCGTTCATTTGCTCCGAACTGGCTAGTTCCCAAGCTGCCTTCACACCTAACACTACTTCAAGCAATCACGACACAACAGGACTTGCCAAGATCAGATTAACCTCATGAGCATCAACACCAAGACGGTACTGACCGAGTCAAGTTGCGATTGCATGCTCCTTTATATGTACTCTCACGGTTTGATGTACACTAACACTTTCCATATTCGTTGTTGAACTAGCACCACGGCGCAAGCGAAAGCAGACATCGAGGATAATGCTTGACGGATTAACAAAATCTAAAGGAGGAAGAATGGAGATCCATTTTGAGGCACGTTTAAAAGGCCACGTGATGCTCTGAGTCAGCCAATTTAGTATCAGAGGCAGCCGTTGCCGTTAGGTGTCATGCATGTATCCTCCCAACATGGATCCAGTACAGGAATGAGAAAGACAATACCCAGTTTAACACCTTCCTTGACCATTTATCCGTAAGTAATGTTATTCATCGCAATTAGTAATATTTTCTTGCTTTGTCCCATACTTTCTAGCTTCCTTCTAATAAGACTCACATTCTTTTTTCGATAGATGAGGTTCAAGTTGGATCCGAAAGATGATGCAACTAAACAAGCATGCACTCATGTTTTCGATGCCGCTCATGACAAGATCGGTACCACCTTAGAAAATCTCACTTTGAAGGCAAGGATAACAATGAAATCGCCCAAACATCTCGGGTGGAATATATTACAGATGAAGACCGGATCGCCCTCGTTAAACACTGGTCCGATCCAAAGTATCAGGTAGGCTATATGTATTTGATCAGACCACATATTGAACTTGTATTTATGTATGTGCCTTACAAGTGTATCTTCTTCTAGGCTAACTGTTTGAAGAACAAAACCAACCGTTCTAAAGTGAAATTCCAATAGAAAATAGGATCTCGTAGCTATATTGCACACTGCGAGGCTTTTGTAAATAGCTGCTACTTCCTTCTTTTTTTGTGCCATATTATCGTATCTATATTGACTTGTTCCAAATACAGAGGAAAGCCCGTGCGGACCAAAAAGAACTCGAATCAATGCAAAGGTAAATCTTCAAGGATTGCCACACCAGCAAGATGAAGGGCATGAGCACACCAGTTCAAGCCGCTATTGTAAGTCCTTACTCCTCCTGCCTTGAACTGATTGGTACTGTGATGTGTTCATTTAACTACTTGGTTTGCAGCCAATGTCAATTACTCTGTTCACTTTTATACACAGTTGTCTTAATGTATCATTTCACCTTAGATGGTTTAAAAGAGACGAAGGATATTCTTTTGGTCTTGATCTGTAATCTAGTTGTTATGTTCACGTGCGCACACAATGATAAAATAGGCTGTTCGTTTTATATCTGTTTTCCCATGATATGAATGATGTCATACTGTGTTCATCCTACTTTAAACCATGTATCTTTATCCTTAGATGTCAATGAATGTGAGGAAATAGACAATACAGTAGGCATGCTACACGGACATATGTTCCTAAATTGATTTTATTATGTAGTTGGCACTACAATACATCCTAATATATTACAGTAGTTCACCAAAATAAGTTATGTATAAACGTTTAACCAACTTTGTTTGTTTTTGTCTCATTAGTAACTTATCCGGTACACTAATCTACAAGTTCAAACTTTCAGGAAGCTATGGAACAAATGATTGAACAGCCACAACCACCTGAAGGTGACTGATGTCTACTACGCAACCTTCTTCTTGTAGACGTTGTTGGGCCTGCAAGTGCACAGGTTTGTAGGACAGTAGCAAATTTCCCTCAAGTGGATGACCTAAGGTTTATCAATCCGTGGGAGGCGAGGGATGAAGATGGTCTCTCTCAAGCAACCCTGCAACCAAATAACAAAGAGTCTCTCGTGTCCCCAACACACCCAATACAATGGTAAATTGTATAGGTGCACTAGTTCGGCGAAGAGATGGTGATACAAGTGCAATATGGATGGTAGATAAAGGTTTTTGTAATCTGAAATAGTAAAAACAGCAAGGTAACTAATGATAAAGTGAGCGTAAACGGTATTGCAATGATAGGAAACAAGGCAAAGGGTTCATACTTTCACTAGTCCAAGTTCTCTCAACAATAATAACATAGATAGATCATATAACAATCCCTCAACATGCAACAAAGAGTCACTCCAAAGCCACTAATAGCGAAGAACAAACGTAGAGATTATGGTAGGGTACAAAACCACCTCAAAGTTATTCTTTCGGATCGATCTATAAAAGAGTTCGTACTAGAATAACACCTTAAGACACAAATCAACCAAAACCCTAATGTCACCTAGATACTCCATTGTCACTTCAAGTATCCGTGGGCATGATTATACGATATGCATCACACAATCTTAGATTCAACCAACCAACACAAAGTACTTCAAAGAGTGCCCCAAAGTTTCTACCAAAGAGTCAAGTAAACGTGTACCAACCCCTATGCATAGGTTCATGGGCGGAACCCGCAAGTTGGTCACCAAATCATACATCAAGTGGCACGTGATATCCCATTGTCACCACAGATAAACACGGCAAGACATACATCAAGTGTTCTCAAATCAAAGACTCAATCCGATAAGATAACTTCAAGAGGGAATCTCAATTCATCACAAGAGAGTAGAGGGGGAGAAACGTCATAAGATCCAACTATAATAGCAAAGCTCGAGATACATCAAGATCGTGCCATAGAGAGAACACGAGAGAGAGAGAGAGAGATCAAACACATAGCTACTAGTACATACCCTCAGCCCCGAGGGTGAACTACTCCCTCCTCGTCATGGAGAGTGTCGGGATGATGAAGATGGCCACCGGTGATGGATTCCCCCTCCGTGAGGTGCGGAACGGGCTCCGAGAGGTTTTGGTGTCTCTGAGAGGCTTGCGTGGCGGAACTCCCGATCTATCTTGATTTTCGATGTTTTTAGGGTACGTAGGCTTATATAGGTGAAAGAAGTCGGCCGGGAGGTGCTCGAGGGGCCCACGAGACAGGGGGCGCGCCCTACAGGGGGGGCGCGCCCTCCTATCTCGTGGATGCCTCGAGGATCTTCTGACGTAAACTCCAAGTCTCCAGGATCATATTCTTCCAAAAAATCACGATGTCGAAGGTTTCATTCCGTTTGGACTCCGTTTGATATTCCTTTTCTTTGAAATACCGAAACAGGCAATAAAACAGCAATATGGGCTGGGCCTCCGGTTAATAGGTTGGTCCCAAAAGTAATATAAAAGTGTATAATAAAGCCCGAAATCATCCAAAAGAGGTAATATAATAGCATGGAACAATAAAAAATTAAAGATACGTTGGAGACGTATCAAGCATCCCCAAGCTTAATTCCTGCTCGTCCTCGAGTAGGTAAATGATAAAAATAAGAATTTTTGATGTGGAATGCTACCTAGCATAATTCATAATGTAATTTTCTTTATTGTGGCATGAATGTTCAGATCCAAATGATTCAAAATAAAAGTTCATATATATATAATAAATAGTAACACTTCAAGCATACTAATCAAAGTAATCATGTCTTTTTAAAATAACATGGCAAAAGAAAGTTCATCCCTAGACAATCATATAGTTAGGCTATGCTTCATTTTCGTCACACAAAGATGTTCCCAACTTCTATACCCCCGATGACAAGCCAAGCAATTGTTTCATACTTAAATAATCTCAAACTTTTTCAACCTTCACGTAATACATGAGCATGAGCCATGGATATAGCACTATGGGTGGAATAGAATATGATGATGGGGATTGTGTGGAGAAGACAAAAAAGGAGAAAGTCTCACATTGACGAGGATAATCAACGGGCTATGGAGAGGCCCATCAATTGATGTAAACATGAGGAGTAGGGATTGCCATGCAAAGGAAGCACTAGAGCTATGAATAAATGATCAACAAAATAAAACTAGTGGGTGTGCATCCAACTTGCTTGCTCACGAAGGCCTAGGGCATTTGAGGAAGCCCATCGTAGGAATATACAAGCCAAGTTCTATAATGAAAAATTCCCACTAGTATGAAAAAGACAACTTATGAGACTCACTATATGAAAAACATGGTGCTACTTTGAAGCACAATATATGAGACTCACTACATGAAGAACAAGGTGCTACTTTGAAGCACAAGTGTGGAAAAAGAGATATTAACATTGCCCTTTTTTTGGGCCTTACTTTTTTTCTTTTTGGCCTTTCTTCCTTTTTTGGGCAATGCTCTAATAATGATGATCATCACACTTCTATTGATTACAACATATGAATTACAACTCGAAACTAGAACAAGATATGACTCTATATGAATGCCTCCGGCGATGTACCGGGATGGTGCAATGAATCAGGAGTGACATGTATGAAAAATAATGCATGGCGGCTTTGCCACAAATACGATGTCAACTACATGATCATGCAATGGCAATATGACAAAAGTAAAGTATGTCATGATGATGAGCGGAACGGTGGAAAGTTGCATGGCAATATATCTCGGAATGGCTATGGAAATGCCATAATAGGTAGGTATGGTGGCTGTTTTGAGGAAGATATTGGAAGGTTTATGTGTGATAGAGCGTATCATATCACGGGGTTGGACGCACCGGCGAAGTTTGCACCAACTCTCAAGGTGAGAAAGGGCAATGCACGGTACCGAAGAGGCTAGCAATGGCGGAAAGGTAAAAATGCGTATAATCCATGGACTCAACATTAGTCAAAAGAACTCATATACTTATTGCAAAAATTTAGAAGTCATCAAAAACCAAGTACTACGCGCATGCTCCTAGGGGGATAGATTGGTAGGAAAAGACCATCGCCGTCTCCCCGACCGCCACTCATAAGGATGCAAATGCCTTGTACACTTCATGTTTCAAATTTGTTACACAACTTTAACCATACGTGCATGCTACGGGACTTGCTAACTTCAACACAAGCATTCTTTAAATTCATAATCACCCAACTATCATGACTTTAATATCACTACCTCCATATCTCAAAACAATTATCAAGTATCAAATTGATCATAGCATCCAATTCACTTCCTATGATAGTTTTTATTATACCCAACTTGGATGCTCATCATTCTAGGACCAACTTTGTAACCATAGCAAATACCATGCTGTTCTAAAAGACTCTCAAAATAATATAAGTGAAGCATGAGAGACTAGCAATTTCTACAAAATATAACCACCACCGTGCTCTAAAAGATATAAGTGATGCACTAGAGCAAATGACAAAATACTCCAAAAGATATAAGTGAAGGTCAATGAGTAGTCGAATAGTTATGCAACTATGTGAAGACTCTCTAACATTAAGGAATTTCAGATCTTGGTATTGTATTCAAACATCAAGCAAAGAAAAATAAAATTACATTGCAAGGATAGCACAACTCATGTGAAGAAGCAAAAACTTAGGTTCAACCGATACTAACCGAAAGTTGTTGAAGAAGAAAGGTGGGATGCCTACCGGGGCATCCCCAAGCTTAGATGCTTGAGACTTCTTGCAATATTATCTTGGGGTGCCTTGGGAATCCCCAAGCTTGAACTTTTGTGTCTCCTTAATTCCTCCCATATCATGGTTTCTCTTTTTATCAAAAGCTTCATTCACAACAAACTCAACAAGAACTCGTGAGATAGGTTAGTATAAACCAATGCAAAACCTTATCATTTTCTACTGTAACAAATCACTAACATTATTATTCAACATTGCATATTAAATGACTCTGCATATTTAATACTCCTATCCTTAAATAGAATCATTAAACAAGCAAACATATGCAAAAAAGGCAAACATAACAACAATCTGCCAAAACAGTACAGTCTGTAAAGAATGCAAGAGTATCAATACTTCCCTGACTCCAAAAATTATGAACTAAAATTCCCACTGTAATAAATTTATCAGAGATCAATATGCAAAAATATTCAACATTATACCACTCTCTGACGTTTCTAGGGAATTTTGCAACAGCAGTAAACTTTCTGTTTTCAAACAGCAACATGTATACTAGCAAAATAAGCATGGCAAAGGCTATCCTTGACATTTTTATTGGAACCAAAGATGCAAAACATTATTCTAAATAACATCAAGCAAAAACTAACAAGATAAAATGACGCTCCAAGAAAAACACATATCATGTGGTGAATAAAAATATAGCTTCAAGTAAAGTTACCGATGAACGAAGACGAAAGAGGGGATGCCATCCGGGGCATCCCCAAGCTTAGGCTCTTGGTTGTCCTTGAATATTACCTTGGGGTGCCTTGGGAATCCCCAAGCTTAGGCTCTTGCCACTCCTTATTCCATAGTCCATCAAATCTTTACCCAAAACTTGAAAACTTCACAACACAAAACTTAACAGAAAACTCGTAAGCTCCGTTAGCGAAAGAAAACAAAACGCCACTTCAAGGTACGCTAATGAACTCATTCTTTATTTATATTGGTGTTAAACCTACTGTATTCCAACTTCTCTATGGTTTGTAAACTATTTGTTGTATGGTTGTTCAAGAGCAATGGCTGAAAAAAGGTGGAGATCGTGCTGCTCCATCAGATTCTACAGCCTGAAACATTAGCACTCAGGTCAAATGATCTGTGCTTCTATACATCTGATGGTGCTTTTATCTGGAAGGACTGTAAACTTTATGCCAACAGGCCTTTTGTTGTATGGTTGGAATTTATTTTGTTGTGATACAACATTTATGATGCTGCCCCAGGCTGCAGTAGTTACGACGCTATTTTTGTATAGTGTAGGTTTATCTTAGTAATGTATTCGGCCGAAAGCTTGGCAGGAGCCCAACATGCCAACATTCGCTTCGGGCCCATTCCAATTGGGCTAAAACGATTACGGGCCGAAATTGACATGTAGCCCACTAAAAATATCTGGGCCTAAATCAGCATAAGCTTTCATATTTTTCTGGTAGGCCCGTGCCCATAGTGGGCCTTTAACAGGCCTAAACATATTTTGGCCCTCAGTAAAAATAGGCCGTTTACAGGTGTAAATATCTTGTGCCCATAAAAAACATGGGCCTTTAATAGACCGAAAGTGAGATTGGGCCCTGATTGTGCCAAATAACCCACTCGACTTAGCAGGCCGAAATGGTGGCCCATTTACGACGCAGATCTTTGACAGGCCGAAATTCGGACGGGCCGTAAATGCGCCGAACTAATACACGGGCCTTTAACAGGCCTGAACTTCGGTCGGGCTAGATTATCATCATTTTCATATGGGCCGTTAATGGGCCCGATATGACGTTGGGCCACCTATGGCCCATGGTTTACGTCCGGCGTTAACAGGCCGAAAATGACAACAGGAAGAAAGTGGCCCAAATCTATAGTGGACCTCTAAGAGGCCGAAATTTTTGATTGCATGTAAATGGTCCCAAATGAAGCCGGACCTTTAACAGGCGGGAAATACACCGGGCCGGATTCGGCCCAATTACTTAGCGGACTGTTAACGGGCCAGAAGTGACCATGGGCCGGGTTGATGGCAAGTTTAGGAAAGGTCGTTGACGGGCCGATTTGACAGAGAATGTTGGGCCTTTAGCTGGGTCGGCCCATTGTGGTCTGCAGAATCTTGTGGGCCTTTAGCTGGGCCGGCCTATTGTGGTCTGCAAAATCTTGTGGGCCTTTAGCTGGGCCGGCCCATTATGGTGTGCAAAATCTTGTGGGCCCTTAGCTGGGCCGGCCCATTGTGGTCTGCTAAATCTTATGGGCCTTCGGTTGGGCTGGCCCATTTAAACTTTGTGGGCCTCTGTTGGGCCGGTCCACGTGTCAACATATCATAGGCCCATCTTGACCGTTGGATGAGTGACACCTGTTAACGCGAGTCGACGCGTGGATCCGCTGTACCAATGAGAATTTTACACGTGGAAAATCGGCATTGGTTGTGGCTGTTAACGGGTTATCGGATCCAAAATCCGACCCGATAGCTTAACGGCATTCCGTTACGGTGGATGCCACGTGGTCGGTCACCCTTGACGAAAAGCACTTCGCGGACGCGGGATTTATCGTCATGGAAGTGGACACTTCCGTGATGATAATTTTGGTAATGTCATGGAACACTTCTACGACACCATAGGTATGACTATCTTGATTCTGTCATAAATTTGTCATGAATGTACATGCATGACAAAAAACGCGACCTACTGTGACAAACACGTATCATCACGGAAGTGTATTTTTTTTGTAGTGTTCATCACATAACGGTTCACCATACGTGCATGCTATGGGAATCAAAAACTTTGACAGAAGTATCTCCCAAATTCACAATTACTCAACTAGCATGACTCTAATATCACCATCTTCATATCTCAAAACAATCATAAGGAATCAAACTTCTCATAGTATTCAATGCACTTTATATGAAAATTTTAATAAATCCCTCTTGGATACCCATCATATTAGGACTAGTTTTATAACCCAATTAAATTACCATGCTGTTTAAGACTCTCAAAATAATATAATTGAAACATGAGAGTTCATCTATTTCTTCAAAATAAAACCACTGTCGTGCTCTAAAAAGATATAAGTGAAGCACTAGAGCAAATGACAAACTACTCTAAAAGATATAAGTGAAGATCAATGAGTAGTCGAATAATTATGTAACTATGTGAAGACTCTCTAACATTTAAGAATTTCAGATCTTGGGATTTTATTCAAACAGCAAGCAAAACAAAATAAAATAAAATGACGCTCCAAGCAAAACACATATCATGTGGTGAATAAAAATATAGCTCCAAGTAAGGTTGCCGATGAACGAAGACGAAAGAGGGGATGCCATCCTGGGCATCCCCAATCTTAGTCTCTTGGTTGTCCTTAAATATTACCTTGGGGTATCTTGGGAATCCCCAAGCTTAGGCTCTTGCCACTCCTTATTCCATAGTCCGTCGAATCTTTACCCAAAACTTGAAAACTTCACAACTCAAAATTTAACAGAAAACTTGTAAGCTCCGTTAGTATAAGAAAATAAATCACCACTTAGGTACTGTTGTGAACTCATTCCAAGTTCATATTGGTGTAATATCTACTGTAATCCAACTTCCCTATGGTTCATCAAAATAACCAAGCAACACATAGAAAACAGAATCTGTCAAACACAGAACAGTCTGTAGTAATTTGTAACTATTGGATACTTATATAACTTCAAAACTCCATCCAAATTAGGAAAACCTGAGAAATTTGTGTACCAATCCATAGCAAAAATAATCAGATCAAAAGCATGTTTCTGTGAATTATCAAAACTAATTTACCGAGCACATAAATTTCTTATTTTCAGCAGGATCAGCACAACTATCACTATAAGCTATCCTAAAGGTCTTACTTCGCACTTTATTGAAACAAAAGCTATAAAAAATGATTACTATAGTAGATTAATGATGTGAACACACAAAAGCAGTAAGGGTAAATATTGGGTTGTCTCCCAATAAGCGCTTTTCTTTAATGCCTTTTTAGCTAGGCATGATGATTTCAATGATGTTCACATAAAAGATAAGAATTGAAACATAAGGAGAGCATCATGAAGAATATGACTATCACATTTAAGTATAACCCACTTCCTATGCATAGGGATTTTGTGAGCAAACAATTTATGGGAACGAGGATCAACTAGCATAGGGAAGCAAAACAAGCATAACTTCAAGATTTTAAGCACATAGAGAGGAAACTTGATAAGCATATATTCCTCCCTCATAATAATTTTCAGTAGCATCATGAATGAATTAAACAATATAACTATCACATAAAGCATTCTTTTCATGAGCCACAAGCATAGAATTTTTATTACTCTCTACATAAGCAAATTTCTTCTCATGAATAGAAGTGGGAGCAAACTTAACAAAATAACTATCATGTGAAGCATAATCCAATTGAAAATTAAAATCATGCTGATAAGTTTCATGTCGGTGTACAAAAGTAGGGGCTCTCCTTTTTACCCCTTTACTTGTGCACGGGCAGTCAGAGCCGCGCGCCGCGGCGACACTTAGCAGGGCAGAGGAGGGAAGCCGGAGAGAAGCCGAATCACAAGACAACCAAGGCAACGCCAAGACTAGAGAACACAAAAGAGCAAGGGGGCGGGGTGGACTCCCCCGGCAAGAGCCTTGCCGGGGCAGACTCCGCGGCCCCGGCAAGAGCCTTACTGGGGCAACTTGCCCGATGCCAGTAGAGCAGGCCACCCTTGAGCCCGTGGGTTCCAACACCACCAACCAACTACATTGGAACCAAGGCTCGGGAGGCGCCTCTATGGTGGCATGCAGATCTTCGTCAAGATCATGAACACACAAGATCAGATGAGGATCAAAAGACGACGACCCTCGGCGGGATCCAAGCCGAGGAAATCCACAAGACCCCTGGCAAGTGCCTTGCCGGGGACGACTGCAACGCCACGACAAGACCCTTGTTGGGCCCCCAGCAAGACCCTTGCCGAGGGCATCAGCGGGGCCACAGCCAGGCCCGCGCCTGCCAAGACTCCACCACCGTCCCCAAGCAGCTGCTAGCTCAACCACCGGGCAGCACTGTGGTGGCGACGGGCGGCCTCTACACCGACTCAGCAAGCACTGCGTGGTGGCATGCAACCCTTCGTGAAGGCTCCACCACCGCCAGCCCAAAGAGCCAGCCAACGTGATACCGCAAGGCCTCGCCACCGAGCGTGTCAAAGCCAGCGAGCGGCGGCTACCGGACGTGCTTCCTTGCCGTCCCCGATAAAGCGAGAGGGACACGTCGGCAGCGCATTAAATGTGTTTGTCCGACGATCCCAGAGGATAGGCTTATCGACTGTAGAACTTACCACCTTCTATGTGCCACTGTGGCAACCCCTTTTCCCTATAAAAGGAGGCCCGAGGCGACCAGGAGGAGGATTCGGATCTTTTGGGCAAGTTACACCCCATAGCTAGCTCAAGAACACAAGAACACTCTAATACATCCACCAAAGCAGGACTAGGGTATTACGCATCTTCGCGGCCCGAACCTGGGTAAACGATCCGTGTGCTTCCTGTCAGACCCGCTCTTTGCACAACCTCGCGCCCGCCAACCGTAGAAGGAATCCTAGTGATTCCATAGGTGTCGTTTCCACCGACATCTTTGGCGCGAGAGGTAGGGGGCGCAGTTGTGAGAATCTGGTCTAGCAGTTAGCCTAGCAGTTCTTCATCGCTATATCTCCCAAGAAGAAGACAATCACGGCGTGTCGGCTCACCGGGAGCCGAACGGCCCGTGCCAGTGCGGGCGAGCAGCGGGCCGATCGCGGACAGAACCCGAGCCGTGGCCCACGAGCACCAGCATCGCTCTGGCAGTCAGAGCCTGGCGAGCGGCGTGGTTCGTGCGCCAGACAACGGGCCGCACACCGCCAAATCCAAAGACGGGGCTGGCCCCCCCGTAGGCGGCGCGGGGCCCTCCAGGGGTGTCACTATGCCACCTACGGGCGGCGCAGCAACCTTCAACACGCCTACGCCGGCGCCCGTAGCGTGCTCTTCCCAGGGTGTGTGCGACGAGCAGCGCCACCACACTGGAGACCACGGAGGCCGCCGTGGGAAGAGTCCTGCGCACAATCTGCGGGACGAAGGAGGCCAGCATGCCCGCCGAAGTACTGGCAAAAATGGCACGCAGCCGCTGGGCCGTGATTGAGCTCCTTCTAACGTGGTTAGAAGTCAAAGCGCGCCACGATCCATGCCGCTTTCGCCGCCACCCACGCCAGCAGAAGCTTTGGCGCGCACGCAGCTGCTCCTCGACTTTCCTCCTGCTGCAGAAAAGCTCGATGAGTGGAGGGCCACCATCCGGAGCCTCATCGACGTCGCCAACCAAGACGAGCCACGGCCAGCAGGGCCCTCAGGCCGGCGCTCTGTCGAACCAACGCATGCCAGCGGTGGAGGGGCTGGAGGTGCTACGGCCACGGTGCACTCCTTCCACGCCAGCCACCGCGGGTGTCGATCCGTCGTGATGACGCTTGTGATAACATTTCCATAGCGTCGTCCGACCCAGGGACCCACCGCTACCAGCACCAAGTTCTTCGGGAGCGAGCCCATGAAGACGCTCGAACCACCATCGAGCGCCAGCGTGATACACGCCACCAGTCAGATAGGCAGGCGGGGCCTGCTATGGACCACCCAGCACCGGGAGGCTCCGGCGGCCTACCTTACGAGGTGGGTTGCCCGGCCTTTACCCGTGAGTTGCAGCAGTTCTAGTGGCTGTCACACCGTACGTTCAAGCCCGACATCAACGAGAAGTACAATGGCAAGACCCACCCGTCGGAGTTCCTCAGCATCTACACCATCGCGATGCAAGCCGCTGGAGCTCGTGACGACAAGGTGCTTGCCAATTACATCCCGTTGGCCCTGAAACCCAATGTCATGTCTTGGTTGATGCACTTGCCGGCGGATTCCATTTCTTCTTGGTCGGATCTGTGTCATGAGTTCGTTGGTGCCTTCACTGGAGGCCACCAAGCTCAAGGCCAGGCGAGTGATTTGCACATCATTCCCCGTAAGGAAGGTGAAAACCCGCGCAAGTACATACAAAGGTTCACCGGTGCAATACAACATCCCAGATGTTCACCCCGCTACCGTGATCGCCGCTGCTCCATCAGAATGTGCGCATCCGCAAGATGCGTGAAGAGCTGGCGATGAGCAAGGTTAAAGATGTGGCCGAGCTTTATGTTCTGGCCGACAGGTGCGCCCGAGCTGAAGAGGGGAGGAAGTACCCTGGCGAGGACGCCGACGCGGAAACCAACTCTACGGACGAAGACACCGCCGCCCCGACAAAGAAGGGTTGGCGTCGCAACAGGAGACGCAAGGGCAAGGTCATGCTTGCCATCGATGGATCCGATGACGCCGACGCTGCCAAGAAGGCTAAGGCAGGCGACCCCAACAAGGAGATTGCCGGGTGCACTGCTTGGCGGGCCTTGGCGGCTGCCGACGAGCCAGGAGGCTCCGACAAGCAGTACTGCAAGATCCACCACACCAAGGGCCACGACCTCCAGAACTGCCGACAAGTCGAGCTGCTTGCTGAGAAGCAGAAAGCCGAGTATGGGAGGCGGGACAAGGAGAAGGGTCACGATGGTGCCGAAGGATCCGGCAAGAAGCGTGGCGGCCAAGGAGGCCGCCGCGGCAAGGATAACCAGCAAGAGAAGCCCGCTCGGGGCCGCGACAAGAAACAGGAAGACGACGATCATGACGAGGACGACGAGGACGACGAGTCCTGCGAGCAAGAGTTTTAGAAGGCTACGGAGGCCATGTGCGTCGATGGTGGCGCCTCGCTGCACACTTCTCACCGCCAGCTCAAGCAGTGGGCGCGTGATATCACGGCAGCAGAGCCATCGTTTGACGCTCAGAAGACGCTGAAGTGGTCCAGCACACCCGTCATTTTTTATGCCGAGGATCACCCTGATCGCACAACTGCGGTCGGGTGTTTGCTGTTGTTGGTTTCACCAACGATACGCAACCTCAAGGTGAACAAGATGCTGGTTGACGTCGGGGCCAGTCTGAACTTGATGTCACCCGTTGTGATCAAAAGGCGGCAAATTCCTGACGGAGACCTCGAGGAGACGGGCATGTTTCAAGGGGTCAACCCGGGAAGGAGCCAGCCGAAGGGAAAGGTCACTTTGCCTGTGACACTTGGAGGCGAGTTGAACTACAGGACGGAGAGGATTGTATTTGATGTAGCCGAGATCCCTTTGCCCTACAATGGGATCCTTGGCCGCCCGGCACTAGCCAACTTTATGGTGGCATCACATTACGCCTACAACACGCTGAAGATGCCCGGGCCGATGACCATCATCACCGTACCCTGCGACAAGAAGGACACCCTGATCTGCGTCGACCTACTCTACCGGGAAGCAGTTGCAGCAGCTGCCGCCAAGGCACTTGCTCCTGCCGCTGAAGCCCCGAGAGGGAAGAAGAAGACCAGCAAGCCCTCTCGCACCCACTCCGGCAAGCGCACCTCTTCGGAGTGTTGTGCTACCATCGAGGACATGCCAGAGAGCTCCACCGGCAAGAGCAAGAAATCTAGAGCTGCGCCACCAGAGACCAAGAAGGTGTCCATCAAGGAGGATGCACAGGAGGGGCTTTCACCATAAGCTCCACCCTCGACAGCAAATAGGAAAGCGCGCTCGTCACTTTCCTGCGGGCGAATGTCGATGTGTTTGCATGTCAAGCATCCGACATCCCCGGCGTTCCCAGGGAAGTGATTGAGCACCATCTTGCTGTCTGCCCCCATGCGCGACCCGTCAAGCAGAAGGTCAGGAAGCAAGCTTTGGAATGGCAGGAGTTCATCACAGAGGAGATCAGGAAGTTGGAAGCAGCAGGCTTGGTGAGGGGAGTGCTCCATCCGACGTGGTTGGCCAATCCGGTGGTGGTGCGCAAGGCAAACAGGAAGTGGAGGCTGTGTATTGACTACACAGATATCAATAAGGCTTGTCCTAAGGACCCCTTCCTGTTGTCGCACATCGACCAGATTATTGACTCCACAGCCGGGTGTGATATGTTATCATTCCTCGACGCCTACTCGGGCTACCACCAGATCTTCATGACAAGAGAAGACGATGAGAAGACAACATTCATCACCCCATGTGGTGCGTATAGCTTTTTACGGATGCCTTTCGGGTTGAAGAGTGCTAACTCGACGTTCGCAAGGGCGGTCCAAATTGGTTTTGAGCCCCGGCTACCTAGAAATATGGAAGCTTACATGGATGACATAGTGGTCAAAACCAAGGACAAGGCAACTCTTGTACAAGACTTAGAAGAGATGTTTGCCAACCTGCGCAAGATCAACCTCAAGCTGAACCCTGAGAAGTGTGTCTTCGGCGTTCCGTCCGGAAAACTTCTCGGGTTCTCTATGTCACAGCATGGGATCAAGGCGAACCCAGACAAGATCAAGGCTATCAAGCAGATTGAGGCGCCCAAGCGGATCAAGGATGTGCGTCGGCTCACCGGCTGCGTTGCCTCCATGAGCTGATTCATCTCCAAGTCTGCTGAGCGTGGCCTTCCCTTTTTCTAAATCTTGAAAAAGGCGGGCCCAATGGAGTGGACCCCGGAGGCCGAAGCGGCACTACAGGATCTGAAGAGATACCTCTCCTTACACCAGTGCTAGTTGCGCCTAAATCCCAAGAGCCGTTGCTGCTGTATCTGGCGGCGACGAATCAAGTGGTCAACGCCGCGCTAATGGCGCAGAGGGAGGTTGACGGAGATGCAGTGGCAATGGCAGGACTGGCAGATGGCGAGCCAAAGATTCCCCCGACAGGGCCTGGTGCCGGCAAGGCAAGGCCCCCGGCAGAGTCTGACGCCATCGGGACAGGGCCCGCACAGCCAAATGAAGTGGTGCAGAAGAAGAAGATGATGCAGCACCCGGTTTACTTTGCCAGCTCCCTCTTGCAGGGGTCAAGGTCAAGGTACTCCGGCAGTGCAGAATTGCTCTTCGCCTCCTTATGGCCTCGTGGAAGCTGCGTCATTACTTCCAAGCCCACGAGATCACTGTCGTCACCCGCCTCCCGTTGCAGTGGA
The DNA here is from genome assembly GCA_021605145.1 of Aegilops bicornis. Taxonomy (NCBI): domain Eukaryota; kingdom Viridiplantae; phylum Streptophyta; class Magnoliopsida; order Poales; family Poaceae; genus Aegilops; species Aegilops bicornis. The sequence continues at coordinate 152,126,079 of CM038673.1, forward strand.
TATTGCATAACCCAGATACAACCGGGAGGATTGTGGACTGGGCCTTGGAGCCGTCGAGCTTTGGTTTGAAGTTTGAAAGTACTTCGACGATCCAGAGCAGAGTCCTGGCGGAGTTCGTTGGGGAATGGACCCCAACGCCCGACGAAGAGATCCAGGAGACCACTCTCCCCGGCAAGGAAGCAAGTTGCGACTGGATCATGTACTTTGACGGGGCTTTCTCGCTACATGGCGTCGGTCAGGTGTCGCTTTCGTTGCACCCACCGGAGAGCACCTCAAGTATGTGATCCAGATGCACTTTCCCAGGGAGATGTCCACGAACAACACTGCCGAATACGAGGGGTTGCTTGCCGGTCTCAGGATCGCAGCAGACCTCGGGGTTAAAAAGCTCATCGTCAGGGGTGATTCGCAGCTTGTCGCCGACAAGTCAACAAAGATTATCGAGCCCGTTGATGGAGGCCTACATAGATGAGGTGAGGAAGTCGGAGGAGCACTTTCACAAGATACAAGGCAGCACGCCTCGAGCGGAGAACGACATCGCTGATTACCTGTCAAAGCGCGCTGCATTCAAGCTACCTGTGGAACCAGGTACTTTTTTGCTTCAGTTAACTCAACCATCCGTTGAACCATTAACGGAGCAGAACAAACGGAGGAAATCAGGCCCCGGCAAGTACTTTCCCGTTGAGCCCCCGGGGGCCGCCGACAAGGGTGTTGCCGTGGATTCTGAGCCTGCCGAGGAGCGACTGACTCCGGCAGGCCCCCAAGCCCTGGCTGTAGAGACGACCGCTCCCATGGCATAAGAAATGCATTTGGTCCTTGCCGTCGATCCCCAGGCTCCGGCATGGGCACATCATACCGTCCGATTCCTCCAAACAAGGGAGCTTCCTGAGGAGCAGGAAGAAGCGGAGAAAGTAGCCCGTCGGTCTGCTATGTATCAGTTCGTTGATGATGTCCTGTACAGGAAGAGATCAAACGGTGTGAAATTGAAGTGCATTCCCCGGGAGGAATGACTGGAGCTGTTGGCGGAGATACACGGAGGCATATGTGGCTCCCACATAGGGTCGAGGGCCCTTGCCGGCAAGGCGTTCCGGCAGGGTTTCTTCTGGCCCACTACCCTCCAGGATGCAATGGCACTAGTAACCAAGTGTGAAGCGTGTCAGTTCCATTCGAAGAAGCTTCATCAACCAATTCCTCTTTCCTGGCCATTCTCGGTCTGGGGGCTCGACATCCTGGGCCCTTTCCCCCGCGCTATCGGGGGCTTTGAGTACTTGTACGTTGCGATCAACAAGTTCACAAAGTGGCCGGAGGTGGAAGAAGTGAGGAAGGTGACAACACAGTCAGCCATCAAGTTCTTCAAGGGGCTAGTTTGCCGTTTTGGTGTGCCAAATAGAGTCATCACCGACAATGGCACGCAGTTCACAAGCCACACCTTCATGCAATACGTCCAAGACCTCGGCAGCAAGGTCTGTTTCGCTTCCGTGGCACGTCCAAGGAGCAAATGCCAGGCGGAGAGGGCAAATGCTAAATTGTTGCGAGGCATGAGGACAAAGACATTTGGTTGGCCGCACAAGAGTGGAAGGCGCTGGATTGATGATTTGCCGGCAGTTCTTTGGTCGATCAGAACGACGCCAAATCGAGCCACCGGCCAGACACCCTTTGCCCTGGTATATGGGGCAGAAGCAGTTCTCCCCACGGAACTCATATACGGGTCACCTCGAGTGCTCGCCACGATGAGCTTGAGCAAGAGCAATTGCGGCAAGATGACGCAACGCTCCTTGAGGAAGATCATCTTCGGCGGTCAGGAGAGCAAAGACGCTACCAAAGAAGCCTTGCGCCGCTACCATAGCCGCAGGGTTCTTGTTCGAAGTTTTGAGGAAGGTGACCTTGTTCTTCGACGCGTTCAATCGGCCAAGAATTCCAACAAGTTGACGCCGAAGTGGGAAGGCCCTTATCGGGTAATACAAGTCACCAGGCCCGGCGCAGTCCGCCTGGAGACCGAAGATGCTGTCCGAGTGAGTAACTCTTGGAACATCGAACATCTTCACAAGTTTTACCCATAAGGCGTAGTTGCCGGACCTCCCGGCAAACCACTTTTTTGTATAGGCATTGCCTACCAGGCATGTAACCCTCTATACAAAGCTAGGCGCAGACCTTGAGCATAAATAAATGAAGCGCTGGCGCCCTAAGTTTTAGCATGCATGCTAGATTAAGTCTCTCCCTCGGTTAGGGTTGATAGTGCTTAGCGGTGACTAACCCCTCGCCTAGAGGTCGAGTATGCGTCTTTCTGTCCTCTTTGGTTCGTGATACGTCTCCAACGTATCTATAATTTATGAAGTATTCATGCTATTATATTATCCATCTTGGATGTTTAATGGGCTTTACTATGCACTTTTATATTATTTTTGGGACTAACCTATTAACCTGAGCCCAAAGTGCCGCTTTTTTTTTCCCCTTGTTTCAGTGTTTCATAGAAAAGGAATATCAAACGGAGTCCAAATGGAATGAAACCTTCGGAAAAGTTATTTTTGGAATGGAAGCAATCCAGGGGACTTGGAGTGCACGTCAGGGAGTCAACGAGGAGGGCACGAGGCAGGGGGGCGTGCCCACCCCCTGGGCGCGCCCTCCACCCTCATGGGCCCCTCGTGGCTCCCCTGACGTATTTCTTCCTCCTATATATACAAATATACCCTAAAACCTTCGGGGAACAGAATAGATCGGGAGTTCCGCCGCAAGCCTCTCAGTAGCCACCAAAACCAATGGGGCCCTATTCCCAAGGCACTGCCGGGGAGACCTCACCGGTGGCCATCTTCATCATCCCGGCACTCTCCATGACGAGGAGGGAGTAGTTCACCCTTGGGGCTGAGGGTATGTACCAGTAGTTATGTGTTTGATCTCTCTCTCTCTCTCTCTCGTGTTTTTGAGGTGATACAATCTTGATGTATCGTGAGCTTTGCTATTATAGTTGGATCTTATGATGTTTCTCCCCCCTCTACTCTCTTGTAATGGATTGAGTTTTTCCTTTGAACTTATCTTATCGGATTGAGTCTTTAAGGATTTGAGAACACTTGATGTATGTCTTGCGTGGGATACCCGTGGTGACAATGGGGTATTCTACTGATTCACTTGATGTATGTTTTGGTGATCAACTTGCGGGTTCCGCCCATAAACCTGTGCATAGGGGTTGGCACACGTTTTCTTCTTGCCTCTCCGGTAGAAACTTTGGGGCACTCTTTGAGGTTCTATGTGTTGGTTGAATAGATGAATCTGAGATTGTGTGATGCACATCGTATAATCATATCCACGGATACTTGAGGTGACATTGGACTATCTAGGTGACATTAGAGTTTTGGTTGATGTGTGTCTTAAGGTGTTATTTTACTACGAACTCTAGGGCTGTTTGTGACACTTATAGGAATAGCCCAATGGATTGATCGGAAAGAATAACTTTGAGGTGGTTTCGTACCCTACAATAATCTCTTCGTTTGTTCACCGCTATTAGTGACTCTTTGTTGCATGTTGAGGGATTATTATATGATCCAATTATGTTATTATTGTTGAGAGAACTTCCACTAGTGAAATTATGAACCCTAGGCCTTGTTTCAACGCATTGCAATACCGTTTACGCTCACTTTTATCGTTCATTACCTTGCTGTTTTTATATTTTCAGATTACAAAAACCTATATCTACAATCCATATTGCACTTGTATCACCATCTCTTCACCGAACTAGTGCACCTATATAATTTACCATTGTATTGGGTGTGTTGGGGACACAAGAGACTCTTTGTTATTTGGTTGCAGGGTTGCTTGAGAGAGACCATCTTCATCCTACGCCTCCCATGGATTGATAAACCGCAGGTCATCCACTTTATTGAAATTTGCTACTGTCCTACAAACCTCTGCACTTGGAGGCCCAACAACGTCTACAAGAAGAAGTTTGTGTAGTAGACATCAAGCTCTTTTCTGGCGCCGTTGCCGGGGAGGCTAGGTAAGCGGCACTCACACCCTGTCAACTAAGCTAATTTCTGGCACCGTTGCCGGGGAGGTGAGTGCTTGAAGGTATATCTTTAGATCTTGCAATCGAATCTTTTAGTTTCTTGTTTTATCACTAGTTTAGTTTATAAAAGAAAACTAAAAAAATGGAATTGAGTTTGTCTCATACGCTTCATCTTTTTAATGTCTTTCGTAAGTATGATGATAAGGAAAATATTGCTCAAGTGCTAGAAGAAGAAGTCTATAAAATGTTTGACACTAAATCCTTGAATGATGAGCGTGATTGCAATGTTGTTAGTTTGAATTCCTTGAATATCCATAGTACTAATGATGATTGCACTAGTCATGATGAAAATATCTCTTATAAGCATATCAATTTTTGTGGAGTGTATTGGGTTTGCAAGTATACACCAAACAGGGAAGATAGATATTGCAAGAGGCATAAGCATCTAGAAACTAAATTGTTGCAAGAAAGGCTAGATGTTTGTGCCGAAAATTTAAATTTTCTTAGCCATACTTGTGAACTTTGCAATGAACATGATCATTTCAGTACCCAATGCAAATTGTTTCATAATCATATCGTGTCCAAAAATTGTGATGACTTGATTTCCCTTGCACATCATAATGAACTTAGTTTTCTCTTGGGTTATGAAGAAATGAAACGTATAACTAAGGTTATTCCAGAATTTGCCCTTGATAGAGTTCTTCATTTTGATCTAGAGGAAATTTATATGTATTGCGCGGTGAATTGCATTGAAAATCCTTATATTGCCAACTACATAAAGAAAAGAAAACAAATAGAAGATGAAGAGTGTACTAATGAAAGGGAAGAGACTTCCCAATATCCTCCTATTATTTCTTATGATGAATCAGGTAACAAGGAGGAGCCTTCTATTCAACCAATTTCATTAATAAGGAGCTCCAGAAAGAGGATTGAACCCACACATGATGTGGTGAAGAAGAAGAAAAGAAAAAGGAAGAGAGGTAAAAAGATATCTCTCCCAAATAATGTTGCTCCTATTATTGTTGTGCCTCTTGAAAATGAATCAAAAATAATTGTGGAAGATGATGCACTTGATGATGATCTCGTTATGCCTATTGCTTGTTGTGATGATTATGATTCGGAAGATAACGATGCTTCTTATGATCTTGAAAATCTTTTTGGCACTTGCTTGGAAGAATATGATAATTGCTACACTATTGGTGCTATCCATACTATTAATGATGAGAGTGATTATGCTTATGATATGAAAAGGCCCAAGCTTGGGGATGCAATGTTTGATGAAGATGATGTTTTTGAGAATATATTTGCTGAAATTAATGTTTGTCCCAAGCTTGGGGATGCTATGTTTAATGAAGATGATATTTTTAGTCTCCCAAGTTTTGATATGCAAATTTATTATGATGATAGCATGCCTTCTACCTATGACGATTATATTTATGAAAGTGGGTTTGGAAGAGTGTCAACTTTAGGAAGTAATGATCCCACTATTTTGGAGGATGTTGAATCTTATAATATTTATGAAAGTGGATTTGGAGAGGTCATGACTTTATTTAGTGATGAATCCACTATTTCGGAAGAGGTTTCAATTGATTATGATGAGAACAAAGTTGCTACTTATGATGATTATTGTGATGAAACTTATGCTATAATAAGTAGTGATGATTATATTTATAAAACTTGTCATGATTATGATTACCCTTTTTCTGAACATTACTCTTTTAATGTTGAAACAACTTATAGTATTCAAGTCTCTTATGATACTCCCACTATTCCGAATGAGAAGAATTTTGCTTATGTGGAGAGTAATAAAATTCCTATGCTTGTAGATCATGAAAAGAATGCTTTAGGTGCTGGTTATATTGTTGAATTCATTCATGATGCTACTGAAAATTAGTATGAGGGAGGAATATATGCTTGTAGGAATTGCAATAATATCAAGTTTCCTCTCTATGTGCTTAAAGTTTTGAAGTTGTGCTTGTTTTGCCTTCCTATGCTGGATGATTCTTGTTCCCATAAGTTGTTTTCTCACAAAATCCCTATGCATAGGAAGTGGGTTAGACTTAAATGTGCTAGTCATATTCTTCATTATGCTCTCTTTATGTTTCAATTCTTATCTTTTATGTGAGCATCATTGAAATCATCATGCCTAGCTAGGGGCGTTAAACGATAACGCTTGTTGGGAGGCAACCAATTTTTTATTTTAGTTTCTTGCTTTTTGGTTCTGTTTAGGAATAAATAATCCATCTAGCTTATGTTTAGATGTGGTTTTGTCTTTTAGTTAGTGTTTGTGCCAAGTAGAACCTTTGGGAAGACTTGGGTAAAAAACAGAAACTTTAAGAGTTTAGCTGTAATTTTTTATGGAAAAGTGCTTTTTAGTTGATGTTGCAGATGATTACTAGAAAAATTCCTCAGTTCCCCCAATATATTTTAGAATTTTTTTGAGTTCCAGAAGTTTGGGTTAGTTACATATTACTACTGCATTACATTTTTTGATGATTCTCGTTCTTCGTGTGTTGTTTGCTTATTTTGATGAATCTATGGCTAGTAAAATAGTTTATAAACCATAGAGAAGTTGGATACAGTAACTTTAACACCAATACAATTAAATAATGAGTTCATTACAGTACCTTGAAGTGGTGTTTTGTTTTCTTTCGCTAACGGAGCTCACGAGATTTTCTGTTAAGTTTTGTGTTGTGAAGTTTTCAAGTTTTGGGTAAAGATTCGATGGACTATGGAATAAGGAGTGGCAAGAGCCTAATCTTGGGGATTCCCAAGGCACCCCAAGGTAATATTCACGGACAACCAAGAGCCTAAGCTTGGGGATGCCCCGGATGGCATCCCCTCTTTCGTCTTCGTTCATCGGTAACTTTACCTGGGGCTATATTTTTATTCACCACATGATATGTGTTTTGCTTGGAGCGTAATTTTATTTGTTAGTATTTGCTTGCTGTTATTTATAATAATGTTTTGCATCTCTATTTTCAATAAAAATGTCAAGGATAGCCTTTACTATGCTTATTTTGCAAGTATACATGTTGCTGTTTCAAAACAGAAATTTACCGCTGTTGCAAAAATTCCCTAGAAATGTCAGAATGTGATAAAATGTTGAAACCTTTTGCGTAATAAGCTCTGATAAATTTACTACAGTAGGAATTTTCTTTAATAATTTTTGGAGTTAGGGAAGTATGATAAATCTTGCATTATTTACAGACTGTACTGTTTTGGCAGATTGGTGTTATGTTTGCATTGTTTGCATATGTTTGCTTGTTTAATGATTCTATTTGAGGATAGGAGTATTAAATATGTTGAGGCATTTAGTATGCAATATTGAATAATAATTTTAGTGATTTGCTAAGTATGATAAGGTTTTTGCATTGGTTTATACTAACTTATCTCACGAGTCCTTGTTGAGTTTTGTGTGGATGAAGCTTTTGAGATTTAGGGAGACCGTGATATGAGAGGAATTAAGGAGACACGAAAGCTCAAGATTGGGGATGCCCAAGGCATCCCAAGATAATATTTCAATAAGTCTCAAGCGTCTAAGCTTGAGGATGCCCCGGTTGGCATCCCACCTTTCTGAAGGAAATATGCCCTATAGGCAATAATAAAAGCTATAATTTATTTCCTTATATCATGATAAATGTTTATTATTCATGCTAGAATTGTATTAACCGGAAACATTATACATGTGTGAATACATAGACAAACAGAGTGTCACTAGTATGCCTCTACTTCACTAGCTCGTTAATTAAAGATGGTTATGTTTCCTAACCATAGACATGAGTTGTCATTTGATTAACGGGGTCACATCATTAGGAGAATGATGTGATTGACTTGACCCATTCCGTTAGCTTAGCACTTGATCGTTTAGTATGTTGCTATTGCTTTCTTCATGACTTATACATGTTCCTATGACTATGAGATTATGCAATTCCAGTTTACCGGAGGAACACTTTGTGTGCTACCAAACGTCACAACGTAACTGGGTGATTATAAATTTGCTCGAAGGTACTTGTTCGGTTGGCGTATTTCGAGTTAGGATTTGTCACTCTGATTGTCGGAGAGGTATCTCTGGGCCCACTCAGTAATGCACATAACTATAAGCCTTGCAAGCATTGTAACTAATGAGTTAGTTGCGGGATGATGTATTACAGATTGAGTAAAGAGACTTGCCGGTAACGAGATTGAACTAGGTATTAAGATACCGACGATCAAATCTCGGGAAAGTAACATACCGATGACAAAGGGAACAACGTATGTTGTTATGCGGTTTGATCGATAAAGATCTTCGTAGAATATGTGGGAGCCAATATGAGCATCCAGGTTCCGCTATTGGTTATTGACCGGAGACGTGTCTCGGTCATGTCTACATTGTTCTCGAACCCGTAGGGTCCGCACGCTTAAAGTTTCGATGACGGTTATATTATGAGTTTATATGTTTTGATGTACCGAAGGTAGTTCGGAGTCCCAGATGTTTTCACGGACATGAAGAGGAGTCTCGAAATGGTCGACACGTAAAGATCGATATATTGGACGACTATATTTGGACATCGGAAAGGTTCCGAGTGATTCGGGTATTTTTCGGAGTACCGGAGAGTTACGGGAATTCACCGGGGAGTATATGGGCCTTACTGGGCTTTAGGGGAAAGAGAGAGGAGAGGCTGCGCACCCCCCCCCCAAAGGCCTAGTCCGAATTGGACTAGGGGGAGGGGCTGCGCCCCCTCCTTCCTTCTCTTCTCTCTCCCCTTTCCTTGACTCCTACTCCTACTACTTGGAAGGGGGGAATCCTACTCACGGTGGGAGCATGACTCCTCCTAGGGCGCGCCATAGAGAGGCCGGCCTCCCTCCTCCACTCCTTTATATACGGGGAGGGGGCACCCCTTGGAGACACAACAATTGATCATTGTTCTTTTAGCCGTGTGCGGTGCCCCCCTCCGCCATAGTCCACCTCGATAATATCGTAGTGGTGCTTAGGCGAAGCCCTGCGTCGGTAGAACATCATCATCATCACCACGACGTCGTGCTGATGAAACTCTCCCTCAACACTCGGCTGGATCGGAGTTCGAGGGACGTCATCGGGCTGAACGTGTGCTGAACTCGGAGGTCCCGTGCGTTGATCGGTCGGATCGTGAAGACGTACGACTACATCAACCGCGTTGTGCTAATGCTTCCCTTTCGGTCTACGAGGGTACGTGGACACACTCTCCCCTCTCGTTGCTATGCATCACCATGATCTTGCGTGTGCGTAGGAATTTTTTTGAAATTACTACGTTCCCCAACAGTGGCATCCGAGCCAGGTTTTATGCGAAGATCTCATATGCACGAGTAGGACACAAGTGAGTTGTGGGCGATATAAGTCATACTGCTTATTAGCATGTCATACTTTGGTTCGGCGGTATTGTTGGATGAAGCAGCCCGGACCGACATTACGCATACGCTTACGCGAGACTGGTTCTACCGACGTGCTTTGCACACAGGTGGCTGGCGGGTGTTAGTTTCTCCAACTTTAGTTGAACCGAGTGTGGCTACACCCGGTCCTTGCGAAGGTTTAAACAGCACCAACTTGACAAACTATCGTCGTGGTTTTGATGCGTAGGTAAGAACGGTTCTTTCTCAGCCCGTAGCAGCCACGTAAAATTTGCAACAACAAAGTAGAAGACGTCTAACTTGTTTTTGCAGGGCATGTTGTGATGTGATATGGTCAAGGCATGATGCTAAATTTTATTGTACGAGATGATCATGTTTTGTAACCGAGTTATCGACAACTGGCAGGGGCCATATGGTTGTCGCTTTATTGTATGCAATGCAATCGCCCTGTAATGCTTTACTTTATCACTAAGCGGTAGCGATAGTCGTAGAAGCATTAGATTGGCGAGACGACAACGATGCTACGATGGTGATCATGGTGTCGCTACCGGTGACGATGGTGATCATGACGGTGCTTCAGAGATGGAGATCACAAGCACAAGATGATGATGGCCATATCATATCACTTATATTGATTGCATGTGATGTTTATCTTCTATGCATCTTATCTTGCTTTGATTGACGGTAGCATTATAAGATGATCTCTCACTAAATTATCAAAGTATAAGTGTTCTCCACGAGTATGCACCGTTGTGAAAGTTCTTCGTCTTTGAGACACCACGTGATGATCGGGTGTGATAGAATCTACGTTCAAATACAACGGGTGCAAAACAGTTGCACACGCGAATACTCAAAGTTAAACTTGACGAGCCTAGCATATAATGTATATGGCCTCGGAACACGGAGACCGAAAGGTCGAGCATGAATCATATAGTAGATATGATCAACATAGTGATGTTCACCATTGAAACTTCTCCATCTCACGTGATGATCGGGCATGGTTTAGTTGATTTGGATCACGTGATCACTTAGAGGATTAGAGGGATGTCTATCTAAGTGGGAGTTCTTAAGTAATATGATTAATTGAACTTAAATTTATCATGAACTTAGTACCTGATAGTATTTTGTTTTTCTATGTTGATTGTAGATAGATGGCCCGTGCTGTTGTTCCGTTGAATTTTAATGCGTTCCTTGAGAAAGCAAAGTTGAAAGATGATAGTAGCAATGATGCGGACTTGGTCCGTGATCTAAGGATTATCCTCATTGCTGCACAGAAGAATTATGTCCTTAATGCACCGCTAGGTGAGATACCGATTGCAGGAGTAGATACAGATGTTATGAATGTTTGAGAAGCTCGATATGATGACTACTTGATAGTTTAGTGCACCATGCTTTACGGCTTAGCATCAGGGTTTCAAAAGATGTTTTGAACGCCATGCAACATATAAGATGTTCCAAGAGTTGAAATTGGTATTTCATACTCATGCCCGTGTCGAGAGGTATGAGACCTCTGACAGTACTTCGCCTACAAGATGGAGGAGAATTGCTCAGCTAGTGAGCATGTGCTCAGAATGTCTGAGTACTACAATCCCTTGAATCAAGTGGGAGTTAATCTTCCGGATAAGATAGTGATTGGCGAGTTCTCTAGTCACTATCACCAAGTTACTAGAACTTCGTGATGAACTATAATATGCAAGGGATAACGGAAACGATTCCCAAAGCTCTTCGTGATGCTGAAATCGACGAAGGTAGAAATCAAGAAAAACATCAAGTGTTGATGTTTGACAAGACCACTAGTTGCAAGAAAAAGGGCAAAGGGAAGCAGGGGAACTGCAAGAAGAACGGCAAGCGAGTTGCTGCTCAAGTGAAGAAGCCCAAGTCTGGACCTAAGCCTGAGACTAAGTGCTTGTACTGCAAAGGGACTGGTCACTAGAAGTGGAACTGCCCTAGATACTTGGCGGATAAGAAGGAAGGCATAGTGAACAAAGGTATATTTGATATACATGTTATTGATGTGTACTTTACTAGTGTTTATAGCAACCCCTTAGTATTTGATACTACTTCAGTTAAGATTAGTAACTCAAAACGGGAGTTGCAGAATGAACAGAGACTAGTTGAGGGTAAAGTGACAATGTGTGTTGGAAGTAGTTCCAAGATTGATATGATCATCATCGCACACTCCCTATACTTTCGGGATTAGTGTTGAACCTAAATAAGTGTTATTTGGTGTTTTATGCTGAGCATGAATATGATTTGATCATGTTTATTGCAATACGGTTATTCATTTAAGTTATAGAATAATTGGTGTTCTGCTTACATGAATAAAACCTTCTATGGTCATACACCCAATGAAAATGGTTTGTTGGATCTCGATCATAGTGATACACATATTCATAATATTGAAGCCAAAAGATGCAAAGTTAATAATGATAGTGCAACTTACTTGTGGCATTGCCGTTTAGGTCATATTGGTGTAAAGCGCATGAAGAAACTCCATGCTGATGGGCTTTTGGAATCACTTGATGCTTGCGAACCATGCCTCTTGGGCAAGATGACTAAAACGCCGTTCTCCGGAACAATGGAGCGAGCAACAGATTTGTTGGAAATCATGCATACTGATGTATGTGGTCCAATGAATATTGATGCTCGCGGCAAGTATCGTTATTTTCTGACCTTCACAGATGATTCGAGCAGATATGGGTATATCTACTTGATGAAACACAAGTCTGAAACATTTGAAAAGTTCAAAGAATTTCAGAGTGAAGTGGAGAATCACCGTAACAAGAAAATAGAAGTTTCTACGATAAGATCACAGAGGTAAAATATTTGAGTTATGAGTTTGGCCTTCAGTTAAAACACTACTCACGCCACCTGGAACACTACAGTGTAATGGTGTGTCCGAACGTCGTTACCGTACTTTATTAGATATGGTGCGATCTATGATGTTTCTTACCAATCTACCACTATCGTTTTGGGGTTATGTATTAGAGACAGCTGCATTCACGTTAAAAAGGGCACCATCTAAATCTGTTGAGATGACACCTTATGAACTGTGGTTTGGCAAGAAACCAAAGTTGTCGTTTCTTAAAAGTTTGGGGTTGCGATGCTTATGTAAAAAAGTTTCAACATGATAAGCTTGAACCCAAATCGGAGAAATGCGTCTTCATAGGATACCCAAAGGAGACTATTGGGTATATCTTCTATCACAGATCCGAAGGCAAATTCGTTTCTAAGAATGGATCCTTTCTAGAGAAGGAGATTCTCTCAAAAGAAGTGAGTGGGAGGAAAGTAGAAGTTGATGAGGTAACTGTACCTGCTCCCTTATTGGAAAGTAGTTCATCACAGAAATCTATTCCTCTGACTCCTAGACCAATTAGTGAGGAAGCTAATGATGATGATCATGTAACTTCAGATCAAGTTACTACCGAACCTCATAGCTCAACCAGGGTGAGATCGCACTAGAGTGGTACGGTAATCCTATTCAGGAGGTCATGTTACTTGACCATGACGAACCTACGAACTATGAGGAAGCGATGATGAGCCCAGATTCCGCAAAATGGCTTGAGGCCATGAAATCTGAGACGGGATCCATGTATGAGAACAAAGTATGGACTTTGATTGCTTGCCCGATGATTGGTGAGCCATTGAGATTAAATGGATCCTCAAGAGGGAGACGGACACTGATAGTAGTGTTACTATCTACAAAGCTAGAATTGTCGCAAAAAGGTTTTTGACAAATTCAAGGTGTTGACTACGATGAGAGTTTATCATTCGTATCTATGCTTAAGTCTGTCCGAATCATGTTAGCAATTGCCGCATTATATGAAATCTGGCAAATGGATAAACAAAACTACATTCCTTAATGGATTTATTAAAGAAGATTTGTATATGATGCAACAAGAAGGTTTTGTCAATCCTAAAGTTGCTAAAAAATATGCAAGCTCCAGCGATCCATCTATGGACTAGGGCAAGCATCTCGGAGTTGGAATATACGCTTTGATGAGTTGATCAAAGCATATAGTTTTATACAGACTTGCGGTGAAGCCTGTATTTACAAGAAAGTGAGTGGGAGCACTACAACATTTCGATAAGTATATGTGAATGACATATTGTCGATCGAAATGATGTAGAATTTTCTGTAAAGCATAAAGGAGTGTTTGAAAGGAGTTTTTCAAAGAAAAACCTCGGTGAAGCTGCTTACATATTGAGCATCAAGATCTATAGAGATAGATCAACATGCTTGATAATTTTTTTCAATGAGTACATACCTTGACAAGTTTTTGAAGTAGTTCAAAATGGAACAGTCAACGAAAGAGTTCTTGCCTGTGTTACAAGGTGTGAAATTGAGTAAGACTCAAATCCCGACCACGGCAGAAGATAGAAAGAGAATGAAAGTCATTCCCTATGCCTTGGCCATAGGTTCTATGAAGTATGCCATGTTGTGTACCCGATCTATTGTATACCCTACACTGATTTTGGCAAGGGAGTACAATAGTGATCTAGAAGTAGATCACTGGACATCGGTCAAAATTATCCTTAGTGGAATAAGGATACGTTTCTCGATTATGGAGGTGACAAAAAGGTTCGTCGTAAAGGGTTACGTCGATGCAAATTTTGACACTGATCCAGATGACTCTAAGTCTCAATCTAGATACATATTGAAAGTGGGAGCAATTAGCTAGAGTAGCTCCGTGCAGAGCATTGTTGACATAGAAATTTGCAAAATACATACGGATCTGAATGTGGCAGACCCGTTGACTAAACTTCTCTCAAAAGCAAAACATGATCACACCTTAGTACTCTTTGGGTGTTAATCACATAGCAACTTGAACTAGATTATTGACTCTAGTAAACCCTTTGGGTGTTGGTCACATGACGATGTGAACTATGGTGTTAATCACATGGTGATGTGAACTATTGGTATTAAATCACATGGTGATGTGAACTAGATTATTGACTCTAGTGCAAGTGGGAGACTGAAGCAAATATGCCCTAGAGGCAATAATAAAAGTTATTATTTATTTCCTTATATCATGATAAATGTTGATTATTCATGCTAGAATTGTATTAACCGGAAACATAATACATGTGTGAATACATAGACAAACAGAGTGTCACTAGTATGCCTCTACTTGACTAGCTCGTTAATTAAAGATGGTTATGTTTCCTAACCATAGACATGAGTTGTCATTTGATTAACGGGATCACATCATTAGGAGAATGATGAGATTGACTTGACCCATTCCGTTAGCTTAGCACTTGATCGTTTAGTATGTTGCTATTGCTTTCTTCATGACTTATAGATGTTCCTATGACTATGAGATTATGCAACTCCCGTTTACTGGAGGAACACTTTGTGTGCTACCAAACGTCACAACGTAATCGGGTGATTATAAAGGTGCCCTCTGGTGTCTCGAAGGTACTTGTTGGGTTGGCGTATTTCGAGATTACGATTTGTCACTCCGATTGTCGGAGAGGTATCTCTGGGCCCACTCAGTAATGCACATCACTATAAGCCTTGCAAGCATTGTAACTAATGAGTTAGTTGCGGAATGATGTATTACGGAACGATTAAAGAGACTTGCCGGTAACGAGATTGAACTAGGTATTGAGATATCGACGATCGAATCTCGGGCAAGTAACATACCGATGACAAAGGGAACAACGTATGTTGTTATGCGATTTGACCGATAAAGATCTTCGTGGAATATGTGGGAGCCAATATGAGCATCCAGGTTCCGCTATTGGTTATTGACCGGAGACGTGTCTCGGTCATGTCTACATTGTTCTCGAACCCGTAGGGTCCGCATGCTTAAAGTTTCGATGGTAGTTATATTATGAGTTTATATGTTTTGATGTACCGAAGGTAGTTCGGAGTCCCGGATGTGATCACGGACATGAAGAGGAGTCTCGAAATGGTTGAGATGTAAAGATCGATATATTGGATGATTATATTCGGACATCGGAAAGGTTCCGAGTGATTCGGGTATTTTTCGGAGTACCGGAGAGTTATGGGAATTCGCCGGGGAGTATATGGGCCTTATTGGGATTTAGGGGAAAGAGAGAGGAGAGGCTGCTCGCCCCCGCAAGGCCTAGTCCGAATTGGACTAGGGGGAGGGGCTGCGCCCCCTCCTTCCTTCTCTTCTCTCTCCCCTTTCCTTGACTCCTACTCCTACTACTTGGAAGGGGGGAATCCTACTCCTGGTGGGAGAAGGACTCCTCCTAGGGCGCGCCATAGAGAGGGCCGCCTCCCCTCCTCCACTCCTTTATATACGGGGAGGGGCACCTTGGAGACACAACAATTGATCATTGTTCTTTTAGCCGTGTCGGTGCCCCCTCCACCATAGTCCACCTCGATAATATCGTGGCGGTGCTTAGGCGAAGCCCTGCGTCAAGAGAACATCATCATCGTCACCACGCCCGTCGTCTTGTGAAACTCTCCCTCAACACTCGGCTGGATCGGAGTTCGAGGGACGTCATCGGGCTAAATGTGTGCTGAACTCGGAGGTGTCGTGCGTTCGGTACTTGATCGGTCGGATCGTGAAGACGTACGAATACATCAACAGCGTTGTGCTAACGCTTCCACTTTCGGTCTACGAGGGTACGTGGACACACTCTGCCCTCTCGTTGCTATGCATCACCATGATCTTGCGTGTGCGTAGGAATTTTTTTGAAATTACTACGTCCCCAACACTTTCTTCTTCGACAACTATCGGTTAGTATCGGTTGATCCTAAATTTTTGCTTCTTCACATGATGTTTGCTATTCTTAGATGTCATTTTATTTTGTTTGCTTGCTGCTTGAATAAAATGTCACGATCTGAAATTCTTAAATGAGAGAGAGTCTTCACATAGCTACATAATTATTTAGCTACTCATTGATCTTCACTTATATCTTTTTGGAGTAGTTTGTCATTTACTCGTGTGCTTCACTTATACCCTATGAGTAAATGGTTGAATGATTTGAATGTCATAAATCTGAAATTATATATGTTTCATATGCCTTTCCCGCGGGGAGTAATGCCTTCACATAAGAAGTAGAGGTGGTAAATTTATTGAAGGTTAATTAGCAAACATTGTATTGGTCACTTGAACAATTCATGAAAGAATATTGAAGAAAAAGAGATTTCACATATAAATATACTATCTTGGACATCTTCTATGATTGTGAGCCCCATTAATTATTTTCAAACCTGAGCAAATTAGTTGAAGTTGGACAAGGAAGACAACATAATGAGTTATGCTTGGGTATACTTGTATAGAAGTTATATTGTTATGGATCCTCTAACATGTGGTGCTTGCTATTTAGAATCCTTTGCTAGCCAAAATATCTGTACTAAGCGGGAATACCTCTTGTGCATCCAAATTCCTTGAACCAAGTTTCTTCCATGAGTGTCCACCATATCTACCTATATGCGGTATTTACCTGCCGTTCCAAGTAAATTTGCACGTGCCAAACTCTAAACCTTCAAATAATAATCTGTTTTGTATGCCCGAGTCGCTCATGTAGCGACCAGGGGCTGTCAGCATCTTCCATGCTAGGTGGGTTATTCTCACGATGAGTGGACTCCGCTCATCATTCACGACAAAATGTCTAGTAACTGGGATGCCCAGTCCTATGATCAAAAGATCAAAAACAAAATCGCAAATAATTTAAACAAAACTCCCCCAGGAATGTTGATAGTTGGACGGCACCCATTGTTTCGGACAAGCCGTGGAGTGTGATAGTTGGTGGAGGGGGAGTAAAATCTTTACCTTTCTGTTTGGGAACTACCTATAATGTATCTATTATGGAAGATATTGGGAACTCTTGGTCGTTATGTTGACAATGAAAGCATACCTCTAAAAATCATTTTCATCTCTGTTTTTGCTTCGAGCTCTGGCACCTCTGCAAATCCCTGCTTCCCTCTGCCAGGGCCTATCTTTTACTTTTATGCAAGAGTCAGTAGTATTCCTTCTCATTCCAACCCACTCTTTAGTTGGCAAGCATCATGTGATGGAAAAATCTAAGCATATATGGCCATTCAAATATATTTGAGCATGAATTATTATTGTTGACATTACCCTTGAGGTAAAAGGTTGGGAGGCGAAACATTAAGCCCCTATCTTTCTCTGTGTTTGATGAATACTATTTGTTCTAAAAATAGCTTTGAGTGGTAGCAATCATGGAAGACTAAATGATAGTTGAGTATGTGAAGTTTGATGAATCAAAGCCCTGACATAGACTCTTCCTGAAAATAAGATGAATTGTAATTGTTTGATGACTAATAACACGGTTTGTTAGTTTTCAAGAAAGTTTTTGATCTATACTTTAACATGTGAATAGTTTGTTACTTGATCATGAAAAGTTCTATGAGTTGAGCTACTGTTATAACATATGATGATGCTAGAAAAGGTGATTGAAATTATCATTGATCAAATTTATGCACCTGCTAGCATTCACACTTCATAAATTCTTTCTTTTATCATTTACCTACTCGAGGACGAGCAGGAATTAAGCTTGGGGATACTGATACGTCTCCAACGTATCTATAATTTATGAAATATTCATGCTATTATATTATCCATCTTGGATGTTTAATGAGCTTTACTATGCACTCTTATATTATTTTTGGGACTAACCTATTAACCCAGAGCGCAGAGCCAGTTTCTGTTTTTTCCCTTGTTTCAGTGTTTCGCAGAAAAGGAATATCAAATAGAGTCCAAACGGAATGAAATATTCGGAAAAGTTATTTTTGGAACGAAAGCAATCCAGGGGACTTGGAGTGCATGTCAGGGAATCAACAAGGAGGGCACGAGGCAGGGGGGGCGCGCCCACCCCCCCGGGCGCGCCCTCCACCCTCGTGGGCCCCTCGTGGCTCCCCTGACGTACTTCTTCCTCCTATATATACCAATATACCCTAAAACCTTCGGGGAACAGAATAGATCGGGAGTTCCGCTGCCGCAAGCCTCTGTAGCCACCAAAAACCAATCGGGACCCTGTTTCGGCACCCTGCCGGAGGGGGGAACCCTCACCGGTGGCCATCTTCATCATCCCGACGCTCTCCATGACGAGGAGGAGTAGTTCACCCTTGGGGCTGAGGGTACGTACCAGTAGCTATGTGTTTGATCTCTCTCTCTCTGTCTCTCATGTTCTTGAGGTGATACGATCTTGATGTATTGCGAGCTTTGCTATTATAGTAAGAAACAAACAGATTCGATTGCAAGATCTAAAGATAAACCTTCAAGCACTAACCTCCCCGGCAACGTCGCCAGAAAAGAGCTTGATGTCTACTACGCAACCTTCTTCTTGTAGACGTTGTTGGGCCTCCAAGTGCAGAGGTTTGTAGGACAGTAGCAAATTTTCCTCAAGTGGATGACCTAAGGTTTATCAATCCATGGGAGCTGTAGGATGAAGATGGTCTCTCTCAAGCAACCCTGCAACCAAATAACAAAGAGTCTCTTGTGTCCCCAACACTCCCAATACAATGGTATTGTATAGGTGCACTAGTTCGGCGAAGAGATGGTGATACAAGTGCAATACGGATGGTAGAAATAGGTTTTTGTAATGTGAAAATATAAAAACAGCAAGGTAACTAATGATAAAAGTGAGCACAAAAGGTATTGCAATGCTTTGAAACAAGGCCTAGGGTTCATACTTTCACTAATGCAAGTTCTCTCAACAAGGATAACATAATTAGATCATATAGCAATCCCTCAACATGCAACAAAGAGTCACTCCAAAGTCACTAATAGCGGAGAACAAACGATGAGATTATTGTAGGGTACGAAACCACCTCAAAGTTATTCTTTCCGATCAATCCATTGGGCTATTCCTATAAGTATCACAAACAGCCCTAGATTAGGTAGTAAAATAACACCTTAAGACACACATCAACCAAAACCCTAATGTCACCTAGATACTCCAATGTCACCTCAAGTATCCACGGGTATGATTATACGATATGCATCACACAATCTCAGATTCATGTATTCAACCAACGCAAAGAACTTCAAAGAGTGCCCCAAAGTTTCTACCGGAGAGTCAAGAAGAAAATGTGTGCCAACCCTTATGCATAGATTCCCAAGGTCACGAAACCCGCAAGTTGATCACCAAAACATACATCAAGTGAATCAATAGCATACCCCATTGTCACCACGGGTATCCCACGCAAGACATACATCAAGTGTTCTGAAATCCTTAAAGACTCAATCCGATAAGATAACTTCGAAGGGAAAACTCAATCATTTCCAAGAGTGTAGAGGGGGAGAAACATCATAAGATCCAACTATAATAGCAAAGCTCGCGGTACATCAAGATCGTGCCAAATCAAGAACACGAGAGAGAGAGAGAGATCAAACACATAGCTACTAGTACATACCCTCGGCCCCGAGGGTGAACTACTCCCTCCTTGTCATGGAGAGCGTAGGATGATGAGGATGGCCACCGGTGATGATTCCCCCCTCCGGCAGGGTGCCGGAACAGGGTCCCGATTGGTTTTTCATGGCTATAGAGGCGTGCGGTGGCGGAACTCCCGATCTAGGTTTCTCTCTGGGGGTTTCTGTATTTATAGGAATTTTTGGCGTCGGTCTCACGTCAGGTGGGTCTCCGAGTCATCCACGAGATAGGGGCGCACCCAGGGGTAGGGCGCGCCCTCCACCCTCGTGGATGGCACGTGACTCTTCTGGCGCAACTCTTTTACTCCGGAGGCTTCTTTTGGTCCATAAAAAATCATCAAAAATTGGCACGTTGATACGTCCATTTTGCATCATTCTTTTGTATCGATATTTATTGCATTATGGGCTGTTATTACACATTATGTCACAATACTTATGCCTATTCTCTCTTATTTTACAAGGTTTACATGAAGGTGGAGAATGCCGGCAGCTGGAATTCTGGGCTGGAAAAGGAGCAAATATTAAAGACCTATTCTACACAGCTCCAAAAGTCCTGAAACTTCACGGAGGCACATTTTGGAATTAATAAACAAATACTGGCAAAAGAATTAACCAGAGGGGCCCACACCCTGGCCACGAGGGTGGGGGCGCGCCATACCCCCCTTGGCGCGCCCTGATACGTCCATTTTGCATAATGCTTTTATATCGATATTTATTGCATTATGGGCTGTTATTACATGTTATATCATAATACTTATGCCTATTCTCTCTTATTTTACAAGGTGTACATAAGGAGGGAGAATGCTTGGCAGGAATTGGAATTTGGAAAAGGAGCAAATATTAGAGACCTATTCTGCGCAACTCCAAAAGTCCTGAAACTCCACGAAAGTCATTTTTGGAAAATATAAAAAATATTGAGCGGAAGAAGTTCACTAGAGGGGGACCCACCTGGCCACGAGGGTGGGGGCGTGCGCTACCCCCCAGGGCGCGCCCCCTGCCTCGTGGGCCCCCTGTGGGCTATCCGATGGCCATCTTCTGCTATATGAGGTCTTTCGTCGAGGAAAAAAATCATAAGCAAACTTTCAGGACGAAACTCCGCCGCCACGAGGCGGAACCAATCTAGGGCTCCGGCAGAGCTGTTCTGCCGGGCACACTTCCCTCCGGGAGGGGGAAATCATCGCCATCGTCATCACCAACGCTCCTCTCATCGGGAGAGGGAAATATCCATCAACATCTTCACCAGCACCATCTCATCTCAAAACCCTAGTTCATCTCTTGTATCCAATTCTTGTCTCCAAGTCCGGATTGGTACTAGTAGGTAGCTAGTAGTGTTGATTACTCCTTGTAGTTGATGCTAGTTGGTTTATTTGGTGGAAGATCATATGTTCAGATCCTTTATGCATATTAGTACCCCTCTGATTATGAACATGAATATGCTTTGTGAGTAGTTATGTTTGTTCCCGAGGACATGGGAGAAGTCTTGCTATTAGTAGTCATGTGAATTTGGTATTCGTTCGATATTTTGATGAGATGTATGTTGTCTAGCCTCTAGTGGTGTTATGTGAACGTCGACTACATAACACTTCACCATTATTTGGGCCTAGAGGAAGGCATTGGGAAGTAATAAGTAGATGATGGGTTGCTAGAGTGACGAAGCTTAAACCCTAGTTTATGCGTTGTTTCGTAAGGGGCTGATTTGGATCCATATGTTTCATGCTATGGTTAGGTTTACCTTAATACTTTTGTTGTAGTTGCGGATGCTTGCAATAGAGGTTAATCATAAGTGGGATGCTTGTTCAAGTAAGAACAGCACCCAAGCACCGTCCACCCACATATCAAATTATCAAATTACCGATCGTGAATCATATGAACGTGATGAAAACTAGCTTGACGATATTCCCATGTGTCCTCGGGAGCGATTTTCCTTATATAAGAGTTTGTCCAGGCTTGTCCTTTGCTACAAAAAGGATTGGGCCACCTTGCTGCACTTTATTTAATTTTGTTACTTGTTGCTTGTTACAAATTATCTTATCACAAAACTATCTGTTACCACTTGTTTTAGTACTTGCAGAGAATACCTTCCTGAAAACCGCTTATCATTTCCTTCTGCTCCTCGTTGGGTTCGACACTCTTACTTATCGAAAGGACTACCCTAACCATAATATGTTTCCTTTCCCGTCTTGGTTTCTGCATCAAAACGGACACCACTGTTTTGGTTGGTGCTCTTCTTATCTTGGGTGATCGTGTAAAATGTATTACCATTTATCTCGTACCCTTTGAAAGTCATTATATTCAAGATGGTAATCGGGACAGCAAGTACAGGCCATCTTCAATAGAGGTGTCATGCATGGTACGTGTTGCGCAACCACCGGCGAAACTCCTGGTTTGTTCACGTGTAATCCGGTCATCGACCGCTCCGGCGTTTGGAGCGTAGCAAATTCTTGTGTTCATCCACATACGGAGCCACCAAGGCAGAATGCAGAGAACTGTAGTGTGATTCGGTGAGAGAATGTCCGTCCATACATATTATTTGTTCCTCCTAGCGTGCCTTTTTCCATCCAGGGCCGCCTTATGCCGCGATTCAGGAACACCAATCGGCTTAAGGTCGTGAATAAAGTCAATACAAAACTCAATGACCTCCTCATTTTGATGGCCCTTGGAGATGCTTCCTTCGGCCTAGCACGGTTATGAACATATTTATTTAAGACTCCCATGAACCTCTCAAAGGGGAACATATTGTGTAGAAATACAGGACCCAAAACGTTAATCTCTTCAAGATAGGTGAACTAGGACGTGCGTCATGATGTTGAAGAAGGATGGTGGGAACACCAACTTGAAACCGACAAGACATTTCACCAAATCATTCTCAGAACCTTGGTATGATTTACGGATCGATTACCTTCGAGAGATGGCATTGAGAAATGCACATATCTTCACAATGGCTAATCGAACGCTTTTCGGTAGAAGCCCCTCAATGCAACCGAAGCGGTTGCGTCATAATCACGTGGCAATCATGAGACTTTAGGTTCTAGAACTTCTTCTACGCCATGTTTATTATTCCCTTTATATTCGATTTAGTAGCCGACGGTACCTTAATATCGAAAGGTGCATTCAAAGAAGATTTCCTTCTCTTCTTTGGTAAGAGCGTAGCTTGCATGACCCTGATATATGCCGTCTTCTCCGTGCATGTTGCTGGTCCTCCCGTGCCTCAGGTGTATCTTTTGTCTTCCCATACATGCCCAAGAAGCCAAGCAGGGTCACGCAAAGATTCTTCGTCATGTGCATCATGTCGATTGCGGAGCGGACCTCTAGGTCTTTCCAATATGGCAGGTCCCAAAATATAGATTTCTTCTTCCACATGGGTGCGCGTCCGTCAGCGTCCTTTGGAACAGGTTGTCCGCCAGGACCCTTTCCAAATATCACCTTCAAATCCTTGACCATATCATGTACATCAGCACCAAGATGCGGTGGCGAGGCTTCGTCTGGTGATCCGCCGCCTTTGAAATGCTTGCCTTTCTTTCTTACGGGATGCCCGCGGAAGAAATCGACGATGTCCTGTGTACACATTCTTCATACAACTATTCAAATATATCTGTCGGTATCATCCAAACAGGCGTGCATCCGCGGTATCCCTTGTTTGTCCGTCACGAAAGGTTACCGAGAGCAGGCCAATCATTGATGGTCACTTAACAAGAACGCCTTTTAGGTCAAATTCTTCCCCATGTGCTCATCCCACGCACGCACACATGTTCCATTCCACAGGTTGTAAGAGTTCTTCAACTAATGGCCTTAGGTACACATCAATGTTGTTGCCGGGTTGCTTAGGGCCTTGGATGAGCACCGCATCATAATGAACTTCCGCTTCATGCACAACCAAGGAGGAAGGTTATACAAACATAGAGTCATAGGCGGTGCTATGGTTGCTGCTCGCTTCCACAAAAGGATTAATGCCATCTCCGCTTAGACCAAACCATACGCTCCTTGCGTCATCCGCAAACTCCTTCCCATACTTTCTTTTGATTTTTCTCCACCGCGACCCGTCACCGGTACTCTCAACTTTCCGCCTTTATTACGGTCTTCTTCGTGCCATCGTGACGCTTTGGCATGCTCTTTGTTTTGGAACAAGCGTTTCAACCGTGGTATTATAGGAGAATACCACATCACCTTGGCAGGAATCTTCTTCTGGGGTGCTCGCCCTCGACATCACCATGCTCATCGCGGCTGATCTTATAGCGCAATGCACCACATACCGGCAAGCTGTTCAAATCCTCGTACTCACCGCGGTAGAGGATGTAATCGTTAGGGCATGCATGTATCTACGCACCTCTAACCCTAGAGGGCGACAGCCTTCTTTGCTTCAGACGTACTCTCGGGCAATTCGCTCTCCTTTGGAAGCATATCCTTTATCATTACCAAAGAACTTTCCAAATCCCTTGTCGGATACACCATTCATTCGCCTTCCATTGCAGCAATTCCTGTGGTGCCCAGCTTTTTCTTGTCACCTATGCAATTGGTACAACAATTTTTGTGATCCTCTAACATGCGCTGCAACTTCTTCTTCTCCAAATCACTTGCTAGTTTCTCTTTGCATCGGCAATGGCCCGACCTAGATCATCAACGGGCTCATCCGATGCCTCTTCTTGACTTCTTCCCGCATTGCCGCCCAGCTTCTTCCCGCATTACGGCTCAACTTCTTCCCCCATTGTTGTATCATCGTATTCAGGGATCCCATGGCCAGGATAGCTGTCGTCGTCCTCTTCTTCTTCTTTGTCTTCCATCATAACCCCTCTTTCTCCGTGCTTGGTCCAAACTTTATAGTGGGGCATGAAACCGGACTCAAACAGGTGGACGTGAATGGTTATTGACGAGAGTAATTGCGACCATTCTTACAGCCAAAGACATGGACAAGGCATAAAACCATCCGCCCGCTTGTTTGCCTCAGCCATAAGCGTAAAAGTATGCACGCCCTCAACGAATCGGGAGAGCATCGGTCATCGACATCCATTGTCGGCTCATCTTCATTACACAACAATCGAATAGACCAAATTAATACAAGTTCATACATAAAGTTCATACAACACTTAAATGCAACAAACAAATAACTCACTAGCTAAAGCATTTAAATGCAACAACAAATGCGATCAAGATCGCAACTAAGGTAACAATTGATCCAACAACATAATGATACCAAGCCTCACTATCGATGGCATATTTTCTAATCTTTCTAATCTTCAAGCGCATTTTCTCCATCTTGATCTTGTGATCATCGACGACATCGGCAACATGCAACTCCAATTCCATCTTCTCCCCTCAATTCTTTTCAATTTTTCTTTCAAGTACTCGCTTTCTCTTTCAACTAAATTTAACCTCTCGACAATAGGGTCAGTTGGAATTTCCGGTTCACATACCTCCTAGATAAAAATATCTATGTCAACTTGATGGGCATAATTTGTCATAAACACGAAATGCAACAAATAGTTTTAAAAGAGAATATACCACATCCGAATCATAACAAGGACGAGGGCCGACGGGGACGGATATCAAAACCATGGAACTATGTATAACAAACAACGTACGAGTAAGATAATTATTATACGAGTAACTATATATCCAAATCACACAAACATCAATTTTTTATATAAAATTTCATGGAACAAGAGGCTCACCACAAGGTGGTGCCTGACGGGACAGTGGGCGATCGGCGGTGGTTACGACAGAGATTTAGAAGGCACTAAGTAAACCACACCTACATATGCAAACTAAGTGTTATTTTGACCTCAAATTGCATATAAATCAAATAATACCACATATAATTCCTCCCAAATTACTAAAACCCACAATTAATCACTATATAAACCAATGCAAGAGCTAATCTAGCAATGAGAGATGAAAGGACAAAGTTGCTAACCTTGGTGATCATTTGAATGGATGAGGGCTCAGAATCTTGACAAATTTGGGGCAAATTTTGTGATGAACTTCGAGAGGAAGAAGGGAAGAACAGACGAGAGGGAGAGGGAAAGGGGAAGAACAGAGTGCGGGTGGACGAAGTATTTATATAGGACGACATTTAGTACCGGTTCGTGCCACGAACCGGTACTAAAGGTGCTGGAAGGGCCCCATTCTGACAACATCCTCCCACCACTCTCATTAGTACAGGTTCGTGGCACGAACCGGTGCTAAAGGTTAGCCACGAACCGGTACTAAATAGCTCCTCCCGGCTAGCCGTTGGAACCGGCACTAATGGCCACATTAGTGTCGGTGCTGTTACAAACCGGGACTAATGTGTCTCACATTTGACCCTTTTTCTACTAGTGATAAGAAATTAAATGTTATCCACTATGCTAGTAAAACTCTAGACAATGCTCAAAGAAATTATGCTACTGCTGAAAAAGAATTTTTAGCAGTTGTATTTGCTTGTGATAAGTTCAGACCTTATATTGTTGATTCTAAAGTAACAATTCACACTGATCATGCTGCTATTAAATATCCGATGGAAAAGAAAGATGCTAAACCTAGACTTATAAGATGGGTTCTCTTGCTACAAGAATTTGATTTGCATATTGTTGATAGAAAAGGAGCTGAGAACCCCGTTGCGCATAACTTGTCTAGGTTAGAAAATGTTCTTGATGACCCACTACCTATTGATGATAGCTTCCCTGATGAACAATTAAATGTTATAAGTACCTCTCGTAGTACTCCTTGGTATGCTGATTATGCCAATTACATTGTTGCTAAATTTATACCACCTAGTTTCACATACTAGCAAAAGAAAAAGTTTTTCTATGATTTGAGACATTACTTTTGGGATGACCCACATCTTTATAAAGGAGTGGATGGTGTTATTAGACGTTGTGTACCTGAGCATGAATAGGAACAGATCTTATGCAAGTGCCACTCTGAAGCTTATGGAGGACACCACGCTGGAGATAGGACTGCACATAAGGTATTACAATCCGGTTTTTATTGGCCTACTCTCTTCAAGGATGCCCGTAAGTTTGTTTTATCTTGTGATTAATGTCAAAGAATCGTAGTAGACGTCAAGAAATGACTATGAATTATTCGCTTGTTATTGAACCATTTGATGTTTGGGGCTTTGATTATATGGGACCTTTTCCTACCTCTAATGGATATACACATATTTTAGTTGTTGTTGATTACGTTACTAAGTGGGTAGAAGCTATTCCAACTATTTGTGCTGATCATAACACTTCTATTAAAATGCTTAAAGAAGTTATTTTTCCGAGGTTTGGAGTTCCTAGATATTTAATGACTGATGGTGGTTCACACTTTATTCATGGTGCTTTCCGTAAAATGCTTGCTAAGTATGATGTTAATCATAGAATTGCATCCCCTTATCACCCTCAGTCCAGTGGTCAAGTAGAATTGAGTAATAGGGAGCTCAAATTAATTTTGCAAAAGACTTTCAATAGGTCTAGAAAGAATTGGTCCAAGAAACTTGATGATGCGTTATGGGCCTATGGAACTGCATATAAAAAACCTATGGGTATGTCTCCGTATAAAATGGTTTATGGAAAAGCAAGTCACTTACCTCTCGAACTAGAACATAAGGCATATTGGGCTATTAAGGAGCTCAATTATGATTTCAAACTTGCCGGAGAGAAGAGGTTATTTGATAGTATCTCACTTGACGAATGTAGAACCCAAGCTTATGAAAATGCCAAGTTGTTTAAAGAAAAAGTTAAAAGATGGCATGACAAAAGGCTACAAAAGCGTGAGTTTAATGTAGGTGATTATGTATTGCTATACAACTCTCGTTTAAGATTTTTTGCAGGAAAACTTCTCTCTAAATGGGAAGGCCCCTACGTTATCAAGGAGGTCTATCGTTCCGGTGCCATAAAAATCAACAACTTCGAAGGCACAAATCCGAAGGTGGTGAAAGGTTAAAGAATTAAACACTATATCTCAGGTAATCCTATAAATGTTGAAACCAATGTTATTGAAACCGTAACCCCGGAGGAATACATCAGAGACACTTTCCAGAACGTTTTAGACTCCGAAAAGGAATAGGTATGTGGTACGGTAAGTAAACCGACTCCAAAACAATTTTTAAGGCAATATTTCCCCGTTTTGGAATATTTAAAAAATAGAAAAATAAGTAGCAGTCCGGGAAGGACACGAGGGCCCCACGAGGGTGGAGGGCGCGCCCCCTACATCGTGGGCACCTCGTGTGCCTTCCGGACTCCGTTTTCTTGCAAAATACGTATTTTGGTCGGTAAAAATTCATTATATAACCTCCCGAAGGTTTTGACTCCCGTATCACGCAAATATCCTCTGTTTTTGTTTCGAGCTGTTGCTGCTGCAGATTAGAGCAAGATGTCTTCTCAAGAGTCAGTCGGGGATCGCCGGGTGTCTCATCCGACATTGGAACCAAGGGCAAACAGCGACGCTGACCACTTTGGGCCAGCAACGGAGGAAGAGATGGAGGCCGACTTGATGAGAGTAGATGCCTTGGAGGATCAAGAAGTCACTTCTCGCTTCCGAGTTGGGTTCACGATGGGGGAACCACAGAGCTCAGCTATTCCAAACTCGGTTATCCCTTCCAATGTTAGATTTCTTTCTTATGAAAATATGAAGAGGAGTGTCACTTGTTCTCCCGCAGCTATGCAACACCCTTGGGTTCAAGGAGCTTAGCTGTTATAGGAAAGCTTCATAAGGAAATAATGGACCTCAAGCAGCAAGTCAATAAGCTCGAGGAGGAGAATCGTATCCTGAAGGGCATCATCGCCAAGAATATTTCACCACCAGCAAAGAAGGAGTTATAATCACATGGGTATGGGCACTCCCCTTGGCAACTGCCAAGCTTGGGGGAGGTGTCCCGGTATCGTATTACAATCACATCTCCTATCTTTGCCGTTTTTCTTAGTTCGATCCTATTAGTAGTATCTTGATCTAGTAGAATAAAGTTTATGGCATGATCTAGTTTTGAGTTTTTGCTTTATGAACTCTCTATGTAATCGAGTCTGTGAAATATATAATAAAGATTAGTATTGAGTCAAGGGCTTGATTATTTTTCCATGGTCTTGAGTGAATAAAAGAAGAGAAAATAATAAAAAGAAATAAAGAGTTCATATTGATCTTATTGAGAGTAATGACTTCACATAGAAAGAGTATGATGATTAAAAGTTGTTGGGAGTTGGCAAACATAGCTTTGGTCATCGTTGCAATTAATAGGAAGTAATAAAGAAAGAGAGGTTCACATATAAATATACTATTGTTGACATCTTTTATGATTGGGAGCACTCATTAAAATATGACATGCTAAAGAGTTGATGTTGGACAAGGAAGACAACGTAATGAGTTACGTTTTCTTATATCTGAGATAAAGTATATTGTCATGGATCATCCAACATGTTGAGCTTGCCTTTCCCCCTCATGCTAGCCAAATTCTCAGCACCAAGTAGAGATACTGCTTGTGCTTCTAAATAACCCTTAAACCAGTTTTGCCTTGAGAGTCCACCATACCTACCTATGGATTGAGTAAGATCCTTCAAGTAAGTTGTCATCGGTGCAAAGCAATAAGAATTGCTCTCTGAATATGTATGATTGATTGGTGTGGGAGAAATAAGCTTTATACGATCTTGTGATGTGGAAGAAATAAAATCGATTTAACTGCATAATAAAGGTTCATATCACAAGGGGCAATATAAAGTGACGTTCTTTTCGCATTAAGATTTTGTGCATCCAACCATAAAAGCGCATGGCAACCTATGCTTCCCTCTGCGAAGGGCCTATCTTTTATTATTATCCTCTACCTTATGCAAGAGTCATGGTGATCTTCACCATTCCTTTTTACACTTTATCCTTTGGCAAGCACAGTATGTTGGAAAGATCCTGATATATATATATCTAATTGGATATAGGGGAGCATGAGTTATTATTGTTGACATTACCCTTGTGGTAAAAGGTTGGGAGGCAAAACTATAAGCCCCTATGTTTCTCTGTGTCCGATTAAAACTCCGTAACCACAAGTATCGCGTCAGTGTTAGCGATTATAGAAGACTAAATGATAGTTGAGTACGTGGACTTGCTACTAAGCTCTGACATAGACTCTTTCTGATGTTATGATAAATTGCAATTGCTTCAATTATTGAGATTATAGTTTGTTGGTTCTCAATAAAGTTTATGATTCGTACTCTGCATTGTGAATGTATTATTACTTGAACATAAGAAATCATATGACAATATCTATATATGTTGTTGTTATGAGAATAATCATGATGCCTTCATGTCCGTATTTTATTTTTATCGACACCTCTACCTCTAAACATGGGGACATATTTATCGTTATCGGCTTCCGCTTGAGGACAAGCGAGGTCTAAGCTTGGGGGAGTTGATACATCCATTTTGCATCATGCTTTTATATCGATATTTATTGCATTATGGGCTATTATTACATGTTATATCATAATACTTATGCCTATTCTCTCTTATTTTACAAGGTGTACATAAGGAGGGAGAATGCCGGCAGTTGGAATTCTGGGCTGGAAAAGGAGCAAATATTAGAGACCTACTCAGCAACTCCAAAAGTCCCGAAACTCCACGAAAGTCATTTTTGGAAAATATAAAAATATTGAGCGGAAGAAGTTCACGGTCGCGCCCCGCCTCGTGGCCCCCTGTTGGCTCTCGATGGCCATCTTACGCTATATGAGGTCTTTCATCGAGGAAAAATCATAAGCAAACTTTGGACGAAACTCCGCTGCCACGAGGCGGAACCTTGGCGGAACCAATCTAGAGCTCCGCAGAGCTGTCTGCCGGGGACACTTCCCCCCGGGAGGGGGAAATCATCGCCATCATCATCACCAATGCTCCTCTCATCGGGAGAGGGCAATCTCCATCAACATCTTCACCAGCACCATCTCATCTCAAAACCCTAGTTCATCTCTTGTATCCAATTCTTGTCTCCAAGTCCGGGATTGGTACTAGTAGGTAGCTAGTAGTGTTGATTACTCCTTGTAGTTGATGCTAGTTGGTTTATTTGGTGGAAGATCATATGTTCAGATCCTTTATGCATATTAATACCCCTCTGATTATGAACATGAATATGCTTTGTGAGTACTTACGTTTGTTCCTGAGGACATGGGAGAAGTCTTGCTATTAGTAGTCATGTGAGTTTGGTATTCGTTCGATATTTTGATGAGATGTATGTTGTCTAGCCTCTAGTGGTGTTATGTGAACGTCGACTACATAACACTTCACCATTATTTGGGCCTAGAGGAAGGCATTGGGAAGTAATAAGTAGATGATGGGTTGCTAGAGTGACAGAAGCTTAAACCCTAGTTTATGTGTTGCTTCATAAGGGGCTGATTTGGATCCATATGTTTCATGCTATGGTTAGGTTTACCTTAATACTTTTGTTGTAGTTGCGGATGCTTGCAATAGAGGTTAATCATAAGTGGGATGCTTGTTCAAGTAAGAACATCACCCAAGCACCGGTCCACCCACATATCAAATTATCAAAGTACCGAACGCGAATCATATGAACGTGATGAAAACTAGCTTGACGATATTCCCATGTGTCCTTGGGAGCGATTTTCCTTATATAAGAGTTTGTCCAGGCTTGTCCTTTTCTACAAAAAGGATTGGGCCACCTTGCTGCACTTTATTTACTCTTGTTACTTGTTGCTCGTTACAATTTATCTTATCACAAAATTATCTATTACCACTTATTTCAGTACTTGCAGAGAATACCTTGGTGAAAACCGCTTATCATTTCCTTCTGCTCCTCGTTGGGTTTGACACTCTTACTTATCGAAAGGACTACGATAAATCCCCTATACTTGTGGGTCATCATGCCCCCCTGCCTTGTTGGCCCCCTGGCAGGCCTGTGGTGCCCATCTTCTGCTATATGAAGTCTTTCACCCTGGAAAAAATCAAGGGGAAGCTTTCGAGACGAAACACCGCCGCCACGAGGCAGAACCTTGGCGGAACCAATCTAGGGCTCTGGCGGAGCTGTTCTGCCGGGGAAACATCCCTCCAGTAGGAGGAAATCATCACCATCGATCCTCTCATCGGGAGGGGGTCAATCTTCATCAACATGTTCACCAGCACCATCTCCTCTCAAACCCTAGTTCATCTCTTGTATCCAATCTTTGTCTCAAAACCTCAGATTGGTACATGTGGGTTGCTAGTAGTGTTGATTACTCCTTGTAGTTGATGCTAGTTGGTTTATTCGGTGGAAGATCATATGTTCAGATCCTTTATGCATATTAATACTCCTCTGATTATGAACATGAATATGATTTGTGAGTAGTTACGTTTGTTCCTGAGGACATGGGAGCAGTCTTGCTATAAGTAGTCATGTGAATTTGGTATTCGTTCGATATTTTGATGAGATGTATGTTGTCTTTCCTCTAGTGGTGTTATGTGAACGTTGACTACATGACACTTCACCATTGTTTGAGCCTAGTGGAAGGCATTGGAAAGTAATAAGTAGATGATGGGTTGCTAGATTGACAGAAGCTTAAACCCTAATTTATGCGTTGCTTCGTAAGGGGCTGATTTGGATCCATATGTTTCATGCTACAGTTAGGTTCACCTTAATACTTGTTTTGCAGTTGTGGATGCTTGCAATAGGGGTTAATCATAAGTTGGATGCTTGTCCAAGAAAGGGCAGTACCCAAGCACCGGTCCACCCACATATCAAATTATCAAAGTAACGAACGCGAATCATATGAACGTAATGAAAACTAGCTTGATGATAATTCCCATGTGTCCTCGGGAGCATTTTCCTTCATATAAGAGTTTGTCCAGGCTTGTCCTTTGCTACAAAAAGGATTGGGCCATCTTGCTGCACTTTATTTACTCTTGTTACTCATTACCCATTACAAATTACCTTATCACAAAACTATCTGTTACCGATAATTTCAGTGCTTCTAGAGAATACCTTACTGAAAACTGCTTGTCATTTCCTTCTGCTGCTCGTTGGGTTCGACACTCTTACTTATCGAAAGGACTACGATAGATCCCCCATACTTGTGGGTCATCACACGTCAATTGGACTCCATTTGGTATTCCTTTTCTATAAAACTCAAAAACAAGGAAAAAACATAAATTGGCCCTGGGCTCTAGGTTAATAGGTTCGTCCCGAAAATCGTATAAAACAGCATATAAATGCATATAAAACATCCAAGATGGATAATATAATAGCATGGAACAATAAAAAATTATAGATACGTTGGAGCGTATCAAGCATGTACAGCCGGACCTCTCAAACCCGCCTCGTACGCCCGGGCGGGCTGCCTGGTCACTGTCCAGACACTTTTTTTTGACCTAGATGGGCTCCTCAAACGGGCCTCAAACGCCCAGGCTGACCGGCACCCCCCATATCTAGCTCAAATATGGGACGGATATGGGGCGCCGGGCATGCCCGCCACGACGGTCTGACGACGGGGTTCCACGCGGAAACGCCCGGAAACCCGGCGGCCTTTGGTAGGTGGAATTTGGTAAGGAAAATTTTATATAGTGTGCTGAAATTTACTGTCACTCATTACTATGGAAAGTAATCCTTTCAGGGGCTTTTTCGGGGTATCTTCACCCCGACCAGTAGCAAAGAGTTACTCCTCAACCTACTGAACCTACTGAAAATGTTTACTTTGAAATTCCTTCGGGTATGATAGAGAAACTGCTAGCTAATCCTTTTACAGGAGATGGAACATTGCATCCCGATTTGCACCTAATTTATGTGGATGAAGTTTGTGGATTATTTAAGCTTGCAGGTATGCCCGAGGATGTTATCAAGAAGAAGGTCTTCCCTTTATCTTTGAAGGCAACACTACAAAAAAAATACACTTCCGTGATGATACGTGTTTGTCACAGTAGGTCGCGTTTTTTGTCATGCATGTACATCCATGACAAATTTATGACAGAATCAAGATAGTCATACATGTCTTTGTCGTAGAAGTGTTCCATGACATTACCAAAGTTATCATCACGGAAGTGTCCACTTCCATGACGATAAATCACGCGTCCACGAAGTGCTTTTGTCAAGGGTGACCGACACGTGGCATCCACCGTAACGGAACGCCGTTAAGCTATCGGGTCGGGTTTTGGATCCGATAACCCGTTAACAGCCCCGACCAATGGGGATTTTCCACATGTAAAATCATCATTGGCTGGAGGAAACACGTGCCGGCTCACCGTTGGGACAGATGTCATCCACTCATTGGACAGAAGGCGCCTATGATACGTCGACACGTGGCACAGCCCAACAGAGGCCCATTCCTGTGAAAAGTCCGACCCATTTGACTTGGTCAAAAGGTGGCGGGTCGGCCCATGTAAAGCATGTTAATGACCTGTTCGCATATAGCCCATTTACAGCCCGCTAACCCAAAGCCCGTTACGCCCTATCCGAATTAGGTCCAGTAGCGTCATCTGGACCACCCAATATGATTCCAGCCCATTTTCACTTCTGGCCCATGTATGGCCCATGACATCTTTCGGACCATATGAGGCCCTATGTAACTCTTGGCCTATTAACAGCCCGTGGTGAAACTGGCCCGTAATGAACAGTGTATTACTTTACACCCATTACGGCCCATGGTGAAACTGGCCCGTAATGAACAGTGTATCACTTTATACCCATTAAGGGCCCGTTATTCCGTTGGGCCGTTTCCAGCCCATGTTAACTTTCGGCCTTCTCAGAGCCCATTTATTCTTGGGCTCATTTCCAGCATTCGTTTACTTACGGCCCGTTATTGTCATTTTCTGCTTATGGGCCAAATTCAGCTCGTGGTTATAGTCGGCCCGTTTGTGGTCCGTTAACACGTTGGGACGTTTTCATAGCGTCATGAAATATGGCCTATTAACGATGGCCCGTTAGGGTCGGCCCATGAACGGGCGATTCCAACTCTAGCCCGTTTACGGCCATAATGCGGCCTATTATTGGCCCATGTTTGGCCAATCGATCATACTGCCTGTATAAGGCCCATTGATGATACGGCCCGTAGAAGGCCAATTGTTTCTACGGCCCGTAGAAGGCCCACTGTTTCTACGGCCCGTAGAAGGCCCACTGTTTCTACGGCCCGTAGGAGGCCTAGTGTCACTATAGTAAATATTAGCCCATGGTTATTGTGGCCTAGTTTTAAAAAATAGGTTATTGCAGCCACTAGCAAACCGCGGAAAAAGAACTACAATGACTACAAGCAAACAAATAAACAAGACAACAAGGAAATAAATAAGAAAGCAACTTACGCTAGCCTATCACGGCTATCACACATATTACATCCACTGGGCATCAAAGTTCGCCACCAGTGCAAATAAACGCGCCGACAAAACAATATACAAATCTGAGAGCACTACAGAAGGCACTAGGCCCGCCAGTCGGGCTCCCCAAACAGTGAAGAAGCTGAGTAGACCTCGATTGTGTCAACGATATATGCATCAACACTAGATTTAAGGCATGATGGTGCGCACGGCAGTCCTCTGACATCTTCATTGCATCTTTGACTTCAAGTCGGAGCTGAGCTGAAGCAAGCCTTTACGCTTTAAGTTGAGATCAAGAACTCGAATCGATTGAGGCAGCGATCGCACAGAGGTTGTCTCACACCTGCTGGTGAGTAGCTTCAACTCACTGTCTTCATCAAGGCAGGACCTTGGGGTCATCTCGCTGTCCTCAAGATGGTTTGGCTCACTATCTTCCCTAAAGTTCTTCCTGGCGTAAGAGATACGACTCTGAAAGAGAAACAAGGAGACACGTAACGGGTTTCACAATTATATAAGCAAATAAATGGATCTATTCTGCATAAGGAACATGTTTTTACAACTACAATTTGAAACTGGTAGTTGTTGCAAATATCCAATCAGATGTAAACAAAGAAAGCAAACAAAGAAGGAGGCAATGATGCCTATCCAAATCTATACTAGAACAAAGTTTGAAGGCTTGAGAAGGATGAACTTACATTACATGTTAACACGGGCTGGACAAAGCCCTTCTCCATGTTGATGGAAGGACAATTCAATAAATTCCCCAAAGAAAATTCTTTATAAGCGTTGCCATTATTCTACATTTTGCAAAGAGTAAATATAGATCAAATAATATTGGAAGAAACAGAGGATAATGAAGCTCAGGTGCAAACTGATGATACATAATCAAATAGCAATTAATTAAGTACAGCGTTACAAGGCAAAAGGGAGAGAGGTACTGACAAGAGCAATGCAGAGCCCATTATTGTTTTGAGATCGTATGATCCTTTGAGCAAGGAGATTCATCTGAAATTAGTTTTCATACAAGAGAGAAGGTAAGGCACAAGCAGGAGTTCAAATTTTGAATTGATATCAAAGACAGTACCTGACGCTGGGCTCCCAGCAGTTCTAATAGGGGTTTGGCCACTAGAGTAGGGGTAAAGTGTGGTACAGTTGGGCCTGTGTTTTCTGTGGCTGCTGATCTATCTGGTTTAATAGGTACCACTACCTTTTCCAAATACCTAGTTTGTACTCCTTGAGGATCTGCACTCACCCTCTTCCTTTTGGACATCTATCACGAAAGAACGACATTTGATCGAAAAACATAGTGTGACGACACATGGAATAGGTACAGAAAATGGATAGTTATGGCATATACTCATATATGATGCTTAAACTAAGCAGATGGTGTAACAAAGTAGAAGAAATGCAAGAGGTCAGATGCAAAATATGTGCGACCAATACAACTTTGTAAAGTTAGAGCAAGCATCTTGATGGGTGAATAAGGTAGGCCATCCTCCACCATGCCAAGTTTGTTAGCCAGTGGATCATTCCGCAATATTCCTCTCGTGCGCCCATTCTCATATTCATTTTGATAATGTTCAATATCTAACATGCATGAAAACATAAAAACAAGTGAGATTTTCTTTGTAATGCAGAAGTGGTTCTAATCCAATACTGCCTCCCTATAAACCCCTTTGTGCTATCTATGCAATTCTTTTAAAAGATGCCATGCATGCTGTAATTTTTTGTGTGCATTAATATAATGTGGCCTACTACTCAAAATATGAGAGCTCCAGAAGTGATGACACTTCGCAGATCATAGCTTCAACATATAGTAAAGAAGAACAAGTCGACCTGACCTAACAGATTCAAAATATACTAAGGAGAACAACTCGAATTCGACCAAATGACCGCAAGAGAAGAGTATCATCTTAAAGAAGAGCGTAAGAGCAAGCAGATTGAAGATATTACAAGTGTTTGAATACAATGTCGGTTGGCCACCCATGATGAACCAGAGTGCACAGAGAAATACTATTCTTTCCGGTCTCTCCATATGTGGCTCACATGCATTTCGAAACTAAAGTAGGAACATTTAGCTAACCAATTAAACATCTCTCAGTTTTACTAATATCAGCAATATATCATATATGAATTTGTACAACTAAGCTTGTTTAGCTCGATGGGTGGAGCAGTGCTATTACGATTACCTAACCACGTAGGTTGATTGTGGTCATCATAAAATGGGGAAAACATAAGCATGATAAGTACAATATTGACCGTGGCAGTGGGATGGCAGATCTGAAGCTGCAAACCGCGCAAAGGGTAGTTAGCAACCGATGTTTGCTTTGAAATAACAACTAAGATTTGGTATGGACAATAAAGTACGGTCAACAAGTGACAAAGAAATGCAATTATCTTTGTCTCTCTATATGTCGCGACATGCATTTGGAAACTCAAGTGGGACCTTTAGCTAACCAATTAAATGTGTCGGTTAACTAATATCAAGATCATATCACAATCATATTTGAACAACTAAGCTTTCGAATTCGAGTGTTGTGTTGTTTAGCTTGAAGGGTGGAGTAATGCTAGTACGACGTAAAGCACCCACGGAGATCATAGTAGAGTAGATAAAAGGGGGAAACCCTAGGCATCAAGAGAAAAATCAGGAAAGTGGAACTAGCTGGACCAGTGGGTGGCGCACATGCTTTTCGAAACGAATATAGGAACATTAGGTGACCAATTAAACATTCTCTGTTTTAGTGATATGAGCATCATATCAGGTTCATATTTGAACATGTAAGCTTTGGGTTGAGGTCTTGAGGAGCAGTGCTAGCACGACACGAAGCACCTACGATGATGGTAGTGAATATAAAGGGGGGAAACCATAAGCTTTATGAGTATAGTGCCCGTTCCATGGCGGATCTGAAGGTGCAAACCGGACAAAGCTACTTCGCAACCAATGTTTGCTTTCAACTAGCCACTACGATTTGGTACGGACAAGAAAAGTACAAAGAAACAAATTACGATCTATTTTCCGGGTGAGATCAATAATTTAAGCACATATGGAAGAGTACCACCTCTCTTGCAACGCCGTGTAGGCCTATGCTGATACATTGAGGGTGCTGCGGGTGCGATGGCTGTCGGCGGCGGGGAAGAAGACTTTAGACGGCAGACGGCCGGGTCGGGGAATATATCCTGTTGTCGTGGACGAGGCGGTCCTAGGAGCGGCAACGGCAAGGTGGACGACGGTGCCGATGAAGCGAGAGGAGGCGATGAAAGGATCCTGGTCCAGCGCCGTGGATGAGAGACGTCCATCTCTTGAAGTGGACGACGGGGTAGGGGTAGCGGCTCCGGCAAGGTGGAGGATGGGGTGGCGGACGGAGGAGGTTGGCCGTAGTGCAGAGGTTGTCGTGCCGCCGACGGTGTATGAATGGGGAAATGGAGGGGAGGGGGCGATCTCAAACTTTGGGACGCGCTTCTCTGAAATGGGGGAAAGTTATGAACTTATCCCCCGTTTAAAATATCAGACATCGCATCGGTTGGGGATAGGACGGTAAGCTCGCATCTCCCAAATATTTGCCGGTAACTATTTCGGGCGAGGAGAGGGTGTTTTGCCGCCCACGGTGTATGAACGGGGCTGACAGGTAGGGCGGTGGTGTCACGTCTGATGGAAGTTACACATCTACCCCTATTTAAAATATTAGCCTACATCAATTTCGGACGAGGAGAGTTTGTTTTCCCGCCCACCATGTATGAATGGGGAAATGGAGGAAGAGACACATGTCTTTCGGACGAGCTTGAATCAAATGTGTTTTGCCGCCCACATTTGGCGCCCACCGTGTCTGAATGGGCTCAGAGGCCGTCGTGTCACGCTCGATTGAAGTTACTAGTCTACCCCTATCGATGTAAGTGTAAATCCTGTCGATAAGGATGTCAAGTGTCAGGGGTAGACAGTAATTTCCATCTCGCAAACACTTGCTTCGGGCAGCCCACAAATTATAGTGGGTGTTTAGCCGCTTCGTTCAAAACTTGGGAGAATTAGCATTCATGTTTGCCCTGGGACCTGGCAAACTAAATTCAAATCCAGTTTGTATTCGATTACGAATATCCACAGATAATTATACATTTTGTTATTTATTTCTTCAAAACCACAACAAAGATTTATTCCACCTTTATATATGATTATGATTTAGAAATGTCGTGATCTTCAAATTCAGTAGGTTGGATACACTCTGATTCAAACAGTTATTTCATCCAATACAATATGCTCACACGAAAAACAGTTCACCTTATGTCAATAATACAAGTCCGAGGATTACCTCGCCTAAAAAATTCGGATCATTACAACACATGGAGAACATGGAATTCCGGACAACATAGGGGGTCTTGCAACATAATCCATTCAGAGACATGACACAACATGCAAGTACAATAATCTAATGACAATTTCAACTGGTATCTAAAGAAGAACCGGGATTACCTTGGGCTTCAGATAGCAGAAACAGCAGGACCTCCTCCGTCTTCAAATGCAACATTCATGGCAGCCACACCATCTCTTTCTGCCTCCAATTCTTGGGTTGCTTGTATATTGCGTGCCGCTAATTCCATAATTTCCAGCCTCAAGATAAAGATTACCTCATTCATGGCAGCCACACCATCTCTTTCTGCCTCTAGTAGAGCCTCAAGCACTATAATATACGTGCTCAGATCGCTCTCCGGCGGTGTTGCCTCCGAATCGCTACCATATGGTAACATGGATGGCGCATTGCTTCCACAATTAGATTCTAGGGTTGTACATTGTGTCCTAGTGTGAACGGCATCTGAAAGGTTTCACTGGACATAAGTAAGAGATAGTTATCGTATGATCCAGGCAGTAAGCTTACATGGTAAACGACGGAGGAATTATTGCCGAGCATGGCAAACTATATTTAAATGGTTCGAAGCAGCATCAGCCGAAAATAAATTAAAATGATAAGATGAAAGTTGAAAGGGAGTGTACAACCGCTATATTTAAGTTGCCAAGGCATCTAAGCAGTTGAAATAATCTGAGAAAGCACTTAACAAAGGTGGCCTCATATAAACTACGAAGACAGTCTTGTGATGAAGTTGAGAGGAAAAGTTAAGGACTCAAATGAAATAGGCATGCATTTCTTTACGATAGTACTGCAGTAATCACGACATATTGGCCAACTCAGGTATAACGTAAAAATAAACAAGCATTCGAATCAAGCAATACAACAAAGCAGACAACTGAACTATTTGTAATTCGGTAGGATTACACGTTGAGGGCACAAGCCAAGAAAGCAGCCCACTCGCATTACATTTAACATGTACTAAAACACACTGGCTTACCATATGTGCACTGGTATGTAATTTAACACATCTAACATGTTCACTGCCAGAAGTATGGCCCTACAGGTGCAAGCAGAATAACGCGTCTCATGAAAAACTGAATGATGCCCTGAAGAAATTCAAAGGTGCGGTGCTTATGCTAGGAAAGTGAACGTAGGCACCAGCTGTTGGATAATAGTACCTGATTCCACTACAAGAAACCTGTTAATCTATGACGGATTTCTCATGACATTTCTGAAATCTGTCACGGACGGCCTGGCACAACCCCGCAAGCCCGCTCAAAGCCCGCTCAAGCCCGCCTAACTATTCCCATATAAAATGCTAACCCTAAATCCTCCTCCCTGTCCCCTCCTCTCTCCATCTGCAGCCCCTCCCTCATCTCCCACCGCACGCCGCCACCCACCACATCTTCGTGTCCTTCCTCCCACAGCTCGCCGCCGGCCCTCCCATCCCTTCCCCTCACCTCGCAGCTCCGGCAACTACCAGATCCGCCGCATCCCCCGCCCATCCTTCCCTCTCGCAATACATCCATTCCTCTCCGGCGCTCGCCTGTGACCCTTAGCCATGGCTAGGGTTTCGGTTGTGGCATCGTGTCCAACACTTCACATCTCCGGCGGCTCCTCTCCATCCACACACCGCGTCTCTGGTAGCTCCTCTCCGTCCACACCGCTCTTCCTTGAGCCCACCTTGCCGGCTGTGCGGTGATGCCGCTGGGCAACGTCCAGTGGCGAGCGACCAACTCCTGGGCCGCCGTCCGCGACACCTCTTCTCCACCAAGGTTAGCCCCCCGTCCGACCAAGATCACTATAGCCCTGTCCCTGATGTCCCCCACCTGCCTCTCGTGATTTGTTTTGATCCCCTGATGCGTGCGTGCAGGAATTGTTTGAGAGTCCTGCAATTCGTGAACAGTTTCTGAGTACTTAGCATTCAAGGAGCAGCTTGTCAATGAGCAGTCTGTCTCAGGATGAAATTTTAGCAGTTGTAGGTTTCCATTCAACTTTGTACTCCCTCCGTTCCGAATTACTTGTCTTTGATTTGTCTAGATACTGATGTATCTAGCACTAAAATAAGTCTAGATACATCCGTATCTAGACAAATCTAAGACAAGTAATTCGGAACGGAGGGAGTAGTGAATAACCTTATGAATTCATTCTCTCTGTCTTGACAACAGTTCCAGCAGCAAATTTGTGCTTCATCTTGATTCACCGACTACTCTGTATACTGTCTTTGGGTTCAGAGTGTGTTGTCTACTCATCAAATTGATGGCCTTTTTTCAATCGTTGATGTATCATGTATCTTAGGGAAGGAGGCAGGAAGTGATATACCAAGTTACAATATTATTGATGAGTTTTTTTTCAATGCTATATAGTATAGTGCTTATTTCACTTGCAATGTTAAATTCTTTGGTGCCCATAAGTTTAGTCAATCTGTTAATCCCCTTTCTTACTATATACAGTAGATAGTACTTAATGATGCATGCGTATTTGAACAGTGGCGTCACCTCTGTTCCTATAGAGATTCATAACAAAGGTCCAACACTGTCGATTACCTAGCGTGGCTACTGCCCTCTCTGACTATAAGGTTGTGTTGTCTGTGCGTGCTGACAAGGTGCCGGCAGCTAGGGGATCTGGTGCAGCAGCCGGTGTGTTGTGTGTGCGTGCTTCCTCTCTCAATGTTTACCCTAATTTTTCTCTGAATTTTTCTGTATCTTGTACACTGTAGGGTACCAAGTAGAGACAAACAACAGGGTACAAAGCAGAGACAAACCACGGCACTGTGGTATTTGGCCTTTTATCAAGTTCTAATTTCACTTTAGAATATTTCCCTAGGTCTTGGAGACATGATTTCTGTTACTGTATTAACATGTCGACATGTTCTGTTTAGTGATTTCTCTCTAGGTACTTTTATTTTTCTATCCTTGTTGTCTCATGCAGCCAGCCAGGTGAATATGTATTCCAGAAATATGTTTAATCTGAACCTAAGAAGAAAATTACATCGTTACATTGTGGCAGTCCTACAGTAATAATACAGAGGTTTAAACCTGTTAATTTGTGTACTAAGCACATCTATTAGCGAGTCAATTTAGAGTAGTAGTACTACTTTTAGTTGTGCATCTGCTACTAGTACCAAGGCCAAGTGTTCGCTCACTCTCTCAACCTTGAGGCAGACACCGAGCTAGCTAGCACTTGCCATCATAGTGACACAACACATTGCTTCTTCAACTCCTTTGCTCCATCACTAGGTTGCCTTCCTGAATAGTGCTCGTGACAAGTGATCCTAAATCATTTTTCTTCATGTTATTCCTCTTTTTATTTCGATCACTTAACACTCTAATTGTCTGATTATGATCTCTTGTTTTTGGGATGCAGGTCTAGGTGGCTCTGTAACAGTCGTCCACTGCATGGCGCACAATAGAGCTTGAGAGGGCAACCATGGTGGCCGTTGGGAGCTGAACCACGATCAACCAAGGGTTAGTTCTCCACTGCCACTCCTATGATTTCTCCGCTATTTTCATTCCCCAGCTCAACTGCTACTGAACTACACCTATCACCTTCTTTACAAATGTACTTGTTCATTTCATGATTGTTTCCGCCATAAATATTAGTACTCTCAATGCTGGTCAAGTGGGAAAGCCCTAGCCCTGAGCATATAGAATTGTTATGAAAAGAAGTAACAAGGATACTAGACTAGCTTTTCTACCCGTCCTTCAATATAAGCGGAGCATGATCAATTCAGGCCTCGCTTTACTAACTATTAGTTCACTGTTTATCAAGTATTTTCTTGTTTCATAATTCACTACAGTACACATTTTGAATTTTTCATGTAATAACAAGTACACCGTTTAGTATTCCACAAATAAACTATTAGTGTGGGAGATCTCTCAGTGAAAATGTATCTTATTCTTTGTCAATATATTGTATGCCATTTGAAGTTCACTTGGCAAGCAAGTATATTGTTTAGTACTGTATTTTTTGTCGCTTTGAGATAACTTGCAGCATAAACATCGGGTTATATAGTCCACAACATTACATACTTTGATTTGAACTTGTCCTATGTTTATGTCCAGTTTGTGTTAATTATCTTGACTGTCATTCTTGTTTGTTAAGGAATGGTGTGGTACAGTGTTTGCTGGCAGAATTTTCTTTACATAATTTTCAGCTGATCGCTTGTACAGAAAATTTTAATCTAGAAAAACTAAGTACTTGTACAGGCGCGTACAGCTTCCTCTCACAAAAAAAGACTAAGTGCCTACCTCTCACTTTTGTTTTCATTTCCTTTAGAGTATAGAAACGTTTGATCCAGATAAACTAAATACCTGTACTGGGGCACAACTTCCTCTCACAAAAAAATGAAACTAAGTACTTGTCCATGTCATGTTTGTTTGCTTTCTTCTTTGAGAAATATCATGTTTGTTTGCTAGTCCGGAAAATAGGCAACTCCCAGCCTGGTTAGCCCCATGCACTTGCTGTTTGTTTCATCCAGAACCAATGGCTGAACCAACTGCTGCTGTTATTGCACTTTTAGTTCTGTGATGTGTGTTTGTTACTTGTCACTTGTAGGCTAACTTGAT
This sequence comes from Aegilops bicornis, assembly GCA_021605145.1. Taxonomy (NCBI): domain Eukaryota; kingdom Viridiplantae; phylum Streptophyta; class Magnoliopsida; order Poales; family Poaceae; genus Aegilops; species Aegilops bicornis. Next base: position 152,169,943 of record CM038673.1, read on the forward strand.
TATACTTTCATTTGTCACACTTTTCTTTGGACTAAATTTGCTTGTCACTTGTAGGCTAACTTGATTATAATTTTGAATGTGTTTTGATTCTATGCAGGTTTGCCACCGTGTTACTCGAGATTGAAGTTTTTTAGCAGGAATTAATTGGGTCTGGATAGCTGCCTTGAATTGCGGTAGTGTTGGAGATTAAAATCAGCTAGCAGTGCATTTTCTTTGAAGCCATGTAACTCAATTTTTTTAAAGATGCTTATAGCGCTAGATATGCTCGTGATGTTTTGATATTAAGCTTTGTTTTTTCAAATCAGACAAGATTGTTGGAAATCTGTTTTGTCATGTAAACAATTGATATTTTTTGAATGAATATAATTTGGTTGCCCTATTGTAAATTGTTTTGTATATATAAAACCGGCTGTACTAAAATGGAGCTAATAGTTTGAACCAAAAAAACAGGTAGGCTAATGGCAGGACAAAGATAAAGAACTGATCGGTTGGACTGTCCAAAATTATTGGGCCAAATCCTTAATTGGGCTGTTTACAACATGGGCCATGTTAGTCTCCACGTCAGATCCACGTAAACGCCTTGTTAGGTCCACGTTGCATCCACGTCATTTAAATCGGTGACGGTTTGTCCCGTCACAGCCCAGTTTGGGCTTGACAGGCCTGAGGCAGATCCATGACGGCCAAGGACCGTCATGGAAGGTACGATGTCAAATTATGACGCGATATACATGACGGATCTCAGATCCGTCATGGACCTGAACGCATGACAGATTTTGGTTAATTTGTGACGGACTAGGACCGTCACGTATTAACAAGTTTCTTGTAGTGTTCTCGGCGGCGTATGGGTATCGTTGCCATACTTGATAGCTAAGGATCGTCGATGGTGCTCGTGTTGCGGTTGAGTTTGGGCCGGCTGTCGCTGTCGCTGAAGCTGCTCCGGTGCTACGGTTGCGGCGCCTGTCGACATACAAGAAAGCTCATATGTGGTAAGTGAACAGTTGCACGATAAAGAGAAAAACCGAAGGAGTACAAATCGAAATAACCTGATGAGGCTGCGGCGTCGGTAAAGCAGGGCCGGTGGAGTTGAATATGATGTACGTGGAGCGGGTCCGGTGCAGTGGACGAAGGCTTCTGCGGGTGCGTTGTATAGTGCTTTTGGTGAGGCGGATCTATTGCGTCGGACGAGGGCTTGTATGAAGGGCCAGCGAAGGGGCGGACGAGGGAGTCAGTGAAGGGCCTACCCTGTGGTGGAGGGCGCCGGTTAAGCAAATCCGGTGCAGTGGACCATGATGGCGGTCAAGGAGATTTGGAGCGGTGGACAAGCCGCCAAGCGGCTCCGGTGAAGTGGTGAGTTGGCAGTTGGGGGTTCCAAGGTGCGGAAGGTAGATCCGTCGAGGTGTGAGGTCCACTACTTCGGCGGAGGACTAGATTCGGCGGCTTGCCGTGGTTGGGGGTCGGGAGGGAAGGAGGGGCCTGGGAAGAATGTTGGGGCAAAGAGGGGAAAATAATGGAGTTACCAAAGCAGCCCTTTTCCGCTCATGTGGCGAGGGTAAAACAGGAATATCGCAGGCTAAACTTTCAAAGCGTGATATTTCAATGTGAGTGGGAAGTTTGAAAGCTTTTGGCGCCTAAAATTATAAGTATTCTGCTCTAAATGCGGCCGAGTATGATATCATGGCCGACAATTTGTTTGTTTTGCACGAAAAAAATGTGCAAGTTTTGAAAATCAATGTCTCCAACTCAAAACTTAGATTGTCCATTCAATTCAAATATGGATCATTGAGCTACTACAAGCAAATACCATCATACGGTCTAATTCAAATGAAATTCCAAATGTGTTTATCCTAAATATGATGACAAAAGCAAAAATGTGTATGTGTATGAATAAAGCTGATGATTATAAAGTTTGAACATGCCCGTATGTGTATATCTCTAGGTTTGATATATGAATTTGAAATCACGAAATCCCGGCTTAAAAAATGTACCTCCGTTTAAATGGATTACAAAAGCTAATGATGGAGTCGAATTCCAAAATTCCAATCTTAGGTTTGTAATTCGGGTACATCAAGGTATATCACGCATGTGCAGAAGTATCGTTATCTCATAGTACAAACTGTGAAACAAATGGATCAACCATGAGTGCACAATATCTCAATTACGCTAAAGTCCCTCAAATATAGACACCTCACTCTTTATCTGAAGTCAACCTCCCCCCCCACCACCACCACACACACACACACACACACATAGAGAAGTTGTTCTCTCCCCCAAACACCAACACACGAGCACATTAACACCCCTCTCTCTTGTAAAGTCCGGACCCCAACATAGGTCTCTAACACTTTGTCTCTCGGGCATGCACACATCTCTTCCCTCACTCTCTAGGTCTCCCGCTATCTCTCTTACTCAAGCACACGCACTATGTAGAGTGTATATTTCCCATACACACAAAACGTCACCCCCAAACGTATATCTCCCTAGTTATGTGGTTCTCGTGCACTCACCTCACACACCACCCCCACTGCAAACAAGCACACTTTGTCTCCTTGTGCACCACTCTCCTCTTTCTATCTCTCCCACATGCGGACCCGCCTACCTCCTTCCCTGCATACATATATGTCGTGACTCTTTGCATAGCTCCCTAATGTATAATCGTTCTTGATTTCGCACATTGTTCTCTACACCATCTATTCTAGATCTCTCATGAAGTCCCTATCACACACACGATGACTCGCTTCCCTTGCGTCTCCGTTCATAGGCCAATTTCGGACAACATCAACATTGTCTCCCTATCTATACGCCATTTATGGACACAAACGACCCCTCTTGCCCCCTCTCTTCCTCTCTCTCTCTCTCTCTCTCTCTCTCTCTCTCTCTCTCTCTCTCTCTCCGTCGCTAGCTGTCTCTTTCTCTCGCTCTCACACCCCTCTCCCACACACACTCGATGTCTCTTCCAAATAGTCTGCTCCCCCAGCCCGCACCCGTGCTATCCCGCTACTACACATATCACACCATTCCCCCTTCCCTTATACTAGGTTTACATCATCAGTGGTCTCTCTACTCCACGTACACTCTCTCTCCCTCTCACACACAAACGCTGCACAAACACACACAAACACGCACAAACACCCATTTATCTGGATCCTCATCTCTCCCCATGTCCGCATGTGTATCTCACACACTCACTCTCTAATTATGTATATGTGTCTCCATGTTACACAACACAAAGCCCCATGTACATGTCTCTCTCTATCCTCCACACACATAGACACAAAGAATATGTTATCATTGCCTCAGTCTCTAACATATCACACACGCACACTGTCTCTCTCTCTCTCTCTCGCAAACACGCTCATCAAGGGTTTCCCCGTGAATAACTTACCGTCTATTCATCAACATTCGTGGCAGTACGGCGAACATGAGACGTGAAAAAGAATAAATCTACACGTGCTTAGACCACCTAGTATGACTACTAGGACTAGAGCAAGCCAAAAAGTGCGCCGCCGTCACCCCCTCCTTGTCGGCGACGGGAAAATCTTTGTTTTACACAGTCGAGAAGTCATTGTGCTAAGGCCCCCACATGCCGAGGCGTTGAATAGAATGTAGATGCTAGTTTACGGAAGCAAGTATCTATAATACGTTTGTATCTCCATACTTATATTTCTTCTCTTATAAAAAACCGAGGTGGTGATGATGGTACGTGTGCCATCTTGCAATATAGACCGTCCGATCTATATCTGATGGATGGAAATTAAAATAAAAGATACCCGCACCCTCTCCACATTTCCGCATAAGGCCTTCCCTCGTTCATCCCTATCTCCAACAAACCTCATTGTTGAGCAATTAAGAAAGGAAGCCTCTGGAACAACCGGCCCGGTGGCCGCCGGCGTTGTCAATCCCCATGCCTCCGCCAAATTCCACCACCAACCACCACCACACCCCACTCCTCTTCACCTTATCTCATATTTCTCGAGATATCATTAGTTTTTACACATGGGATTACTCCCAAGGGTCAATCACAACAAGTGTTTTATAAAAAAATGCATCTTGATGTTCCGTGCAATGCACGGATCTTGCTAGTACTCCTACACAAGACTAAGTTGGTGATGCTGGTGTCTGCCATCCGTCGTTTCTGACCATTAGATCTACATCTAACGGTTGTGAGGTAAGTTGTTGCCTTTTCTCACCAACATCCCACTTGTCTACCAATTTGCGTAAAAACCCATAATTAGTATCTTAAAACCAACCACATCCCTCCCTGACCTCACCAAAGCAGCCCAAGGAATATATTCTAATTGAAACATATGTATGTCAAAATTAGAGTGTTTTGTACCAAGTTTGTGAATAAGTATTATTCTAATTATGATTCGTTGCAACGGACATGAACATTGCTAGTATTTCCAACCATGCATTTTTTTCCTAGTATTCCATAGTTTCAAGTTTTCCATCAAGATATTAGTCACTCATGGTTGATATTTACTTTCAATCATGTACACATATGCACTATGTAACTAGCCTTGCTTATTGGCTTCCAAAGCATATCTTTCACTCCTACTTACAATATGTAGAGTATTTAACAAAAAACTACCACTTTCAACCAGCCCTAGGAAGAATATATTGTACAAAAATAGCAAAAACATACCCAAAATTTCTTAATCCACGCCAAAAACTACTACCTAGTACTCCTACCGATTAGGTTCGTTTAAACCCATTTATGACAGGGTTGGCCCACACGTCCGCGTCTTGTGAGCCAGCTTAAACCAACACATTTTGTTTGACCGTTGACACGAGGGACCCACATCTGACCTTCTATCATGTTATTCCCCCTCAAATCATTATTTTTCCTGAACATTACTTCAAACAGTACTGATGTGTGTTCGTCGGTGGCGCCGGTGATGAGCGAGTTGGCCGCCGCTCCGCCGGACGGGCCGGACGCCGCGCTAGCCTCTGCAGACGGTTGGCGAGGCTGGCCCGGCGTGACTCACGAGCGAGCAAGCCGCGCTGCTTCGCCGCCGAGCGGATGGCTGGCTCGAAGGCTGCATCGCTGGGCAAGCCAGGTGCTGCCGTGCCAATCTAGCTAGCAAACCTTGCGCATAAGCACCGGATGGAGCTATCTTGGCTAGCTAGCGTCATGAAGCGCCAGACGGAGCCGGCATCCGGGCTGCCGCAACATGGGCTCCGTGACCGTCGGCGGTTTTGACCTCGCCGCCGCGGGCGGTAGCTGCATCCCATGGCCGAGGATGACTAGGTGGACGGGCCGGAGGTAGGAGGTTACTCGAGGATTTTTATTGGTAAGAGCATGTACAATGGTTGATAAGGTAGTCTTATCTTAAGTCTGCCACGTATGCAAGTGGTAGTAGTTTCTTGGCATTTTAGTGGTTTCTTGCATTATTAGGGGTTTCTTGTAAGGAACAATGTACGTATTACTAGCGACAAAAGGCGATTCTAGGTTGCGTTGTACTCCAACGAGTACTACTAGTGGTCGCGGGAGTGTATACCTCGTTTTCTGGGCTCGATCCCGGCCGAACGCACTGCGGCCTTTTAAAAAAAATAGTACTACTACACTTCGCTGCGAGCCATATTTTACACGGGTAGTTTGAGTTTTGAAGTCGAACGGACGTGCGGCCCCACAATCTGGGTGCACTGGACAGCCTAGCCACGTGAACAGGTTTTCCTTCCCAGCATCCCGTGGCTCGCGTGTTTCGCTTCTAGCCGCACCTCGCTTGCAGGTGTTCCTCATCACTAGTAGCATATTTAAACTAGCGCCTCCCAATTAAGCCCGAGGAGCCGGAAAAGTTCAAGGGCATTGGGAACTATGCAATATGGCTCCGTACATAAAGTGCTCTACTACTACTCTGTAGCTTGTGGCGTTGCACGCATGGACTTCACTCCATTATCAGCTCTACTATAAAAGAAATTCCTCTTGACGTGTTTTTTTAAACGGAGGCAAAACCTTTGCTTCATCTCATTCATAAAGAAGGAACTACTAACAAAGTTCGACGAGATCCATTACACCTCCACAAATGGAAGCGAAAAGCCTAGTCTGTTGTATCAAATAACTCAAATGTTCTCGCCCCTCAAGAATCGTGCCGATAAACAGGCTGCTAGTGTGTGCGTGAGAGGAGCGGGTTGAGTAGGCCAGCTACTCCTACGTGAGAGGAGCGGCTGAATATAGCACCGAGAGTACCCACTAGGCCACTACGCAGTGTACTTCCCTGCATTGATATTACAAATGATGGTTCTAGAGAACAGTAGTACCCTCCACTTCCAACTGTAGCTCCTTGGCCCTGAGATTCAAGAGTTCAAAACTGCTGCACTATACTAAACTAGACTAGAAGTACAGTACATCGCACTACTAGTTGAGAAAAGTAGTACTTGTACTGCTACAGTACGAGTACGTACTCCTCCGTCACATAATGTAAGACGTTTTATGACACTAGTTGGTGTGTACAAAAAATGGCAATGTAACATCCCAAAATTCTAAATTTTGGAATGTTATAATAAATAGATAGTTTTGATTGATTGTCTGATTGATTGACTGAAAGTGAGTGAATTTGAAACTTTTGAAAGTTAAATGAGAGGGAATAGAAGGACTTTCCCAAATTTTCATCTTGCTTTTGTTGTTTCCGAGAATTCAAATACTTCTCATCACGAAACCCTGGAAGAAGTTACGGTTTTATCGATGCATTTATCTTATAGGAGTTTACGCAAAAACCTAAGAGTTGTGTAGGAACGATAGATGTTTGTTTGGCTTGCAGAATCAATGGATTTTCTGAACTTGGTTCGTCGACAAGAGAAATTCTGCAATGCTTGTGAGGATGACCGAGTGTTAGAATGCGAGATTCGCTAAACCATATACAAGAAAATGATTTGGGTGCGGGATGGATTGATCACCATACCGACTTACTCTTATTATTCGCCTTGCTATATGGGATGGAAAATCTGAGTGACTTACCTATAGTAGAGAGACAATGATCAAAACCTTGATTAAACCTTAGAAGGGTATAGGTATTTTTCCCCTTGTACATGGCAGCTGTTGCCAATCGTAGGATATACGGTGAGGTTCAACCCAGACCCGTTTCCTGCAGGACAAACCATAAATTGATGACCACCATGAGATATCGATAGTTGTTTAGAATTGGCGCCAGACCCGTCAGCTAAGAGGACCCAGTTTCGGAATAATCGTACCAACAGGAAAGGACAAAAACATTGAGGAAAAAGGTTATGCCACTACCGGAAGAGCCCAGAGAAGGAGTTATCCTTACGATCTAAGAAGACCGACACTGTCAACGATAAGGATGGAGTATATGAGTTTTGATGGAACCGTAACCAAGCTTCTAAGGGTGGTAGCACCCGAGACCCCGGAGATGATCGAGGGATCTTGAGAAGACCCCCTACCCTAACCTATTTCTTGCTAGCCTCTCCGAATCTCGAGGACGAGATTCCTTTTAAGGGTGGTAGTTTTGTAACATCCCAAAATTCTAAATTTTGGAATGTTATAATAAATAGATAGTTTTGATTGATTGTCTGATTGATTGACTGAAAGTGAGTGAATTTGAAACTTTTGAAAGTTAAATGAGAGGGAATAAAAGGACTTTCCCAAATTTTCATCTTGCTTTTGTTGTTTCCGAGAATTCAAATACTTCTCATCACAAAACCCTAGAAGAAGTTACGATTTTATCGACAGACGATCTTATAGGAGTTTACGCAAAACCTAAGAGTTGTGTAGGAACGATAGATGTTTGTTTGGCTTGCAGAATCAATGGATTTTCTGAACTTGGTTCGTCGACAAGAGAAATTCTGCAATGCTTGTGAGGATGACCGAGTGTTAGAATGCGAGATTCGCTAAACCATATACAAGAAAATGATTTGGGTGCGGGATGGATTGATCATCATATACAAGAAAATGATCTTGCTTTTGTTGTTTCCGAGAATTCAAATACTTTTCATCACAAAACCCTGGAGAGAAGATGACATGACTTCTTCCATTTAATTAAATGCAAGGGTATTTGAAAATATTTGAATTTCATTTGGAAAAATTTCGATTCATAAAACTTTATGCAACTCAATGATTTTCACGAGCGAAGATAAAATGACTTCTTCAAAACATATGAAATATGAGTTGGGAGTTTTTAAAGAATTAAATTCAAAGTTCTTTTGATTTTATTTTCAATTTGGAGTTATTTGAGTTTTATTCAAATTATTTTCTCCTAAAATAAAATATATGGAAAATAGGGTAACATGATTCCCTACATCAGAAAATTGGAGAGAAATAAATTTGAATTAATTTTGGTATTTTCAAAATGATTTTTACTGGATTTTTCTAGAGCAGAAGCACTCTTTGTTTTATTTGAATTTGTGGGTATTTTATTTAAAGCTAGAATAATGTTCATCTTGTAGGAAATCCTTTTCTGAAAATTTTGATATATTATATGCCTATATAATATTTCTATTTCTTTTGTTTTTATTTTTGTTTGTCTGTTTTATTTAAAAAAAAGAATTCCTAATCGGGCCAGCCAACCAACCGTAGGCCACGGCCTGGCCCAATACCGCGCTTCGTCTCGAAGCTCTCATGGACTCCGCCGCCACATGTGGCTGCCGTGTCCTCCCGGACTCGCGCCGCCTCTCCACCGCTTCTCCACGCCACCTCGCCTCCTCTCCTATAAAGGGCGCTACCGCCCTCTCCCTCTCCTCTCCCGCATCTCGCTGAACACCTCACGGAAGCCAGAATCGCCTGCCGCTCGTCGCCGCCACGACACCGCCACCGCACCCGCCGCCCAACGCCGCCCCTCCCCGTGCTCTCTGCCGTCCTTGACGACCACCGGAGCCGCCGCCCCGGCCAGACCAGAGCCGCCGCCACCGTCCGGCCGTTGCCGGAGTTCGACCTCACTGCCGGCGGTTTTCTTCGACTAAACCGCCGAGTCGGTCGAACTAGTAAAACCGCCGAACCCAGGCAATGCTTTCTTTTTTTTCATTTTTGATCTGTAAATGGAGTTGTTAATGAATATGCTTCATTCGCTGACTCTATTCCATTCCCTGACTCTATACGGTTTTTTTTGTTTTTCTTTTAAAAACCTGGTTTAGTTTTTTTTAGTTAGGGCTATTCAAAGAACGCTCTCTGTGTAAAACTAGTTAGCGAACGTTCGTTGTTTAGTTCTTTTCTTTTTCTGTTAGTTTTAATCAGGGACTTCTTTGTAGATGTTTTATTTACAATTTAGCCCCTGTACTTCAAACAGCTATAACTTCTTACTCGTTAGTCCAAATTCAACGAAACCAACGCCCACTTCTTCGTTACGATCTCCTCTATCCAGTAATCCAACTCAAACATGTTTTTGAAAGTTTAAAATTTGAATTAGATCAGATTTGAATTTGAACATCGTTTGATCATAACTTGAGTTTTATAACTCCGTTTGAGTTGAATCTTTTTGCAAATCGAAGCTCTTGACCTAAACTTTCTGATAAGGCCAAATTCACATAATTTTGGTACTGTTAGAAATTGTTTTATGTTGCAAGAGTCATTTGCTTGGTTCGATGTTTTCTGAATCATTTTCTTCGTTCGGTCCGATCTTTTGAGTGATTGCTTATGTGTGGTTACTATTGATTGCTTACGATAGATTGACTGGAGTGTGACGAGTAGACCTATCAAGAGTTATGAGTGCGAATCATCTTCATCAACATTGCAGGCAAGTAACACTTTGATCATACCTTTTCTCATACCCAGTTTTTATGCATTAGATCTATCCTCAAACATTTGCATGATTAGGATCTAATTAAATTGTGGGAAGGGAAGTAGATTGAGGTAGTACCTATTACCTGTTTTATTATCAAACCCTTGGGAGTTACTTCTACGTTTGCTTATTATGCCATGCTATGCTAGTAGACGTGGATTGGGTGAGTGAATTCCATGATGATGTGAGATTGTTAAATTAATGGTTTATTTAAGGTGGCAACTTAAACACACATCCGGGTGGATTGAGGCACCTGGTTTCTATCGGGACTTGCTGTATTTCTTCGGACCGCCACCTGTGCTCAAAGGGATCATGAGATTATCCAAACTAGAAACTTCCGTGTGCAGCCACAAGCCATTATGGGCTTTCGCATAGTTGATTAAGTTGTGCGAACTCTTACGGGCAGACTAGCAGATGTATGTGAAAGTAGGTGTACTGGTCTACCCACAAGTAAGGTGCTAGCGCTTCCGAAAGACTATGTCTCGGTCATCCGTTTCTCAAACACCATGTAGTGTGAGAAATCCAACGGAGGAGATCGAGTCTAGTGGGGAAAAGTGCGCAAACCTCTGCAGAGTGTATAAACTAATCATGGTTAGCCGTGTCCCCGGTTATGGACATCTTGAGTATCTAGTACTTGGATATCATGTGAATCTCATCATGTTACTTCTAATTAATATTGTTGGGTTTTTAATGAGTACTTTTAATTGGGATTGAGGATGCTGTCAACCATTCTCAATGTTCAACAACCACCATGATAGTTAAATAAATTTATTCCTTTGCAAAGAGGGAAAAATTGGCTTTTCGCAAAAAACATTATACCATAGAGCTTTCCACCAGCCATATATGCATGTAGTATAGGCTTATTCTTTCATTACTCTCTATGTGTTACATTGCCGCATATTCCATGTCTTTGACCGTTTTCGGGCTGCAACGCTTTCATGTTGCAGACTTTTCGCATTTACGATTAAGTGATACGTTAGGGTTACGATTTTCTACACTCAACTTTGCCGTTGGTGTTGATGGGAATCCACAACCTTGTTACTTCCGCTATTTTGGATTGAGGTAATAGTATTTACGTTACTTTATACATGTGATTTACCTCTGTTATAAATCCTCGAGCACTGTGTGTGTCAGCATACCGATCCAGGGATGACACTTCAGCACAGAGACTTGATCCATTCGGGTCGGGTCGCTACAAGCAAAAACATACCTAAAATTTCTTAATCCAAGCCAAAAACTACTACCTAGTGCCAAAAATTTCTTACTAGTGCTATTATTTACAGTATAATGCAATCCCATAACGTTCCATAATGCTAGTACTAGTAGTAAATAATAGCCTCACCCCTTCACCGAGGAACGATCTACGCTTGGAAGGGACGAGGCCATGCGGTTACTACGCTCTTATCTCCTCCTCGCCAGTTCCTCCCCGAAGAGAAGGCAGTTCGTCGCTGCTCCCATGGATTCGCCAGTGGTTCTCCTCGTCGTCGTGGCTGGGGACCTTGGACGACGCGATCCTCCGGGAGAAATCGACGCCGCTTCCGACGTCCTCACCGCCGCAAGACTCGGTGTTTCCTGCACCAACTTTTTCAAGACGCTGCTTAAACAGGCTTTGGAAAAGGCCACGCTTGTTGGTCTTCCATGCATCCTCGAGGAGAAGGTTCTTCTATGGGACAATCCTTAGAACAGTCCACCGCTCCCTATCCATGGTTGCACGTTGACTCCACTAGAGTTGCCGACGTTGAGAGGTAGTCGGATTCTGTCCGATGATCAGGTCAGTAATGGAGTTTGATCATGTAGTACTTAGTTATTCCATTTCCATCCCGTAATTTCTCCGCTGCCCACCGTCTTATATATAGGTCTTGGTCGGTGCCAACGAAGATTGTATTGCATACCTCCGGCCGGATACCACCATCATTTTGCACAACATCCACAAGAAGGCGGCTGCCCGTAGACCCCTTCTCCACCATTGGGATCGGCCTTCCGGACTGGCTGGGCTTGAATACGTATGATGATGCCTGCATGAGATTGAAGAAGATAGCAATTGCGGACCCACCGTCAAAGCCACATGGCTACGATGATTACTATCTCATCGCGGTGTTCGACATAAGGATTGCCATCAATGCAAGACGCAGTAACGGCAGAGGCTGGCGCATGTTGGCGACGGCAGATTTGTACCCTACACGCTCAAGACGCCGCGGCGCCATCTAGGCTGCTTCTTCGCGTTGACAAGCCAGGGACTTGTTTCATCTGGTTGCCATCCTACGGTACAGAGATTACAAACGGAATGCACAAACCATCATTTGCATCCCTAACGGTACTCCATTATTTTGCAGGACCAGTCATCCCCCGATCAAAATAAGATCACCGATCCTGGATGTGCATTTGCATCCGCGATTCGGTCTAACCTGGAACCGTGTAGCTGACTTTGGCATATTGGGATCAACTATCTTAGCAGTCGTTACCCATGGTACCATTGATGTGCAACATGGTCACACAATCTACCACGATCGGACCATCACCATCTACCCAGGTATTCCCTTTTTTTAAACCTCTCGCCTTCTCTTTCATTGTTGTACTAGTAGTATACTTAGTAGTACTAGTAGGAGTACTTTTTACCTTGGAGGACGCGTATAGCTAGCTAGGCCCTTGAAGACTTGAACCCACTAGCTGCCACCATTTTTGTTTTTCCATGTCTTACTATCTCATCCATGTAGCCAAGAGTGGCTATATAATAAGCCGGTTATTTTACTTCCTCTATACAGGAGTAGTACTATTTGCTGCACAGTATTACTGACCACTATATTTGAGCACAACATTATTATGCATGGACCTTGACTATGTACGTCACCATGTGTCCAGATCTGGGATGCCGCTTGTACCAGATGAATGGCACCGAGTTAGACCCCCGTGATGCTACGTGGGTGCCGAGGAACACTCTTGGAGAGTACTCGCTTTTCATCGGGGACAGCTACCCCATTGTGAAGTGGATGCCACCTTCCGTGCACGACACGGAAGGCCTGCCGTTCATGAAGCATGGTTGTGTCTTCATTGCGCATCACGGATGAACGACATGTCGGGACACGCTTATCCTCGATTTATGCCGCTTCACTTGGATGAGTCTCCATCGTGTGGAACCAGACTAGAAAGCTGCGACAATGATTCGATTGCCCACCGCTATGGATCATGCCATCCATGAAGAACACACTGGATGGAACACGGAGGAGGACATGCATGTAGTCCATATATAAGGTGTAAGTGGAGTACGGTAATTGTGAACGGTAGCGCTGTGAATATATGTAGACTAGTCGTGCACAAATTTATCATATGAATTGGAGATGAACTTGTGTGGCATACTGGCATTTGTCCTTTAGAATTTATTACTAGTAAATGTGTTATGTGTACGTGCAACTTGTGTGGTTGTTGCACGGGCTCCAACACGCTCTTTGAGAAAAAAAGGTGGCACAACTTTGGATATACGTGACGTGACGGCATCATACAGTAGCATCGTTCGCTATAGTTGTAGTACACTCCTACTAGGACGACAAATCCTATAAAACCTTGCGCTTGGCTCTTTGCCTCTTCGGGAGGTTCAACAGTTCGTACTCGTGTGAACCTTTCACTTGGCTCTTCGCCTCTTCAGAAGGTCCAACAATGATGATACTACAGTATAATATGCTTCTGGCAATCTGACACCGATTGAACTGCTACACGTCCACCGCGAGGGCGAAGGCGAGGGAGAGGGAGAGGGAGGGAGAAGGCGCTGTAGTCAAAACCCTCTCCTCGTCTTGCGAACCACCGCGCTCGTGGGCAAGGGAGAGGCGTAGTAAGCAAGCTTCTCCTCGTTCGGCTAGTTGACGGGACACATCAAAGGAGTACTAGTACTAGTAGTAGTCCATATCAAGGCCCTTTCCGATTAATATGGCTTAATTTGAAACGAGAAAAATACACCGGCAGTCAACGATGTAACAATATGCTCTTTACGGTCACTATATATAGTTTTGTGGCGATTATACGATCACTAGCTCATCAGAGAGCAATCAGATTGCACCCTACGACCAGCCACATAGTCGACGTGGCACTTTGTTGACTGGTTAAATTGTCACCTGGTTTCGGGTCCCACCGCCGGTTGGCGAGCAAAGAAATCAGTTAAATAAAACTTTACGCAGGCGCGACAGGAGTCCAACCCTTGCGCGCGAACCGCCCTGGCTATGTATGTGAGTGCATGCACGTGTCCTCCCTCGGTCTTCCAACAAAGAGTGTACATCGGCTACAAAACAAAGTGTGTGGTACATAATGTACATCTACACTTCCAATGCATTTAGCCTTTAATCTAAATCGATATTGATTGACTAATGCACCAACTTGCGCTGTAGGTATAGGCTACACGTCTATCCTTAATTACAGCATGCAACGGCCTTCATTTAATCTTCTTATCTCAATGGTCGCATGCACACATAAGTTTGCTACTTTTGGGCGTTAATTATGCCCTTGTCAATGTGTAATTCTCTAAATGTACAGTCTTTCACGGACGTAGGGAGTAGGTTGAGCACTTGAGCGTGAGCTGTGTGTGTTGCGGCGTGTGCTGTGTGCCGCATGGGTGCGTGAGTGTTGCGTTCGTCCATGTGTACATGTGAGTGTTGCATGTTGCATGCCTGCATGCCTGCATGGGGCTTAGTCCCTGCCATTGACATGTTCATATTTCAAGCTTCCTCTGTTCCCTCCATATGGTGATACTCCCTCTGTTCCCAAATAGTACGGAGTAAAAGCCTCCCTCTGTTCCCAAATATGGAGTATTTATCTTTCTACAGATTTCAACAAGTGACTAGGTACGGAGCAAAATGAGTGAAGTGAGCGTAGAGGCATATGGATACTGTAGAAAGGAAGTCCTCGCGATCCATTATTCCCCATCTCGGTCAGAGAGAACTATTCAACTAGTCTTCGCAGTGAAGTGACAATACACGCTGCAGCAGATGGGACACGTAATTAATAAGCTGAACTAGCGTGTTATTGTTACTAAATCAGCCTTACCCAGTACTGCCATCATGTTTTCCAGTAGAGCATGCTTCCGCAAATACGCCTATGCACCTCTATCCTCCATTAACTGACATATGGGCCCTCTTGTGGTAGACCCACATATCATCGGTGTAACTATTTACACTCCAAAGGACGGTATATCCTGGTAGTAGTACTAGTAGAATTGAGATTTAATGCACTTTCTTCCCCGTCTTCCACTCTTCTTCCTCCTCTCTTCTTCTTCCTCCTCTCTTCCCCATCGCCGCCAAGACACCATTTACCCCGCTCACTGCTCGCCGCCATGACATCTTCCTTGGTAGCTCAAGGCATCATATCCCCCACTCACTGCTCGGCCACACGAGGAGAAGCTTCTTCGTTCGCCCGCCCCAATCCACTTCCCCGCTAGCTCGCAGGCACCGAAAACCCCAATGGCAGAACCGACTGACATGCAGAGCCGCGATTGGAATTCCCTCCCCGATGTTCTCTTGGAGCAGATTTGTAGTCGTATGGACCTACTTCAAGACCGTCCGTCTGGCCGCATGCTCGGTGTCTTTGTACCGTCTACTCGACTGCAACCGGCCGGCTCTTTTCAAGACACCCTGCTTGCTGATGCCCGATCCTCGCAGGTGGCCCAGACACCGACTTGACGATCCTACGGAGGTTGTTGTGGTGCCCCTCGACATGCTACCACTACCCGTCCACATGTCCTTCATGCGCGGCCACTACTGGGCGGGCATGAAGGCCAATTGGATCGTCCTCATCCACCACACCGGTAGTCCGTGGCGACTCGTGGATATCTACACCCAGCGAGGGATCACCCTTCCATCGTTGGATACCGCCGACATCGAGCCTCGCGGCCCGCCGGACACTCCTGCCAACTACGCACGAGACGCGTCAAGCTTTTGGCTCGACCTCCGCTTTGCGTAAAGTTGTAATCATGAAGTGCCCACACCATCTCAAGACTACATGGATTACAAGCTCATTGCCTTGTTCAACATGGGATTAGTCTATTCGGAATCCGGTGCCGCCATACATGGTTATGGCTCATCATCAATCCTGTTGAGGCAACATTTATGTCTGATGCTATAGTGCATGATGGCATCATTTACGCGGTCGACGCACAGATTGGCTGCCTATACTGGTGGAATCTATCGTCGTGTAATTGTTCTATCTCATCTCATCTTTACCTTATCAATACAACTGCCTGTTCATTTGTTACAAATTTAAATGTATAGCATGTCTATAACCACATCATTGCTATGTGTTCCTCTCATTTCCTACTCCCTCCATTCCTAAATATAGGGTGTATAGTTTTTGGCACGGAAATTAAAGAACACATGTGGAGGGAAAATTTCACAAGTTTTGGGAGAGATTACACCTGACTAATTGACATGAGAAAATACAGGAGCTTGCCCTATATAAGGAAATGTAATCAAATTTCTTAAAAAAATATCCAAACGAGTGGTGCAATTGAATACACCT
Organism: Aegilops bicornis; assembly: GCA_021605145.1. Taxonomy (NCBI): domain Eukaryota; kingdom Viridiplantae; phylum Streptophyta; class Magnoliopsida; order Poales; family Poaceae; genus Aegilops; species Aegilops bicornis. Next base: position 152,186,166 of record CM038673.1, read on the forward strand.
TATATTTCGGACTTTTTCTCAAAAATCTATACACCTTATATCAAGGAACGGAGGGAGTAGATTTTTATGACTACACATGTTATTGTTAGAGTTGATATGAGAACAATTGGCATCTGATGATTGTTAGAATACATATTATGAGCATAACATCATGATTACTATATGTTACTCTCGTTTACAAGATTTTTATAACAACGCATGTTATTGCTTAGAGTTGATATGAGAACAGTAGTAGTAAGTGCTATGGTAGAATATGAGTAGGCACTGTCATAGTTGTTTTCCTCTCATTGTTACATGATGTTTGAACCATGACATGTTGCTAGAATATGAAAGCCATTGGCTTATTTTTTTAACTTGGGGTATGATTATGACCACGGCATTGCAATTCTCTGTCTATAATATGTGTCACTGTTATAATAATCTTAATTCCACACATACTCTGAACATGATTGTTTATTTTTGTCCTTTTGGTCTCCAATTTGAATTGTTGCAGCAGACGTAAATGCGCTGGCCTTCATGATTCCAGGACCTAGAATCATACCAGCCGATGGGTGGTGGTTTATCGCTCGTTCAGCTGACGGCGATCATTTGATGCTCATTCACATGTACCAAATTGACCAAACCATTACATCAAACCACATGTAGTACAATGCGTGGGGCGTTCGTGACATTGATGGCTATGGCTGCTTCGTGTTGGAGAAAGATCCCAGTTCCATTGGGCCAGCGTATTCAATCGAGGCGGGTTTACAGCCTCGGCAACCACTCCTTGTTCCTCGGGCTCAATTATCCGATCATCCAACCAATCATCGATCATATCACCGGGCGATGATTACCGTATACGCAACTTCCATTCACGAGGGGTGCTGTGTTTACACATCATACCATGGGTTTCATGAATCACCATATCCAGAGATTCGTCGACACTGACTTGTTGCCGTGTAATCTTCGGTGTGAAAGGCATCAAGCTTCCATGCGATGGATGGCTTTTGCAAACCCGACATGCGGCGATGTGGTTCATGCCAACAGCAAATATGCACAACTTGATTCGTGCGATATCTAGACCGAGCCATGTATTCGCTGTAGCACGACCCTCTTTTGTTGGATATTATGTACCGTTGTTAGTTTGAAGCACTCCTCCGGTTTGAAGGATAGATACCTTCCTGGGATCAAGTGCATCCTAACTCACATGCGTAGGGATGTACCGATAATGATGATGGAGATCTTGTGTAGTAGCCATATATATATATATATATATATATATATATATATATATATATATCAGTTAGGCTTCAAGTGCGTACTTTGTTAGTTAAACCTATGTATAAATTGTGACACTAAATACGATCGTAAGTAGTACAAGAGCAATACTAGTATACGTCGGTCAAATTATTCATCATGTCCACACATTGAATTGACGTGACAACACGCTGCGCGTGAGGTGACACAAGAATCCCGGTGGCGTGTTCGGGTATTCTGGACTTCAGATTTGGAGTACCACTTATCTGTCGAAATCTTTCATCATTCACTTAAAACAGTTGATTGATCATACATTGAGTACCATATAACTAGAATTACTTATGCAAGTCGAAGAAGGATTGGCTGGTGCTGCCGACTGGCGTCAAGTTTGATCCCACGGATCAGGAGCTGATCGAGCACCTTGAGGCCAAAGTGAGTGCTGACAGCGTGAGATTTCAGTCTCTCATCGATTTGTTCATACCAACTATCGACAGCGAGCACAACATATGCTACACCCAACCTGAGAAACTTCCAGGTAAGACACCGATCGGCCGTCTACTTGCACAAACATATTCCTTTGTTTATAGCTCTATTTTTCTTTTTAGACGCAGACCTGGTGAAGCAATTACAATTTGACAGTTAATAAAAGTGAAACAAGTGACTGCAACATGCCAAAGATGTTATGAAAATGCCAACTACGTACACTAAAACCTGTATTCCATAATACTGCAGGTATCACACTAAGTGGCCTAAGGAAGCAATTCTTCCAGCACAATTCTAGGGCATTCAAAAGGGGCACGTGGACGCGTCGCAAGATACAGTCGGAGTGCGCATGCACGCGATGTGGCACAAGACCGGCAATACCTTGCCGGTGATGGTCAACGGCCGGCAGACGAGCAGCAAAAAAGGTTCTGGTGCTGCACACCAACAAGAACTTCGACCAGCAGGACCAACTGGGTGATGCACTAGTACCACCTCGGGACCTCGGAGCAAGAGAAGGAGCGGAATCGGTCCTCTGCAAGATTTTCTACCAAAGTAACACTAGGGCCGAGTAAAAGATTATAAGTTAGTTAGGTATTGGTAGTTGTACTACCTTGTCGTCCGCAAGTTGGTATTGTTGTTAACGATCTTTTGGTATGAACTTGCATTTGCTTCCAACCATCATGCCGAGGGTCGGCATGGATATAAATCTGAATCATTTGTTTCAAAACGAATTTTCAGGCACCTGATTTTTATTTGATGGGTAGCATCAGCACCCACCGTTCGAATTCCCAGTTCTCCAATTTTTTTTGAAACAAGTGCATGCACTTATTATCACGATAAAAAAAATCTGTGCTGCATCCCGCTTATCGATCTGCATTTGCGGAATTCTCTCGCTTATTGAGCACGTATATTTTTTTTTTCAGGTCGAGCAAGTTTCAACTGGGCTGCAGACTGCCCAGGGTTGGTTTTGTTTTTAATAGGCCCAGCCCATGATGACAACGGGGCACAAAGATCCAGCAAGTATTCATCGGCCTCGCCCGCCAAACGTTAGTTATATTTTGTCTTACAACATCCATGCATGCTTTTTTCTTGAATCAAACACACAGCCCAGTTCTATTTTCCTCTCGCATGTCCTACATCCTTTTTATAATCTCTACCTATAGTTTTACTAGTTGATATACATGTATCATTATATTGAAAACACATGAAATTCCCTTTTCATATTTACATCCTTATTTTTGTTGTTTTTTCCCACCCAGCGATGATTTTTTTACCACTGGTTTTCCCTTAAACCAACTCAATTGCCCCACGTCTTATTTGCTCACAAAAACAAAACGATTTTTTGGCAAATCAATAAGTTCTTAAAAAAATGTTTATCATTTCGGGATTACAACAGTTTGGACTCCACCGAAATATGCAAAATAAGGTTGAACTTTTTGACTGTGGTCCTGGGCAAAAAATGGGTTGTAATAAATTACTTAAGAATTAGCAAATGGGCCGCAAATTATAAAAAATAGCAAATGGGCTTTATGTTGTCTGCCACGGATTTGGAGGCTGACTTGTGGGCCTACCAAGTACATGACACAAGGTTTCGCAAAAAAGAAACTTAGTCAACAATCGACTCTACCAGCATCAGACCGCTAGATGTCAATCTAACGGCAATCGTGCTTCTTGATCCTCGATCTTCCCGCCTTGACCGCCCAAACCAGCGCCCGTCAGAACCGCTGCTCCGCCTCCCGTGGCCGGCAGTGCTGCCGGGCAGGCCTCACGGCCCCAACAAACTCGCATCCCTGGCCAGTCGATCCCACAACTCACCCACACCTCCTGGTATTTTCCGGCAACGACAGCCGAACCAGTCAACCTCAGATTCTCCACCGCGTGGGCAGCCACTATTGTGTCTTCCCCGGCTCCGTGTCGTTCCCTTCGTAGGCCTCGCCATCGTCCACCGCCCTAGTGCTCTCGGCGCGGCGTGGTCAATGATGTCCATCCAACGGCCGTAGTGCTTCTTCAACCTCTGGTCTTCTTGCCCCAGCCGCCCAAAGTAGCGCCGGTCGTGCCGCATGCTCCTGCCTCCCATGGCCGGCAGTGCTGCCGCGGAGGCCTCACCGTCCCCATACAACTCCTATCGCTGGCCAGGCCATCCCTCCACTCACCCACTCCCCCTATTATTCTGCGGTGACGGCAGCCTCACACCGCAGCCGAACCAGTGAACCCTCGTGCTCCTCTCCGCGTGGGCATCCGCTGCCGCGTCGTCCCCTTCCAAGGCCTCGCCGTCGTCCACCGCCGTGGTGCTCTCGGCGCGGCGTGGTCAATGTGGTCAACGACCGACTTCCATCGGAAGAGTATCAGACGTGGAGAGGTCGACAGCTGGGTCCACGGCAGCCGCAAGGAAGTGCCTCCTTATTACGCCGCAAAATAATTATTCCTCCACTCGACAGTGAGGACCCACCGAACGGGCCACCAAGATTTCACGGAAAAAACATTTCCCGACTGCTGGGACCCACCGACGGGCCACCGTATTTCACGAAAAACGTTTGCCCTCGACTGTTGGGGACCCACCGGACGGACCACCGATTTTCGCGAAAAAATGTTCCCCATGTCGGTCGGACCCACCGGAAGTGCCTCCTTATTACGCAGAAAATGAATACTCCCACGCTAGCTGTGACCTACCATGGTGGGAGGCTGACTTAGGGCATTCTAAGTTGACGGGACGGAGGGCTTTGTCAACTTAGTCAATATGAACGATTCTAGCTCCAAAGTGACCGTGACGATGTCCATCCAACGGCCGTCGTGCTTCTTCAATCTGCTCTTCCTACTCCGGCCGCTCAAACAAGCGTCATGGACTGCTGCTCCCTCCTCCTCATGGCCGGGTGTCTTGGCCGCAGCCCTCACCGCCCCACCAGATTTCCATTGCTGGGCGTAGCCATCCCTCTACTCACCCACACTGTTGTTATTCTCCGTGACGGCAGACGAACGGTAAACCCTCGTGACGGTCGTACTCTCCACGTGGGAAACAACTGCCGAAGTCTTCCTCGCCTCGCGTCGTCCACTTCCTAGGCCTCGCCATCGCCCACCGCCTTGGTGCTCTCGGCGCCTGGTCAACTTGGTCAGTCAACAACCGACATGCATCCGGCGGAGTGTACATGGAGAGGCCGATACCGGGTCCACGGCCGCACGCAAGGAAATGCCTCCTTATTACGCCGCAAAATAATGATTCCTCCACCGACATCGGGGACCCACCGAAAGGGCCTCAGATTTCGTGAAAAACATTACCGCCACCGACAGCTCGGACCCACCAGCTATATCTTCGCAGCAAGGAAGTGCCTCCTTATTACGCACAAAAAAATGAATACTCCCCACATTAGCCGGGACCCGATAGTGGCAGGCTGACTTGTGGGCCTACTAAGTTGACGGGGACGGAGGGCTTTGTCAACTTAGTCAATATGAACGATTCTAGCTCCGGACTGACGATGTCCATCCAACGACCGTAGTGCTTCTTCAACCTCCGGTCTTCTTGCTCCGGCCGCCCAAACCGATGCCGGTCGTGGCTCGTGCTCCTGCCTCCCGTGGCCGTCTGTGATGCGGCGGAGGCGTCACCGCCCTCTACTACTCCCACCACTGGCCATGCCATCCCTCTACTCACCCACACCCCTGTTATTCTTGGGCGACGGCAGCCTCACACCGCAGCGAACCAGTGAACCCTCGTACTCCTCTACGCGTGGGCATCCACTGTCGCGTCTTCCCCGCCTTCCTAGGCCACGCCGTTGTCCATCGCCCTAGTGCTCTCGGCACGGCGTGGTCATCATGGTCAAGGAACGGTTTCCATCGAACGTTGACTGTACATGGAGAGGCTGACAGCTGGGTCCATGGCTGCAGCAAGGAAGTGCCTCCTTATTACGTGCAAAATAATTATTCCTCCACCTGACAGCGGGGACCCACCGGATGGGCCACCGTATTTCGCGAAAAAATGTTTCCCCTGACTGCTGGGACCCACCAGCTACATCTTCGCATGCAAGGAAGTGCGTCCGGAGAAAAAAACGATTCGCTTCGACCGCTGGGACCCACCAGCTACATCTTCGCACGCAAGGAAGTGCGTCCGGGCAAAAAAACAAAAAGATTCGCCCCCCGGACTGCTGGGACCCACCAGCTACATCTTCGCAGGCAAGGAAGAGCCTGACACTCGGGACCCACCTGGTCAAAGCGTAGGTAGTGTTGTCATTCTGGTCGCGAACGTGTACGTACATATATACTGGTGGATGTAGAGGCGCGCACGTGTCGTAGTAGAGGCACGCACGTGTCGTAGTAGAGCCGCGCACGTAGCATGTACACGTACGTACAGCGGCGAGGGTGCAAGAAAGAAAATATGGCCACGTACGTACATACGGGCAGGGTCTCAAACGCCTACTCGCGCATACGTACATGGCTGGGTCGGAATGGAGAAACATCGTCGTCGTCGTGTTCATGGGGAGCCAACCGGCTGGGTAGGAACGGAATGTGTGGTTGTGTTCATTGGGAGGGCTTGGATGGAACTGGTGATGGAAACGAGGCCTGGTGTACCGCACAACGGAGGAAACAGACCTCCTACGTTCGAAACGGGGTCCTGTTGATCGGGAGGGGTGTGGCGTACCGCAAAACGGAGGAAACGGACCTCCAACGGTCGAAATGGGGGTCCTGTTGATTGGGAGGGGTGTGGCGTACCGCAAAACGGATGAAACGGACCTCCTACGGTCGAAACGGGGGTCCTGTTGATCGGGAGGGGTGTGGCGTACCGCAAAACGGACGAAATGGACTTGTGTTGGAGCGCAACGGTCAAAATGGGGTCCTGTTCATCGGGAGGTGTGGCGTACCGCAAAACGGGACTCCACGGGATACCGCTTCATCTCCACCGTCGACCTCCTCCAGCCACCACGGGCTCTCGCTCATCCAGCCTCCACCGCGCGCTACTCCACCGCCATCGCTCAACCACCCTCCACGGGCACCCCTCCACCGCTCACTGTTCATCCAGCCCTCCACACCACGGGGTCCTGTTCAACCACCCCTCCACCGTCTACTGTTCATCCAGCCCTCCACACCACGGGTTCCTGTTCATCCAGAGGCAACGCCACCGCTCACTGTTCATCCAAACCCCCCCGCAATGCTCACTGTTCATCCAATCGATCGGCTTCAGTTAGTAGCAGCAGCGAAGGAATCGCTCCATCAGGTTCAGTTAACAGCCATCAATCGATCGCTTGGTTCGATGAACGCGTAGCCTGCGGTGCAATCGCCGGGTTCGATTAGAGCCCAACGCCTCGCTTCGGGTTGATTAGAGCCAACGCCTTGCACACACGCACGACGTCGTGTACGAGAAAGCAGCGCATCGCTCGGCCCCCGACCTCCCACCGTAACCGCGAACTCCCTGAAATTTTCCTTCCCCTCGCTTCTACCACGGGTTTTTCCGTCATGGACGGCCCAAAGAATGTCATGCAACTGCGTCTCCGGCCCGCCCAGGACGAAAAGCTCATTTTCTGTCATAATTTTTTGTCATAGAAGTAGGAGCCCACCACATCTATGATGATACCGGGTTTTGTCACAATTATCATCATAGAAGTGTCATATGTATGACAGAAAAAAAATTCGTTCGGCCCAAAATGTCACGGATGTGTCTTTTTTTTGTAGTGCAAAGGCATTGACATGGTTTAGTCTATGTGATGATATGGGATCATGGAACTACAAACGACTGAAATTATATCTGAGAAGTTTTATCCTATGCATCTTGCAGGTATGCCCGAGAAGTTTTATCCTATGCATCTTGTTCATCGTGATCGTAATTATATATATAGTTTTTGGCCTTGTAAAGGAGAAAGTATCGCTCAAGCTTGGGGGAGGCTTAAGTCAATGTTATATTCATGCCCCAATCATGAGCTCTCAAGAGAAATTATTATTCAAAAAATTTATGCTCGGCTTTCTCTCAATAATCGCTCCATGCTCGATACTTCTTGTACTGGTTCTTTTATGATGAAGACTGTTGAATTCAAATGGGATTTATTGGAAAGAATTAAACGCAACTCTGAAGTTTGGGATCTCGACGAAGGTAAGGAGTCAGGTATAACACCTAAGTTTGATTGTGTTAAATCTTTTATGGATACCGATGTTTTCCGTGAATTTAGCACTAAATATGGACTTGACTCTGAAATAGTAGCTTCTTTCTGTGAATACTTTGCTACTCATGTTGATCTCCCTAAGGAGAAGTGGTTTAAATATAATCCTCCCATTGAAGTAAAAGTAGTTGCACCTATTAAAGTTGAAGAAAAGACTATCACTTATAATGTTGATCATGTTGTTCCTACTGCTTATATTGAGAAATCACTTTTCCCTGTTAGAATAAAGGATCATGCTAAAGCTTCAACTGTGGTTCGTAAGAGTAATACTAGAACACCTACACCCCCTGAGAAAATTAAAGTTGAACCTAGTATTGCTATGGTTAAAGATCTCTTGGCCGATAATATAGATGGGCATGTTATTTACTTCTGTGATGAAGCTGCTAGAATTGCTAGACCTGATACTAAAAATAAACATAGACCTGTTGTAGGCATGCCTGTTATTTCTGTTAAAATAGGAGATCATTGCTATCATGGCTTATGTGATATGGGTGCTAGTGCAAGTGCAATACCCCATTCCTTATACAAAGAAATTATGCATGATATTGCATCTGCTGAGATAGAAGAAATTGATGTTACAATTAACCTTGCCAATAGAAATACTATTTCACCAGTTGGGATTGTTAGAGATGTTGAAGTCTTGTGTGGGAAAGTTAAATATCCTACCGATTTTCTTGTTCTTGGTTACCCACAAGATAACTTTTGTCCCATTATATTTGGTAGACCCTTCTTGAATACTGTTAATGCTAGGACAGACTGCAAAAAGGATGTTGTTACTATTGGTTTGGGGGATATGTCTCATGAGTTTAATTTTGCTAGATTTCGTAGACAACCCCATGATGAGGAATTGCCTAGTAAAGATGAAATTATTGGTCTTGCTTATATTGCCGTGCCTCCTAATGATCCTTCAGAACAATACTTGCTAGACCATGAAAATGATATGTTTATGCATGAAAGAAGGGAAATAGATGAAGTATTCTTTAAACAGGGACCTATTTTGAAACACAACCTGCCTGTTGAAATCCTAGGGGATCCTCCTCCGCCCAAGGGTGATCCCGTGTTTGAGCTTAAACCATTACCTGATACTCTTAAATATGCTTATCTTGATGAGAAAAAGACATATCCTGTTATTATTAGTGCTAACCTTTCAGAGCATGAAGAAAGGAAATTATTGAAAACTCTGAAGAAGCACTGTGCTGCTATTGGATATACTCTTGATGATCTTAAGGGCATTAGTCCCACTCTATGCCAACACAAAATAAAATTAGAGAAAGATGCTAAACCGGTTGTTCATCACCAACGGCGGTTATATCCTACGATGAAAGAAGTGGTAAGAAAAGAAATACTAAAGCTTATGGAGGCAGGTATAATTTATCCCGTTGCTGATAGTCAGTGGGTAAGTCCTGTCCATTGTGTCCCTAAGAAGGGAGGTATTACTGTTATTCCTAATGATAAAGATGAATTGATCCCACAAAGAATCGTTACAGGTTATAGAACGGTAATTGATTTCCGCAAACTAAATAAAGCTACTAAAAAGGATCATTACCCTTTACCTTTTATTGATCAGATGCTAGAAACATTATCCAAACATACACATTTTTGCTTTCTGGATGGTTATTCTGGTTTCTCTCAAATACCTGTGTCAAAAGAGGATCAAGAAAAGACAACTTTTACTTGTCCTTTTGGTACCTTTGCTTATAGATGTATGCCTTTTGGTTTATGCAATGCACTTGCTACTTTTCAAAGATGCATGATGGCTATATTCTCTGATTTTTGTGAAAAGATTGTTGAGGTTGTCATGGATAATTTTTCCGTATATGGAACTTCTTTTGATGAATGCTTCAGCAACCTTGATCGAGTTTTGCAGAGATGTGAAGAAACTAATCTTGTCTTGAATTGGGAGAAGTGCCACTTTATGGTTAATGAAGGTATTGTCTTGGGGCATAAAATTTCTGAAAGAAGTATTGAAGTTGATAAAGCTAAAGTTGATGCTATTGAAAAGGTGTCGTGTCCCAAGGACATTAGAGGTATAAGAAGTTTCCTTGGTCATGCCGGTTTTTATAGGAGGTTCATTAAAGAGGTCTCAAAAATTTCCAGGCCTCTGACTAACCTCCTACAAAAATATGTTCCTTTTTTCTTTGATGATGATTGTGTAGAAGCATTTGAAATACTTAAGAAAGCCTTGATTTCTGCACCTATTGTTCAGCCACCTGATTGGAATTTACCCTTTGAGATTATGTGTGATGCTAGTGATTATGCCGTAGGTGTTGTTCTAGGACAAAGAGTTGATAAGAAATTAAATGTTATCCAATATTCTAGTAAAACTCTAGACAGTGCCCAGAGAAATTATGCTACTACTGAAAAAGAATTTTTAGCAGTTGTATTTGCTTGTGATAAGTTCCGGCCTTATATTGTTGATTCTAAAGTAACTGTTCACACTAATCATGCTGCTTTTAAATATCTTATGGAAAAGAAAGATGCTAAACCTAGACTTATATTGATAGAAAGGGAGCTGAGAACCCCGTTGCAGACAATTTATCTAGGTTAGAGAATGTTCTTGATGACCCACTACCTATTGATGATAGCTTTCCTGATGAACAATTAGTTGTCATAAATGCTTCTCATACTGCTCCATGGTATGCTGATTATGCTAATTACATTGTTGCTAAATTTATACCACCTAGTTTCACATACCAGCAAAAGAAAAAGGTTTTCTATGATTTAAGACATTACTTCTGGGATGACCCACATCTCTATAAAGAAGGAGTAGACGGTGTTATTAGATGTTGTGTACCTGAGCATGAACAGGAACAGATCCTACGCAAGTGTCACTCCGAGGCTTATGGAGGACAACACGCTGGAGATAGAACTGCACATAAGGTATTCCAATCCGGTTTTTATTGGCCTACTCTCTTCAAGGATGCCCGTAAGTTTGTCTTGTCTTGTGATGAATGTCAAAGAATTGGTAAATTAGTAGACGTCAAGAAATGCCTATGAACTATTCACTTGTTATTGAACCATTTGATGTTTGGGACTTTGATTATATGGGACCGTTTCCTTCCTCTAATGGTTATACACATATTTTAGTTGTTGTTGATTACGTTACTAAGTGGGTAGAAGCTATTCCAACTAGTAGTGCTGATCATAACACCTCTATTAAGATGCTTAAAGAAGTTATTTTTCCGAGGTTTGGGGTCCCTAGATATTTAATGACTGATGGTGGTTCACATTTTATTCATGGTGCCTTTCGTAAAATGCTTGCTAAGTATGACGTTAATCATAGAATTGCATCTCATACCACCCACAATTAATCTAGTGGCCAAGTAGAATTAAGTAATAGAGAGATCAAATTAATTTTGCAAAAGACTCTTAATAGATCTAGAAAGAATTGGTCCAAGAAACTTGATGATGCATTATGGGCCTATAGAACTGCATATAAAAATCATATGGGTATGTCTCCATATAAAATGGTTTATGGAAAAAGCATGTCACTTACCTCTCGAACTAGAACATAAGGCATATTGGGCCATTAAAGAGCTCAACTATGATTTCAAACTTGCTAGTGATAAGAGGCTATTTGACATTTGCTCACTTGATGAATGGAGAACCCAAGCCTATGAGAATGCCAAACTATTTAAAGAAAAAGCTAAAAAATGGCATGACAAAAGGATACAAAAGCATGAGTTTAATGTAGGTGATTATGTTTTTCTATTCAACTCTTGTTTAAGATTTTTTGCAGGAAAGCTTCTCTCTAAATGGGAAGGTCCTTACGTTATCGAGGAAGTCTATTGTTCCGGTGCCATAAAAATCAACAACTTCGAAGGCAGAAATCCGAAGGTGGTAAACGGTCAAAGAATCAAACATTATATCTCATGTAATCCCATAAATGTTGAAACTAATGTTATTGAAACCGTAACCCCGGAGGAATACATAAGGGACACTCTCTAGAACGTTTCAGACTCCGAAAAGGAATAGGTATGAGGTATGGTAAGTAAACCGACTCCAAAACAGTTTAATGGTAATTTTTCTCTGTTTTGGAATATTTAAGAAAATAGGAAAATAAGAAGTAGTCCGGGATGGACACGAGGCGTCCACGAGGTGGAGGGCGCGCCCTACCCCCTAGGCGCGCCCCCTGTCTCGTGGGCACCTCGTGTGCTCTCCAGACTCCGTTTTCTTGCACGATACGTCTTTTGGTCGGTAAAAAATCATTATATAATCTCCCGAAGGTTTTGACCCTCATATCACGCAAATATCCTCTGTTCTTGTTTTGAGCTGTTTTTTTGACAGATTTAGATCACCATGACGTCCCGAGGTGCCCCCAAGGACAAGTTCTTCGAGAAGGTCATCAACCCCTACCTTGCCGAGGTGCTGCAACATCCTCAAACCATTGAGATGCGTGAGGGGTTGCTGCACATCCGCGATGTTGAGGGACCAAGGAGGACCAGAAGCGTGGAGACAAGGCTTGAAGTAATGGAGCAACAAGTTTTCAAGTGTCAGGAGATGGTGGAGCGTGGACTCGACGCCAATCACATAATGATCACGGAGTTCACCAGCAACCACAAGCTGGATGCCAAGGACATTAGGGAGGCCATCTTCAAGCTTCACGAGAAAATCGAGCACCTCCAAGCCCAGATCTATGACCTGCAAAACCAAGACTGTGAGTATGAATATAGATTCAAGAGGATTAGTTTGGCTGCAGATTTAAGGATCCCGGAGACTCAATCATCCTTCTATGATGGTGAGCCTATGCCTTGGAAGATGGAAGACAAACCTATATCATCAACAACTCCACCATCACAACCCCCGTGGAAAGAGATATAAACACATGGGTATGGGCACTCCCCTTGGCAACTGCCAAGCTTGGGGGAGGTGCCCCAGTATCGTATCACCATCACACTTTTAAATTTACCGTTTTTCTTAGTTCGACCCTTTTGGTAATATCTTGATCTAGTAGCATAAAGTTTTAGTATGGTTTAGTTTTGAGTTTCTCTTTAAGATCCTTCTATGTAATCGAGTCCGTGAGCGATATATAATAAAGATTAGTGTTGAGTCAAGGGCTTGATTATCTTGCTATGATCTTGAGGGAATTAAATAAAAAGAAAGAATAAAAAGAAATAAAGAGATCATATTGATCTTATGGAGAGTAATGACTTCACATATAAAAGAGTATGATGAATAAAAGTTGTTGAGAGTTGACAAACATAGTTTTGGTCATCATTGCAATTAATATGAAGTAATAAAGAAAGAGAGGTTTTCACATATAAATATACTATTTTTGACATCTTTTATGATTGTGAGCACTCATTAAAATGTGACATGCTAAAGAGTTGATGTTGGACAAGGAAGACAACGTAATGTGTTATGGTTTCTCATATCTGAAATAAAGTATATTGTTATGTATCATCCTGTTGGGGAACGTTGCAGAAAATTAAAAAATTTCCTACGGTTTCACCAAGATCCATCTATGAGTTCATCTAAGCAACGAGTCATGGGAGAGAGATTGCATCTACATACCACTTGTAGATCGCGTGCGAAAAGCGTTCACTAGAACGTGGATGATGGAGTCGTACTACGTGATCCAAATCACCGATGACCGAGTGCCGAACGGACGGCACCTCCGCGTTCAACACACGACGGAGCGGATGACGTCTCCTCCTTCTTGATCCAGCAAGGGGAAGGAGAGGTTGAGGAAGATGGCTCCAGCAGCACGACGGCGTGGTGTTGGTGGAGAAGCAAGACTCGGCAGGCTTCGCCAAGCACGTGACGGAGGAGGAGAGGTAGCAGGAGAGGAGGCGCCAAGATCAAAGGTGCGGCTGCCCCTTCCTTCCCCCTTTATATAGGCCCCTGGGGCACCGCCCTTGGAGATCTAATCTCCCAAGGGGCGGACAAGGGGGAGGCTTGCCCCAAGGCAAGTGGGCGCTTCACCCTAGGGTTTCCAACCCTAGGCGCAGGGGGGCCAAGTGAAGCGCACCAGCCCACCAGGCTGGTTCCCTCCCACTTCAGCCCATGGGGCCCTCCGGGATAGGTGGCCCCACCGGTGGACCTCGGGACCCTTCCGGTGGTCCCAGACAATACCGTAACCCCGAAATTCTCCCGATGGCCGAAATAGCACTTCCTATATATAATTCTTTACCTCCGGACCATTCCGTAACTCCTCGTGACGTCCGGGGTCTCATCCGGGACTCCGAACAACATTCGGTTTGCTGCATACTCATATTCATACAACCCTAGCGTCACAGAACCTTAAGTGTGTAGACCCTACGGGTTCGGGAGACATGCAGACATGACCGAGACGGCTCTCGGGCAATAACCAACAGCGGGATCTGGATACCCATGTTGGCTCCCACATACTCCTCGATGATCTCATCGGATGAACCACGATGTCGAGGATTCAATTAATCCCGTATTCAATTCCCTTTGTCAATCGGTACGTTACTTGCCCGAGACTCGATCGTTGGTATCCCAATACCTCGTTCAATCTCGTTACCGGCAAGTCACTTTACTCGTACCGTAATGCATTGTAACATCCCAAAATTCTAAATTTTGGAATGTTATATTAAATAAATAGTTTTGATTGTTTGTTTGATTGTTGTCTGAATGATTGAGTGAAATTGAGTGAAATTCGAAACTTTTTGAAGGTTAAATGAGAGGGAATTAAAGGACTTTCCCAAACTTTCATTTTTCTTTTATGATCTCCGGAATTCAAATTCCTTTCATCACAAAACCCTGGAGAGAAGATGACATGACTTCTTCCATTTATTTAAATGACAAGGTGTTGAAAATATTTTCCAATTCGAAACTTTATGCAACTCAATGATTTTCACGGCGAAGATAAAATGACTTCTTCAAAACATATGAAATATGAGTTGGGAGTTTTAAAAGAATTAAATTCAAAGTTCTTTTGAATTTATTTCCAATTTGGAGTTATTTGAGTTTTATTCAAATTATTTTTCTCCAAAAAAAAATATAGGGAAAATAGGGTAACATGAATCCCTACATCAGAAAATTGGAGAGAAATTAATTTGAAGTCATTTTGGTATTTTAAAAATGATTTTTATTGGACCAGTAGCACTATGTGAATTATTAAAATTTGTGTGGATTTTATTTGACATTAAAATAATGTTCATCTTGTAGGAAATATTTTTCTGCAAATTTTGATATATTATATGCCTATATAAAAGTTTTAATTATTTTGTTTTTGTTTTAGTTCTGTGAAATTTTGTTAAAAAAAAATATATGAAGCGCCTTGGGCCAAAGGCCCAAGTCACGACCAGCCACCGGCCAAGGCCAAGGCCAAGGCCATCGCACGCACACACCTAGGGGGCCAGGGAGCCCAGGTTTCCTATTCTTTTACAAATCCTAATAGGATTTGATCCCGTTTTGTTATTCCGTTTATTCCGATTTGTTTCTAGATCTTTTCCCTCTTTGTTTCCTAATCCTAGTCTATTTCTTGTCCCCTACCCCAAGCAAAGCCCTCCCCTCCCCAATATAAATACCCAAGCACCCCCACCAACACATCAAACCAACACCTCTCCTCTCCTCTCCTCTCCTCTCCGAAGAAGATTGTGCAGCACCACCGCCGCCGCCAAGTGCCGCCCATCTCGACCTGTCCTGAGGTTTATATAATCTCCTCTTCACCGTCCCGTGATCTCCTTTCCTCTAGGAGCAACCGCAACATCGGATCCGATCTTCTTCCCCAACTCCGACGACTACTCCGGTGAGATCCACGAAATCCCGTAATTCATTTTTTTTTCAGAAAATAGCAATCTTAGAAAATTCATATCTTTTAGAGTTTTTAGTATTTTGAGTGATTCCAATTGCTATGTGTCACAAATTTGCTGAAGTTTCTGTTAGTTCAATTTTATTTCACATTTGAGCAGATTAAATTTGTGTTTGTATGAATTTTCTCAAATCACTAGATTTGAGCTATTTTGAGTTAGGAATATTATTTTTGACCGATTCTTTTTGCTCCTGGTCTCTAGGACCTTTGTTTATCCAGTAGTATTCAGTATTTTATTTCTAGGTTAATTCAAATTAGGATTTTAGCAAAACAGTACTGTTTTATTATTAGTTCTGTTTTAGCTTTTTCTTTATTGTTTTTATTAGTTTTAAATTATTTCTTTTTGTCACTTTTGACAAAATTAGTTGTGTTTCTGTTAGAAAACAGGAGAAAAATTTATTTTTATTTTAAAAATTTATTTTCCTTAGTTTTGTATGAAACCTTCTATAGGTCATAGTTAGAGTTTTATAAAAGCTTTTTATTTGTTTCTTTTTGCAAATAAAATTTTATGAAAAAATACTTTCTGTTAACTTAGTTGTTTTACTTTTTATTTTCTGTTAAATTATTAGTTTAGTGTTTTAATTGCTGTTAATTTTTTTACTTAGGGCAAAACTATGTTAGATGCTTGTAGCAAAGTCAGAGATTTTCGTTAGTAGTTGTTCTTTCTAGTTTTATTTGAAGCTTGTTTGGACTGTGTTGGAGTTTTATTATTGAGTTTTTTTGTTTTAATTGTTATTTTGAGTGTTAGTATTGCTTGCTAGAATGATTGCTTATGTGAATGCTATGTTTGACTTGTATAGATTTTCTTCGGAGAGTGACGAATAGTTCTATCAAATTTTGTGAGAGTGTTGTTATCTTCATCAACGTGCCGTGCAAGTTCACTTTGACCATGTTTTTCATACCTATGTGTTTTATTGCATCTAGTGTTATCTTCGCAACAACCCCTCCGGTAGTGATATTGAATTCTTGTAGTTGAGTAGTATGCATGAGGTAGGAACCCATCACCCTGTTACCAAGCTCGGACGCTTATTTATTTTAATGCTACGCTATAGTAGACGGGTTTGGTATGAGTGTTCGAGTGGTGTGAAGAAGGAGGACTCTACGTCAATGACGACTCCATGATGGAACCTGCAAGGATGCATCTTCAAGGCCTCAAGACTTCAAGACTCGAGACAAGAATTCAATACACACTCTTTGGGTGAAGGATTTGCCGACGGGCACCTGGAGAAACCAGTGGTTGGCAGGATGCATGGAGAAGCGCCATGACATCTTGCGGAAAGCTTCACCTGCACTCAAAGACACGGAAGAATACTTCATGCCCGGAAGCTTACTGTGCAACCGCAAGTCACTATGGGCTCTGGCTTGGTTGACCTTAGTTGTGACTGGCTGGGGCCGGTGCTAGCAGATGTAGAACTGCGGTAGGATTGGATGAGCACCGGACGGTGGTCGAGGAACTCTTCGGAAGACCATGTTTCGGTCGTCTTGTTCTCAAACACCCTGAAGTGCGAGAACGTAAAAAGAGGGATCGAATCTTGCGGGTAAAGTGTACAAACCTCTGCAGAGGGTTAAAATCTAATCGATTAGCCGTTTCCCCGGTTACGGACAATTTGAGCATCTGGACTTGGATCTATCTCGGAACTCTCAACACCGGATTGATAACTTAATTGTGGGCAACATATGATGATTTTGGGCTATGAGACATCGGTTGGCGGAACCATGTCATGATAGAAAACTCCATAGTACAGACTTCATTTATTCCTTTGATGTAGGGAAAATAAAATCAGCTTTACGCAAACAAAACTCAGATACTGAGCCACAAAGCCAAATTGCATATAGTATAGTTTTACCATCTGTTTATTCATGTTGTGATCTTGCGGTACATTCAATGTCTTGACCTACACGGCTGCAACGTATCATGTTGCAGGATTTTCTTCGACGAGTAAGAGTTACGATACAGGGTTACGGTCTACACTCAACCTGCCGATGGCGTTGATGGGACTCCACACCCGTTTGATTGTTTCCGCTGAGTATTATGAGGTATATATCATTTTACGTTATTTATACATGTGATTGCACTTTGATATATACATTGATGTACTATGTGTGCCAAAGATATCGATCTGTGGATGGCACAGAGATACGAGGCTTGACCGTCTCGAGGTCGGGTCGCCATGTATATGGTATCGAGCACATGTTGATCAGAGAACGTGACCCTAGAAATCGGAAAGCCCCTAGGACAGGATGTCTCAAAAAACTTTATTTTCAAAAGGATCCTTTACTTCTCTTCTTTTCTGATTTTATCAAGTAGTCCCTCTTACCTCAAATAGTTAGAATATACCCCTTTTCCCTTTTGACCAAACAAAGAATCAACTGAAGCCGCTCCAAGAAGGACAAGATATCGGATAACTGATGGCCTCTTCAGAGTAAAGAGGATTTCACCATGCATTAGAAGAATTGAAGCTACAACAGTTGAAGACTCTGAAGACTTGAAGAATCAAGAATTATTTGACCTTTAGAAGACCAAACCCTGTTACACACTTACGTTAGATGCGGCGATTTGTGAGCTGTCATTTGTTTGATGTTTTCCGACAGCCATAAAGTAAAACTTGTTTCTTCAAAAACTATTGTTTGTATTGTGTGTATATCCCTCCCCACCTCTCTCATATCTCATCCCAAAACTTTTGGACCCCATAGATGATGAATGAAGTTGGACTGATATTCTCTGGACCGAAGACTCAGCCGGAGGCAGAGCTATGGATTCGGAACATGGAGAATCACTTCGGGAGCAATTTGGTTTCAAGGAAGAATGAAGTATCGTACGCTCTTCAGTACTTTGAAGGAAGTGCTGCAACATGGTGGCAGATGCATCAAGCTATCTGAGGATGGAATGGAGCAAAGACTTGGAAAGAATTCAAGAAGACTCGACAAGATCTCGTCTTATCCGGAAGCAACATGATACACCAAGAAATAAACCTTGTGCCTGCAAGATTTATGGAGAAATAGGACACACCTGTGGGGAACACAAGGATGGATGCCCTCATTGTGAGGAGAAACACCCGGTGAGTAATGCCCAACTAGTCGGTGACTTGTTTCTTGTGTGAAGGAACCACCCACTACCTGACTCAGTGTCACATTTACCCCATGGTGCAACAAACTATTCAGAAGCAGGAAGAAGGAATGAAAGAAGCCCTCTGAGAAGTTATGAAAGAACCTGTGATGAAGGAATGTGTTGAAGACCCTGATGGAGAAGGCCTCAACAGATTTTACTCCAATGCCTGCTATTCATGTGGAGAAGAAGGACATTTTGCACAGTATTGCACCAAGGAAAGAAAAGAATATCTGGGATACTTCCCGACGGAAGCAATAGAGTTTGATCCACAGGGAATAAAAGGTTTGATCAGAACAAAGAAACCCCGGAAGAGAAAACAAAGACACCCTCAGAACAACCCAATTTTTGCAAAGAGGGACAAGAGTCATATTACCTGTTTTGAATGTAAGGACGTCGGGCATTATGCCAATCATTGTCTCGAAAGGAAGCAAGGAACTCAAGGAGCAGGCACCATCTCCAAGAAGCCCAAAGACTTATCGAAAGTTATGTGTTTTCATTGCAAGGAAGCAGGACATTATGCTACTAAATGTCCCGACAAGATGAAAGCTGGAGTTGAGTAGTTGGAATTTTGATATCGGAAACAAGAGTAATAGAAAGCAATTTCATTTTCATGAGTTCGATGAGTTGAGTTATGTAATGGGTGCTCAAAGATTGTAATGAATGCATGAATCAATAAAGTTAAGGTGACATGTTTTCATATGTTTAATTGTATGAGTTGTTACTCTATGAACATGGATTTTGACCATTTTCGAGGATATGAGAAATATGGTCTAGGGATGGATTTGTGAATTTCATTTTAAGAGTGATAGTACCCTATGAAGAACACTAGACCAATGGAAATGGAAATGTGTCCCACAGGTTGGAGTTTGGAAAAAATGAGTTGAAGTTTTATCTTTGATATGATGGTATTAAGAAATGAAATGTTATTGGATTTAAAGTGGTGTAATGTTGGAAAATGGAGCAATTGTAACTCCAAGGATGAGTGAAATTGGTACAAGTGTTGAAGTGGGCTCATAACCCACAGGCCCAGGAATTAATAAGGGTCAAGTACCCACTGGAAGAAGAAATTTTGGGAAGACTACGATTTGATCAGCAGACGTTTCGTAGGAGGTTACGCAAAAACCTGAGAGTGGTGAAGTAACGATAGATGTTTTGTTCAGCTTGCAGAATCAATGGATAAATCCAAACCCAGTTCGTGGACAAGAGAAATTCTGCAATGCTTGTGAGAATGCCCGAGTGTAGAATTGCGAGATTCGCTAAACCTTATACAGGGTAATGATCTGGGTGCGGAATGGATTGATCACCATACCGACTTACTCGTATCATTCGCTCTTGCTATTTGGAATGGTAAATCTGAGAGACTTACCCATAGTAGAGAGACGACGGTGTCAAAGCCTTGTTTAAACCCTAGAATGGTAGGACGGTTGATCCATGTACAGGCAACCGTTGCCAATCGTAGGATATACGGTGAGATTTAGCCGAGACCCATTTCCTGTAGAAGAAACCATTAATTGTTGACCACCACGAGAATATCAAATAGTTGATTAGGGTTGGCGACATACCTGTCAGCTCAGAAGACCAAGTCTCGGAAGGAACTCACCATGAAAGAAAGGACACGTATTTGAGGAAAAGGTTTTGACCCTACCGGAAGAGCTCCAGCGTAGGAGTTACTTCGAAGTTGTGAGAAGACCGATAGTGTTCACCCTAAGGATGGAGTACATAAGATCTGTTGGAACCATAACCCTGCTTTTAAGTGTGGTAGCACACTAGACCATTCCGATTGATGGATTTCTTTGGAAGACCCCAAACCACGACCTTTTCTTGTTAGCCTCTTGAATCTCGAGGACGAGATTCATTTTAAGTCTTGTAGATTTGTAACATCCCAAAATTCTAAATTTTGGAATGTTATATTAAATAAATAGTTTTGATTGTTTGTTTGATTGTTGTCGAATGATTGAGTGAAATTGAGTGAAATTGAAACTTTTTGAAGGTTAAATGAGAGGGAATTAAAGGACTTTCCCAAACTTTCATTTTTCTTTTATGATCTCCGGGAATTCAAATTCCTTTCATCACAAAACCCTGGAGAGAAGATGACATGACTTCTTCCATTTATTTAAATGACAAGGGGTGTTGAAAATATTTTCCAATTCTGAAACTTTATGCAACTCAATGATTTTCACGGCGAAGATAAAATGACTTCTTCAAAACATATGAAATATGAGTTGGGAGTTTTAAAAGAATTAAATTCAAAGTTCTTTTGAATTTATTTCCAATTTGGAGTTATTTGAGTTTTATTCAAATTATTTTTCTCCAAAAACAAAATATATGGAAAATAGGATAACATGAATCCCTACATCAGAAAATTGGAGAGAAATTAATTT
This sequence comes from Aegilops bicornis, assembly GCA_021605145.1. Lineage (NCBI taxonomy): Eukaryota > Viridiplantae > Streptophyta > Magnoliopsida > Poales > Poaceae > Aegilops > Aegilops bicornis. Next base: position 152,207,292 of record CM038673.1, read on the forward strand.
GAAGTCATTTTGGTATTTTAAAAATGATTTTTATTGGACCAGTAGCACTGTGTGAATTATGAAAATTTGTGTGGATTTTATTTAACATTAAAATAATATTCATCTTGTAGGAAATATTTTTCTGCAAATTTTGATATATTATATGCCTATATAAAAGTTTTAATTATTTTGTTTTTGTTTTAGTTCTGTGAAATTTTGTTAAAAAAAATATATGAAGCGCCTTGGGCCAAAGGCCCAAGCCGCCGACCAGCCACCGGCCAAGGCCAAGGCTAAGGCCATCGCAGGCACACACCTAGGGGGCCAGGGAGCCCAGGTTTCCTATTCTTTTACAAATCCTAGTAGGATTTGATCCCGTTTCGTTATTCCGTTTATTCCGATTTGTTTCTAGATCTTTTCCCTCTTTGTTTCTTAATTCTAGTCTATTTCTTGTCCCCTACCCCAAGCAAATCCATCCCCTCCCCAATATAAATACCCAAGCACCCCGCCCCCCTCCAACACATCAAACCCACACCTCTCCTCTCCGCTCCGCTCCTCTCCAAGAAGAAGAAGGCAAAGACCACCGCCGCTAAGTGCCGCCGCCGCGCCCTCGACCTCTCCTGAGGTTTATATAATCTCCTCTTCACCGTCCCGTGATCTCCTTTCCTCTAGGAGCAACCGCAACATCGGATCCGATCTTCTTCCCCAACTCCGACGACTACTCCGGTGAGATCCACGAAATCCCGTAATTCATTTTTTTCAGAAAATAGCAATCTTAGAAAATTCATATCTTTTAGAGTTTTTAGTATTTTTTAGTGATTCCAATTGCTATGTGTCAAAAATTTGCTGAAGTTTCTGTTAGTTCAATTTTATTTCACATTTGAGCAGTTTAAATTTGTGTTTGTATGAATTTTCTCAAATCACTAGATTTGAGCTATTTTGAGTTAGGAATATTATTTTTGACCGATTCTTTTTGCTCCTGGTCTCTAGGACCTTTGTTTATCCAGTAGTATTTAGTATTTTATTTCTAGGTTAATTTAAATTAGGTTTTAGCAAAACAGTACTGTTTTATTATTAGTTCTGTTTTAGCTTTTTCTTTATTGTTTTTATTAGTTTTAAATTATTTCTTTTTGTCACTTTTGACAAAATTAGTTGTGTTTCTGTTAGAAAACAGGAGAAAATTTTATTTTTATTTTAAAAAATTTATTTTCCTTAGTTTTGTATGAAACCTTCTATAGGTCATAATTAGAGTTTTATAAAAGCTTTTTATTTGTTTCTTTTTGCAAATAAAATTTTATGAAAAAAATACTTTCTGTTAACTTAGTTGTTTTACTTTTTATTTTCTGTTAAATTATTAGTTTAGTGTTTTAGTTGTTGTTAATTTTTTTTTACTTAGGGCAAAACTATGTTAGATGCTTGTAGCAAAGTCATAGATTTTCGTTAGTAGTTTTTCTTTCTAGTTTTATTTGAAGCTTCTTTGTACGGTGTTGGAGTTTTATTATTGAGTTTTTTTTTAATTGTTATTTTGAGTGTTAGTATTGCTTGCTAGAATGATTGCTTATGTGAATGCTATGTTTGACTTGTATAGATTTTCTTCGGAGAGTGACGAATAGTTCTATCAAATTTTGTGGGAGTGTTGTTATCTTCATCAACGTACCAGGCAAGTTCACTTTGACCATGTTTTTCATACCTATGTGTTTTATTGCATCTAGTGTTATCTTCGCAACAACCCCTCCAGTAGTGATATTGAATTCTTGTAGTTGAGTAGTATGCATGAGGTAGGAACCCATCACCCTGTTACCAAGCCCGGGACGCTATTTATTTTAATGCTACGCTATAGTAGACGGGGTTTGGTATGAGTGTTCGAGTGGTGTGAAGAAGGAGGACTCTACGTCAATGGCGACAACTCCATGATGGAACCTGCAAGGACTGCATCTTCAAGGCCTCAAGACTTCAAGACTCGAGACAAGAATTCAATACACACTCTTTGGGTGAAGGGCGGTTGTGGGCACCCCGGAGAAACCAGTGGTTGGCCGGGATGCATGGAGAAGCGCCATGACATCTTGCGGAAAGCTTCACCCAGACTCAAAGAGACGGAAGAATACTTCATGCCCGGAAGCTTACTGTGCAACCGCAAGTCACTATGGGCTCGCTTGGTTGACCTTAGTTGTGACTCTGGCTGGGATGGTGCTAGCGGATGTAGAACTACGGTAGGATTGGATGAGCACCGGATAGTGGTCGAGGAACTCTTCGGAAGACCATGTTTGGTCGTCTTGTTCTCAAACACCACGAAGTGCGAGAACGTAAAAGAGGGATCGAATCTTGCGGGTAAAGTGTAAAAACCTCTGCAGAGGGTTAAAATCTAATCGATTAGCCGTGTCCCGATTCACGGACAATTTGAGCATCTGGACTTGGATCTATCTCGGAACTCTCAACACCGGATTGATAACTTAATTGTGGGCAACATATGATGATTTTGGGCTGTGAGACATCGGTTGGCGGAACCATGTCATGATAGAAAACTCCATAGTACAGACTTCATTTATTCCTTTGATGTAGGGAAAATAAAATCAGCTTTTACATAAACAAAACTCGAATCTGAGCCACAAAGCCAAATTGCATATAGTATAGTTTTACCATCTGTTTATTCATGTTGTGATCTTGCCAAGTACATTCAATGTAATCGACCTACACGGCTGCAACGTATCATGTTGCAGGATTTTCTTCGACAGTAAGAGTTACGATCTGAGGTTACGGTCTACACTCAACCTGCCGATGGCGTTGATGGGACTCCACACCCGTTTGATTGTTTCCGCTGAGTATTATGAGGTATATATCATTTTACGTTATTTATACATGTGATTGCACTTTGATATATACATTGATGTACCGTGTGTGCCGACATCGATCTGTGGATGGCACAAATACACAGAGGCTTGACCGTCTGAGGTCGGGTCGCTACATGCATGATCCTGTAACCAATCACTTGGTCACTTTGAGCTCATTATGATGATGCATTACCGAGTGGGCCCAGAGATACCTCTCCGTCATACGGAGTGACAAATCCCAGTCTCGATCCGTGTCAACCCAACAGACACTTTCGGAGATACCGTAGTGCACCTTTATAGTCACCCGATTACGTTGTGACGTTTGGTACACCCAAAGCACTCTTACGGTATCCGGAGTTACACGATTTCATGGTCTAAGGAAGATATACTTGACATTGGAAAAGCTCTAGCAAAGCGAACTACACGATCTTGTGCTATGCTTAGGATTGGGTCTTGTCCATCACATCATTCTCCTAATGATGTGATCCCGTTATCAATGACATCCAATGTCCATAGTCAGAAACCATGACTATCTATTGATCAACGAGCTAGTCAACTAGAGGCTCACTAGGGACATATTGTGGTCTATGTATTCACACGTGTATTATGATTTCCGGATAATACAATTATAGCATGAATAAAAGACAATTATCACGAACAAGGAAATATAATAATAATCCTTTTATTATTGCCTCTAGGGCATATTTCCAACACATCCAACATGTTGAGCTTGCCTTTCCCCCTCATGCTAGCCAATTTCTTTGCACCAAGTAGAGATACTACTTGTGCTTCCGAATATCCTTAAACCAGTTTTGCCATGAGAGTCCACCATACCTACCTATGGATTGAGTAAGATCCTTCAAGTAAGTTGTCATTGTTGTGTGCAATAAAAATTGCTTTCTAAATATGTATGATTTTTTAGTGTGGAGAAAATAAGCTTTATACGATCTTGTGATGTGGAAGAAATAAAAGCGACAGACTGCATAATAAGGGTCCATATCACAAGTGGCAATATAAAGTGACATTTTTTCGCATTAAGATTTTGTGCATCCAACCATAAAAGCACATGACAACCTCTACTTCCCTCTGCGAAGGGCCTATCTTTTTCTTGTCTTATACTTAATACATGAGTCATAGTGATCTTCACCTTTCCTTTTTACATTTTATCCTTTGGCAAGCACATTGTGTTGGAAAGATCCTGATGTATATATATATATATATATATATATATATATATCCAATTGGATTTAAGTTATCATGAACTATTATTGTTGACATTACCCTTGAGGTAAAAGGTTGGGAGGCAACACTATAAGCCCCTATCTTTTCGTTGTGTCCAATTAAAACTCCATAACCATAAGTTTACGTGAGTGTTAGCAATTGTTAAAGACTAAATGATAGTTGAGTATGTGGACTTGCTGAAAAGCTCTTATATTGACTCTTTCCGATGTTATGATAAATTGCAATTGCTTCAATGACCGAGATTATAGTTTGTTAGTTTTCAATGAAGTTTCTGATTCATACTTGACATTGTGAATAGATTGTTACTTTAACATAAGGAGTCATATGACAAAGTATATACATGTTGCTGTTATAAGAATGATCATGATGCCCTCATGTCCGTATTTTGCATCATGCTTTTATATCAACATTTATTGCATTATGGGCTGTTATTACACATTATGTCACAATACTTATGCCTATTCTCTCTTATTTTACAAGGTTTACATGAAGGGGGAGAATGCCGGCAGCTGGAATTCTGGGCTAGAAAAGGAGCAAATATTAGAGACCTATTATGCACAGCTCGAAAAGTCCTGAAACTTCACGGAGGCACGTTTTGGAATTAATAAAAAATACTGGCGAAAGAAATAACCAGAGGGGGCCACACCCTGGCCACGAGGGTGGGGGGCGCGCCCCCTGCCTCGTGGCCCCCCTGGCAGGCCTCCGGTGCCCATCTTCTGCTATATGAAGTCTTTCACCATGGAAAAAATCAAGGGGAAGCTTTCGGGACGAAACACCGCCGCCACGTGGTGGAACCTTGGCGGAACCAATCTAGGGCTCCGGCGAAGCTGTTCTGCCGGGGAAACATCCCTCTGGGAGGGGGTAATCATCACCATCGTCATCACCATCGATCCTCTCATCGGGAGGGGGTCAATCTTCATCAACATCTTCACCAGCATCATCTCCTCTCAAACCCTAGTTCATCTCTTGTATCCAATCTTTGTCTCAAAACCTCAGATTAGTACCTGTGGGTTGCTAGTAGTGTTGATTACTCCTTGTAGTTGATGCTAGTTGGTTTATTCGGTGGAAGATCATATGTTCAGATCCTTTATGCATATTAATACTCCTCTGATTATGAACATGAATATGATTTGTGAGTAGTTATGTTTGTTCCTAAGGACATGGGAGAAGTCTTGCTATAAGTAGTCATGTGAATTTGGTATTAGATTCGATATTTTGATGAGATGTATGTTGTCTTTCCTCTAGTGGTGTTATGTGAACGTCGACTACATGACACTTCACCATTGTTTGGGCCTAGAGGAAGGCATTGGGAAGTAATAAGTAGATGATGGTTTGCTAGAGTGACAGAAGCTTAAACCCTAGTTTATGCGTTGCTTCGTAAGGGGCTGATTTGGATCCATATATTTCATGCTATGGTTAGGTTCACCATAATACTTCTTTTGTAGTTGCGGATGCTTGCAATAGGGGTTAATTATAAGTGGGATGCTTGTCCAAGAAAGGGCAATACCCAAGCACCGGTCCACCCACATATCAAATTATCAAAGTAACAAACGTGAATCATATGAGCGTGATGAAAACTAGCTTGACGATAATTCCCATGTGTTCTCGGGAGCATTTTCCTTCATATAAGAGTTTGTCCAGGCTTGTCCTTTGATACAAAAAGGATTGGGACATCTTTCTGCACTTTATTTACTCTTGTTACTCGTTACCCATTAAAAATTACCTTATCACAAAACTATCTGTTACCGATAATTTTAGTGCTTCCAGAGAATACCTTACTGAAAATTGCTTGTCATTTGCTTCTGCTCCTCGTTGGGTTCGACACTCTTACTTATCGAAAGGACTACGATAGATCCCCTATACTTGTGGGTCATCACACGTCAATTGGACTCCATTTGGTATTCATTTTCTGTAAAACTCAAAAACAAGGAAAAAAAGAAATTGGCACTGGGCTCTAGGTTAATAGGTTAGTCCCGAAAATCATATAAAACAGCATATAAATGCATATAAAACATCCAAGATGGATAATATAATAGCATGGAACAATCAAAAATTATAGATACGTTGAAGACGTATCAAGCATCTACATGCGGACCTCTCAAACCCGCCTATAAATGCGCTTGCAGGCTGCTGAATCCTTTGTCACGTCACGATTTTTGACCCGGATGGGCTCCTCAACGGGCCTCAACGCCCGGCGGACGGCACCCCATATCCAGCCCAAATATGGGGCGAATATGGGCGCCGGGCGTGCCACGCCTGTTGTCGATGACAGGTTCCTGTGAACGCTTGAAACCCGGCGGGGCAGACGCCTCGTCCGTCGTCGGGTGGCGCCGCTCTGGCTCGCCGCCCAAGACCAAATCCGGCTATGAAGTCGGTCGGCGTCCCGCAACCCTAACCCATCCCCCTCCCCCCTCTTCGGGCCGCCAGACTGAGCCCATCCACCACCTCCCTCCCCCACTCCGGCGCTCTGCCCACGGTCCGACGCTCCACCCACGCTCTAGTAGTCCACCATGGTCTGGAGCAAGATCACCTATTGTGCCATGCTGATGCAGGAGCGCCGCTACGAGATCCAGCAGGAGATCCGGGCTTGGAAAGCCGCGCGCCGTCCGCATCGCTACCGGGCTGCCTCCTGACTCGCCGGAGCCGGAGGAGGAGGAGGAGCAGCCGGGGGAAGAGGAGGAGGAGATGGCTTAGATGGAGGTGTAGGAGGCGGAGTAGCGGGAGCAGCAGCTGCCGGGCTTCAACATGGAGCAAGCGGAGGCGGAGTTCGCCATCGCCCAGTCAGAGGAGATGGTGGAGCAGCAGGCCATCCTGGAGTCCATCCAGGATGAGGCCTATGTGGAGGCCAACCGGCGGGAGCAGGTGGAGTCCGACGCGCTTTCCGCCGAACTCGACGCGGAGAGTCGCCAGCATCAACGTAGTAGGATAGGTTCTACTTCCTTTTGCATGTCTTTGTATGGATTTAAGAATCTAGTATGATATGTCCGGACACAACAAGTGAAATTTGGGGCGTGCCCGGTCACTGCACGCGGACGCACTCGGGCGCGTCCGCATGCGTTTGAGGGGCCATATTTATCATATGTGGATGTAGATGCTCTTAGGGCATCTCCAACCGCAACCCCCAAATTTCCTCCCGCATCCGTCCGCGGACACAGATGCGGGAGGATACCATCCAACCGTAGCCACATACATCCGGTCTTCCTCATTTTTTCAAGTACGCACGATCAAATAGCCGCATGCAAAGGGTACAGACGTTCGAATAGCCGCATGCATCACTAGTTTAAATTAAAAAGGAAATATTACATCCCAACATTGTTTTCCCCTTTGACCTCCCACTGGTACTCAATCAGATCTTTCTTCAGCTGCTCATGAGTTGGTTGACGCCGAATTTATTGATGCATTTGAATAAACTCTTCAAATGTGCCCGGATTCTGGTCTGGCATGATGAGAATAGTAGTAGTGGATGGTACCTGACGGGGCGTTTGGAAGACAGGGATTAAACGGAGACGAAGGAGAAGCGGGGTGGAGCCCCGCCGGAGCGCTGGAGGTGCCGAAGACGTAGAGTTCCGGCAGGTGTGTGGCGTGGTGGCCGGGGTGGTGGAGCGGCGGCGAAGGCGAGAGAGAAAGAATGAAGGAGAGAAAATGGGGAGGATGAAGTCGCGGGGTCAGGGGAGGGTTTTGGGTGGGCCGGGGGTGTCGGATTCCTACGTTTCGCGTGCCCGGGCTCCCGCAAAGCTCCCCAAATTTTATCTTCAGTTTGCGGGAGAAATCGTGTCTGGATCGCCCCGCAACCGATACAAGCCTGCGTTGGACGGTTTCCGCGGTCTGGATAGATGCGGACGGTTTGTGGATCCGCTTTGAAGATGCCCTTAAAAAGATGCATTTTTTTTCTTTTGAAAAGGGGGTTTACCCCAAAAAGATGTAACATATTGCCACGTTAGCAATGATCAGTAAAGGGTTCTGCACCTATCAAGATCCTTATCGTATCTCCAAGTCAAATGTGGCTTCAAGCATAGACCACTAGCAATATATACCGGCTAACTTTTGCAATGGTGTTTGTCAATGTCATGCTAAGTGCCCTTTGAAACCCCTTTAGATGTCCCCTTAAAGCTTGGCCACATTACCCAGCACTATATGCCACTCCCTTCTCCTTGTAGGTTGTAGTAGATCAAACTAGTATAAGTAACAAGTGGAATTTTCCATGTGTATTTTTTGATTATATTTTACCGTACTTCATGTCACTTGTGGTAGGATGATGACACATATGATATGAAACAGACGGAGTATAATTGCGCATTATCTGTTGTTTATGAGATATGTACACCACAACATTTTTATTGAAGGTACCTAGCTAGGAAAATACTTAGAAGCTCCCATGGATAAATATGTTATTGTCTGTTAATAGTAGCACTGTCCTGCCATGCCATGCCAGTGACCAGGGTCCAAATCCAAGTACTTAAAGTCCTGGTAGCACATCTGAAAGCTGAACATGTGGACCGGTGATTGATTAATTGGAAATTTTGGCCCTTCCAGGTCCCAAGAGCCAGCCCCAAGGCCTGCAAAGAATAAATAAAAACAAGAAGAACTAAGACCATTCTCAAGGGCAGAAGAAGAATCTTTGAGATCCTAAATTTTACTCCAAGGACTTGTACATCTTGTCTTCTTTCTCTATCCGTTGAATTATGTGCCGGAGATTAGGATCCTTTAAACAAACATGGCGCTGGAGATTCTTATATGTTATCTTATCTCATCCTAAAACCTAATTTATTAGTGGGGATGAGGTGAGATCAGATCCTGATCCCTTCCTTGTGGTTGGACCATAGAAGCTTGGAGGTGCATGCCATCCATAGGAGTAATATATATCCTTTTGTGGTGTGAAGGTGCTGCCATGGAGCACTCACTCAAGATTCTTTCACAGGATTGTGACAGGGCACCACCTAATGAATTCATTACTGTACCAATTAAGTGAAAAGATTGTGTGAGTCTGTCTCGTCTATCCTTTCTTAATTGGTATGAAGTCCTAAAGAAATAGGGTAAAACAATGCCAACGAATTGCATACAAGAAGCATAAAAGCAAAGTTGCAGTGGTTGCACCAGCCCAGGAGACTCAGCAGTTTGTGTTGTGACATGTATTTAGGAACTACGGAGTAAATCATAATTTCTTGTTTGCAAACTCAAGTTCTCAACACGTTCTGGACTGTTTGCTTGGAGAAGAAAACAAAGAGCTAGAGAGATTCTTGTTTCCGCGGGGAAAAGAAGGAGGGAATCCACGAGGTGGACTCGCATGTTGCTTGTGTCGGCTTCTCTATGCTATGGCGTGCTAACGTGGCCGTCTGTCAGTGAGACAGGCGCATCGAATCGCCGCATAGCTGGACCCGCCACTTGGTTAAAGAGGAATATATCCACAGGTCAGTGCTTGGCCAGATGCAAAGGAAAACGGAGCACGGATGTGGCTGTATATGCGGCAGTTTGTGACCGTCCGCATGCACTGGATTCAGCTGCACCCAAATTCCCTAGGAACAAAAGCGAGGTCTGGCCTGGGAATTTTACTAGATCCTCATTCTGAGCAACTAAATTGTACCATTGAAGTGCCATCTCATCTATCTTTTCTTTTCATGGCTCTGGATTTATAATTCCTTTTAGTTCATGGTAAGCCTGGCTTCGAAAAATGCTCACGGTTTTTTTCTGCAGGTATGGAAAACAACAAGTTTTTTTTTGCGAAATGGAAAACAATAAGTTGAACTCAGTTGTAATTGTGGCTTCTATACCAGATAGAAAGATACCACCCCTATTTTTCTACCAACACCAACTCATTTTCAATCCTATGCTTTCTTTGGTAACTGCTAGATTGATGTAACATGGTACTGGTAGCACCCAAGGGAAAGATGGCTAGCACTAGAGATATGCGCGTCAAGCTCAGCTGCCGGAATCAGAAAAGGAGAAAGAAGAAATTCCTTTCGATCAGCTGCTTTCCGCGAGACGTGTGAAGTTACAGAGAATATTTGAACCACTAAGGGTGATGGACATGCATGGACCATGCGTTCTAACTTTGATTTCTCGCATATTTTTTTCTTGGATCTTGACTTTAGGGGCAGTTGTGTTTGCTTTTATGCATAGATAGATACAAGAAAAAGAATTCAGAATTCGGAATTGCCTCGTTCCTCTGAAATCTAGGTCCTCCATGTGTTTGTGGTCTCGTGGACTCTATGGATCGACTACTGGAGGCTATAGAGAAGAATCTCTTACCCTACGGTTCCTAAACTAAAACAAATGTAGGTGCCTCCATAAGAAGGTATTTGAAAAGTTTCAGGATAGGTTACTCGACTAGGCAAAATATCACCGATTCTTTTTTTTTTTAAACAAAAATATCACCGATTCTAGAACCGCTCATTTTTACAACGCCCAATACAAAGCCAGGCTATTGTATTCCTCGCGCGCTGCTTTCTCGAAGATGGAAGAATCTTGTGGAGTCTCATTCCCTATTTCCTTTCAAAGGAAAACGGCCCAAATCTTCGTGCATAAAGAAATCGGATCCGGTGAGATCTCAATCAGTCCATTGGACAGCACTCAGAGCTGCACTCATCCTCATCCACACGAGGTGAGCCATACTATTATGCGGCTCCAATTCCCATTTCGTCATTACGTTCCTGCATGCACATGTTGTTCCAAAGGAAAGCGTTGCTTGTGCTCTATTGAACGTTTGAAACGCGAACAAAGCAAACCAATATGTGATTGCATGCTTAGGAGGACAGTGGTATCTCCAGGCCGCTAGGGTTCAAGTCCTAAACTTATATTGGTGTTTGTATTTTTCTGGATTTATTTCAGGCCTTCTGGCAATGTGCGTTTTATGGGAGGAGACGTCTTGTCAACTATGAAGGCGTCCGTGGCGACTTCGTCAATCTCAAGATAACGTGCCGGCTCAGTCTCTCGAAGGTGCGTATAGGCTAGGGTTTTTTTTTGAAAAGAGGGGGCTCCCCGGCCTCTGCATCAAGGGTGATGCATATGGCCATCTTATTAACTAGAAATCAAATTGTGCCAACAAAGTTCCAGAGTCTCAAACTTAAAAAAAAGGCAGCTCACACAGAGCGCAAAAGGCTAGACACACAAACTAGCCATAAAACGATGCCACAACCGGCTGGCTAAACAAGGGTAGGTAAACTAATTGCCAATCCTATTACATGACCGCCATCCAAACCGGTTGAAGATATCCCGAGCTACCATCTCCCAATGGATAGACCCAGTAACCAAATGCTCCTGGCCTCCATCGGAGTGAGTAGCGACCACGAACGGATCACCGTCGTAGCTCGGAAAATAACCTGCAAAAAATGAATCCGTGATGTTACTGTTAAAAACCAAATCATTTCGCAAAGCCGGATGGTCCACAAAGAAAGCGCAGACTCCAACCCGAATATGTCTTGCTAAGGTAGATTCAATCCCATTTAGGCAAGTCCCAAATAAAGCATTAACAGTATTCGGTGGAGTAATGTTGGAAGCAATGTGGACCGTCCGCCAAAGGACCTTGGCCAATGGGCAATCAAAAAAGAGATGTTTAATCGTCTCATCCCGATCACAGAAACTACACCTAGTAGGTCATGTCCAATTACGCTTTAATAAGTTGTCCTTTGTTAGAATAACTTGTTTATGGACAAACCACATAAACACTTTTATTTTTAAAGAAACTTTGACATCCTGACATTCTTGGAAGTTGGAATGGAGCTCGAATTAATGACATCAATATACATGGATTTAATCGTAAATACTCCGGACCTAGTCAACTTCCAGCGTAATTCATCAGGTTGGTCAGAGAGTTGAACCTCCATCAATCTCCTAACTAAATGGAGCCAAACTTCCCAACGATTGCCCGCTAGCGACCGTCTAAACTGAATATTAAGGGGGATAGATTGAAATACCGTTGCCACGAACACCTCACGTCGTTGAGCAATACGATATAAAGACGGATATTGAATGGCCAAGGGTGAATCGCCAAGCCAAGTATCCTCCCAGAAACGCGTAGTAGCACCGTCTCCAATAACAACTCTAGTCCTATTGAACAGTAATTGTTTGACTTTCATGAGTCCTTTCCAAAAAGGCGAATCAGTCGGCCTAACTGTTACCTGGGACAGAGTTCTAGTCTGGAGGTACTTGCTGCGAAGGATCTGCGCCACATGGCTTCGGTCGAGCGAGCTTCCACAACCACTTACTAAGAAGGCATCTGTTCTTAACTTCAAGATTCTCAATACCAAGCCCTCCTTGGTCTTTGGGTCGACAGATAATATCCCATTTAGCAAGTCGGTATTTTCTTTTAAGCTCATCACCACCGCCAAAAGAAGCGTGACCGATAAAAGTCGATCGCTTCCTAACACCAACTGGTACCTCAAAGAACGATAAGAGGAACATAGGCATACTCATGAGCACCGAATTTATCAAGATTAATCGGCCTCCGTATGACATGAGCTTACCCTTCCAGCAACTCAGTTTCTTCTCAAATTGGTCCTCGATACACTTCCACTCTCTGTTTGTCAGCCTACGATGGTGTATGGGAATACCAAGGTATGAGAAGGGCAAACTCCCCAACTCACACCCAAACAATTGCCTATAAGACTCCTGTTCGTCTTTGGCTCTACCAAAGCAGAACAACTCGCTCTTATGAAAGTTAATCTTTAACCCGGACAATTGTTCAAAGAGGCATAACAACAGCTTCATATTTCTCGCCTTCGCCAAGTCGTTCTCCATAAAGATGATTGTATCATCAGCGTATTGAAGGATGGATACACCTCCATCAACAAGATGAGTGTAGGCTAGGGTAATTGTGCGTACGTTTATACCGTGAGTGTATTTGCTTATGTATGATCATCTACGTCTGTACTGTGTTAAAAAACACAAGCAAGAATCTATTAGGAATAGGAACAATTTGGTCCCCTGGGGTTCGACGGATAAAATAAATCACATTTGAGATGAGTGTGGTATTAGATTAGATGATTATTTGTACTCCTAGTTACTGTTTCATCTTTTACGCGAACACGTAGGTCCACGTGCCTATATATTGAAGTAAAATAGAAAGCAATGTTAATTTTACAGAGATTAAAAAGATTATGGCACGTAGGGAGACGGTAGCACGGGATACTTATAACTGGTTTGGATGGTGGTCTAACAATATGATAGATGTCTAGTCATCAGGGTTGGTCCTGAGATTGCGTGGGCCCGGGGCAAGAAAACGCAGAGGGGCCCTAGGACCACATTTTTTCTGATTCAAAGTACAAATAAGAACCCAATTCACTGTAATTTGTGGTTTATCACCTCAACTATCCAAAAAACCGTGGTCATAGACATTGTGAAACTTGGTCGCTCTTGTCAATCTACATATTTTTTTTGTTGTGTTAGGTGAATTAGTAACACTTTTGTGCCTACTCAAATTATTACCATAGTATGATATTTCACTATAGGTTGTTCTTCAACTCTGGAATCCCTAGCAGTAGAAGAACTTATATATATTTCACTATATATTTCACTATAAGCTTGCGTACGAGAATATGTATACCCCGTTGCAACACACGAGTATTGTTTTACTTCAACTAAAAAAAGAACAGTGCTAATGAAACAAAAAATGCTAAGAAAGGTATGTAACAAGGTACCTGAATATGGCTAGAAAATTAGAAACTGAATGATTTTTCTAATGATTTCAAGTCATCAACAAAATTCCAAATTCCTCTTTTCTAATCGCAAATCAACACAATAAATCAGACTGTGAGGAAGAGATGTATACGAGGATGAACTTCACCAAACGAATGAACGATCTGACAAGATTACATAAAGAGGGGATTTTTGTTGAAGATGAAATTGATTCAAATCTGAAAAATTGCATTACCTACTTCCACCAATCACGCCTAACAGCGAAAATCACAAATTACCACCCGGTGGTAGTTACCCCACATATCTCATATACTACCATGTGCTACTATATATATTATTTTATTATTTTAAATATATTCATATACTATATCTAAGATATTTCAAAGCAAGTTAAATGAAAAAATTGCATATGAACCCATAGTTTTTTGTATATATACTAATTTTTAGGTAGTATGTACCATATTTTGAGTATGCTTTTTTTTACGTACAAATATGTACGCATTTCACAAATATACAAAAAACTATGGGTTCATATGCAATTTTTTCATTTAACTTGCTTTGAAATATCTTAGATATAGTATATGAATATATTTAAAATAATAAAATAATATATATAGTAGCACATGGTAGTATATGAGATATGTGGGCGAATGAACGATCTGACAAGATTACATAAAGAGGGGATTTTTGTTGAAGATGAAATTGATTCAAATCTGAAAAATTGCATTACCTACTTCCACCAATCACGCCTAACAGCGAAAATCACAAATTAGAAGGCATGGATGGGGCATTGGGGCGCCGTCGACCTTGTCATGGCTGATTCGTTGCCCAAATTGGGGAAGAGGAGTAGTTGCCGAGAGGACTGCAGCGTGCAGCAATAGTATGTTTGGTTTCGATTTACTCTTATATTTGGTTTCGATTTTGAATTTGTATCGAACTACATACTTTTTACATGCTTTGCTTAATAGCATGTTTGCTTGCATCAACTGACGCAGAGGCCGGGATAATCCTCCTATTCAAAAAAAATGTTGGAAGATAATACCAACTTGATTAGGGTGCATTTGAGTCCTCGTAAAAACAAGCGCCAAGTGCTTTTGAAGAAAGCAAAATGTAGATGCATCTTGTGGTACATCCTTAGACGTGTCATGCCCTAGCGAAGTATTTATGTAAAATGTGCCAATTTGTGTCCTACAAACAAAACCTTTTCATCAACATATTGTTCGCGAAATTTATAGGTTTATACTTGTGCATTATGAGATCTTTTTTTCCTTCTAGACTTTAATGTCTGACCTTGGAGAGGAAATCCTACTCATTGACACCGTAAGATTGTTTCCCAAGAGCGGAAGTCCTGTTCTGTGCTCGAGCACATATGCTCGCGGAATCATCCCCGTTCGCTCTCCTCGAGATCATGGACCCATCACGCGAAGGCCCAAGTGTTCTTTTCTTTACCAGGGCTGATGACCCACGTTACAGACGACGCCGTCAGTCACGTTGTTACCGTTCTGACGGAAGCACAAATTATGGGCCGCCAAATCTGAGATTCTGGATGAACGGCGACATTGGAGCCCATTTATTGTTCCCAACCGTTGCACTGACCGATCTAAACTGCTGAATTGTCTCAAAAGAAGAAATCTAGACTGCAGAATACATGAATTGAGGGGCCAACATGTCAAAATAAAATAAAATTGAGGGGCCAATACGTTCAGTTCTCCCTCTCCCAACGCTTATCCATACGTAGGCATCAATTCTTTTCGCTCATGTCATTCAAAATTTGAACTCGTGCATATGCCTTGTCTGCCGCACCGGAATTTTGGAGTTGACACCTTGTCAGCAGACAGCTATGAATGCAATTTGCAATGAACTGTTGGAACCATTCAGCTACAAGTACAATCTACAATCTTTCAATTTACCCAACAAACTCTAAGACAGTACCAAAAACATAATTCTGGAGGTAGAACAATCAACGCCCACTCACATCATAATTCCCAGATCAAAACCCAGACCAACTCACAACAGATTCAGTACTTTATTCGGACCACAATCTATTTATTCAGACTAGTTCCACTCAGGAAGTATCAAGAAATACATTCAGACACACTTGTATCAACACACGCAAAGGAAATTTGCAGCTTCAGCATGAGGACACAAGCTACAACAAACAGTCTGCATTATCTGCAAATTGTCATACACATAAACCATTTATCCTAACCATGCAGGTATTGTCCCAGGTACATCCCTACTTTTTCAGTCAACTCTCTTTCAGACATAGCTCCGCTGCTTTGTTGCAATTATTCCGCCGGTGGCCTTCGACTCCACAGTTCTTGCGTCGAGCGGTCTTCTAGCCTGCTATGGCACATCTCCGCGGTCTGGGTACATACTCTTTTTGTTTCCCTGTCACCGGCAAGTAGTGCAAAACATGATCCTCTTCCTCAACCCTTCGTAAGGCACTTCCTACTGCTGGTCGCAGGCCTGCCCATCTCCTTCCTCTCTGTCGGTGGCAAAAGTCCTGCCAATCTATTCCCAGACTCATTTGTTGAATTAACATCATCGTTGCCAAGGCTATTTTATCCTCTGTCCGCAGCAACGACAAGTGCCCCTTCAGTCTGAATTTGATTCACAACATCACCGTTTTCAGAATACTGTCTTCCAGTCCAAGCCCATTCCTAATCTCCACAAAAGGCTGCATTTCCACCATGCAGTTCTTGAAAAGAGAAATCAGACGGTCATAAGCCTCAACACTTGTGTCACCCAAACGGACAGGGCTCCATGGCATGCATATACATATTGAAATGTCCATAGCTAAAAGGATTTCTGTGGGCATGATCTTTCTGGTAGTGCGTAAGATGACGTGGGCCTCTCTTCACTATGTGCTTCTGCGGGATTTCCTTAATGCGGATGAAGTCCAGTACCTGCAATTATCATCAACATCAAATCAGCAAACCTCCTGAAAATGAAGTTGAAAGTTTCAGACATTCGCACCTCATGATTACATACCTTCAGCACATGACTGCAGAGTACTCCCATGTGAGCGAATTGACTACACTCACACTCCTCTCCTCCACTGAGCACACTTTATATGAGACCCCACACCATTTCTCTCTCCTTTCTACCTCAGTGTGCATGGTAGCGTACAGCTCCCCTTTGTTGATCTCCTCAACCTCGTAAGCATCACACTCATGTAGTATATGTCCAAATTGCTCGAACATTGCTCTTGTATATATCTTCCCAGCATGTCTCTCTATGGCCAAGTTAGTTCTCATTAGAGGCCTCCCCTGTAAAACAGAACCACACAAGTTAATGTACCACTTTAAGCATAGATACACCAGCGGAGCTTCAACGAGGCTACATCGGTCATGGCCCGCCCAGCTTTGCAGCACCTGCTCCTATTACATCCAACCCACAGGACGAGGCAATCTCAGTTTGGCCTGCCCAGCCCGCCCAACAATTTGCTGCACTCAGGAATTCACTTGAAACCCAATCAAAGCTTTCAACCTTCTCATCACGAACCAAAACCGATGCTGCGATGCTCTGAAAATGGTTGTTCATGCCGACAAACAGGCCAAAGGGAATATTATACATGTTTGTCCTGTAGGTCGCATCGAAGGTTATGACATCACCAAAGAATGTGTACTGCAATTGGCTATTCCATTTGCTCACATCAGACTGCTGATCCTCCCCTCTTTGTCAGCTTCCGCGCGATATGTGAAGTGCCGATCCTTTGAACCAAAGCTCCGCAAACACTTCCATAGTCTTCCTCAAATCATCCTCGGCCTGATCATGGCTAATTTTCCCACACAAGTTCCTTATGTCTCTTTCTATGAATGGCACATTCTCCATGGATCCAAAGAAACTTACCATGATGCTATTTTACCAGGTCTGCAATGTATAAATCAATGTGCTTGTGGCGATAGTCAGTGTATTGTTTGTCCAAACATAGGAGACGGGAGTGGTTGTGCTCCTCACGGTGTTCTGCTATGTACCAACCATTGACCTTGGATCGCAACAACCTGATGAGAGCAGGGCATTCTCAACGGCACGACCGAGTGTTCTCAACCCCCGCCTTCCCCTGTCTAAACAAACAACAACAAAGAGAGAACATTTTTTAGGAGATAATTGCTGCAGGAAATATTGTCAAATACTAACAAGATATAAATCGATTATTCCATAGCACACAACCACAAACAATCTCCCACATGCATTTTGTCCTCTCCACATTTAGCATACCCTTTGTCATATATAATGCCAAATCGTTTCTCCCACGAATACAAGTTGTAGAAGTCGTAGGCTTCAAATAACATAATCAAAGCTTCTACCCAAAGTTGGCACTATGCCATTGTCCCCAGGATTATTGGCAAACCACGGATAGCCTTCTCCAGAGCAGTAGTCTGGTTAGGACATGGCGTCCTTCCCGGCACAGCAGTAGCTATCCTCACTCTGCAACCAAGAAAATCCCACAAAGAGATATGAATATCATGAATAGTTTTACAGACAGTGCTAGCTAACATTTGCAAGTACCCTGATATTCTACTTTTGGTTTAGCTGCAAAATCAACATAGCCAAATCACACCTTGCACAACTTTGTTAATAACAATTTCCTGATTTCACACACTAGCGGCAACATGTTAATTACTTCAAACCACAAAATCATGCAATGTCCCTACCCAGCTTATTCCAGTTCTGAATTTCTGAAGCTTGTACTAATAGACGAGTCTGCCCTGTATCCATATTTACAAGGCCACACACATAGCAGTTCAGTCAGTACTAACATAGGCACCCACTCTCTTACACAATTTGCATGCGCAGATTGTTTCAAACCAGAGTGCACTTGACAGTCCACCTAAGTTCTTTTGCCCCCATCTCTACAAGCAGAGGGCGCCTAAATCACATTCTCTGCTGAATAATCATAATTTGGTCGCACAAATATTGTGGTTCTGCAGAACTGACATACCTTCTTTTCCACCCAAGAGCTATAGGGTTGATCTGTCTAATAGTGCTCTGACCCTTCTCGGCCTCCAGCCGCCGCCCCTTCAGCGGGTACAGATCTGGCCATCCGCACTCAGCTCAACCATAGGCGCGACAATGGGTAGTATCGCGGCTGCATCAGAATATCGCTGCCGTTCACCTCTTCCAGCACGGTGGTCCTAGGTACCCAGACTGGAAACGGAGGCTTTCATCTTAGAGAGCACCACCCAAAATCACGCACCAGAAAATACTAAAAAATTGGACAGATTGCTCACCTCTTAATCAGCTGCATAAGGAACTCAATTTTTGGCGATTCCGATCGGCCCTGATCGCGCACGAGAATCGCCGATGAGCTCCGCCGCTTCCGCAAGTGACTAATCCAGGCGGCGGAGGTAAGAGACAACCCTAGCGAGCTCACCATCCCTGCATTTACTCAGTGCATGTCCCGGTAACCAGAAAGGAAGTTTCATGGGCGATGGATCGGGAAGGACATAACGTCATGTGCCACGGCTCTGCTTTGATCCGTCCACGACGTTCTAGCTCCATCACTAACATGGCCCACCGTCCAGGGTTCATGGCGCACGTGACATGGCCAATGGAGTGGATCCTGTCGTATCCCGATGCCATAACGAACCGCCCAGATAACGTGTCCATTTATGCTCGAGCTCAATAACTCCGCGTCCTCCCAAGAGCTACTATTCACCGTCTTCGCCGTGCACTACATACACTCCCACTTGGAGCACACCATCATCGGCCGAGGACACTAGACATCATCGCCGCCACTCACCTTCTCTCCGACCTGTTACCATCATGCCAAGTGCCTAGCTAGGACACCCTATCAAGGGATCTGCCAGATTAAGCTCCCACAAAAATGTGAAAATTTCTAATTTTGTATAATGTAGTACCAACAAGAATCCTTGACATCCAAAGTCAAACCATAGTATGGGAAAAAATAATGAAAATTTCCGTTGATGATAAATAAACCGGGCCAAAGTGAAGGCCCAATTCACATTATAATATTCAAGCTGTGATTTGTCTTTTTATTTATTGATATGTATATTTTACATTGGATTTAAAATTTCATACAACGGTAAATATGAATTGTAATCACATCCTAGCAAAATTTCATAAAATTTTGATATTTCACTTTTTCTAGAGATCGAGTGACTAGTAGCACCAAATGCCCAATGGACCGGATATGCTATCTCGTCACCATCGACGAACCAGCTAAGTGGGTTGAGCTCATTGTCGTATTTTTTGAAATGGAGGCGTGCCCCCGGCCTCTGCATTATAATGATGCATGCAGCCATCTTATTAAAAAAAATCCACGAAGTATCACAAAGTCATAAAAGTATTACAGCTCGCAAGCAGAGCGAAGCAAATGAATAAATGGAAAATACATGCTGACAATCACAACCAGTACGGCAATATGAAGGATAAGCTTCCTAAACTCCTATCCTGTTATGTGACCGCCATCCGAACCGGTCGAATATAGCCCGTGCTGCCATCTCCCACTGGTTGCACCCAGTAACCAAAGGCTCCCTGGAGTCCCTAGGAGTGAGTAAGGACCACGTACGGATCCATGCGGTAGCTCTAAAGATAACCTGCAAGAAAGTTAAATTGTCTTGTCGGTTAAAAATCAAATCATTCCTACAGTTCCATATAGCCCACATAAGCACACATATTCCAATCTGAATACGAGCCGCGGTAGTATGTTCCACCCCAGCTAACCACTCCAAACAACGACTCAATGTCAACTGGAGGATTAATGTTGAAGGCTATATGAATTATTCTCCAAAGCAATTTGGCGAGTGGGCATTCAAGGAATAAATGTTGTATTGTTTCATCATGATCACAAAAAAAAACAACGTGAACTACCTACCCATCGCCTCTTGATTAAGTTGTTCTTGGTGAGTATTACTTGCTTGTGGACAAACCACATAAAATTTTTAATACGCAAGGCAATCTTAATCTTCCAAATATGCAACGATCTTGTGATTTGGCCAGAATTAATCAAGTCCATATAGAAAGATTTTACCGTAAAAACCCCATTTTTAGCTAATTTCCATTGCGTTGAATCCGGCTGGTCGGAGAGTTGAACATCTATCAATCTCCGAACCAAGTGCATCCAGACAGTCCATCTCTCACCAACTAACGCACGTCTGAACTGAATATTCAAGGGAATCGTTTGGAAAACTGTGTCTGCGTAATCCTCCTTACGTTGCATAATGTTATAAAGGGTGGGATATTGCACGGCCAGGGGTGTCTCTCCTAACCACGTATCCTCCCAAAATCTTGTTGACATCCCATTGCCAACCAAGAATTTGACCCTACGAAAGAACAAGTCCTTTGTTCTCATAAGCCCTTTCCAGAATGGCGAGTCAGTTGGTCTCCTGGTAACCTAGGCGAGCCTTTTCGACTACAAATATTGATTACGCAAAATCTGTGCCCACATACCCTCCGGCTCTGACTCTAACCTGTAGAGCCATTTGCTCGTAAGGCATTTATTCTTGATTTCTAAGTTCTCAATACCTAGACCCCCCTGGTCTTTTGGTCGGCAAAGGATATCCCATCGCGTGAGTCGGTATTTCCTCTTGGCCTCATCTGACTGCCAAAAGAACCGAGATCTAAAGAAATGAAGCCGCTTCCGTACCCCTTTCGGAATTTCGAAGAACGATAGTAGAACATCGGCATACTAGTCAGTACCGAATTAATCAGCACTAGTCGACCTCCATAAGATATAAGCTTGCCCTTCCAGTAGCTCAGCTTTTTCTCAATTCGATCTTCGATACACTTCCATTCTTTATTAGATAACTTACGGTGGTGAATCAGTATGCCCAAATAACTAAATGGTAAATAACCTAATTCACACCCGAACAGTTGCCTATAGGTGTCTTGCTCGTCTTTGGCCTTCCCAAAGCAGAACAACTCACTCTTGTGAAAGTTTATCTTTAAACCAGACAATTTTTCGAAGAGACATAATATAAGTTTCATATTGCGCGCTTTAGCAATGTCATGTTCCATGAATAAGATAGTGTCGTCAGCGTACTGTAAGATGGATACTCCTCCATCGGCCAGATGAGGAACTAACCCCTCCACTTGACCATGCTGCTTGGCTCTACCAATAAGAATGGCCAACATGTCGGCCACTATATTAAACAAGAGAGGAGACATGGAATCTCCTTGTCTCAAACCCTTGTGTGTCTGAAAGTAATGACCGATATCATCGTTAACCTTGATTCCGACACTATCCTTCTGGACTTGAGAACCCACTTGGTTCCGCCAAGCCTCACTAAAACCTTTCATGCGCATTTACCTGCTTTGAAGGAAAGGCCACTTAACTTTATCATATGCCTTCTCAAAATCCACTTTGAAGATAACCCCATCTAGCTTCTTCGAATGGATTTCATGAAGCGTTTCATGCAAAACGACCACCCCTTCAAGTATGTGTCTCCCTGGCATGAACGTTGTCTAGCTCGGTTGTACCACTGAATGAGCAATCTTTGTCAATCTATTGGTACCCACCTTTGTGAAAATTTTGAAACTCGCATTAAGAAGACATATGGGCCTGAATTGTTCGATCCGAACTACTTCTTCTTTCTTTGGCAACAGCGTAATCATGCCAAAGTTAAGATGAAACAGCTCTAGATGACCGTTAAAGACATCATGAAACATAGGCATAAGATCATCCTTAATAATATGCCAACATTTCTTATAGAATTCAGCTGGAAACCCATCTGGTCCCGGTGCTTTATTCAGTTTCATTTGTGAGATTGCATCCTGAACCTCCTACTCAGTAAACGGTGCAGATAGAATATCATTCTCCTCTATCTGGAGCTGAGGGATATCTCCAAAAACAGATTCATCTCGGGCCACCGTGCTTGCTTCCGGATGCCCAAAAAGTTGCTTATAGTAATTAGAAATATAAGCTTTCAGATTCTCATGCCCCACAATTGTCCCCTCGTCCTGTTCAAGTTGTATGATTTTCTTCTTCCTATGTTTACCATTCGCAATCATATGAAAGAATTGTGTATTGTCATCCCCTTGGACAACCTTAAGCACTTTAGCACGCAGTGCCCACTTGAGCTCCTCTTCTCTAAGAAGAGCTCGTAAGCCTTGCTCAACTTCGTACTTGGAGTTTTGCTCATTAACCATAAGGAGATTACTTTCGGCTTTTAAATCTAACGCTTCAATTAATTGAGTGAGTCGTTCTTTTTCTTGTTTGTAAATCCCACTCTCGTTTCTGGCCCAACCTCGCAAAAACTGTCTTAGATGTTTGATCTTATTTTGCCATCTCTCAATACTAGTTCTTCCACCAACAGGCTTTGCCCATTCGCGTGCAATGATCTCCAAGAAGTTTTCTTTCTCGAACCAACCTAGTTCGAAAGAGAAAGCATTCTTGTTCGCAACGTGTGTAGCCTCTCCCGAGTCTACAAGAAGTGGTGTGTGGTCTGAGATCGCTCTCTGCATCGCATGAATCGACACCAATGGGTACTTTTGTTCCCATTCCACACTAGTGAGTACCCTATCCAACTTCTCATAAGTCGGAGTGGGCAACGAATTGGCCCATGTAAATTGTCTACCGGTGAGCTCAATTTCTCTCAAATTAAGACTCTCGATAATCATGTTAAACATCAAAGACCAACGTCCATCAAAATTGTCATTGTTCTTTTCATCTCTTCTCCGAATTATATTAAAGTCCCCACCGACTAGGATTGGCAAAGTTTCATCTCCATAGATCTGCACTAAGTCGGCTAGAAAATCTGGTTTAAATTCAGGTTGTGCTATCCCATATACAGCCACAAGAGACCATCGAAAACCATCCAATTCTGATCTCACCCGAAACTTGACCGCAAAATCTCCCCGAACCACGTTAAGCACCTCAAGTGTTTCACATCGAACCCCTAGCAATATCCCATCGGATCTTCCTCTAGGAGGTAAGATGTGCCAATCAAAATCAATTCCTCCGGATAGAGTTCCAAGGAACTGTGAGGTAAAGTTATCTCGCCGTGTTTCCAAAAGCGCAATAAAGTCTAAATGTTGCTCTATCGTTGTCTCCGCCAAGAACCTAGGTTTAGCCAAGTCAGCTAGACCTCTGCTATTCCAAAAGATTCCTTTCATAAGTCATCATGGAATTTTTTTTCTTAAGCTTAACCCTAGCACTTCTACGAACCGCCGAAGTAGGATGAATTTTCCGTTTCCAGGGTTGCTTGGGCTTCTCCCCATCAACCTTCGGGAACGTAGGATCGGCATAACACGAGACAGTGCCCTCCATCATTAGAGGCGCTACAGTGTCCGTAGTCTCCGAACCTTCCTCATCTTCGGCCTCCTCACCAGGCAAGAGATTATTACAAATTTTTTCAAGGGCTACAATCCCAAAAATTTTCATGTCATTTTCATTCATAGGTTTAACTGATGCGAGGTTCCGAATTATTTTAGAAGCCTGCTCTGCTTCTAAATCTAAAAGATCATTAACAGATTTCGCTATCTCCTTTTCATTTGAACCCAGAGTTATTCCTAAGTCGATTGCCTTATCAATAATTTCATGCTCGGTGAAATGCATAATTGAACAACTCTTATTAAAAGACATACCGGCAGTTGCCTCGACATCTCGAAGCATGGCCGCCCTCTTGGCGCGCGCTAACTGCAGATCATCAGCATCTGGCTGACCATGGATTCGGTTGCTGACACGCCTGCCAGCCATGACCAGATCCGTGATCCTACCGAAAGCGATAAGCTCCTCCGTAGTCCTCTCCCGAGGCGTGTGCTCCCCGCTCCGAGGCCCTTCCCTAGTTGCCGGTGGAGAAGGGTAAGGCGCGGTCGAGCGGGTATCACCTGCCAAAATGGTGGGAGAAGGAGACCATGGAGCCGCCTGCTCGACAGTCCCATTCCCCCCCCCCCCCAACCGTCATCGCGGCGTGGGGACGCCATCGGAGTGGGAGATTTGTGGGCCTCCTGTCCGCTCTCCTGACCGTGCTGCCCGGGACTGCCCCGCGGTGAGAGGACATGGTGGGCCTCCAGCCCGCGCCCCTCCCCCAGATGGCAAGGGACCGCCGCGGTTGGGCTGGGGATGCGGGCCTCCTACACCCCCCCCCCCCACACACACACACACCGTCGGTAGACCGCTGCCCGGCGAGTCCTGCGGCCTGAAATCGACCCTCTGAGACAATAGAACCTTAGGCGGACCAACAACAGGGGGCATCACTGGCGGTAACTCGAGCTCCTCTGGATCGTCCGCCTCAACTCGGTTACTCCATAACCGGCTAGGAGCAGACCACACTCCAAAGGACCCAAAACAAAGTGTGTTCGTCGGTGTCGTGGAAGATGACGCCTCCTTGGCAGATGTATCCGCCTTTCCCTGCGACTTCGGCCCCTTAGCCAGCTCCCGTGGTGTGCTCTCAGGCCCCTTGTCCTGATTCCCGGGGGCACAATCACCCTCAGTCGTATCCATGTCCTGAAGCTCATCTCCCTCCCGAGGTATCGGTGTATCCTCAATCTCATGCTCTAGCACGTATGTGACTCCGGCATGTGTCCAATTGGCCGCATCCGGTATGAACTCCAAACTGACTACACTAACAAGTAACCTCGCCGCTCTGTGTGCACAAGTAAATGGCATGTCAACCTGTTCCGTCTTTACCAATGAGAGAACCCAAGCTCCAAGCAACCAAGAAGTGATTAATATATTTGCGAGGTGCACCATAGAAACGGACCTAGACCTTCTCTAAAGGTGTACCCTCGGGCTCCTTCTCCTTCCACTCATTGAAGGCCATGATAATATTTGTACTCTGTACTCTGCACATGCCAAACTTAAGGATATGCAACTGGTCCTCTTTAGTGGGAAAATCAACCTTGTAAGTCTGGGTCTCCAACTTAACAAGGTCCCACTATTGATTTCCTGGTACTAGGTCCTACAACTGTCGCACAATCTGTGCCAAATCGCATTGGTAACCTTGACAACAGCGGGAAAGGAGCTCTCTTGCACATGTGTCATAGGTGCCACATCAGGTGACTCAAAAAACATTAGCTCGTGACAACAAACTCCATAGATATTGACCACCGGCTTGGGGCCAGAAAGAAGCGAACAGTCACCGGTCACATGCTGCGATCTACAACAATAGTCACATAATTCTGTGGTACACTCTGCCACGAAATGCCCCGGTTCGCCACATCTATAACACGGTAACTTCTTCTTCTTAATAGCCCACTTTAATAACTTTTCACCATCACGTTTGTCCGGAACCTTTTCAGACCCTCCGTCACCGACCTTAACAACCCCGGTGCTGGTCACCGGAATGCTGACCGCTGCCAATGCCCGGACTGTGTCTACAACTACCTCGAGGAGAGCAGGTGAGGCCGTCTGCACTGTAGCAGCAGGCTCGGCTTATGCCACCACGGCCGTAGCAACAGGGGGTGGAGGAGGCCGCGGTGGAGGCGGGCGCCGACCCCCTCCTCTCCCGCCTCGGAAGGCACGGTGAGCTCCCCGGTTATATCGGTTAGTTGGGCCGGCCACCCCCTCGACGAAGTTGCCGGGA
Organism: Aegilops bicornis; assembly: GCA_021605145.1. Classification (NCBI taxonomy): domain Eukaryota; kingdom Viridiplantae; phylum Streptophyta; class Magnoliopsida; order Poales; family Poaceae; genus Aegilops; species Aegilops bicornis. The sequence goes on from CM038673.1 coordinate 152,233,462, forward strand.
GGTCCTTGAAAACCGCGTCCCGGTCCGCCGCCATTGTACTATCCAGAGCCACGTTCACCACCTGACAAAGAGCCATGGTGTTGACCCTCGCCGTATGCATCGTATCTGTCATCACCCCACTTTCCATATCGGTTGTATCTGAAGCCGTCACCACCGTAGTCCCGGCCACCGCCGCCATAGCCATCCCGACCAGGGCCGCCGCCCCGCCCGGCGGCTCGGTCGCCACCCCGCCCCGTGACTTGGGTGCCGCCCCACCCGGCGACTTGGGCGCCACCCCGCCCAGCGACATGGGCGCCGCCCCCCGCCCAGCGACCTAGACATCAGTCGGCACATCCTACTGCCTCACGATGGCCGTCGGCGCCATCGCGGGAGGAGGTCCCGTCTTAGAGGGAGGTGGCCCACCTCACCCAGCCATGGACGGACGAAGTACCCCGGCGGCGCTGTTGATCCTGGCGGCCCGACGTAGTCCTAGCGACGGGAAGCCCGGCGCACGCCAAACCATAGAAGTCCTCGATCTTTCTGGGATCGGCTCGCAGACGGGAGATTCATCTCTACTACTAATAAACAAGCAAACAAGAACTTCGCTAAGTACACCCGGCAATTTGTCCCACAAAACGCACGGCACAATCAGCACCACACAACTATACCCGCACATCTAAATCTAACAGCCATCATTCATTTGGTGCACAGACGGTGTGGACTTAGGAAATACCCTTGTTGACCGTGCTCCACCTCCAAAGACCCCCATTCCACCCCATACAATCACGCTGTTATCCTGGTAAATAAGGAAACAAAATTAATTCGTCATCTAAAGAAGGAAACAAAATTAATTCGTCCTCGCACGACGCTGATCTCCTGGTAAAATAAGGAAACAAAATTAATTGGACATCGCACCGTCGCACCATCGCCAACGTCATCGCCATTGTTGCCGACCAACGTGGAGACCGTCATGAAAGCAGTAGTCGCCTTCCCCGAGGTCGCCAGGGCAGCAACGCCACAAAGCACTTCCAAAGAAGGTCGCCAGGCAGCGACGCCACGGAACGCCCAGGACCCTGCCCTCGCGATGTGGCATCCCTACGGAGATCCCCACCGGTACAGCCCGCCCTGCCCGTCATGACCAGCCGGATACAGCAGCTGTAAAATTCTTCTGTCCACTTTAGTCTAAACTTCTTCCTTCAACCTGCTTCTTCCTTTGACCTGTTGCATCAATACTCGGAATTGTAATTTTCAGAATATATAGTTCTAAAATATACACATGTGCACATGACAATACTACACATCTGTAGCGATTTCCAGCCTAAGCGATACATGCATCCTATGTCCTAGACCTTGTGTTAAATAAAATAGCCATTAATATTTTAGATTACATCTAGCAGTGGTGATAAAAAATATTGCTTCATTCTCCCAATTAGATACGTCTGGATAAAGAATATTAGTTTATTTCCGCACCAATTAATCACAACTTATGTACCTGCCAAAGCAACATCCTATGTTTGCGGCTCAACAGCAGGCCAATATCATCTTCTGCCTTCTGTCACCGTGGAAGTGAACAGGACGGCAAACCATTTGAAATGGCTAAACTAATGATTATCATTTAGTACGCCATGTTACATACCATGATTGAAGCATGGAGCTCACTGGAACTGCACGAAAGCTGTAATGCTATTTTATTTATTGAATTTACTTATTTTGGTAATGGCACCCTCTCATGTTTATTTTAGATCAAACATGTACAACTCAATGCGCACACACAAAGGTAAGGCTCTTGAATTCAGATCCTGTGGTAGCAGTCTTGTCAATAACTCCATGATATCTCCAAGTAGGAGGGATTTTTGAGTTCTTGTGAGGATTTCTTGCCTCCAAGACTGGGTGTGAGGATCTCTGAGATTGAAGATATGCAACCGCACACTATGTGACAATCGGTTTAGAATGCCTTGCATCCCTTGCTAAATTATTTGAGAACATCTAAGATACTTGTTGTTCATGTGTACATTTGAAATTACATAGTTGTTGTAAGTATGGAGAGTGGACTATTGCACTGTAGTGTCTCAACAATAATTCAGTATGGCAGGACAATGGGAGAACATCCTGGCTCCTAACTTGTAAGGAACCAAACTGTTACTTGCTTCTATGTGATCGAACCGTGTGCTTACACCATTTTTCTTGTACTCTCACACGACCAACAATTTGATTGTGGCACGAGAGTCAGCCACCAATCTGAATTCATAAAAGTTTGAGGTATTTGTATTTTTGGTGGCAAATAATTGTTTGATTGAGCAGCTCGAAGATGGGATCGATGTTCTTTTGATGGAAAGATATTCTAAGCAGTGAAGACACTCGCATCCTATACACTCCTTGAGCACAGAACATATAGAGCTGATATGTACTTATTATGATGGTTTTTACCAAATTGGTATAATTTCATATTAGTAAACAACCTTTATAGTTACGGTAATATTTCCAAAAGCATGCACAATTAGGTGCATATATGGATAAAGTAATGTTAAAAGAATTTTAAATTTATTGATTATAAGTCGTGCGTTGCACGTGCATGCTTACTATAATGTAAATACAGCTTTGATGAAGCACATTATCAACTTCCCAATTTTTTATGATAACAATATTCATATGTAGGCCAAGGGTATGTCATCTCCCAAGAGTGCGGGAGCGCGCACCCCATTTCAGGAACTAAGTAACAACCGACTATTGGGTAATTATCATCAGCCTTTTCCTAAAAATGTCATAATGTATTTGTTGGTGCTTATATCCTAACTTGCGGTATGTACTTATATCCTAACTTGCGGTATCTACTTATGCAGACCCCAAAAGAATTGAAGAGGCAGAGGAACAGAGAGTACTATGCACGCAATAAAGATGATATCCTTAAAAGACGGCGTGAGGCCCGTGAGAAGAAACAGGCTTCAACAACACTGCTTAATGTCGATCAAAATGTACCTCATACACCCCAGCCATTGGCCCGAGGTAAAATTGCCCTTACACTGCATTCTTATGTATTGGTCCAAAAACTTATGACATGCATGCACCAAACTAACAACAATATGTCATAGATATGGACCCTAACGAACTGCAGAGCCAACTGGTTGGGATACAGTATTCACAGAACATGGATGGTGTCTTTGAGAGACACCATCCAACCTCTGATGATATTGAAATGACCGGTGTGGATGGCGATGTCAATGAACAAGAAAATGAAACGATTACACGGTGCCCATGTACATCGGTAATGCTGATCAACAAAGTATATACAGCCCTATGTGTTCATACTAATTAACTTTATTACACATAATATGCAGACCCTAAGGAGTTGAGGAGGCAAAGGAACAGGAGGCGGTATGCACAAAATAGGGATGAGATATTAAAACGACAACGCCTATCCCGTGAAAAGAGAAAGATTAGTACTGGCCTCAACGATGATAACACTGTCTCGCAAACACCACCTACAGGACAATCCGGTGTCACCCAGCTACATAAATTGATAGGTTCGGGTGTACCATAAAATATACCTTTTGGGTGGGAGGTCCTGCATGTACTTGCATGTTCACACCTCATCGAATATGCCAGAAAAAATGGGTACTCATGTGGTGCTGCAATTTTATGGCAGGCTTGTCAAATATACAAATTTCATCTCATGAACAAATCCCTCACGACAAGGAAAATTATTTAACCTGCGATGATGAATCCAATTGGTTGCACAGAATGATGCGTGTCGAGAGGCAACTAATAGCAGGAAGCTCAAAAGGTATATTTAATTGGCTTTGCCTTCCGGTCCAGCCACCATTCTGATTGTAATCAGATTCTGTGCGAAAATTAATTGTACATGCAGGACCTCCCACCCAAATTTCTGGAGTTCAGGTACCACAAATGAGCATAATACGTGAGCTAGATTGCATAACTGAGCATGCTGGTTAGTTCGTCCGTATAGTTATGGTGTTGGGGTGCCCACAGTGTATATTTGATAAAAAAATCCCTGATTTTCGATTGTTTCTTCAGGTATACAACCTTTTAGCGGATCCAACCAACTTCAAAATACGCCGAAATATGATACGATCCACAAAACGCAACCGGATCCACTAGGTACTAATAACACTACTAATATGATATGGGATTTTGAAGATCCAGCATGCTTATGCTCTACTAATCTTATGATTTTTCATAGTGGGCAATGACCAGAAAGATGATCCATGTGGGATTTTTGAACCTGTTGTTGAACTAAACAGTTTACAAGGTATATTGTATATACTATCATACACACATAAAGGTCATCATACATAAATTTGAGTCATTTCTGTATGACCAATATATTCCCTACTAGACTGCTTGGAGCCATTGCATAATGGAGAAGCTGCATACCATGAGCCTGATGACGAAGCTATAATATTTATGGATCAGGGTATGTGCATTGCGTATTTTCTAATTTACCAATCTAAAATGCACATATTATGGGTATTCTTGATAAAATACATGTGTTGTCCTGTGCTAGATGTTGCTTTTGAATCGTACCAAATTGGACACCATCCTAGCCGTAGCAAAGTACCCGTAGCAAATACCGATGACTTCATATACCGAAACCTACCTACAAGGCACCATGTCCTAAGAAAGGTTGCGGATTGTCGCCACTGTGGGGCATTGCGTTTTCCATTCGAGGGGCCAGCATTTTGTTGCAGAAAAGGAAAAGTCGATTTGTTTACTCCAGATGTTCCAGAAGAGTTGAAACGGTTGTTTACAAGTCAAGATGATGAGGACGCTAAGTACTTGAGAGAACATATACGGTATTTCAACTCGCACTTCTCATTCACAAGTCTAGGCGTCACCCTAGATCGTCGAGTAAGCACCTGCGGCAGGAAGCGGCATATATACATTCCGTGCATGTGGTGGGCTGTACCACGCTCTTGACAATCTGGTGCCGGCTGATAATGGCCCTCGGCATTTGCAACTCTGTATTTATACAGATCAAAACTTGGTACACAGGGCTAATAGGTCTCCAGATCTTAATATAGACCTCATACGGAAGATTCTGAGAATACTACAGCATAACCCTTATGCGCAAGTTTTGAAAAGCCTAGGGTCTGTTCCGAATCTACATGAGTATAGAATCTCACTAAACACGGATATCAAGTTAGATCAGCGAAGGTACAATGCCCCAACGACTTCCCAAGTGGCAGCCATATGGGCTGAAGGGAGTGACCCACAAAATTGCTTTGACAGGAGTGTTGTTGTGCATGGAAAAACAGGAAACCGGCCACTGTATATTAGAGCATACTATGGGTGCTACGACCCATTGTCATATCCACTGTTTTTCCCACGTGGAGAGACTGGCTGGAATCGTTGCATGCCATATATTCGGCCACCAGATGACACGAACCAAAATTCAGTACATACTCCTGCATTGCAAGGAAACCAAGCCACTGTCGAACATATAGGTATGATGTTCACTTTTATTTTATATACAAGCTATTTGTGAATGATGATGACATCTTTTATGTATTAGTTGAAGACTTGATTAAAGAAAGAGAAGAAGATGGTAATTTGGCAGTGCATGAAGCCGGTAATCATGCACCACCAGGAAACCAAGCCCCTGAATTATATACATGTATGATGTGAACTATTAATTTATATACTTTCTGTTTTCCACAATGATGCTCAAAACTTGTGTTTTCATATACATCTGTCATATCTATCAGATGGGAACTTCATCAGAGAAATAGAACAAGATGGGAATTTTACACCGCATGACGCCCATGGCAATCGATTTACCTTCGGGTATTAATCACTTATTCTTCAATTATTATGTTGTCGATCATTATGAATATTGTTCATGATTACAAGTCCACCCACCATATTGATATGATCTCAAACTTGTAGAAGACAATGAGGATAACCCAGATGACGAATTTGGTGACAATGAGGTCAATGCAAAACAATCCAGAAAATTTGTTAGTGCTAGGGAGTACTACTGCTTCAAGCTGCAAGTCAGGAGGAAGCTTTTTAACATCATCTTGTTCGGTCATCGCCTTTTCCAACAGTGGGCTGTTGACATGTATATCAAGATTGAAACTATGCGGCTTGATTGGTACTCAAAGCCGGAAAAACAAAAGGTTATATGCGCTGACCTCTACCAGGTAGTGTTCTTGTGTTTATTTTAATACAGCATAATGCAATGACATTATGGACGTTCCATGAATTTCTATAACGTTCTATGCTATTATAGGGTCTTGTTGACACCGTCGTTGTCGGCGAGTCACGCGGGGATCGAATTGGCAAAAGAATTGTGCTTCCACGTACATTTCCGATGGTGATCGCGACATGCAACGGAGGTTCTTGGATGCTATGGCAATAGTGCAGCTGTGGGTAAGCGGATTATTTTATCACGATGACGTGCAACCCATATTGGGAGGAGATAACCGATAAGTTGTTGCTCGGACAACCGCCGCAGGACCGTCCGGACACTGGTGGCAAGAGTATACAAGGCTAAACAGCGAGATATGATGGACTTACTAACTAAGGGTAAGCATTTCTGAGAAGTCGCAGCCTATGTACATGTATCAGAGTTCCAGAAGCGAGGTCTCCCGCATGAGCATATACTTCTAATCATGAAAGCAAAAAGCAAGTTATCGACACCAGATGACTATGATCGAGTGATATGTGCAGAGATACCGGACAAAGAGAAACACCCCGTTCTACATGAACTTGTCATCAAACACATGCTGCATGGACCATGTGGCGAGTTGAAAAAAAGTTGCCCTTGCATGATTGATGGTCGATGTCGGTTTCATTACCCATGAGATTTTTGTGATGCCACACAACAAGGGAAAGACTCATATCCCATCTATAGGCGGAGGGACGATGGGCGTCGAATTAGGATCAGAGGAGCAGATTTGGACAATAGGTGGGTGGTCCCTTACAACCCTTCACTACTTATGCGATACAACTGCCACATTAATGTGGAAGCATGCTCGAGCATCAAGGCAGTCAAGTACTTGTTCAAGTACATCTACAAAGGTCATGATCGTACATCCTTTGCATTCGAGCAGGATATCATCAATGATGGTGGAATCATCAATGAAATCCGACAATATAGGGATGCACGATATGTATCTCCTCCAGAGGCTATTTACAGGATTTTTGGTTTTAATATGTTTGGTGTCAGTCCATACATTGCTACAACTCCAGCTTCATTTGCCAAATATGCATACAGTTGCATTCAAAGCATGTGAGAATCTTGCAGATGTTGTAGCTCAACCATCTTCTTCAAAGTCCATGCTTACAGAATACTTTGAGATGAACCAGAAGTTTCCAACTGCACGAAAATGGTTGTACAGAGAGTTTCCAGAACATTATAGATGGATACCTGGAAATAAGAAGTGGCAGAATAGAAGAAATAAGAGATCACAGATTGGAAGACTTGTGCATGCACACCTATTTGAAGGAGAGAGGTACTACTTGCGTGTGCTCCTAAGTCATGTCCGAGGTGCCACTTCATTCGATGATTTAAAAACAGTAAATGGCAAGCCATGCAGTTCCTTCAGGGAGGCATGTGAGCACTTAGGCCTCATTGAGCACGACAGGACTCTTGATGATTGCATGACGGAGGCAGCCACATTTCAGATGCCTTCTGCTCTAAGACGGTTATTTGCAACTATACTGGTGTTTTGCGAGGCAACAGAAATCCGGCAGCTGTGGGACAAACACCTAGCATCAATGTCTGAGGATTACCGACGTAATCAATCCAATGAGGCAACACTTGAGCAGATGGTCCTCAGAGATATCAGTGATATGTTGCAATCCATGGGAAAAGATATTACAAGCTATGGACTTCCGGATTTGGTTGAGAACGATGGTTCTTCTGACGGTGAGTACAAAGAGGTAACAGAGGAGAGGCAAATCAGCGTGGACAAAGAACACCTAGATTTATTTAGCAGATTGAACAATGAACAACTGGCTGGTTTCAATGAAATAATGGATCATGTGATGGAACACAAAAGCGGATATTCTTTGTTGATGGTCCAGAGGCACCGGCAAGACATACTTGTACAAGGCATTGCTTGCAAAGGTGGGTTCCATGGGCCGAGATAGCGATTGCAACTGCTACATCGGTATAGCGGCGTCGATAATGCGGGAGGACGGATTGCACTCCAAGTTCAAAATTCCAATCAAGCTTCACCGACAACGGCATGTGTAGTTTCACAAAGCAGAGTGGTACAATGGAGTTGCTTAAACAAGCCTCCTTGATAATTTGGGACGAGGTCGCTATGACAAAACGTCAAGCAGTTGAGACGCTTGATAGATCCCTGCAGGACATAATGGACTGTTCTTTGCCATTTGGGGGAAAGGTTGTCGTCTTTGGTGGGGATTTCAGGCAGGTCCTCCCCGTTGTGACACGTGGGACAAGAGCACAGATCACGGATGCTACACTTCTAAGATCCTATCTGTGGGAGAAGACCCGGAAGATACGCCTCACGCGCAATATGCGAGCACAGGCCGATCCTTGGTTCTCTGAATACCTCCTACGGATCGGCAATGGAACAGAAGAGACAATTGGCGACGACTATGTGTGTCTCCCTGACGACATTGTGATCGGCTATACCGAGGATGAGAAAGCTATTAACACACTCATCGACAATGTCTTCCCATCGTTGCATGCCAATGCTAGATCGAGAGAGTATATGAGCACACGTGCTATTCTTTCCACCAAGAACGATCATGTCGATGACCTGAATGACAAGATGATCTCCAGGTTTCGTGCTCGTAAAAGTTATACCATAGCCCGACTCCATCGAGGATGACTTGCGAGAATAATTACACGATTGATTTTCTAAACTCGATCACACCAAATGGCTTGCCCCGCATGTGTTGAGATTAAAGGTTAACTGCCCGGTCATTACGCTCCGGAACCTCGACCCTCATAATGGCCTATGCAATGGGACACGACTTATGATTAGAGCCTTCGAGGATAATGCAATCGACGCAGAGATTGTTGGTGGTCGATATCGGAAAGAGGGTCTTCATACCTAGGATCCCTATGTCGCCCTCGGAGGACATCTCACTTCCTTTCAAACTTAAGAGGAAACAGTTCCCCATTCGCTTTGAGTTTTGCGATGACAATTAACAAGGCGCAGGGTCGACTATCCCAAAGCGTCGGTATTTACCTTCCGAGCCAAGATTCTCACATGGTCAGCTATATGTTGCATTGTCAAGGGAGTGTCCAGAGACGACGCGGATTTTGGCCAAGCCAAACAACGAGGTTGATAAATCTGGGAAAAGCACCAAGAACATTGTCTATAGAGATGTTTTGGGGAGATGAGGCAGGTGCGCTATTCCGGCATTTATTTGCACCTTGTTATTGTATCTGTAACTACTTGTGGATCTAACATTATTTGTTTTCATTTGCAGGTTTAGCGAAGGAGAATAAGCAGCAGAAGAGGAGGTAAGGTGGATGAACACAAGGGTATCTTCTTCGATCGAGCAAAAGGTGAGAGCTCTGCTTCTCCATCTGATCCCCCCTGATATGTATGTAATGACCAGATGGGGTACGCACATGATATGTAATAATCAGATGGAGTAGGCATACATAATGATAGTGCCTACACCTTTTTTCAGATGATAAGAGCAAAATGTATGCTACTGTGTTCTTTTTGAGCTTCCATGCATAATATTGTTCTATGAGTATAATGTGCTAATGTGCTGATGTATTGCAATATTTCAGGTTTTCAAGTTTGTCAGGTGAGAAACACTACATAGAAAAAAGGTTGAACAGACATTCATGTCACTCCCCTTGGCAGAGGACAAATTGAGTGTCCATAGTCTGCATGTGTTTGTTGTTATGGAGGATAAAGGACGCCTCCATAGTCTGCATGCGTTTGTTGTTATGGAGGATAAAGGACGCCTCGCCGGGGCGTGTGCTCGGTGAGGGGCGGAAACAAGTGAACAAATGCAGCCACCTCAAGACGATAAATTAGCACAAACATTCAACACCGAAGAGGCAGAAACTATAGGGGACAAGCTGGCAGAATCAAATGAAAAAGCCGACAAAGGAGAAGTGGAGAAAAAGAAAAGCACGCGGGGCACTGATTCCGAGGTGATGGACGCATATTTTCTGCCCAACTATGTCTCAAATAGTTTGAATTCCAATTATATTATATCCTGCATACAAAATATTGTTTGTAATGTTGCTCTCGTGAATTAACCTTCGATAAAACAAGTGAACGAATGGGGCTAGCTCAGGATGAGGAATTACCACAAACATTGGGCACCGAAGGCGGAAACTATATGGGACACTCTGGTAGAATCAAATGGAATAGCCAACACGAAGAAGTGGAGAAAAAGCATAGCACGCAGTCCATCGATTCGAAGTCTCCGAAGTGACAGAGGCATCTTTTCTTTTTCAACTATGTCCCAATAGTTCTAATTCTAATTATGTTATATCCTGCATACCAATTATTCTTTGTATTGTGGCTTTCAGGAATTATCCTTTGATGAAACAAGTGAACAAATGGTGGCAGATGAGGACGAAGATTTAGCACAAACGTCCGGCATGAAAAGGCCACAAAAAATGAAGCCTATCCGACTACATAACAAACCCAAGAAAGCACCAGACTATGTGGTGGCTCCAGAAAACGCATACAAGTCCTTCTATGCCTTGCTTTTGCTACATTTATTTTCTTTGTTGTTAATAAATGTTTTGACTTACATCATGATAGATTATGCTTGCACCGGCGATGATTGGTCCGTGATTGAAAATATCATGACTGAACCAAGTGATAAAAGAAATTTAGTGAGCATCAATGACTCATATCTCAAAAAATTACAATTACTACGTCTTTTAACCGAAGGAGAATTTCTTGGCGATGAAGTAAGTATATGTAGCTTTATGATAAGAGGATGTTATTAACATGAGTTCCTGTTATCTCCTAACCAAGGTGTGCACTTGATATTGTAGATCATAGACGCATACATACATTGCATAAGTGCTAAGCAACATCTGAGATGAGGTCAGGTGGAAGTGTGTTCTTAGAGAATGCATGCATCTCTAAGATGATCAAGGAATTTAGCTCTATACGGGATGACGCACCAAAATGGGTATTACTGAGAGCTAAAACTTATTTGGAACATGATATGGTGAGTCTCAGTTCCGTACATATTAATTCAATACAGGACAAATGTTTGTATACATGGGACCTAAACTAACAAAAAACCTATTTTCAGATATTCGTTCCAGTTAACATTGAAGAGTTTCATTGGTACCTAGCAGTTATAAATACCGGAAAGCGATGTATCCAGGTGCTCGACTCGGTAGGCCCAGGAATGAACATAGCGACCTCACTGCTATGGTTAGTTATTAGTCCCATCGCACCATCTTTTGATAAGACAATTTTCTGTTATTCTTCGATTGTGATGCTAATACTTTGTCATTTATTCATGCAACAGCTGAAAGGACTGGAAAATGTATTCCAATATGCTAAGCTTCAAATGGAACTAAAATCGATAAGTTGAAAGACTTAAACATCAGTGCATGGCCAAGGGAAGAGTGTATTAAGAAGAGACTGCAGACAGATGGGTATACCTTCTAACTCAAAGCAATCGACATTATGTGTTTTTTGTGTGTCCCCATTAGTTGCAACACTAAACAAATTTCTCCACAATAAGAATAAAAGTATACAAGCTGAAAGGATACAGACTGCAGAATAAAATGATGCTATGCACTGATTTGACTGGGACAAGCAGGGGTCGGAGAGACTAACCTGGACCCGGAGAGCGATGAGAAGGGAGGGTCCCGAGCAGCAACACAACACGCAGAGCTCTTCGTGGTCATCCATGGAAGGAAGGAACTGCAGATAGCGAGCTCCTGCTCCGGACCGAATCGAACAACCAATTAAAGTTGTTGTAGGAGAGCAAAGCATCTGGATCGAGGGGATAAGAGTTGAAACCGGACCTTGCTGGCGTCCCGAGCAATGGGGAAGGGAAGTTCATGGCGCGCGGGAGAAGGTGGAGACGCTCATGGCGGCAAGTGCGTCAGGAGGAGGGAGGGCCTGGCGTCGCCGGGCGCGCATGACGAGCTTGAGCGCCTCCTCGAGCACCTCGACGACCTTATATGAAGAAAGGGCGGGGCAGATCAAGGGCCTGCGCGGGCCGGCGATGGTGACGAAGGCGGGCGGTTCAAGAACTGCGCCCGCGCGGCGATGGACGAAGGGCGGGCAGATCAATGAACCGCGCCCGCCGGCAGCGGTGACGAAGGGGAGGGGCGGGGCACATCGCGGGCCTCCGTGCCCGCCGGCAGCGGTGACGAAGGGGAGGGGCGGGGCACATCGCGGGCCTCCGCGCGCCGCGGCAATGATGACGAAGGGGAGGCGGGCACATCGCTGGCCTCCGCGCCACGGCAGCAATGACGAAGGGAGGCGGGGCACATCGCGGGCCTCCGCGCCCGCCGGAGGTGCTGACGAAGGGAAAGGGCGGGGCACATCGCGGGCCTCCGCGGCCAGCGGCGTGACGGCGAGGGGCGTGGCGCAGGGGGCCTCCGCGGCCGGCAGCGTGTGAAGGGAGGCGGGGCACATCGCGGGCCTCATGGTGGCGATGGTGACGAAGGGGAGGCGGCCACCACGGATCACCGGTTGTGGATGGGGAATCTGGCGTGTGCAGTGAAGGAGGATAGAGGAGGGAGGGAAGAATGGGGATCGGCGTGTGCCTGTGGAGGAGGGAGTGAGGGGGCGAGAAGGTTCACTAACTGAGTTTTTTATTTAATACTACTACTTCACTAATCTCCACTGTTAAGCACGTTTAATCAAACTATATTAACTTCTTACATTATTTTCATACATTCCAGAGAGGGATTATGAGTGAGCGGGATTTTCTTTATCATCACTTCGTTGTTACAGTCATGATCATTTGATGATTTTAAAAGTCTTCTTATACAAATATCTATAAAATTGATAAAAGAAACTGTTGAATATATTAAGTTTTGTAATCATGCAGGTCATCGTGTGGTTTGTGGATGGTAAATTTTATGGAGTACTTCACAGGAGAAATTTTGTCTGACTCTCCTACACAGGTATTTTTCGATGTGTCTCATTATACTTACATTCTATGGTGTATCACTATTTAACTATGAGTTCTGTTTTAATAGGATCATATCACAGATTTTAGAACAAAACTAGCCGTCATTTTAGTGGACTCAGAATTGGATGATGATAATATAAGAAATCGAGACATTGAAGATGACGAAGACAACATGAATCCCACGGATTGTATGATTTTGGAAACACCCCCGAGAACCTCAAACCATCGAATACATCGTCGGAAGTTGAGCAGGAGTCGCAATCATTTATCCTTTCGCCTCTCTCACTCCAACAAATGATGACTTAATAGATGAACTTTGTTTGTTCATCGGTATGGCTGATGATGTCGCTCTACTAGAGTAAGCCATATATTTTTAGTTCATTTTGTATTTTAATAAATTAGTATGATTTTATTATAATTTACATAATTTCAATTTTACAGAAGCGAATGGGTGAAAAGCTCTGATCCTTATCCCATTAGTTTGAATTTGAGACAAATAAAAAACATATTAAATAATGATGAATGCATGGATGTTGATTGCTTCAATATGGCTGTACGGATACTAGCGCGCCACGAAGTCCAGCTTTTCAGAGACATTCCATGTGACTACATGGATCTAAATTTTGTGTAAGTCATTATAATCATGTATTACATTTTGCCTCATGGAACTAATATTTTCTTTTTCTTATTTTAGTTCATGTCCTACTATGCACGAGACTCACGTCATCGTGGAAATATGGACATTGCTATGTTGAAATGGATGTTTGATAGCTGGCCAGACAGTAATGAGTATCATATTTCACAGTGTCATACAGTAAGTTTTAAAATTTTAATTTGTAACGATGGTTTGTCATGTCTTAACTAATGTTTTAAATTTTTAAATGTATGCATCATTGCAGATTTTATTGCCTTGGGATATTTGTGGGATATTTCTATTGTTTGTTTTCGATCAAAATAAAAAAGTTGTCTCAATTATGGATCCGATACCAATACCTATTTTGGGAAAAATTGTACTTAAAACTGTGGTCAACAACCTAAACCGTGCGCTCCAAGTTGCAAACCCTGCATTCAAAGACGACATCTCTAAATGGGAATGGAAAGTTCCTGTTGTTCCAACAAACTCACATGGGTATGAATCTTTTCAATGCATTACAAGATTAATTGATTTATTCAATAGACAATGTAATATTTTATAAATGCAGTGCCTTGTCGGGTTATTTGGTGTTTAATTTCATGCACTCATTGTGCGATGGACAGCTATATTTTCCCATACCCCAGGTTAGTATTTACACCATGCTTATTTGTATACACATTGCGCATTATTTTGTTATAACAATGTTGCATAATGCATATGTAGGATGATTTTGAACTGAGAAAACAATTTTTGGTGCATATTTTAAAGTATGAAGAGAATGAAGCTCAAGACAATATCCCATCAATTGAACGAAGCATCATAGATCGCATCAATAGATGGACCTTCATTGCTTGAAAAGACGGACCTTCAAGAGATGCATAGTTATTGACTCTAAAATATCTTTTGTAACAAATTATAGTACAATTATTATGTCATCTGCATATTATGTGATGACATGTTTCTGGATCATGTGTTACACGCGCGCTCATATCGTTGGCAAAAGACAGTTGGCTCGGTAATAAAAACTCACTAACATAAAAAATAGATTCATAAAATATGACACTCTTTTGAAAATATATTTTAATATTATATTATATCAATTCATTTTGTTTGAGACGTGCGTTGCACATGCATGCTTACTAGTGCAACGTAAACACGCTAGTCTGACTCGTGACCTGAGCCTCAATCTGGGCCGTATACCCAGTCTGAAGAGAGCCCACATCCGCGGCAATCGTCGACTCCATAACCGGGCCCATCGTAGCCGCGGTTGCATATGCTACCTTGCTCGCCCGTCCCGGCCCGAGCGGTGGGAAACTAGGTAGAGAAACCGCCGTTCTCGTACGTGCATGCATCCCATCCTGGGTCGAAACCCCAAAATAATCAGCTTGGG
Source organism: Aegilops bicornis (assembly GCA_021605145.1). NCBI lineage: Eukaryota > Viridiplantae > Streptophyta > Magnoliopsida > Poales > Poaceae > Aegilops > Aegilops bicornis. The sequence goes on from CM038673.1 coordinate 152,248,557, forward strand.
TGTCTTTCTGGGCCACTTGCCCAGAGTCGTACCATCTGCTTGCGGCCCAACATAGCCAAGCAGCAAATTCAAATGAGTTGCCCTAGCCGCTCGGATCTCATCGACGTTTGCCGGCGACGGCGCCGGCCGCTGCACCGCTACAGGCCGACCCTTCTTCCGACGCCGTCTAACGACTGTTGAAAATCCCGTAAGATCACCAAGTGTCAGAGAAGGAAGACATACCTTAGGTAGAGGGCCCTTCCATGGGCGGGTCGCCGTCGGGGCCGTCCGACGATGTACCACCCGCCGGAGAACCTCCACCGCATCGGTCTTGCCTAGCCCTTCCCAAGCACAGTCATTCTCCGGTAGTATCCCGTCGATGAAGCCCGCCACTTCCTCTTCAGAATAACCAACCCAGAGCGATTCGCATACATAGTCTGAAGGCATTGGGGAGTATGCTGCCGATCCAGATCCGTCGCTATCCTGGTCGTCCTCATCGTCCGAGTCGCCGGAGTCTGAACCCGCGAGGGCCCAAAACCTATTCCCGCCGAGTCGCGCCGCCGGCATGGATGCCCCACGGTCGCCCCCGCTATCGCCCCTCATCTCCCTTGTGTCCATGAGATCCGCCGGCGTGGATGCCCCGCGGTCGCCCCCGCTATCGCCCCTCATCTCCCTTGTGTCTCAACCGCCAAGATTCTTGTTTATTCGGAATCATCTACCGATGGGAACGGCGACAGTTGTTAACTATTCATCGAGAGGAGAAGATGCTCAAACTTGAAACCCTGGCACCAACATCCGCAGCAGTTGCGAACGCATTGTTGGCTGCTCCCTGGTAAGCAGCTGATCTCACCCTGAGCCCATTGTCGTGGGAGGGTAAGAGCATCTCCAGCCATTGGCCCCCTAGGCGGCGCTTTTACGTGCCCCTGGGGGAGAGCCGGCGCTAAAATCAACGTGAGGGCGAGCGAGTTACCAGCCGCTCGCAGGATCGCCCCAGACGTGTTTTTTTTATTTTAAAAAAATCTGAGTTCGGCTAAAATTCGGCAAATTTGACATTCATATTCAACATGTTCGGTGTTTACATAATTATTTTAAAAAAGGCATCTACAGGGCGAAGAAGTCGATCAGCGCGGCGAAGTCGCCACCGTCCTCGTCGGAGTCGTCGGCCTTCTCCTTCTTGATGGCGCGGCCGCCCCTGCTAGACCCCTCCCGGCGCCTCCATGGCGGACTGGTGGTGGCGCGCGTCGTCGTCGTCGTCGCTGTCATCCAGGACGACAATGCCTCCCTTGTCCCGGCCACGGTGACGAGCTTCGAACCGCGCGAAGGCGGCGCACTGGCGCTCCATCTCCGTCTGCACCCAGTCGTCGCGCGCCCATTTGAGGGCCGCTTCATCGTCGAGCGCCTCCTCCTTGACGCCGCTGGCGAGCCCGGGCTCCGTCTTCGGCTTGACGAGTCGGGGAGGAGCCGAGGACGAGGTGCGGCCGCCGCCTTTGTTGATGACGATGTCGGCCGAGCGGGTCCGCCGGTTGAGCGGGGTCTCCGCTGCGGGCTCGGCCTTGGCGCTGAACACCGCCGGAGAGCTGGAGGAGTGGGAAGAGGAGTGGGAGGAGGAGTGGGACGAGGATGACGAGCCGGAGACAAACCTCCTGGGCATCCATTGCCCGGCGCCGCGACCGGGTATGTGAGCGGCGGGTTGTTGACGCCCTCTAGGTGCGCGAGAACCTTGCGGTGCATCCGGCCGGGGACGGACCACCACAAGCGCCGCCCCTTGCTGTTCCACCGGCCGCCCCACCACCGATGCCCTGTTGGTGGAGGCGAGGCGTTGCTTCTATCGGCGCTGGAAGTACGTCGCCCACACCTCGTGGTTGTCGGCGGCGTCTTTGCAGTGTGGCGTTGCTCTCGCCGGTGACGACCAAACGCGTCGACCTCGCCCGGTGAAGTAGTCGGGCGCTGACGACGTCTGGCAGGGGGGAATGGGGACGCCTCCGGCGCTGAGCCTCCATCCTGTCGGCCCAGTGCGCATGTCTGGAGGCGCCGGGATGTTGGCCTCGAAAAGCAGGTGCGCCTTCCACGATTGCAATGAGCGGCGGCCGAAGCCGTTGGCCGCCACTCCGTCGCCGGGGAACCGCTCGCACATTGTCGTGGCTGGGGCTGAGAGAGAGGAGAGGTTCGTCGGCGGCGGAGAGAGAGGCAGAGAGCATGACGTCTGTGGCCAGCGGCGGGGGTGGGGCACTTTTTATAGCCGCCGGGGAGCCGTGTATACGCGGGGCGGGGAGTGAGGCGCCGCCGCGCCGCCCGTGAAAAGCCGCCCCGTAAGGAATCAATGGAAGGCTGACCGGCGGCAGCCTTGGCATTGATTCCCCGCGAGAAACCGAGCCGTTCTGAGGACGACGAGGCGAGTGTCGCTGACACGGCGGGCCCGCGGCTCTTTCGTGCCAAAATCATTTCGCCTGGCGCCCCCGAACGCCCCCAGCGCACCGTGTTCGGCTTGGGTCTGCCGGCGCCAAATTCGGCCCGAGCCGGCGAAAATTGGGCTTCTGGGGGCGTGCCTGGACCTATTTTTGTGCGTCGGCGCGAAAACATCGCCTGAAAAAGGCATGTTGGGGGCTCGGCTGGAGATGCTCTAAACCCAGATTCCTTAATGTTGGCAATGGTCCACAAATATGAATCATCTTCTCTCACGACAGAGCATATAATAGGACCTGTAATCGCACAACGGAGTGCCATATAGGTCGGCCTATTTAACAACTTTTCCTTAGGATTTTTCAAGCAATTTGGTGCTTTGTCGTTTTTTCTTCTATTTTATTTCATGTTTTTATCTAGTTTTTTGACCCATTTTTCAGTTGTTCCCTTTTCCTTTTCCCCTTGACATTTCTCATTATTTTCTTAATACATGAATATTTTATCAAAGATTTTTTTGAAATTCATGATATTTTAAAAACTGTTTTACTTTTAAAATTTTATATATTTTAAAGACTCCTAACGATAATTTTAAATTTGGAAACAATTTTCTAGTCATTGAACATTTTTCTAAAAAAACAGATTTTTTTTTTTTGAACTTGGGAATTTTGTCCAAAAAATAACTTGGTTACCTTTTTCAAACTAAAATATTTTTTGCCTCGAATCAAATTTATTAATGAAAAAACTGTTTCCATAATTTAAAAGAAGACTACAGCGCACAAGAGGCCTCGTTTGCTTGATTTGCCTCGCTATTTTTTGCTTATATTAACCCAAGGCCTGCAAGAGAAACTAATCAGCGAGTACTCTTTTGGGAGCCCCTGCAAAGGTCACCTTTGGTGGGCTGACGTGCTCTCAGTCACCACTACGTGTCGCATTCTGGATGATTTTTTCCTTTTTTGTGATTTTTACGTGTTTTTGACTTTTAGATAATTTTTTGTCTGTCTTTTCGGCTTTCGGTTTCCCCTTGTTTTTTTAGGCTTTGGAAAAAAATAAATTTGAAACAAAATTGTGCAAAAAAAGGTTTTGTTCTACGAGAGATATAGATTTACTTCTTGAATACACAGATTTGCTTCTGCGAGAGGCACAACCTCTCATAAAAGAAAAAACGTGTTTTTTCCTTTCTGCGAGAGGCACATATTTTCTTCTCGTGGAGGCACGAATTTGCATCCGCGAGGGCACAATCGTGTACTCGGAAAAGGAAAAAACCACATTTATTTCGTTCGCGAGAGGCGTAGATTTATTTTTCGTGAAGGTACGGATTTCTTTCCACGAGAGGCATGGTCATCCCTCTCGAAGAAGGCAAAAAACGTGTTTTTTTTCTTTCACGAGAGGCACAAATTTACTTCTAGGCACATATTTGCTTCCGCGTGAGGCACGATCTTACCTCTCAAAAAAGGAAAAACATGTTTTCTTTCCCATATGCAAGAGGCACGGTCGAGGTTTTTTTTTTCGAGAGAGGCAAAAGTACTTTAGAAAAGAGGAAAAAATGCTCCCGATTCAGTTTTTTCGTGAAAAAAAGTTCGTTAAAACCTATCAACATGTGATTTAGTTTCAAATATCTCGATGCGAGGAATTCAACGGGGAAAACTTTTTGCATAGTTTAATATATAATTATTTTTTGAATAAATGAATCTACGGAAAAAGTAAACGCTCTCAAATATGCGCCGGTTGTCGCAACCTGGAGTGGTTGGAGTGACCTTTGCAAAAAGTACTTTTTAATTAGTGATTCTGAAGGCACGCGCAAGCTGAAGGTGCACATATGCTATTTGGCGCTTAAAGCATCAGATAATTTTTTTTGAGAGAAAACGCACCAGATACTGGGGACCTCCTATATGCCGCTTGCTGCGGCAAACTGGTGGCGATTCGCACAGGAGGCGGCTCATCTGGGCCGGCCCATTGACTGTCCTTCGCGAGTTATTTTTTTTTTTGAGAGAAAACGCACCAGATACTGGGGACCTCCTATATGCCGCTTGCTGCGGCAAACTGGAGTCGATTCGCACAGGAGGCGGCTCACCTGGACCGGCCCATTTACTGTCCTTCACGAGATGAATTATCGGAAAATAAAGAGCGCGCTGAGGAATCAAATTCCCGACCTGCGAGGGATGTGCACGATGCACTAGCCACCGTGACACCTGAAATACTGTGACATATTTGCGACACAGATATAAAAGAAACTACCGACAGCGGCAAAAAATTAAAAAACAATTCGCGTAATAATCAGTTGGCGAGGGATCAACACAAGACCTCCTGCCATGGAATCGCATCGAAGGCAGTTTTATTAACTGAGGTTAAACATGCGAACATTTTTTGGTTTGTGGACAAAAATTAAACATGTGAACATTTTTTGAATTGTAAACAATTTTTGAAGATGAAAATGTTTTGAATATGTGAACAAAATTTTAAATTTGTGGAAAAAAATTAAACATGCGAACATTTTTTGAATTGTGAAAAAATTTTGAACATGAAAATGTTTTGAATATGTGAACAAATTTTGAAAACGAAAATATTTTCTGTATGAACAAATTTGGAACGTAAGAATATTTTTTTGAAATTCCTGAACATTTCTGAATTTTTGAAAAAAAATTGGAGACAGGAACATTTTTGGAAATTCCAAAATATTTTTCCAATTTGCGAAGAAAATTTAAACATGTGAACATTTTTTGAATTTGTATTTTTTTGGGAAAAGGGAACTCCTTTTGAAAAAAATAAACTTTTTTGATAATTGCAAACATTTTTTGATTGTGCGAACAATTTTCACAAAGACGAACATTGTTTTGAAAGCGCTAAAAAATTTCAAAAAGATGAACAATTTTTCACATTGTGAATATTATCTTGAAAAACGTGAATTGTTTTTGAAATTTATGAAGATTTTCTGACAACACAAAAAATTTCTGAATATTTGGGAGCATTTATGAAAACACGGACATTTTACAAATTTGTGAACAATTTGTTGAACACGCGAACATTTTTTTGAAAACCCTGGACATATTTTCGAATTTGATAAATTTTTTTGAACTTTGAACATTAAATTAAAGTCGAATTTTAGAAAAAGGAACGGAAAAAAGGAAAGAAAAGAAAAAAGAAGAAAGAAACAGAATGGATAAAAAACAAAATAAAAAATAAACAGATATAAAAAAACTGAAAAATACTAGCCTCAAAAAACAGCAAGGAAAAAAAACCGGTTTGGGGAACCTTCTAGAATGGGCCCCGGCCCACTGAGCTCTTATAGTCTGCTCGCCTATGCGAACCTCATGCAGAATGCGTCAAATCGGAAATCCCCAGAAGGTCCTCACCTGTTACTCCTCAAAAACAAGAGTACACAGCGTCAATGACCCTTTTCGGCTGCATCCTAAGCGGGGCATCCCATTCATTCGTCTTGGGAACCTTCCAGAAGGTCCTCACCTGTTACCCCTCAAAAAATAGTTGTTGGGCTGGTTTCTTCTTTCTTTCGTCCGTTTTTGTTTTCATGTTTTACCTTTTATTTTTTTACGTTTTTCTTTTCTGCCTTTTATTTTATTTTTACTTTCAAACTCGTCAATTTAAATTTCTGAAAATTTTCAGCGCACAATAATTTAGATTCATTTTCATATTTGTGAACTTTTGTCGAGTTTGTTGACATTTTTTCAAATCTGATAACTTTCTTCAGATCCTAGAACATGTTTTGAATGCATTTTTTTCCAATTCTTGAGATTTTTGAATTCAATAACTTTTAAAAAATTCGGAAGCTTTTCAAGTCCACAATTTATTTTAGAATGTGAACATTTTTCAAATTTGTGATCATTTTTCAAAGCCATGAAATTTAGTCATGAACATTTTAAATTTTGTAAAACTTGTTAACATTTTCTTATTTCATAAACTTTCTAAATCTATAAACAAAACTGATATCCACTTTTTTTAAACCATACATTTCTGGTTTTTCTAGAGGAGATGAAACAAACAAATGAACGAAACACGTGCAGTACAATGAAGGTCAACCGAGCCTTTGCAGGAGCGTGCGGCTCATACATGTCAATGTGAAGAAAATGCATGCGCTAAAACATACTCTCCTGAAGGTGCCTTAAGTACTCTCCTGAAGGTGTGAAAGTGCAACTATCCCTAGGTGGTTTTGGTAATTCATAACAACATATAGCTCATTGAGCTAATGCTATTCCAAGATGAACATTTCAGGAAAGCTCAATGAATGGCATGGCATGCATGATGAAAGTGGATCCCTCAAAATGCTAATAACAAAGGATTGGCTCAAGCTCAAAAGCTCAAGACTCTTCATTTTATATTTTAGTGATTCAAGATCACATTGAGTCTATAGGAAAAGCCAATACTATCAAGGAGGGATGAGGTGTTGCTTAATGAGCCTCTTGCTTCAGGTGCTTAGTGATATGCTCCAAAACCCTCAACTACTTTCTTACATCCACATATGACCTAAACCTAAAGCCAAAATCGGTCTCACCGATTCTTCCTATCCGCGCCACCGATTCCAAATGTCATAGCCCTTGCCACAAACCCTAGGCAAATCGGTTCTATCGATAGGGATCTCGGTCTCACCGAGATGGGATTGTAATCTCTGCTTCCTTTTCAGAACTTTTGGTCTCACCGAAAGAGCGGATCGGTCCCACCGAGATTGCAATGTAAACTTTCGCTTCCCTTTCGTAACGTTTGGTCCCACCGAAAGAGCGAATCGGTCCCACCGAGTTTGCTTGACCAACTCTCTGGTTAGCTAATTACCAAAATCGGTCTCACCGAGTTTGTGTAATCGGTCTCACCGAGATTACGTTATGCCCTAACCCTAACCATATCGATCCTACCGAGATGCAAGTCAGTCCCACCGAAAACCCTAACGGTCACTAGGTTTACTAAAATCGTCTGACCGAGTTTGTTGATTCGGTCCCACCGAGATTGGTAAATTATGTGTAACGGTTAGATTTTGTGTGGAGGCTATATATACCCCTCCACATCCTCTTCATTCCTGGAGAGAGCCATCAGAACAAACCTACACTTCCAACTTACCAGTTCTGAGAGAGAACCACCTACTCATGTGTTGAGACCAAGATATTCCATTCCTACCATATGAATCTTGATCTCTAGCCTTCCCCAAGTTGCTTTCCACTCAAATCTTCTTTCCACCAGATCCAAATCCTATGAGAGAGAGTTGAGTGTTGGGGAGATTATCATTTGAAGCACAAGAGCAAGGAGTTCATCATCAACGCATCATTTGTTACTTCTTGGAGAGTGGTGTCTCCTAGATTGGCTAGGTGTCACTTGGGAGCCTCCGACGAGATTGTGGAGTTGAACCAAGGAGTTTGTAAGGGCAAGGAGATCGCCTACTTCGTGAAGATCTACCGCTAGTGAGGCAAGTCCTTCGTGGGCGACGGCCATGGTGGGATAGACAAGGTTGCTACTTCGTGGACCCTTCGTGGGTGGAGCCCTCCGTGGACTCGAGCAACCGTTACCCTTCATGGGTTGAAGTCTCCATCAACGTGGAGGTACGATAGCACCACCTATCGGAACCACGCCAAAAACATCCGTGTCTCCAATTGCGTTTGAATCCTCCAAACCCTTCCCTTTATTTTCTTGCAAGTTGCATGCTTTAATTTCCGCTGCTCATACACTCTTTCCATGCTTGCTTGAATTGTGTGATGATTGCTTGACTTGTCCTAAGATAGCTAAAATCTGCCAAACTCTAAAACTGGGAAAAGGCTAAGTTTTTAATTGGTCAAGTAGTCTAAGCACCCCCCCTATAGACATACTTCAAGGTCCTACAAGTGGTATCAGAGCTTGGTCTCCATTTACTTTGATTTCCATAGCTTTTGGTGGTCATAGCCTTGGTTTCACAACCTAGGAGAGTATGGCGTCTAGCGAGGGAAATTATCATCGTAGAGGTCCTTACTTTGATGGTACTAATTTTGCTAGTTGGAAGCATAAGATGAAAATGCATATTCTCGGACATAACCCCGCCGTTTGGGCAATTATTTGTATTGGCTTGCAAGGTGAATTCTTTGATGGGAGAGAGCCGAACCATGAAGCTAATGCGGAAGAATTGAAGATACTGCAATACAACACACAAGCTTGTGATATCAACTTCAACGGATAGTGCCTCAAGAATTCAACAAAATCACCGCCTTGAGAATGCAAAGGAAATTTGGGATACTTTGATTGATATGCATGAAGGTACCGAATCCGTCAAGGAATCCAAGTTGGATGTGCTCCAAAGTCAGCTTGACAAGTTCAAAATGAAGGATGGTGAAGGTGTCATTTGAAATGTACTCTAGGCTTGCACTTATCACAAATGAGATTGCCGGCTTAGGGAGTGAAGAGATGGTGATGATTCATCATCAAGAAGATTCTAAGAGCATTGGATGGAAAGTATGATACTGTGTGCACATTGATTCAAATGATGCCAAACTACAAAGATCTCAAGCCAACGGAAGTCATTGGAAGAATTGTTGCTCATGAGATGTCACTTAAGGATAAGGAGGAACTTCACAACAAGTCAAGTGGTGCTTACAAAGCCTCAAGTGAAGCCCCCACATCATCAAGTGAGAAACACACCTTCAATGAAGAATTGAGCTTAATGGTGAAGAACTTCAACAAATTCTACAAGAGTAGAAGCAAAGAAAGAAGCTCCAAGTCAAGGTCTTACAATGACAAAAGATCTTCTAGTCGAGAGCGAAATTGCTACAATTGTGGGTGACCCGGACACTATTCCAATGAGTGTACGACACCCTACAAAAGAAGAGAAGACTCTCCAAAAAGAAGAAGTAGAATAGGAGAATCACCACCAAGAGAGAGGAGGAGTAGAGATGATCGTTATGAACGAAGACCCTCACGGAGAAGCAAGGATTCAGAAAGTAAGGACAAGTCATCAAAGAGCTACACAAAACGAAGACATCAAGCTCATGTTGGTGAATGGGTATCCGGCTCCGACTCCGACAATCACTCCGAGAGAAGCTATCACTCTGACTCCGAATATACTCAAGATGAAGGTGTTGCCGGTCTAGCACTTGTGTCAACCAACTCCTACGACATATTTGAATCACCAAATGAAGGAATTGGAAGATGCTTCATGGCCAAAGGTCCAAAGAGAAAGGTGTATACAAGAGCCTTGCCGGGAGTAAGCAATTCGAGGAAATTGTACGCAAGCAAGGAAGGCACCGGAAGAATCAAGGTTTTGGTTTTGAATGAAAGTTCAATGCCAATGGAGTTGAGTGGGAAGAAGATCAATACCCCAAGACGAAGTTTGTTCCTCAACAAGAGAAGTATGATCCTACTTCCTTCAAGGGAACACAAGCACAAGATGATCTTCCACCACAAGACCACAAGAACAAAGGCAGGACAAGCTTCAAGAAGAGATTGATGCATTTGAAGAGGCATCTACGGTCTCGGTCAAGTGGATTCCCAAGACTACGTCAAGTTCTACCTCATCAAGTACAACTACAACTCCAAGGATTCCCATCAAGATGATGTGGATCCAGAAGAAGAAGAACTAGAGAGTTCTTGAGGGTGACTCCGCCAACATATTTCACTCATATCATTATGGCAAGGACAAGTGCAATCAACTTCCATATCTTGCACTAGTTCAAGGGGTTACAAACCCTCATGTTGGTAAGGCAAGGGACAAGGTAACCTAATGATTTCATGGACATCATTTTGTGTGTACATCACTCTATGTCTATGGATATACTTGTTTGTTCCTAGTGGGACTAACCCATGTAGGTATTGAAAGTGCAACTCACTCCAAAGGATTGCTCCAAAAAGATCTACATCAACATTGAGCATCCACATCTTCAACACCTACATGAAGTCATCATCGACAAAACTCAAGGTTAGTTCATCCCTCTTAGGGGGGATCTCACATCTAGGGGGAGCTTAACTCTAAGAATTGAGTCAAAGCAAGTCTAATGATGTGAACACATAAATCTTTATGTAAAAGTGGTAACCCCACTTGAGCTTAAACGATGAGTATGACCTATGATCAAATGTCTATCATTTGACTCCTAAGTCAATATACTCATATATAGATGACCTAGTCATCGCCAATTGTTTGATAGATGCTAGAATTGGTTGTGCATGCTTTGCCACATATCTCATTTGCCATCTTATTGTGTGAGCATGTTGGTTGCATACTTTACTCATTCGAGGACATCCACTTGTTGTTTTGATTGATTAGCTTCTTTTTCTTTGGCCAAGTGGATGGACAAGAATGCCTAAGAACCTTCTCTAGCTATCTATGCTTTTCTCGTCTCAAACTCTATTCATGCTACATCACAAAATTTGATCAAGTCAGATTCAAACCACTCTGTGAGAGGAGCACTCGGAGTCCCCGATTTGTCATAGACTTAAACTTCCAAAACTCCTTTGTGATTCTCGGTCTGACCGATTCCTCCATTTCGGTCTTACCGAGATCACTAAGTCGATCTAGGTTTTCAATCTCGGTGCAACCGATTTGAACTCTTCGGTCACACTGAGTTGCAATAAGCGTACGCAGTTTTGCATCTCGGTGCCACCGAAGTTGTTCCACTTTCGGTCACACCGGCTGTGGTCGGGCTATATATAGTCACGGCAAAAATTTGGAAATTTCTCGAACCTCTTCGCCAGCGCAATAGCTCGCTCTGCCTCCGTGGTCTCCGGATCATCTCCTCGTCGCCACCGCCTCCCAGCTGGTCTCTGCTGCCGTCGGCGAATTCAACCTCGCCGTTGCCGCCAGTAGCGAGTCTCCGCCGAACTAGGGTATGGACTCGATCACGGTGCTTTCCTCGTCCGATTCTCAAAGACATTGTGTTCTTATTGATTCTTGCCACGATTGGAACACTCCTATCCAGTCAATGCAATCCTTAGAATAGTTTTGATTCGAAAATTTAGGGTTAGGTTTCATGAAACCATCTCGGACCCACCGAGTTGAAAACTTCGGTCCCACCGATTTGGCTTATGCCATTGCACTAGTGAGACTCGGTCTGACCGAGAATTGCTAATCGGTGAGACCAATTTTAGGACTTTGTGAAACCCTAGCAGTCTCGGTGCCACCGAACTGTGACTCGGTCTGACCGAGTTCATCAGTTTAGGTTCCAAAACTGCTTCGGTATCACCGAGTTTGAAAATCGGTTGATCCGAAATGCTTTCTGTGGAAAACTAAAACTGAATTTTTGAGTCATTCTTTTGCAAAAATCTCTGCATTTTGTGATGCTCATCCACTCTACCTCATCTATAACTCTTCACAGGGTTAGCATCAGTGCTTGCAGCATGTCAGACCAGAGTGACAGTCAGAACAGGTCAGAGGAGCAAGTGAACATGAGTGAGGGCACTAGTCCCTCCAGTACTTCAGATGAAGGCAGCAGGAGCACCCCAAGCAATTTGCCTAAAGCTGCCGCCAGGCAAAGGAAGAAGAAAACCTCAGATTCTGAAGATGAGGATTATAGGGCAGAAGAAAATGAGGCAACCTCCAAGAAGGCAGTGCTAAAAAAGGAGTATGGCTCAAAGACATAGCACAAAGCTCGGACTCAATAGGAAGGTTCCTGCCAAGAGGACACCTATGCCAAAGGTCGAGCATCAACTCAAATTCTGAAAAGCCCGATCCCAAAGCGCCATTTCTTCTTTGAAGGAAAGAAAAGGAAAGAAAGGGTCAAGAAGATCACGATCGAGTTATTGGGAAGCCTTCCATGATGGAAGAGGAATAAGAGATTGCTTTGCACGGCACCCAAGGCACCAAAGCTTATGGGTGATGCTATAAGATCAGGGGCTGCCACATCTAAGCCCAAGGAAGCACCCAAAGCTGCCCCAAGGCCAAGTCTGCACCAAAGAGGAATACCAGGAGTATTCCAAATTGCTAAGAAGAACAAGGCTCCAAAGGTGCACGAGGTTGCGATGAAGAAGAGGAAGAAGGACAAGTTACGAGGAAGCTCAAGCCCAAGATTCCAGACCACAATGATGCCCATACTGTGGCTGAGGACATGAAGATCAGAAGAGACAATGGGTTGAGGCTATGGAGGATGACAGATCCATATGCCACAAGGAGAAGAACTGTTGTGGACTACAGGTTCCACACCAAGGAATAGCAGGACTTTTATGAGACTATTTTGCTGTATAAGAAGCCCATAGTGTGTGATATGAGGTGGGTCGACTGGACCTACATGAAATAAAATGTAGAGCACTATCCTGGAGTGCAAGACAGTTTTGTTGCTGTTGGAGTTGCAGACTTCGTTGGGCAAAAGCTCACCAACTGGAGCGATGAACTTATCATGCAGTTCTACTCCACATCACACTTTTATCCAGATGGCAGGATAGTGTGGATGTCTGAAGGTACAAGGTACCAGTCAACTGTTGAGGAGTGGGCAAAGCTGATAAATGACCCAAAGGAAAATGAAGATGACCTGGATGTATATGCCAAGAAGAAAATGGACCGCAATTCCATGGCACACATGTACAAGGAGATCCCAGACACAGCCATTAAGACACATAAGTTTGGATCAGTCCACTTCCTTCTGTCAGGGCTGCCAACTATCAACTGCATCTTAAGGCATACTCTACTGCCTAAGTCTGGTGACCACAACATGATTAGAGGGCATGCAATCAACATGTTGCATTTGTTTGATGTGCCACAAAAATTCAAAGTCATGAGCCTTATGGTTGAAACCATTAAGAGGACTGCAGCAGACCAGAAGAGAAGTTGTGGATATGCCCTCAGATCCAGGAGTTGATTAACTCAAAGATGGGCACAGGCAAATATCTATTGGATAAAGAACATTTTCCACTTTATCCAGACTTTGAGAATAGTGAGGTTGTCATGAATGAGAATGATCCATCGTCGGTTCGAGCACAAGAGAAGAAGGAGAAGGCAAGGAAGGAGAAGGCTGTCGGATGCCAACTCAAGAGGAGGCATCTGAGTATTTCTTGAAGAACAAGCAGGAGCAGCTTGGATACTTAATAGCATCAACACCGAGGATTGAGAAGGGATTGGCCACCCTCACTCAAAATCGGGAGAGCTTGGAAAGAATCATGGAACAAAAGTTCTATGACCTAGATGTGAAAGTAATCGAGATTCATCTGCTTGTGGAGCTACTACAGGATGTCATGCTGGAGTGGAAGTGGAAAACAACAACTGATGCATTTGGCTGAGTGCCTAGAGCCCAGAGGTCATCTGTGTGCGATTCCTAACACCAGAGCCACTTTATCTCAAGACCGGCTCTGACCTCGGTGCCACCAGCTCCAAAGCACCTACACCAGCTCCAGCTCCATCTACTTCAATCAAGCCTTCGTCCTCGGCGCTATCCGGACACCACCACCAAGATCAAGCACGAGAGTCGATCTAGCACTATGCATTTTCTATGAACTTTTTGGTAACTTGTTGCCAAAGGGGGAGAAAAATGTATAGATCATAGGCTTCGAGAGAGAGTGTGTTGCTTTTGTTCTCTCTTGATTTGGTGTTTTTTATACTTGTTTGCTTTTGATTGCTTGAGATACGATGTTTGTGAGACATTGATGATCATGTGTTTGATCATAAGCTACACTTATGCATGTTTGATGATATTATCTTATCTATCCTATGTGATCATTCACTGTGCTTGGTGATGAGTGCATGTATTCAATCTGTATCATTTTGAGCGCTCCACCAAGATGTATGTGACATGGAAGAGTAACCCATGAGCCTAATTCCTTGTGCATTTTCAGTCCAAAGCAAATCGTAAAATATGCACAAATTTAGGGGGAGCTCTTGCTTATCACATACTTCTCAAAGCGACGATGTTTTTCAATCTTATTATCATTTGTCGAAGCTTTGACCTATATGTTGTCATCAATTACAAAAAAGGGGGAGATTGAAAGTGCAACTATCCCTAGGTGGTTTTGGTAATTCATAACAACATATAGCTCATTGAGCTAATGCTATTCCAAGATGAACATTTCAGGAAAGCTCAATGAATGGCATGGCATGGATGATGAAAGTGGATCCCTCAAAATGCTAATGACAAAGGATTGGCTCAAGCTCAAAAGCTCAAGACTCTTCATTTTATATTTTAGTGATTCAAGATCACATTGAGTCTATAGGAAAAGCCAATACTATCAAGGAGGGATGAGGTGTTGCTTAATGAGCCTCTTGCTTCATGTGCTTAGTGATATGCTCCAAAACCCTCAGCTACTTTCTCACATCCACATATGACCTAAACCTAAAGCCAAAATCGGTCTCACCGATTCTTCCTATCCGCGCCACCGATTCCAAATGTCATAGCCACCGCCACAAACCCTAGGCAAATCGGTTCTATCGATAGGGATCTCGGTTTCACCGAGATGGGATTGTAATCTCTGTTTCCTTTTCGTAACTTTTCGGTCTCACCGAAGAGCGGATCGGTCCCACCGAGATTGCAATGTAAACTTTCTGCTTCCCTTTCGTAACGTTTGGTCCCACCGAAAGAGCGAATCGGTCCCACCGAGTTTACTGACCAACTCTACGGTTAGCTAATTACCAAAATCGGTCTCACCGAGTTTGTATGTCGGTCTCATCGAGATTACGTTATGGCCTAACCCTAACCATATCGGTCCTACCGAGATGCAAGTCGATCCACCGAAAACCCTAACGGTCACTAGGTTTACTAAAATCGGTCCGACCGAGTTTGTTGATTCGGTCCCACCGAGATTGGTAAATTGTGTGTAACGGTTAGATTTTGTGTGGAGGCTATATATACCCCTCCACCTCCTCTTCATTCGTGGAGAGAGCCATCGTAACAAACCTACACTTCCAACTTACCAGTTCTGAGAGAGAACCACCTACTCATGTGTTGAGACCAAGATATTCCATTCCTAACATATGAATCTTGATCTCTAGCCTTCAGCCAGTTGCTTTCCACTCAAATCTTCTTTCCACCAGATCCAAATCCTATGAGAGAGAGAGTTGAGTGTTGGGGAGACTATCATTTGAAGCACAAGAGCAAGGAGTTCATCATCAACGCACCATTTGTTACTTCTTGGAGAGTGGTGTCTCCTAGATTGGCTAGGTGTCACTTGGGAGCCTCCGACGAGATTGTGGAGTTGAACCAAGGAGTTTGTAAGGGCAAGGGGATCGCCTACTGTGAAGATCTACCGCTAGTGAGGCAAGTACTTCGTGGGCGATGGCCATGGTGGGATAGACAAGGTTGCTACTTCGTGGACCCTTCGTGGGTGGAGCCCTCCATGGACTCATGCCAAGAACTGCTACTCCTTCGTGGGTTGAAGTCTCCATCAACGTGGAGGTACGATAGCACCACCTATCGGAACCACGCCAAAAACATCCGTGTCTCCAATTGCGTTTGAATCCTCCAAACCCTTCCCTTTATTTTCTTGCAAGTTGCATGCTTTAATTTCCGCTGCTCATACACTCTTTGCATGCTTGCTTGAATTGTGTGATGATTGCTTGACTTGTCCTAAGATAGCTAAAATCTGCCAAACTCTAAAACTAGGAAAAGACTAAGTTTTTAATTGGTCAAGTAGTCTAATCACCCCCCCTCTAGACATACTTCAAGGTCCTACAAGGTGGTACGAGATGTTTCGTTTAAACATGAAACGAGGTGTACAATGTGGATGCTCATAATATTGCTAGAATGTCTCAAATACTTTTACGTCCAGGCGGCCATATTTGGCTCTGTAGCCCCCGGGCTTTGTATCTCCATAGTAGAGCTCAGGTTCTTTTCCTAAAAAATTCCATAGTAAAGCTTGGGTTCTTTCCATAGTTGACTGATACCAGTAATTTATCAGACCAGCGCCTGACCTTCCGAAGCCCTATACATCCAACGACTTAGATATGATCTATATATTGTTAAAAACATAGATCGAACCCCTCAAAAAAAATAGAGATTGATTGGTTGATGTGTGGTGCCCTGTTGGGTTCACCTTGACGTATATTTGTATTACAGAGATGCAGCGATCGTTTACATATCGAGGCGGTGCCGTCCAGGCCCGTATACACCATAGAATCCAAGTCCTAGTCCAAGTCCTAGTCCCGTGCACATACCTATTCTAACATATATAACCCTCGCTCAGCCTCTTCTCCCCGTACAGCACCCTTACCAAATCGTTGCTTCGATCTCTCCAGCATGCCACCATCCCTGCTTCCATCTAACAAAATCAATGCTTCGAACTCCAGCGTGCCACCATGCCTGCTTCGGTCACGTGATCCGCTTGTCGAGCACGCAATCACCCCTGTTGTCCATTGAATCACGAGGTCCCTTGTCGATCTAGCCATTGGTGGTGGCGCGGGGCGTTTTGCTTTGGTTGTGCTCCGGCCTCGTGAGTGACCGCATCGGTGGACAACTATCTCAAAGCATCCATGTTAGATGGATACATACATGAATCAGATTGTGTTTCCATTTAAAATACATGCAACTATTCTTGGAAACAAATTTCCTCTCTTTGGGAAGCATCACTCTGGTTGAAGCAGATGTTTATCAATTGTGTAGGCAAACATTGCTCCATCTTGCTTCCTATGCATAAGAATTCTCTGCTTCTGCCACACAACACACAAATGACGCGAGCTTCACAGAACCAATAGTAATCATATTTCCATACACTAACAACTAAAGCTTCTGTGATACAATTTTCACGAAATTAATATGCTTCATACATAGCTGGACAACGTTTCTGTCACATATACATTATGCTTCCAACGTTAGCGCATTATGCTTCATACACACCCGAATAAATCTTTTGTTATTCATCCGACTGTGCATCCAACATTGGTGTAGTATGTTTCCCATGTTCATAGTGCTTTTGCTTCAACCATCCAGGTTCAACGAATCAACAAACCTTGAGTGATTTTAGGGAGCAGTTCATATAGTAGAGGCGTAGTTAAAGGAATAACCATTAATCAATCAAACAGAAACTTCCACATAGTGGGCCTTCTAGCAATTATGAAGCACGTAATTAGTGAAATTCTCAACGGAAGAAATAACCATTAATCAATCAAACAGAAACTTACCTTAGCGTGGGCTCTTTCCCACATCCGATCCCTCCTAGTCTAATGAAAAGTAGGATATTAGTAGTAGTCTGATGCCTAGTAGTTCCCAAAATTTAAATAGAGTGGTGATATGTATGGCAAATTTATTTGCCGCTACGTGTGGCGAACTATGGGCCTGCACACATAGCTGGTTAGAGTAAGTTAACTGGGTTGACCCGTTTAGCGTTCTATAGATCCTGGTTTTAGGCACCAGTTTAGGTTTGATTTTTCTGTTTTTATTTCTTATTATGGTGTTCATTTTACCAGCTGTCTCTAGTTTTTTTTATTTTCCTTTTTATTTTTCCAAAAGTTCCCCTTCAAAAAAATTCTTGAAATTTTTAAGAATGATTGTATTTACGAAAATTGTTTGGGATTTTCAAATATTAATTAAAATTTAAAAAGCTTCTATTAAATTTCTTTAGGAATTCAAAAAGGTTGGAATTTTAAGAAATATTCTCATTCTCAAAATTTGTTCCCGAATTAAAAAAATAATCAGAATTTTCAGAAAATGTTGCTTTTTTCTAAAGTAGAAATTTTATAAAATGTTTATGTCTCAGAAAAATATTTATATTTTTTCAAAAAATATTCAAATAGAATCGACTAAAACCCCATCGGTAGACTACCTAGCAATGACTGGAAAACCGTCTAATTTTTTTTTGGAACAATAATGTGACTATTTTCTTTCAACAAGTTCTCTTTTCGGGCAATATTAACCATACCCATGACAGTACCACAACATCCGTCGTCGATGAAGAGAAACAATCAAATCTTGCAAGATCCACAGACAATGAAGAGAAACGATCAAATCTTATAAGATCCACAGACATCCTCCGATGACGCTAAACGCATCGCTAGGAGAGAGACTAGGCAAGAAGAACGTTATTCCATCTTCGAGGAGACACCAACATCTCGTCTTCCTTCCTGAGTAGGATAGGAACTCTAAACAAACTAAAAACATCTACGGGAGGCAGAGATACCCTCGTCGCTTGTGGGAGTAGAAAACGTTTGATGCCACGCACACGGTTTATTCAGCTAGCTGGATCAGGATTACCGAATTCTGTAACTCCCACAAGCAAACCACGCTTGGCATGCCATAAACAAGGTGTAACCCGTTTGTATGCATTCGCCGGCTATTACATATGACAGCTACAGTTCAGAAGGGGCCATTATCCAGCTGACACCACAACAGCAACAGCTACACGTTGTTGTCAGCCATTTGTATGGTCTGCCTGCCAAGATGAGCTGCACATGTTCTCCTTTTACGTCCCAATCAGAACCAGTACTACTCCGGATTGCGTAACATCTGGCGATCCATGTCACTGTCTGAATTTGTGGTTTTCTGAAGCCACGACCTTAACGCACAACACATGATTGTTTTTTATTTGTGGTTTTCTGAAGCCACGACCTTTACGCACAACACATGATTGTTCTTTATTTGTGGTTTTCTGAAATGATTGTTTTCTTAATGTTGGGTAAGGGCCTCTTTGAAGGAGGTTTGATTGGATGCAGGGTATAGTAAGGAAGTCGTTAAAAAAAACTCCTTACGATTCAATCCTATGAATCAAACAACCAACATAGGACAATATAAAAATTTCAAAGGAACCCTAATATGTATGCCAAACATTGAGGTGTCTGGAAATTCACATGTCATTGCTTGTCGAATTGATGATATGAGAACTAGATGGGAGTAATCAAGTGATGCGTGGCATTCTACCCGAAGGAATGATTTTGAGTACTGAATTGTCACAAATGGCAGCGTATTGGATGTATCTAGATGTATCAAACACAAATGGCAGCATATTATTAGCACTGAATCATCACAAAAAATTGCAAATAACAACTTGGTTTCCTTCGGGTAGTTTTGAGATTACCATGAGCAGATTTCTTTGTTCTATACGCAATTTTTATAGTCGATGCACACATACACGGCATAAACATCGAACCAGAGTAAATGCAACTTCAATGCATATAAGTTCCACACTGGATAATTCTGAATGTATGATTCGAACTATAATCTCATTACATGTAGAGAACGACGAAACAGCAACTGAACCAAACAAAAAAAAAACAGAAGCAACAGACTACACAATGCAGTAAAATTGGAGGCTGATTACAGCAATGATTCGCTGAATCGAGCGCATTTATTCCATTCGAACTCATCGATGGCTCACACCTTGAAGCTGAAGTTGAGAAGGATCTTGTTTAGGCCAAATTTCCAGCCGCTGATCCCCTTTCTGCCAGGGCTAGAATTAGGCTCAGACCCATTGTTGTCGGCGACAGTCTTCTGCCAGAGCATGAAGCTCCTGCATCCATTGAAGCTGATCCTCTCATCGGCCTTGAGAGCTGCAATGAACGAAGATGGAATTCAGGGACGCGCTAGCCAAGAAATAGAGTAAATTATCTATTTATGACGAAACAAATGTTTACCGTCGGATCTGCCATTGGCTGTGTAGAGGAGGAAGTTGGCAGCGTCGGAGCCGAGCAGCGGCATGCGGCCCTCGCGGGCATAGCAGCGGAGCGCAGCACGGATTAGTCCGTCGACCGACTCGCCTTCGTCGACCAAGAACCGTAGCGGGCCGGCGCTCCCGAGGACGGTAACCGTCACCAGCACGCGCGCGCGGCCGGCAACCCCTGTCGCCGCCGCCTTGCCGCGGAGCTCAACCTTCCTAAGCTTCATCGGCAGCGTCGACGGCACAGCAACAGCCATAGCGGCGGTCAATCAATCAAATCAAACGAAACCTATCTCAATCAAAACGCGTGTTCCTCTCTTTTCTTTTCTGATGAATTCTCTTCTTGGCAGGGAAAAAACTCGAGATCAAAATAACCAGGGACGGTTCAGGGGGGAATCAAAAGAACGTTGGTCGCTGACGGAGGGAGGGCCGCTCAGGGGTCGAGGCCGATGCAGCGGTGGTACCAGCCCTGCATGCAAGCGCCGAAGCAGCGGAAGGAGGCGGAGGAGTCCCTCTCCGTCTGCGGCGGCGAGGAGGGGGAGGCGGAGATCGTGTGGGTTCCCACCATTCACGAGGGGGCGGAACTCGTCTTCGCGGCGCGGCGGGGAAAGAGATCTGGGCTCCCGGCGGCGAGGGGTAGGAGGAGGAGACGAGGTCTGTTTCGTTTGTGAACGGATCGAATCGTGAGGGGACGGAATATAAGGCACGGCTCCGCTGAGGCTGAGGCGGCCGCCGCGTGGAGGGTTGCGCTGGTCTTCCTTGTTTCCAGAGAGAGCGCGTCGATCTGGGCGGTTGGTGGCGGTGGATGGACGGGTGGATGCCGTTTTAGGGCGTCCACGCGGTTGGGACGATCCTTGGGTCCCAAGCTGCCCCAACACGCAAGGTTTTCTGGATACCGGCGCATTTAATTTGGTGTAATTATATCTATCTATAAAACGAAGACACGCCTAACTAACGAAGGTTTGTTGGCTAGCGCTTCACGGCGTACACGCTAAAAGGGAAAAATATATATACCAGCTGATACTCGAAAAAGAAGCCCTAATCCCTCATGCCTTCCATGTCTGGCATGAGAACATCCGCCTAGTCTTCGCCTCCCCACATGTCGTCAGGCCAAAAAAGGAAAAAGAGCAAGCACATTGCCTCGTCCTTACACAGCACGCGCCCCGCTCCTCTCACTCCCTCAGCCTTAAGAACGCAACAACATCCCTCCCCCCCCCCACACACACACACACACATGCCTCCTCCTCACCCAATCTGACTTCTCTTCACACACCTGCTAATGGAGTCTCGACAGTGACGCTAGGGAAAATGGTTGCTTTCCCCATCGTAAACATAGGTATGCTCGCAGTCGCACCCCTGTCCTCTAACCCCCTACTGCTTCCAGGCCCCACAACCAGAACGCCCCCTTCCCCTCGGATTTTCTAGAGAAAGTTGCACCGCTCCTCCGCCAAAGTTGCTTTTTGCCATCAATGGGGGTGCGACTCCAAATTTTATGGTTCCCTCCTTTCCTCGAATGGTATTTTGGTGTGATGACAATACTGTAGGATATATTGTTGGGGAACGTAGTAATTTCAAAAAATTTCCTACGCACACGCAAGATCATGGTGATGATAGCAACGAGAGGGAAGAGTGTGTCCACGTACTCGTGAGACCGAAAGCGGAAGCGTTATGACAACGCGGTTGATGTAGTCAGACGTCTTCACGATCCGACCGATCCAAGTACCGAACGACGGCACCTC
This sequence comes from Aegilops bicornis, assembly GCA_021605145.1. Lineage (NCBI taxonomy): Eukaryota > Viridiplantae > Streptophyta > Magnoliopsida > Poales > Poaceae > Aegilops > Aegilops bicornis. The sequence goes on from CM038673.1 coordinate 152,270,132, forward strand.
CGTGTTACGCACATCGCTCAGCTCGATGACGATCCGGACTCCGATCCGGCAGGTGTGTCGGGATGAGTTCCACAAGACGACGGCGTGGTGGCGATGATGATGCTCTATCGGCAGGCTTCGCCTAAACTCCGCGATGATACGACCGAGGTGGAATATGGTGGAGGGGGGCACCGCACACGGCTAAGGAACGATCCGTAGATCAACTTGTGTCTCTATGGGATGCCCCCTGCCCCCGTATATAAAGGAGCAAGGGAGGAGGAGGCCGGCCCTAGGAAGGGGCGCACCAAGTGTGGAGTCCTACTAGGACTCCCTAGTCCTAGTCCTAGTAGGATTCCACCTCCCATATGGAATAGGAAAAGAGGAAGGGAAAAGGAGAAGGAAGGAAGGGGGCGCCCCCTTCCCTAGTCCAATTCGGACCAGACCAAGGGGAGGGGTGCGACCACCCTTGAGGCCCTTTTCCTTCTTTCCTGTATGGCCCAATAAGGCCCAATACGTATTCCCGTAACTCTCCCAGATTCAAAAATACCGAATCACTCGGAACCTTTCCGATGTCCGAATATAGTCGTCCAATATATCGATCTTTACGTCTCGATCATTTCAAGACTCCTCGTCATGTCCCCGATCTCATCCGGGACTCCGAACTTCTTCGGTACATCAAAACTCATAAACTCATAATATAAGCATCATCGAAACCTTAAGCGTGCGGACCCTACGGGTTCGAGAACTATGTAGACATGACCTAGAACTATTCTTGGTCAATAACCAATAGCGGAACCTGGATGTTCATATTGGCTCCTACATATTCTACGAAGATCTTTATCGGTCAAACCGCATAACAACATACGTTGTTCCCTTTGTCATCGGTATGTTAATTGCCCGAGATTCGATCGTCGGTATCCAATACCTAGTTTAATCTCAAGTTATCGGCAAGTCTCTTTACTCGCTTCGTAATACATCATTTCATAACTAACTCATTAGTTACAATGCTTGCAAGGCTTAGGTGATGAGTATTACCGAGAAGGCCCAGAGATACCTCTCCGACAATCGGAGTGACAAAACCTAATCTTAAATTTATGCCAACTCAACATATACTTTTGGAGACACCAGAGAGTACCTTTATAATCACCCGATTACGCTAGACGCTTTGGTAGCACACAAAGTGTTCCTCCGATAAACGTGAGTTGCACAATCTCATAGTTGCAGGAACTTTGTATAAGTCATGAAGAAAGCAATAGCAACATACTAAACGATCAAGTGCTAAGCTAACGGAATGGGTCAAGTCAATCACATCATTCTCCTAATGATGTGATCCCATTAATCAAATGACAACACATGCATATGGTTAGGAAACATAACCATGTTTGATTAATGAGCTAGTCAAGTAGAGGCATACTAGTGACATTATGTTTGTCTATGTATTCACACATGTATCATGTTTCCGGTTAATACAATTCTAGCATGAATAATAAACATTTATCATGATATGAGGAAATAAATAATAACTTTATTATTGCCTCTAGGGCATATTTCCTTGGCCTCCCACTTGCACTAGAGTCAATAATCTTGATTACACAAAGAATGATTCTAACACCCATGGAGTCTTGGTGCCGATCATGTTTTGCCTTTCGTGAGAGAGGCTTAGTCAACGGTTCGCAATATTCAGATCCGTATGTATCTTGCAAATCTCTATGTCTCCCACTTGGACTTGGTCCCGATCGAATTGAAGCGTCTCTTGATGTGCTTGGTCCTCTTGTGAAATCTGGATTCCTTTGCCAAGACAATTGCACCAGTATTGTCACAGAAGATCTTCATTGGTCCCGATGCACTAGGTATAACACCTAGATCGGAAATGAACCCCTTCATCCAGACTCCTTCATTTGTCGCTTCAAGCAGCTATGTACTCCGCTTCACATGTAGATCCCGCCACGACGCTTTGTTTAGAATCGAACCAACTTACAGCCTCCACCGTTTAATAAAAATACGTATCCGGTTTGCGATTTAGAATCGTCCGGATCGTTGTCAAAGCTTGCATCGACGTAACCCTTACGACAAGCTCTTTGTCACCTCCATAAACGAGAAACATATCCTTAGTCCTTTTCGTGTATTTCAGGATATTCTTGACCGCTGTCGATGATCCACTCTGGATTACTTCGGTACCTCCTGCTAAGCTAATAGCAAGGCACACATCAGTCCGGTACACAGATTGCATACATGATAGAGCCTATGGTGAAGCATAGGGAACTCCTTTCATTTTCTCTCTATCTTCTGCAGTTGGTCGGACATTGAGTCCGACTCAATCTTACACCTTGTAATATAGGCAAAAACCCTTTCTTTGCTCGATCCATATTGAACTTTTCAAGACTTTATCAAGGTATGTGCATTGTGAAAGTCCAATCAAGCGTCTTGATCTATCTCTATAGATCTTGATGCCCAATATGTAAGCAGCTTCACCGAGGTCCTTCATTGAAAAACTTTTATTCAAGTATCCTTTTATGCTATCCAGAAATTCTATATCATTTCCAATCAACAATATGTCGCCCACATATAATATTAGAAATGCTACTGAGCTCCCACTCACTTTCTTGTAAATACAAAGCTTCTCCAAAAGTCCAGATAAAACCATATGCTTTGATCACACTATCAAAGCGTTTATTCCAACTCCGAGAGGCTTGCACAGACCATAGAATGATCGTTGGAGCTTTCACACTTTGTTAGCTCACTAAGTAACGACAAAACCTTCCGGTTGCATCATATACAACTCTTCTTCCATAAAACAAATCAGAAATGCAGATTTGACAACCATCTGCCAAATTTCATAATCATAAAATGCGGCAATTGCTAACATGATTCGGACAGACTTAAGCATCGCCACGGGTGAGAAGGTCTCATCGTAGTCAACTCCTTGAACTTGTCGAAAACCTTTTGCAACAAGTCAAGCTTTGTAAATGATAACATTACCGTCAACGTCGGTCTTCTTCTTGAAAATCCATTTATTCTCTATTGCTTGCCGACCATCGGCAAGTCAACCAAAGTCCACACTTTGTTCTCATACATGGATCCCATCTTAGATTTCATGGCTTCAAGCCATTTTATGGAATCTGGGCTCACCATCGCTTCTTCATAGTTCGTAGGTTCACCATGATCTAGTAGCATGACTTCGAATAGGATTACCGTACCACTCTGGTGTGGATTTTACTCTGGTTGATCTACGAAGTTCAAGAACAACTTGATCTCAAGTTTCATGATCATCATCATTAACTTCCTCACTAATCTGGTGTAGGTGTCACAGAACCGATTTACGTGATGAACTACTTTCCAATAAGGGAGCTGGTCTTTGTTACCTCATCAAGTTCTACTTTCCTCCCACTCACTTCTTTCGAGAGAAACTCCTTCTCTAGAAAGGATCCATTCTTGGCAACGAATGTCTTGCCTTCGGATCTGTGATAGAAGGTGTACCCAATTGTCTCCTTTGGGTATCCTATGAAGACACATTTTTCCGATTTGGGTTCAAGCTTATCAGGTTGAAGCTTTTTCACATAAACATCGCAACCCCAAACTTTCGTAAACGACAACTTTGGTTTCTTGCCAAACCATAGTTCATAAGGTGTCGCCTCAACGGATTTTGATGGTGCCCTATTTAACGTGAATGCGGCCGTCTCTAAAGCATAACCCCAAAACGATAGCGGTAAATCGGTAAGAGACATCATAGATCGCACCATATCTAGTAAAGTACGACACGACGTTCGGACACACCATTACGCTGTGGTGTTCTGTGGCGTGAGTTGCGAAACTATTCCGCATTGTTTCAAATGTAGACCAAACTCGTAACTCAAATATTCTCCTCCACGATCGGATCAGAGAAACTTTATTTTCTTGTTATGATGATTTTCAACATCACTCTGAAATTCTTTGAACTTTTCAAATGTTTCAGATTTATGCTTCAGTAAGTAGATATACCCGTATCTGCTTAAGTCATCTGTGAAGGTGAGAAAATAACGATATCCGCCACGAGCTTCAACATTCATCGGACCACATACATACGTATGTATGATTTCCAACAAATCTGTTGCTCTCTCCATAGAACCGGAGAACGGTGTTTTAGTCATCTTGCCCATGAGGCACGGTTCGCAAGTACCAAGTGATTCATAATCAAGTGGTTCCAAAAGTCCATCTGTATGGAGTTTCTTCATGCGCTTTACACCGATATGACCTAAACGGCGATTACCACAAATAAGTTGCACTATCATTAACAACTCTGCATCTTTTGGCTTCGACGTTATGAATATGTGTATCACTACTGTCGAGATTTAATAAGAATAGACCACTCTTCAAGGGTGCATGACCATAAAAGATATTACTCATATAAATAGAACAACCATTATTCTCTCGATTTAAATGAATAACCGTCTCGCATCAAACAAGATCCAGATATAATGTTCATGCTCAACGCTGGCACCAAATAACAATTATTTAGGTCTAAAACTAATCCCGAAGGTAGATGTAGAGGTAGCGTGCCGACCGCGATCACATTGACTTTGGAACCGTTTCCCACGCGCATCCTCACCTCGTCCTTGGCCAGTGATCGCTTATTCCGTAGTCCCTGTTTCGAGTTGCAAATATTAGCCTTCTGTGGAAGTTCCTCACCGCTCCTGGCTTACGGTACTACCGTGTCAGATTTTTGCATAGATCCCAACTCAGTGGAAGTTGCCCCGGATGTATTTTTATACGTCCGTGCCTTCCCAAATCTAGTCTATCCCAGCCTTGCGGTAGTACCGCAAGGGGGAGTGGTAGTACCGCGCCAGCGGTTCTACTGCCCTCTGCCTCATCGCTTCAGGTCTAGTTTAGATACTGCTACATGGGCGGTACTACCGCAGTGCCTTGCGGTAGTACCGTGTTCCCTTGCGGTAGTACCGCGTCCCCGGCGCGGTGGTACCGTGCTTCGCAGGCTGAGTTGGTGGATAACGGTTGGATTTGTTCTTCCACTATATAAAAGGTGTCTTCTTCTCCGAGTTGACCATCTCTTCCATTCCCAAGCTCCATTGTTCCTCCAAGCTCCATTTTCACCCGATCTCTCTCCCTAGCCAATCAAACTTGTTGATTCTCTAGGGATTGGTTGAGAAGGCCCCGATCTACACTTCCACTAAGAGAAATTTGATTCTCCCCACTAATCCCTAGCGGATCTTGTTACTCTTGGGTGTTTGAGCACCCTAGACGGTTGAGGTCACCGCGGAGCCATATTCCATTGTGGTGAAGCTTTGTGGTGTCGTTGGGAGCCTACTATTAAGTTATGGAGATTGCCCCAACCTCGTTTGTAAAGGTCCGGTCGCCGCCTCCAAGGGCACCAATAGTGGAATCATGACATCTCGCATTGTGTGAGGGCGTGAGGAGAATACGGTGGCCCTGGTGGCTTCTAGGGGAGCATTGTGCCTCCACACCGCTCCAACGGAGACGTACTTCCCCTCAAAAGGAAGGAACTTCGGTAACACATCCTCGTCTTCACCGGCTCCACTCTTGGTTATCTCATGCCTTTACTTGTGCTAGCTTATTTGTGTTATATCCCTTGCTTGCTTGTGTGCTTATTGTTGTTGCATCATATAGGTTGCTCACCTAGTTGCATACTAGACAACTTACTTTGGTGCAAAGTTTAATTTGATAAAGAAAAGATAAAAATTGTTAGTTGCCTATTCACCCCCCCTCTAGTCAACTATATCGATCCTTTCAATTGGTATCAGAGCCTCGTCTCTTTATTAAGGACTTTGCCGTCCGAAGAGTATGGTTGACACCGTAGACGGTGTGGAGGAGCACTCCGGTGTGAATCCGGTCTCGTGTATGGCCGATGGGGGAACCGCGGTCTCTCGTGAGGAATTCAATGTGGCTTTGGACACATTGAAAACCTCCATGACAACCGAGGTTGAAAGCATGTTTAACAAATTCTTAGAAGGGCTTAAACTATCCACCGCACCGATGAAAGTGGGTGATCCTACTAACAAGGTGACGGATGCTAACTCCGACAAGGGGGAAGCTACTAGTGAAAAGGCTCCTTGTACTAGTGGTAAAATTGGCAACGACATCTTTGCCCATGTGGAACCTCCACTTACTTATGGTGGACCAATTCCTTCCACTCATTTGAATCATGCTGGTCCTCCCCCTAAGATTGTGAAAAATGAGGACTTTGATTCTTGGGTTTATCGCTTTAAGCATCATTTGAACCATGTTAATACTAATCTTTGGAGAATCATTGAAGAAGGTTTTTATCCGCATGACCGAAGCAACTTCACCCCTAGAGAAGCCGCGGACAACCAATTCAATGAGAATTCTCTCTTCATCATCCAAGATGCAATTCCACCTGATGATCTTGCTCACCTCCGGCCATTCACCGTGGCCAAGGATGCATGGCGCCATGTTGTGTCCCTCTACCGGGGAAGCGCAAGCATTCAACGCTCCAATTATGAAGTGGTGCAAGATGAAGCCGATGAGTTTGCAATGAAAGAAGATGAAGAACCTCGTGAGCTTTATCGGAGATTAACTACTCTCGCGGTCTCACTCCGAGATCCTGGGAGCAAGGATACGGATGACAATTGGATCAAGCGCAAATTCCTCAAGGCCATGTTACCTTACCACAAGGCCATGTCCTCCATCATTCGTCAAAGGCCAGGCTTCCACACCTTGTCCTCAAGTGAATTGTTGGATGAGTTTGTGGCTATGAACATCTTGGACAAGACCGCCGACAATGCGGTGTTACGCTCTCAAAGAGCAAAGAAGCCCAACCTTGCCTTGAAGGCCAAGGTTAGTGTGGAAGAAGAGGAAGAAGAGGAAGAATAGGAGAGCAATCCCGAAGATACAAAGGATGCTTATCATGAACACATGGCTCTTGCTTCAAGGCAATTTTGGAGCAAGAAGAACACAAGGCCCAACTTCAACAAGAACAACTCAAGTGGCACAAAGGCCAAGCAACGAGTGAGGACTTGCTATAATTGTGGCAATGTGAGCCACTTTGTTGCGGAATGTCCTTATGAGAAGAGGGAAGACAATGGTGGCAAGCTCATCCGAAAAGGACAAGGCCAAGTCTTTCCCCAACAAGAGCAACCTCATCAAGAAGACTCTTCCCAAGGGGTTGGTGGCACAAGAAGAGTACCATGAGGATGATGATGATGGTGAGTCGGTTGCCATGGCCTCCGTTGCCATTGCGACAACTCCAAGGGTGTCTCTCTTCGACTCACCCAATGAGAACATCACCGCCAAGTGCCTCATGGCTAAAGCCACCAACAAGGTAACTCCCAACATCAAAACTACCATCATTAATAATCCTTATTTGACGGATTGCATTGATGAACATGAGGGGTACAATGTGGAGGAGAATGAATTTGAGTATTTTATGAGTAAACTCAAGGGTAAATCCAAGAAGCACTTTGTTGCTCTCTTGGAACAACTTGGTGAAGCCAATGACATGATCGAGGCTCACAAAGATACCATCTCTAAGATGGAGGGGCATAGTCATGACTATGCCGATGAGATTTCGGATCTTTCCGATGCTCTTGAGGAAGAGCGAGGTCTTGGTTTGGTTCTTGAGGAGTCATACAACGGTGACCATGCTAAATTAAAGAAAGATCTTTATCATGCTCTTGTTGTATCTCGTGTGCTAAACTCCGAGAAGGCCAAGCTTGGGGTTGATCTTGCTAGACTCAAAGAGGAGTTTGACTTACTTGAGAAGGCTCACAAGGTCTTGAAGGGTGCTCATGCTAGCCTCAAAGAGTCTCATGATCAACTCCAAGTAAAGCTAACCAAGGAGAAAGCCACCTTTCCTCATATGGTCTTAATAGATAATGCAAATGCTACTAACCCATGTTGTGAGCATGTGCATCTTGTTGAGGAGAATGCAAAGTTGAAGAAGCAACTTGAGAAAGGCCTTGTGTCGTGCATACAAGGTGAGAAGAACCTCAATGACCTTTTGAGCAATCAAAAGGAAGTTGTGTCCAAGGAAGGAATTGGGTTCACACCAAAGTCCAAGAACAAGAAGAAGCATGACAAGACCAAACGACCTCCCCCTCTGAAGCAAACTTTTTTGAAGGAGGGAGAGGGTGCTTCTAAGAAGAAGAAGAACAATCTGAAGGGTAGTGATGCCAAGAAGGGCAATGCTACCCCTCCCAACAAAGCCGGCGACTTTAACCCTTCTTATGTATTATGTCGTGCTAGTGATGGACATGTTTATGCCAAATTTGTTGGTTCTTCTTATGAGTACATTGAATGGTCTATTTGGGTTCCTAAGACCCTTATTACTAACTTAAAGGACCCATTACAAAATGGGTACCTAAAACCAAGCATTGATCTCTCGTAGGTGTTTGGTTCTGGTGGGGGATCATGGTTGTTCGATAGTGGAGCCACTAATCATATGTCCGGAAGCAAGGACTTGGTGGTGGACGTTCACAAGATTCCATCTATGCCCACCAATGTCGAGTGGGGTGATGCCTCGTCCTCTAAGGTATTGGGACTTGGCAAGGTTGTCATTTCTCATGATCTCACGATTGAGAAGGTCATGCTTGTTGAGTCCCTTGCATACAATTTACTTTCTGTTCGTCAACTTGCACTCATGGGCTTTGCCACTTTCTTTGATGTTGATACCGTGGCCCTCTTGTGGAGCAAGACTCTTAAAGTAGCCTTTGTTGGGCATGTCAAGAATGGTCTCTATGTGATTAAATTTTTGGAGCAACCCACTAAGACCGCGACATGCCTAATGGCTAAAGTTGACGTGGGATGGCTTTGGCATCGTCGTTTAGCCCATGTCAATATGAGATCTTTGCAAAGTATTCTCAAGAGGGACCATGTCCGTGGACTAACAAATGTTAGTTTTGCTAAAGATTGTGCTTGCAGTGCTTGTATCGAAGGAAAGCTACATGGAACAGCTCACCCTCCCACGACTATCATTTACTCGAAGAGGCCTTTGGAGCTCCTTCACTTGGATCTCTTTGGGCCTCCATCCTTTGATAGCCTTGGGGGTAGAAAGTATTGCTTGGTGATTGTGGATGATTATTCAAGATACACTTGGGTATATTTCTTCAAGAGGAAGAGCGAGACCCAACAAACCGTCATTGACTTTGCAAATGAAGCCCAACATCAACACAATGCAAGGATCTTGACAATAAAAAGTGACAACGGCACCGAGTTCAAGAACTACACCTTGGATGAGTTTCTTAGTGATGAGGGGATCAAGCATCACTATTCCGCACCATACACCCCTCAACAAAATGGTGTAGCGGAGAGGAAGAACCAGACATTGATGGATGCGGCAAGGACCATGATGGCGGAGTTCAAGTCTCCTTACAACTTTTGGGCCGAAGCCATCAACACCGCTTGTCATGCATCCAATCGGCTCTACCTCCGCAATGGTTTGAACAAGACTCCATATGAGATACTCACCGGTAACAAGCCCAACCTCAAGTACTTCCGGGTGTTCGGGTGTAAGTGTTTCATTCTCAAGAAAGGTGTTCGTCTGTCTAAATTTGAGGCTAGAGCTCAAGAGGGCATATTTGTTGGTTATGCTACAAACTCCCATGCTTACCGTGTCCTCAATAAGTCCACGAGACTTATTGAGGAGACATGTAACATGGAGTTTGATGAGAATAATGGCTCCCAAGTGGAGCAAAGTGGCACTTGTGATGTAGGTGATGAAATTACTCCCCAAGCCATAAGAAGAATGGGAGTTGGTTTTATCCTACCCGTTGAGGAACCCCTTGTGGCCGAAGGAGAAGGACAATGCTCCACTCATGTGGAGCCATCACTAACCCAAGGCCCACACGCTTCCGAAGAACAAAGTGAAGGCCCTCAACCTCATGAACAAGACCAAGGGCAAGATCTACCTCAAGATGGTGTTGAATCACCAAGTGATGCCCAAGGTCAAGTTCTCTCATCCGAGCAAGTTCAAGATCAAGAGCAAGCTCAAGATCAAGAACAAGCTCAAGAAGACGCTCAAGATGATCAAGTGACCGCTCCTCAACTCACTCCGGAGGAGGAATTAGAGCGTCGTGCCACCAAGATCGCATCCAAGCTCACAACCAAGGGTCATCTCATGAAAAATGTGCTTGGAAGCATTCGAAAGGGGGTAAGCACTCGTAGACAATTGGCAAACTATTGTGAACATCACGCGTTTGTCTCTTGTGTTGAACCCCAAAAGGTCTATGAGGCGCTTGAGGATCCGGATTGGCTTAATGCCATGCATGAAGAACTCAACAACTTTGAGCACAAGAAGGTGTGGATATTGGTACCAAGGCCAACGGGGAACCATAATGTCATTGGAACCAAGTGGATATTCAAGAACAAGCAAGATGCTCATGGAATTATCATTCGCAACAAGGCTCATTTGGTAGCACAAGGCTACTCCCAAGTCGAGGGTATCGACTACGGTGAAACCTTTGCTCCCATTGCTCGCCTTGAATCCATTCGCATGTTGATTGCTTATGCTTCTCATCATAACTTTAAGTTGCAACAAATGGATGTGAAGAGTGCTTTTCTTAATGGTCCCATTAATGAGTTGGTATATGTCAAGCAACCCCCCGGGTTTGAGGATCCCTATTTTCTCGATCATGTGTACCAACTCGATAAGGCATTCTATGGCCTTAAGCAAGCCCCACGTGCGTGGTATGACCACCTTACCGAGTTGTTGCAAGATCGCGGTTTTGAAATTGGGAAAATCGACCCCACTCTTTTTACCAAGAAGGTCAAAGGGGAGTTGTTTGTGTGCCAACTATATGTTGATGATATTATCTTTGGTTCCCCTAACAAAGCTTTCAATGAGGAATTTGCCGCACTCATGACCTCCAAGTTCAAGATGTCCATGATGGGGGAGTTGAAGTTCTTTCTCGGGTTCGAATTCAAGCAAAGAAGAGAAGGAACCTTCATCAACCAAGCCAAATATACTCAAGACATGCTCAAGAGATTCAAGCTAAGTGATGTCAAGCCGGCCTCCACTCCAATGCCCGTCAAATGCCAACTTGACATAGATCCCAATGGTAAAGCGGTGGACCAAAAGGTATATCGCTCCATGATTGGCTCCTTGCTTTTCCTTTATGCATCTAGACCGGATATCATGTTGAGTGTGGGAATTTGTGCACGGTTTCAAGCCGCACCTAAGGAAAGCCACTGTGGCGGTCAAGCGAATCTTTCTATATTTGGCTCATACCCCAAAATTTGGCTTATGGTACCCAAGAGGAGAAAACTTCAAGCTTGTAGGCTATTCAGACTCGGATTGGGCGGGAGACAAAGTGGATAGGAAGTCCACATTCGGAGGGTGCCAATTCCTTGGTTGCTCTTTGGTGAGTTGGTCTTCTAAGAAGCAAAGTTGTGTGTCTCTCTCGCGTCCACCGAAGCGGAGTACGTGGCGGCCGGTAGTTGTTGTGCACAACTTCTTTGGATGAGGCAAACTTTAAAGGATTACGGTATCATTTGTGACAAAGTGCCTCTTTGGTGTGATAATGAAAGTGCCATCAAGATTTCTCTCAAACCGGTTCAACACTTCAAGACGAAGCATATTGAGATTCGTTATCACTTCATCCGGGATCACATTAGGCGAGGGGAGATCGAGCTCAACTATGTCAACACTCATGATAACCTTGCAGATATTTTCACGAAGCCCTTGGATGAAGCAAGATTTCGCGGGTTAAGGCATGAGCTAAATATCATTGATTCGAGCAATGTTGCTTGAACCCTTGCACACCCCACCATACTCATCGTGTTATCTTGTTTAGGTGTAGGCATGAACATAGGGGGAGTGTTGTTCTCAATGAACTCTCCCTCCCCCCGTTATGCATAAATTGTTCAACTCTTTCACATTAGCCATTGTTGATAGTACGTGTGCTTCAAAGACGAGTTTTGGTCATGGGCCAAAGGTAATTCTTCGCGGTGCCATACCAATTGACTCAAACATAGGTGGCTCCGGCCACTGCCCTCTCTTTGGAGAGGCTGTGTTGCGTGTTTAGTCCTTGTTATCTCTTGTCTCCCTTTCTTCGTGCCGAGCTTGTGTGTGTTGTCTCGTGTGTCAGCATTTTGGTGCGTACGTTTGCTTGAAGGTTGCTTTGCAAAGGCTCTTTGGTCTTCTATGTTTTTGAAACTTGCATTTTCTTACGACGCAGATTACCGCTGCTTGCCACGGTATTTCACAAGATGAGCTGCAAGACGGTACTACCGCAGCCAGCACGGCAGCAATTTTTTTACTACCGCTGGAGGAGCGGTACTACCGCCCTTGGTGCGGTACTTCCGCCTAGGCGGTAATACCGCGATGACACGAGGTACTACCGCGCAGTCGAGAGCGCGTGGGGGTTAAGAGCGGGCAGGGGGAGTTCCAATTCCCCCATACCCATTCAACTCCTTTTCCCTACGCCGTCTCTCTCTCTCTCCTGCCCAAGAACGGCACCGGAGAACCTCGCCGGATCTCCTTCTCCGGCCGCTCTCGTCGGATTCCGTCCGGTGGGGTCATTCCTCACCACTTCATCTTGCCATGGAACAAGGTTTCTCCCCAAATCCCTCTCTCTTTGTTCGTTCTTTCGCTTCTAGGTTTTTGGGGAGATGCATGTTGTTCTTGAGATTTTAGACCAAATCTTTGCAAGAGTAGGATGTAGGAGAGTAGTATTGCGTATATATGGTACTTGATATGTTGCCCCGTGGTAGATTTGATCAACCGTAGTACCACTTCATTGTCACGGTTGTGCTCAGATCCAGTGAGGATTCGAATCTGACACCGTGCGGTACTAACGCATCTCAGGTGCGGTACTACCGCTCGTACGGTACTACCGCTCCTTAGGAGCGGTACTACCGCGTGAGGCGCGACACTAAAATTCTACTGCCGCTCTGATATATGGTACTACCGTGCCACCCTGGCGCGGTACTACCGTGGCTAGGAGCACCACTAAAATTTTAGTACCGCGCAGCCATGCGGTACTATAGTTGTAGTCAAATCTCCCAAATGGCAATTACCAAGTGCGAGTTCTACTTGTTTCACCTATTTTGTTGTGGTCTTTACATTGATCCTTCTCGTCTCTCGTGCGTGTTTTTGTGTTTTCTGTCTTAGGTGGTGGCTTCAGTGCCCCTGCTCGCCGTTCCAATCCCAGCCGTGACACGGGCTCCAAGCGTCTGTGCAACCAAGACGAAGCTCCAGAGGGCTCCAATGCCCCCAACGCAGGACCAAGACCACCGCCACCAAGAACAAGGAGCCCTCCATGGGCATGGATGAGATACCACTGGCTGAGTTTGTCACTCGAAGGAGGATCAACCCTTATGTGAATCCTCGTGCCAACTTCAGAGGGAATGATCTGTTCTGGACCAAGCAACAGAATCTCATTTATCTGGATGTGATCAAGGCCAAGAAGAACATATATGTGGACGTGCACTGGATTGACATGAGTCACATGAGGGAGGATAAGCACCGTGCCTACTTTGGTGAGGCTTTGGACCTGGTAGAGAAGTTTGGCATTGAGGACGTGATCTCTTTCCACCTGGACTTTGATCCCGAGATTGTGGCCCAGTTCTTTGCTTCGGTTCACTTTCATACTGACGAGGAACGAATGATGACCTGGATGACCAATGGACAACAGATGATTGCTACGTGGAAGGACTTCATGGATTTGCTCCACGTACCTGATGAGGGGCTCAACACGCCCGTTGGTGTTCGCCCTCATGCCAACTCCGAGTCAGCTAGCTAGAACAAGCTCCAGCAGTATTATGTTGAGAAGACTCTTCCCAATGGCAAAAGGCGTGGGTGTTGAACCCTTTCCTTGACATTATGCACCGGATCTTCCACAACTCTCTCTTTCCACACATTGGGGACAAGGACAAGGTGCATGCCTATCTTGTGGACATGATGCTCATTTGTGAGGAGGTGCGTCTCACTCAGACTCAACCACTTGACGTCTCCCACATCATGTGACGCGAGCTTCGGTTTGCGGTGTTCAACCGTAAGGTTCCCATCTATGGACCTTACTTGTTCCTCTTGATCTCGAAGACGTGGAGAAGCTCTACCCGGAGGATGAGTTTTTGGCCCCTGACTAGATCCGTCATGACCCCATCATACTCCGCATCAAGCCCCAGTGGGCTAACACTACTACTCGTGCTGAGGCTGAGTCTGCTAGAATGGAAGTTGATGAGGATGAGATTGAGGAGGAGGATGCAGATGAGGACAGTTCTGCTGGGTATGCTCCTCCCTCTACTGAGCCCTCATGGACTAAGAAGCTGAAGGCCAAGATGAAGGCCTTGTTCTGCATGCAAGCAAAGGGGAAGTACCGGACTCACGTTGCCTCCAAGGAGAGTCGCCGTCGTGACAAGAGGATCTTGAGGACTTTTGGAGAGGACATTACCAGCGGCTCCGAGAAGAACATCACTCCAGAGGCTGAATGGATGGCCAAACAGGGCTACGAGTGGACTGATTCTGAGGAGGAGCCCATGCCCGCTGCTGAGACCGACGAGGAGCATGACGAGTGATCACTCTAGCTTGAGCCACCACTTGTGTCGTAGGTGTCCTCTCTGCCTTTTTAGTGTCTCGATGCCAAAGGGGGAGAGAGTGTAGGATTTGCGAGTCGTGTGTCATGTTTCGTCTTGTCGCTTTGCTTTCGTTCCGTTGAACTTCGTTTTTCTTTGGTTTGGTTTGTGCTTGTGAGACCTTTCTATCATATGGTGTAAGACATATGCACTCTAGCGTACCTTATTGAGCCTATGCTATCTTGTGATCTTTACTTTATGCTCTCAGTTATTATCTTGCTTAGTGTTAGCCTTTTTGTTGTAACATATGCCTTGTTTATAAAATATAGGGGGAGTGTTGATCCTAGTATGTGTGCCATGCAGTCCAAAGCACTTATCTAGATAGCACACATCTAGGGGGAGCCCATCTATATTTTAGAGATGTGGGGTTTGCCCATGTTCTATGTTATCTCCCATTGTGCAAATCCCGTATTGTCATCAATCCACCAAAAAGGGGGAGATTGTAAGGGCATATTTATCCCTTAGTTGTTTTGGTGATTGATGACAATGTTTTTGCGGACTAATCATGTGCATTGAGTATTTCAGATATATCATGACTAGGCACAAGGTGATTTGGTGCCCCTCGAATACTATTGAAGACATCGTTTCTCTATGTTTCTTTTCGGTGGATTTGAGTCGTAGGAAAGCCGTACTATTAAGATCGGTACGCTTTGGAAAGGTTTGGGTGGAATCATCACATACACGTCTACTCCATTTGCACCACCTTTTCTTTGGCACTTTGGAGCATCCTCCGTCTTTTCTTGTCTATGCAAAAATGTCGTGATTGCTGAACTGGGGCATGTGGTAGTACTGCTCCTAGGAGCGGTAGTACCAGCCTCTGGCGCGGTAGTACCGCAAGTGCCCACGGTAGTACCGCTTCCTTGGAGCGGTAATCTTGTGGCCTCGAACCAGCGCCATCGCTATTGCGGTAGTAGGGGCGGATGTAATTTTTTACATCCGACCCCTACGCGATAATGCAGCGCCAGGTAGCGGTAGTACCGTCTTCTGGCCAGCTCAACGACTTCTTGCGGCGGTAAAGAGGGCGGATGTAATTTTTTTACATCCGTGCCCCGTGTGGTAGTACCGCTCCTGGCTTACGATACTACCGTGTCGGATTTTTGCATAGATCCCAACTCAGCGGAAGTTGCCCCGGATGTATTTTTATACGTCCGTGCCTTCCCAAATCTAGTCTATCCCTGTCTTGCGGTAGTACCGCAAGGGGGAGCGGTAGTACCGCGTCAGCGGTTCTACCGCCCTCTGCCTCATCGCTTCAGGGCTAGTTTAGATACTGCTGCATGGGCGGTACTACCGCAGTGCCTTGCGGTAGTACCGTGTGCCCTTGCGGTAGTACCGCATCCCTAGCACGGTAGTACCGTGCTTCACACGCTGAGTTGGTGGATAACGGTTGGATTTGTTTTTCCACTATATAAAGGGTGTCTTCTTCTCCGAGTTGACCACCACTTCCATTCCCAAGCTCCATTGTTGCTCCAAGCTCCATTTTCGCCCGATCTCTCTCCCTAGCCAATCAAACTTGTTGATTCTCTAGGGATTGGCTGAGAAGGCCCCGATCTACACTTCCACCAAGAGAAATTTGATCCCCCCACTAAATCCCTTGCGGATCTTGTTACTCTTGGGTGTTTGAGCACCCTAGACGGTTGAGGTCACCGCGGAGCCATATTCCATTGTGGTGAAGCTTTGTGGTGTCGTTGGGAGCCTCCAATTAAGTTGTGGAGATAGCCCCTACCTTGTTTGTAAAGGTCCGATCGCCGCCTCCAAGGGCACCAATAGTGGAATCATGGCATCTCACATTGTGTGAGTGCGCGAGGAGAATACGGTGGCCCTAGTGGCTTCTTGGGGAGCATTGTGCCTCCACACGCTCCAACGGAGACGTACTTCCCTTCAAAAGGAAGGAACTTCGGTAACACATCCTCGTCTTCACCGGCTCTACTCTTGGTTATCTCGTGCATTTACTTGTGCTAGCTTATTTGTGTTATATCCCTTGCTTGCTTGTGTGCTTATTGTTGTTGCATCATATAGGTTGCTCACCTAGTTGCATATCTAGACAACTTACTTTGATGCAAAGTTTAATATGATAAAGAAAAGCTAAAAATTGTTAGTTGCCTATTCACCCCCCCTCTAGTCAACTATATCGATCCTTTCACTGCACAAACAATCAAACACTTGTACCCAATGCGATAAAGGGGTTGTCAATCCCTTCACGGTCACTTGCAAGGATAAGATCTGATAGAGATAGGTATAAAAGATTACTATAACGTAAAACAAAGTAAAAATAAATAAATTGCAGCAAGATATTATTGGGTTTTTTGTTTATAGATCTAAAAATATATGATGGAAAATAGACCCGGGGGCCATAGGTTCCACTAGAGGCTTCTCTCTTGAAAGAAAACATACGGTGGGTGAACAAATTACTGTCGAGCAATTGATAGAAAAGCGCAAAGTTATCACGATATCCAAGGTGATGATTATGAATATAGGCATCATGTCCGTGTCAAGTAGACCGACTCCTGCCTGCATCTACTACTATTACTCCACACATCGACTACTATCCAGCATGCATCTAGAGTTTTAAGTTCATAAGAATGGAGTAACGCCTTAAGTAAGATGACATGATGTAGAGGGATAAACTCAAGCAATATGATGAAAACCCCATCCTTTTACCCTTGATGGCAACAATACAATACATGCCTTGCTACCCCTACTTCGTCACTTGGTGAGGACACCGCAAGATTGAACACAAAACTAAGCACCTCTCCCATTGCAAGAAGAACCAATCTAGTTGGCCAAATCAAAACGATAATTCGAAGAGAAATACAAAGATATTTAATCATGCATAAAAGAGTTCAGAAACGACTCAAATAATATTCATAGATAATCTGATCATAAATCCGCAATTCATCGGATCTCGACAAACACAAGGCAAAATAATATTACATCGGATAGAGCTCCTAGAACATCGAGGAGAACATGGTATTGAAGATCATAGAGAGAGAAGAAGCCATCCAGATACTAGCTATGGACCCGTAGGTCCGTGGTAAACTACTCACGCTTCATCGGAAGGGCAATAGAGTTGATGTAGATGGCCTCTGTGATCGAATCCCCCTCCGGCAGGGTGCCGAAAAAGGCCCCAAGATGGTATCTCAGGGGAATAGAGGCTTGCGGCGGCGGAGAAGTATTTTGGTGGATGCTTCTGATGTTGGGGGAATATTTGGGTATTTATGGAGCGAAGATACCCACAAGCCTAGGGCGCGCCCCTAGGGCTTGTAGCCACCCCGTAGGTCTTCTAGCCTCCTCCCCAAGTCTCCTGGGTGTCTTCAGGTCCAAGAAAAATCATCGTGAAAGTTTTATTCCGTTTAGACTCCGTTTGATATTCCTTTTCTGTAAAACTCAAAAACAAGGAAAAAATAGAAACTAGCACTTGGCTCTGGGCTAATAAGTTAGTCCCAAAAGTAATATAAAATAGCATATTAATGCATATAAAACATCCAAAATAGATAATATAATAGTATGGAACAATAAAAAATTATAGATATGCTGGAGATGTATCAAGCATCCCCAAGCTTAATTCCTGCTCGTCCTCGAGTAGGTAAATGATAAAACATAATTTTTGATGTGGAATGCTACCTAACATTTTTATCCATGTAATTTTTTTTATTGTGGCATGAATATTTAGATCCATAAGATTCAAAACAAAAGTTTAATATTGACATAAAAACAATAATACTTTAAGCATACTAATAAAGCAATCATGTCTTCTCAAAATAATATGGCCAAAGAAAGTTGTCCCTACAAAATCATAATCTGGCTATGCTCCATCTTCATCACACAAAGTATTTTATCATGCACAACACCGATGACAAGCCAAGCAATTGTTTCATACTTTTGATGTTCTCAAATCTTTTCAACTTTCACGCAAAACATGAGCGTGAGCCATAGATATAACACTATAGGTGGAATAGAATATGGTGGTTGTGGAGAAGACAAAAAGAAGGAGAAAGTCTCACATCAACTAGGCGTATTAACGGGCTATGGAGATACCCATCAATAGATATAAATGTGAGTGAGTAGGGATTGTCATGCAACCGATGCACTAGAGCTATAAGTGTATTGAATCTCAAAAAGAAACTAAGTGGGTGTGCATCCAACTCGCTTGCTCACGAAGACCTAGGGCGATTTTAGGAAGCCCATCATTGGAATATACAAGCCAAGTTCTATAATGAAAAATTCCCACTAGTATATGAAAGTGGCAAAATAGGAGACTCTCTATCATGAAGATCATGGTACTACTTTGAAGCACAAGTGTGGAAAAAGGATAGTAACATTGCCCTTCTCTCTTTTCCCTCATTTTTGGGCTTCTTTGGCCTCTTTTATTTTTTGTAAAGTCCGAAGACTCATCCTAACTTGTGAGGGAATCATAGCTTCGATCATCCTTTCCTCACATGGGACAATACTCTAATAATGATGATCATCACACTTTTATTTACTTACAACTCAAAAATTACAACTCGATACTAGAACAAAATATGACTCTATATGAATGCCTCCGGCGGTGTACCGGGATGTGCAATGATCTAGCGTAGCAATGGTATCAGAAAACGGACAAGCCATGAAAACATCATGCTAGATATCTTACGATCATGCAAAGCAATATAACAATGACGAAGCGTGTCATAATAAACGGAACGGTGGAAGTTGCATGGCAATATATCTCGGAATGGCTATGGAAATGCCATAATAGGTAGGTATGGTGGCTGTTTTGAGGAAGGGTATATGGTGGGTGTAATGCACAGGCGTAAGTTGCGTGGTACTAGCGAGGCTAGCAATGGTGGAAGGGTGAGAGTGCGTATAATCCATGGACTCAACATTAGTCATAAAGAACTCACATACTTATTGCAAAAAAATATTAGTCATCGAAACAAAGTACTACACGCATGCTCCTAGGGGGATAGATTGGTGGGAAAAGACCATCGCTTGTCCCCGACCGCCACTCATAATGAAGACAATCAAAAACTAAATCATGCTCCGACTTCATTACATAACGGTTCACCATACGTGCATGCTATGGGAATCACAAACTTTAACACAAGTATTTCTACCAATCCACAATTACTCACTAGCATGAATCTAATATCACCATCTTTATATCTCAAAACAATATGCAAGGAATCAAACTTCTCATAGTATTCAATGCCCTTTATATGGAAGTCTTTATTATATCCCTCTTCGATGCCCATTGATACGTCCATTTTGCATCATGCTTTTATATCGATATTTATTGCATTATGGGTTGTTATTACACATTATGTCACAATACTTATGCCTATTCTCTCTTATTTTACAAGGTTTACATGAAGAGGGAGAATGCCAGCACCGGAATTCGGGCCGAAAAGGAGCAAATATTAGAGACCTATTATGCACAACTCCAAAAGTCCTGAAACTTCACGGAGGCATGTTTTGGGATATATAAAAAATACTAGAGAAAGAATCAACCAGAGGGGGCCCACACCCTGCACACGAGGGTGGGGGGCGCGCCCTACCCCCTGGGTGCGCCCCCTGCCTCGTGGGCCCCCTGGCAGGCCTCCGGTGCCCTTCTTCTGCTATATGAAGTCTTTTACCCTGGAAAAAATCATAAGCAAGCTTTCGGGATGAAACACCGCCGCCACGAGGCAGAACCTTGGCGGAACCAATCTAGGGCTCCGACGGAGCTGTTCTGCCGGGGAAACATCCCCCCGGGAGGGGGAAGTCATCACCATCGTCATCACCAATGATCCTCTCGTCGGGAGGGGGTCAATCTCCATCAACATCTTCACCAGCACCATCTCCCCTAAAACCCTAGTTCATCTCTTGTATCCAATCTTTGTCCCAAAACCTCAGATTGGTACCTGTGGGTTGCTAGTAGTGTTGATTACTCCTTGTAGTTGATGCTAGTTGGTTTATTTGGTGGAAGATCATATGTTCAGATCCTTTATGCATATTAATAACCCTCTGATTATGAACATCAATATGATTTGTGAGTAGTTACGTTTGTTCCCGAGGACATGGGAGAAGTCTTGCTATAAGTAGTCATGTGAATTTGGTATTCGTTCGATATTGAGATGTATGTTGTCTCTCCTCTAGTGGTGTTATGTGCACGTCGACTACATGACACTTCACCATTGTTTGGGCCTAGAGGAAGGCATTGGGAAGTAATAAGTAGATGATGGGTTGCTAGAGTGATAGAAGCTTAAACCCTAGTTTATGAGTTGCTTCGTAAGGGGCTGATTTGGATCCATATGTTTCATGCTATGGTTAGGTTTATCTTAATACTTCTTTTGTAGTTGCAGATGACGAGGACATGTACCTAGGGTAGGGTCATAGGCCTAACCTAGATACCCTCCCCAAGGACATCTCTTTACCACCAGGAGCATTCGAAGAAGAATCATATTTCAATCGACCATGAAGTGTTCCACTCGACAGATTTGAAGTCACTCGACCATGAAGACTATCACTTGACTGCCAGGAGATCTAAAGCTACTCCGCATTGCAACGGTCGGTCATTATGTAGCTTTAATGATCATTATGTCACTTTATTCTTAGCGTTACCAGTAACGCCTATCTTAATGTACTTTAAACCCTGCGTAACTGAGGGCTGGAGGGGTCTGGCGAACTCTATATAAGCCACCCCCCTCCTCAGTGACAAGGGTTCGCACCCCCTGTAACTCACGCATATAATCCAGTCGACCGCCTCCGGGCTCCAAGACGTAGGGCTGTTACTTCCTCCGAGAAGGGACTGAACTCATAAAACTCGCGTCTACAACTCCTCCATAGCTAGGATCTTGCCTCTACAACACTACCCCCATTCTACTGTCAGACTTAGAACCACGACAGTTGGCGCCCACCGTGGGGCAGTGTCTTAGCGACTTGTTGGAGAAGTTGCAATTTTTCCGATCCCCATCAACATGGTTTCAGGCGGAAGTTTGGCCGAGGGCCGCGAGATCCGTCTCGGCGCACTCGTGTTCGTCGCCGACGACTCCGCTTGGCTCCAAGAAGCTCCACTCGATGTCGAGGCGCTCCCCGTCCGCGGGGCAACGCACTTTCACGCGTGCGTCCGCGGCGTCCTCCTACGGCAGCCGTCGACTCAGTATTGGTCGGCTCCTGTGCTGTCCTCCCTCCCTGTTGCCCGCCGGCGCAAGCGTTCTGGTTGATCGAGGCGTCAACGGTGGGTGAGGCACGCGGTGGCTCGCCAATCGGCCACCCCCCAAGTCGTGGCCATCGAGCCTGACAAAACTCTCTACGGCCTGTTCGACTGGCTCCGTAGAGACTGCATCCGAGTGCGACAACAGCGACCCCGCAGCGGAAGTCTTGATGGTCGATGGACCTCGCAGTCCTCCTAGCTTCCCCCGTGGCGACGGTGGCGATGGGGGAGGCGACTGTGTCAACGAAGAGTACCTCCCCGAACCCCTCACTTCTCAGCAGAGGGAAGAACTTCGCCGCCGGAACATGGATGCACTTCACACTCCTATCGTTGGAGAAACCCCCAAGGCCCAGGCCTTGGAGGACGCGCACCTGGCCAACTTGGCTGAGCGCACTCAACTGGAGAACCTCCAGTGCGTACTCGACGAGCGTGCTCGACAGCGGGTTCCAGAATCCAGTCGATGTCAACTTTTTCCTCCTGCAACCCAGGTATATCGAACTCCGATCCAGAATCTCACAGCTGCAGCCCGAATAGCAGAGTCAATCCAGCCTTCCCAGTCAGAAGCTGGCAGAGGTTTGATGCAGATCAGAGCTTTACTCCGGGCAGCGGGAGAGCAGAATACAGCTGTGTCATAGTCGCAGAATAGGATCCACAGCAGATCCGTTATAGCAGATACAGTCCAGTCGGCTCACAGCCCAAGATTGCCCCCGAGGCGTGAAGGACGTGGAGACCGGCGAGATCAGTACGGAAACCGTGAGCAGTATGATCACCGACGCGATCACGATGATCGTCGTCGAGTGCCCACGCCTCCCCTAAGGAGTGGGTCGTACGTGCCTCGGGAACATGATGACAGCCGCCCTCACAGTGGTGGGCAAAGGATTCCAGTCGACCCCAGGGAACCGGGCTTTGATGCGAGATCTATTCTCGTTCAGGGTCTAGTCGACAGAAACAGAGCTCACAGAGAAGGCCATGACAGAGATTTTCCAACCAGCAGCAGAGTGTTGATGATCGTTGCAGAAATTAAAATTTTCTACGCATCACCAAGATCAATCTATGGAGTGTTCCAGCAACGAGAGGGATAGGAGTGCATCTACATACCCTTGTAGATCGTGAGCGCAAGCGTTCAAGTGAACGGGGTTGATGGAGTCGTACTCGTCGTGATCCAAATCACCGATGACCGAGTGCCGAACGGACGGCACCTCCGCATTCAACACACGTACGGTTGGGAAGACGTCTCCTCCTTCTTGATCCAGCAAGGGGGAAGGAGAGGTTGATGGAGATCCAGCTGACGACGGCGTGGTGGTGGAAGTAGCGGGGATCTCGGCAGGGCTTCGCCAAGCTCAGCGAGAGGGAGAGGTGTTACGGGAGGGAGAGGGAGGCACCAGGGGCTTGGGTGCGGTTGCCCTCCCTCCCCTCCACTATATATAGGGGCCAAGGGGGGAGGGGGCGGCCCCTCTAGATCCCATCTAGATGGGGGGGGGGGGCGGCCAAGGGGGTGGCTTGCCCCCCAAGCCAAGTGGGGCGCCCCCCATCCCTAGGGTTTCCAACCCTAGGCGCAGGGGGAGGCCCAAGGGGGGTGCACCAGCCCACCAGGGGTTGGTTTCCTTCCCCACTTCAGCCCATGGGCCCCTCCGGGATAGGTGTCCCCACCCGATGGACCCCCGGGACCCTTCCGGTGGTCCCGGTACAATACCGGTGACCCTCGAAACTTTCCCGATGGCCGAAACTGGACTTCCTATATACAAATCTTTACCTCTGGACCATTTCGAAACACCTCGTGACATCCGGGATCTCATCCGGGACTCCAAACAACTTTCGGGTTACCGCATACAAATATCTCTACAACCCTAGCGTCACCGAACCTTAAGTGTGTAGACCCTACGGGTTCGGGAGACATGCAGACATGACCGAGACAACTCTCCGGTCAATAACCAACAACGGGATCTGGATACCCATGTTGGCTCCCACATGCTCCTCGATGATCTCATCGGATGAACCACGATGTCGAGGATTCAATCAATCCCGTATACAATTCCCTTTGTCAATCGGTACGTTACTTGCTCGAGACTCGATCGTCGGTATCCCAATACCTCGTTCAATCTCGTTACCGGCAAGTCAGTTTACTCGTACCGTAATGCATGATCCCGTGACCAGACACTTGGTCACATTGAGCTCATTATGATGATGCATTACCGAGTGGGCCCAGAGATACCTCTCCGTCATACGGAGTGACAAATCCCAGTCTCGATTCGTGCCAACCCAACAGACACTTTTGGAGATACCCGTAGTGCACCTTTATAGTCACCCAGTTACATTGTGACGTTTGGCACACCCAAAGCACTCCTACGGTATCCGGGAGTTGCACAATCTCATGGTCTAAGGAAATGATACTTGACATTTGGAAAAGCTCTAGCAAACGAAATACACGATCTTGTGCTATGCTTAGGATTGGGTCTTGTCCATCACATCATTCTCCTAATGATGTGATCCCGTTATCAATTACATCTGATGTCCATAGTCAGGGAACCATGACTATCTGTTGATCAACGAGCTAGTCAACTAGAGGCTCACTAGGGACACGTTGTGGTCTATGTATTCACACATGTATTATGATTTCCGATAACACAATTATAGCATGAACAATAGACAATTATCATGAACAAGGAAATATAATAATAACCATTTTATTATTGCCTATAGGGCATATTTCCAATAGTCTCCCACTTGCACTAGAGCCAATAATCTAGTTATATTGTGATGAATCGAACACCCATAGAGTTCTGGTGTTGATCATGTTTTGCTCTAGGGAGAGGTTTAGTCAACGGATCTGCTACATTCAGGTCTGTATGTACTTTACAAATATCTATGTCTCCATTTTGAACACTTTCACGAATGGAGTTGAAGCGACGCTTGATATGCCTAGTCTTCTTGTGAAACACAGGCTCCTTGGCAAGGGCAATAGCTCCAGTGTTGTCACAGAAGAGAGTCATCGGGCCCGACGCATTGGGAATAACTCCTAGGTCGGCAATGAACTCCTTCACCCAGATTGCTTCTTGTGCTGCCTCCGAGGCTGCCATGTACTCCGCTTCACATGTAGATCCCGCCACAACGCTTTGCTTGCAACTGCACCAGCTTACTACCCCACCATTCAAAATATATACGTATCCGGTTTGTGACTTGGAGTCATCCAGATCTGTGTCGAAGCTAGCATCGACGTAACCCTTTACGACGAGCTCTTCGTCACCTCCATAAACGAGAAACATATCCTTAGTCCTCTTCAGGTACTTCATGATATTCTTGACCGCTGTCCAGTGTTCCATGCCGGGATTACTTTGGTACCTTCCTACCAAACTTATGGCAAGATTTGCATCAGGTCTGGTACACAGCATGGCATACATAATAGACCCTATGGCCGAGGCATAGGGGATGACACTCATCTTTTCTCTATCTTCTACCGTGGTCGGGCATTGAGCCGTGCTCAATCGCACACCTTGCAATACAGGCAAGAACATCTTTTCTCTATCTTCAATATCTTGTCAAGGTACGTACTTTGTGAAAGACCAATGAGGCGTCTCGATCTATCTCTATAGATCTTGATGCCTAATATATAAGCATCTTCTCCAAGGTCCTTCATTGAAAACACTTGTTCAAGTAGGCCTTTATGCTTTCCAAGAATTCTATATCATTTCCCATCAACAGTATGTCATCCACATATAATATGAGAAATGCTACGGAGCTCCCACTCACTTTCTTGTGAACACATGCTTCTCCATAAGTCTGTGTAAACCCAAACGCTTTGATCATCTCATCAAATTGAATGTTCCAACTCCGAGATGCTTGCACCAGCCCATAGATTGAGCGTTGGAGCTTGCACACCTTGTTAGCATTCTTAGGATCGACAAAACTTTCCGGCTGCATCATATACAATTGTTCCTTAAGAAAGCCGTTAAGGAATGCCGTTTTTACGTCCATTTGCCATATCTCATAATCATAGAATGCGGCAATTGCTAACATGATTCGGACGGACTTCAGCTTCGCTACGGGTGAGAAAGTCTCATCATAGTCAACCCCTTGAACTTGTTGATAACCCTTAGCGACAAGTCGAGCCTTATAGATGGTCACATTACCATCCGCGTCTGTCTTCTTCTTAAAGATACATTTATTTTCTATGGCTCGCCGATCATCGGGCAAGTCAGTCAAAGTCCATACTTCGTTTTCATACATGGATCCTATCTCGGATTTCATGGCTTCTAGCCATTTGTCGGAAACTGGGCCCACCATTGCTTCTTCATAGTTCGAAGGTTCACCGTTGTCTAACAACATGATTTCCAAGACAGGGTTGCCGTACCACTCTGGTGCGGAACGTGTCCTTGTGGACCTACGAAGTTCAGTAGGAGCTTCCGAAGTACCTTGATCATCATCATCATTAACTTCCTCTCTAGTCGGTGCATGCACCACATGAACATTTTCCTGAGCTGCGCTACTTTCCGCTTCAAGAGGCAGTACTTCATCAAGCTCTACTTTCCTCCCACTTACTTCTTTCGAGAGAAACTCTTTCTCCAGAAAGGATCCGTTCTTAGCAATAAAGATCTTGCCTTCAGATCTGAGGTAGAAGGTATACCCAATGGTTTCCTTAGGGTATCCTATGAAGACGCATTTCTCCGACTTGGGTTCGAGCTTTTCAGGTTGAAGTTTCTTGACATAAGCATTGCATCCCCAAACTTTTAGAAACGACAGCTTAGGTTTCTCCCAAACCATAATTCATACGGTGTCGTCTCAACGGATTTCGACGGAGCCCTATTTAAAGTGAATGCGGCAGTCTCTAAAGCATAGCCCCAAAATGAGAGCGGTAGATCGGTAAGAGACATCATAGATCGCACCATATCCAATAGAGTGCGATTATGACGTTCGGACACACCATTTATTTGAGGTGTTCCAGCGGCGTGAGTTGTGAAACTATTCCACATTTCCTTAAGTGTGTGCCAAATTCGTGACTCAAATATTCCCCTCCATGATCTGATCGTAAGAACTTTATTTTCTTGTCATGTTGATTCTCAACCTCACTCTGAAATTCCTTGAACTTTTCAAAGGTCTCAGACTTGTGTTCCATTAAGTAGACATACCCATATCTACTCAAGTCATCAGTGAGAGTGAGAACATAACGATAGCCACCGCGAGCCTCAACACTCATTGGACCGCACACATCAGTATGTATGATTTCCAATAAGTTGGTTGCTCGCTCCATTGTTCCGGAGAACGGAGTCTTGGTCATCTTACCCATGAGGCATGGTTACTTGACGTGTCAAATGATTCATAATCAAGAGACTCCAAAAGTCCATCTCGCATGGAGCTTCTTCATGCGTTTGACACCTATGTGACCAAGGCGGCGATTACCACAAGTATGTGGGACTATCATTATCAACCTTAAATCTTTTGGTATTCACACTATGAATATGTGTAACATTACGTTCGATATTCATTAAGAATAAACCATTCACCGGTGAGCATGACCATAAAACATATCTCTCATATAAATAGAACAACCATTATTCTCAGATTTAAATGAGTAGCCATCTCGAATTAAATGAGATCCTGATACAATGTTCATGCTCAAAGCTGGCACTAAATAAAAATTATTGAGGTTTAAAACTAATCCGTTGGTAAATGTAGAGGTAGCATGCCGACGGCGATCACATCGACCTTGGAACCATTCCCGACGCGCATCGTCACCTCGTCCTTCGCCAGTCTCCGTTTATTCCGCATCTCCTGTTTTGAGTTACAAATATGAGCAACCACACCGGTGTCAAATACCCAGGAGCTACTACGAGTGCTGGTAAGGTACACATCAATAACATGTATATCACATATACCTTTGGTGTTGCCGGCCTTCTTGTCCGCTAAGTACTTGGGGCAGTTCCGCTTCCAGTGATCACTTCCCTTGCAATAAAAGCACTCAGTCTCAGGCTTGGGTCCATTCTTTGGCTTCTTCCCGGCAATTGGTTTACCGGGCGCGTCAACTCCCTTGCCGCCCTTCTTGCAGTTCTTCTTACCCTTGCCTTTCTTGAACTTAGTGGTTTTATTCACCATCAACACTTGATGTTCCTTTTTGATCTCAGCATTGAATACACCTCAGGAATGGTCTTTTCCATCCCCTGCATATTTAAGTTCATCACAAAGCTCTTGTAGCTTGGTGGAAGCGACTGAAGGATTACATCGATGAAGGCGTCATCCGGGAGATTAACTCCCAGCTGAGTCAAGCGGTTGTGCAACCCAGACATTTTGAGTATGTGCTCACTAACAGAACTATTTTCCTCCATCTTACAACTGAAGAACTTGTCGGAGACTTCATATCTCTCGACCCGGGCATGAGTTTGGAAAACCATTGTCAGCTCTTCGAACATCTCATATGCACCGTGTTGCTCAAAACGCTTTTGGAGCCCCGGTTCTAAGCTGTAAAGCATGCCGCATTGAACGAGGGAGTAATCATCAAGACGTGGATCGCCAAGCGTTCATAACGTCTTGGTTCTCTGGGATGGGTGCTTCACCTAGCGGTGCTTCTAGGACATAATCTTTCTTGGCAGCTATGAGGATGATCCTCAGGTTCCGGACCCAGTCCGTATAGTTGCTACCATCATCTTTCAGCTTGGTTTTCTCTAGGAACGCGTTGAAGTTGAGGGCAACATTAGCGTGGGCCATTTGATCTACAAGACATATTGTAAAGATTTTAGACTAAGTTCATGATAATTAAGTTCATCTAATCAAATTATTCAATGAACTCCCACTTAGATTAGACATCCCTCTAGTCATCTAAGTGATACATGATCCGACTCAACTAGCCCGTGTCCGATCATCACGTGAGACGGACTAGTCATCATCGGTGAACATCTCCATGTTGATCGTATCTTCCATACGACTCATGTTCGACCTTTCGGTCTCTTGTGTTACGACGCCATGTGCATACATGCTAGGCTCATCAAGTCAACCTAAGTGTTTTGCATGTGTAAATCTGTCTTACACCCGTTGTATGTGAACGTTAGAATCTATCACACCCGATCATCACGTGGTGCTTGAAACAATGAACTTTCATAGCGGTTGCACGCTTAGGGGAACACTTTCTTGAAATTATTGCGAGGATCATCTTATTTAAGCTACCGTCGTTCTAAGCAAATAAGATGTAAAACATGATAAACATCACATGCAATCAAATAGTGACATGATATGGCCAATATCATTTTGCCCCTTTTGATCTCCATCTTCGGGGCGCCATGATCATCGTCTTCACCGGCATGACACCATGATCTCCATCATCATGATCTCCATCATCGTGTCTTCATGAAGTTGTCTCGTCATCCATTACTTCTACTACTATGGCTAACGGTTTAGCAATAAAGTAAAGTAATTACATGACGTTATATGTTGACACACAGGTCATAAATAAATTAAGACAACTCCTACGGCTCCTGCCGGTTGTCATACTCATCGACATGCAAGTCGTGATTCCTATTACAAGAATATGATCAATCTCATACATCACATATATCATTCATCACATCCTTTTGGCCATATCACATCACACGGCACATGCTGCAAAAACAAGTTAGATGTCCTCTAATTGTTGTTGCAAGTTTTTACGTGGCTTCTATAGGTTTCTAGAAAGAACATTTCTTACCTACGTAAAACCACAACGTGATATGCCAATTTCTATTTACCCTTTATAAGGACCCTTTTCATCGAATCCGCTCCAACTAAAGTGGGAGAGACAGACACCCGCTAGCCACCTTATGCAACTAGTGCATGTCAGTCGGTGGAACCTATCTCACGTAAGCGTACGTGTAAGGTCGGTCCGGGCCGCTTCATCCCACGATGCCGCCAAAGCAAGATAAGACTAGTAGTGGGAATAAAATTGACAACATCTACGCCCACAACAAGTTTGTGTTCTACTCGTGCATAGAAACTACGCATAGACCTAGCTGATGATGCCACTGTTGGGGATGGTTGCAGAAATTAAAATTTTCTACGCATCACCAAGATCAATCTATGGAGTGTTCTAGCAACGAGAGGGATAGGAGTGCATCCACATACCCTTGTAGATCACGAGCGGAAGCGTTCAAGTGAACGGGGTTGATAGAGTCGTACTCGTCGTGATCCAAATCACCGATGACCGAGTGCCGAACGGACGGCACCTTCGCGTTCAACACACGTACGGTTGCGGAAGACGTCTCCTCCTTCTTGATCCAGCAAGGGGGAGGGAGAGGTTGATGGAGATCCAGCAGCACGACGATGTGGTGGTGGAAGTAGCAGGGATCTCGGCAGGGCTTCGCCAAGCTCAGCGAGAGGGAGAGGTGTTACGGGAGGGAGAGGGAGGCGCCAGGGGCTGGGGTGCCGCTGCCCTCCCTCCCCTCCACTATATATAGGGGCCAAGGGGGGGCACCGACCCCTCTAGATCCCATCTAGATGGGGGGGGGGGCAAGGGGGGTGGCTTGCCCCCCAAGCCAAGTGGGGCGCCCCCACCCCTAGGGTTTCTAACCCTAGGCGCAGGGGGAGGCCCAAGGGGGGCGCACCAGCCCACCAGGGGCTGGTTTACTTCCCCACTTCAGCCCATGGGGCCCTCCGGGATAGGTGGCCGCACCCGGTGGACCCCCGGGACCCTTCCGGTGGTCCCGGTACAATACCGGTGACCCCCGAAACTTTCCCGATGGCCGAAACTGGACTTCCTATATACAAATCTTTACCTCTGGACCATTCCGGAACACCCCGTGACGTCCGGGATCTCATCCGGGACTCCGAACAACTTTCGGGTTATCGCATACAAATATCTCTACAACCCTAGCGTCACCGAACCTTAAGTGTGTAGACCCTACGGGTTCGGGAGGCATGCAGACATGACCGAGACGACTCTCCGATCAATAACTAATAGCGGGATCTGGATACCCATGTTGGCTCCCACATGCTCCTCGATGATCTCATCGGATGAACCACGATGTCGAGGATTCAATCAATCCTGTATACAATTCCCTTTGTCAATCGGTACGTTACTTGCCCGAGACTCGATCGTCGGTATCCCAATACCTCGTTCAATCTCGTTACTGGCAAGTCACTTTACTCAATCCGTAATGCATGATCCCGTGACCAGACACTTGGTCACATTGAGCTCATTATGATGATGCATTACCGAGTGGGCCCAGAGATACCTCTCCGTCATACGGAGTGACAAATCCCAGTCTCAATTCGTGCCAACCCAACAGACACTTTCAGAGATACCCGTAGTGCACCTTTATAGTCACCCAGTTACGTTGTGACGTTTGGTCTGGGAGTTGCACAATCTCATGGTCTAAGGAAATGATACTTGATATTTGGAAAAGCTCTAGCAAACGAACTACACGATCTTGTGCTATGCTTAGGATTGGGTCTTGTTCATCACATCATTCTCCTAATGATGTGATCCCGTTATCAATGACATCTGATGTCCATAGTCAGGAAACCATGACTATCTGTTGATCAACAAGCTAGTCAACTAGAGGCTCACTAGGGACATGTTGTGGTCTATGTATTCACACATGTATTACGATTTCCGGATAACACAATTATAGCATGAACAATAGACAATTATCATGAACAAGGAAATATAATAATAACCATTTTATTATTGCCTCTAGGGCATATTTCCAACACAGAGTGCATGTTTCAGGTCCAGAGGGCTTCAGCAGAGCCATCAGGGCCGCGGTGATTCCTCCCAACTTCAGGTTGGCGACTGGAGTCAGTAAGTTCACTGGTGAGTCCAAGCCTGACACTTGGCTTGAGGACTACCGAGTGGCTGTTCAGATTGGCGGCGGCAATGATGAAGTGGCCATGAAGCACCTTCCTCTGATGTTGGAGGGCTCGGCCAGAGCGTGGTTAAATCAGTTAGCACCCGGCAGTATTTATAGCTGGGAAGAGCTTGCCCGAGTGTTTGTCAGAACATTCGAAGGAACATGCAAACGACCAGCAGGGCTAACAGAGCTGCAGTCTTGTGTACAGAAGCCAAATGAAACTTCGAGGGATTGTATCCAGAGATGGATCACGTTGCACCACACGGTGGAGAATGTGTCTGATCACCAAGCAGTTTGTGCCTTCAAGGAAGGTGTCAAATATCGAGAGTTGAATCTGAAGTTCGGTCGGACCGAAGATATGTCTCTGAGTCGGATGATGGAGATAGCCACCAAGTATGCCAATGGTGAAGAGGAGGATCGGCTCCGGAGTGGCAAGCACAAAACAGTCGCCCACGAAACCGGAGGAGGGAACTCGGTCGAGCAGAAGTGCAAAGCCGAGCCAGCCGCTCCTGGAGAAGCCTTAGCCGTGACTCAAGAAAAGTTCAAGGGGAAGCCCAAGGGGCCATGGAACCCTAAGAAAGTAAAAGATCAAGATGGGAATGATGTGCTGGATTTGCCATGCCACATGCACACAAAGAAAGGTGTAGAGGGCAATCTCATTTACCCGAAACATACCACTCGACAGTGTCGGCTCCTAATCCAGCAGTTCCAAGAGAAACAACCCAAAGAGAAGGAAAAAGAGTCGGACAAAGAGGAAAGTGATGATGGTTACCCTCACGTCAATTCCACTCTGATGAGTTTTGCTGATGTTGAAAGCAAAAGTCGACTGAAAGTCATCAACAGAGAAGTAAACATGGTGGCTCCGGCGACGCCCAATTATTTGAAATGGTCTCAGACTGCCATTACATTCGACCACTCTGATCACCCGACGCATATAGCCACCCCCGGGAGGCAAGCATTGGTGGTCGACCCAGTCGTCGAAGGCACTCAGTTGACTAAAGTTCTGATGGATGGTGGCAGTGGCCTGAATATACTGTATGCGGAGACGTTGAAAGGAATGGGCATTCCGATGTTCAGAATCAGTGAAAGCAATATGAGTTTCCATGCAGTCATTCCTGGCAAGAAGGCTGAGTCACTCGGCCAGATCGCCCTTGATGTAGTTTTCGTTGATTCCAAGAATTACCGCAAAGAAAAGTTGACATTTGAAGTTGTGGATTTCCAGAGTGCTTATCAAGCTATTCTGGGCATGCCAACTTATGCACATTTTATGGCTCGACCATGTTACGTGTACCTCAAATTGAAGATGCCTGGTCCTAAAGGTGTGAACACTATCACTGGCAATCGAAAGAAGGCAGAAGAGTGCTTCCAGAAGGGCTCGAAGATCACCGATGCACAGATGGCGGTAGTGGAATTGCATGAGTATCAGAAAAATGCAGATCCGAGTGATTTGTTGCGAGCTAAGAAGCCTGCCACAGATTCAACATTTCAGTCGTCTGGCGAAAGAAGCTGATTCATATTCACCCGACGGATCCCAATGCAGCTCCGACTCACATTTCAACAACACTCGACTCCAAATAGGAAGAAGCGCTCATCCAGTTCCTCCAAGAGAACTGGGACATCTTTGCATGGAAACCTTCTGACATGCCAGGTGTTCCCAGGGGGCTGGCTGAGCATCGTCTGCGAGTCGACCCAAAAGTGAAACCAGTCAAAGAACATCTTTGACGGTCCGCCGTGCAGAAGAGAAAGGAAATCGGTGAAGAAGTGGCTCGGCTGCTAGCAGCTGAGTTTATCCGAGAGATTTACCACTCCGAGTGGCTAGCTAATGTTGTCATGGTCCCTAAGAAGGACGCGCCACTTCGCATGTGCATTGACTTCAAGCATAACAATCGGGCCTGCCCGAAAGATCACTTTCCTCTCCCTCGCATCGACCAAATAGTCGACTCGACTGCGGTGTGTGAGCGTTTGTCCTTTTGGACGCTTATTCGGGTATCATCAGATCCGTCTGTATGGACCCGACGAGATAAAAACAGCTTTCATCACCCCATTTGGGTGCTTCTGTTATGTCACCATGCCATTCGGCTTGAAGAACGCTGGAGCCACATTCATGCAGATGATTCAGAAGTGTTTACTCACTCAAATCAGCTGGAATGTGGAAGCGTACATGGATGACATTGTGGTCAAGTCACGTAAAGGTTCCGACCTACTGGCTGACCTTGCTGAAACCTTTGCCAACCTCAGAAGGTATGATATCAAGCTTCATCCATCAAAGTGCACATTCGGAGTTCCAGGCAGAAAATTGCTCGGTTTTCTCGTTTCCGAACGAGGGATCGACCCTAACCCAGAGAAAGTGGGTGCCATACTCCGGATGAAACGCCCCGTGCGTGTGCATGATGTCCAGAAGCTTACTGGTTGTTTGGCCGCCCTAAGTCGATTCATTTCTTGCCTGGTGAAAAGGCATTGCCTCTTTACCGATCGATGAAGAAGTCGAGATAAGTTCGAGTGGACTCCACGAAGGTGATGCAACATTTGCGAGCTAAAAGCCCCGCTTTCCACCCAGCGGTGCTTGCTGCCCCAATCAAGCAAAGAACCTTTACTGCTTTACATTGCAGCCCTTTGGACAAGTCGTCAAGATAAAGATTACTTACGGTCGGCGGGAAGAAGAAGGAAAAGCCTATAAAGTTCAACGCCCAATATATTATAAGTTCAAGTTTTGACTCCATCAAATCAAAGATATCCTCATTATCAGAAGCTTGTTTATGGGATTTATATGACCACGAAGAAGGTTGCGCATTACTTCTCTGACCACTCCATTACAGTCGTCAGCGATGCTCCCTTGTCAGAGATTTTGCACAATAGAGACGCAACTGGTCGAGTGACAAAGTGGGCAATTGAACTCCTTCCCTTGGATATGAAATTTGAAGCAAAGAAAGCTATCAAGTCCCAAGCAATAGCAGATTTCCTCGCCGAGTGGATCGAACAACAACTGCCGACTCAAATTCACTCGGAGCACTGGACCATGTTCTTTGATGGTTCCAAGATGTTGAATGGTTCCGGTATTGGGGTGGTACTGGTATCCCCCCGAGGAGACAAGCTCAGATATGTCCTCTAGATTCACTTTGATTCCTCCAATAACGAAGCAGAATATGAAGCACTCTTGTATGGGTTACGTATGGCCATTTCACTCGGCGTCCGTCGCCTTATGGTCTATGGCGACTCATATTTGGTAGTCAATCAAGTGATGAAGGAGTGGGACATCAAAAGCCCAACCATGACTGGTTACTGCAATGCGGTGAGGAAATTGGAAAAGAAGTTTGAAGGGTTAGAGCTCCATCATATACCCTGACTGAAAAATCAAGCAGCCGATGATTTGGCAAAGATAGGTTCCAAGAGAGAAGCCATTCCCAGCAATGTGTTTTTGGAACATATTCACACACCGTCAGTTTAAGAAGATCCTTTCACTGAAGAGCCCCCGCAGCCTAAGAGTGCCACAGATCCGACTGAAGTCGAGGTCCCAGCCGTGGTCGACCTGATCATGGGGGTTTTGGTCATCACTCCCGATTGACGATTGCCATACATTGCATATATCCTTAGGAAGGAACTCCCGGAGGATGAAGAAGAGGCTCGACCGGATCGTCCAGTAGATCCAAAGCCTTTCTTTGTGATAAGAGGACAACTGCTCAGGAAAGCGTAACCGGAGTCAGCTAGAAATACATAACACCAGAAGAAGGTCGAGTGATCCTCAATGACATCCACTCGGGGACCTGTGGTCACCATGCGTCCTCTCGGACCATTGTGGCTAAAGCATACCGAGCTGGGTTTCTTGTACGAGCAAATGAAATGGCGAAAGATATAGTCGACAAATGTGAGGGCTGCCAGTTTTACTCCAATATGTCTCACAAACCTGCGTCAGCCCTGAAGACCATTCCACTCGTTTGGCCCTTTTCCGTTTAGGGATTGGATATGGTTGGACCGCTGAGAACTGGTAGGAGCGGCTTCACTCATGTGCTTGTAGCAGTCGACAAGTTTACCAAATGGATTGAAGCTAAACCTATCAAGAATCTTGAAGCCAGTACTGCTTCCAGCTTCATCAGAGTTGACATTCAAATATGGGGTTCTGCATAGCATCATCACTGACAATGAATCGAACTTCGATTCTGATGAGTTCAGAACCTTCTGCGCATCCCAAGGCACACGAGTCGACTATGCTTTAGTCGCCCATCCCTAGTCGAATGGACAAGCAGAAAGAGCAAATGGCCCGATTCTCAAAGGACTGAAACCCTGACTGATGTGAGATCTCAAGCACGCAGCGGGCGCCTGGGTTGATGAACTTCCATCAGTTCTTTGGGGATTGAGGACAACTCCCAATTGGTCGACTGGCCGAACTCCATTCTTCTTGGTCTATGGAGCTGAAGCTGTTCTGCCGAGTGACTTACTTCACAATGCACCACGAGTCAAGCTCTTCTCTGAAGATGAAGCAGAACAGGCTCGGCAGTATGCGGTCGACCTCCTAGAGGAGGAAAGAGAGATGGCTTTGATCCAGTCGACCATTTATCAACAAGACTTGCGTCGATTCCATGCCAGAAACATGAGGGGTCGAGCTTTCCAAGAGGGAGACTTGGTTCTTCGAGTGGATCAGCAGAAACCACACAAGCTCGCCCCTTCTTGGGAAGGCCCCTTCATAGTCACCAGAGTTATTCACAATGGAGCATACCATCTTTACAATGTCGAACATCAAAAAGACGAGCCACGGGCTTGGAACGCGGAGCTACTCCGCCCCTTTTATACTTAAGTACTCATTCAGATGAGATGTAATAAGAAATACCTTTGTAGTCTTTTTATCAAAGACAAGAGCTTTATAGTCTTCCTAAACGATTGTTGTTGCTTTTGTTTGCATTTGAAATCCCCCAGTGGGTGACTTTGCTGTGAATCCGTTTCGCCTAAGTTTAAAAATCCCACCGAGTGGTGAGCAAGCCTCTCACTCAGGGGCTTAGCCGCGAATCCGTTTCGCCTAAGTTTGAAAAATACTACCGAGTGGTGAACAATCCTCTCACTCGGGGGCTTAGCCGCGAATCCGTTTCGCCTAAGTTTGAAAAATCCTATCGAGTGGTGAGCAATCCTCCAACTCGGGGGCTTAGCTGCAGTCCAGTACGCGCCTAACTTTATAAAATCCTACCGAGTGGTGAGCAATCCTCCCACTCGGGGGCTTAGCTGCAGTACAGTACTCGCCTAAGTTTAAAAAATCCTACCGAGTGGTGAGCAATCCTCCCACTCGGGGGCTTAGCTGCAGTTCAAGTACTCGCCTAAGTTTAAAAAATCCTACTGAGTGGTGAGCAATCCTCTCACTCAGGGGCTTAGCTTCTGATCCGATTACTCGCCTAAGTTTAAAAAAATCCTACCGAGTGGTGAGCAATCCTCCCACTCGGGGGCTTAGCTGTAGTCCAGTACTCGCCTAAGTTTAAAAAATCCTACCAAGTGGTGAGCAGTCCTCCCACTCGAGCGCTTAGCTGCAGTCCAGTACTCGCCTAAGTTTAAAAAATCCTACCGAGTGGTGAGCAATCCTCCCACTCGGGGGCTTAGCTGCAGTCCTGTACTTGCCTAAGTTTAAAAAATCCTACTGAGTGGTGAGCAACCCTCCAACTCGGGGGCTTAGCTGCAGTCCAGTACTCTCCTAAGTTTAAAAAATCCTACCGAGTGGTGAGCAATCCTCCCACTCGGGGGCTTAGCTGCAGCCCAGTACTCTCCCAAGTCTAAAAAATCCTACCGAGTGGTGAGCAATCCTCCCATTCGG
Source organism: Aegilops bicornis (assembly GCA_021605145.1). Taxonomy (NCBI): domain Eukaryota; kingdom Viridiplantae; phylum Streptophyta; class Magnoliopsida; order Poales; family Poaceae; genus Aegilops; species Aegilops bicornis. Next base: position 152,307,420 of record CM038673.1, read on the forward strand.
GGGCTTAGCTACAGTCCAGTACTCGCCTAAGTTTAAAAAATCCTACCGAGTGGTGAGCAACCCTTCCACTCGTAGGCTTAGCTGCAGTCTTGTACTCGCCTAAGTTTGAAACACATCCCTGTCCGCAAGGACAACGAAGTGCAGGTCGACTGCAACCTTCTCCTTTGGAGCTGCGCCACAAATACAATGTACGCTCCATCCTTATCCGCAAGGACGACGAGGTGCAGGTCGACTGCAACCTTCTCCTTCGGAGGTACGCCACAAGTACAATGTGCGCTCCATCCCTATCCGCAAGGACGATGAGGTACATGTCGACTGCAACCTTCTCCTTCGGAGCTGCGCCACAAGTACAATGTGCGCTCCATCCCTATCCGCAAGGACGACGAGGTGCAGGTCATTCGCAACCTTCGCTTCCCGGAGCTGCGCCACAAATACAATGTGCGCTCCATCCCTATCCGCAAGGATGACGAGGTGCAGATCGACTGCAACCTTCTCCTTCGGAGCTGTGCCACAAATACAACGTGTGCTCCATCCTTGTCCGCGAGGACGACTAGGCGCAGGTCGACTCAAGTCCCCACTTCAGGGCTGCATCTCAAACACAAAGGCCATTCCAAGTGTAGAACAAATTCCAAAAGCAATCGCAAACATATCCTGAGATAAATCAAGTTCAGATGAACCCTAAAAGTTCAAGACCGCAGATCAAAGTACTCGGGCATTCAGCCCGAAAGAGTTTAGCGGTTACAAAAACCACTCGGCATCCCAAGGCAAATTTAAGGTGGAGCATAAAATTTTGTTCACTCCGCAGGATGAAGGCTGGCAAGCTCGACGAATTCGTCCAGGTCAATGCCATCGGCAATCCGAGTGGCGGCAGCAATGAAAGTCTCCATAAAGGATTGGAAATCATGCCTCTTGGTGTTGGCGACCTTGATCGCTGCCAGCTTCTCTTCTCACGCTTCTTTGCAATGGACGCGAACCAAAGACAGAGCCACATCAGCACCGCACCGGGCAAAAGACTTCTTTCTCTCCTGCACTCCACCAGGAATCTCGTTAAGTCGAGTCATCAGAGACTCGAGGTCATTCTGGAGCGTTGCCCTTGGCCAGATTGCTGTGTTGATCTGCGATGTTGCAACCTTCAGTCGAGCGAGATAGTCAATGACACCGTTGATGTGGTATTCCAGTCAGAGCATGTTCATGGCAGATTCATCGGCTACAGGGGAGTTGATGGGGTCCAAGCTTGGTTCAATTCGCCCGGTCTCCTCCTTGAAGTCCCGGCAAAACTCTGCATGCACAATCCGAAAGTGAGTCAATAGTTGTATGCCGAGTCGACGAGGACAAACCAGCCAGAGCAACAGATATACCTTTAAGCTTGACGAACAACTTCTTAGCAAGGCTCTTCAGATAACTCTCCAGATCGTTCCTCCTGCGGGCAATGCCTTCCATCTTCTCGCTCAGATTGACCTTGTCCTTCTTCAAGCGAGTTACTTCCTTATTGGCTTCGTCCAGAGCAGATTTGATCCTGGTGTTTTCCTCCTCCAATTTGCCGACTGAAGCCAGCTTCTGTTCAGCCAGAGCGGTTTTCTCATCAGCCTTTTTCTGCATGGCAACCAGATCTTGATCCTTTTTCGCCAAAGCCTGGTTCAGTTTCTCTGAAAAGAAATAAGGCCTGATTTAGAAAAAGTAGAAGGAAATCTAGATCAAAGAGAAACCAGTCGACGAATCTTTCTTACCAGTGGCGTCATCTTTGGCTTTCTGCAGCTCTTGGCCAACTCCAAATCAAGGTTGAGCTGAATCTGTTGTTTCTCCAGGTCAGCAAAGCGAGCTCCAAGATCACAAGATTTCTGCAACCAAAGAACGACTCAGTTGACTAGGGAAAAGATTGGTTATTTCGTAAGAGTAAAAGGATAAAGACAACAAATTCTAAGACTACTGCCGAATCAAACATCCAAAAGTAGTCTCGGGGACTACACCCAGTGGGTGCACTTAGCGTGCCCCATCGGTTCGGGCTTTACACTTTCGACAAGGCCTTTCCAGCGCGAGTGCAAAAAAAGAGAGAGAAAGAAACAAACAGAGTCTTTAGACCAGAGTCGACTGCCATCAGTCGACCACGGTCTCGGAGACTACACCCAGTGGGTGCACTCAGCGTGCCCCCACCGGCTCAAAATTCCACTCGACATGGCTGACCGGACTGAGTGAAGAAATTCAAAATTCAAGACTACAGTCGACTGCCCGTAGTCCATCATAGTCTCGGGGACTACACCCAGTGGGTGCACTCAGCGTGCCCCACTAGTCCAGAAATTCAATCGACGACAAATCGAAACACCCAGTGGGTGTATAGGAGCAAAGATCCCTTGAAAGAGAGTTTTCAGGTATCATATCCTAAACAGAGCAGGCCAAGAGAGTCAGTCGACAATCTGCTAACCTGAACGTTGCTCTGGAGAGCGGAGCTGACATCATAAGCAGCCTGGCTGGCATCCCGCACCATCTTCATCTTTTCCATCATGATGCCCGCTTGGCGTATAGCTTCTTTGGCAGCACCCACTTTGTCCTCTGGGACGTGATGTGTAGCAAAAACTGAAGGTGGATCGGCAGGAGCTTGGGCGGCTGACGCAGAAGGTAGAGCACTCGACAACGGTATGGCGAAAGAGACAGAAGTCCGATTGGCATCACCGGCATCCAGAACTACCGGTTCCGCCACCGGCATCGACTGAGGCGTCTTGCCAGCGGACGTTTTCCCGTTCCTCCTCCCCAAAGGCCTCTGTGGATCGTCCTCATCATCGTCGGGCAGGTCAATGACATTGGGAGCTGTAAAAAGATCAGTCACCAAAATTACATCGCCCGATTGGATATACCACAGTTCAATCGACAAAAGGAAGACAAAATAACGAAGATCGTACCAAGATTGGAGGTGACCGCATCTTCCATTTCCTCGTCCTCGTTTTTATAAGCTGAAGTCCCAGAGGTAGCGGCACTGCCAGTTTCAAGATTCATCTGGTCAAACCAAAGGAAAGACAAGCAACACAGAACGTCGAGTAAATGCGAAAGAAAAACACTCACGCAGAAGCAACAGGGATATCAATCTTAATCTTTGGCAGCGCCTTCCGAGGCTTCTCCACCACAACCTTGGACTGCTTTGGGGCTTTCTCAGTCGGTGCCGGAGAGGACGTCCGAAGACGCTTTGTCGACTGACCAGTTTGAGCGATCGCCTTTTCACGGGCGCTCGACCGATCTTGATCGAGCTTGGATCGCCTCTCCCTGCGAGGAGGTGAATCGACCTCTTCCTCGTCACTCGAGTCGTCACTCTCCTCGTTCCCCTCTCCGTCAGAATGCCACTTGCCACTTTCACCTCCGCTTGCCTCCCCCTCCGGATTCTGCTCCTACTCTCCATTGGGCATCGAGTACATTTCGGTAAGGGCCTGGAAAAAAACAAGCAGAACGAAGTCAGTCGGCGAAGCATAAACAGCTGCACGATTAAATCAAGATTACAGTCGGAAGTTCAGAATTAGACCTTGTCTGGGTCGTAAGATTGGTCGAGCAGAGGAATTCTCCTGGCTCCCCTGGGGTTATCTTTGTTTCTAGTGATACTCGTCAGCCACCCCTCCAACATGGTCTCGTCGACCTCCTCTGGATGGGTCCGAGTGGTGTCATCAGTGCCCGAATAAATCCACATCGGGTGGTCACGAGCTTGAAGCGGCTGGATGCGTCGCCAGAGGAAGACCTCCAACAAATCCATGCCGGTCACCCCATCACGGATAACTTGAACTACTCGTTCGACCAACACCTTAACTTGTGCCTTCTCCTCTGGGATCACCTTCAAAGGGGAGGGCTTCCCCACTCAGGCCATGGAAAAAGGAGGAAGTCTAGTCGACTGCCCTGGAGTCGGCTGGTCTTTACAGTAGAACCAGGTCGACTGCCACCCACGGACCGAATCGGGAAGGATCATGGCTGGAAAAGAACTTTTGCCCCTCATCTGAATCCCAAGCCCCCTGCACATCTGAATCACTTGCGTCCTCTCGTCACTCGGATTGGCCTTTTTTACCGTCTGGGAGCGACATGTGAAAATGTGCTTGAAAAGGCCCCAAAGGAGGTCGGCAACCCAAGAAATTTTCACAGAGACACGAAGGCAGCAAGGTACACGATGGTGTTGGGAGTAAAATGGTGGAGTTGCGCCCCAAAGAAATTCAAGAAGCCTCGAAAGAAAGGGTGAGGAGGCAAGGAAAACCCGCGGTCGACGTGAGTGGCGAGCAGAACGCACTCACCCTCGCGTGGCTGCGGCTCGGTCTCGTTCCCCGGGAGCCGCGTCGATTCGTGGGGGATCAGTCCCCCCTCGACCAGGTTGTCAATGTCGTCCTGACGGATCGCCGAGCGAGTCCAATCGCCCTGGATCCAGCACGGCGGCAGGCCGGACCTCAAGGAAGATCCGCCCCGGCCGGACTTCTTCCCCTTCGCCTTCGCCGTCGCCTTCTTCGTGCACTCCAGAGCCACCGTCTTCTCTTTCCCCATCGTCGCAGACGGAGCAAGAGCAGGCGCAACGGAGAAATCTGAGAAAGAGGAAGAAGAATGGGGGCGCACTGTTCAAAAGCCCCGGTCCGGCGCCTTATATGAGATTACTTCTGAGTGACTGACTTGTAGGCCCGGGCGATCTTATCAAATCCCGCAGCAGTCGCGCGCGCGATACGTGGCAAAAAGGGCAGCACATAAATCGAGGTGGCACTGCCTTATCCAGCGTGATTACTGTGGCCTCCTCCGCCCCGCGCGCATCACAAAATTCGAATCCCGCGAGATCCGCAGACAGCAGAACAACTTGTCAGACGGAAGATCTCCTCCACATCAGCACTCGGAGCTCTTCCAGTAAAAGTGCACTCGACAAAGACAAGAATGGATCAAGGCGACTGAAAAAGAAGTTGACATCACCACCTCGGTTCGTTGATCCAAGACCAGGCACACCCGAAGTGCTAAAAATGAGTCGGAAGTATTTTTCAACTCCTTCCCCACTCAAAACCTGACCCATTCGGGGGCTAATGACGAGGACATGTACCTAGGGTAGGGTCATAGGCCTGACCTAGATACCCTCCCCAAGGACATCTCTTTACCACCAGGAGCATTCGAAGAAGAATCATCTTTCAATCGACCATGAAGTGTTCCACTCGACAGATTTGAAGTCACTCGACCATGAAGACTATCACTCGACTGCTAGGAGATCTAAAGCTACTCCACATTGCAATGGTCGGTCATTATGTAGCTTTAATGATCATTATGTCACTTTATTCTTAGCGTTACCAGTAACGCCTATCTTAATGTACTTTAAACCCTCACAGAATCGAGGTTTGGAGGGTGCAGCGAACTCTATATGAGCCACCCCCGTCCTCAGTGACAAGGGTTCGCACCCCCTGTTACTCACACGCATATAATCCAGTCGACCGCCTCCGGGCTTCGAGACGTAGGGCTGTTATTTCCTCCGAGAAGGGCCTGAACTCGTAAAACTCGCGTGTACAACTCCTCCATAGCTAGGATCTTGCCTCTACAACACTACCCCCATTCTACTGTCAGACTTAGAACCACGACAGCGGATGCCTGGAATAGGGGTTAATCATAAGTGTCATGCTTGTCCAAGAAAGGGCAGTACCCAAGCACCGGTCCACCCACATATCAAATTATCAAAGTAACGAACGCAAATCATATGAGCGTGATGAAAACTAGCTTGACGATAATTCCCATGTGTCATCGGGAGCGTTTTCCTTCATATAAGAGTTTGTCCAGGCTTGTCCTTTGCTACAAAAAGGATTGGGCCATCTTTCTGCACCTTATTTACTTTCATTACTTGTTACCCGTTACAAATAACCTTATCGCAAAACTATTTGTTACCGATAATTTCAGTGCTTGCAGAGAATACCATACTGAAAACCGCTTGTCATTTCCTTATGCTCCTTGTTGGGTTCGACACTCTTACTTATATAAAGGACTACGATAGATCCCCTATACTTGTGGGTCATCAAGACTCTTTTCTGGTGCCATTGCCGGGGAGTGAAGCGCCTTTGGTAGGTGGAATTTGGTAAGGAAAAAATTTTATATAGTGTGCTGAAATTTACTGTCACTTGTTACTATGGAACATAATCCTTTGAGGGGCTTGTTCGGGGTATCTTCACCCGACCAAGAGAGCAAAGAGTTGCTCTGAACCTCTGAACCTTTGAAAATGTTTACTTTGAAATTCCTTCAGGTATGATAGAGAAACTGCTAGCTAATCCTTTATAGGAGATGGAACATTACATCCCGATTTGCACCTAATCTATGTGGATGAAGTTTGTGTATTATTTAAGCTTGCAGGTATGCCTGAGGATGTTATCAAGAAGTAGGTCTTCCCTTTATCTTTGAAGGGAAAGGCATTGACATGGTTTAGGCTATGTGATGATATGGGATCATGGAACTACAAACGATTGAAATTGGAATTTCATCAGAAGTTTTATCCTATGCATCTTGTTCATCGTGATCGCAATTATATATAATTTTTGGCCTCGCGAAGGAGAAAGCATCGCTCAAGCTTGGGGGAGGCTTAATTCAATGTTATATTGATGCCCCAATCATGAGCTTTCAAGAGAAATTATTATTCAAAATTTTTATGCTCGGCTTTCTCTCAATAATTGCTCCATGCTCGATACTTCTTGTGCTGGCTCTTTTATGATGAAGACTATTGAATTCAAATGGGATTTATTGGAAAGAATTAGACTTAACTCTGAAGATTGGGATCTCGATGAAGGTAAGGAGTCAGGTATAACACCTAAGTTTGATTGTGTTAAATCTTTTATGGATACCGATGTTTTCCGTGAATTTGACACTAAATATGGACTTGACTCTAAGATAGTAGCTTCTTTCTGTGAATCCTTTGCTACTCATGTTGATCTCCCTAAGGAGAAGTGGTTTAAATATAATCCTCCCATTGAAGTAAAAGTAGTTGAACCTATTAAAGTTGAAGAAAATACTATCACTTATAATGTTGATCCTATTGTTCCTACTGCTTATATTGAGAAACCACCTTTCCTTGTTAGAATAAAGGATCATGCTAAAGCTTCAACTGTGGTTCGTAAGAGTAACACTAGAACACCTACACCCCCTGAGCAAATTAAAGTTGAACCAAGTATTGCCATGGTTAAAAATCTATTGGCTGATAATATTGATGGGCATGTTATTTACTTCTGCGATGAAGCTGCTAGAATTGCTAGACCTAATACTAAAAATAAACATAGACCTGTTGTAGGCATGCCTGTTATTTCTGTTAAAATAAGAGATCATTGCTATCATGGCTTATGTGATATGGGTGCTAGTGCAAGTGCAATACCTCATTCCTTATACAAAGAAATTATGCATGATATTGCACTGCTGAGATAGAGGAAATTGATGTTACAATTAAGCTTGCCAATAGAGACACTATTTCACCAATTGGGATTGTTAGAGATGTTGAAGTCTTGTGTGGGGAAGTTAAATATCCTGCTGATTTTCTTGTTCTTGGTTCCCCACAAGATAACTTTTGTCCCATTATATTTGGTAGACCCTTTTTGAATACTGTTAATGCTAGGATAGACTGCAAAAAGGATGTGGTTACTATTGGTTTGGGGGATATGTCTCAGGAGTTTAACTTTGCTAAATTTCGTAGACAACCCCATGATAAAGAATTGCCTAGTAAATATGAAATTATTGGTCTTGCTTCTATTGCCGTGCCTCCTAATGATCCTTTAGAACAATATTTGCTCGACCATGAAAATGATATGTTTATGAATGAAAGAAGGGAAATAGATGAAGTATTATTTAAACAGGGACCTATTTTGAAACACAACTTGCCTGTTGAAATCCTAGGGGATCCTCCTCCACCCAAGGTTGATCCCGTGTTTGAGCTTAAACCATTACTTGATACTCTTAAATACGCTTATCTTGATGAAAAGAAGATATATCATGTTATTATTAGTGCTAACCTTTCAGAGCATGAAGAAAAGAAATTATTGGAAACTCTAAAGAAGCACCGTGCTGCTATTGGATATACTCTTGATGATCTTAAGGGCATTAGTCCCACTTTATGCCAGCATGAAATAAAATTGGAGAAAGACGCTAAACCAGTTGTTGATCACCAACGACGGTTAAATCCTAAGATGAAAGAAGTGGTAAGAAAATAAATACTAAAGCTTCTGGAGGCAGGTATAATCTATCCCGTTACTGATAGTTAGTGGGTAAGCCCTGTCCATTGCACTACAAAAAAAGACACATCCGTGACATTTTGGGCCGAACGAATTTTTTTTCTGTCATACATATGACACTTCTATGACGATAATTGTGACAAAACCCGGTATCATCATAGATGTGGTGGGCTCCTACTTCTATGACAAAAAATCATGACAGAAAATGGGCTTTTCATCCTGGGCGGGCCGGAGACGCAGCTACATAACATTCTTTGGGCCGTCCATGACGGAAAAAACCATGGTAGAAGCAAGGGGAAGGAAAATTCCGGGAGTTCCCGGTTACGGTGGGAGGTCGGGGGCCGAGCGATGCGCGTTTCTCTTGTACACGTACGCATGCGTGTGCGAGGCGTTAGCTCTAACTGAACCCGAGCGAGGCGTTGGGCTCTAACTGAACCCAAGCGATTACCGCAGTTACGCTGCATCGAACTCGGCGATCGATCGATGGCTGTTAATCGAACTCGATCGGCGATTCTTCGCTATCGCCGCTAATCAAGTCGATCGATGCTACCTCTGGGATGAACAGTGAGCGTTGCAGGGGGGGAAGGTTTGGATGAACAGTGAGCGGTGGCGTTGCCTCTGGATGAACAGGACCCCGTGGTGTGGTGGAGGGCTGGATGAACAGTAGACGGTGGAGGGGTGCCCGTGGAGGGGTGGATGAACAGGACCCTGTGGTGTGGAGGGCTGGATGAACAGTAGACGGTGGAGGGGTGCCCGTGGAGGGGTGGTTGAACAGGACCTCGTGGTATGGATGGCTGGATGAACGATAGACGGTGGAGTGTTGCCCGTGGAGGGGTGGTTGAACAGGACCCCGTGGTGTGGAGGGCTGGATGAACAGTAGACGGTGGAGGGGTGGTTGAACAGTAGCCGGTGGAGTAGTGCACGGTGGAGGCTGGATGAACAGGAGCCCGTGGAGGCTGGAGGAGGTCGACGGTGGAGATGAACAATATCCCATGGAGCCCCGTTTTGCGGTACGCCACACCCCTCCCGATGAACAGGACCCCCGTTTCGACCGTAGGAGGTCCGTTTTGTGGTACGCCACACCCCTCCCGATCAACAGGACCCCCGTATCAACCGTAGGAGGTCTGTTTCCTCCGTTTTGCGGTACGCCAGACCCCTCCCGATCAACAGGACACCGTTTCGAATGTAGGAGGTCCGTTTCCTCCGTTATGTGGTACGCCAGGCCTCGTTTCCATTGCCTTTTCCGTCCAAGCCCTCCCGATGAACACGACCAGCATTCCGTTCCGACCCAGCCGGTTGGCTCCCACGCGTTCCGTTGCCTCCCGATGAACACGACGCATTCCGTTGCCTCCCGATGAACACGATGCATTCCGTTGCCTCCCCATGAACACGACGCATTCCGTTGCCTCCCCATGAACACGACGACGCTGTTTCTCCGTTCCGACCAAGCCATGTCAACGAGCCGTCGCTGTAGGTATGCGCGATTAGGCGTTCGAGACCCCGCCCGTATGTACACATACGTGGCCGTATTTTCTTTCTTGCACCCTGGCCGTTGTACGTACGTGTACTTGCTACGTGCGCGCCTCTACTATGACATGTGCGCACCTCTACTACAACACGTGCGCGCCTCTACATCGACCAGTATGTACGTACACGTTCGCGGACTGTAATGACAACGCTTACGTATGCTTCGACCAGGTGGGTCACGAGTGTCGAGCACTTCCTTGCTGCGAAGATGTAGTCAGTGGGTCCCAGCGATCGGCGAATCTTTTTTTGCCCGGACGCAGTTCCTTGCGTGCGAAGATGTAGCTGGTGGGTCCCATCAGTTAGGGGGAAACATTTTTTTTTCGCGAAATACAGTGGCCCGTCTGGTGGGTCCCAGCTGTCAGGTGGAGGAATCATTCGCGTAATAAGGAGGCACTTCCTTGCTGCGGCCGTGGACCCAGCTGTCAACCTCTCCACGTACAGTCCACGTCTGATGGAAGTCGTTCCTTGACCACGTTGACCACGCTGCGCCAAGAGCACCAGGGCGGTGGACGACGGCGAGGCCTAGGAAGGGGACGACGGGGAGCCGGGGAAGACGCGGCAGTGGAAGCCCGCGCGGAGAGGAGTACGAGGGTTCACTGGGTTTGGCTGTGGTGTGAGGCTGCCGTCATTGCGAGGCCCGCCAGCGGTGGGAATAGTAGGGGGCTGTGAGGCCTCCGCGGCAGCACAACCGGCCACGGGAGGCAGGAGCATGCGACACGACCGGCGCTACTTTGGGCAGCTGGAGCAAGAAGACCAGAGGTTGAAGAAGCACTACGGCCGTTGGATGGACATCGTACGGTCACTGGAGCTAGAATTGTTCATATTGACTAAAGTTGACAAAGGCCCCCGTCCTGGTTGAAAGTGCAATCATGCCCTTACATTATGTTTTTGTTGTTTATGACAATCTACATGTAGGGGACTAACAATGGCTGCCAAGTAGATTTCAGGTGTTGGTCCCCAGTTCGTCAAAATTGTGTGTGGATCAAGAGCATACGAAGTGAGTTCTCTCAAGGTTGAAGTGGTAAAATGATGTTTCATTTTATGTTTCTTGAGTTATAGGGATCCCGCACTATTAAGAGGGGATCAAAGGGGATAGTGCTAGATTTGCTCAAGTCAACATCTTCTATTTCTACTTCCTCACATCATATTCCAACATAGGCATATTTCACTCCTATCCAACACAATTCCACTCATATCCTATATACCAAATAAATCCATAGCCAACTAGGTTCCCCAAAATATATGATCTAACCTTTGCATACTTTGCATCCTCCATTTTGGTTTATCTTGGGTGGTTCTCTAAGTGAGGACCTAGAGCTTTTCCATATCTTCAAAACGAGCCCAAGACCATCAAAATCAGAGTCCGGATGAGAAAGTTATGGATGTTTTACTTTTGGGGGCGCCTGCAGTTTTTGTGTTGGCCGGATATCCGGGACTTGGCCCGGAAATCCGGCCATAGATGTCCAGAACCGTGTGAAATGATGGTTTGCCCCCCGGATGTCCGGCGATCTTCCGGATGTCCGGGCTTTCCTGTTTTGCCGGATGTCCGGGCTTGACCCCCGGATGTCCGGCTCCTCTGTTCTGCCCTGTTCTCCAAGTGGCTTGACAGTCGGATGTCCGACCTCCGGCCGGATGTCCGCCTGCCCGATCACTTGCACTACAACGGTCATATTTGAGCACACACTATATATATTGCCTCTCTTCCCCACGAGAGAGGTTGACCATTCACTTTGAACAAACCCTAGAACACTTCTCACACTCTCTCTCATTTCTCCACACCAAATCTTAGATCCCCAAGGGATTTGAGAGCTTTGGAAAGAAGTTGTCCGATCAAGTGATAGATCCACTTCTCCTCCTTCTTTGCACCCAAGGAATTCGTGATTTGAGCAAGTCTTGAGCAAATCCCCATCGATCTTGTTACTCTTGGAGGTTGGAGACTCCTAGGCGGTAGGAGTCCTTCGGAGAGGAATCGACCTTTGTGATTACCCCTGGATAAGTTTGTGAGGGTTTGGAGACCACCCCAAGGTCTACCACTAGTGGTTGAGAAACGCCTTCGTGGTGTTGTCTCAAAGGGAGAATAGGGTGAGCCTTCGTGGCGTTGGTGTGCCTTCGTGGTAACATCCACCTCTCTAACGGTGACTAGCTTCCCTCCAAGGAAGTGAACATCGGCATACATCCTCGTCTCCCGGAGTTGCGGTTATTCCTAACCCTAAATCTATACTTGTGGTTACTTGTTTTGTTTGCACTTACTTACATCATATTGTGCTTGCTCACTTATATGCTTGTGTTACTTGCCTAGTACTTCGTACTTACTAGCAATTGTTAGGCTCACCTTCATATTCCGCACTATTGCCTAAAATTGCTAAGTAATAATTAAAATTTTGTAATTGTACCTATTCACCCCCCTCTAGGTCCATCTCGATCCTTTCAATTGGTATCAGAGCCTCGTGCTCTATTCTTGTGGCTTAACCGCCTAGAGCGAGATGAACCCGGATGGGACTCCACAGTTGTAGATCCTAAGGATAAAGGCGAGGCTTCCTCTGAAGTCAAGTCCTTTACGTCGGAGGATCTAGAACGGGCCCTTGCTAAGCAAAAAGAGGAGCATGATGCTTCTCTTGAGGCCTTGGTCCAAATGAGATTAGCCACGTTGTCCATAGTGCTTGCACCACTCTCGGGTGGTGCTGCTTTGAGGCCAACTGTGCCTACTCCATCACTTGGTCAACAACCTCCTAGCAATGAACACGCCAGTGTTCCTTGGCTTTATGCAAGACCTCAGGTTGAGAAACCAAGATATAACCCTCAAGGCAAACCTCCTTTACTAAGCGCCACTTCCGATTTTGCCTTGTGGAGAGTTGCTATGCAGGATCATCTTCGACATGGAAATGATGAGATGTTGGAGATCCTGGAGTATGGCTATCATGTGGTTGATCCAAAGAACCCCACACCAAGAGAATTATATGACAAGAACCTCAATGACACTGCAATCATGTGTATAAGGAGAGGCATGGATGAAAAGCAAAGGAGACCGTTCATACACATCACAAGTGCCAATGAACTATGGGAAACTATCATACGATCCAAGACTGGCACCTCTACCCTCCGAAGTGCTCAATATGAAATTGCCAAGGGGCAATTGCAAAACTTTTGTATGTAGAAAGGTGAAACCCGCAATCAACTCCATGAGCGCCTCATGACTCTCACTGCCGATATTGAGTCATGTGAGTGTGACAAGACACAAGATGGATTCAACATGACTAAGAGATTCCTTGTGGATAAATTGCTTCATGATCTTGCTCCATATCACCATCAAATGGTGTGGGACATAAGACAACACGATACCTTCAAGGAAATGACTACAGATGACATCATATCCACCTTTCAACTATTTGAAGAGTCAAAGGCTAATGCCACAAAACATCTTGCCATGCATGGTTCCCCATCATCAAAGGTCAATCTTGCATTGAAGGCCAAGCATGTATGTGAAGATGAGCAAAGTGAAGAAGAAGAAGAAGATGACGATGATGAAGATGGTGATGAGATTGAATCCGACGAGGGCCCATCATATGAAGACATGGCTCTCTTTGTCAAGAAGGTTAGCGCGGGAAAATTCAAGGGAAGATTCCAAAAGAAGAAAGTAAGAAAATGCTACAACTGTGAGGAAACCAACCACTTCTAAAATGAGCGCCCTTATGAGAAGAGAGAAGATAAACCAAGGTTTCCCAAGACCTTTCCTAAGAAGAAGTTGCCAAATCCTTTAAACTCCAAGCTCAAGAAGAGAGATGGGAAAGCAATGGTGGCTCAAGAAGAATCCGATCCGGATGATGTTAGTGGTGTTGCCGGAGTTGCTCAAGATTCGCAAAACACATTGAGGCTAGTAAATAAGAGTGGTGAAGTTGTCACCTACAACTACATGAAGGATTACAAGGGCAACGCTCACAAGTGCCTCATGGCGAAGGCCGTGGTAGAAGATGGAGAGGATCAAAACTCTCCAGACAAGGTCAAGGTAACCCCACGATCAAACCCTCCTCTCTTCACTCCTCCTACTCCTAGTGATGAGTATCTTGATGCGGAGGATAGTTATGAGGATGATGATCTAAATGATCCTATGCTTGCTAAACTTAATAAGTTCATGTGCTCCCTCAAAGGAAAGAAGCTCACTATGTTTCAGATATGCTTATGGAGATGGTGAGTAAGCACACCATCACCATTAAGGAACTTCGAAACCCTCGTCACCGAGGAAAAGGAAAAATGTGAAACCCTTGAGCGGAAAGTCCAATATGAGGAAACACGAAATGATGAACCATGCTTAAAAATTGGTGCAAATATTGATGTTCATACTAAAGATCTTGCCTCCTTGAAAAAGGCTATTGGCTCTTGTGAAGAGTTGATGAATGATAAAAGTAAGCTTGTGAAGTCTCATGTTTCTCTCTCTAAGGATTGTGAGCTTCTATCCGTGTCCCTCAAGACTAAGGAAGAAGAGCTCACCCTTCTTACAAAGAGTTTTGAGATGCTCAAACTTACTTATCTTGAAACTCTAGCTAAGGCTTACTCGTCTCCTATTATAAATGTTGATGCTTGTTCTACTAACTCTAGTAGTGATCTAGCATCTATTATTGAGGATAATCGTTTTCTCAAGGCTCAAATTGAGAAAGGGCTCATGACATGTGCTCAAGGGCAAAAGAACCTTAATGAGGTGTTGAGCCAACACAATGAAGTGTTCGCCAAAGAGGGACTCGGGTTTGACCTAAGCACAAGCAAGAAGAAGACATCCTTTCAAAAGTGCACCACCCCTTTAAAAGAAACTTTTGTACGAGAAGGACACAAGGAGAAAGGTAAGGTTGGTAGTGGGAAGGCCACAAGGGGCATGCCCACTCTCAACAAGCCAAAACAGTTCATGCCTCCATCCTATGTACTTTGTAAGACTAAGGATGGAGAAGTTTATGCAAAGTTTGTTGGTCCTCAAAATGCATTTCGGTTTTATGCTATTTGGGTCCCTAAGACCCTTGTGACTAACTTGAGAGGTCCCATTGCAAAATGGGTGCCTCTAACCAAGTAATAATTATGTGTAGGTTGCCTTCTCGGTGGAGTAAAATGGGTGATTGATAGTGGATGTACAAATCATATGACCGGAGATAGCAAATTGCTCTACGATTTCATGGAAGCTATTCAACCATTTATGAGCATTATGTTTGGTGGAGGATCAAAAGGACAGGTACTTGGATTGGGGAAGGTGGCTATCACAAATGACATGTCTCTTGCAAATGTCATGCTTGTCCAATCCCTTAAATATCATTTGCTTTTTGTTCGTCAATTGGCTTCTGTTGGTTATGATACACTATTTGGACTAACGGATGTGAAAGTCTTTAAGAGAGATACTCTCGAAGTGGCCTTTGTTGGAGAGTTGGATGGCAACCTTTACACGGTTGATTTCTCGAAAGAGAGCACATTCCATGCAACTTGTCTAATGGCCAAGGCCGACAAGGTGGCTATGGCATCACGGCTAGCCCATGTCGGCATGAGGAATC
Source organism: Aegilops bicornis (assembly GCA_021605145.1). NCBI lineage: Eukaryota > Viridiplantae > Streptophyta > Magnoliopsida > Poales > Poaceae > Aegilops > Aegilops bicornis. The sequence goes on from CM038673.1 coordinate 152,322,652, forward strand.
TTCAAGATCTCTTAAAGGGTAATCACATCCTTGGACTAACAAATGTCTCTTTTGAGAAAGATCGTGTGTAGTGCATGTATACCCGGGAAGCAACATCAATCAAAGCACCCACCCAAGAATATTGTGTCTACTTCAAGGCCTTTGGAGCTCCTTCATGTGGATCTCTTTGGGCCTCCTTCGTGGGATAGTCTTGGTGGGAAAAAGTATGGACTTGTCATTGTTGATGATTACTCAAGATATACATGGGTGTTTTTCCTCAAGTCGAAGGACGAGACGAAGATCACTTTCATTGACTTTGCCAAGCAAGCACAACGCAAGTTTTACAAAGAAATCTTGGCAATAAGAAGTGACAATGGATCTGAGTTCAAGAACTATACCTTGGAAGAATTCCTTAGTGATGAAGGGATTGAGCATCAATATTCAGCTCCATACACTCCTCAGCAAAATGGTGTAGCCGAAAGGAAGAACCGCACCCTTGTGGAGATGGCAAGGTCCATGTTGGATGAATACAAGTCACCACATAGTTTCTTGGTCAAGGTTGTCAACACCGCATGTCATGCATCAAACCGGCTTTTCCTCCGCACTATATTGGAAAAAGACTCCATATGAGCTTCTAACTGGAAACAAGCCAAATGTCAAGTACTTTCGTGTATTTGGGTGCAAATGTTTCATCCTCAACAAAAGAGAAAGGTTAGGAAAATTTCAATCCAAAACAATTGAGGGTATATTTGTTATTATGGCTCAAACTCTCATCAAGATATAGAGTCTACAACAAATCCAATGGATGTGTTGTAGAAACTTGTGACGTGGTGTTTGATGAATTTAATGGCTCCCATGGGGAGCAAGTTGATCTAAGTGATGTAGGTGAAGAAGATTCTTCTCAAGACATTTTGACCATGGGTGTTGGTGCACTTCTTCCTATGGAACAAGAACCTCATGATGATGAAGAAGAAGATAGAAGTCTCACACATCATCAAACTACTTCAACATTCATAACACCACAAGCCCCTATTGCTCAACCGATACCTTTAGCCCAAGTTGAAGAGGATGATCAAGCTCCTCCTCATGACAATCTTCAAGAACAAGAACAAGAAAGTCCAATCATTGATGATGAACCTCAACAAATGCAACATGAACAAGAAGATCTTCCTCCACACATTAATGATCCATATGTTGAGGATGTGGATGATGGACATGAAGTTGAACCTCGTGAAACCCTTACCTCTATCATGCAACGAGTGGCGGTCGTGTTGATGTTGACAAAATACTCACGGCATATCGGAAGGTAGAGTCACTCGTAAACACTTGACCAACTTTTGTGCTCACTTCTCTTTTGTGTCTAGTTTTGAACCCATCAAGGTACAAGATGCATTGATGGACAACGATTGGCTAGTTGCTATGCAAGAAGAGTTGAACAGTTTTGAACGCAACCAAGTGTGGTCATTAGTTAAGAGGCCACCTACCGAACACAACGTAATTGGAACAAAATGGATTTTCAAGAACAAACAAGATGAGAATGGTGTAATCATCCGAAACAAGGCAAGGTTAGTGGCACAAGGGTACTCACAAGTTGAAGGTTTGGACTTTGGTGAGACCTTTGCCCCGCTGTCTGCCTTGAATCCATTCACATCTTACTTGCTTATGCTGCTTTCAATGGTTTTACACTACATCAAATGGATGTGAAGAGTGCTTTCCTTAACGGTCCTCTACAAGAAGAAGTATATGTATCACAACCACCTGGGTTCGTTGATCCCGATCACAAAGACTATGCGTATAAACTTCATATGGCTTTGTATGGCCTCAAACAAGCACCTCATGCTTGGTATGATCATCTTAAGAAGTTTTTACTCGATGATGGTTTTGTGAGAGGGGTGATCGATCCTACTCTTTTTACTAAGAGGGATAAGGGTGATTTGATCTTATGCCCAATCTATGTAGATGATATCATTTTTGGTTCTCCTAACATTCATTTGTGCAAGAAGTTTGCGGCTTCAATGACCAAGAATTTTGAAATGTCACTCAATGCGGATTTGAAGTTCTTCCTTGGTTTTCAAATTCAACAATTTCAAGAAGGAATTTTCTTGTCCCAAGCAAAGTACCTCAAGGATATCCTAGAGAAGTTTGGTATGTCCGATGCTAGTCCATGTAAGACACCAATGCCAACCAAAATAACACTCACTTGAAGACACAGACGGTATCCCTTGACCCATCTAAATACCGCTCTATGATTGGTTCATTGCTTTATCTTTGTGCATCTAGACCAGACATCATGTTTAGTGTATGCATGTGTGCTAGATTTCAAGCTTCCCGAGGGAAAGTCATCATAAGGCGGTTAAGCATATTCTTAGATACCTTGTTCACACCCCAAAGTTGGGTCTATGGTATCCCAAGGATGCTAAGTTTGATCTCATTGGATACACGGATGCGGATTGGGCCGAAGACAAAGTGGATCGTAAGTCCACCTCCGGTGCATGTCAATTTCTTGGACGCTCCTTGGTAAGTTGGTCATCGAAGAAACAAAATTGTATTGCCCTCTCTACCGCAGAAGCTGAATACATTGCTGCCGCCGGTAAACCTTTCAGTTATTATGGATGAGGCAAACTTTGAAGGATTATGGTATCACCTATAGACATGTGCCTCTTCTATGTGATAATGAAAGTGCTATCAACATTGCCGAGAACCCCAAGGATCATCTCCGCACCAAGCACATTGATATTAGATATCACTTCTTGAGAGATCATGTTGAGAAAGGCGATATTCACATTGATCACATTGGGACAGATTTGCAACTGGCAGATATTTTCACCAAACCATTGGATGAAGCAAGGTTCTGTCGACTTAGGCGTGAACTTGGTATCTTGGAGCTTGACAACATTATGTGAAATCTAGTACTCACCCATGCTTAAACTTAATGTCTTGTCTTGATGTAGGCATATATTTAGGGGGAGACACTCAATCCATGAGTTCTCTCACCTTACATAATGCATAAATTGAACAAACACTCTCAAAGTTATCATAGTTTTTCAAACTAGGATACTTTAATATGATGGAGTAGTGACCATGTGCTCAAAGTTTATATCTTTGTGGTACTATGTTCCATATGCTCAAACATGGTGACGCTACCACCGCTTGTACAATGCTTATATGGACCCTTCTTCCTAATCATGTTTGGATTATTTATGTATCTTAGCATGGCCTTAGACGTCTCAGGTTGTCCTCCTTATTAATCTCATGTAAACCACTTGGCGGTGTCTATATAAAATTACTCGGGTCGGCCCCCTCCTTCACATCTCCCCCTCGCGCGTGTCGTCTGTCCAGTGACCGGACATCCGGGTCTCGCGCCGGACATCCGGGCTCTGTGAAAAATTCCTTGCCCATCAAAACGATCATGAACTGCCGTCAGTGGCCGGACATCCGGGCGCTGCTTCTCTGGTCTCTGTTTTCCACTCACCGGATATCCGGGCCTTGCCCCGGATGTCCGGCCCGTTGCCCGCAAGTCGCGTATACCTGGGAAGGGGGTGTGGGGTTTGGGGGGAAGTTCCATTTTCCTTCCCTTCGTCCCTCTCCTCATCTCCCCTCACAGCCGCCGCCACCTGGCCACCACTCTGGTACTGCCCCGGCCATCTCCTCCGACCTCTGGCCCTGATCTCTTGCCAACAGACTCTTCTCCTCCCGATCTACGATTCTATCCAATCCATTTCTTGGATTGTGGCTTGAGTCTCTCGGGAGGGGCCGGTGTTCGGTGGGATTCACCTCCGGAGTTCTTCATGGCTCGTACCAAGAACTGCGGTCCCAAGCGTCCCGGGGTGTCTACTCGGGTTGATCGCCGACAAGGCCCCACCGACTCTGATGAGTATGCGCGGCCCAAGAAAAAGAAGGTCTCCACCAAGAAGAAGAAGCGAGCACCATCCACCAGTCCGTCGGCTTCGGATCCAGTTGATGCAGACTATGTTGGAGAGGAAGAGGATGATAAAGGCACCACGACGATCTGTTGGACAGTCCAAGCCCGGTACTAGGAGGGCGCCGATGCCTCAAGTTCGTGGTTACGCAATACCCATTGACCATGGTCGCCGCATCTCCATGGAGCTTCCTCGATAGTGGAGGTCGCCCCACTCACGACTTCACAACTGTGGGGGCAGGGCAATATCTTCAGTTCCGCCGGGATGTTAATCCCTATGAGATGGTGGCTGATGCCGAAGATCCTCAGTTCCGGACTCGTATGCAACAGGATCTCTATTCCAGCTTTGTCCATGGGCGTGGCCTTGCTCCTCACTCATACTTGGATCTAAACTTCCTGCGTGATAATCCTGCCATGTTCCCTAACGATCCAGTCAAGATCATTGATAACATGACTCTTGGTCCTGCAATGACCTTCAGCGTGATTGGAGTGAAGCTGCCATTCTACAGTTCTATGCCACTGCTTTCTTTGGTCCGGACAACACTCTCACTTGGATGACCGATGACACTACACTGAGCATCACCTATGTCAGGTTTGTTCAGATTTTGGGTCTCTCAGGTGTTGGCCATTGCATCCACAATATGGATCTAGAGGGCAAGCCCAAAGGGATTGATGCTTGCTTGCCTCTTGTAAAACCTACCTCTCAGCTAACTGAGGAAGAAAAAGCATATCCAGTCAATGAGGTATCCATCTTCCGTGCTCCCTTCTTCATCATCTTTCAGTGTGTGCTTCGCACTCTGGATCCTAAGAAGGGAGATCGCTCGAGGGCTCGCAACTATTGTATTGACTTGATGGTTCATATGCATGAGAAACCCACTGTGCCTCTGGACACTGCCAACTTCATTTGGCATGAGATTCGCCTTTGCAGTTTTATTCAGACGCCGCGGTTCCCTCATGCCCCATATATTCAGGCTCGATTGATCACACTGCTCCCTTTGAGGTGGTTAAGTCAGCTGTGCACTCCATTTGGAAACCTCCTCCTCACATGCGCCCGATGACTATGGCTTCTACTCAGCCTAGGAGGTCTGGCCGGTGAGAGGACATTGCTCCTACTCAGCCTTAATCGGGTTCTTCTGTTCCATCTTCCTCGACCGGTCCTCGTATCCATTTTGAATCATTCTTGGGTAAGGCTCAGTCTGCTATCATGAAGGCAATCACCTTCAGCTGTCAGCAGAATCATGATGTTCAGAAGCGCCTTGTCATCTCCAAGAATATACTCAAACAGTGCCTCCGTGACCGTGGGAGTCCCGTTAGTGATGATGATCCTCTTCCCGCAGCTCCATCCTCGTCCACTTTCGGTTTTCCATCTCATGCTGATTACCCCGAGTTTCTTGATGTTGATGATGACATCCGTCCAGAGTGATTGAGACTGTTTAGTTTTCGCCCCTTTTTCCTTGTTGCTGTCAAAGGGGAAGAAGTAGTATCGTAGTAATATGGTCATGCTATGATATGTTATTCCAACCTATGGTACTTGTTCGCTTGAGACTATGTTATGATTATGTTTATGCTGCTACCTATGGTACTTGTTCGCTTGAGACTATGTTATGATTATGGCATGGCCATGAAATGTTCTCAGTCTATTTAAAGTGTTATGATGATTTCATATTCTATTTAAAGTGTTATGATGATTTCATATGTGGATTTCATATGTGTTCGTCTCTTACTTCTTTAATTCTTTAAGTTACATATGGAATCATACGAACCTTTGTGTTGGTTATCCTAATATATTCATCGCATGCACACAATGAGGGGGAGCTAAAAGCAAATTGTAACTAAACATATTCTGTATCCATTTTGCTCCCATGATTATCATTGCTAAGACTATTTATTACATCTATGATACTACATGTATGAGTGTCATCAACAAACAAAAAGGGGGAGATTGAAAGTGCAATCATGCCCTTACATTATGTTTTTGTTGTTTATGACAATCTACATGTAGGGGACTAACAATGGCTGCCAAGTAGATTTCAGGTGTTGGTCCCCGGTTCGTCAAAATTGTGTGTGGATCAAGAGCATACGAAGTGAGTTCTCTCAAGGTTGAAGTGGTAAAATGATGTTTCATTTTATGTTTCTTGAGTTATAGGGATCCCGCACTATTAAGAGGGGATCAAAGGGATAGTGCTAGATTTGCTCAAGTCAACATCTTCTATTTCTACTTCCTCACATCATATTCCAACATAGGCATATTTCACTCCTATCCAACACAATTCCACTCATATCCTATATACCAAATAAATCCATAGCCAACTAGGTTCCCCAAAATATATGATCTAACCTTTGCATACTTTGCATCCTCCATTTTGGTTTATCTTGGGTGGTTCTCTAAGTGAGGACCTAGAGCTTTTCCATAGCTTCAAAACGAGCCCAAGATCATCAAAATCGGAGTCCGGATGAGAAAGTTATGGACGTTTTACTTTTGGGGGCGCCTGCAGTTTTTGTGTTGGCCGGATATCCGGGACTTGGCCCGGAAATCCGGCCGTAGATGTCCAGAACCGTGTGAAATGCTGGTTTGTCCTCCGGATGTCCGGGCTTTCCTTTTTCGCCGGATATCCGGGCTTGACCCCCGGATGTCCGGCTCCTCTGTTTCCTACTACATTTCGCTTGTTCTCCAAGTGGCTTGACAGGTCGGATGTCCGGCCTCCGGCCGGATGTCCGCCTGCCGATCACTTGCACTACAACGGGCATATTTGAGCACACACTATATATATTGCCTCTCTTCCCCACGAGAGATGTTGACCATTCACTTTGAACAAACCCTAGAACACTTCTCACACTCTCTCTCATTTCTCCACACCAAATCTTAGATCCCCAAGGGATTTGAGAGCTTTGGAAAGAAGTTGTCCGATCAAGTGATAGATCCACTTCTCCTCCTTCTTTGCACCCAAGGAATTCGTGATTTGAGCAAGTCTTGAGCAAATCCCTATCGATCTTGTTACTCTTGGAGGTTGGAGACTCCTAGGCGGTAGGAGTCTTTCGGAGAGGAATCGACCTTTGTGATTGCCCCCGGATAAGTTTGTGAGGGTTTGGAGACCACCCCAAGGTCTACCACTAGTGGTTGAGAAACGCCTTCGTGGTGTTTTCTCAAAGGGAGAATAGGGTGAGCCTTCGTGGCGTTGGTGTGCCTTCGTGGTAACATCCACCTCTCTAACGGTGACTAGCTTCCCTCCAAGGAAGTGAACATCGGCATACATCCTCGTCTCCCGGAGTTGCGGTTATTCCTAACCCTAACTCTATACTTGTGGTTACTTGTTTTGTTTGCACTTACTTACATCATATTGTGCTTGCTCACTTATATGCTTGTGTTACTTGCCTAGTACTTCGTACTTACTAGCAATTGTTAGGCTCACCTCCATATTCCGCACTATTGCCTAAAATTGCTAAGTAATAATTAAAATTTTGTAATTGTACCTATTCACCCCCCCCTCTAGGTCTATCTCGGTCCTTTCACTGGTCAACTTAGTAGGCCCACAAGTCAGCCTCCCACGTCTATCTCGGTCCTTTCACTGGTCAACTTAGTAGGCCCACAAGTCAGCCTCCCACCATTGTGGGTCCCAGCTAGCAGGGGGAGTATTCATTTTTTTGTGCGTAATAAGGAGGCACTTCCGGTGGGTCCGAGCTGACTGCGGGGGTAACGTTTGTTTCGCGAAATACGCTGGCCCGTCCGGTGGGTCCCAGAAGTCAGGGGGAACATTTTTTGTGCGAAATAAGGTGGCCCGTCCGGTGGGTCCCTGCTGTAAGGTGGAGGAATAGTTATTTTGCGCGTAATAAGGAGGCACTTCCTTGCGGCCGCCTGGACCCAAATTGCCAAGATCTCCATCGCATCTTGTACTCTTCCGATGGAAGTCGGTCGTTGACCATGTTGACCATGCCGCGCCGAGAGCACCAGGGTGGTGGTCTGGACGATGGCGAGGCCTAGGAAGGGGACGACTCGGAGCCGGGGAAGACGCAACAGTGGAAGCCCGCACGGAGAGGAGTATGAGAGTTCACTGGTTCGGCTGCGGTGTGAGGCTGACGTCGCCGCAGAATAACAGGGGGTGTGGGTGAGTAGAGGTGTCAGGACCCTGATTCCAAGTCACATCGACCTAGCTGGTAACACCTCATATCACTTTGCGGCCTCACGCACGGTATTCCCACGGGTGTCGCCTTACCATGGTCCGGGACCGTTTGCACCTTTTGGCTCATGTATATGATAGTGTCGCTAGCATCCACATGATAGAGAACCCGGGCCGACATGGCTAGTCGTGAACCCAAAGCGGCGCTAACCCATGGGGACAGACATACATTAATCACATCGAGCATGTCGGTCATCAACGTATGAATCCGGGCTGTAGCACTGGGCTAACAGGACTCCGGTAACCCGGGCTGTAGCAGGCTAGGCAGGACTCCAGATGTCACTGCGTGACATTTCCCCGAAGGGACAGACACAGGAACGAAGTGAAACACATGCCGGCCAGTCAAGTGTCCAGAGCAGTAGTGCTGGGCTAGCAGGACTCCGGTGAACCAGGCTGTAGCGGATTACTATCGCTCAGGAAGCACTAGACTACATTTCCTAGTCGGATCCCACTCATACCAAGCATTTCAATCATACACACAATATGCCCGATATGAGTACATACAACATGGCATCACAACAAAACTCTACAACTCAAGTACTTTATTTAAGAGGCCCGAGGAGCCATACATAACATATTCATACAGAGATAGGGTCACATGACCCAACACTCAAGTCATACAAACATACAAGCACATGCGGAAGCAAACTAGTCTGAGTACAGACACTAAAAAGAAAGAAGGCTTGACGAAGCCCTTCTATCTATAGTGGCCCTTCACAAGCCTTGGATCACCACCTGGGTGGCTAGTCACTCGTCGACGTCAAGGTCTACAAAGAACCCATCGGAGGGGGCGATGTTGTCGTCTGAAAACATGAATTAAGCAAACATGAGTACGGAGGTACTCAACAAGTCTTACAATGTAATCCTATTATACATGCACATTCTCAAGAAGGTAGTGGAGTTATTGCAGCAAGCCAGCTTTGACTCTTGGCTAAGCTATCCTACGTGACACCACTTGAAAAGCATTTGTCGCACACGAGTCCACTAATCACCATCACAATACTCCACCATGGATCCTCTCTCGACAACCTACGAGAGGGCCATCCGCGGTACTCACACTTATCTTGAGGCTTTTAGTAGTATCCATTTACTTGTCTATGAACTGCATAGGCGACCAAGTAGTCCTTTACCGCGGACGCGACTATTCGAATAGTTTTATACCCTGCAGGGGTGTACTTCATCACACATGTTTCCACCACTTAGCGCCAGCACACGATATGTGCTCGGCAGACTTCAAGCGAAAGCCGGCGTGGGTGTAGACCATGACCTAACCAACCACACAAGTCTCTAGTCCAGGTTTATTGCCTATTCGGGTTCCATCCACAGGGAGTCCGGCCGAGGTTCCACTAACGGCCCCGAACGATGTGTGCAGGGTTCCCGAGACACCAAACAGGCGAATCAGTACACCGTGCCACGTGCCTACAGCAACACTGCCCACCCCTAAGGTCAGCGCTGCATGCGGCCCCCAGCATACTACAAACACCAGAAACTACTTGCAACTCCTGGACAGAGGACAAGAGGGGTCGGTAAGTCGAGCGGGGTCATATTTCAGAGCCCAACGTGTGGTAGTAGCTTATCTTAAATCACACATACATATCTCAGTTCTTAGGGACGGCCTCAATGAAACACCCCACCATGTACTCCTACATGGCCTCTCATCGATTCCTTTACCAAAACATATTCAACACTTTCACTCTCGAAACCGACACAACCTTTCACTCTAGTTCATCATCCTGATGAGCCAGACCTGACACAACTCTAAGCATAGCAAGCATAGGATGGTAGGAAACACAAACATGGCTCAATAAACTCCTACACATGCTAGTGGGTTTCATCTAGTTACTGTGGCAATGACAGGTCATGCAAAGGAAGTGGGTTCAACTACTGCAACACACAACAGTTTGAATCGCGTTGTCTTAATGCAATAAACAAGAGCAGAAGCGAGAACATGGGTTTGTATCGGAATGATCAATGGGTTGCTTGCACGATGTAGTGCTAGTAGGATACGCCCTTGACGGATATTCGGGGTTATCCTCGAGGCGTAACCTATCACGAAAGACACACCGAACATAAACAACACATGACAATATGCAACAATATGATGCATGCTATGACATGGCAATATGAATGTGTGTTGGCCTAGTGCAAGCTAGAACAGAAAGGAATGAACTTATTTGAATCAAAGATTCAAATCTTAGCTCATTAAACAAAGCCATAATGGTGCATTATCTTATTCTGCTTAAACAGCAAGGTTAACTTGTTCTGTCATGCATGAAACCATTACTAATGGATAGATTGAATTTTTTTGATCAAAATTCATATATAGAACTTTTCATTTGGAGATATAGATTAATTTCTATGATTTTTTGAAGTTTGCAACAATTTCTGGAATTTCCTGAATACAAATAAATCCATAAATTAGTTATTGCGCCAAAGAAGGCATCGTAGGTGACGCCGAGGTCAACGGGGCGTCCAGGTCAACCTGACCAATGGGTCCCGCATGTCAGTAGTTAATTAGACTAACTAATTTTAGTTAAACCTGAACTAGGTTAATTAGCAGAGGGCCCCACTTAGTCAACTCCGTCAACGGGGTCAAACCCGCCGACGTTTAGCCGCAGGCGAGGCCAGACACGGCGGCGAGAGTGCGTTTGTGCATTCCGGCGACCAAATGGGCGGCAGAGGCCATCTACGTGTAGCCGGGAACATGCCTCGGCATTTGGTGGCGGTGGTTGAGCTCGGGGTGGCCGGAAACGTCGCCGGCGACGAGCTTGGCGGTCGCCGGAGTCGGGTGAGGATGAACCCGTGGCTACGGGGCACGTCAAGACACGGGGTGAGGTGCGTTGGGCTCCTGGGAGTGCGGTGAGTGCGGTGGTGTGCTCGAGTCGAATAGCGTGGCTGTAGCCACGGCAATGACGTCTTGATGGCGGCGGGTCTTGGCCGAGCTCGGTGCAGTCGGTGCGGGGCTCGAGAGCGTAAACGAGAAGGATGAGAAGGTAGCTGGGCTCACGGCGAGTACGGCGAAGCAGTCGACGAGGTCGGGGACGAGGTGATGCGGTGGCGACGGCGATGGGGATCTCCGGCGGTGATCGACGGAGATGAGGTCGGTGAAGGTGTTGTAGGGCGTGCGAGCGCTCGGGGCTCGGCCTGCTCGATGTAGTCGACGACGGCGGAGCGAACAGGCACAGTGGTGCAACACGGGGACGACGGAGGGCGCGACTACGTCGAAGTGCGGGCGGCAGTGCATCGGCCATGGTGCGGAGAGCGAGGGAGAGAGGCAGGGGCGAGTAAGGTGTCCACGGGTCGGGGTGGCAACGTGGAGCGACCAGCGCCCGTGCACGCTGGCGGCAAAAGCCGGGCGCCGTGGCGAAGCTCAAGGCCGCGTCGCCGCTACGTACTGCGTGGCGAAGACGGAGCAGCTGGTTGGCATGGGCCAAGACGATCTTTGAGCCGCCAGTGGGCCGGGCTTGGGTTCGGCCAGGTAAGAGGTTTTCCCTTTTGTTTCTGTTTTTTAATTATTTCTGTAGGTTTGTTGCATTTCTAAAAATACCTAGGCAACTCCAAAAATCACCAAACTGCACATGGTCCCTAGTTGGAATATATCCAGCATGGAACATTTTAGTTTGGGGTTATTTGAGCATTTGAAATATTTACTAGCATTTAAATGCCCAAATGCAAATTACATATGATTTAATTCAATGACCTTCTCTTGACCTAGGAAATTGTGCACCTATTTTGCCAGAGGTTCTAACCCAAGACAAAGAGGGTGAACTTTTTAGAAGGGCATTTCAGGTTCATTGAAAATATTTTTAGTAAACCCTAGTTGGATTCAGAGGGGTTCTGGGGGTTCTGTCTTCCCCATTTCAAGTTTCTGATGAAAGGTAAACATGATGCAACACTCTAATGCATGGACTAACTAGGATGTGACAACTCACCCCCACTCAAAAGAATCTCGTCCCGAGATTTTGGATCCGTCGGAAAGAAGGCGGGGTACTCAAGTCGAAGACGTTTCTCCCTTTCCCAGGTAGCTTCTTGCTCGGAGTGGTTTGACCATTGAACCTTGAGAAACTTGATATTCTGGCGTCGAGTGGTACGCTCGGCTTGATCAAGGATACGAACGGGATATTCTCGATAGGTGAGGTTATCTTGGAGATCAAGCGTTTCATTGTCTACTCCATGGATGGGATCCGAGAAGCAACGCCTGAGTTGAGAAACGTGGAAGACATCATGAACTCTGGAAAGATGCGGAGGTAGTTCTAGCTGGTAGGCAACTCCTCCTCGTTTGGCAAGAATGCAAAAAGGTCCAATGTAATGAGGAGCCAATTTGCCTTTGATACCAAATCGATGGGTTCCCTTCAAAGGAGTAACCCGAAGGTAAGCCTTCTCGCCAACTTCATAAGCCATAGGCTTATGCTTGCGGTCATATTGGCTCTTTTGACGAGATTGGGCTGTTTGCAATTTCTTACGAATAACGCGAACCTGCTCTTCTGCTTCCTGGATCCTATCCGGGCCAAAGAGTTGTCTTTCCCCGGTTTCTGACCAGTTAAGAGGCGTTTGACATTTTCGTCCATAGAGAACTTCGAAAGGAGCTTTGCCCAAGCTAGCTTGATAGCTATTGTTATAAGCGAACTCGGTGAATGGAAGGCATTTCTCCCAATTCATGCCGAAAGAGATGACAGAAGCTCGAAGCATGTCCTCCAGAATTTGATTGACTCGTTCTACTTGACCACTTGATTGAGGATGGAAGGCGGTGCTAAAGGAGAGACGAGTTCCCATAGCACTTTGGAAACTTTCCCAGAATCGAGAGGTGAAGAGACTTCCACGGTCTGAGTTAATCTCCAATGGAACACGATGAAGAGACACTATTCGGGAGATGTACAAATTAGCTAGCTGGCTAGCGGTTATACTCTCACGAACAGGTAGGAAGTGGGCTACTTTGGAAAGACGATCGACAACAATGAAGATAGCATTATTCCCTCTCTTGGTCCTGGGAAATCCGGTAATGAAGTCCATACCGATTTTATCCCATTTCCATTCAGGAATAGCCAAAGGTTGAAGGGTGCCAGCAGGCCGTTGATGCTCTGCTTTAACTCGACGACAAACATCGCAATGAGAAATGTATTGAGCGATTTCTCTCTTCATCCTAGTCCACCAAAACCTCTGGCGTAGGTCTTGATACATTTTAGTACTACCGGGATGAATGGTGAGAGGGCATTCATGAGCTTCCTTAAGGATCAATTGCCGTAGATGTTGTTTCTTGGGAACCACCAAGCGGTTATCGAAGAAGACCACACCTCGCTCGTCCCATGGAAAAACATTTAGCAACTCCGCTAGCGATGTTCTCCTTAATCCGAGATATGCCCTTATCACGCTTACGGGCAGCTATAATTTGATCCGTAAGGTTAGGTTTCGCCACTGTGGTGGAAAGAAATCCTCGAGGAACAATGTGTAGGTTAAGCTTCACGAAATTCCTCGTGGAGAAGTGGTTGACTTTGTTGTAACATCAGGTTGTTACAATAAGATTTACGACTTAGTGCATCAGCCATGACATTGGCTTTGCCTGGGTGTAAGATATTCCTAAGTCGTAATCTGTAATCAACTCGACCCAACGTCTTTGCCTGAGATTCAAATCCGGCTGGGTGAAGATGTATTTCAGACTTTGGTGATCGGTGTAAATTTCGCAACGATTACCAAGGAGGTAATGTCGCCAAGTTTTGAGTGCATGGACCACTGCTGCAAGCTCTAGATCGTGTGTGGGATAGTTATCCTCATGTGGACGCAACTGTCGAGAAGCGTAGGCAATCACATGACGATCTTGCATGAGTATGCCTTGTCGCGAGGCGTCGCAATAGATGATAAAGTCCTTAGAAAAATCTGGTGGAACAAGTACGGGTGCAGATGTCAGGCGTCTTTTTAGTTCCTGAAAGCTGAACTCGCACTGTGGGGTCCACTCGAACTTTTTATCTTTCTTGAGGAGTTCAGTTAGAGGCTTAGCAACCTTGGAGAAATTCTCGATGAAGCGACGGCAATAGCTCGCTAAACCGAGGAAACTCCGAACTTGCTTGACCGATTCGTGTGGAGTCCAAATAAGGACGGCTTGAACTTCGCCGGGATTGACAGCAATGCCCTTACCAGAGATTACATGGCCTAGATAGGTTACTCGCAACCAAAACTCACACTTAGAGAATTTGGCATAAAGGCGATGCTCTCAAGTTTCATCAACACTAGCCTTAGATGTTTGGCATGTTCTTCCTCATTCTTGGAGTAGATGAGTATATCATCGAGGTAAACCACGCATTTAATTTATCCAAATACTCCATGAAGATCGAGTTCATTAACCGAGAGAAAGTGGCTGGAGCATTGGCTAACCGAAGGACATAACAGTGTACTCGTATTGGCCATAACGAGTAACAAAGGCCGTTTTAGGAATGTCCCCGTTCTTGATTTTGATTTGATGGTAGCCCAACCTCAAATCCATCTTGGAAAAGACTGAGGATCCAACGAGCTGATCATACAGATCGTTGATCCTGGGGAGCGGATACTTGTTCTTGATAGTGACCAAATTGACAGGTCGGTAATCTACAACCATCCAATCCATTTCATCCTTCTTCTTGACGAAGAGGACGGGGCAAGCCCATGGAGAAGAACTAGGACGGATGAAACCCTTTTGCAAGGACTCATCGAGTTGTTTCTTAAGCTCAGCTAGTTCTAAGGGTGCCATCTTATAAGGTCTTCTAGAGATTGGGACAGTTCCTGGAACAAGGTCTATCACGAACTCGACATCTCGTCCAAGTGGAACACTGGCAGTTCTTCCGAAAGACATCCGGAAATCACGGACTACCGGAATATCTTCAAGGTCCGGAAGGGGTTGGCATTTAAGGAGTAGAGTCGACGCTAGACACTCGAGTCAAAACGTTGACTGTCTTGCCCGAAGGGTGGGTGAGTTGAACAGTTCTAGTAGAGCAATCAATTAGCATGATGGGCTGACATCCAGTCCATACCCAAGATGATGTTTATGTCCGAGGACTTGAGAGCTATTAGTGATGCAAGGAAGACTAATCTGTCGACAAGGATTTCATTTCCATGGCTGATTCTAGAGGTTTGCCACTTAGATCCAGGAGTTTGAATTACCATGCAAGTGTGCATGTCACAAAATGTGGTGTTGTGCAATCGAGCATAGCTCTCAGAAATAAATGAATGAGATGCTCCAGTATCAAAGATAACAGTTGCCGGATGGCAATTAACAAGGAGCGTACCGAGAACACGTTGGGATCCTCATGGGTCTCCTCAGCTGAAACGTAGTTGACATGGCCACGAGCAGTGGCGGCTGGTTTGGCGTAGAGCACCTTCCCTGCTGGCTTACCACGGCCAACAGACTTTCCGATCTGACTGGGGTTGTTTTGGGGACACTCACGGATGTAGTGACCCGTCTCTCCACAATTGAAATAGGTTATCACATTGGAACGTGGAGCAGCACTAGCAGCGGGGCCACCATAGGCCTTGGGTGGTGCAAACTACTGGTTGGGGCGAGGCGCCTCAAAGGATGGCCTCGGAGTGAATCTGGGTGGCAGAGCGGTGCTTGGAATCCAGACCCGGCGCTTCTGAGATCCAGAGCCGGATGAAGATCCAAAGTTACGGGAGTGCTTGCGTGAAGCTTCAAAGTCGATCGCCCAGCCAAAGACCGATAGCCTTGTTGACTAACTTCTGGAAGGAGGTGCACTCGTGCAGACGAAGATCACGGCGAAGCTTGGGGCTAAGTCCCTTGCGGAACCTTGCCTGCTTATTGGCGTCGGTGGATACCTCTTCAGGAGCATATCATGCTAGATTTCCAAACTCGCGATTGTATGCATCCACAGTCAGTCTACCCTGGGTGAAGTTGCAGAACTCTTCCCGCTTACGATCCATGAGACCTTCCGGAATGTGATGCTCATGGAAAGCCACACTGAACTCAGCCCAGGTAGTGATTTGGCCAACCGGGCACATAGCCTCGAAATTCTCCCACCAAAGGCTAGCAGGGCCTTCGAGGTGATAGGCAGCAAAGGTAACCTTATCAGCTTCGTCTACATTGGTAGAACGTAGCTTGTGGGTAATGCTGCGAAGCCAGTCATCCGCATCGAGAGGCTCAACGGAGTGTTTAAACTTCGGTGGATACAGCTTGACAAAATCATTGAGTGACACCAGGTCATTCCTTGGCTGGCGTGCGGTATTCTACTCAATCCGCTCCAGCAAGCGATTGGTCTCACGCTTGTTGCGTTCTGCCTCCATCATAACTTCAGCCAAAGAAGGCGGTTGAGGCAGATTAACATTCCTAGCTGCTTGGCTTCACCCTGCCCGGAGCAGCAGGGTTGTTATGGTGTTGACCATCCTAGGAAACAAAACAACGGTTTAGACAAGGATGGCAAAATTTGGCAAGGAAGTGCGGAATGTAATGGATAACACGGAATGCAGAGATGTTCATCCGTATGACACGGTAATATAGAAACTGCCATATATATACCAACGGTCATACACACCATTCATAGTTTAGTACAAGCCCTACTAGAGTACAACTACGGTGAAAGGCGTTACATCTCATCGGAAGCATTCCAAACTCCTATACATTATTTTTCTACACTTCGAATTGATACACACTAAGTCATATTCCACAGTCACGCAGACGGTGGAAATATAACTATTACAATACCGGAGATACTACTACTAACTCGCATAGCTCTGTAGTAGTCCTCATAGAAGTCACCACCATAGCCCGGAAGCTCAACATGATTATCCGGAATGACGGTCCCGAGGAGCTTGTGGACCATAGGGGCTAGGATGAGGTCTTGGACAAACAAACGGTGGCCTCAGGGGACCACGGGTGGGGTGATGCCTCCCACATCACGCCAATCCATCATGTCCGGCAGGCAGATCTCACCACGGATCTGAGGTCCCTCATATCCATGCATCCAGCTTCCACAGCCGGTGCAAACCGAGTCAAAGTGGCCCAATGATCGACACGGGTGTTGAAAAGCTCCATTCTCAAGGCCCGATTCTCTCGGTCCTTATCCTCGAGCATCTCAGCAGTGGTGCGGGTTAGTGAGTCCTCCTGAGTGGAATCAGCATAGATGGCCTGAAGATACCCTTGCGCCCCTGGGAGCGAAGCTGGCATATAACGGAAGTCGGTGTTCCGAAGCAGGCCAATCCTGACTCGCATGATGGTCATCATAGAGTATGCAGCATCTTGCACAGCCATCTCAATAGTGACCCCGAGTCCATAGGAGTGGTGAAGGGGCTCAGTCGATCCAGGATAAGAAGGAAATATCCTGACAAAGGCAGAGGTATTGGCTTTGATTAAAGTCTCGGAATTGCTCTTCGACGGTGTATTCAGGATACCAACGGTAACCCGTCTCAATCATAACCCGGACTAACATGGCCGTATGACCGGGCACATCGATGCACCTGGTCAGGCGAACCACTTGGTTTTGAGCACGAGTGGCCATCTGAAAGCACAACCACAATGCAAAGACATTAGAATTTCTAGGGAAAATCGGACATCATAACGTCTGTAAATGCTCAAGAACAGGTTTGAGACATTCAAAATTAGATTGCAAAACCACTCAACAACATCATATCAAGGTTCTGGTTCAACTGATAACATACTAAAAGTAGTAGAAACTGAACTGAGGCTGGTAACCAACAATCCTATAAGTTACTATGGATTAGTAACACGTGAACCTGATAAAGAGAAGAGAGCCTAGTCCTATACCCACGTAGAATGAGAAGAGGATGACTCGGATCAGAGGCATAAGGTAAAGGAGTAAAAAGAGCCTTACGTCCCTCCCACAATCAATTCCCCTACATATAACTATAGCATTTCTAGACTCGACATCGACCAGTTTGGCTTAGCGAACCTACAGGCAGTCCGGCTCTGATGCCAACGCTGTCAGACCCCGATTCCAAGTCACATCGATCTAGCCGGTAACACCTCATATCACTTTGCGGCCTCACGCACGGTATTCCCACAGGTGTCGCCTTACCATGGCCCGGGACCGTTTGCGCCTTTTGGCTCATGTATATGATAGTGTCGCTAGCATCCACATGACAGAGAACCCGGGCCGACATGGCTAGTCGTGAACTCAAAGCGGCGCTAACCCATGGGGACAGGCATACATGATTCACATTGAGCATGTCGGTCATCAACGTATGAATCCGGGCTGTAGCACTGGGCTAACAGGACTCCGGTAACCCGGCCAGAAAGTGAGCTAGGCAGGACTCCAGATGTCACCGCGTGACATTTCCCGAAGGGATGTATACAGAACGAAGTGAAACACATGCCGGCCAGTCAAGTGTCCAGAGCAGTAGTGCTGGGCTAGCAGGACTCCGGTGAACCGGGCTATAGCGGACTACTATAGCTCAAGAAGCACTAGACTACATTTCCCCATATGAGAGGCTGCCAAGGATAAACAACTAGATAGTCGGATCCCACTCATACCAAGCATTTCAATCATACACACAATATGCCCGATATGAGTACATACAACATGGCATCACAACAAAACTCTACAACTCAAGTACTTTATTTAAGAGGCTCCGAGGAGCCATACATAACATATTCATACAGATAGGGGTCACATGACCCAACACTCAAGTCATACAAACATACAAGCACATGCGGAAGCAAACTAGTCTGAGTATAGACACTAAAAAGAAAGAAGGCTTGACGAAGCCCTTCTATCTACAGTGGCCCTTCACAAGCCTTGGATCACCACCTGGGTGGCTAGTCACTCGTTGACGTCAAGGTCTACAAAGAACCCATCGGAGGAGACGGTGTTGTAAATGCGAAAACATTAATTAAGCAAACATGAGTACGGAGGTACTCAACAAGTCTTACAACAGAATCCTATTATACATGCACATTCTCAAGAAGGTAGTGGAGTTATTGCAGCAAGCCAGCTTTGACTCTTGGCTAAGCTATCCTACGAGACACCACTTGAAAAGCATTTGTCGCACACGAGTCCACTAATCACCATCACAATACTCCACCGTGGATCCTCTCTCGACAACCTACGAGAGGGCCATCCGCGATACTCACACTTATCTTGAGGCTTTTAGTAGTATCCATTTACTTGTCTATGAACTTCATAGGTGACCAAGTAGTCCTTTACCGCGGACGCGGCTATTCGAATAGTTTTATACACTGCAAGGGTGTACTTCATCACACATGTTTCCACCACTTAGCGTCTGCACATGATATGTGCTCGGCAGACTTTAAGAGAAAGCCGACGTGGGTGTAGACCACGACCTAACCAACCACACAAGTCTCTAGTCCAGGTTTATCGCCTATTCGGGTTCCATCCGCAGGGAGTCCGGTCGAGGTTCCACTAACGGCCCCGAACGATGTGTGCAGGGTTCCCGAGACACCAAACGGGCGAATCGGTACACTGCCACGTGCCTACCGCAACACAGCCCACCCCTAAGGTCGGCCCCGCGCTCCCCCAAAGATACTACAAACACCAGGAACTACTTGCAACTCCTGGACATAGGACGAGAGGGGTCGGTATGTCGAGCGGGGTCATATTTCAGGGCCCAACGTGTGGTAGTAGCTGATCTTAAATCACACATACAGATCTCAGTTCTTAGGGACGACCTCAATGAAACAACCCACCATGTACTCCTACATGGCCTCTCATCGATTCCTTTACCAAAACATATTCAACACTTTCACTCTCGAAACCGACACAACCTTTCACTCTAGTTCATCATCTCGATGAGCCAGACCTGACACAACTCTAAGCATAGCAAGCATAGCATGGTAGCAAACACAAACATGGCTCAATCAAAACATAAACATGGCTCAATCAACTCCTACACATGCTAGTGGGTTTCATCTAGTTACTGTGGCAATGACAGGTCATGCAAAGGAAGTGGGTTCAACTACCGCAACACACAACAGTTTGAATCGCGTTGTCTTAGTGCAGTAAACAAGAGCAGAAGCGAGAACATGGGTTTGTATCGGAGTGATCAATGGGTTGCTTGCCGATTTAGTGGTAGTAGGATCGCCCTTCAGACGGATATTCGGGGTTATCCTCGGAGGCAGAACCTATCATGAAAGACACACCAAACATAAACAACACATGACAATATGCAAAAATATGATGCATGCTATGACATGGCAATATGAATGTGTGTTGGCCTAGTGCAAGCTAGAACAGAAAGGAATGAACTTATTTGAATCAAAGATTCAAATGTTAGCTCATTAAACAAAGCCATAATGGTGCATTATCTTATTCTGCTTAAACAGCAAGGTTAACTTGTTCTGTCATGCATAAAACCGTTACTAGTGGATAGATTGAATTTTTCTGATCAAAATTCATATATAAAACTTTGCATTTGGAGTTATAGATTAATTTCTATGATTTTTTGAAGTTTGCAACAATTTCTGGAATTTCCTGAATACAAATAAATCCATAAATTAGTTATTGCACCAGCAGTGCATCAGGGTGACGTCAGAGGTCAACGGGGGCGTCCAGGTCAACCTGACCAATGGGTCCCGCATGTCAGTAGTTAATTAGACTAACTAATTTTAGTTAAACCTGAACTAGGTTAATTAGCAGAGGGGCCCCACTTAGTCAACTCCGTCAACGGGGTCAGACCTGCCGACGTTTAGCCGCCGGCGAGGCCAGACGCGGCGGCGAGAGTGTGTTTGTGCATTCCGGTGACCAAATGGGCGGCGGAGGCAATCTACGTGTAGCCGGGAACATGCCGCGGCGTTTGGTGGCGGTGGTTGAGCTCGGGGTGGCCGGAAACGTCGCCGGCGACGAGCTTGGCGGTCGCCGGAGTCGGGTGAGGATGAACCCGTGGCTACGGGGCACGGCAAGACACGGGGTGAGGTGCGTTGGGCTGCTGGGAGTGCGGTGAGTGTGGTGGTGTGCTCGGAGTCGAGCCAACGTGGCTGTGGCCACGACGGCGACGTGCGGTGGCGGCGGCGGGTTCGGCCGAGCTCGGTGCAGTCGGTGCGGGGCTCGAGAGTGTGAACGAGAAGGATGGGAAGGTAGCTGGGCTCACGGCGAGTACGATGAAGCAGTCGGCGAGGTCGGGGACGAGGTGATGCGGTGGCGACGGCGATGGGGATCTCCGGCGGTGATCGACGGAGATGAGGTCGGTGAAGGTGTTGCAGGGTGTGCGAGCGCTCGGGGCTCGGCCTGCTCGATGTAGTCGACGACGGCGGAGCGAACGGGCTCGGTGGTGCAGCATGGGGACGACGGAGGGCGCGACTACGTCGGCGGTGCGGCGGCAGGTGCGTCGGCCATGGTGCGGGAGAGCGAGGGAGAGAGGCAGGGGCGAGTGAGGTGTCCACGGGGTCGGGGTGGCGACATGGAGCCTGACCAGTGTCCAGCGCGCTGGCGCCAAGTCAGCCGGCGCTGGCAAGCTCAAGCGCCGCCGTCGTTAGCTCAGGCTGCGTGGCGAAGACAAGCGGTCGGCATGGGCCAAGACAAGGTGGGGCCGCCAGTGGGCCGGGCTTGGGTTCGGCCAAGTAAGAGGTTTTCCCATTTGTTTCAGTTTTTTAATTATTTCTGTAGGTTTGTTGCATTTCTAAAAATACCTAGGCAACTCCAAAAATCACCAAACTGCACATGGTCCCTAGTTGGAATATATCCAGCATGGAACATTTTAGTTTGGGGTTATTTGAGCATTTGAAATATTTACTAGCATTTAAATGCCCAAATGCAAATTACATATGATTTAATTCAATGACCTTCTGTTGACCTAGATAATTGTGCACCTATTTTGCCTGAGGTTCTAACCCAAGACAAAGAGGGTGAACTTTTTAGAAGGGCATTTCAGGTTCATTGAAAATATTTTTAGTAAACCTTAGTTGGATTCAGAGGGGTTCTGGGGGTTCTGTCTTCCCCATTTCAAGTTTCTGATGAAAGGTAAACATGATGCAACACTCTAATGCATGGACTAACTAGGATGTGACAAGAGGGATGGCCTGGCCAGCGGTGGGAGTAGTATGGGGCGGTGAGGCCTCCGCGGCATCACAACCGGCCACGGAAGGCAGGAGCACGCGACACGACCGGCGCTGCTTTGGGCGGCTGGAGCAAGAAGACCAGAGGTTGAAGAAGCACTACGTCCGTTGGATGGACATCGTACGATCACTGCTGCTAGAATCGTTTATATTGACTAAGTTGACAAAGCCCTTGGTATGCGTCAACTTAGTAGGCCCACAGCTCGGATTTGGCAGAGAACATATAGCCCATTTGTGATTTGTAAGAATGTACAACCCATTTTTTAATTCTAATGGAATTTACTATAGCCCATTTACAGTTTGTTAAAAGTACAGTCCAACTTCTAGCTAGGACAACGATTAATAATTTCAAACAACCGCTCAAAACAGAATTCAAAAAAAAAATTCCCACATTTTGGTGGGATCCGAAATATTTTTATCCGAAATTTCTAGTCAGGTTAAATATAATTTCAAAATAAAGTTGTATTACGTTAAAATCCAACGAAATATTGCGCGCACAACAAGTAATGAAATTAAAATTTTCAAATTCCAAAAATAATATATTTTTGAAACTAATTACGTGTTTGGTGAATAGTAACTGTCCAGTTATTATAATTACATCCCATTTATTATTTCTTAACGTCCATTTTCTTGTTAAGCCTAATGCATATCTCCTAGGAAAGTTTGCAGCCCAGCGGGGCGGAGAATAACAAGTTGACCCGGATATTGTGTACAACTGTCGGCCCAGTTGCATTGCTGATGTTGAAAAAAAGGCCTGTGTAGTACAGTACAACCTAACATGGTTACTCAGCCCACATTCAGCAATGCCGGAAAGGCCCAAACAAGGCTTCTGTACAACTTTTTGAAGTCACTAATCTCAATTAATAACTTAAGAAAAAAATTAGATTACAGTGGAACCTAATTAAAAGCTGTCACGAGCAAATAAATAATTCAACGGGTCCCACTTGTGCGTGTGCGTGTGTGTGTGTGTGTGTGAGAGAGAGAGAGAGAGAGAGATAGAGAGAGACCCGTCGGTCGATGCTCGTAAATACATCTTTCAGCCATATGCATTGCTAATGCTCAGTAAAAACTTATATAGTTGACACAATCATATAGAACATCATAGCACACTGAACTTGCATGCAAAAATTTCACGCAGGCGGCACAATCAGGATGAAAGCGGTGGATCGCTACGGGAAGGGCTATGTTGAAACCAACGAAGTCGTACATAACGGTTCATCGTCTTTATCATGATGGGGAAATATACTGAATGTTGTGCAAAGAAAACAGACAGACAACACAATAAGTTCTGCTAGCACATTAAGTTGACGTACAGCCCTTTCTAAAAAAAGTTCAGGTACAAAATTAGAACATGTCACAATCAAATGTACTGGCATATCAGTGCTTCACACCCATAGCTCGGATTTCACTAGTATCTGACAAGATTCAGTTGTTACCTCAAATTAGAGCACATCCAGGCAGCCAGTCCTTCCTCTTCTCCCAAAGAAGCAGTGGCCTCCGCCGCGCGATGGAGTTGCAGGCCCTGTGACATCCATCGTTCCGAGCAACACGGGGAAAGTCTGACATTGACTCCTGTAATGGACGTCGTCGACGGACCCTGGCACCAGCGGCGGCGGCAGGACTTCGGTTGATGGATTGACCACTTCTTCGACATGCACGAACACTCGATACAGGTACATCCCTAACGTGGTCTGCGGAGGCATTGGTGGCGACGAATAGTACAACCCCGGTTCCTGCACCGGTATATCAACACCAATCACCTTCGGTATGGTGGACGGCTTCTTCATCCATGCCATAACCGCCGAGCCCGGTATGCGGAGGAACAAACATACTTACGAGCTCACCTCCAAGGTCGTTGATAAGCTCGTTCATGGACTCGCTGTTCCAAGCACGTCGAGGCATGCCGTGGAAGGTAAGCTTTGTTAAAAAGTCAAGCTCAGAGGGGACCGAGCCCCATCCTGGGTGCCACCGATCAAAGCTGACCAGCGTGCCATCGCAGAACAAACGCCGGGAAGATTCGAACACATGACTGCAGTCGAAAGTTGTCCGGAACTTGACGAAGAAGTCAGCCGGTGGCGGACAGATTCGATGAGCAAGTCACTTATTTGGATGCCGTGTGCAATGCCAAGAGCTTTGACAAGGTCGTCCGGCGAGACGGGAGGCCGGTCGCCGTTGATGGTTACCATCAGCACTTTGCCGGCAAACTGGTGCGTCAAGCGCCGCCATGCAGCTGTTGAGCGACAAAGACGCAGCGACTGAAGGCAGGACGGACCTCAGGATCTCCGGCTCAGAGATCCGCGTTGACCAGCGACATGATAGTGCGCTTGAGTACAGGGAGTACAGGAGGGGGATTTGGGGGAACTAGAGTAGGAATCGAGATTCCAGAGGTGGGGGAGGGGCGTTAGACTGGGGATGAAAAGGTAGCATGAATTTTGAGCACGCGCCAATATGCTCTCGGCGTGCAAGCGCACGAAAACACCGGTAGCGCCCACATGTCGGCCTAAGAGTCCTTATTCTTTCATTTTTGGAGAGCCCGGCCTTTTTTTAGGATCTTTTGAGAGCCCGGCCTGAGAGTCATAATTGACCTGTTTGGCATTGCATTACTACTCGGCCCATATTCAACGACACCTCACTGGCCCAAACAAGTGTACATCATCGAAAAGACACTGAGCTCAAATTATATAACTTGAAAGAAGGAGATATACTACGAACCTTTGGAGAATGGTGATGCCCTCATTTAGCCCACCAAGAGTTCGAGACAATAAACGATTGAAACAACGATATATACAACATTTAAACACCGACTAGTGACTACTCTCGACATAAACAGCAAGACATGATGGTTCGTAAGAAGTCTTGCTACACCACCAAAACGCACCCATCTGCGGCCTTTCAGGACTCTCGTGATCCAGACGAGAATGACATTCTAAACAGAAGCAACTATTACATAGTAAGAGTGACATAGACGAGGATGACCAAATTACAAGGAATATGCATAACAAAAGAAAGAACTACCCATCCAGAACCAGTAGCAAAGACAACAAAGTCATTCGAAGAGATGATCCAACACCATCATAATTTGCAGCCCCACTTCAGCGACTAGTGATCCGGAGACACCAAGATTCCACCCTTTCGATGCAACAACCCAATTACCTATCAACCTGAAGGCTTGAACCACATCACTGCCTGTCGTAATTGAGACATCCAAGGATCAAAGTTAATCCGGATGCCTTTGTCATTCTCACCTTCTTTTTGCTGCAGCCTGTATCGTTGACAATCAGGGGAGTTTGCTCTCGAACTCCCAGGGCTCGCCGTCTAGACACAGTTTTCCATAGCAAACAGAGCCTCTCTGCCATCAACGTCCTTGCCAATGGTGATCTCCTATTTAATCGGATAATTGAGTCCGAGAAACAGAGAGTGTGAACCAAGGCTGTTTACCCGCCTCCAACTAAAAAATCCTAAAGGCCCCAACAAGTCGGTATCCTGCTCATAGGCGTAACAACCATCGTCCGGATACTCACGTATTTCACGGTGCTTGTACACAGTGGGCTTTTTGCAATATAACTTTTCTGGCTCATGTGTTCGAATGATCATCAGTCTTTTGCCATCGTCTGATCGAGCGAGGAACCAGTTGTGCTTCCCTGTTTTTGGCAAAGGTGGTGTGATTACAAAGGGCAGTAACTGTAGGGACACTGCATATTTTCAAAAAGGACATGCATTGTTAATGTAAGATCATCAATGTTCAGAGTATGAGTAGGATAATGCAAGAAACAACATTGATATGTCCCTGTTGGAACTGGGAGGAAAATACAGGGAAATGTATACTGGGTTCGAAAATATAGAAGTGCCATGCATGGTTATACTCATGTTATCTCGCAATCAATTCTTCACAGGAAATTACCATGTCATGCATGTTATGTAATCATGTTCTGTCCTCACAATCAAATTCTTCAAGGTAACTAACAGACCATGCATTGTTATATACTCGTGTTCTGTGGGCAAAATTTTTGTGAGGATATTATTCTAGCCATTGATTCTTTGAAGGCGAATATAGGTATGTACACATGGTAAGCATTGCAGGATTTCACTACTTCCAAATATAGAGTTCTCCATATGCACATTTACTTCCCTAATGTATGGTTAGATGAAACCAACGATTGTGGTGCATGTTTCTACATCATGAAAATGAGAAAACTAACATGGCCATTGATACACACTCATATTTAGTAGTAGTATATAGATTCTTGTAAAATAAGGATAATATCCATATATTCCTAACCGTTTGATTATTCAGGGTACAAATTGGCTGTAATGACATGGTCACAATCGCATGAATTAACTCATTCCAAATATAGCTGATTTACGATGTCTCTAATACATTGCCATAGTTCTACTCAAATTCTGCTCAAACAGGGATATGCCAATCATCATCACAAAAAGTTCAAACAGTGTCATGGCGTCATCATTAACATGAGACGGAAACAACTTACACGCGCCGTCCCAGCAATACGTGGTGACATCTGCTTTGTCGATTGCGTAGATGATTCCATTGTGTTCAATAGCATCACAGAAGTGTGTATCAGCTTTGACGATGATCCACTGCGCAGCCGAGTTGTCTCCAGCTAAAGAAGGCACCGGCGTAAAGATAGGCGAGTCCATGGTTGAACAAGGCAATTAGCTTGAAGTCTGCGTAATTCGCATGTCGTGTGGGCACTTGGCAGATTACAATCTTCTGCAAAACAAGGTCCATCCAACTGACGTAGTAATCTAGATGACTTGGACCGCGATGGTAATACTCTATATAATCCAACGGAGGAAGGATAATCTCATGGGAGGTGCGGAAGTTCACGAGCACCAACTTTTTACCGTCTTCTCTCAAGGCAGCCATCCAAAGGGGAGTTCATGCCGACCCAAAGTACATACCTGCCAAGAAGTTTGAGCGATGGTGATCGGATCGATGTCGAGGGAAATGATGTACGGCGACCCACTACATACCGCAAAGAAGTTTCGCTAATGGAGATCGGATTGAAGTCGAGGGGCATCATGCACGCCTCCGTATCATGGTGAGCCAATCTCGCAAGACCAGATAGCAGCAAAGGTGGTGTCTTGAAAAGCTTAGGCCTCGCTTCGACGATGGCCGTGTGCATGTCCCTCGAGCATGCAGCCAGCCGCAGGGCGGTCAACATATCCATACACGAACAACAGAGGTCGAGGATGTCAGTGGGGAGATTGCTCCGATCGCAGCTCATATGGATGCTGCGCAGTTCGCGTTCAGCCATGGTGGAGTTTGGAAGGGGGCTTGATTTACGGGGGAGAAGGATGTCGGTGCTGGAGCGGCTAGCAAGGGAATAGTGGTACTGGGGGAGGCGAGTGAGGCGACGGTACACGGGGGCACAGTGAGATGGAGACGGAGACGGAGACGGAGAAGGAGATGGAGATGGAGTGGTGCTATGGGAGCAGAGAGGGAGACGAGGCGAGGCGCCAATGTGCTGTACAGCAGCGGTGACAGACTGCACAGTGCACAGGG
The DNA here is from genome assembly GCA_021605145.1 of Aegilops bicornis. Lineage (NCBI taxonomy): Eukaryota > Viridiplantae > Streptophyta > Magnoliopsida > Poales > Poaceae > Aegilops > Aegilops bicornis. The sequence goes on from CM038673.1 coordinate 152,350,254, forward strand.
TGAGGCTGACTTTGGTAACCCGAACACGTCGCCTGGACTAGTGTCAGGCGCAGGGTGTTGCCACTTCACTGTGAGGACCAGATGAATAGTATTTTGACCATCAAGTGTACCACAGTTGTACTACTACTACTACTAGTAGTAGGTACATGAGTACTCCAGTATTGTAAACCGGAAATAGGTCTCCCGTGCTAGCATGCCTATTCACTTCATCGTTCAGGTATCATCCATATTGCGAGCAAAACCAAATTCTCGTGCATGCCCAATCAACACTCTGCCGTGATGCATGCAGTGGTCGTTCTGGTGCATCAAGGACGGCATGCAGATCGTTCCACACTTGAGAAGAGGAAAAATGGAAAGGTAGAACGTGACAGCAGAGGAAGAGAACGCTGGCTAACAAGGCAGGGAGGGGATCGAGCAGGAAGTTAATGCTCCATGCCTAAAGGTTTTGGGAAAACCTGATTTTCATAAGGTGACTTATACTCACCTAAACGGAGGGAGTATTTCTTAACCAGAGAATGTTGTGTCTCCCACTCACACGCTAAAAAAAAAACTATGACACATTTTTTATCTGTTTGCATAGGTCCCACCTATCAGTAAGGATGGGCACGTACACGAATAGGTACGACTAATCAGTCTACCCGCATAGCCTTTTCATTTAGTCTACCTAGCCGTCTAATCAACTGCCTGCACGCCACTTCTCACATTTACTTCTCCATCGGGAACCGATTCTCCTCGGCTTCTTCACCTCCCCTTCGTCTTCATTCGCATCCAAACCCCACTGTGTTCACCTTGTTTTAACCTCTTTAAATAATCATCTACTACTTCAGTTAGACTAGCCATCTAATCCTAATTCTCCAAACCATAGACCTCCGTTCCAGCGGTTCCAAATGGCGAAAGAGATCGAGATGCAGGTTTTTAGCGTCCAACATGTCCTCGTCGAAGGCTTGCTGCGCATAGTTGCCACCGTCACCGTCCACCAAAGGGTTGTTCGGCAGTGGATCAACAATGTATCCAACTCCCTCAAAAAGGTAGAGACGAGGGTCATCGGTCTCGACGCAGAGTACATGGAGCGTGCCCCTGGGAAGATCCAGCGCGCCGCCGTCCTTCAGCTGTGCCTCGAAGATGATGTTTTGGTGTACCACATCATACACTCGCCCTCCATACCAGGTGAGCTTCACGATTTCTTGTCTCGGGAGGACGTATACTTCTGTGGGGCAGCCATCGAAGGGGACAAATAGATGCTGGAGCCGTACAACCCAGATTTGAAAAGCATCGCTGACCTACAAACCAGAATCAAAAATCCTGGAGAAGATTGTGATAAATAGACACCATCCCTATTCGACGTAGCAAATTTTGTGCTCGGTACAAATCTTCAGAAGGGTGACGAGACGGTGGCATTAAGGTTAAATGCGGATGGGAGAATTATCCCTTGACGACGAGCGGATAAAATATGCTGCCCTTGATGCCCGTGTGAGTTTGAGATAGCTGCAAGGTCCAAAGAGCTTGTTGCGAAGCCGTCTCTCAGAGAATGAGAAGAAGAAGAAGAAGAAGAAGAAGAAGAAGAAGAAGAAGAAGAAGAAGAAGAAGAAGAAGAACAAGAAGAAGAAGAAGAAGAAGAAGAAGAAGAAGAAGAAGAAGAAGAAGAAGAAGAAGAAGAAGAAGAAGAAGAAGAAGAAGAAGAAGAAGAAGAAGAAGAAGAAGAAGAAGAAGAAGAAGAAGAAGAAGAAGAAGAAGAAGAAGAAGAAGAAGAAGAAGAAGAAGAAGAAGAAGAAGAAGAAGAAGAAGAAGAAGAAGAAGAAGAAGAAGAAGAAGAAGAAGAAGAAGAAGAAGAAGAAGAAGAAGAAGAAGAAGAAGAAGAAGAAGAAGAAGAAGAAGAAGAAGAAGAAGAAGAAGAAGAAGAAGAAGAAGAAGAAGAAGAAGAAGAAGAAGAAGAAGAAGAAGAAGAAGAAGAAGAAGAAGAAGAAGAAGAAGAAGAAGAAGAAGAAGAAGAAGAAGAAGAAGAAGAAGAAGAAGAAGAAGAAGAAGAAGAAGAAGAAGAAGAAGAAGAAGAAGAAGAAGAAGAAGAAGAAGAAGAAGAAGAAGAAGAAGAAGAAGAAGAAGAAGAAGAAGAAGAAGAAGAAGAAGAAGAAGAAGAAGAAGAAGAAGAAGAAGAAGAAGAAGAAGAAGAAGAAGAAGAAGAAGAAGAAGAAGAAGAAGAAGAAGAAGAAGAAGAAGAAGAAGAAGAAGAAGAAGAAGAAGAAGAAGAAGAAGAAGAAGAAGAAGAAGAAGAAGAAGAAGAATAATAATAATAATAAGAAGAAGAAGAAGAAGAAGAAAAGGCTGCACCAGCAGGAGGGCATTACGGATGGATGAACTATTTCCTCTCTTGTAAAAAAAATTATTCCCTCTCGGTGTATATTGATATAGATGGACTATTTCGATGGCGTGCATGTCTTTGGAACAGAGTAGTAGCATGGGTCCGCTTGACTATAAGGAACTATTTATCCGCATATATAGCTTTCTCTGCTACTCCATCTAGTGATCGGTATGCAGTGCATGTGTCCGTAGACATGACAGCTTGTCCATGGAAGTTCAACTACGGCCACCATCACGTTTCATCTCGCGATTCCCACGACGCCTCTCCAACCCACGACACCATGCCCCCCGACGTGCGCCTTACCCCTCTCGGCCGCACCGCCCCTCTGCCTTCGTGTGCATGACATGTGGGCCACCTAAAATGCGGCGAGCATCAAGTTTCTACCACAGCCACCCGCAATTCCCACGACGCCGCTCGAACCCATGAAACCACACGTCCCCCGACCTGTGGCTCACCCCTCTTGGCCCAACTGCCCCTCTGCCTACGGGAGCATTACATGTGGACTAGTCACCTATCGGGTCCACATGTTATTGACTCAAAGGTAGGTGTAGTAAGGCGCTGAAGCTCAGTCCCGACGGCCGTGAGAGGGAAATGTAACTCCTGCGCCAGGGCTTGTGGTGCTCCAAAGAAGACGTAACTCGTGCCAAACTCGAGATTTGTTTCTTTACTATACATGCATGCAACGCATTTAATGGACATTGTAATCTCAACATGTGATGGGGAGCTCTAAATTTGAATTTGAAACTTATAAAATGAAAAGATTCAAAACAAATAAACTGGGAGAGAGGGAGTATACCGTAGGATGTGTCCCATACAAAATAAGTCCCCTGGTTTGTCATCGTGAAGATGCGGTTAGAAAGGAGCACAACGTCTTCCTACTCGTACGGCAACAACAAATCGTCAGCAGACAAAGATGGTCCGCCTTTGACCGCCATGTGCAAGGTTCGTGCTATCTTATTCAATCTCACCGTGGTTCCATCGTACCAATTCATGCGGTGGCCCGTTGCATGGCTGATCCCAATGTTGGACAAAGGTTCTACGGGAATGGTGTCACCGTTGTAAATGTTGTGCAAATTGATGTTGGTACCCTCCCGTACATATGCAAGCCAATCTCCACTCGCACTGAGCCTAACCTATGAAATAGTGGGCAGGGGGGAATTAGGAAATGGACACGGAAGTAGTCTTTCGAATGCATTTACTACGTGATCAAACTCATCTTACCTGCTCATCAGAGGAAATCCGAGTGCCCCTCAACGTCGGCATCTCAAGGGGCGTCAACTTGCAACTACGGCCGCCGCTACCGGAGAGACCCCAAGGAACGCGTCCTCGTGTGCTCCACGGAACATCAAGATGCATTTGTATGAGTAGTTTATCTTGTGAGAGAAAAGGATGAACGAGGGAAGGCCTCTAGAGATAGAGATGGACACTACTACTACCAATGTGTTGGCCCGTGCGTTGCAATGGATCCAAAGTAGTAGAATAATACTTGTTCACGTGCTTGAAATATAAACACTCTAGTTTTGATATACATGTGTCAGCAGACATGACAGCTTGTCCATGGAAGTTGAACCACGTCGACCATCACGCTTTCTTGTTTCTACCATCGCCACACCCACACACGATTCCCACGACGCCGCTCCAACCCACGGCACGACGCCCCCAACGTGGACATGGATCTTCCGACGTGGCTATCACCGCCTTTGCCCTGCCTTTTTTCCTTCATCGGCTGTGTGGGACCCACGCTTATGGGTCCCACATGTCGCTGATGTAATGGTAGGATTGTTCGCGTCGGGGATCCTCATCCCCGACGTGCCCCTCATCCTCTCGGCCCCACCGCTCCTCCGCCTTTGTGTGCATGACATGCGGGCCAGTGAGCTGCGGCGACCATCAACTTTCTACCATAGACACACCCGATTGACGCGGTTTGCTCGCTCCGCTGTGCTCCGATCCGTACTCCCGCACCATCGAATTTTCATCCAATGCTCGACACATTTCGTCCGGGCATCAATCCTCACCGAGTACTTATGTACTCTGGTAGTACCACGGTGTGGCCATCTACGCCTCGTAACGCCCGACGCCCAAATTGTGGCACCCTCGCCACGGCCACGCCACCACCGGCCGATTCATCTCGAACGAGTGAGTCGCGAACCACGCCACCACCATGAGAATGACATGTGGGCCAGCCGCATTTAAGGTCCGCATGTCATTGACTCATAGGCCGGGCACTAAGCCACTGAAGTTCGGTCCCGCGGGCCCCGAGAGGGAAATGTAACTCCCGCGGCAAGCCTTGTGGTGCTCCCGCAGTACGAGCTCGTGCCAAAACTGGAATTTGCACTACTAGAAAAACCCCTACTAATGGCGCACGTAGTATGGCTATTAATCTGGGGGTGCGCCATTAGTATGCCATTAGTATAGGCATACTAATGGCGCACCACCTCTGGATGCGCCATTAGTAACCGCGGCATACTAATGGCGCACTACCCGGTGATGCGCCATTAGTATTTTTTTTCAAATTTTTTTCAGAATTTTTTTTCAAATTTTTCTTAATATCAGTTCACTATGGCTTAATCTCGGTCAATATGCTTAATCTCGTGTCAAATCGCACTCCGTGGTCAAACTTCCCGAAAGGTCACCCATCCTCACACTACTCCAGCCCAAAAACGCTTAACTTCAGAGTTCTATCCAACCCCAGCAACAGCTCACTTCACAGGCACTTGTTAATATATCTAGCATATCAATCCTGTTATACCTTGTTGATGTCTAGGACTTTGTTCATGTTCATGACTATGATGAAATTTTGAAAAATATTTCAAACTTCCCGGTCATATTACGTATCATTTTTTGAAAAAAAATTCAAATTTTTTTTCAAAACCATTTTTTTTCTGTTACTAGTGGCGCACCACATCCAACGGTGCGCCACTAGTAATTTTGAAATTTTTTGAATATTTTTGCCGCTAGATCTTGAAAGCCCCGTAACTTTTTTCTGTTAGGTTTTTGGGGATTTTGAAAATGTTTAACGGGGTTCCCCCAGTTAAATTCTGATGTAACTTTTTGAGTAGATGATTTTTCATATAAAAAACTTTTTCATCCGAGTTCGTATGCAAAAGTTATGCCCATTTTACAAATTTCCAGAGACATTTTGCAAATAAAGTCGAAATTCATATTTGTAATTTTTCCCAAAAACTAGAGCACATATCACATGGGAAACATATTTTCTTTTATTTTTTTTGACATTTCCATCATTTTCTTTTATTTTTTTTTAAAACTGAAAAGGCGATCCACAGGGGGTGCATTGGCTAAGTGGTGGCTGTTACTAATGGCGCACCGTGGCATGGTGCGTCATTACTAGTTCAACTAGTAATGGCGCACCATACCACGGTGCGCCATTAGTAGTTTTGACAAAATTTTAATAAATAGTGATATTTTTTATTTTTTTGAAAAAAACTTAGTAATGGCGCACAAAGGAAAGTGCGCCATTACTAGTTAAAACTAGTAATGGCGCAATTGAGACATGGTGCGCCATTAGTAACAATTTTTTTATTTTTTTCTTTTTTTCAAAACTACTAATGGCGCATTTACGGATGTGGTGCGCCATTACTATGTCAATTAGTAATGGCGCACTATGCAGCAGTGCGCCATTAGTAACAAAATTTATTTTTATGTTTTTTCCAAAACTACTAATGGCGCACCACACACCGTGCGCCATTAGTAATATATTACTAATGGCTAATCGAGACATGGTGCGCCATTAGAATATAGTAATGGCGCACCACATCACAGGTGCGCCATTAGTGGCCATTCCATCTATAGCCCTTTTTGTAGTAGTGTTGTTTCTTACTACTACTACCAACTAGTACTAGTAAGGTACACTTGCATTGCACGCATGAGATTCTGGTGGTTTTTGCATTATGCCTCTACATGTGGAGCTTTCTGGATTCTAACATGTGGCAAAATCTGGTGGAATGTAAGGTTTGGCAAGTTTGATTAACTTAGGTGAGTGTTTGGTTCAAGCCACACCTTAGGCAAGCCACACTAAGGCCCCACATGACATACACACAAAAAAATGTGGCAAGATTCCCTTAGGCTTGCCAACTTGTGGCTCTCATTTTGAAGAACTAATAACTTTGCCTAAGCTTAGTTGTGGCAAAGTTAGTCATGAATTAAGTTCAACCATGGAGTCTTCTAGATTATACATGTGGCAGAATCGGTGAATGATATCAACGGCCGATAGTGCTCGGATTTTCCATCTTTGTACCATCGATTGGCTTCATCCAATGACCAACTTTCAAAGTTTTTCACACACTATATAGGGGTATAGATATAGATGTGCGGTCCATTGCAATGGATCCAAAGTATATCTATACCCCTATATAGTGTGCTAATAACTTTGAAAGATGGTCGTTGGATGAAGCCAATCCGACGATGCGTAGATGTCAAATCCGATCACTACTGGCCGTTGGATATCATCTACATTCCACCAGATTTTGCCACATGTACAATCTAGAAGACTCCATGGTTGAACTTAAGCATAATCCACAAACCTCAAAACACAAGCACTTCTCCTTTATTCTAGAATCTTCTGTATCATAATTGCCCAAATTTTTTTCTACATGAATTGCCATTAGTTGTTTTTTACTTTATGCTTTACAACGCACAATTCCATGAATCTTAAAATAGATTAGCTTTTTATGAAAACTAAATGATTTTGAATGAGATGAACTATAAGTATTAAACGAACATCTACATCATGCATATATGACTCAAAGCTTACATGCTATAATGTTGTATTTATTCATAATTTGGTTGCCAAATATCATGCGTGCAATGTACGTGTACCTTACTAGTATCTATTTAGTGGAGTGCACTCTAAACACATTATCTATTTATTTTTCTCTAACCTTCCGTAGCCATGCAACCAAGCCACATAAGCTTCATGGGTGCCCCCCACATCATATTATTCATACTACGTTGATTGAAAAAAAGATAAATCACCCATAACAAGATCTTCCCGTATTTTGTTCCTACGATGTTGTGCCGTGCACGTACCTACTAGTTGTATAGTGGTAGTACTAGTAATATAGTATTAGGAGTACAAACCTGGTACTAGTAGGAGTAGTACTAGTACGGAATGCTCCTACTCTATCAACGAGCCCCTCGTTTCTTGGATTCCGTGCTACAGCTAGATCTTCCCCTTGTTTCTGTTTTCCAGCCCGGCGGCGGGTGTCGGTGTCAAAACCGGCGGATCTCGGGTAGGGGGTCCCGATCTGTGCGTCTAGGCTGATGGTAACAGGAAGCAAGGGACACAATGTTTACCCAGGTTCGGGCCCTCTTGATGGATGTAAAACCCTACTTCCTGCTTGATTAATATTGACGATACGAGTAGTACAAGAGTAGATCTACCACGAGATCGTAGAGGCTAAACCCTAGAAGCTAGCCTATGATGATCATGATTGTAATTGTGATTGGCCTTCTAAGGACCAACCTCTCCGGTTTATATAGACACAGGAGACAGCTAGGGTTTACATGGAGTCGGTTACAAGGAAGGAAATATAATATCCAGATCGCCAAGCTTGCCTTCCACGCCAAAGAGAGTCCCATCCGGACACGGGACGGAGTCTTGAGTCTTGTATCTTCACGCTTCAATAGTCCGGACGATGTATACAGTCCGGCTGTCCGGATACCCCCTAATCCAGGACTCCCTCAGTAGCCCCTGAACCAGGCTTCAATGATGACGAGTCCGTCACGCAGTCTTGTCTTCGGCATTGCAGGGTGGGTTCCATCTTCGAATACTCCAAAGTAATTATCAAACACTTAGACCGTGTCCGGATCAGCGAGGTGATTCTCACATACCATTGCAGGGAACATAGCATAAATTCGATCTGCTGGCAATCTCCGTACGTCGTGCCTTTGCATCGTGGTCCGGTCCAACACGAACCGGCATTTCTCGCCCCACCTCGACTCGCATTGCGAGGCGGTTTATTGGCACGTCCTGCCAAAGCAGAGATCGTGTTCCTCTTATTACGGGATCTTCCATCATATGGGCGTGCATAACCCTACGACGACCGTTGGTATGACTCCGTGTGTTTTTAGATAAGCTTCAAGCGGTCACGCTGAGGAATCTTGATATTCACCCCCTTTATAAAGGGGCCGAGGCCTATGCCTCCTTTCCACCTCCCTCGCGCCTTCTCGCACCTCGAGTTCTAACACCCGAGACCTAAGCTCACACGCCCTAGATCCTCCAATATGTCAAGATCCAACCCTCAAGGCCGGTGGGTGGCCTCCTCGATCCAAGAGGAGGACATTGTGAGGCTTACGGAGGTCGGATATCTGACCGCCGACATCCAGCACAGGCTTCCTGCTCCAGGGCAGGTCATCCCTACACCAGAGCCCAATGAGAGCGTCGTGTTTTTCCTCACTTCCTCCGCGGCTTGGGCCTCACCCTCGATCCCTTTGTGAGGGGGCTCATGTTCTATTACGGGTTGGATTTTCATGATCTAGCTCCGGACGCTATCCTCCATATCTCGCTGCTCATCATTGTGTGCGAGGCTTTTCTCCACGTCATTCCACACTTCGGCTTATGGCTCAAGACCTTTAATGTGAAGCCGAAGATGATCGAGGGACGACATGCGAAGTGCGGAGGAGCCATAATAAGCAGGAACGCCGATGCCCCATGGCCAGGGGGTTCTTTCCCAGAAGTATCCGATGTATGACAACGGAGGTGGTTTTATGTTACGGCTCCCAGAGGCACAAAGTGGGTAGCCGCCCCCGAGTTCCGCTCGGGCCCCCCGTCACAACTGGCGTCTTGGACCGACGAGGACGGAATTGGGAACCGGTGATGTACCAAGATCGCAGAACCGCATCCGGGAGCTTCTTGGGAGGGACATTAACCTTGTCGGCATAATTCAAGTGATGTTAATCCTACGGATGTTGCCGTTAACGCCGCCTCTCCGGATGTGGGAGTTCAATCCAGAGGGTCCGCGGACTGTTAAGCACTTCTTCGGCCTGAAGCTCGAAGGGATGTGTAAATTATTCTTCGGACCACGAGTAGAGTGTCCGGATACCACCGAGGATGCGGGCCTAAGCTGCAATCGCCTAGATACCCAAGTAAGAAACCATGATACCAGACACTTTGTTTTATATTGGCCATAGTTGTTATTCTGAAAATCATCCGTGGCCAGGAATGGCTCAGTAAGGCGGAGAGAATCAGGTGTCCGGCGCCACTTCCCCAAGGCTCGCCTAATCCCACCATTGCCAAGATGCTTGACCGGGTGCTCGGCAAAATGCCCTCAGGGAAAGACAATGGGAAGAATGAAGAAACCGAACTTCACACGCTGCGCATCTAAGCCGGGGGAATTGTTACCTCCCCTGAGGAGGATAGTCGGGAAGGGGAGGCTAAAGCCTCCTCCCCGTGCGGGAAGAAAAGGGATACCTCCAAAGACTTGGAGACGGAGATGCCCAAAGCAAGGAAAAAGGTATCACCAGGGGGCTCTGCCACGAAGGGCACCCTCACCGCGTCATGGCCGCCAACGGGCCAGCCCTCCACCGAGCTGTAAGTTAATCGTTAATTCGAAGGTACTGCATTTCTCCGAGATCAATAACCAACATTCGTCTTTTGTAGTCCGGCTAGCAGCTCTTCTCAACAGAGTTCGTCTTCGGGGGATCTTCCTCCGGAGATGATGGAGAACGAGACCCCACCCACCTCTCTGCCTCATGAAGCGGGCGACACCGAGGTGTCGTCACGGAGGAGTCCGGATCTGCCGAAGCCGGAAGCCAATATGTCCGCCGCCTTGAGCCCGGAGCGTTTGGCTCCCACGGGGGGCGATAAGAAGGGTCCGGCACAGTTTGATGTCCGGCCGGACATACTGACAGGCCTTCCGGGGCGAGCTGCACTCCCGGAGGAGCACCGCTCATTAATGAGCGCGGTGCTCAAGAAGATTTCATCCGCCACAAGCGGTTTGAATGAAGCATTTACGAGCCTGCTCAGAGGCTTTGAGGTATGTAGTGAAAAATACACTATTGTTTGGTTGTAAGGCATGCGCTAGGTGTGCTCCATATGGATAGTAGCCCCTGAGACTCTGGTTGCCCGCCCTAGGCGGCAAAAGGGGGATCATATAGTAATGATTGTGTTGTGCATATGCGCAGGTATCTAAGGGTCTGGCAGCTGACCACTCCGTTGAAGTTGCCGAGCTAAGGAGGTGGATCGGATCTATTGATGCCGATATCACGCTGGTGAACAAGCGACTGCACGATTCACAAGGTATGTGCTCTACTTTCCTTATTATGTTGTATAGGAAAATAAGAGACGGGCATAATATTAATATAATATGCTTGGACTGCAGATGGTGCTGCTGCCGTGGAAGCCCTAAGGGCGGAACTTGCCCAGGCCAAGGAGCAAGCTCGAGTTAGCAGTGCGGCTGCCCTAAAGGCGGCCGAAGATTTGTGAGCCGAACAGGTTGCTCATCGCTGAAGCCGGGAAAAGATAGCCGAAATGGCTGTGGAGTTGAAAAACGCCGCCGACCGGTATGAACTCCTTGAAAAGGAGAATAAGGCTAATTCGGACGACCTGAACAAGGCACTTAATGCCACCAAGGAGATGCGGACCAAGGTCAGGGGTGTGCAGGAGGAGCTTCAACAGGCCGGTAAAATCGCGGCTGGGGGCTCCTACTTGCTGCGGACGAAGTTTTTGGATCCGAAGTATGCTCCCCTGGATGGACGATGGAGTCCTGCAGATGCGTATGCGGACTTGGCGAAGAGTGCCGCTGATGCAGCCAAGTTTTTTCGAGGATCAAGATGATAAAGAAGTGGAGAAGCTTTTCTGGTCGCAATTCAATGCTCCCGCGCGTCCGCTGCCGTTAAGTGAGAAGATGGCTGTTGTGGCGGAGCTTCACAGGTTGTCTGGGCTTGCAATGCGGTCTGTAATAGACCATCTTTGGCCAAGGGGGTCTAAGCCGGACAGTTACTTTGGTTTGGTGCAGCAGTTCCTTGGGGCCGTGCCTCAAATCGATGCCATGAGGAGGTCGGCGTGCATAGAGGGTGCACGAATGGCTCTTGCCCGCGTTAAAGCATTTGGACAGATATGGAGGCCACCATTGTAGAGACCCAGCATCCGGCGGGAGGACAGTATCCGGCCGAGCACTATTTGGCATAGGTAACAGAAGGTGCCCGCTTAATAGAGGCGCAGTGCGCGAAGAATGTCTTATTCGAGTGACAGATCGAACCATTGTAAAAACAATGTTATTTTGGTTGTAAGGCTATATTTATACTTTTTGCCGAAAGTATTATTGTGTCTCCTGTGCGGCCGTTTATATATATATATATATATATATATATATATATATATATATATATATATATCTGTGTGTGTGTGTGTGTGATCCGAAAGTTAGCAGTCGTTGGCTTTAGCCCCCACGCATACAATGCGGGGGTGTTCGTGAAAAATATGCATAATGACACTTGATCCAACGTCTTGGTCCACTAAGGAGGTGATCGCACATCAAACTAGGCAACCGGACTATATAGCTGTAACACCTTCACTTAGCCATGGGAGTCTAACGCTGGGGCTACTATGTAGCCCCTGGTACTTTCGCGTGCATCCGAATACGGGCGCGGGTGTACATGACCGGGAAACGGTCCTTCGCTAATGCGGAGGGATCCTAACGATTCCGATAAGTCTTCCAGTGGCTGGACAGTCTCTCGCTGTATCATGACAGTCAGTTTTCGGCTTTCTCTACTGAGGTGCTCATACGGAATAACTAGGGCACAATCGCAGTAGTTCTCCTTTGGCCGCCTTAGCCGATAAGAACGGAACGTAAAGCGGCAAACCCATGAGCCGGGCAAACACAACATTTGACCAAAGGCATGATTTGGAGCTGATGCATATAAGGCCAAACTCGTGACGCCGAACACTCCCGAAGGTATTCGGACTTTGTAACAGAAAATGGGCTGAAGAATGCCCTTTCATTATAAACCCTGTATTTCCAGGTACGTGCGTTAATCTGTCGTGGCGAAATGCCAATAACGGCAGTATCCTCTGTGGGTGTAGTACCCATGGGATGTGTGAACAACAAGAGGCAATATAAAAGGTTTAGACAGGGGCTTAATCTAAAAAGAAACCTTTGAGCGGGGCCCTGCTGCACGTCTGTGCCTTTGTCTCCGTTGTGCCGTTTCCTGGAAGGGTATCGCACGCGTTGTGTCTGTAAAAAGGAAAAACTCGTGTAGGAGAGTACAACGTAAGTATGCGATGGATAGTAAAAGTGTAAGACGTTGGCCTGCCAATAAGGTTGAGCCAAGTGTGGGGCTATATTAAATATTTATAGCCCCTAGTGTCCTCTATGGGATTACATATACGGCGCCCTGGTTCATTTTTATCCAGGCTGCCGGACCTGTCTAACCATGTTCGTGGTCTTGACGACCAGTCATGCTTTTTGGTATCGGAGGCCGCTTAGAGTTCGGCCGCTAGAGCCGTCACGTGTTCCTCTGTGCGTGAAGAGCTCTCTGTGTTTCCGTTAACAGTGATGACGCCACATGGACCGGGCATCTTGAGTGTAAGGTAGGCATAGTGCGGTATTGCATTGAAGCGGATGAAGGCCGCTCTTCCAAGCAATGCGTGATAGCTGCTTTGGAAGGGTGCGATGGTGAAGAGTAGCTCTTCACTTCTGGAGTTGCCTGGGGAGCTGAATGTTACCTCCAATACGACGGAGCCCCTGCCGTAGGCTTCAACGCCTGGTATTACCCCTTCCAAGGTGGTGTTGCTTTGGCTGATTCTGGATGGGTCTATCCCCATTCTGCGGACAGTGTCCTGGTGTATTAAATTGAGACATCGCCGCCGTCCATAAGGACGTGGGTGAGATGGTATCCGTCGATTATTGGGTCAAGCACCAAGGCCTCTGATCCTCCGCGCCGAATACTAGTTAGGCGGTCCGTGTGATCGAAGGTGATCGGACAAGCCATCCAGTAGTTAGGTGTGGGTACGATGGGCTCTATAGCGTACGCGTCTTTGAGCGCGCGTTCGTGCCTTCTCGTGGATGTGTGAGTCGCGTGGATCATGTTTACTGTTTTAACCTCTGGTGGGAATTTTTTCTGTCCCCCAGTGTTCGGCTGACGAGGTTCATCCTCGTCTTCACTTGGTGTTTCCCTTCCCTTGTGTTCGGCATTTAATTTGCCGGCCTGCTTGAAGACCCAGCACTCTCTGTGCGTGTGGTTCGCAGGTTTGTCGGGGGTGTGATGTCTACTACACAATCTTCTTCTTGTAGACGTTGTTGGGCCTGCAAGTGCACATGTTTGTAGGACAGTAGCAAATTTCCCTCAAGTGGATGACCTAAGGTTTATCAATCCGTGGGAGGCGTAGGATGAAGATGGTCTCTCTCAAGCAACCCTGCAACCAACTAGCAAAGAGTCTCTTGTGTCCCCAACACACCCAATATAATGGTAAATTGTATAGGTGCACTAGTTCGGCGAAGAGATGGTGATACAAGTGCAATATGGATGGTAGATAAGAGTATTTGTAATCTGAAAATATAAAAACAGCAAGGTAACTAATGATAAAAGTGAGCGTAAACGGTATTGCAATTATAGGAAACAAGGCCTAGGGTTCATACTTTCACTAGTGCAAGTTCTCTCAACAATAATAACATAGATAGATCGTATAAAAATCTCTTAACATGCAACAAAGAGTCACTCCGAAGCCACTAATAGCGGAGAACAAACGTAGAGATTATGATAGGGTACGAAACCACCTCAAAGTTATTCTTTCGGATCAATCTATAAAAGAGTTCGTACTAGAATAACACCTTAAGACACAAATCAACCAAAACCCTAATGTCACCTAGATACTCCATTGTCACCTCAAGTATCCGTGGGCATGATTATACGATATGCATCACACAATCTCAGATTCATCCAACCAACACAAAGTACTTCAAAGAGTGCCCCAAAGTTTCTACCGGAGAGTCAAGAACGTGTGCCAACCCCTATGCATAGGTTCATGGGCGGAACCCGCAAGTTGGTCACCAAAACATACATCAAGTGGCACATGATATCCCATTGTCACCACAGATAAACACGGCAAGACATACATCAAGTGTTCTCATAAAAGACTCAATCCGATAAGATAACTTCAAAGGGGAAACTCAATTCATCACAAGAGAGTAGAGGGGGAGAAACATCATAAGATCCAACTACAATAGCAAAGCTCGGGATACGTCAAGATTGTGCCATAGAGAGAACACGAGAGAGAGAGAGAGAGATAGAGAGAGAGAGAGATCAAACACATAGCTACTGGTACATACCCTCAGCCCCGAGGGTGAACTACTCCCTCCTCGTCATGGATAGCGTCGGGATGATGAAGATGGCCACGGTGATGGGTTCCTCCCAGTGGTGCCGAACGGGCTCCCGAGAGGTTTTTGGTGGCTCTGGAGGCTTGCGGCGACAGAACTCCCGATCTATCTTCTGTTCTGGAAGTTTTAGGGTACGTAGGTATATATGGGTGAAAGAAGTACGTCGGTGGACCAAGGGGGGCCACGAGGCAGGGGGGCACGCCCCCACCCTCGTGGCCAGCTCCCGTATCTTCCGACGTAGAGTCCAAGTCTATCCGGTGGCTGTCCTTCCAAAAATAACTTCTCTAGTTGATTTCGTTCCGTTTTGACTCCGTTTGATATTCCTTTTCTTCAAAATACTGAAATAGGCAAAAAACAACAAATCGGGGCTGGGCCTCCAGTTAATAGGTTAGTCCAAAAAGTAATATAAAAGTGGAAAATAAATCCCAATATTGCCCAAAACAGTAGATAATATAGCATGGAGCAATCAAAAATTATAGATATGTTGGAGACGTATCAGGTTGCCATGAATTTGTACGGTCATGTCGAACTCTGCTCGAATTTGCGGACGGATCCCTCTTCTTGCCTTTAAGTGGCTTCTTTTGCTGATCGGGTCAAGAGCCCCTGAATCCAGCGTTTACCGTTGTGTTGTCCGGGCTCTCTTCCTTGTTTTGGCGTTTGTTTTTATTACGCCGTGGCTTCCCGTTTCCATCCCTTATTTTGGATGTGCTGGGATCGCTGGTGCCTTTACGGGCCAGCTAGTTGTCTTCACCCGCACAAAAGCGGGTCATAAGGCTTGTTAAGGCTGCCATTGTCCTTGGCTTTTCTTGGCCGAGGTGTCCGGCGAGCCACTCGTCGCGGATGCTGTGTTTGAATGCTGCTAAAACTTCGTCATCCGGACAATCGAAAGTTTGATTCTTCTTAATGAGGAATCTGTTCCAAAGCTTGCAGGCAGACTCTCCGGGCTGTTAGATTATGTGACTTAAATCGTCCGCATCCGGAGGCCGGACATAAGTCCCTTGAAAATTGGCCCAGAAAGCGTCCTCGAGTTCCTCCCAACTCCCAACTGAATTTTCGGGGAGGCTTTTCAACCAGTGTCGAGCTGGTCCCTTTAACTTGAGGGGAAGGTATTTGATGGCGTGGAGGTCGTCCCCACGAGCCATGTGAATATGCACGATAAAATCCTCGATCCAGACCCCTGGGTCTGTCGTTCCGTCGTATGCCTCTATTTATCACATGTTTGAAGCCTTGTGGAAATTCGTGGTCCAGTACTTCTTCGGTGAAGCACAGGGGGTGGGCAGCCCTACATGTCCGGACGCGTCTTGTGGCATGCCGTCATTATTCGTGTCCGGTGCGTATTCTGAAATGGTATTTGGTTGGTATGATCGTTTTGGTGACCATAGTCCCTCGCTGGGGTGTGTCCTTTAGATCCGTAGATGGACCCGGCCGCGTCGGCTTTATTATCCAGGTGCTCACGCAAATCATGCGCAGCGTCGGTAGCCACTCTGTTGCGGTTATGAAGCGGTACGTCTGTCCTCCTGGTCGTGTTATTCTTTGGTGGAACGGCCTCGTCGTTGAATTCTGGCAGTAGATTACGTTTTGGATAGCTCTTTGTATGGCGATCGTCGCCATATCTTTCTTCAAAGGTTCAGCACTTTATTCCATCTGTGATTGAGCGTTTCCTGTGCGGCTTTTAGCCGTTGCTTCTGCTTCTTTAGACTTCTTGCGGTGGCCATAAGCTTTCTGTGGAGGTTATCTCGTTCCATGCGTGTTTCCGGGATGATGAATGCGTCATCATCCGGACTTTGTTCTTGTCTGGGCAGTTTGATGAACTCGTCCCTCGGGATCATTGTGATCGGCGTCCGCTCCGGCCCGAACTGTTCGGCATGACCTGGCTCGTCCTGCTCCATCGCTGGGTCCGTATGGTCATTGTTGCCTTCGGAGTTGACTGGGGTGTCGATCCTTCTAGCGCTCTTGTCGCTATTTTTACTGTTGCTGGACTTTGAGCGGCGTCTACGCCGTCGTTTTGGCTTTTTCCCGGGGGTTTTATCTTCCGAATTGTTGCCGTCGTCCTCCTTGGGCGTGTCCTCCATGTATATATCGTGTGACGAGGTAGTAGTCCAGTGCCCCAGAGATTCTGAATCTTCTCGTGCATCATCGTCCATCCCGTCGATGCCTTTGGAGTCGAAGTCAAGTACGTCGGTTAAATCATCAACCCTGGCAATGAAGTGGGTGGTGGGTGGGCAACGAATTCCTTCGTCGCCGTCTTTCCACTCGGGCCGGACATAGTTCGTCCAAGAGCCTTCTGACAGAGAGAGAGAGACTTTAATGAGTTCAGCATGTCGCCAAAGGACGAGTGCTGGAAGATATCTGCAGCGGTAAACTCTATTACCGGAGCCCAACCAGGCTCGGCGGGCTCGGGAGTGTGCGTACTGGAACCTACAACCGGACACGAGTCCGGGGGTCCGGAGTCACGGGCTCCCTCAGAAGTGAGGCCTGTGTTCGGCTCCACCGCCGATGAGTGTATGGCCTATGGGGCGGGGTCCATCCCTTCGTCCTTAGGCCATGCAACCTGCTCCGGATTTAGGTCCGGGGCTTCTGCAGGGGTGATATCCCGAGCATTGTCCGACAGCAGGTCTAAGCCGTGCTCGTCGTGACTGTTCAGTGCTCCTGGCATAGGCCCGAATCCGTCGAAGATCAAGTCTCCGTGAATGTCTGCCATGTAGTTCAGGTTTCCGAACCTGATCTGGTGGCTAGGGGCGTAGCTGTCGATCTTCTCCAGATGGCCAAGCGAATTAGCCCACAGTGCCAAGCCGCCGAACACAAAGATCTATCCGGGGAGAAAATTTTCACCCTGGACCGTGTCGTTGACGATGATTGAAGGAGCCATCGAGCCTTGCAGCGATGACACAGAGGAACTCTCAATGAAAGCACCAATGTCGGTGTCAAAACCGGCGGATCTCGGGTAGGGGGTCCCGACCTGTGCGTCTAGGCTGATGGTAAGAGGAAGCAAGTAACACAATGTTTACCCAGGTTCGGGCCCTCTCGATGGAGGTAAAACCCTACTTCCTGCTTGATTAATATTGACGATATGAGTAGTACAAGAGTAGATCTACCACGAGATCGTAGAGGCTAAACCCTAGAAGCTAGCCTATGATGATTATGATTCTAACTGTGATCGGCCTTCTAAGGACCAATCTCTCCGGTTTATATAGACACCTGAGAGGGCTAGGGTTTACATGGAGTCGGTTACAAGGAAGGAAATATAATATCCGGATCACCAAACTTGCCTTCCACGCCAAGGAGAGTCCCATCCGGACACGGGACGGAGTCTTGAATCTTGTATCTTCACGCTTCAATAGTCCGGACGATGTATATAGTCTGGCTGTCCGGATACCCCCTAATCCAGGACTCCCTCAGCGGGCGGGGTGTCGGTTTGCTCAACAGCGGTCCCACATGAAAGTGAAAATGCTAGGCAACACGCCTTCCCTAAGCTATGTGTCTTGCCGGACGGGCCGTGTTGTACTCCCGATTCCCGGGCGTGTGGGGGTGCGACGCTAATGCGGCAGGCCTTTTCCATTTACTAAAGAATGTGCCCGTGCTATGCACGGATCCAAAGTAGTAGAATAGTAGTGTTTGTTCACAAACTTGAAAGAAATCACTATTGTTTTGATATACTCCTAATATATTACTCCCTCCGTACCTAAATATTTGTCTTTTTCGAGATTTCAAATGGACTATCACATACGGATTATATAGACATATTCTAGTGTTTCTAGCAAGATGCCCGCGCGTTGCACGAAGTTGATGGAAAAGGTAACCACAACTTATAAAATTGACGGATGGAGTACTAGTTACAGTGATGCATATAATTAAGCAAAGGGATCGCACATGTCGGTATTGACTGGAACGAGAATGCAACAACACAATAAGAATTAGGGAAAACTTTGTTTTTGCCACTCTAGTTTTTGTCCACTTTGCTTATGCCACTCTAGAATTTGACATTTCACTTTGCCACTCTTAGCTTTTGACAATATATCACTTTTGCCCTTCCGTGGCAAAAACAAAATTTTCCAAGTGGCAATTGTGATACATGTCAAATGCTAAGAGTGGCAAAAGTGAAATGAAAAATTATCGTTTTTGCCACGGAATGACATTTGTGATGTATTATCAAAAGCTAATAGTGGCAAAAGTGAGATGTCAAATTCTAGAGTGGCATAAGCAAAGTTGGCAAAAACTAGAGTGGCAAAAACAAAGTTTTCCCTAAGAATTAAGGCCACAATGATGCGATCGCAGTGGTGGTTACGGAAGGCAAGAAGAAAGATGGATCCATGAACGTACGACCTCCTCCTCCTCAACTTAGTGCGCCGGGCCACCGACCGGCGGCTAAGGAGCGGCGACTTTTGTGGCGAGGTCGAGGTGCTTCTCAGAAAAGGCATCCAAGGCTTCCAGCCGGTTGAGGAAGGCCAACCTCGTAGCGTCCTCACCGGCCTTGTAGATACCTATGTACACGATTTGCTCGTACACGTGGACGTGTAGGTCGACGAATTCTTGCAGGGCGAGGCGCCTCGCGGCGAGCGCGATCTCCAGGTCGACATTCTTCGTGGCGTCGGCGGGCAGTCGCAGGGCCACCAGTGCTTGAAAGAGGTTCCGTCCATGGAGGCCGATTAGGGTGGCAGGCAATGAGGCGCCCGGGCGCGCGGGCTGGAGGAGTACGGCAATGTCATCCACGAGCTTCTTGATGACGGTGAACTTGTTGCTGGTGGCAATGATCATCTGGTCCAACTGAGAGTCGTAGTTGGCGTCGACGGCGGCCATCCACCAGCCGGTCTCCAACACTGCTCGGAGGCGATCCTCGGCGCCATGCCGCAGGCCGGCGTCGTGGACCATCTGGTGCAGCTGCTGGCCGCTCACGCGCATCGCCGCCATGGGTCTGGAGTGAGCTCTTTTGTGCTTAGTGTAGGTGCTTAGGCAAATGCTTAGGTGTGTACGATGTGGTAGATGCACTGGAATGGAGGGGCGCCTTTATATGAAGGCAATGAGGGCAAACTGCGTTGCATTCACATCGTGCAGCCTCTTTTCCCGGACCTCCTCCCATTACTTCCCTCATGCATTAATTGAAGGAGGATGCATTGGCCGTTCAACATATCGGGAACCGCTACTCCCTCCTAAATGCGCATTAAAGCCAGATCGGAACTGCACCGCCATTTGTCAAATCGAATACTCCCCCCGTCTAGGTGAGTATTAAGTCATCTTACGAAAACCAAATAGTAAACACATAGGCGTAGTGCATTAACTCTCATGTTGTTTCTTATTTTTTAACATAAATAGAGGAATCAACCAAGAAGAGATGTGGGTCTTGTACGCTTTTAATGACTTGAGACTATCAAACATGACATGCAGTGGTCAGTTCGTTGCACAAGAACAAATACAACCCACGTCAGCACACACACATCTTATATAGCATCACATCCAATGGATATAAAATATGAATGAGACCAAATTATATCTCATCTAGATGAGTTCTAGCAAAACTGTATTAATAATACTTAGTACTCCTGCGCCATGTATCATATATTAGTATCATGTAGTACTTTATTTATTGCCATGTATGACACATAGTACTCAACTCTCTCTCTTTCTTCATTTAATTCTATGACACCTCATCAAAATTGCTAGGGCTAGTACCATTACAACCAGCCTTAGCAAATACTAAACATTAAGTTCTCTCGTTTTCCTCTCCACCTTGGTTACCTAGACGGAGGGAGTATACTGTGCAGGCTTTTCCTGTGCGGTAGGCGGGGCAGTTCCACCTAGTCGCTTCGACAGACATGCGAGAAGACGAGGGAGTAGGCTACTGCAAATGTAGGGATGTGTGATTTGACAGCGAGTTACTACTGAACAGGTGGGGCCCCGTGATTTGACTTGCCATTATCATTTTAACTGCGGTGCTACGACCGGTGTGAGTCTCCCGATTCCTGACCACCTCCATACAGGTGCCTCTCCCAATGCTCCACCATGTAGTAGAGGCTGGCTCTTGCATGAGAGCCCACTTCTCCACTTTTTCCTTGCCTCTCTTTCCTCCACATATGCAAAAATGCCATGTAAAGCGCACTATTGTACTTACTTTTACTTGATCCTACAGGTGCTTAAGCTTGCCACATAGGCATAAAGTCTGATGTGGCAAGTTAATCAAGAAGAGAGAGACTAGTTTGGTGACCCAAGGAAAAATGGTGCTAAGCGTGTACCTAGGTGAAAAGACAATTTTGAGTCTATAGCTAATTAAATGAAGCAAACTTAGCAACACCATTTCATTGGAAGAGGTCACTCCTTGGCAAATGCAATAAATACTAGTACTCACATGTCCCATAATATAAGAACGTTTTTGGCACTACACTAGTGTCAAAAACGTTCTTATATTATGGGACGGAGGGAGTACGAAGAAAGAGATAGAGAGGAGTAAAAAAAATACACTTATGACCAACCTTGTTGTAGTATGAGTGACTAAGTGATGACTATGTATGACATGCCAACATCAGATAGCCTAACGCACCATGTTAAATCTCCAAGGGCGACCAGCGCGGCGACGCTGACGGTCGTGGTAGGCGCGACCATGATACGAACTCTTTGGCAGCCCTTAGATCTACGATCAAACGGTCGCATGCTAAGTTGCTGAAAATTTGCAGAATAACCCTCCAGGATAGGATATTCACCCATAGGTCTAGAATCACGCCATGCAACCGTTCAATCTCAGATCCAAGGGCTCTCGGAAGCCCGTATCATGGGAGAATGGAAAGCCACTACCCTGTCGTTCAGACGCCGTGGCAGTTCGCTCCTACTGCGTCCCTCCGTCCTTCAATACTACGGCAGTTCGCTCCTAGTAGTCATGTCCATTCACATTACGGCAGTTCCACTAATCCTAACCCTCCTCCCAAATCCATGGCGTCCCAAATCTCCCTGATCGGCGGTGAGTACAAGGTTAGAACCATCACCGGCGATGAGTTCGACGTCATCTACACCCATTCTTCCGCGACGGTGAAAGGATGCCTTTCGCTTCGTGACGCATGTTCGAAAACTCAGATGATGAGTGGGTCGCTGGGCTAGATGTTGAGTACACCACCGTCCTGGGACGACAGAAGGATCTAAAGGACGAAGAGAGGAAGAAGCCCGCCGTGATCTAGGTTTGCGTGCATGACTTATGCTTGGTATACCACATATGCCATGCCGACATTGAGTGCCAGGATTTTAAGGACTTCCTCGGGAGCAACCAAGTCAAATTCGTTAGTGTAACTTTGGTAACGACAAAGAAGTCCTGCATCGGATAGGCCTCATTGTAGGCAACACCTTCGACCTCCAGAAGAATCGGCTGGTGTCCTCTCTTCAGCCTTCAATGCTGACCCTGGCAGGAGCCATGGTTCATCCTTCGTACGGTAAACTGGAGAAACCTCCATACACGTTTCATCGTCATGCATGGCAGCGAAATGTACTAGATATAGACCACATCCACTACGCTGCAATGGATGGCTACCTTTGCTTCAATATCTACAAGGGTTGGATGAAGAGCAACAACCAAGTGTGCGGTTCAAGCAAAGAAGTATCGGCCAAGAGGAAGAGGGACAAGGACGAAGTCGAGGACGTGGACGAGGACTCCGAGTAAGGTGGAAGTGTCGTTGCTCATGGTGGTTCTAATGTAGTGTCTATCAGAATAGTTGCAAAGTTTAATTTCAGGTGTGCTTAATTTAATTTGAGGGGTGTGGTGTCTTTGAGCCCCAGCAGTAACTATGTTATGTTTCTTCTTGTTACTTTAACTCTCAAGTACATACATACTAGTATTTCTTACATTTCATCTTTTAGTTGGTATAGTACTACCACTCATTTCTTCACATTATATACGTACAATATATATGGCCAACATCATATAGCCAGCAGTTTAGTTGTCAAAGAATTTTAGGGTACTTAGTTTTGTCAAAGAATTCCAGGGTGCTTAGTTTTATTTGAGGGGTGGGTTGTGCACTTGTGCTGGAAACCATTATTGTGACAAGCCTTTTTAATAGTACTATATGCATAATTTGGCGACGAGCGCTCTCTATATGTACCACCATTTTTTTTCAAGTTTTGCTCCATGGCGCAATCCATCGATACTACTACTGTACAAAAGTGGAGTATATACATTTTTTAAAAGGCTAGAGGGCGGGGCAGTCTAGCTCGGTCGGTTTCACGAGAGGCGAGGGCCTTTGTGATTTGACGGCTCATTACTGCTGTCAAATCGAATAGTACTGCGCCGCCCGCTGCACGCCCGACGCCTCCATTAAACCCCTCCGTTAAACCCGCATGCAAACCGAGAATCCTACTCCGGCCACACGTCCGTTCATGAGCGGGCCGGAATTAAACGCAACACCGGCCGAGCTCCTCCCATCCGCCTCAGTTTAAACGAGGCGGGACGCTGGCCAAGCTCCTATCGTCCGCCCTCTATTTACACGAGGCCAGACAGACAGCGGGCAAGAATCGCACCCCTCCGCCGCTCCGCCATATCCCCCTTCACCATTTTCTCCACTCCTGTGATGGCTTCCTATGAGCCGTTCTCCGGCATATTACCCGGCTGGGTAGCCCGCCGAGCCCTCCGGATACGGGCGATGTCGCTCGGTGCTTCACCAACCTCGCTTGGCCCGACGGAGCGATTCTTGCCCCAAGCGGTAGCGTGGTTCAGCAACTTCGCCGCTCAGTTCAGCTCGATGAGGAGTGGCGAAGTTGCTCCATCGCGTCGGGCGGGCGAGCACGCTGCACGGGCACCGTCGCTGCTGCGTGCATCGCGCCACCAAGTGTCTGCGGTGGCCGCGGCTGCCCGTGTCGTGGGCGCGTCTCCGTGCTGCAGCGGCCATGCGTGAAGAGACAAGCCGGGTGCGTGGAGAGCGATGAGTCGGTGGCCAGCTTCACCGTGTCCGCCGCCATCATCGAGGAGAAGTAGAAAGCGGGAGGCCGCCGCCACTTGGGACCCATGAAGGCCACCGCCGAGGCGGCGACCACGGATTCGGTGGTTTCTTTGCTGCTTCGTCTCTTCGAGGACCTTCGTCGACCCGCAAGTGTCCGACGGACATGAGGAAGACAAAGGGATCATGCGACCATTTAGAACTAAAATAAGTCTAGATATATCCATTTCCGGACGGAGGGAGTATTAATTATACAAGAGAGCCGGATTGGCACCTCTTAGTTCATGTAAATGTAATGAAATCCATCATGTTTATATGAAGATCCAGCTTTTTTATACGAAATCCTTCATGCTTATATGAAATCAGTCCGTGTTTGCACGAATTTCATCTGGTTGGTTAGAGTTGTAAAAATGTATGCCGCTGGCGTTTGATGTCGTCCTCCGCTTAAGGAAGCGGGAGGAAATTTGCCGGCTGCCGTTGGAGATGCTCTTTATGCTGGAAATAATAGAGTGACATCCAATCCATTTGAGTTAATTGCCTGTATGATTGTCCCTCTATAAAAAGTTAATTGCATGCACAGTGTACACGTGACTTGCAGGGTGGCTACAACTTTGTACAGAAAATTAAAAAGAAACAAGTCCATCCTGAATCTTGTATTCTAAGTACTCTGTGGGTTCCACTGTGAGTACAGTGGCGAAAGAAGTATATATCAAATAAGTAGAGTAATATATAACATAAAAATATAAAGTTAAAAGACAGAATACGAACTCATGTCATCGCATTGCGAGCATCCGGCGCTAACCAGCCCAACACATTTTTGTTGTAGACCATGCTGGAGATATATCTCCATGTCTACTCTTATATATACTCCATTCGTTCCTAAATATTTGTCTTTTTCAGATTTCAAATGGACTACCACATACGGATGTGTATGTAGACATATTTTAGAGTGTAGATTCACTCATTTTGCTCCGTATGTCTTTTCAGGAAGGGGTCAGATTTGTCCTTGATTTATTTATGAGGTATCCAGATGGCACTGCACTTCCAAGAAAAGAGGGTAACATCAAAATTATGGACTAATTTTTTGAGTATGTTGGTAATGTCCGGTCATAGTCACATGTTGAAATCTCTAAAAAGACAAATATTCCCTCCGTCCGGAAATACTTGTCATCAAAATGGATAAAAGGAAATGTATCTAGACATATTTTAGTTTTAGATACATCTCTTTTTATCCATTTTGATGACAAGTATTTTCGGACGGAGGGAGTAGAAAACAGAGTTGGTGATGATGGTGTGCGTGCCATCCTGCAATATAGGCCGTCGGATTTATATCTAACGGATAGGAAATAAATGATGACCCACAAGTATAGGGGATCTATCGTAGTCCTTTCGATAAGTAAGAGTGTCGAACCCAACGAGGAGCAGAAGGAAATGATGAGCGGTTTTTAGCAAGGTATTCTCTGCAAAATCTTTGAAACAAGTGGTAACAGATAGTTTTGTGATAGGATAATTTGTAACGAGCAACAAGTAACAAAAGTAAATAAAGTGCAGCAAGGTGGTCCAATCCTTTTGTAGCAAAGGACAAGCCTGGACAAACTCTTATAATAGGAAAAGCGCTCCCAAGGACACATGGGAATATCGTCAAGCTAGTTTTCATCACGTTCATATGATTCGCGTTTGGTACGTTGATAATTTGATATGTGGGTGGACCGGTGCTTGGGTGCTGTTCTTACTTGAACAAACATCCCACTTATGATTAACCTCTATTGCAAGCATCCACAACTACAACAAAAGTATTAAGGTAAACCTAACCATAACATGAAACATATGGATCCAAATCAGCCCCTTACGAAGCAACGCATAAACTAGGGTTTAAGCTTCTATCACTCTAGCAACCCATCATCTACTTATTACTTCCCAGTGCCTTCCTCTAGGCCCAAATAATGGTGAAGTGTTATGTAGTTAACGTTTACATAACACCACTAGAGGCTAGACAACATACATCTCATCAAAATATCGAACGAATACCAAATTCACATGACTACAAATAGCAAGACTTCTCCCATGTCCTCAGGAACAAACGTAACTACTCACAAAGCATATTCATGTTCATAATCAGAGAGGTATTAATATGCATATAGGATCTGAACATATGATCTTCCACCAAATAAACCAACTAGCATCAACTACAAGGAGTAATCAACACTACTAGCAACCTACTAGTACCAATCCCGGACTTAGAGACAAGAATTGGATACAAGAGATGAACTAGGGTTTTGAGAGGAGATGGTGCTGGTGAAGATGTTGATGAGATTGCCCTCTCCCGATGAGAGGAGCGTTGGTGATGACGTTGGTGATGATTTCCCCCTTCCGGAGGGAAGTGTCCTCGGCGAACAGCTCTCTACCGGAGCCTAGATTGGTTCCGCCTGGCGGCGGAGTTTCGCCCCAAAGGTTGCTTCTGATTTTTTTCTCGATGAAAGACCTCATATAGCAGAAGATGGGCATCGGAGGGCCACCAGGGGGCCCACGAGGTAGGGGGGCGCGCCCAGGGTGGTAGGGCGCGCCCCCACCCTCGTGGACTGGGTGTGGGCCCCCTGGCCTTCATCTTTGGCGAGGATTTATTATTATTTATTGTAAGATATTCCGTGGAGTTTCAGGACTTTTGGAGTTGCAGAATAGGTCTCTAATATTTGCTCCTTTTCCAGCAATTCCAAATTGCCCGGCATTCTCCCTCCTTATGTAAACCTTGTAAAATAAGAGAGAATAGGCATAAGTATTGTGACATAACGTGTAATAACAGCCCATAATGCAATAAATATCGATATAAAAGCATGATGCAAAATGGACGTATCAATAAACTATGGCAATTTTGCAAAAATATACCCACACGTCTCTCCACGTTCATAAATAAGGCCTTCCCTCGTTCAACCTTTTCTCTCACAAGATAAACTACTCATACAAATGCATCTTGATGTTCCGTGCAACGAACGGGCAGCTAGCTAGTTTCTTTTAAAATAGTTTCTGCGATAATTGGGTTGAAGTGATATATTTTATGTCTGCCCCGAATGATTTCAGATTCATTAGTAGTAATAAAGAAAAGGTTGCCTTGTTAATTAACAGAAAACAAGGTGAAAACTATCACATGAGGCCGGTAAAAACAAGGCACACTAGGTTCAGCGTCATCGTCACTACTACATGTCTTGTGAGAAGTCTACATATCGAGGGGGCTACCGAGCGAGGCACCAAGACACAATGTTTGAGAGAGAAACCAATTGACAGATTATGATCAGATCGAGTTGTCACCCTTCTGATGTCATTGTTGGGGGGGGGGAGGGAGAGAAAGACGTACCGAGAGTGTGCGCGGTAGGCACAAAGGCACAACTAGCGAGTGTGTGTGTGTGTGTTTGAAAGAGGAGTAGATAGATTATTATCAAGATCGATGTGCCACCCTACTCCTTTGGTGCCGGGTAGTGTGTGTGTGTATATGTTTGAGAGAGAAGCCAGTCGATAGATTAGTATCAAGATCGAGGTGTCACCCTACTCCTTCGGTGTTGGGAAGTGTGTGTGGGGGGGGGGGCAGTGACACTCACATATCTCTACTCTTATAAAAAAAACAGAGTAGGTGATGATGGTGTTCCTGCCATCCTGCAATATAGGTCATCCGATTTATATCTGACGGACAAGAAGGAAACTATGACAATTTTGCAAAAAGATACCCACACCCCTCTCCGCATTTGCAAATAAGGCATTCCCTCGTTCATCCTTTTCCCCCACAAGATAAACTTCTCATACAAATGCATCTTGATGTTCTGTGCAATGCATGGGCATCTTGCTAGTAGGGAGGAGTTTGTGTGACACATATCTAGCTATATTAAGGGATAGGTAGATAGCATATGTGTGAGAGACATTATTATATTTTGAGACATTAGTGGCTGTGGGTGGGCGGAATTAAAGGGGTGGGCGTGTTAGACATAGAGAGCGTGTGTGTTTACATGCGAGAGACTTGTAGGACGGGTAGAAAGGCGAATTTAACCCCGACGGAGGAGAGAGAAATACACGAAGTGCGCGTGTGTGATTCCGATGCCCACAGGGGAAATGAGATATGTATGCGTGTGAGAGAGATTGCACAATTCATTCACGTATCACTATCTAGCGACCGTGGGCGTGCATCGCTTGAACATAAGTCAATATCTACTTCAGATCGTGGCCAAAGGTACAATATCTATTCAACGCTATAAAGATTGGACACTCACATATCACGCTTTTTTCTATTTAAATAAACCTTTTTCAGTTGTGCATGCCAAAGTTACAGTTGATGTTTCTTCAAACAACCAATGTAGCTATCATGTACATGCACCATTGTTACTCTTGCATTCAAATTCATTAGTCTTGGATGATTTAAGTTTCTATTTTGAAGTAATATATGTAATATTCATATATGAATTCAACGGTGCATAATTTATGAAATTGAGGCTATGTAATCATATGAGGTAACACTTTTAAGTAGTTGACAACAATATCCATTTCTTTTTGTGCGCCTCTACACTAACACGTCAATGCATTATGTTTAAAGTAAATAACCAATGTCACTAAATTATCTATTTACACGAGAAATACATAGGCTGAGCGTTTGATCCCTTTTTTGTGAACGCGCAACTACACCCGTACGATTGGCACGCGCCTGTGAACGCCCAAGTTATCGGTGCATCATCCCGAGTTATTGTCTTTTTCTCCGGGTGGACTTCACACCGCTTATTAATCGCCGACGTGCCCCATGTACACAGTCTAGCATGACCTTCCCGCTAGCACCGTCCAAAATTAGTTGAAAATGGATACGAAAGATCCCACAGGCGGCAAAATCTCCCGCCTCCTTCTAAAATTTCCGCCACCTTAGTCTTTAGCATGCGAAATCCCCCTTTTGTCCTTGGTGCACGGAGACCAACAACTACAATACCGCCCTCATCTACATCATAGGTTGGGGCTGCTTTGGTAATTTCCGGTTCCCCCACTACAAGGCACCCCCATTTCCTCTCCCCCTCCCGCAAAAACGACTAACTCCACAACACCAGAGCATCTTACATCACGCCGTCCATACTTCATTGCCCTTTCTCCCCTCCCCTCTCAAAACCCTAGACTGCTCATCCACCGGCGTACCATAGCCCATTCACTGCCAGCAGCGTCCACCTCGCCGGATTTGCTTCTGTGGCCGCATCTACCCCTCCCACCTCCCCTAGAAGCAAGTAGACTGCTCATCCACCACTGTACCACAGCCCATTCAGTGCCGGCCTTGTCCACGGCGCCGGATCTGCTTCGCCGGTACTCTCATCAACCGCCGCGCATCTGTAGCGGCTCATTCGTACTCCCCACCGGAGACGCTTCGTCCACACCCCCCGGAGCCGCCCCACCGACGCCCCCGTCGACGGCCTCTGATCCTCTTCGCCGACACCTTCCTCAAACCTACCGGAGCCGGTTCCCCGACACCTTCCTCAACCCTATTGGAGTAGCTTCGCCTATACCATTCTCAACCCTACCGGGGCCGCTTTGCCAACTCACAAGTCCACGGCCTCAGATCCGCTTCCTCGCACCCTCATTCAACCTACCGGAGCAGCTTCTGACACCCCATCCACGGCCATAGATCCGCATCATCGACACCACCCTTAACCCAACCACCGGAGCAGCTTCTGACGCCCCGTCCACGGCCGCAGATCCGCGTCGTCGACACCATCCTTAACCCAACCACCAGAGCAGCTTCACCTACGCCCCCGTCCATGACCACAGATCCGCTTCACCCACACCGTAGTCCACCCTACCGGAGTTGCTCCATAAACACCCTACTCAACGGTTCTAGATCTCCTTACTGGACCCCGACAGCCAGCGCAGCGTCATCACCCTCGACATTTCTAACCTGATTCCCACTGTCTGGAGAGATGCCAAGCACCCGCCACGGCCTAGGTACTTGTCACCTTTTAAACCCGTCCAGCATCACCTGCCCGATGTACTTCAAATATACTAACCGGTCACTATTACTTGTTATGCAGCTGGCAAAAACTACAAGGACGATGTTTCTTCTGGATCTAACAGCTTGGCCAACCAAGATCCTGGAATGAGGCACTGCTATGATCTTGTAAGCGTCTCTCTCTCTCTCTCTCTCTCTCTCTCTCTCTCTCTCTCTCTTGTCTTTATTACATGCACCTTGGCGTGCTTTGCTAGGATTTTCTACCAGTAATCCCTTTGTGCGCATAATGATTTCTACTACTGGCTGCTAAATTAGATATTTAGATGTCATACATGGTACTACCTCGTACCTTCGTTCCTAAATATAAGTCTTTCTAGAGATTCCACTATAGGCTACATACAGAGCAAAATGAGTGAATCTACACTCGAAAATGCACCTATATACATCTGCATGTGGTCCATACTGGAATGTCTACAAAGACATATATTTAGGAACAGGGGCAGTACATTACACAAAATCGTAGGTGGCATGTAGGAATTCCAGTGCACTACATTAGGCTCCCTTAGAGTGCCCGCTAGTCCAGCATACAGAGTCATGGCTAGTTTATGGTACGCACACAATCGTTAATTGGTGGTTTAAATATGCTAAGGGATATGCAATGTAGTATCATGTAGAGATGTACGAAATTAGCCATGTCAACTTGCAGATAGGGTTACACAATGAAAAAGTACAAGATGTATGTGGCAATTTCATGGAACATCGCAAAAAAGGAGAGGCAGCGGTGAGCCTATACAGTGTGCTATGGTACGTCACTCCTCCATTGTGATCATCGTGACATGTTATTTGTATGCCAGTTCTATTAGCCAAGTTTCTTAGGGACAGTTATTAAGAGTTATCCTAAGAAAATAAGCACCTGTGAATATAAGCTCCATGTAATAAGCTAACCAGTTCTTTTCATTGCGTTTTCAGCTTATCTTTGGTATGATCAGTGGAAAGTCTAGATTGCATTATATTTTTTCATTTTGCTGCCCATATGGAAATTAATTTGACTTGCAAACATCACAAATTGAACCCAAAGCAAAGAATTAATATGATAGGAAAAGCAGACCATCACTATTTGCTCAAAATGCAAATACAAAGATACCATCTACTTGGCACAATCTACTTTGGTCAATGTTTTCCATAGAGATCCCATTGCCTAATTTAAACGAAGAACGCATGACCCACATTTAAATGAAGAACAATTATTTATTGAAATTCGATGGTCCAAGTGGCTGGTTATTATCGTATAGCAGCACCACCTGAAAGCATCGTATAGCAGCAGCAGCAGCTCATAGCAACTCATCATACAACAACAACAGTGCAATTCATCATATACCAGCAGCAGCTCATAGCAATTCATCATATAGCAGCAGCAGGAGCAGCTCATAGTAATTCATCATATAGCAGCAGCAGGAGCAGCTCATAACAATTCATCATATAGCAGCAGCAGGAGTAGCTTGTAGCAACTCATCATATAGCAGCAGCAGGAGCAGCTTGTGGCAACTCATCATATAGCAGCAGCAGCAGCAGCTCATAGCAATTCATCATATAGCAGCAACAGCAGCTCATAGCAACTCATCATACAGCAGCAGCAGCTCATAGCAATTCATCAAATAGCAGCAGCAGGAGCAGCTCATAGCAATGCATCATATAGCAGCAGAAGCAGCTCATAGCAATTCACCGTATAGTGGATCAGAATGAAAATTTGGCAAAAAATCAGAGGAGATCCTCACCTTGTTGGATGAGCTCATCCTTCAACAACACCTCAAGGCCATGGCGTTGGAGGAGGGGAGGGGGAATAAGGTGCCTTCTGCCGCAGTGTGGCATTAGCCGTAGTTGTGCAGCGCCCGCCGGAGTAGTGTGTTGGACGAACCACAGTGGAGCAGCTGCTGGAGACCGTGAGAATGAGGGGTGGCGCCAGAGGGAGGAGAAACCAGGGAGATTTGCCCCTACCCGCCGGCCATGTAGCCTAGATGGACATAACATCATCGAGGACCAGGCCAGATGGGACCAGTGGCGACGGCTCGCTGGAGGAACCCTAGTGCTGCAGGCAGGGGATCGAGGTAGAGAGAAAGGGGAGAGGAGATGCAAGCGGGTAGGGCAATGAATGCTTGCGTGTTTTTTTACTTGAGGGTCAGGTGTGACACCAAGGCCAAGAATTGCATTTTGAGTGTAATATAGGAAGACAACAGAGTCATTTCACTATTCCCCTACCCTTCAATTTCTAGTGAGGTTCTACCTGAAATACCCCCCTCCAAAGCGAAATTAGTTAAGCCCAAGCCCATAACTCAAAAATGACTTCTTTACATCTTTTATGGCTTATTTTGACAATATGCCCTGAAATGGCGGAATCGAACTGGCCCTTAACCTGCAATTCAATTGTGCGTGCAATGATGAATCACTCCTGCCTGCTATCTGTAAATTTAGGCATCATCATACATGGCATAACCTAATACATGTGCATTCCATTGTAGAATTTGGAATATGCAATGTTTATGTTAGTTCATACGTTGCACATGATGTTTAAATGCCCCTTAAATCTGGTCAGTCAAGTGATGGTCTTTAAGCCTCCTTCTTTGCTTCTTTTCTTGATATGTAAGATTTGCTCACACATCTGTTCAATTGCTTGTTTGCATCAGCCAGCCATACTAGGACTGTTTGCTTTGATTACTTGTTGTTCTTTACCTAACACTCTAACAGAGCTTGTCAATGACTTAAACACTAAGGGCTGCTGTAGTGGGGCCTTGTCTAACTCATAGGTGACATAAAGGTTTGGTTGTACACTACAGTAGGCTCTCCAAGAGTACCTGGAGATCCAGTTCGAAGGTATGCCTAGTTTTTACATAGTGCAGACACAATAAATGCTCATTTCATTGTGTTGTAGCGACCCGACCCGAATGGATCAAGTCTCTGTGCTTTCGTGTCATCCCTGGATCGGTATGCTGACACACACAGTACTCGAAGGATTTATAACAGAGGTAAATCACATGTATACTGAACGTAAATACTATTACCTCAATCCAAGTATAAGCGGAAGCAACAAGGTTGTGGATTCCCATCAACACCAACGGCAAGGTTGAGTATAGGAAATCGTAACCCTAACGTATCACTTACTCGTCGTAAAAAGTCTCGCAACATGAAAAGTTGCAGCCCGAAAACGGGTCAGCACATGGAATATGCTGGCAATGTAACACATAGAGAGTAATGAAATAATATGCTATACTACATGCATATATGGCTGGTGGAAAGCTCTATGGTTACAGTTTTTGCGAAAAGCCAAATTTTCCCTACTTCAAAGGAATAAATTTATTTAACTATCATGGTGGTTGTTAAACATTGAGAATGGTTGACAGAATCCTCAATCCCAATTAAAGTACTCATTAAAAACCAATAACATTTATTAGAAGTAACATGTTGAGATTCACATGATATTCAAGTACTAGATACTCAAGATGTCCATAACCGGGACACGGCTAATCATGATTAGTTTTTACACTCTGTAGAGGTTTGCGCACTTTTCCCCACAAGACTCGATCGCCTCCGCTTGGTTCTCGTGACTACATGGTGTTTGAGAAGCGGATGACCGAGACATAGTCTTTCGTAAGCGCTTAGCACCTTACATGTGGGTAGACCGTACCAACCTACATCCCCTACATCAGCTAGCCTACCCGTAAGAGTTCGCACAACTTAGTCAACTACGCCAGAGCCCATAATTGGCTTGTGGCTGCACACGTAAGTTTCAGTTTGAATAATCTTATGATCCCTTAGAGCCCGGGTGGCGGTCCAAGAAATACAGTAAGTCCTCGATAGAAACCAGGTGCCTCAATCCACCCATATGTGTGTTTAGGTTGCCACCTTAGATAAACCATTAATTAACAATCTCACATCTGTCATGGATATTCACTCACCCAATCCACGTCTACTAGCATAGCATAACATAATCAAGCAAACGTAGAAGTAACTCCCAAAGGTTCATAAGTAAAACAGGTAATAGGTACTACCTCAATCTACTTCCCATCCCACAATTTAAGTTGATCCTAAACATGCAAGTGTTTGAGGGTTTGATCTAATGCATAAAAACTGGGTAGTAGAAAAGTATGATCAAAGTGTTACTTGCCTTGTCGATGATCCATGAGTCCTAGAGATTCAAGTAACAAGCGGCGCACTCCGGTGATCTAACGCAGACAAACAACAAGCATACAATAAGCACTCATCTAATGCACAGGGAAATCTCGAATAAAAGATCTAACCAGATAGTTCAACTTAAGAACCCTGGTTGCAAAAGAATCGAATCAAATAAAGCATCGAAAGTCGGAACTCGAGAGAGAACGACTCGGTTTAGAAAACTGAAATTAGGTCAAAATTTTACAGTAGCAAAACTCTGTGTAAGTAGGTTAGTCGGAACGGTGGTTTCGTTACGAAACTCCAGGCACTTGAATCACCTGATTCCGATAAACGAGCAAGAAATAAAACAGATTTGAAAATCGGATCAGAAATCGAATCTGAAAAATAATGGATTGAATCCGATTTAAAAGAAAACGACGAACGGATTAAATAACGGACGTTTGTTAGCAGAACTAATCCAACGAACACGTTCATTGAAACGAACGGGTCGGTGAACGTTCACTAAATAAGAAAACCAAAAAAAAATAAAACCAATCTAGGTTTTTTTTTTTAAAAAAAACCGAACATCTCTTTTTTTTTATAAAAACCGGGTCGGTTTATTAGGGGAAAACCGGATTGGCGGCGGGGCGGCGGCTACCTCCGGTGGCTCTCGCCGGCGGGGTCCGGCGGGATCCGGGGCGGCGGCAGGGTCGGCGGCTGGCGGGGTGCTCGCGACGAGGGCGGCGACGGCGGGATCGGCGGGCGACGCCCTTGGGAGGCGGCGGCGGGTCGAGGTGAGAGAGAGGGGGGGCGGGCGGTATTTAAGAGGGGGGGTTCGGCGCCTTTGGGAGGGGCACGGGCGCTGGGTGGAGGCGGACTCGGGCGGGCGGGCGCAGGCGGCGGGAGACCGCGCGAGGAGAGAGAGAGGAGGCGGCGGGCGCTGGGCCGGGCCTGGCTGGCTGGGCCGGCAGGGCCTTGCCCGGGGGCGAAATTAAAACAAAACGAATTAAAAAAATACCAAATGAACTCCGATTTAAATAAAACAAATTTTCCCGACTCCTAAAAATGAGTCGAACAAAATGAACTTTAAAAGCAGTAAACATGCATAAATTTTTCAAATGCTCATTTTTGCCTAAGCAAAATAAATCTTCCAAAACCAAAATTTTGATTTATTTATAATATCTTCATTTTTCCTAAATGTTGGGAAAGTCATATTATTCCCTTCTCTTAATTTTTTTATAGGAAAAACTTTATGAAGATAATTAAATAAATCCGATGATCCTATTTTCAAAATTTGAGAAATCCCAAATATGAAATAATGAAACTTCCAACTCATATTTCATATGTTTTGAAGAAGTCATTTTATCTTCGCTCGTGAAAATCATTGAGTTGCATAAAGTTTCAGAATTGTAAATATTTTCCAAATGAAATTCAAATATTTTCAACACACCTTGTCATTTAAATAAATGGAAGAAGTCATGTCATCTTCTCTCCAGGGTTTTGTGATGAAAAGAATTTGAATTCCCGAAGATCATAAAAGCAAAATGAAAGTTTGGGAAAGTCCTTTTATTCCCTCTCATTTAACTTCCAAAAAAATCTCGAATTTCACTCAATCAATCACACAACAATCAAGCAATCAATCAAATCTATCTATTTGTTTATAACATTCCAAAATTTAGAATTTTGGGATGTTACAAACTACCACCCTTAAAATGAATCTCGTCCTCGAGATTCGGAGAGGCTAGCAAGAAATAGGTTAGGGTTTGGGGGTATTCTCAAAATCCATCGCTCGTCTCCGGGGTCTCGGGTGCTACCACCCTTAGAAGCATTGTTACGGTTCCATCAAAACTTATATACTCCATCCTTATTACTGACAGTGTCGGTCTTCTCAGATATTAAGGATAATCCCTTCTCTGGGCTCTTCCGGTAGTGGCATAACCTTTTCCTCAATTCCTTTGTCCTTTCCTCTTGGTAAGGTTATCCCGAAATCGGGTCTTCTTAGCTGACGGGTCCGGGCGCCAATTCTAAACAACTATCGATATCTCATGGTGGTCAACAATTTATGGTTTCTCCTGCAGAAACGGGTCTGGGTTGAACCTCACCAGATATCCTCTGATTGGCAACAACCGCCTTGTACAAGGGAAAAAAATACCAATACCTTTCTAAGGATTTAAACAAGGTTTTGATCGTCGTCTCTCTACTATAGGTAAGTCACTCATATTTACCATCCCATATAGCAAAGCGAAAAATAAGAGTAAGTCGGTATGTTGATCAATCCATCCCGCACTCCAAATCATTACCTTGTACATGGTTTAGCAAATCTCGCATTCTAACACTCGGTCATCCTCACAAGCATTGCAGAATTTCTCTTGTCGACGAACCAAGTTCGGAAAATCCATTGATTACGCAAGCCAAACAAACAACTATCGATCCTTCACAACTCTCGGGTTTTGCGTAAACTCCTATAAGATCGTCTGCATTGATACAAGTCGTAACTTCTTCCAGGTTTTTCCTTCAAAGAAGAGTGTGCTTGCTTCTTGGCAGGTCCTGGGGCCCGTGGGTTATGGCCCATCTCATCACTTGCAATTCTTGAACTCATCATCCGGCAATCGATCATTATCCCAACATCCAGCTTCTGGCATACTTAAATCCATCCAATTGTACTTGTCTCTTTTCCTTATATTTGCACCAAACTAAGACGTGATTACTCAGACTCATCATGGAATTTCCATTGATCCATATTTCCAACATCATACCTCCTTTATATCCAATAACACTTCATCTCTTCATCCTCGTCGGATGTCCCACATACCGTGATAAAACTTATACTTATGAAATCCATACTCCACTTCGTGGAACCTCATTATCCTTTCCAGGGTCAAGCGTCCTTACAAGGAAATATTGGCCATCTCTGCATGGCACTTCTTCAACTGGAAAACGTGAAACACATCATGAACTCCTGACAGTCCTTCGAGTGACTTCAACTTGTTAGCCTATTCTCCCATACGCTCCAAAACTCGGTATGGTCCTACAAATCTCGGGGCTAACTTTCCCTTAACTCCAAATCGATTAACTCCTCACAGAGGGGGCACACGAAGATATGTTCTGTCTCCGATTTCATAGACTATCTCCTTGCGTTTTTTAGTCTGCATAACTCTTCTGCCTGGACTGAGCTACCTTCAGTCTATCTCGAATCAACTTAACATTCTCTTCTGACTCCTTGATCATATTTGGTCCAAACAACTGACGGTCTCCAACTTCATCCCACATCAACGGTGTCTGGCTCCTTCTCCCATACAAAGCTTCAAAAAAAAAGGGCCATCTTTAAACTGACTTGGTAGCTATTGTTGTATGAGAACTCAGCGTAAGGTAGATTATCATCACTACTAGATCCGAAATTTAGCGCACACGCTCTCAACATGTCCTCCGGTATCTGATTGACTTTCTTGGTTTATCCATCTGTCTGCGGATGAAAGGCTGTACTGAACTCTAGCCTAGTACCCAAAGTCTGGTGCAGCTGATTCCAAAACTCTGAGGTAAACTGTGTTCCTCTACAATGGTCCTCGGAACTCCATGCAGACATACGGTCCTTTCTCAAATATATATCTTGGCCAACTTCGCACTTGTATAGGTGGTTTTTACTGGGATAAAGCGAGCCACTTTGGTCAAGCTAATCAACTACTACCCAGATAGAATCGTATCCCAATCGGGTTATGGGAAATCCGGAAATGAAATCATGCCAAGCTTATCCCACTTCCATTCGGGTATCGGCATAGGCTGTAGTAATCCTGCGGGCTTCTGATGCTCTGCTTTTACTTTCTCTGGCATACATCACTTACGACTACATACTCCATAATATCCTTCTTCATACCAGTCCACCGAAACACTCCTTCAAATCCAAATACATCTTGGTGTTTCCTGTATTAATCGAGTATGGTGAGTCATGAGCCTCCTAAAGCATTAACTTCCTGATCTCTGCATTATTGGGTATATGTACACTGTCCTCAAACCATAAGGTGTCGTGCTCATCCTTACGAAAACCTTTGGCCTTTCCTTTGCTCATCCTCTGTTTTACCTCAACAATGTCTTTATCATCCTTCTGAGCTTCATGGATCTTTCTCAACAATGTAGACTGAACTTCCATTGCTGCAACAAAACCTTTTGGGAATAATCTCCAATCAAAGTTCCCTGAAAATCCTCGGCTAACTCCTTTGATAATCCTCCGATTATGAGGGTATTCGTCCTTGTGTTCCTTATGTGTGTGTCCTATTTCTCCACAAATCTTGCATGCGCATGGTTTCTTCATATCACTTCATCAGGCTTCAATTTCTAGGACACAAGACGAGACTTTGCAGAGTCAACTTAAATTCCTCCCAAGTGGTTACTCCTTGTAATCCATTGATGGTTTGGTACATCCTTCACCAAATAGCAGCACCTCTTTCAAGCACTGAAGAGCATCTTTGGGCCATATCCTTCGACTATAGGGTTGTTCTTCATGTGATTCTCCATGTTACGAATCCATCGGTCCGTCTTTAATTGACTCATCGGTCCAGAAAAATACAAGCTCTTCTCCATTCATCCTCTATTGGGTCCATGGGTTCGGGGTGGGATAAGAGAGATCGAGAGGGATGCACACAATACAAACAATGGTTTTGAAAAGACAGATTTTATTGTGGCTGTCGAAAAAAAACATCAAACAAATGACAGCTCACAATCGTCGCATCTAACGTAGGTATGTAACAGGGGTTTGGTCTTCTAAAGGTCAATAAATCTTCAACGCCATCAAACTCTTCAAGTCTTGTTCATGTCTCTGATGGCTCCTGCTGATCATGCTTGTCCTTCTCAAGTTCTTTTGCCAGATCATCTCTGTTGACGCGAAGTCTCTCGCGACGTCCTGTAGTATTTCTGGAGTTGCATTCCAAACTTCTGGTTTCAACTTCCTTGACAGGAACCATGATCCTACTGTCCTTCAGTTACTGTCAAATCTCCGGTATCTCGATGTTTTGCTCCTTCATCTTGTCTACTTTCAGCTTCGGGTCCCGAGTTCTTCACTTAACCGCTTCCTTATCAAATCTTGCTTCCTGCAGATCCACCTTAAACTTCTTCATGTAATAATCCAGATCCCGGTGATACACCAGCTAAGGTTAAACTCAACGTTTGCGGATAGATGCTCCATCAGCTTTCTACCATCCAATCCTTCCATGCATCTGCATGCTTAACTCCGCAAGACGGTGACAATAGCATAGGCGGGCGATAACATCATGGATAGCGTGTTTCGCTCTTGTCATTTTCATGAGCTATCATTCCATAGTTGATATCTCACGCCTTAGGGTTTTCTGGCAAAGTTTTGAATTCTAATGCTCCATGTTCCATTTTTCTCCGATACACCTTGATCTCGGTTATTGATAACTTCCATAGTCTGCCAAGTTCCATAAGCGTAACCTTCCTAGGTCATACAAATCCGAATTTATTTGGAGCCTTCAAATCTCCTAGTCTTCGAGTCTTCACCGTTGTAGTTTCCGTTTACATGGTAAAATCATCTTCATTCCAAATGGTCTTAGTTGTCCGATATCTTGTCTCCTTGGAGTGGTCTCATCACCAAATCTTCGAGTGGTCAAAAGGAAAAGGGTATGGTCTCACTAAAAGGAATATTTGAATAAGCTCAGAAGAGAAGAGAGGTAAAGATCTTTTTGAAAAAAGAAAGTTGCAGAGAAAAATGTTTCCTATGGGCTTGTCAGTTTCTAGGGTCACGTCCTACAGTCAACATGTGCTCTGATACCATCTTGTAGCGACCCGACCCGAATGGATCAAGTCTCTGTGCTTTCGTGTCATCCCTGGATCGGTATGCTGACACACACAGTACTCGAAGGATTTATAACAGAGGTAAATCACATGTATATAGTAATGTAAATACTATTACCTCAATCCAAGTATAGCGGAAGCAACAAGGTTGTGGATTCCCATCAACACCAACGGCAAGGTTGAGTATAGGAAATCGTAACCCTAACGTATCACTTACTGTCGTTCTAAAAAGTACGCAACATGAAAAGTTGCAGCCCGAAACGGGTCAAAGACATGGAATATCTTGGCAATGTAACACATAGAGAGTAATGAAAGAATAGGCTATACTACATGCATATATGGCTGGTGGAAAGCTCTATGGTTACAGCTTTTTGCGAAAAGCCAATTTTTCCCTACTTCAAAGGAATAAATTTATTTAACTATCATGGTGGTTGTTCAACATTGAGAATGGTTGACAGCATCCTCAATCCCAATTAAAAGTACTCATTAAAATCCAATAAAATTTATTAGAAGTAACATGTTGAGATTCACATGATATTCAAGTACTAGATACTCAAGATGTCCATAACCGGGGACACGGCTAATCATGATTTGTTTTACACTCTGCAGAGGTTTGCACTTTTCCCCACAAGACTCGATCGCCTCCGCTTGGTTCTCGTGACTACATGGTGTTTGAGAAAGCGGATGACCGAGACATAGTCTTTCGTAAGCGCTTAGCACCTTACATGTGGGTAGACCGTACCAACCTACATCCCCTACATCAGCTAGCCTACCCGTAAGAGTTCGCACAACTTAGTCAACTACGCCAGAGCCCATAATTGGCTTGTGGCTGCACACGTAAGTTTCAGTTTGAATAATCTTATGATCCCTTAGAGCACGGGTGGCGGTCCAAGAAATATGAGCAAGTCTCGATAGAAACCAGGTGCCTCAATCCACCCATATGTGTGTTTAGGTTGCCACCTTAGATAAACCATTAATTAACAATCTCACATCTGTCATGGATATTCACTCACCCAATCCACGCCTACTAGCATAGCATAACATAATCAAGCAAACGTAGAAGTAACTCCCAAAGGTTCATAAGTAAAAGCAGTAATAGGTACTACCTCAATCTACTTCCCATCCCACAATTTAAGTTGATCCTAAACATGCAAGTGTTTGAGGGTTTGATCTAATGCATAAAAACTGGGTAGTAGAAAAGTATGATCAAAGTGTTACTTGCCTTGCTGATGATCCGCGAGTCCTAGAGATTCGAAGTAACAAGCGGCGCACTCCGGGTGATCTAACGCATAAACAACAAGCATACAATAAGCACTCATCTAATGCACGGGAAATCTCGAATAAAAGATCTAACCAGATAGTTCAACTTAAGAACCCTGGTTGCAAAAGAATCGAATCAAATAAAGCATCGAAAGTCGGAACTCGAGAGAGAACGACTCGGTTTAGAAAACTGAAATTAGGTCAAAATTTTACAGTAGCAAAACTCTGTGTAAGTAGGTTAGTCGGAACGGTGGTTTCGTTACGAAACTCAGCGCTTGAATCACACGATTCCGATAAACGAGCAAGAAATAAAACAGATTTGAAAATCGGATCGTAAATCGAATCTGAAAAATAATGGATTGAATCCGATTTAAAAGAAAAACGCATTTAACGGATTAAATAACGGACGTTTGTTAGCAGAACTAATCCAACGAACACGTTCATTGAAACGAACGGGTCGGTGAACGCTCACTAAATAAGAAAACCAAAAAATAAAACCAATCTAGGTTTTTTAAAAACCGAACATCTCTTCTTTTTTATAAAACCGGTCGGTTTATTAGGGAAAACGGATTGGCATGGGCGGCGGTTACCTCCGGTGGCTCTCGGCCGCGGGGTCCAGATCCGGGCGGCGGCGGGGTCGGCGGCTGGGCGGTGGGGTGCTCCGGCGTCGAGGGGCGGCGACGGCGGGATCGGCAAGCG
This sequence comes from Aegilops bicornis, assembly GCA_021605145.1. NCBI lineage: Eukaryota > Viridiplantae > Streptophyta > Magnoliopsida > Poales > Poaceae > Aegilops > Aegilops bicornis. The sequence continues at coordinate 152,391,714 of CM038673.1, forward strand.
GCGACGCCCTGGGAGGCGGCGGCGGCTGCCGAGGTGAGAGAGAGGGGGGCGGGCGGTATTTAAGAGGGAGGGGGTTCAAGGCACCTTGGGGAGGGGCAACGGGCGCCGGGTGGAGGCGGACTCGGGCGGCGCGGGCGGCGGCGCGGGAGACCGGCGCGTGAGGGAGAGAGGAGGCGGCGGGGCTGGCCGGGTTTAGCTGGCTGGGCAGTGGGCCTTGGCCCGGGGCGTTTTTTTTAAAAAAATTAAAACAAAACGAATTAAAAAAAATACCAAATGAACTCCGATTTAAATAAAACAAATTTTCCCCGACTCCTAAAAATGAGTCGAACAAAATGAACTTTAAAAACGGTAAACATGCATAAATTTTTTAAAATGCTCATTTTTGCCTAAGCAAAATAAATCTTCCAAAACCAAAATTTTGATTTATTTATAATATCTTCATTTTTCCTAAATGTTGGGAAAGTCATATTATTCCCTTCTCTTAATTTTTTTTATAGGAAAAACTTTATGAAGATAATTAAATAAATCCGATGATCCTATTTTCAAAATTTGAGAAATCCCAAATATGAAATAATGAAACTTCCAACTCATATTTCATATGTTTTGAAGAAGTCATTTTATCTTCGCTCGTGAAAATCATTGAGTTGCATAAAGTTTCAGAATTGGAAATATTTTCCAAATGAAATTCAAATATTTTCAACACCCTTGTCATTAAATAAATGGAAGAAGTCATGTCATCTTCTCTCCGTGGTTTTGTGATGAAAAGAATTTGAATTCCCAAAGATCATAAAAAGCAAAATGAAAGTTTGGGAAAGTCCTTTTATTCCCTCTCATTTAACTTCCAAAAAAATCTCGAATTTCACTCAATCAATCACACAACAATCAAGCAATCAATCAAATCTATCTATTTGTTTATAACATTCCAAAATTTAGAATTTTGGGATGTTACATGTGTGCAAGTGCAAGAGATGCGACATGTTTCATTATGTGGTGTTGTTTTGTTATAATCTCATCCTTTTGTGTTCACAGACTGGAAAGTATGCATATTTGTCTTCCAAGGAGACGAGTAACTAGTTTGTGTCACCTTGCAGAGGGGGTGCAATGAAGATAAGATTGAGGATTTCCAAGTACAAGATGTTAGGAAGGAGCCTTGCAAGAGAAGTAGGAGCTGCGCTGAGCCTCTTCAACCTGCTAAGGTAAGTCACTGTATGCAACTCAACAGTTCAATTCCTTGTTTGTTTTAGGCGTAGTTAATTTTCTCTTTTCAATTGCTTTATTTGTCCTCAGTTAATGAGATGCCCAAATAATCATGCCTGATGTTCGGTACTTGTATCACTACTAGTTGACATAATTAAAAGCCTTACCATTTAATTACTCTGCCAAGTGTGCCTCAAGCTTTGAAGTCTATTAACCAACTATTATTGCATGAGGCTCACAATCTAGTTTATACTACGCTAATGATTGCATAGTTTTGCCTGCTGTAGTATGTTTGTATGAAACCCTCTGCTGTTCATTATGCTCCCTAAGACTTTAATTGAGGCATAGAATGGCCAACTGCTTGCTTACTTATACGTAACGTGCTGTCTAAATTTGTAACTTGTCTGTGTTTTCGATTGGGCCCCAACATCATGCTCCTCTGGTGAGCTAAGAGGATTTCTGTATGCAGGCTGCATGACTATCTTTTTATAATTTTTAAAATATCACCGCTTATGCTTCATGACATGTAACTTTTTTGAAAGTGACGTGTAACATTATTGTTAGTCCTGTTTTGCCATGTAGTACAAAATAGTGTCTTGTTCGCTTCACTGTTGTAACTATATTTTTGCCCTAGTCATGTGTACTTACAGAAACATTTTAGGATGAAGTGACATCAACACAAAGATCTGCGAGCAGTGCGGCATGGCCGTTACTGAATGATTATGGATTGGAATTGGAATGTGCTGATGTTCTCGAGCATCAACTAGAGGTGGCAAGACAACGTGTAGATGATTGTCAACGTATAATCAACAAGTTGAGACTGGACATGCAGGTATTAGATGCAGGAGTCAAAAAAATGAAACAAGACACTGAGGTAACCAGGAAGGAATTGGAGATTTTGCAGACTGAAATTTGTGCTATCTGAATCCAACCAATCCTATTTTCTGAAGAGATTATAGTTCAAATGGAGTTAAGTTGATGCGCGTCCATGATGTAGGAGTTGTATTTGCCCAGTGTATGTAATTTGCTGTTTGTGTATGCTTTATTATCACCTGTGCCGAACCATAATGCCCAGTGGGTATAATCGGCTGTAATTTCTTTATTGTATAGTGTAGGATTATTCTACCTTTCTATGCCTTGATATCTTTGTTGTATATTGTATGCTTTTTAGAGGTGATAGTATTGAGTAGGATAATTCTTTGAATATTCTATATCGTTCAAACGGGGGCCAACTCACCCGACCATGGCCCTCATGGGCCATCAAATCCATGGGCCTTCTACGTCTCGTAGGATCCATGGGCCTTCAACATCTCGTAGGATCCATGGGCCGTCTATGTCTCGTAGGATCCATGGGCCTTGTACGTCTCATAGGGTCCATGGGCCGCCGACTCATTTATGGGCCTTGTACGGGCCTTTAATGGGCCGTAGACGGGCCTTTAATGGAAATCGTACATTTTATGGGCTGACCATAATGGGCCGTTAATAGGCCGTATTTTGTGATGCTATGAAAATGGCCCAATAGACTAACGGTCCACAAATGGGCCGACTGTAACGACGGGCTGAATTTGGCCCACAAGCAGAAAATGACAGTAACGGGTCGTAAGTAACCGAATGTTGCAAATGAGCCCAAGAATAAATGGGCCCTCAGAAGGCTGAAAGTTAACTTGGGCTGGAAACGGCCCAACGGAATAACGGGCTGTTAATGGGTATAAAGTGATAAACTCTTCATTACGGGCCAGTTTCACCACGGGCCGTTAATGGGTGTAAAGTAATACACTGTTCATTACGGGCAAGCTTCAGCACGGGCCGCTAATGGGCCAAGAGTTACAAAGGGCCTCATATGGGCCGAAAGACGTCATGGGCTATACATGGGCCAGGAGTGAAAACGGGCTGGAATCATATTGGACGGCCCAGATGACGCTACTGGGCCTAATTCGGATAGGCGTAACGGGCCTTGGGTTAGCGGGCTGTAAATGGGCTATATGCGAAGAGCCGTTAACAGGCTTTCCATGGGCCGGCCCGCAAGTTTTTGACCAAGTCAAACGGGCCGGCCTTTTCACAGGAATGGGCCACTGTTGGGCCGTGCCACGTGTCGACGTATCATAGGCGCCTATACATCCGTTGAGTGGATGACATCCGTCCCAACGATGAGCCAACACGTGTTTCCTCTAGCCAATGATGATTTTACACGTGGAAAATCCCCATTGGTCGGGTTGTTAACGGGTTATCGGATCCAAAACCCGACCCGATAGCTTAACGGGCGTTCGTTACGGTGGATGCCACGTGTTGGTCACCCTTGACGAAAAGCACTTCAGGACGCTGCGATTTATCGTCATGGAAGTGGACACTTCCGTGATGATAATTACGGTAATGTCATGGAACACTTCTACGACAAAGACAGTATGACTATCTTGATTCTGTCATAAATTTGTCATGGATGTACATGCATGACAAAAAAAGCGACCTACTGTGACAAACACGTATCATCACGGAAGTGTATTTTTTTTGTAGTGTTGTGTCCCTAAGAAGGGAGGTATTACCGTTGTTCCTAATGATAAAGATGAATTAATCCCACAAAGAATTATTACAGGTTATAGAATGGTAATTGATTTCCGCAAATTAAATAAAGCTACTAAAAAGGATCATTACCCTTTACCTTTTATTGATCAAATACTAGAAAGATTATCCAAACATACACATTTTTGCTTTCTAGATGGTTATTCCGGTTTCTCTCAAATACCTATGTCAAAAGAGGATCAAGAAAAGACCACTTTCACTTGCCCTTTCGGTACATTTGCTTATTGACGTATGCCGTTTGGTTTATGTAATGTACCTGCTACCTTTCAAAGATGCATGATGGCTATATTCTCTGATTTTTGTGAAAAGATTGTTGAGGTTTTGATGGATGATTTCTCCGTATACAGAACTTCTTTTGATGATTGCTTGAGCAACCTTGATCGAGTTTCGCAGAGATGTGAAGAAATTAATCTTGTCTTGAATTGGGAAAAGTGCCACTTTATGGTTAATGAAGGTATTGTCTTGGGGCATAAAATTTCTGAAAGAGGTATTGAAGTTGATAAAGCTAAAGTTGATGCTATTGAAAAGATGTCGTGTCTCAAGGACATTAAAGGTATAAGAAGTTTCCTTGGTCATGCCGGTTTCTATAGGAGGTTCATTAAGTACTTCTCTAAAATTTCTAGGCCTCTGACTAATCTCTTACAAAAAGATGTTCCTTTTATCTTTGATGATGATTGTGTAGAAGCATTTGGAATACTTAAGAAAGCTTTGATTTCTGCACCTATTGTTCAGCCACCTGATTGGAATTTACCCTTTCAAATTATGTGTGATGCTAGTGATTATGTCAGAGGTTCTGTTCTAGGACAAAGAGTTGATAAGAAATTAAATGTTATCCAATATGCTAGTAAAACTCTAGACAGTGCCCAGAGAAATTACACTACTACTGAAAAAGAATTTTTAGCAGTTGTATTTGCTTGTGATAAGTTTACACCTTATATTGTTGATTCTAAAGTAACTGTTCACACTGATCATGCTGCTATTAAATACGTTATGGAAAAGAAAGATGCTAAACCTAGACTTATTAGAAGGGTTCTCTTGCTACAAGAATTTTATTTGCATATTATTGATAGAAAGGGAGCGGAGAACCCCTGCTGCGCATAACTTGTCTAGGTTAGAGAATGTTCTTGATGACCCACTACCTATTGATGATAGCTTCCCTGATGAACAATTAGCTGTCATGAATGCTTCTCGTACTGCTCCATGGTATGCTGATTATGCAAATTACATTGTTGCTAAATTTATACCACCTAGTTTCACATGCCAACAAAAGAAAAAGTTTTTCTATGTTTTAAGACATTACTTCTGGGATGACCCACACCATTATAAAGGAGGAGTAGATGGTGTTATTAGACGTTGTGTACATGAGCATGAACAGGAACAGATCCTACGCAAGTGTCACTCCGAGGCTTATGGAGGACACCACGCTGGAGATAGAACTGCGCATAAGGTATTGCAATCCGGTTTTTATTGGCCTACTGTCTTCAAAGATGCTCGTAAGTTTGTCTTGTCTTGTGATGAATGTCAAAGAATTGGTAATATTAGTAGACGTCAAGAAATGCCTATGAACTATTCACTTGTTATTGAACCATTTGATGTTCGGGGCTTTGATTATATGGGATTATATGGGATCGTTTGGACGTCAAGAAATGCCTATGAACTATTCACTTGTTATGTCTTAAAGAAGTTGATATACACATAACACCTCTATTAAGATGCTTAAAGAAGTTATTTTTTAGAGGTTTGGAGTCCCTAGATACTTAATGACTGATGGAGGTTCACATTTTATTCATGGTACTTTCCATAAAATGCTTTCTAAGTATGATGTTACTCATAGAAATGCATCTCCTTATCACCCGCAGTCTAGTGGTCAAGTAGAACTTAGTAATCGAGAGCTCATATTAATTTTGCAAAAGACTGTTAATAGATCTAGAAAGAATTGGTCCAAGAAACTTGATGATGCTTTATGGGCCTATAGAACTGCATATAAAAATCCTATGGGTATGTCTCTGTATAAAATGGTTTATGGAAAAGCATGTCACTTACCTCTCGAACTAGAACATAAGGCATATTGGGCCATTAAAGAGCTCAATTATGATTCCAAACTTGCCGGTGAGAAGAGACTATTTGACATTAGCTCACTTGATGACTGGAGAACCCAGGCCTATGTGAATGCCAAACTGTTTAAAGAAAAAGTTAAAAGATGGCATGACAAAAGGATACAAAAGCGTGAGTTTAATGTAGGTGATTATGTGTTGCTATTCAACTCTCGTTTAAGATTTTTTGCAGGAAAACTTCTCTCTAAATGGGAAGGTCCTTACGTTATCGGGGAGGTCTATCGTTCCGGTGCCATAAAAATCAACAACTTCGAAGGCACAAATCCGAAGGTGGTGACCGGTCAAAGAATCAAACATTATATCTCGGGTAATCCCATAAATGTTGAAACCAATGTTATTGAAACCGTAACCCCGGAGGACTACATAAGGGACACTTTCCATAATGTTTCAGACTCCGAAAAGGAATAGGTATGTGGTACGGTAAGTAAACCGACTCCAAAACAGTTCTAATGGTAATTTTTCTCCGTTTTGGAATATTTAAGAAAATAGGAAAATAAGAAGTAGTCCGGGAAGGACACGGGGCGTCCACGAGGATGGAGGGCGCACCCTACCCCCCTGGGCGCGCCCCCTGCCTCGTGGGCACCTCGTGTGCCCTCCGGAATCTGTTTTCTTGCAGGGTACTTCTTTTGGTCGGTAAAAATTCATTATATAATCTCTCGAAGGTTTTGACCACCGTACCACGCAAATATCCTCTGTTTTTGTTTCAAGCTATTTTCTGACAGATCTAGATCATCATGACGTCTTCAAGCGCTCCCAAGGACAAGTTCTTTGAGAAGGTTATCAATCCCTACCTCACGGAGGTGTTGCAACACCCCCAAACAATTGAGATGCATGAGGGGTTGCTGCACATCCGCGATGTTGAGGGACCAAGGAGGACCGGAAGCGTGGAGACAAGGCTCGAGGCAATGGAGCAACAAGTTTTCAAGTGCCAGGAGATGGTGGAACATGGACTCGACGCCAATCATATAATGATCATGGAGTTCAGCAACAACCACAAGTTGGATGCCAAGAACATTGGGGAGGCCATCTTCAAGCTTCACGAGAAAATTGAGCGCCTCCAAGCCTAGATCTATGACCTGCAAAATCAAAACTGTGAGTATGAATATAGATTCAAGAGGATGAGTTTGGCTGCAGATTTGAGGATTCCCGAGACTCGATCATCCTTCTATGATGGTGAGCCTATGCCTTGGAAGATGGACGACAAGCCTACATCATCAACAACTCCATCATCACCACCCCGAGCAAAGAGATATAATCACATGGGTATGGGCACTCCCCTTGGCAACTGCCAAGCTTGGGGGAGGTGCCCCTGTATCGTATCATCACACTCCTATCTTTACCGTTTTTCTTAGTTCGATCCTTTTTGGTAATATCTTGATCTTGTAGAATAAAGTTTTAGTATGATTTAGTTTTGACTTTTTCCTTATGATCCTTCTATGTAACCGAGTTCGTGAGTTATATATATATAATAAAGATTAGCATTGAGTCAAGGGCTTGATTATCTTGCTATTATCTTGAGGGAATATTAGAAAAAGAAAGAATAAAAAGAAATAAAAGAGATCATATTGATATTATAGAGAGTAATGACTTCACATATAAAGAGTATGATGAATAAAAGTTGTTGAGAGTTGACAAACATAGTTTTGGTCATCGTTGCAATTAATAGGAAGTAATAAAGAAAGAGAGGTTTTCACATATAAATATACTATCTTGGACATCTTTTATGATTGTGAGCACTCATTAAAATATGACATGCTAAAGGGTTGATGTTGGACAATGAAGACAACGTAATGGGTTATGTTTTCTTATATCCGAAACAAAGTATATTGTCATGGATCATCCTGTTGAGCTTGCCTTTCTCCCTCATGCTAGCCAAATTCTTTGCACCAACACTACTGGAATCAGCTTCTTTGCCGTCCGCCATGGCAGACGGCAAAGGCATAGATCCCGAATGGCAAACATCTTTGCCATCTGCCAGCGGACGGCAAACTGTCCGGCTGAACACATGCCAGCAAAGGCCTTCTTTGCCATCCGCTTCCTGGAAACGGACGACAAAGGATTGTGCCGTCCGCCATCCGAGGCCAGCAGACGACAAATACAATGGACGGCACTGCGGTGGCGGGAGAGCCGTTTGGGGGTTAACAGCGCTCTTTGCCGTCCGCTGACGAACGACAAAGAGCTCAGCTCGGCCAGCACCGAGAAGCTGCCACGTGTCCAGCTATGCTGTCTGCCAGCCGACGGCAAAGAGGCTTGAATCTTTGTTGTCCGATGGCAGACGACATAGCTGGTCACTTTGTCGTCTGCCAGCAGACGGAAAAATGACCAAATAAGCAGCCAGTGTTCTCAGTTTTCACAGGTGACTGCCACGTGTCCTCTTTGCCGTCTGCTAGCAGACGGCAAAGAGGCTATATATCCCCTATTTTTATTTAAATCCAATTAATTAGACATGGTTTCAAACACAGATATACCTGCATACATATCCAACATATCCAACAGCATGTCCAATAACATATTTCATCAAATCCAACAACATAGTTCAACAAAGTCCAACATATCCATATATACATAACCAGAAAGAAGTTTCCAACAACATATCCATATAGACATACATATCCAAACAAGTTTTCATAAACAACAAGGAAGCACCAGAAGAATAGTACACTCCATGAATCCAAGCTTCCTGATGTAAAGCAAATCTGCTAATTGGGAAATATGAAAGTTAGAAGAAGAAGAAGAAGAAGAAGAAAGAAGAAGAAGAAGAAGAAGAAGAAGAAGAAGAAGAAGAAGAAGAAGAAGAAGAAGAAGAAGAAGAAGAAGAAGAAGAAGAAGAAGAAGAAGAAGAAGAAGAAGAAGAAGAAGAAGAAGAAGAAGAAGAAGAAGAAGAAGAAGAAGAAGAAGAAGAAGAAGAAGAAGAAGAAGAAGAAGAAGAAGAAGAAGAAGAAGAAGAAGAAGAAGAAGAAGAAGAAGAAGAAGAAGAAGAAGAAGAAGAAGAAGAAGAAGAAGAAGAAGAAGAAGAAGAAGAAGAAGAAGAAGAAGAAGAAGAAGAAGAAGAAGAAGAAGAAGAAGAAGAAGAAGAAGAAGAAGAAGAAGAAGAAGAAGAAGAAGAAGAAGAAGAAGAAGAAGAAGAAGAAGAAGAAGAAGAAGAAGAAGAAGAAGAAGAAGAAGAAGAAGAAGAAGAAGAAGAAGAAGAAGAAGAAGAAGAAGAAGAAGAAGAAGAAGAAGAAGAAGAAGAAGAAGAAGAAGAAGAAGAAGAAGAAGAAGAAGAAGAAGAAGAAGAAGAAGAAGAAGAAGAAGAAGAAGAAGAAGAAGAAGAAGAAGAAGAAGAAGAAGAAGAAGAAGAAGAAGAAGAAGAAGAAGAAGAAGAAGAAGAAGAAGAAGAAGAAGAAGAAGAAGAAGAAGAAGAAGAAGAAGAAGAAGAAGAAGAAGAAGAAGAAGAAGAAGAAGAAGAAGAAGAAGAAGAAGAAGAAGAAGAAGAAGAAGAAGAAGAAGAAGAAGAAGAAGAAGAAGAAGAAGAAGAAGAAGAAGAAGAAGAAGAAGAAGAAGAAGAAGAAGAAGAAGAAGAAGAAGAAGAAGAAGAAGAAGAAGAAGAAGAAGAAGAAGAAGAAGAAGAAGAAGAAGAAGAAGAAGAAGAAGAAGAAGAAGAAGAATTTCGACCGTCATCGGCCACCAGAGCAATTGTTGCGGGATGTCGAGCGCCGGCTTCACTTGTGGGATGTGGATCTAGTGTTCAACACCGACCACCTCATGTAACTTGCACTGATCGTAGTTGCTATTTAGTTTACCTGGGGACGAGCGGGTTAGGGGGTTCCTCAGTGTTGATGGTACCCTAAATTGCATGTATCGTCAGTGCGAGGTACATGTGGCCGTCGGTGTCGAATACTACATCCACGTCCCACAAGTGACACAGGGGTCCTACGTCCAGCAGTAATAGTTCTCGGCGTCGATGGCGGTCGAACACCATTGCGAATTTGTCTGGCAGCCTCAAAGATGACGATTGAAAGCTAAGTGTTGAAACTTGAAACACCCAAACTAACTCAATTCGGTTTGGTTGTTTGAAATTTCAAAACTTGGCTTTAATCCTCATTGCAGAGGCTGCCAGGCAAATTCGCCAAGGTGTCCGACCGTCATCGGCCACCAGAACTATTGTTGCGGGACGCCAGGTGCCGACTTCACTTGTGGGATGTGGATCTAGTGTTCAACGCCGACCGCCTCATGTAACTTGCACCGATGGTAGTTGCTATTTAGTTTACCCGGGGACGAGCGGGTTAGGTGGTCGCTATGTTACTCATCTTTGGATTTAGATGTGCAGTTATTTTGTCGCTGCGAGGGTCTAGTGTTCGACGAGCTCTGCCCCTGCGGTCGTTGGTGAGCACAAATGACATCTCATCCTCCCCCTTCATTTGCTTTGTTCTGGCCTTCGTGCCGATGAAACTTGCTAGCTATAGGTGTCAATCATCAGTATGCGTAACCACTATGCGTCTCCCGTTCGAAAGGGTTACATCCATAAATATGCATGCATTTGCATATTTATAATCATGATTCTTTAGAATTGTCCAACGTTATCCATGGACAGCCCGAGTATGTGTAGATTGGGTTCATTTTCCCATATGCTCTACTCCGGATCCGATGCAGAATTTCGTCAGTGCCTCGCTGTTGTTCTCCGGGTACACATCCTCTCTGCTTATTGCCGAGACGTGTATCAGGAGAACAGCGGGGAGGTGCTGCCGAAATTTTGCATCGGATCCGGAGCAGAGTATGGGAAAACAAACTCAATCTACACATACTCGGGTGGGATTAGGACCTATCTTTACCTATTAGCGTGTAGGTTGCATGGACATAATAAAACTGACAAACTCCATTAACTGATGGATATGGTTTGCTTAATTATGTATATATTTCGTGTGTGTCCAAGAGGGAAGTCAATATGAGTGATCGTGCGTGGATGTACACCGGTTACACTAGTCAGAAAGTTTGGACCGAGGAATGGTTAACAAAAACCAACGAGTTTGTTAGAGCCGCATTTGCAAATGGCCAGGAATTAAGCTGGTGCCCCTGTGCCCGTTGCAACAACTATAAAAAGAGGGACAAGCTTGAAATGATTAAAGACCTGCAGAAGTTTGGTTTATGCCTGGTTACACGGTCTGGATATTACATGGTGAGTCTGCCCAATGTTCCAGAGCTGAGGTGGTTCGTCGTTGGACCGACGAGCATGGTACCAGGACCGCAGACATGGTGCAAGACTTTGACGATGCTCGGTACTCGGACGAGGAGATGGAGGAATCTGAAAAGGCCTTCACTGAAATGCTGGAGTCCTCAAAACGTCCTCTCTACAAGCGCACTGAGCTTTGTCAGTTGGATGCCATCTCACAAATAATGGCTTTGAAGGCTCAATTCAACTTGGGCAAAGAATGCTATGATGCGATGATGACAGTATTCGGACGATTTCTACCCAAAGGCCATGTGCTACCTCCAAACCTGTATCAGTCAGACAAAATCCTCCGTGCTCTTAAGATGCCCTATGAGAAGATACATGCCTATGAGAAAGGATGTGTCTTATTTAGGCTTCAGTATGAGGACTTGAACTATTTTCCCATTTGCAATTTCCAGGTATGTTGTGGTAGACAACGGTATGGATGAGAAGACGCGAACCAAAATACCCATTAATGTTCTTCGGTATATGCCAATCGTACCAAGACTTCAACGTCTTTTCATGGTCGAAGAGACGGCCAGACAGATGACATGGCACAAAACAGGCATAAGAACCGACCTAGATGCAGATGGGAATGTGATGATGGTGCACACATGGGATGGTGAAGCATGGAAGCACTTCGATGCATTACATAAGGAAAAAACGGCAGATCCAAGGCATCCTCGAGTCGCCACAAGATAGATGGGTTCAGTGTGTTTGGTCAGATGGCAACCCCATACAGCTGTTGGTCCGTGTTTGTCATTCCACTCAATCCCCCCCGGGGCAGATTATGCAAAGAAAGAACATTTTCCCGGCGTTGATAATTCCAGGGCCCAACTATCCGGGGAAGAATATGAATGTGTACATGCAGCCGCTTGAGGACAAATTGCAAGAAGCTTGGGATAATGGGTTCAAGATATACGACGCTTTTAGCAAAGAGAACTTCATAATGCGTGCCTGGTACATGTACTCGATGCATGACTTGCCGGCGTATGCGCTATTCGTTGGCTGGTGTGTGCATGGAAGGTTCCCATGCCCCACATGCAAGGGAGCTCGAGTTTCATTGGCTGACGACAGGGCACAAGTATAGTTGCTTCGACTTGCATAGACCGTTTCTACATCCTCGCCATAAGTTCAGGAAAGACAAGAAGAATTTCATCAAAGGTAGAGTTGTCAAACACTCTGCACCACCTGCGTTGACAAGCCAACAGACCCTATATTAGTTAAACGCTCTCGAGCGAGATCCAAAGCGTCCAGGGTATTTCAAGGGGTATAATAAGGAACATCCTGGACTCCCAAGACATGCCTCTGGGATCTGCCTTACTTCAAAGACCTCCTTTGCCCACACAACATCGACGTGATGCACACTGAAAAGAATATCGCCGAAGCCATTTTTGGTACATTGTTCGGCATAGAGGGGAAATCAAAGGATAATACTAAGGCTAAAGTCGATCAAGAGGAGCTATGTGATAGACCATTACAAAACATGAAAGAACCGAAAGGAAAGGGGAACTGGACGAAGCGAAAGGCATGGTTCAATCTTGGAAGGCCAGCTATGAAGGAAATTATGGGTGAAAATGCAGTTGATGTTCCCTGATGGGTATGCAACAAATCTAAAGAGGGGAGCGAGTCTTCAAAAATTGAAAAAAATTGGTCTAAAAAGTCATGATTGGCACATATGGATTGAGTGGATAATGTCGGTAATGTTGTGTGGCTTCATCATTGAGGATGAATGGCTAGTACTGGCAGAGCTGAGCTATTTCTTCGTGTTATTTTTGCGAAAGAACTATCGCCTGGCCTCCTAGAAGAAATGCAACAGTTGGCGCTAGAGTTGATCTGCAAGTTAGAGATGATCTTTCCGCCAAGCTTCTTTAATCCAATGCAACACTTGATTTTGCATCTCCCGACCAAGGCACGATTGGGGGTGCCCGTGCAAAATCGTTGGTGCTACTCTACTGAGAGGATGCAGAAGACGCTTCGAGCAGAATGTAAAAATAAACATAGAATAGAAGCATCGATGGCTGAGGCATTCATCACTGAGGAGGCGGAAAACTTCGTGACAGCACACTACGAAGCCAAAAATCGTCATTTGCATAATCCAAAGCCTCGGTACAATGCTGACGACCCGATAAAGGGTCAATCCAACCTCAGCCTATTCAAAGGGAATCTCGCACCAGCCAATGGTTGGAAACCAGTATTGTTTGATGCTGAAGAATGGAGGACCATTTCACTATATCTCTTCAACAACCTAACAGAAGTGCGGCCGTATATTGAGTAAGATCTCGGTACATTGTTTAGCAACTTCTAATTTCTTTGAATTGCTCTTATTCCTGGATATTCGATGCAGTCGATACATCGGCATATTCTCGTATGGAGCGGTGATCCAAAAGGATTCCGTCGAAGATTATGAGCTTCTGGCAAAGCAAGGAGCTGAATATCCAGGTTTCATCTCTTGGTTCAAAAAAAGCGGTAATTTCAATTAGACCCTTTCATTTCTTTGGCTAATTTGTGACTAATGGAACAATCCTTTCGTATTAAACTTGTAGGCTAATTCAGAGATTATGGTTGCCGAAATGAGACAAGTAGATAATGGTTTTGACTATAAGGTTCGTTCATTTCACAAATATGACATTAACGGGTATCGCTTTTGTACCTATGGCAAAGAGCTATCTATGGCCGACCGAAAGTCTACAAATTGTTGTGTCTCTATTATCGGCGAAGGAGGTATCGAGTATTATGGAAGAGTTAAATCAATTTATGAACTTCACTTCTATGGTGAAAACCCACCAAACGTCGTAGTCTTCAGATGTTATTGGTTCCAGCCGAGGGAGACTAGAAGGACTCATGAACATATAGGGCTAGTCGAAATCAAACAAAGCACCCATTTGGATGTTCCCGATGTCTATATTATGGCTCAACAAGCAATCCCAAGTTTTCTATCTACCGTGGGCCTATCAAAGTGATCCAAATCTCAGTGGTTGGGATGTCGTTTATGAAGTGCTGCCACGTGTTAGACCACCTCCCCCTGTCGGTGTCAAAACCAGCAGATCTCAGGTAGGGGGTCCCGAACTGTGCGTCTAGGACCGATGGTAACAGGAGTCGGGGGGCACGATGTTTACCCAGGTTCGGGCCCTCTCTATGGAGGTAATACCCTACTTCCTGCTTGATTGATCTTGATGAATATGAGTATTACAAGAGTTGATCTACCACGAGATCGTAATGGCTAAACCCTAGAAGTCTAGCATGTATGACTATGGTAATGAATATATTCGCCATCCGGACTGCGCCCTCCGGTTTATATAGACACCGGAGGGATCTAGGGTTACATAGAGTTGGTTACATAAGAAGGAAACTTCATAGTTGATCGCCAAGCTTGCCTTCCACGCCAAGGAGAGTCCAATCCGGACACGGGTACAGTCTTGACCTTCATGTCTTCATTAGCCCATCGGTCCGGCCCATGGATAATGTGCCGGACGCTCGAGGACCCCTTAGTCCAGGACTCCCTCAGTAGCCCCTGAACCTGGCTTCAATGACGAGGAGTCCGGCGCACAGATTGTTTTCTGCATTTCAAGGCGGGTTCCCTTTTCTCCGAACTCCAAGATAGTCTTCGGACGCAGTGATAGTATTCGAACCTGTCACACACACCATACGCAAGCACAGAGAAAATACAGTTTTACATGAATCCAATCTGCTGACAAACTTTTGTAGCATGACAGTACGTCCGACCGGTCATAATTCCAAACCTTTTTTGGGTTCGATGCCCCACGTCTCGAGACACGGTTGCCATTGGCACGTCTTGTCAAAGCAGAGATCGTGTCCCCTTATCGCGGGATTCTCATCAATGCGTGCATGGGTAACCCAACCGTGACATTTATACGGTCCTTGGGAATAGGCGAGTTTTTAGGGCGAGTGGGGAGGCGCTTGATATTCGCAACCTTTATAAGGGGATAAGGATTCGCTTCCTTCACCCACACCCACTACAAAAAAAATACACTTCCGTGATGATACGTGTTTGTCACAGTAGGTCGCGTTTTTTGTCATGCATGTACATCCATGACAAATTTATGACAGAATCAAGATAGTCATACTGTCTTTGTCGTAGAAGTGTTCCATGACATTACCAAAATTATCATCACGGAAGTGTCCACTTCCATGAAGATAAATCGTAGCGTCCGCGAAGTGCTTTTCGTCAAGGGTGACCGCACGTGGCATCCACCGTAACGGAACGCCGTTAAGCTATCGGGTCGGGTTTTGGATCCGATAACCCGTTAACAGCCCCGACCAATGGAAAATTTCCACGTGTAAAATTCTTATTGGCCGGACAAAACACGTGTCAACTCGTCAGTGGGTCAGATAGGCGCCTATGATATGTCGACACGTGCCACGCCCACCATCGCCCATTTAGCTTACAAAGCCGCCCGCTTTGACTTGGTCAAAAGTTAACGGGCTGGCCCATGAAAAGCCTGTTAACGGTCTCTTCACAAATAGCCCATTTTACGGCCCGTTAGGCACTAAAGGAAATCGGCCCAACAACGTCATGTGGCCCGTCGAATATAACACCAGCCCATTTCACTTTCAGCCCATGTATGTCCCACGATGTCTTTCGGCCCATATGAGGCCTTCGTATCTTTCGGCCCTTTACAGGCCCACGGTGGCTCTAGCCCATAATGAACAGTAATTTTCTTTGTACCCGTTAACGGCCCGGGATTTACATGGGCCATTTCCAGCCCGTGTTAGCTTTCGGCCTATTGACGACCCATACGTTCTTGGGCTCCTTTTGACCCTCGATTACTTCCTACCCGTTCGGCATGTTCCCCTAATGGGCCAAATTCGGCCCATGGCAAGAGTCGGCCCGTTAATGGCATGTTCCCCAAATGGGCCAAATTCGGCCCATGGCAAGAGTCGGCCCGTTACTGGCCTGTTATCCTAATGGGCCAAATTCGGCCCATGGCAAGAGTCGGCCCGTTTCTGGCCAGCCCGTCCTATATTACGGCCCATTAACGACCCGTTATGCCCGTGATGTAATTAAGCTTTTGCAGTCCTACCGTTAACGGCCCGTTACCGTGCTGGGCCGATACCAATTACGCCCGATTACGGCCCATGTAGACCCATTTATCCGACGGCCCGAGGCCCACCGATTACATGCCTATTTATCGACGGCCCGTAGGAGACCCATGGATCCTACGGCCCGTATATGGCCCACGGGTAGTTGCGGCCACTAGCAAACCAGGGAAAAAGAAGACTAGGAAATAAATAAGGCCCAAACTAACGCTAGGCTATTAAGGCGATTGCACAGATTACATCCACTCGGCATCAAAGATCGCCACCAGTGCAAATATAGGGAACACCCTACACTATACAAAAATGGCTTGCTGTTTTCTTAAGCCGGTGGCTGCACGTTAAGAATAAATTTTTTATCGCACCAAAACAAACTACAACTATATAACAAAAGGAAGGTTGGCATAAAACTTAACAGTGTAGCAGATAAATGCACCACCATAAGTTCAGAAGCTCGGTTCATTTGACCTGACTGTTACATTTTCATGTTGTATTGTCCGATGGAACACCATAACCCTCGCCTTCATTTCCCCTAGGCTCCTGAACAACATAGCAAATATCTGATAGTCTGGTTTCAGAACCATGCATATCTTGACGACATTGAGCAATGTTTCTCCTTGTTTCACAAAGGGTCTCTGTTAGGGAATGGACTTGTGTCTGGAGCGCAGATACAACATTGCTTTGAGCTTGCATATCTTGATCATGAGGCAGTTTGGACGATATTGCCTTAACAACCAACCCAAGATACGCAGGAACGTGCTTTTGGCACTGTTAGTGGACATGTACTGACCCACTGCAGCAAGAGCTAACATTGCGGTTATAGTTGCCTCGCCACCTTTAGAAGGTGGCGGTTCCACCATTTTTTCCATAGCTCTCTGAAAAGTTGAGGTTTTACATTAGTAGTACCAGAACAGAAGATATTAAGGAGGCAGCAAAACTAAACAAAATAGCTTTGGCCTATATACAGAACTTATTCTGGTGAACCCATGTAAAATATTAGTTGTATTTTATTGCAAAGTACATAATAAAACCAGGTTCCAAACATATGACCATGTACCACCGCCAATGTATTGTCTATTTCTTCACATTGTATTGAGGGCTAAGGATAAAGAGACGAAGTTTATAATACGGTAAGCATAGTATGACATCATTCATATCACAAAACAACTAAGACGGACAAACAGGCAATTGTAACGTTGTGTGGGCAAGTCCAAAGACGGAACTAGATTACGGGTCAAGATCAAAGGAACATCACTCCTCCCTTTTAAACCTTGTAAGGTGCAATGATACGCTAAGACAATTGTGTATAAAATTGAAAAGAGTAATAGACACTGGCTGCAAACCATGCAGTTCAAGGCACAAGTCAGAGTAAGTAGTAGTTAAAAGGCATGAGGATTAAGGACTTACAACAGCGTCTTTGACTGGTGTAGTCATGCCCTTTTTCTTCCGGTGTGACAGGTCCTTGAAGATTTCCACAGCATTTGGTTCAGGTACTTTTTGGTCCTGCGAGCTTTCCTCTGCATTTCGAACAAGTCAATATAGATCCGATAATATGGTACAATGAAAAGAGTGAAACAAAGACTAATTACAAGAGCCTCGCAGTGTGCAATATAGCTACGAGATCCTCGTAAATGCATTGGAATTTCACTTTCATACGGTTGGCCTTGTTCTTTGAACAGTTCACCTACAAGAAGAAAGATTTGTGTGGCACATGCGTCAATAGGACTTCAACATGTGATCTGATCACATATATATAATGTACCTGATACTTCGGATCGGACCAGTGTTTAACAAGGCCCCTCCAGTCTTCATCCGATATATTTTCCACTGGAGATGTTTGGGAAAGTTCACTGTTAGCCTTGCCTTCAAAGTGAGTTTTCCTCAAGTTATACCGAGACTGTCGCAGAGCAGACTTGAAAACATGGGTGCAAGCTGGTCTGGTTGCATCATCTTGGCTATCCAAATTGAACCTCATCGCTTGACAATTATGGGAGTCTCATTATCAACAACCTAGAAAGTATGGGATGAGCAAGACGATATTACTAGTTTCCATACATAACCATACTTACAGATAAATGGTCGAGGAAGGTGTTGAACTGGTTTCGCTTTTGTCATTCCTCATCAATCCATGTTGGGAGGATACGTACATGACACCTAACGGCAACCGCTGCCTCCGATACTAACTTGGTCGACTCAGCAGCATCACGTGGCCTTTTTAAACCTACCTCAAAACAGATCTCCATTCTTCCTCCTCTAGATTTAGTTAAACTATCGAGCATTATCCATGATGTTTGTTTCCTCTTGCGCCTAGGTGCTAGTCCAACAACAAACATAGGAAGTGTTAGTGTACATCAAACTGTGAGACTACATATAAAGAAGCATGCAACTGTAACTTGACTCCAGCAACTACCTTCTTGCTGTTGAAGCTCACAAGGTTCATCTGATATTGCCAACTCGTCTTGTGTCAAGAGTGCTTGGGAAGTAGTGTCGGGTGGCAAGGGAGCTTGGGAACGTCTTTGCTAGCTCGGTTGGCCTTACGAGTATGTCGTGCAGCTGGTAGTACTGTGGTAGGTGTTGCAAGAACTAGGGTTGTCTCTGCTTGTTTGGTGGCAGCTATTTGTTTCTGTTTGGCTTTTTTTTGCAGTTCGTGTAGCATGGGATGCCGTGTTTGTAGAATTTTCCGCTGGACTTTCACCTTCTATTGCACCATCGCATTTCAAAGAATCTGCAGGATTCATCCGCTTCTCATTCCCCGCCATTCTCTGTTGCTTCCTCTTTCTCTGTGCCATTTTAAGTCAAGCCGACAAGAAAAACTACTAAAATTTCGTTCTTAAGAACAAATTTATGCTTGTTGCAGACTAATAAAACTTTGATGTTAGACAACCACATGATAGGAGGATGTAATATGTAAGAAAAATAGGACGGAAGAGATAACCAGAACTATGATCTGTAAACTAAGAAGAAGACATTTCACCAAATTAGAAGCAATGCAATGGAAGGTAGACACCATATGAAAGATGCTACAAATATCGCTTCCGCCAAGTTAACAATGTCTCAGCATAAATGGCGTTTACACAAATGTGAAGCAGTACAAGAAATAAATCATATGCAAGATGCAAACAACATCACACTACCATGTTAGAGGTCTCTCGTCATTAGTGCCATTGCATATTCACAGCATTGCATATTCATAGCTTATGATGTGTAAACTAAGGAGAAGGCATTTCAACAAATTAGAAGCAATGAAAGCTAGACACCATATGAAAGATGCAAATAATATCACTCTACCAAGTTAAAACTGTCTCGTCATAAGTGCCATTTCAACAAATTAGTAGTACAAGCTAGAAAAGAATGTGAGATGTAACCTATATCACACTCCAAAGTGAAACGTGTCTTATGATAAGTGATTGTTGCAGGTTACACAACAGTAGTAATTTGATGTAAGAACATGGTGTGAAGACAGATATTGTATGGTCTAGAAACAGGAACATGTGTCTTATTCAAGTATAATGTGTAAAAAGTGGCAGATGGAATTCAACAAAATTAGAAGCAATACAAGCTAGACATCACACATAACATGCAACCACATATAACAGTGCCAAGTTAGAGGGAGCACCAGTGATGCTGCACCAGGGGAGACGTGCTCATCATAAACACAACTTTGTTGAGTGTCTATGCATGTGTTGTCCTGGAAATCATCTTGGGGGTGTGGAGGAGTACAAACTGTAGAGGCCCTCCGTTTGGAAGGAGCACCTTTATCTGCTGCCTTGCTAGCTTCCTTCCGCTTTATTGATTTTGAATTTTCAAGTAAAACTGACAAGAAAAAGCAATAAAATTCTCTCTTCAGAACTCATTCATGCATGATACTGACAATCACTACTTTGATGTAAGGCAAACACATGATACCAGGATGGAATATGTACAAAAAACAGGACGGCATGGCATGTTCACAACTGTTTGTGTAAACTAAGAAGAAACCATTCCAGCAAATAAGAAGCAATGCAAGCTAGACACCACATGAAAGATGCAACCAATATGACTGCCAAGTTAAAAGCGTCCCATCATAAATGGAATTTCAACAAATTAGAAGCAGCGCATGCTATAAATCATATGAAAGATGCAACTAATATCGCACTGCATATACTAAAGTTGTCTCGTCATATTGATTGATGCGGGATACAAAAAAAACAATAGTTTTATGTAAGGACATGCTTAATAGACAGATGTACTATGTACTAAATACAGGAAGGCATGTCACATTAACAGGTATAATGTCACATTTACAAGAGTATAAGCTAAGCAGACTAGCACATGCAGTTTAACCAGATTGGAAGAATTACAATCTAGACACCATATGCAACATGCAACCACATATCACGCTGCCAAGTTAGAGAAAGCACCTACAATGCTAGTGTAGGGGAAATGTTGTAATCAACTACAGAGCTACGTTCACTATCTTCACCTAGCATTTCTGTTTCTTGAGAATCATGTCGGGAGGCTGACGTTGCATTCTTTAAATGAGGAGTAGTCCCTTGCACCGCCTGCCTCGTCATAAGTGATTGATGAGGGATCCACAAGAACATTAGTTTGCTGTAAGAACATGGTTAATACACAGATGTACTAGCATGTACCAAAAACAGAAAGGCATGTCAGATTCAAAGGTATAATGTGTAAGCTAAGCAGATGCAATTTAACCAAATTGGAAGCAATACAAGCTAGACATCCGGATGGAGTGGTGAACATGATCATCTAGGACCTGAGAGCCTGGTGGGAGGCGGGCTGCTTCGCCACCATCGCGGCTTTTTAGTTGGCTTCGTGTGATGACTGTCTTTGCTGGGCTTGTCACTGGCTCGGCTAGTGCCCTGACTAGCTATTTGTCTTCTGGTGCTCACGGGATGGTGGTTCATGTAAAAAATATATTTCCTTATCTTAATAAAGATCGACTTCGGCCTTTCGAATACAAGATAGACACCAACATGCAAGCACATATGACACCGCGAAGTTAAAGCAAGCACACAGGATGGTGGTTCATTGCTGAAGCGAGGTCATCAACTACAGAGCTACGTTTACCGTCTCCATCTGCTGACACTGCACCCTTTATAGCGTTGTAACGTGTCTTGCCTACCCGTATACCAAGCTGGAGCGACTTCTCTTTCGGCAGGAGAGTCTGAAATACCCTTGCATAAAAACACAATAGTGAGAGTATGGGTGAAGTGTGTGCAGAACTAATGCACTGTAAAAGTAGCAGATAGCAGGTGGCTTAAAAATAAATAATAGGAGACATATGATAGCTCTACAACATTGCATGGCAAACAAAATTAGATTCTTCTCCATATGATTTTGTAATATTTGAGCACAGGAAATGCAGGTACTCCTCCAGCACACCACCACATGTGGTCATATCTAAGATAACGGTCATTGAAAATAAATAGGTCGATCGATTTTTTAATGAACCGTCCGATCTATAAGGAGCAGGCAGATGGCCTTCGTCTACCTCCACTTGATCACTGTTGATGGTCTTTCACGAACCGCCAGCGACCACCGGCCCAGACCCGTGCCTCCGCCGCCCCGCCCTCCCATCGACCTCACACCACCGCCGTGCTTGGCAGCGCCCCCAAGCCATCCCTTTAATCTCGGCCGACCTCCAGATCGGGCGCCAGTAGCTCTAGGCCATAGACGCCCCTAAGATAAACACCAAGGCGCTGCTTCCCCGGCGTAATAGTCGTACTAGCACCTGTTACGCCGAGGAATGCTTCCGTTAATTGGGAATTAACTGGCCAGAAATTGAAATTCAGGGGGGGCAACGGACCTCTAGCTAAGGTGAAATAGTATATGAGGATAAACCTTGTGCGTCGTGAGTTACTAGGAACATCTAGTATCAAGAAGAAGCGGTCAACTAGTGTCTTCTGTGGGATGAATACCGTGCAAGAAGAGACGTAAGATTAGCACGAATAAGGGAAGAGGAGTACCTTCTTCGGTTGCCGGTGTGGTCACCTCCACATGTCGTGCCAATCTTCTTGTTTTTACCGGGGAAACCGATGTTCTGGAGGGTGCAGGCTTGGACGAACCCATGGCCAAATTGTTGACTGTGTTGCCGTGGCTGTATGTCGGCGGAGGGGAAGCAGATCCGAGGCGGCGAAGGACGGCGTAGCAGGAACAGCTCCGGTGCGGTGGAGGGTGGCGAAGTTGGAGCGGCAGCGGTGAGGCGCAGGACGGCGTGGTTGAACTGGCTCGGGTACGGACGGCTCGGCCTCGGCTTCAACTACTAGCCGTGGAGGGCATTGCGGTTGAGGTTGCGGTGGACGACGACGTCAGGGTATCGGTTCCGGCGTGATGGAGGAGGGCAGCGGTTGATGGGTGGGATGGGGTGGCGGACGGAGAACGCCGGGGTTTCGCGGCTGGTGGAGAGGTAGTTTTGGCGCCCACGGAGTACGAATGGGGAATCGGACGGGTGGGGGGGGAACCATGTTTTGGTCTGGGACGCGCTTGTTTTTGGCTTTTTTGAACAGAAGATGGGACGCGCTTGTTCAAAATTTGGGGAAAGTACAAACTTTGCCCCCCTCTTAAATTTCAAACCTACTGTGGGTCGGGGGTAGGATGGTAATCCCAGGTGTCCCAAATAGTGGGCGGGAGTGATTTCGGCCGCGCGCATGTGTGCTTAGGCGGCCATTGTGTATGAATGTTTTTCGGAGGCGGTTGCGTGGCGTCTAGATGAAGCTACAAACCTACCCCGGTTTAGACCTTTGGATGTCGGGCCGGTAGATTTCACAGGTCGGAGTTATTAGAAAAGTAATTTCCTTGTACTACCAAACATTGGTCTCACGCTGTTTCAAAGTAGTAGAGGCTCTTTTACGCTTCGTTCGAAATTTTGAAACACAAGCATTCATGTTTAGAGTACTCTTGAACTATGAGGATTGACCTAAATAGACAACGTTATATTTGACCTTGTATGTTTGAAAACCTCATTAAATTATCCGCTTCCTTTTGAATTTGACACTTGAAAATCCTATAACTATGATTATTTTGGAATTGAGGAGCTAAATTTGAATCTATTTTGTACACGACTACATATGCTATTATGTACAAAATCAGAGCAAAGATTGGTACCCCCATAGTTTAGGTATGGTTTACAAATGCCATGATATCAAATTCAAATAATTGAATGGACTTCATGTTGAATTCAATTTTTTTGGACCACCTTAGGTTAATTCAAATGTATACTAGTTCATAGGTAGCTATTTATAAATGTCCATTGTGTAACTTTCGTATGTATGATGTGCTTTACACACACAACATGAACTATACTCACGTTTATATTGGATTGCTAAAGCGATGCATTGTCTGGAGTTCAAAATACTAACTATGTGGATCAATTGTGTCGAATAATAACATAGACATGCTCAAATTCGATAGAATCTAGATGTCTGATGGATCAATGACTGCTCCTTACATGAATTGCAAATATCATGATCCCATCCTAATATTTGGATACAATTTATATCTTTAATCAATGTGTAGAGCAGTCTTTTACGTGTAGTTTCACTCTCCATCGGTGGCCTCTCACACATGCTCACACACTCTCTCCCGAGGTGTCTTTCTCGCACACATACTCTAGATATAACCCTCCCTCCCTCTCGTAAGCATTTACAACTGTTTTCACTAACCTTTATCACAAGCACTCTTCCTCTCGCAAACATACACACGCGCAATCCTCATCGACCCTTTCTATATACATGGACCTGCCTACGTGTCTCATGTACGCACATTATCTTTATGCCTGTCTCTCACGCATTATCTCACACCTCTCTTCCTAATCGACGAGTATGATTCTAGCAGAGCATTCTGTAGGATGCCCCTTAAAGATAGGTTGGATGAATAGTAATATCAGAGATAGAGGGGTTACCTTAGTCCGAGAACCTAGGGTTACAAATCCTAGCCGGCTTTGTCAGTGGACACAGAGTCCTTCACAATTCTGCTATCTTTGTCTTGTACGACTAGTCATCCATGGGTCTTCCTAAATGTGTCATGGGCCGACCAATGTGGCGCATGACGGAACCGAACAAAGGGCCTCACCTCGACCCACCGGACCTCACGCGGTGACACACCCTCTGCCCCCACATCTCATTATCTTCTCACACCCACATATACCAACACAAACACCACACACACAGAAAAATTCTCCTGGTGCCTCTATTCCCTCCCCCCTTGCATATACACACTCAAGGGAATGGAATCTCTTGTCGTGACGTCATATCCGTCTCTCTCTCTAGACCAGCCTCAGTTCTCGTGCTATCTCCCCGTCGACCCTCTATCCATGCCTCTCTCGAATACGTAATACACACACATACCTCTCTAGGCCCCGCCAAATGCATCAACTACACATTCACACATGTTACATCACATACCCCATTGATCTAAAAAGCCCTCTCTTCACGTTTATTTCGCATACAACATTCCTTTTGAATAAAGTGTGGCCAAAAAATTATTTTAGAGTTTCTACATATATACAACATTACAAAGTTATATGGAGGAGTATGAACGCTAATTTGCATTGCATTGTGCCCACAATGATATTTATTCCACACTGTGAATTTGTATATTTTTATACTATATACAAAGTTAGTCATAATAAAGAGAAATGAAGAGCATCTCTCTCTCCATCGCATACCCCCCCTGTACGCTCCTTTCACGTATGCACAAAAAACTATCTCCATGTCCTCTAAAAGTAAGCCCCCATAAAATCCACGCGTGTTTCATCTTTCTCTCGCGATATATGCAATGACGATCATTGTATTTGAAGTGAAGGCACGATACATACATTAGACTTCATAATCCACTCATTACGGTCACCGTTTACGTTTAGTGGTTATTATACAGTCACGAGCTCACCGTACAACTTTGTATTTGCTCATGACATGACTAGTTGACCAGTTGAACGCTCCACATGGCACCTAATCTAGTGTTGAATCACATTATCTCACTAACATCGTGCCCACCTGTCGACTTGTATCTACTCTACATCTACACTATTATAAAATACATAAAATGCACCCTTATAAAAAACATAGTTGGTGATGATGGTGTGCCTGCCATCCTGCAATATAGGCCGTCCGATTTATATCTGACGGATAGGAAAGAAACTATGGCAGTTTTGCAAAAAGGTACCCACACACCTCTCCACATTTGCAAATAAGGCCTTCCCTCGTTCATCCTTTTCTCTCACAAGAAACGACAAAAAAATATTTTGACGGTGGCGCGAAGTCATGACCGCGGGCACAGCGGACAAGGTGGCCTTGTATTGGTATGCTGAGCCGTCTGTTTTAACACACAGGAGCTGGTGTGGTGATTATACACACACGCACACATGCACACGAACTCCATCCATGCAACACTCACACAAACACATGCACCCACACACGCACGCAACACTCACACGCACACACGCAGCCACGCATGCACGCAACACTCACACGCACACACGCATGAATGCATGCACACACCAGTACACCACACGACCAACACACTCTCACGCTCAAGTGCTCAACCTACACGTGCATGCGCACACATCAGGCCCTCGATGCATACATACACAACCAGGTGATTCCCGCGCACGGGTTGGAGCCTTGTCGCGCTTGTGTAAATTTGTGTTTATCTGACCTTTTCCCTATGCGAACTGACAGGTGGGACCCAAAAGGAACGTGGTCAATTTAACTAGTCAACATGGCGCCACGCAGACTATTTGGCCGGTCAACAGCGTGCAATCCGATGCTGAACTATGAGCAAGTGACCGGATAATCACTGCAAAATGTATAGTGACCGTAATCAACTTATTCTGAAGTTCGGTGACCATACTACGCTTTTCTCTCTGTAGGCCCTCCAAAACTACATCTCTACACGTTCTCGCATGTTACATCTAACAACTATGCAATACAACACTACTACTACACTCTAACACAATAAATCATATGTGTTTTTAGTTTTACTAGATATCATATTGTTACTTATAATTATTCAGTTTGCATACATTAAAATTGCCTTTGAAATGTATGGCGATTATCATCTACCGGGAAAAATCCCGCCTTTCCTGTTTAATCGGGTTTGTATCGATGGATCATGCGAAACAGCAAAACTATAGTACTATACGGTACAAGTGATAGTTCATCGGGCCGTCGTGTCGTCTACTCCTCCGTCAGAAGAGTGGAGCGCCGCTTTCATAAATCTTCTAGTCCCTTTCGCCGACATGTGGGACATCAAGCTACCGGGTCCACGTGCCATACCGGAATATGATGCGAGCAGCGGGGTGAAGCACCCTACCATGGCATCGGTGTAGTAATGAGCAATGAGGCGTCAAATCACAAAGCTGCACCTTTCCCGTAGTTAAGTTGGAGGGACGAAGTAATAATGCTAAAAAAAGAAGTTGGAGGGACGAAGCAACCATCATTTCACTCGTTGCTGAATCCGCTTCTCCCTCATCTTCTTCAACTTAACCACGTGTTGCTTCTGCCGTTGTTTTGCCTCATGTGGGACGCGGATCAGCTTGGTCACTTCTCCCTCATCTTCTTCAACTTAACCACGTGTTGCTTCTGCCGTTGTTCTGCCTCATGTGGTACGCGGATCAGCTTGGTAACGCACTGTCACGTGGCACCGCATGTTAGCAAACCGCCAGGACAATGTCCTCCGAAAATAAGAAACCTCCCCCGCCATCCGCGCGGCAAAATCACCTCCTTTTTACTAATCTTTGATTCTATAATTTTTTAGATCAATATAATTGAGATTTGTATAGATAGCACACAGGAGCAAAACCAAGTGGTACGGTTAAGGGCATCCACAATGTGTAGCCAAATGTGAAAATAGCTTTTGGCATCGTGGGAACCATTGTGGACGGCATTGCCAAAGCCAAAAAGATGGAACTGAAGCTCCCTGATTGATTGATTGAAGGAATAGAAAAATGTAACGTCTCTCCTCTTTCTCCCATGCTTGGACGCATGTAGGAGTAGTATAGTATAGAGCACAGAGTCCACTCCCCTGTCCCTTCTATCACAAATCACAAAGCAGTGAGGCGTCAAATCACAAAGCACGGACGAAGCAACTATCATTTCACTCTTCGCTGACTCCGCTTCTCCATCGTCTTCTTCGAGAAACCATCTCACCGCACTAGTAATCCTAGTAGTAGTACTAGTAAAGGACTTCCTGGATGCAAATAAGGCGGTTGTCTCGGCTTGCAGGCAGCACTTGCGAACGACTTACCGTGGTCTCCCTCAATGGTGTTCTCCGTCGAACACACTTTGCCAAACCACAAAAAAAAGTCGTCGACGTCACCGCAATGGGCAAGGAATTCAAATATAGTTACTACCTCCATTTTTTTGTACACAAGGCCAGTGTATCAAAATTACAATTTACAAAGGGCCACTAACACTAACCGAGGCAAAATTGATGGGGTTAGCAACCAAGGACATTAATATCACATGCATGCATGCGGAAGTGAGAAGGTTCGTTTGCATGGCGCTGCATTAATCAAGCGATGAGGAGTGAGATGGTTAGCTCTTTGGTCTTTCGAGAAAAAAAATGTATTAATTGACACGTGAAACGAGGATTTGTGTCGAAGGAAAACCCCGCCTTTCTTTTTTAACACTGGTTCTCCTAGTACGTACTATCTCCGTCCTGGTTTATAGGTCCCTTTATAGTTTGTGCCAAATTTTGACTAAAGATTTAACTAACAAAATGTTAATGCATGTCAAGAAAAATTATCTCATTGGATCCGTATTTGAACATAGTTTTGAAAAATATAATGTTTGGTGACATGCGTGAACATTTTCTTAGTTTAATCTATGGTCAAAATTTGGCACGAAATACGATGGGGACCAATAAACCCGGACAGAGGTAGTACGTACTTATCCTGTTAGGGTCTAGGCCTTGCATTGCCAAACTTCGTCACACATTTTTGCCAAGCTTGCCTAAAGTTTTCAAAATGAGAAGGAGGTACACTTGCGCATGACTGTCGCGGTTGCACCGCACCCTCACACGGTCGCTCCTGCACGCCGCGGTCGCACCGCACCCTCACACAGTCGCTCCTGCACGCCGCAAACCCAACCAAGGGAACGCACCCTCACTGACACGTGATGTCGCATGTGAACAATCCAAACTCAGCCATCCTATCGCTGGCACATAATTTTCGTTCATAGAGTATGTTTATCCAACCGGAGTATCCGTACGGCCCGTGCGGTGGTCTGTTGGGGAAGAAGAAGAGGTGAGGAAGAAGGAAAGAAGGGTTAGGAGACGTAGGATATTCATCCAACCGCCTGAAATGGTAGACTCAGGCAACTTGCATAACAAATAGTATGTTTCTACACAGCAAAAGATCCATAATAATAAAAACAACAACATAAAGAAAAACTATCCTTTGCCGTGGAAAGAGACGGCCTCGTCGTCTTTAGCTGCTGGCGTGAACCAGACGTAGCTGCCAACGTGTGTCTCTGCACCATGGTTATCCTCGGCCTCCAGCTACTCGTTCACGCGGAGGCGTCGGGCGCTTCTGCGGGACGAGAGCACAGCCAGTTCAAGTCGAGGACGTCCGGTTCCGCTGCAGGAGGGCCTCGATGGCAGCAACATCCAGCGGCCCGCGTCCGAGTCGAGCCTCTGCCGCCTGGTTCAAGTCCAGGACTTCCGGTTCCGCCTGCAGGAGGGCGTCGATGAGAGCGGCATCCGCACGCTCCACGTCGAGTCGAGCCTCTGTCGCCCGGTTCAAGTCCAGGACTTCCGGTTCCGCCCGCAGGAGGGCGTCGATGAGAGCGGCATCCGCGCCCTCTGCGTCGAGTCGAGCCTCTGCCGCCCGGTTCATGTCCAGGACGTCCGGTTCCGCCTGCAGGAGGGCCTCGATGGCAGCGGCATCCGCGCGCTCCGCCTCAAGTTGAGCCTCCGCCGCGTGGTTCACATCCACGACATCCGGTTCCGCCTGCAGGAGAACCTCGATGGCAGCGGCATGCGCGCGCTCCGCGTCGAGTTGAGCCTCTGTCTCCCGGTCCTCCTTTATTATCGCCATTTTGAACCGCTGGTCCGCCTGCACCATGGGGGACTCGGACGCCGGCACGAAGTCAACGTCCATCGTCTCATACCCATCGGGGGCCTTCTGCGCTGCGACCTCCGCAGTGAACACTGGATCGGCTTCCTCCTCCTCGTAGCTTGGCTCTAGAGAACTCAGGGATTGACCCGCCGCAAAGCAAGCTTGGGAATGGAGGTCTGTGGCGCCGACCGCCGCCGCGATTTCTGCGCGGCGCTCCGGCGTCAGCATCTTGTAGTAAGTGATCTTGCGGCGCACCATGGCTTTCCGACGAACTAGGGGACGCTTGATGCGGGCTAGGGGATCGAAAGGTGGGGGAATGGGCTGGAGATTTGGTGTGGTTTTAGGGCAGTGGCTGGCGTAGGCCGAGCAACGAAGGTTCTGGTGTGAATAGTGGTTCTGGTGACGACCGGTCAATCGGTTTTGACTGTACATCGCTCTTGTCGCGTTCGCGTTGCAGCCCGGCACGCTGGACCCTCCATGTCGCTCACCGAATGGAACGCGCTTCGTCTTGCGTTTTCGCTCGCTTGTGGGACCGCAGTTGAGAGCAAACCGACGTCCCTCCCCCTCCCCTGCCCGCGTTATTTATTATACCACTACTCCCTCCGTTTTATGCGGAGTAAATAAAAACAGAGGGAGTATACTACGGATGAGGATCCCCTGACGTGGCCGAACCCATTTCGTAACTAACATGTGGGGCCTAGCAAGCATGGGGTCCGCCAGTAAGTGACCGAAAGGGAGGGTAAGGCAGGGATACCTACGTCAGAGGATCCACTTCCACTATACTCTGACCAAATGTTAGAGTAATAATATATGACATGCAACTTATACAAATGTTAGAGTAATAATATATGACATGCAACTTACACAAAGCATACAGGGTCTAATGCGTTTTTCGAGGCTAACTTTGACCAAATGTTAGAGTAATAATATATGACATGCAACTTACACAAAGCATATGGTCAATTTCGTATGTGAAAGGAGTTTCCAATGATATAATTTTCACATTATACATCTCATGTACTCCCTCCGTCTAGGTGTGTAATTCATCTTACGAAAACCAAATAATCCCAAAACATGTAGGCGCGGTGCATTAACTTCTACCTCGTTTCTTGTTTCTTGACATATGAACCAATAAGAGATGAGGGTGTGCATGCTTTTAATGACCCGAGACTATCAAACATGACATGCAGTGGTTAGTTCATTGCATGCAATACTATTAATTACCAAATAAACATCAATGTCTCTCGTTTTTCCCTCCTCCTTGGTCACGGTGCACAGCCTAAGATGACTTACTCACCTATGTGAAAGGAGTACTATTAATCTTGTCAATAGTCAAATTGGAAACCATCTCAAGTACAAATCTAGAAGTACGTACGAATCTAACAATATTGATTGGGCACTGTTGAATGTTGATACCTTTTTTATCATAGTAGAGATACTTTGACCACACATAAAACTTATATGTAAGGTAGAAAGGATAGGAGGGAGTATATTTTACGTTCAAAAACGAAACAAACATTGAATACCCTTTATATATGATTTGCGGATGCTATGATCACCGGTTCAAAATTTTGAATCCGCCTTAGGTATCACGTGCCCCCACTCGTTCCCTCTCGATTTCATCTCGGGGTCCGGAGATCTATTGAAAGAGGACTAGGGTGGGTACATGTGAATGATCGATGGAGAAGAGGGTTGGAGAGGAATGAGGCATGCGGGAGGATGGACTCGACTGGAGGGCGAAATGATCGGTGGAGAAGAGGGTTGGAGAGGAATGAGAAATAAGCAAACGCCACATGATTACACTTGAACGGCTCAAATAAACAATAAGTTGTCTTGCTTGGCCTACATAGTGAAAGGCCTAATGCGCAATGCGGAGCACTGACTTGAATATGGCCGGGAAAACAGGAAACCGACATGTGGGGCACACCCGTCGGGACGATGTAGCGCAGACTAGTCCAATGGAGGAGCTGGCCCACGACCTCCTTGCCACCGACAACCGTTCATGTGGGTCTTTGGGGCCAACAACGGGGCGCAGCTCCAGCACCGCCTCTGGATACGGCGACCGTGGTGAGCGACACGCTCATATCATCGATAGACACGGTCAGTTTCAGTGTGCCGAGGGTGGCGTTTGTGCTGTGGCACGACCAACGGTATGTTTGGTTTGTGCCCAAGGTTGCCCCATCAAAGCATTGGGTAGCCAAAATTTTGGTTGAGGTATTGGTTGCCCATGATTTGGCCGACATTGGCAAGAAAAATGAACTAGAGTTGGCTAGAGTTCATTGGCATGCCAAAGAAATGGCAACCATCCAAACAAAGACCAATCTTTGGGTCATGACCAAAATTTTGGTAAGGTGCACTTTGGACACAATCCGAACACACCCCAACACCCGGCTCGTCGTGAATGCACGGGGCGCTGCGACGCGTCCACGGAGTGGTGTAGCGCGGCCAACTGCATCCTCTGGACCTGAGACCATGCCGGGTCGTCTTGCTTTTTCAATGACATGCGGGGATCACATTTGAGCAAAGGGCATCACCAACGTTGCCACGACCGCAGCTGACTACCCTGGCACACCAAAGCCCTCGTCCCTCGCGCCATCGCGTGGTGCGTTCCCAGCCGGCGCCAGCTGCCCGCATTCATGCCGTCCGTTCATATGTCGTTGTTAAGAGGCTCGGTGCCTGAGGAACCAACTCCGGCGACTTAATGACGCACCCGGACGCTTGGCCTCACCGGAATGCGCTACTTAAATCGGAAATGCCCAGCTAACCTCCACACCATAGCGCATCGTCCTCCTACCTGACACCACATCTGCCATGACCGCAAGTGCGAATGCTCTTCGGGAGAGCTTGTCTTCGGGGATGAAGCTCGAGGTCGCCGCCCTCGCTCAAGTCGCCTCTCGCAATGCAATAGCAGCGTAGCCGGACGCGGACGCGACCGCACAAGCGGTGGCCACGCTGGCGGCCGACGACGGGAGCACCGTCAGCCACGCGTCCTACTTGCCGCCGTCCAACGTCCGGCACCGCCGAGGTCGGGGACTCCTCCGAGGATGAGTAGGGCATGGGAGGCGGCAGGGCATGGTGTGCCAACTGGCCTGTCTGTATCCCGTGTTCTACTCTTCCTCGCCGGAGACCGCACCTTCACTTCACGGGTCTTGAACCCCGCCTGCATATAGAGATCGCAGATGGAGGACGTCGGTCGCCGCCGTAGAATAGGTTTAGGGTCGGGTTTCTTTTATTTTTCTGTCTTATAAAAGTTCGAAATGTAATGAAAATCTGACGTGTTTGCATTAATCTCGGCCGGTGCATATGAACTTTCACAATAATATACATATTGTAGGAGTACTAGTGCACGGAAGATGAAGATCTTGTGGGAGAAAAGGATGAACGAGGGAAAGCCTTATCTGCAAATGTGGAGAGGAGTGCGGGTAAATTGTCATAGTTTCCTTCCTATCCGTTAGATATAGATCGGACGGCCTACATTGCAGGATGACAGGCACACCATCATCACCAACTCTGCTTTTTATTGAACCAAGACAAATCTAAAAAACCCAACTAAGCCAACCACCCAGCATATCATGCGGGAAAAGACCCGGCCGCGCCGTTTTAGTCGGGATTACCGGATTACTAGTAGTAGTATCGATGGATCGCGCGAAGCAACATTTTTTTTGAGGGGGCGAAGCACCTAGTTTAAAAGGAAAAAGGCGGTACACTCACAGCACTCCTGTCGCGGTCGCATTGCACCCCACACACGTTCGGTCCTGCACATGGCTCACGCAGACGGAACGCGCTTCGGCTTGCCTCTTCACTGACACGTGGGACTGCACTTGGAGAAAACAACCCATGCACCAAACTCCCCCGCCCACCGCGCGAAAATCCTCCCCCCCCCCACACACACACAAAAATTCCCCCCAAATTCGATTCAACCGCCCTTCGGCCAAATATTCCCGAAATCCCCCTCCCCCCGTCCCCCCCTCCACTCCATTCGCTCCGCCAAAGCCGCCCTCCCCGCCGCGCTGATACGTCGGCGCCGCGGTTCGTCGAGGAGACGCACGGCGATCCTCTCGCTCCCATAGTACGCTCTCATAGACTGTCGTCCTCTAGCTGTGCCGCCACCTTTGGCTACGTTCTTGTGGAGGCGCATGGCGGTCAGCGCCGCCACCGCTGGCGACGTTCGTGTGGAGACGCACGGCGGTCAGCTTCTCCCATAATGCGTGCATTCTAGATCGAGCCCGTTCATGTCGGGTGTAGCGTTGAATGTTAATGATAGACGCCGTTAATCTCACTATTTGCCAAGTAGTTTATCGTCAATATGCTCGCTTAAGAAGCTTCCTTGCCATGTTCTGCACTCAATCTGTTTAGCTGAGATGGCATGCCAAGGCCGATTAGTTGCTAAAATATCCTGCCATATATTTATTGTGACGTAGATTGCCATGGTCTAGTAGCCAATCTGTTAGGTGAAATAGCTCTACACCGTTTTATACTCGATCTTTGTTGCTGCGATGGCCTTCGATAGTTCGATGGCTGTGTGTTCGGGCTCATTGACTACTAAAACAGCCTGCCATAATTTAGCACTCAAATCTGTTTGCTGAATTAGCTTTACATATATTTCGTTACTTAGATCTGCTCGTCCAAATATCTTGCCATAGCTTTAGACATCGACCTAGGTATTTTTTCTGGACTTCATAAAAAAGCATATATGTTTTTCCTGTAATATCTAGTAGAAGAACTAATTTATATGTCTAACAGATGGACAGGACTTGGATAACTTCTGCTCGAAGATTCTCCGCTGCATATGTCGAGGGGGTTGAAAACTTCATGAACTTTATCAAAGCTGAGTACGGTGGTCCGAAATCAGATGTGCTCTGCCCGTGTAGCAGTTGTATGAATTCAGTTACAAGACCCCAGTCAACTGTGCGAAATCATCTACACTTGTATGGGATGTCGATCACATATACTAGGTGGGTTCATCATGGTGAAGCTGTGAACGTCAATGTTATTGACTACGTGGAAGCAGGAGATCACCATCTTGATCTGCCTGATGCTCAGGTGGAAGAGGAGGAGGAGGTGGTGGTGGCGGAGCCAGTGAGTTTGACCAACATTGAAACAATGCTACGAAATGCTCGTGCATTCCGTGAACTTTCACTGCAGAAGAAAAAGCGGTGGGCCCGCATGTTGGAACAATGCAACGTTGCTTTGTCACCCTAGGAAATAAGCTGTCAAGATATTCTCAGCTATGGTCACCTTTCTTGGTGAAGACATCCGAGCGGATGACCAATAAATCATTCGATGCGATGTTGGCTGCTTTCCGCAAATCTTTCCCAGACAAGGCCTCGAGCTGCCACACACCTACTGATAAAATGAAGAATTTCCTTCGTTCAGTTGGAATTGGATATGATATGATCCATGTTTGTAACAATAATTGTGTTCTGTTCTAGATGGATTATGCCAACTTAAGTGAATGCCCGAAATGCAAATCATCAAGATGGAAAGATGGCGATCTTTGTGAAGAGGGTTCCTCATAATGTTACGAGACATTTTCCAATTACACCAAGATTGCGAGAGGTTGTTTCATGATGCTGAAACAAGAGAGGATGTCTTGTGGCATTCTAGGAACCAGGAGTACAGAGATCGAATGTAATGAGCCATCCATCTCATGGTAGTGAGTGGAAAAGCTTCAATGATAAACACAAAGAGTTTGTCTTGACCCGAGAAACATTAGACTTGGCTTAGCTTGGATGGATTTAACCCATTTGGCCACCAGGAGCGCCACATATAGCATGTGGCGGTGCTTGTTATCCCTTACAACATGCCTCCAAATATACGCACCAAAGAATCAAACTACATGATGGCCTTGCTCATCCCCGGTCCAAAAAGTCCTGGAAAGGATTTTGATTTGTTCATGGAGCCTCTTGTGGAGGAACTTCAACAGCTATGGAAGGGTGTTCTCACTCGAGACCTATATAGAAGCCCACCAGCTGATTTCTTTCTGCGTGCTGTTGTAATTTGGTGCATCCATGATTATCCGGCTTTGGGCACTATGTCAGGGCGAACGACACATGGTTACAATGCATGCGTTCGCTGTGATAGGAATCCGCTGTCATACGCAATACTTAGCAAGATCTATTACATTGGACACCATCGTTTCCTTGCCAAGGACAAGCCGCATCCTAGAAAATACCGAAGGCATGTGTTCAATGCAAAACATGAAAACCGTGATGCGCCAAAGAGGCTCATCGCCGATGAGTTGCAAGTGGAATTAGAGAAGGTCAGACATATTATACCAGGAAACCATCCTGGTAATGGTAGCGAGAAAAGGAAGCATGGCACGTTAGAAGAGAGATTATTGTTTACCCGCAGGTCCACTTTGTGGGACTTGGAGTATTGGAAAGATTTGGATCTGCGGCATAATCTTGATGTGATGCACATCGAGAAAAATATATGTGACAACATTATCGGCACACTTCTTAACATTGAAGGCAAGACGAAAGATACCTTAAAATCTAGGATTGATTTGACACACTGGTATCGTAAAGGATTTGCGTGTGCAAGATGAAGGTAAAACACGGAAATGGCACCACTGTGGTAATGCGTCTTGGACAAGGTAAAAGAAAAGAATTCTGCGAGGTCCTGTCATGTGTGAGATTCCCACATGGATTTGCTTCCAACCCTGAAAGGAGATTCAGTGCAGATGGAAACAAGGTACAAGGGTTGAAAACTCATGACTGCCACGTCCTACTTCAAGGGTTTTACCTGTTATCCTTAGAGGATTGGGCCGCCCTAACTTATACAGAGCAGTTGTAGAGTTGGGACAATTCTTCAGGGAACTCTGCAGTAGAAATATCAGGATAGATGCTTTGGAGCGTCTTAGAGACAAGATACCAACTATCCTATGCGACCTTGAGAAGATATATCCTCCAGCCTTCTTTGATGTGATGGTGCATTTGGCTATTCATCTACCTGATGAGGCACTACTTAGAGGTCCAATACAGTATGGCTGGATGTACCCTATTGAAAAGCGGCTAGGCACTTTCAAGGGCTATGTTAGGAACAGAGCTAGACCCTAGGGTTCCATTGCAGAGGCCTGCATTGCTACAGAAGCGTTGACATTCTGCTCAAAATACATTGAAACAAATTGATCGACTTAGCAAAGAGGTGGGTGAAGACAATCCCGGGCTCAATGTTTTCGATTATTCCGTTTGAGATACAGGGAAGAGTCGACAAGAGGACAAACCTAAAGATTTGGACAAAATGGTTTGGTATGTGTTGAATAACTGTCCTGAGATACTACCTTATATCAAGTAAGTGCAATACTGCAGCTTATACATCGTAATCTACTAAACTTGCAGCACATTCTTATATATTTAGATGTTTGACGCGATCACTATGTTGTGCAGCATGTACAAAGAGGAGTTACTGCCGCAAAATCCAAGAAACATTGACAAACTGGTTATGGCAGGATTTGCGAAATGGTTCAAGAACCATGTAAGCTTTTGAAGTGCACTGTCAGTTTTTTTAATATATTGAGTACATAAGATGATCAGCTTGTCTATTTTCTAACCATAGGTTAAGAAGATGCGGGAGGATGGGCAGGCAGTTGATGATGCCCTTTACTCACTAGCAATGGGTCCTGATACTCGGGTAAGACATTATGAATCTTGCGTTGTTGGAGATGTGCGCTACAACACCCTTGCACGAGACGAAGGCAAGAAGACACAAAACAGTGCTATCATGAGCATGGATACGTATGACAAAGAGACAACTGAAATGTATGCTAACATAACAGACATTGTTCAGTTGCAGTATATCTCCAGTTTTAAGGATCATCGGTGTGTGGTTACATTTGTCTGTCGTTGGTATAACCTGTTTTCCAGGATCGCAAAACCCTGAGCTGATGATTATTTCAAATCCATCAATGTCAAGGCGGCGTACCAGACCAACGAGCCTTTTATTTTGGCAAATCAAGCAACACAGATATTTTTCTTGGAAGACACATTTGCACGTAACGATGACTGGAGAGTATTGCAAAGGTTTGAGCAGAGGAATTCATTTAATGAAGTTACACAACAAGATGATGCTTACACTGCTCCTGATGTACAAGATAACACAGATGTTCCTAATATCTTTGAGAACCATCACGTCAACCAAGCTATTAAAAAATCAGCAACTGAAAGCAGCAGAACAACACTTAAACATATTATTACCCCATGATTCGGGCATTTGTAGAAGACTCGGCCAGGGTTGCGGATTGTGGTTGAGACGCGACGGATGACTCTGCGTGATTTGCAGCAGTGGCACCACACCAACGGCAGCGGGTTGCGATGAGCAATCGGCTGCGGTGCGTGTGCCGGCGGGGGTGTGATGAGACCCACAGGCGATGGTACGGGTGGTGACTTGGCGCATATCTGGTTGTTGCCTGCAGAAGAGCAGGTGGACGAGCAGCCAGCGGACATGGTTGCCGCGCCGAGCTTCCGATGCTAGGCGAGTAAGTAGAGAAGAGGAGAAGCCAACGTTGGATATGTCGGTTTCATTACTTGCGAGTAGCATAGCACCATATATAGTCATAGTCTAGGTTTGGATTCGAACCAGCTACGAGAGCACGTCTTTATTTTTTCTAAAACTCAGCAACGTCTCTTTACTGTTACACTAGCTTGTTCTATACGCCTTCTCAAGTCTTTGATTTTCTTTATTTTTTTGCGAGGAAGGAAGTAGGAGAAAATTGAGGGTTCCTGGGACTCAAAACAAAGACATCTCGATTGAAAACCAAGGGTGCTAGTCACTTATGTGGCGAACGTTCCCTGTGAGGAGGACGGCAGACGAATGCATTTTCCTCGCAGTTTTCTTCCTATATATAAAAAAGTATGCTACTTGGTGCCCGCTTAGTAAAAAAATGATTGTGCCAACCTTGACCATTCGATTGACATTCAACGGCTGTCGCGTTTCTTCAGTCTCTTCTTCCTCGAGCCGCCAAAGCCAAACCCGGCCCGTGGACCGCCTGCTCCCGCCTCCCACGGCTGGCTGTGATCTTCCCAGCTCCTGTTTGTTCCCGTCCGAGGCCTCACCATCGCCGTCCTCCGCGCGCGCACAGCCGCCCTCGGTGTTGTCAACATGGTCAACAACCGAGAGGAATAAGGAGATATTTGTACATGGTGAGGATGACAAGAGGGACCCAAAGCAAGACAGTAATTTTGTTTTTTCGGGATGGAGAAGGGTATCAACTGGGTTGTGCGGGACCCGTGGCCCGTCTAGCCCAACTTTTATTTCATATGTTTAGCACATGACCAACCCAGTTTGTTTTTTTCCTTTCTGAAAAATGGCTAGCCAGCTATTTTGTTTTTTTGCAGAATAACCAACATAGCCCTACTTGCTTTTCTACGCCCTGCTGGGCCGGAAATCTTTCAAGACGAGGAGGGATGCATTTTGCCCATAAAATGGGCTATAAGTAATAAGAAATGGGCTATAAGTAATAAGAAATGGGCTATAAGTAATAAGAAATGGGCTATAAGTAATAATAAATGGGCTGTGAAATGAAAAAAATACAGCAAACAGGCAATTAGTTCCTAAATACTATTTTCTTTCAGATTTTGATATTTTAAATTTCATTGTTTTTGTGCGGGTAAAATTTCATTGAATTTAAATTAAGGTATATTTAGATTTAAAATTAATTTGAATCCGGCTAGAAATTTCGGGTCTGTATCTTTGTTTGGGATGATTTGGAGGCTGACTTGTGGGTCTACTAGGTTGGCGTGTACTTTGGCTTTGTCAACTTAGTCCATTAACGATTCTAGCAGAAAGGACCGTTGGATGTTAATCCAACGGCCGTCGCTTCTTCAATATCTGATCTTCTTGCTCCAGCCGCCCAAACCAGCTCCGGTGGGACTGCTTCCCGCCTCCGTGGCCAGGTCTTTGCCGCATGTGCCGCACCGCTCCACCCTACTTCATTGCTGGCCAGGCCATTCCTCTACTCACCCACACCTCCTGTTATTTTCCGGCGATGGCAGCCGAACCAGTAAGCCGTCGTACTCCCCACCGCGTGGGTGCCCATTGCCGAGTCTTCCCCGGCACCGTGTCGTTCCCTTCCTAGGCCTCGCCGTCGTCCACCGCCATGGTGCTCTCAGCGCGGCCTGGTCAACGTGGTCAGCGAACGACATCCATCGGCCGTGGACTGTACGTGCAAAATAATGATTCCTCCACCTGACAGCTAGGACCCACCGGAAGGGCCTCTGTATTTCGCGAAAAAAACGTTCCCCCCGCTGACATGTCGGGCCCACCAGCTATATCTTCGCACGCAAGGAAGTACCTCCTTATTACGCACAAAAAATGAATACCCACCCTGCTAGATGGGACCCACCATAGTGGGAGGATGACTTGTGCGCCAACTAAGTTGACGGGGACGGAGGGCCTTGTCAACTTAGTCAATATGAACAATTCTAGCTCCAGTGACCGCACGATGTCCATCCAACGGCCATAGTGCTTCTTCAACCTCTGGTCTTCTTGCTCCGGCCCAAAAGCAGCGCGGTCGTGCTGCTGCGTGCTCCCGCCTCTCGTGGCCGGCTGTGATGCCCCGGAGGCCTCACCGCCCCCTACTACTACCACCGCTGGCCCACGGTATCCCTCTACTCACCCACACCCCCTTTTATTCTGCGGCGACGACAGCCTCACGCCGCAGCCGAACCAGTGAAACCTCGTACTCCTCTCCGCGCGGGCTACCACTGCCGCGTCTTCCCCGGCTCCGTGTCGTCCCCTTCCTAGGCCTCGCCGTCATCCAGACCACCGCCCTGGTGCTCTCGGCGCGGCGTGGTCAACGTGGTCAACGACCGACTTCCATCGGAAGAGTACTGTACGTGGAGAGGCTGATACCGGGTCGAGGCGGCCGCAAGGAAGTGCCTCCTTATTACGCCGCATAAAATAATTATTCCTCCACCGACAATGAGGGACCCACCGGACGGGCCACCTTATTTCGCGAAAAAAATGTTTCCCCCCTGACTGCTGGGACCCACCGGACGGGCCAATGTATTTCGTGAAAAAACGTTCCCCGCGCTGTCAGCTCGGACCCACCGGAAGTGCCTCCTTATTACGCACAAAAAAATGAATACTCCCCTTGCTAGCTGGGACCCACCATGGTGGGAGGCTGACTTAGGGCCTACTAAGTTGATCGAGGGGG
The DNA here is from genome assembly GCA_021605145.1 of Aegilops bicornis. Classification (NCBI taxonomy): domain Eukaryota; kingdom Viridiplantae; phylum Streptophyta; class Magnoliopsida; order Poales; family Poaceae; genus Aegilops; species Aegilops bicornis. The sequence continues at coordinate 152,432,066 of CM038673.1, forward strand.
GGCCTTTGTCAACTTTAGTCAATATGAACGATTCTAGCTCCAGTGACCGTACGATGTCCATCCAACGGCCGTAGTGCTTCTTCAACCTCTGGTCTTCTTGCTCCAGCCGCCCAAAGCAGCGCCGGTCGTGCCGCATGCTCCTGCCTCCCGTGGCTGGTCAGGCTGCCATGGAGGCCTCACCGCCCCTACTATTCCCACAGCTGGTCAGGCCTGCGGCGACGGGCGGCCTCACACCGCAGCCGAACCAGGTGAACCTCAGATTCTCTCCGCTGGCTTCCATCGCCGCGTGTTCCCGGCTCCCCGTCGTCCCCTTCGTAGGCCTCGCCGTCGTCCACCGCCCTGGTGCTCTTCGTGCGGGGTGGTCAACGTGGTCAAGGAACGACTTCCATCGGACGTGGATCAGATGCGGAGAGGTCGATACCGGGTCAACGGCCGCAGCAAGGAAGTGCCTCCTTATTACGCGGAAAATAATGATTCCTCCACCTGACAGCTGGGACCCACCGGACGGGCCACTGTATTTCATGAAAAAAAATGTTTCCCCCTGACTGCTGGGACCCACCAGCTACATCTTCGCACGCAAGGAAGTGCGTCCGGGCAAAAAAACCAAACCGATCGCCCCCCTGACTGCTAGGACCCACCAGCTACATCTTCGCACGCAAGGAAGTGCATGACAGTTGAAACCCACCTGGTCGAAGCGTACGTAGCGTTGTCATTCTGGTGTGACGATGCATTACATATATCTTGGTGGATGTAGAAGCGGCGCCGCGTGTCGTAGTAGAGGCGCGCCGCGTAGCATGTACACGCGTCGTCTGATGGCAAGGGTGCAAGAAATAAAATCTGACCCGCGCATTACACGGGCAGGGTCTCTAATGCCTATCGCGCATACGTACATGGCTGGGTCGGAACGGAGAAATAGCGTCGTCGTCATGTTCATGGGGAGCCAACCGGCTGGGTCAGAACGGAACGCGTGGTCGTGTTCATCGGGAGGGCTTGGACGGAACAGGCGATGGAAACGAGGCTGGCGCACCGCTGGCGGAGGAAACGGCCTTGTCTTCGATCGCCACGTTCAAACGGGGTCCCGTTGATCGGGAGGGGCTGGCGTGCAAGAAAGCGGAGGAAACGGATCTCCTACTGATAAACGGCGGTCCTGTTGATCGGGAGGTGTGGCGCATCGCAAAAACGGAGGAAATGGACCTCCTACGGTCAAACGGGGTCTGTTGATCGGGAGGGTGTGGCGTGCCGCAAAATGCATTTAAACGGACTTGTGTTGGAGCTCTCGGTCGAAACGGGGGAGGATGTGGCGTACCGCAAAATGAGACTCCACGGGATACTGTTCATCTCCACCGCCGACCTCCTCCAGCCTCCACGGGCTACCGTCGACCTCCTCCAGCCTCCACGGGCTCCTTATCATCCAGCCTCCACCGCGCGCTACTCCACCGGCTACTGTTCAACCACCCCACCACGGGCACCCCTCCACTGTCTATTGTTCATCCAACCCTCCACACCACGGGGTCCAGTTCAACCACCCCTCCACGGCCACCCCTCCACCGTCTACTGTTCATCCAGCCCTCCACACCACGGGTTCCTGTTCATCTAGAGGCAACGCCACCGCCACCGCTTATCCAACCCCCCCGCAACGCCACTTTATTTCATCCCAGGCAGCATCGATCGGCTTCAGTTAGCATCAGTAGTGAAGGAATTGCTCCATCGGGTTCAGTTAACAGCCATCGATCGATTGCTCGGGTTCAAGAACGCGAGCTGCGGTCTGCAATCGCCGGGTTCATTAGAGCCCAACGCCTCGCCGGCTTGATTAGAGCCAACGCCGCATACACACGCTGCAGCGTCATACAAGAGAAACGCGCATCGCTCCGCCCCAACCTCCCACCGTAACCCGCAACTCCCCAAATTTTCCTCCCCTCGCTTCTACCACGGTTTTTCCGTCATGGACGGCCCAAAGAATGTCATGCAAGCTGCGTCTCCGGCCCGCCCATGACGAAAAGCCCATTTTCTGTCATGATTTTTGTCATAGAAGTAGGATCCCACCACATCTATGATGATACCGGGTTTTGTCACAATTATCATCATAGAAGTGTCATATGTATGACAAAAAAAAATCGTTCGGCCCAAAATGTCACGGATGTGTCTTTTTTTTGTAGTGACCCTTCCTCCCCTTAAGTCCTTCTGCCTTTGAGCTCTAGCGCCCAAGCTTTAGCTTTTCCTCGTTCGAGAAAGCACTCCAAACATGTCCGGATCCGGAGCTGGAGGCAATTGGATGGCCTCTTCCGTTAATAAGAAGGACATCACGCAGCTCCGAGAGGCCGGATATTTGGCCAAGGAGATTGCTCATCGACTCCCAGCGAAAGGGCAAATCGTCCCCACTCCCGAGCCCCATGAGAGGGTTGTGTTTCTCACACACTTTGTCCACGGGCTAGGATTCCCTCTCCACCCGTTCGTCCGTGTACTGATGTTTTATTATGAGCTAGACTTCCATGACCTAGCCCCTAACTTCATTCTCAACATCACGGCATTCATTGTTGTGTGCGAGGCCTTTCTCCGCATCCCACCTCATTTCAGCCTATGGTTGAAGACCTTTAATGTGAAGCCGAAGGTGGTGAGCAGCCAGCAAGCAGAGTGCGGAGGCGCCATGGTGGGCAAGTGGCCCAATGTTACCTGGCCTGAAGGCTCCTTTGCGGATATGATGAAAGGGTGGCAATTGGGGTGGTTCTACATCACCGAGTCGCGCGACGCTGACTGGGCGGCGGCCCCCGAATTTCGATCTGGATCCTCGATGCGGCTCACCTCCTGGCAAGAGAAGGGCCTAACCCGGGGTCCGTCGGACGAGCTGACTAGGCTCCAGAAGTGCGTCCAGAACATGATAGACAGAAAAATCAAGCTCGTCAACGTTATCCAGGTCATGCTCATTCGCCAAGTTCTTCCGTGCCAACGGCGGACTTGCTATATGTGGGAGTACAATCCGGCCAAGCACCACATGCTACTGGAGCTCTTCGGCACGACGCACGAAGACATCTGGAAAGTGCTCTTCAAGGCCGGCGAGACACCACCGCCCACGACCGAGGATCGCGGGCTCATCTTAAAACGTCAAGCTAACTCGGTAAGTTGTTTCATGTTTTCAAGGCATACCTTTTACTAGCATATTTTGAGGAAAAAGGCTGAGCCTTCCTATCCATGTCTTCAGGCCTGGATCGAGGTAGCAGAGGGGATTAACTGTCCGACTCCACTGCTCGAAGACCCTGAATTTCCATTGCTGATGAAAATGTTGTTTCCATCACCTTATGAGGTGCCGGAGAAGACGGCCAAGAAGGCGGCCAAAGGGGCCCGGAGGGGCCTTCACCGAAAAGGCGCTCCCGGACATGATGTCCGAAGGCGAAATTCGCTCCTCGTGCGCCGAGGACGATGACGAGGAGGAAGAGCAAGATGACTCCACACCCGAGGTGGGGAGGAAGAAGAGAACGTCCTCCACGCATCTGGAGGCAAAGCCACCCAAGAGGGGGAAAGGCTTCCCCGCGGATACCTCCACATGGGATGTCGATAGCAGTCCAGAGTGGCCTTCCCGGGCCAAGCCTCGGGCCGCATCGTAAGTATCGAAAATCTTTATTCACGCCCGAACGCCCATCCTTTCTGTCTTACCATATTGATATGTTTGAATCATGTTATTATAGTCCAGCTCAGGACAGCTCTCCGCGATCTTCATCAGAAGGTTTGCTGGACCCCAAGAAGCGGGCCAGTATGTCACCGCCGCCCGCTTACTCCCCTTCGACCAAGGGTGATGACGAGGAAGCGCCCCAAAGGGCCTTGCTACGTCTTGAGCTTGCGTTGGTTTTCCTCGAAGAGGAGAGGGTGATGTAGCAAGTGTAGCGTAAGTATTTCCCTCAGTTTTGAGAACCAAGGTATCAATCCAGTAGGAGGCTCCTCAAAAGTCCCACGCACCTACACAAACAAACTAAGAACTCACAACCAACGCAATAAAGGGGTTGTCAATCCCTTCACGGCCACTTGCGAAAGTGAGATCTAATAAAGATAGTATGATAAGATAAATATATTTTTGGTATTTTTAGAATATAGCTGCAAAAAGTAGAGATGCAAATAAAAGTAGATTGTGGGCAAATATGATAAGAGATAGACCCTGTGGCCATAGATTTCACTAATGGCTTCTCTCAAGATAGCATAAGTATTACGGTGGGTGAACAAATTACTGTCGAGCAATTGATAGAGAAAGCGCATAGTTATGAGATTATCTAGGCATGATCATGTATATAGGCATCACGTCCATAAAAAGTAGACCGACTCCTGCCTGCATCTACTACTATTACTCCACACATCGACCACTATCCAAAGATGCATCTAGAGTATTAAGTTCATAAGAACAAAGTAACGCATTAAGCAAGATGACATGATGTAGAGGGATAAACTCATGCAATATGATATAAACCCCATCTTGTTATCCTCGATGGCAACAATACAATACATGCCTTGCAACCCTTTCTGTCACTGGGTAAGGACACCGCAAGATTGAACCCAAAGCTAAGCACTTCTCCCATGGCAAGAAAGACCAATCTAGTAGGCCAAACTAAACTGATAATTCGAAGAGACTTGCAAAGATAACTCAATCATACATAAAAGAATTCAGAGAAGATTCAAATATTATTCATAGATAAACTTGATCATAAACCCACAATTCATCGGATCTCGACAAACACACCACAAAAAGAGTTTACATCAAATAGATCTCCACAAGAGAGGGGGAGAACATTGTATTGAGATCCAAAAAGAGAGAAGAAGCCATCTAGATAATAACTATGGACCCGTAGGTCTGTGGTAAACTACTCACAACTCATCGGAGGGGCAAGGATGTTGATGTAGAGGCCCTCCGTGGTTGATTCCCCCTCCGGCAGAACGCCGGCGAAGGCTCCAAGATGGGATCTCGCGGATACAGAAGGTTACGGCGGTGGAAATTGTGTTTCGTGGTGCTCCTGGATGTTTTCGGGGTACGTAGGTATATATAGGAGGAAGAAGTACGTCGGTGGCCACCCGAGGGGCCCACGAGACAGGGGGCGCGCCCTATAGGGGGGGGGGCTCCTATCTCGTGGAGGCCTCGGCTGCTTCTTGACTTGTACTCCAAGTCCTCTAGATCACGTTTGTTTCAAAAATCACGCTCATGAAGGTTTCATTCCGTTTGGACTCCGTTTGATATTCCTTTTCTTCAAAATACTGAAATAGGCAAAAAAACAGCAATATGGGCTGGGCCTCCGGTTAGTAGGTTAGTCCCAATAATGATATAGATGTGTAAAATAAAGTCGATAAACATCCAAAAGAGGTAATATAATAGCATGGAACAATCAAAAATTATAGATACGTTGGAGACGTATCAAGCATCTAAGCTTAATTCACCTTTCGTCCTCGAGTAGGTAAATGATAAAAAGAGAATTTTTGATGTGGAATGCTACCTAGCATAATTCATAATGCAATTTTCTTTATTGTGGCATGAATGTTCAAATCCAAATGAATACAAAATAAAAGTTCAGATTGATAAAAGAAATAGTAATACTTCAAGCATACTAATCAAAGTAATCATGTCTTCTCAAAATAGCTCGGCAAAAGAAAGTTCATCCCTACAAAATCATATAGTTAGGCTATGCTTCATTTTCGTCACACAAAGATGTTCCCAACTTCTATACCCCCGATGACAAGCCAAGAAATTGTTTCATACTTAAATAATCTCAAACTTTTTCAACCTTCACGCAATACATGAGCATGAGCCATGGATATAGCACTATGGGTGGAATAGAATATGATGATGGGGATTGCATGGAGAAGACAAAAAATGAGAAATTCTCACATTGACGAGGATAATCAACGGGCTATGGAGATGCCCATCAATTGATGTCAACATGAGGAGTAGGGATTGCCATGCAACGGATGCACTAGAGCTAGAAATAAATGCTCAACAAAAGAAAACTAGTGGGTGTGCATCCAACTTGCTTTCTCACGAAGACCTAGGGCAATTGAGGAAGCCCATCGTAGGAATATACAAGCCAAGTTATATAATGAAAAATTCCAACTAGTATGAAAAATACAACTTATGAGACTCACTATATGAAAAACATGGTGCTACTTTGAAGCACAATATATGAGACTCACTACATGAATAACAAGGTGCTACTTTGAAGCACAAGTGTGGAAAAAGAGATAGTAACATTGCCCTTTTTATTTATTTTCTTTTTTTTGGTCCTTTCTTTTTTTCTTTTTGGCCTTTCTATTTTTTTTGAATGGGCAATGCTCTAATAATGATGATCATCACACTTCTATTGATTACAACATAAGGATTACAACTCAAAAGTAGAACAAGATATGACTCTATATGAATGCCTCCGTGATGTCTTTGGGATGGTGCAATGAATCAAGAGTGACATGTATAAAAATAATGCATGGTGGCTTTGCCACAAATACGATGTCAACTACATGATCATGCAATGGCAATATGACAAAAGTAAAGTATGTCATGATGATGATGAACGGAACGGTGGAAAGTTGCATGGCAATATATCTCGGAATGGCTATGGAAATGCCATAATAGGTAGGTATGATGGCTGTTTTGAGGAAGATATAGAGAGGTTTATGTGTGATAGAGTGTATCGTATCACGGGGTTTGGATGCACCGGCGAATTTTGCACCAACTCTCAAGGTGAGAAAGGGCAATGCACGGTACCGAAGAGGCTAGCAAAGGTGGAAAGGTAAAAGTGCGTATAATCCATGGACTCAACGTTAGTCAAAAGAACTCATATAATTATTGCAAAAATTTAGAAGTCATCAAAAATCAAGTACTACGCGCATGCTCCTAGGGGGATAGATTGGTAGGAAAAGACCATCGCTCGTCCCCTCGACCGCCCGATCATAAGGATGCACAAGCCGGTACACTTCATGTTTCAAATTTGTTACACAACTTTAACCATACGTGCATGCTATGGAACTTGCTAACTTTAACACAAGCATTCTTTAAATTCATAATCACCCAACTAGCATGACTTTAATATCACTACCTCCATATCTCAAAACAATTATCAAGTATCAAGTTGATCATAGCATCCAATTCACTTCCTATGATAGTTTTTATTATACCCAATTTGGATGCTCATCATTCTAGGACCAACTTTATAACCATAGCAAATACCATGCTGTTCCAAAAGACTCTCAAAATAATATAAGTGAAGCATGAGAGACTAGCAATTTCTTCAAAATTAAGACACCACCGTGCTCTAAAAGATATAAGTGAAGCACTAGAGCAAAAACTATCAAGCTCAAAAGATATAAGTGAAGCACATAGAGTATTCTAGCAAATTCTAATCAAATAGGCTTCTCCCAAAAGGTGTATACAGAAAGGATAATTGTGGTAAAATAAAAGGTAAAGATTAATATAATACACGACGCTCCAAGCAAAACACTTATCATGTGGTGAATAAAAATATAGCTCCAAGTAAAGTTACCAATGAACGAAGATTTAAAGAGGGATGCCTTCCGGGCATCCCCAAGCTTAAACTTTGGCTATTCTTGAATATCTTGGGATGCCATGGGCATCCCAAAGCTTAGGTTCTTGCCACCCTTTATTCCATAGTCCATAAAAGCTTTACCCAAAACTTGAAAACTTCACAACACAAAACTCAACAGTAAATCTTATAAGCTCCGTTAGCGAAAGAAAACAAAACCACCACATAAGGTACTGCAATGAACTCATTATTTATTTAACTTGGTGTTAAACCTACTGTATTCCAACTTCTCTATGTATTATAAACTATTTTATTGGCCATAGATTCATCAAAATAAGCAAACAACACACGAAAAACAGAATCTGTCAAAAACAGAACAGTCTGTAGTAATCTGTAACTAACGCAAACTTCTGGAACTCAAAATATTCAGCCAAAATAGGAAGACCTAGGAAATTTGTTTATTGATCATAAGCAATTGGAATCACTATTTTATCACGTTCTGGTGATTTTTAACAATTATTTTCGAGAGCCGAAAGTTTCTGGAAATTACAGCGAGATCAAATAACTATCATCCAAGAAGATCCTATAGGTTTAACTTGGCACAAACACTAATTAAAACATAAAACCACATCTAAACAGAAGGTAGATGGATTATTTATTCCTAAACAGAAGCAAAAACAAAAAACACAAAGAAAATTGGGTTGCCTCCCAACTAGCGCTATCGTTTAACGCCCCTAGCTAGGCATAAAAGCGAAGATAGATCTAAGTGGTGCCATCTTTAATTTTCAGTTTTTTAGCGGAGTCATGCTCGAATCCGGGAGGTTCTTTCCGCTTCCCTTCATACTTGGAAATTTTTAGATCTAAATAATCCAACCGCTTATTGCAAAGAGTAATCAACATATTCATGCGGTGAAGATTTCCGCTAACACTTTTAAGAGGCTCAAGATACTTTTGTAAAAAAATTGTTACTTCACAAATATTTCCAAACACTTGGGTTTCTTCTTGGGTAGGATGTGATCCTCCCTTTTGGGGTAGTGTTCCCACTATTCCCTCTATAATTTCATGCGCAATACTGGGATCAATCTCAATGAAATTTCCCTTGGCAATGCAATCCAAGAGTTGTCTATGCGTCATATTTAACCCAACATAAAAATTACGAAGAAGAATTCTAAAGTTCACCTCTAGGGTGCACTTGCAATAAGATTCCATCATCCTATACCAAGCATCTTTTAAGTTTTCTCCTTGCCTTTTCTTGAAGTGAAGAACTTCAAACTCGGGAGACATAGGAGCGGATAAGGAACTAGACATAATGACAAGGTTAACGTGCTAACACACAGCAAACGGGAAAAAAGCAAGCAAAAAGAGAGGAGGAGATTGGGAAAGAGAGGGCGAATACAACGGCAAGGGTGAAGTGGGGGAGAGGAAAACGAGAGGCAAATGGCAAATAATGTAATGCGAGGGAGATGGGTTTGTGATGGGTACTTGGTATGTTTTGACTTGAGCGAAGACTTCCCCGGCAACGTCGCCAGAAATCCTTCTTGCTACGTCTTGAGCTTGCGTTGGTTTTCCTCGAAGAGGAGAGGGTTATGCAGCAAGTGTAGCGTAAGTATTTCCCTCAGTTTCTAGAACCAAGGTATCAATCCAGTAGGAGGCTCCTCAAAAGTCCCACGCACCTACACAAACAAACTGAGAACTCGCAACCAACGCAATAAAGGGGTTGTCAATCCCTTCACGGCCACTTGCGAAAGTGAGATCTAATAAAGATAGTATGCTAAGATAAATATATTTTTGGTATTTTTAAAATATTGATGCAAAAAGAAAGATGCAAATAAAAGTAGATTGGGGGAAAATATGATAAGAGATAGACCCGGGGGCCATAGGTTTCACTAGTGGCTTCACTCAAGATAGCATAAGTATTACGGTGGGTGAACAAATTACTGTCGAGCAATTGATAGAAAAGCGCATAGTTATGAGATTATCTAGGCATGATCATGTATATAGGCATCACGTCCATAACAAGTAGACCGACTCTGCCTGCATCTACTACTATTACTCCACACATCGATCGCTATCCAAAGCATGCATCTAGAGTATTAAGTTCATAAGAACAGAGTAACGCATTAAGCAAGATGACATGATGTAGAGGGATAAACTCATGCAATATGATATAAATCCCATCTTGTTATCCTCGATGGCAACAACACAATACGTGCCTTGCAACCCTTTACATCCTTTGGGTAAGGACACTGCAAGATTGAACCGAAAGCTAAGCACTTCTCCCATGGCAAGAAAGACCAATCTAGTAGGCCAAACTAAACTGATAATTCAAAGAGACATGCAAATATAACTCAATCATACATAAAAGAATTCAGTGAAGATTCAAATATTATTCATAGATAAACTTGATCATAAACCCACAATTCATCGGATCTCGACAAACACACCGCAAAAAGAGTTTACATCGAATAGATCTCCACAAGAGAGGGGAGAACATTGTATTGAGAGCCAAAAGAGAGAAGGAGCCATCTAGCTAATAACTATGGACCCGTGAGGGTATATGGTAAACTACTACGCAACTCATCGGAGGGCAAGGATGTTGATGTAGAGGCCCTCCGTGGTTGATTCCCTCCCGTGAGAATGCCGAAGGCTCCAAGATGGGATCTCATGGATCTGAAGGTTACGGTGGTGGAAATTGTGTTTCGTGGTGCCCCTGGATGTTTTCGGCGTACGTAGGTATATATAGGAGGAAGAAGTATGTCAGTGGCCGCCCGAGGGGCCCACGAGACAGGGGGCGCGCCCTATAGGGGGGGGGGGCGCCCTCCTATCTCGTGGAGGCCTGGCTGCTTCTTGACTTGCACTCCAAGTCCTCTAGATCACGTTTGTTCCAAAAATCATGCTCCCGAAGGTTTCATTCCGTTTGGAATCCGTTTGATATTCCTTTTCTTCGAAATACTGAAATAGGCAAAAAAATAGCAATATGGGCTGGGCCTCCGGTTAGTAGGTTAGTCCCAAAAATGATATAAATGTGTAAAATAAAGCCCATAAACATCCAAAAGAGGTAATATAATAGCATGGAACAATCAAAAATTATAGATACGTTGGAGACGTATCAGGCCTCCACGGACCGGGGGAGGGCTCCGGAGATCGTCAGGGTGGTGCCCCAGGACGGTTCCCGGGCCGCCGGATATATGGGGGAAAAAGCCCCTGCGGAGACGGACAGTGTGGGCCGAGCTCTACTCGATCGTCAGCCGGATTCTATTCTGGAGACCTATATGTGTCTGGAATCCGGCAAACAACTCTTCCCAAAAGGAGGGGGTGTGTGATAACCCACAAGTATAGGGGATCGCAACAGTTTTCGAGGGTAGAGTATTCAACCCAAATTTATTGATTCGACACAAGGGGAACCAAAGAATATTCTCAAGTATAAGCAGTTGAGTTGTCAACTAAACCATACCTGGATAACTTAATATCTACAGCAAAGTGTTTACTAGCAAAGTAATATGATAGTAGTGGTAACGGTAACAAAGCTAACAGAAGCAAAAGCAATATTTTTGGCATTTTGTAGTGATTGTAACAGTAGCAACAGAAAAGTAAATAAGCGAGAACCAATATAGGAAAAGCTCGTAGGCATTGGATCGGTGATAGATAATTATGCCGGATGCGGTTCATCATGTAACAGTCATAACATAGGGTGACACAGAACTAGCTCCAATTCATCAATGTAATGTAGGCATGTATTCCGTGCTTATGGAAAAGAACTTGCATGACATCTTTTGTCCTACCCTCCCATGGCAGCGGGGTCCTAATGGAAACTAAGGGATATTAAGGCCTCCTTTTAATAGAGTACCGGACCAAAGCATTAACACATAGTGAATACATGAACTCCTCAAACTATGGTCATCACTGGGAGTGGTCCCTAATATTGTCACTTCGGAGTTGCCGGATCATAACACATAGTAGGTGACTATAGACTTGCAAGACAGGATCAAGAACACACATATATTCATGAAAACATAATAGGTTCAGATCTGAAATCATGGCACTCAGGCCCTAGTGACAAGCATTAAGCATAGCAAAGTCATAGCAACATCAATCTCGTAACATAGTGGATACTAGGGATCAAACCCTAACAAAACTAACTCGATTACATGATAGATCTCATCCAACCCATCACCATCTAGCAAGCCTACAATGGAATTACTCACGCACGGCGGTGAGCATCATGAAATTGGTGATGGGGATGGTTGATGATGACGACGGCGACGAGTCCCCCTCTCCGGAGCCCCGAACGGACTCCAGATCAGCCCTCCCAAGAGGTTTTAGGGCTTGGCGGCGGCTCCGTATCGTAAAACGCGATGATTTCTTCTCCTTGATTTTTTCTCCCCGAAAGCAAATATATAGAGTTGGAGTTAGCGTCGGAGGAGCTCCAGGGGTCCCATGAGGTAGGGGGGCGCGCCCTAGGGGGGAGGGCGCGCCCCCACCCTCGTGGACAGGGTGTGGCCCCCCTGGTCTTCATATTTGGCAAGGATTTTTTATTATTTCTGAAAAGACGTTCCAGGGAGTTTCAGGTCATTCCGAGAACTTTTGTTTCTGCACATAAATAACACCATGGAAAGTCTACTGAAAACAGCGTCAGTCCGGGTTAATTACATTCAATTCATGCAAGTTAGGGTCCAAAACAAGGGCAAAAGTGTTTGGAAAAGTAGATATGACGGAGACGTATCAACTCCCCCAAGCTTAAACCTTTGCCGGTCCTCAAGCAATTCAGTTGATAAACTGAAAGTGATAAAGAAAAAACTTTTACAAACTCTGTTTTCTCTTGTTGTTGTAAATATGTAAAGCCAGCATTTAAGTTTTCAGCAAAGATTATAACTAACCACATTTGCAATAACTCCTAGGTCTCATGTTTACTCATATCAATAGCATAATCAACTAGCGAGCAATAATAATAAATCTCGGATGACAACACTTTCTCAAAACAATAATAATACGGTATAACAAGATGGTATCTCGCTAGCCCTTTCTGAGACCCCAAAACATAAATGCAGAGCACCTTTAAAGGTCAAGGACTGACTAGACATTGTAATTCATGGTAAAAGAGATCCAATTATAGTCATACCCAATATAAATTAATAGTAATGAATGCAAATGAAAGCTGCGCACTCCAGCTAGTGCTTTTAATAAGACGGTGATGACTCAACATAAAATTAAACAGATAGGCCCTTCGCAGAGGGAAGCAGGGATTTGTAGAGGTGCCAGAGCTCGGTTTTGAAATAGAGATAAATAATATTTTGAGCAGCATACTTTCATTGTCAATATAACAACCAAGAGATGGCGATATCTTCCATGCTACACACATTATAGGCGGTTCCCAAACAGAATGGTAAAGTTTATACTCCCCCTCCACCAATAAGCATCAATCCATGACTTGCTCGAAACAACGAGTGTCTCCAACTAGCAAAAGTCCCAGGGGGAGTTTTGTTTGCAATTATTTTGATTTAGTTTGCATAAAGCATGGGACTGGGCATCCCGGTGACCAGCCATTTTCTCGTGAGTGAGGAGCGGAGTCCACTCCTCTTGAGAATAACCCGCCTAACATTGAAAATAAGGGCAGCCCTAGTTGATACATGAGCTATTCGAGCATACAAACCAGAATGTTTATTTGAAGGTTTAGAGTTTGGCACATACAAATTTACTTGGAACGGCAGGTAGATACCGTATATAGGAAGGTATGGTGGACTCATATGGAATAACTTCGGGGTTTAAAGGGTTGCATGCACAAGCAGTATTCCCGCTTAGTACAGGTGAAGGCTAGCAAAAGACTGGGAAGCGACCAACTAGAGAGCGACAACAGTCATGAACATGCATTAAAATTATTAAACATTGGATGCAAGCATGAGTAGGATATAATCCACCATGAACATAAATATCGTGAAGGCTATGTTGATTTTGTTTCAACTACATGTGTGAACATGTGCCTAGTCAAGTCACTTAAATCATTCAAAGGAGGATACCACCCCATCATACCACATCACAACCATTTTAAGAGCACGTTGGCACGCAAGGTAAACAGTTATAACTCATAGCTAATCAAGCATGGCACGAGAAACTATGATCTCTAATTGTCATTGCAAACATGTTTATTCATAGTAGGCTGAATCAGGAATGATGAACTCATCATATTTACAAAAACAAGAGAGGTCGAGTTCATACCAGTTTTTCTCATCTTAGTCAGTCCATTATATATCATCATAATTGCCTTTCACTTGCACGACCGAACGGAGTGAATAATAATAAGAGTGCATGTGCATTGGACTAAGCTGGAATCTGCGAGCATTCAATAAACAGGAGAAGACAAGGCAATATGGGCTCTTGGTTAAATAAAAAATAATGCATATAAGAGCCACTTCAACAACTTAATCATGGTCTTTTCCTATCGACCCCCAAAGAAAAGAAAAGAAATAAAAACTATTTACACGGGAAAGCTCCCAACAAGCCAAAGAAGAACGGGAAATCTTTTTGGGTTTTCTTTTAATTACTACTACTACTACAGCAAGAAGGGTAAACTAACTAGAAGTTACTACTAATTTTTTTGGTTTTTCTTAAGGTTTAACAAACACACAAGAAGAAAACAAGAAAAATAAAATAAACTAGCATGGATATTACAGTGAAAAAGTATGAGCACCGACATCTAGCAATGAGTGTGTGTAAACATAAATGTAATGTTGGTGGGAAATACGTACTCCCCCAAGCTTAGGCTTTTTGGCCTAAGTTGGTTCATTACCAGGGATGGCCTGGCGGATACCTGTAGGTGTAGCTGGGGTCGTACTGAGATGCAGTGATTATCGCCTCCTGAGCTGCAGCGTGGCGGCGAGCTGCCTCCACCCTCCTCTCGTACTCATCTGCCTCCTCTCTAGTAATAATATATCTTCCTTTTGCCTGATAATCAAAGAAGGCAGGAGGAGGGAGAGTAATACGGACGGCACACCGTTTGTCAAGATTAGTCGATACTGGAGAGGTGATTCATTCCTCTCGACAAACTGGTGATAGACCATAGAATTAAAATCTAAATAAGTAGGAGGCAACTCCATATCATCCTCACGAACGTCCACATCAAGAAAATCAGCTAAGCGGGTTGCATAAATTCCTCCAAAGAAATGTCCATTAAATCTATTATAATGCAACCTACGTGCAACAATGGCTCCCAAATTATAAGATTGGTCTCCTAACACAGCACTCCTGAGAATGCTAAGGTCAGGCACACACATATGACATGCTTCATCCTTACCATTTATGCACCTACCTATGAAGAGAGCAAAATAATGTATAGCAGGAAAGTGAATGCTCCCTATGGTAGCTTGTGCTATATCTCTAGATTCCCCTACAGTTATACCAGCAAGAAAGTCTCTAAATTCAGATTTACGGGGATCACTAACACTACCCCATTGTGGAAGTTTGCAAGCAGAAGTAAAATCCTCTAAGTCCATGGTATACGATTTTTCATAAAGATCAAACATGACAGTTGGAGAATTACATGAAGATGAAAATTCAAACCTCCTCACAAATGAACTAGTGAAATAATGGTACTGCGAGCATTTGTCTGCCTCAAAGCTCACAAGATCGGCGTTACGCAAATATGCGTTAAATTCCTCCTTGATCCCCGCTCGATCCATAAAATTTTATGAAGGCCATTCACAGGGCCGCACTGGAGCGTCCCTTGGTGGCTCCTCATCAGCATCACGCATTGCAAGCATGGGTCCTTGCTTCCTTGAAGAACCACCTTGTAACATTTTCCTAAGCATATTTCTTCCTCTGAAAAATTTCTGAAATTTTTAGTAACTTCAAACAAAAGTGAACCAACTTCAATAAGATTGATAGCAACTACTCCTACAAGTGCCTAGAGACTATATCATGCATTAGAACTAATTGGAACCATATAAATTTGACATGCAAGCTCAAGAACATGGTCACCTAGGCAGCACAAATTTGCAATGAATAAAGCACTAGAGCAAAAACTAATTGGACCAATGGAGGAGTCACATACCAAGGAACAATCTCCCCAAGCAGTTTTGTGAGAGGTGCTTTGAGCAAGGAGATCGAAAATCGCAGCAAAGTGAGCTAGAACTCGTGCTTGAGCTGGATATTGGTGTTTGTGGGAGGAAGGAGTGTATGGGTGCAGGAATAAGTGGAGGAGGGCC
Organism: Aegilops bicornis; assembly: GCA_021605145.1. Lineage (NCBI taxonomy): Eukaryota > Viridiplantae > Streptophyta > Magnoliopsida > Poales > Poaceae > Aegilops > Aegilops bicornis. The sequence goes on from CM038673.1 coordinate 152,447,766, forward strand.
ACCATGGGCCCACGAGGCAGGGCGCCACTGGGGGTAGGGCGCGCCTCCACCTCGTGCCTGTGTGGTTGACCCCTGCTATGTTCTCGGCCCATAAATCCTCAAATATTCTAGAAAAAATCATATTCCATTTTCAGGGCATTTGGAGAACTTTTATTTTCGGGTTATTTTTATATTGCACGGATAAATCAGAAAACAGATAGAAAAATACTATTTTTACTTTATTTCAACTAAATAACAGAAAGTAGAAAGAGGGTATAGAAGGTTGTGCCTTTTAGTTTCATCCATCTCATGCTCATCAAAAGAAATCCACTAACAAGGTTGATCAGGTCTTGTTAATAAACTCATTTCGAATAACATGAAACCGGAGATATTTCGAATAACACAATGTTACCTCAACGGGGATATGCACATCCCCAATAATAAGAATATCATATTTTTTTTCTTGACAGTAGGAAGAGGAAATTCAAAACCTCCAAATATAATCGATGGAATTTTTCCAATAGAGTTGATACTATGAACTTGAGGTTGTTTCCTCGAAAAGTGTACCATGTGCTCATTACCATTAACATGAAAAGTGACATTGCCTTTGTTGCAATCAATAACAGCACCTGCAGTATTCAAAAAAGGTCTTCCAAGAATAATAGACATACTATCGTCCTCGGGAATATCAAGAATAACAAAGTCTGTTAAAATAGTAATGTTTGCAACCACAACAGGCAAATCCTCACATAACTGACAGGTATAGCAGTTGATTTATCAGCCATTTGCAAAGATATTTCAGTAGGTGTCAACTTATTCAAGTCAAGTCTACGATATAAAGAGAGGGGCATAACACTAACACCGGCTCCAAGATCACATAAAGCAGTTTTAACATAATTTCTTTTAATGGATCATGGTATAGTGGGTACTCCTGGATCTCCAAGTTTCTTTTGTATTCCATCCTTAAAAGTATTATTAGCAAGCATGGTGGAAATTTCAGCCTCCGGTATCTTTCTTTTATTAGTGGCAATATCTTTCATATATTTAGCATAAGGATTAATTTTGAGCATATCAGTCAATCGCATACGCAAAAAGATAGGTCTAATCATTTTAGCAAAGCGCTCAAAATCCTCATCATCATCCTTCTTCTTGGATGGTTTGGGAGGAAAAGGCATGGGTTTCTGAACCCATGGTTCCCTTTCTTTACCATGTTTCCTAGCAACAAAGTCTCTCTTATCATAACGTTGATTCTTTGATTGTGGGTTATCAAGATCAACAAAGAGGTTCAATTTCTACATCATTATCATTACTAGGTTGAGCATCATCATGAACATCATCATTCACATTTTCACTAGGTTCATGTTCATTATCAGATTGTGTTTCAGCATCAGACATAGAGATATCATTGGGATTCTCAGGTGGTTCAGCAATAGGTTCACTAGAAGTTTGCAAAGTCCTATCATTTTTCTTTTTCTTCCTTTTAGAAAAACAAGGTACATCAATATTATTTCTCTGAGAATCTTGCTCAATTCTCTTAGGGTGGCCTTCAGGATACAAAGGTTCCTGAGTCATTCTACCAGTTCTAGTAGCCACTCTAACAGCATAATCATTTTTTGTTACTATTCATTTCATTGAGCAAATCATTTTGAGCTTTAAGTACTTGTTCTACTTGAGTGGTAACCATAGAAGCATGTTTAGTAATGAGTTTAAGTTCACCTCTAACATCAGCCATGTAATTACCCGAGCGTTTAAGCATATCGGAATTGTATTTCAATTGTCTACCAAAATAAGCATTAAAATCTTCTTGCTTAACCATAAAGTTATCAAACTCATCTAGGCATTGGCTAGCAAACTAAGTAAGAGGGATTTCAGCTCTATCATATCTATAGAGAGAATTTACCTTTACTACCTGTGTCGCGTTATCAAGACCATGAGGTTCTTCAATAGGTAATGGATTAGAATCATATGTTTCTTCAACAGGCGGTAGATTAAGACCATGTATTTCTTCAATAAGAGGTAAATTCTTAACATCTTCAGCTTTAATACCTTTTTCTTTTATAGATTTCTTTGCCTCTTTCATATCTTCAGGACTGAGAAATAGAACACCTCTCTTCTTCGGAGTTGGTTTAGGAATAGGCTCAGTAATTGGAGCAGGAGCTGGCTCAGAAAGTGTCCAATTATTTTCATTTGTCAACATATTATTCAATAGAATTTCAGCTTCATCTGGTGTTCTTTCCCTGAAAACAGAACCAGCACAACTATCCAGGTAATCTCTGGAAGCATTGGTTATTCCATTATAAAAGATATCAAGTATTCATTATTCTTAAGAGGATGATCAGGAAAAGCTTTAAGTAACTTGAGAAGCCTCCCCCAAGCTTGTGGGAGACTCTCTTCTTCAATTTGTACAAAGTTGTATATTTCCCTTAAAGCAGCTTGTTTCTTATGAGCAGGGAAATATTTAGCAGAGAAGTAATAAATCATATCCTGGGGACTATGCACACAACCAGGATCAAGAGAATTAAACTATATCTTAGCATCACCCTTTAATGTGAACGGAAATATTTTAAGGATATAAAAGTAGCGAGATCTCTCATCATTAGTAAACAGGGTGGCTATATCATTTAATTTAGTAAGATGTGCCACAACAGTTTCTGATTCATAGCCATGAAAAGGATCAGATTCAACCAAAGTAATTATATCAGGATCGACAGAGAATTCATAATCCTTATCGGCAACACAGATCGGTGAAGTAGCAAAAGCAGGGTCAGGTTTCATTCTATCTTTAAGAGATTGCTTATTCCATTTAGCTGATAACCTCTTGAGCTCATATCTATCTTTGCAAGCTAAAATAGCTGCAGAAGCTTCCATATCAAAAACATAGCCCTCAGGAATAACAGGCATATCTTCATCATCACTTTCATCAATATAATCAGTTTCAATAATATCTTTCTCTCTAGCCCTAGCAATTTGTTCATCAAGACATTCACTAAGGGGCACAACAGTATCAAGCATAGAAGTAGTTTCATCATAAGTATCATGCATAGCAGAAATGGCATCATCAATAACATGCGACATATCATAACGAATAGCAGAAGCATGTTTAGGTGTCGCAAGCTTACTCAAAACAGAAGGTGAATCAAGTGCAGAGCTAGATAGAAGTTCCTTACCTCCCCTCGTAGTTGAGGGATAAATTGTTGTCCTAGCGTCTTTCAAGTTCTTCATAGTGACCAGCAGATATAAATCCCAAGTGACTCAAAGAATAGAGCTATGCTCCCCGGCAATGGCTCCAGAAAATAGTCTTGATAACCCACAAGCAAGGATGGAAAAAGCGATAGGCGTAAGCGAGGTGGTTGGCCTTCTCCTAGTGCCTGGGCGGTGCCTAAGCGCCTAGGCGCGGCCTAGGCGGTAATATACTTTTTACTTGTAGTGTATTTGTGATTATTATATGGGTGTTGATATTAGTTTAGGGCATATAAATAAGTTAATTATCGTCTACTGCCATTGGAATATAACCCATTTGGCATATCAGTGTAGTATGTGGCATGATTTCTTGCTTGGGTAGGCAATTCTTTGCTTGCGCTGCCTAGACCTCCAATTATGCCCTAGGCGAGGCGTTTGGCCATTGCCTAGCGCCTAGGCGTGCCTAAGCGCCTCCTAGGCACTGCCTTTTCCAACAGAGCCCACAAGTATAGGGGATCGCAACAGTTTTCGAGGGTAGAGTATTCAACCCAAATTTATTGATTCGACACAAGGGGAGCCAAAGAATATTCTCAAGTATTAGCAGTTGAGTTGTCAATTCAACCACACCTGGATAACTTAATATATGCAGCAAAGTGTTTAGTAGCAAAGTAATATGATAGTAGTGGTAACGGTAACAAAGGTAACAAAAGCAAAAGTAATATTTTTGGTATTTTGTAGTGATTGTAACAGTAGCAACTGAAAAGTAAATAAGCGAGAACCAATATAGGAAAAGCTCGTAGGCATTGGATCGGTGATGGATAATTATGCCAGACGCGGTTCATCATGTAACAGTCATAACATAGGGTGACACAGAACTAGCTCCAATTCATCAATGTAATGTAGGCATGTATACCGAATATAGTCATACATGTTTATGGAAAAGAACTTGCATGACATCTTTTGTCCTACCCTCCCGTGGCAGCGGGGTCCTAATGGAAACTAAGGGATATTAAGGCCTCCTTTTAATAGAGTACCGGACCAAAGCATTAACACATAGTGAATACATGAACTCCTCAAACTATGGTCATCACCGGAGTGGTCCCGATTATTGTCACTTGGGGTTGCGGATCATAACACATAGTAGGTGACTATAGACTTGCAAGATAGGATCAAGAACACACATATATTCATGAAAACATAATAGGTTCAGATCTGAAATCATGGCACTCGGGCCCTAGTGACAAGCATTAAGCATAGCAGAGTCATAGCAACATCAATCTCAGAAAATAGTGGATATTAGGGATCAAACCCTAACAAAACTAACTCGATTACATGATAGATCTCATCCAACCCATCACCGTCCAGCAAGCCTACGATGGAATTACTCACACACGGCGGTGAGCATCATGAAATTGGTGATGGAGGATGGTTGATGATGACGACGGCGACGAGTCCCCCTCTCCGGAGCCTCGAACAGACTCCAGATCAGCCCTCCCGAGAGGTTTTAGGGCTTGGCGGCTGTCTGCATCGTAAAACGCGATGAGTTCTTCTCCTTGATTTTTTCTCCCCGAAAGCAAATATATAGAGTTGGAGTTGGCGTCGGAGGAGCTCTAGGGGGCCCACGAGGTAGGGGGCGCGCCCTAGGGGGGGCGCCCCCCACCCTCGTGGATAGGGTGTGGACCCCCTGGCCTTCATCTTTGTTAAGGATTTATTATTATTTCTAAGAAGACGTTCCGTGGAGTTTCAGGTCATTCTGAGAACTTTTGTTTCTGCCCATAAATAACACCAAGGAAAGTCTGCTGAAAACAGCGTTAGTACGGTTTAATTCCATTCAATTCATGCAAGTTAGGGTCCAAAACAAGGGCAAAAGTGTTTGGAAAAGTAGATATGAAGGAGACGTATCAGTGTGCAACCGGTGACTTCCGTCCAACCGGAGGCGCCGGACCGTCTACTGGAAGCGCTACACGGCGCCTCCATTGTGGATGAGCACCGTGCCCATATGGGTACGGTGATTGAAAGGGTACAGTCTGCAAAAAACAGGCTGACCGAAGCCTGCACCAGCCTTCTTTCAGGCTTTGAGGTGAGTAATGTAATTGTAAGGAGAATATCACAATGTAGACAGTAGCCCCTGGTGCTCTGTTCGGTGTCCAGGAAGGAAAAGCTGAACAGAGGATCAAAAAATAATTTTCACAGGAGCCTAACATAAGGTGTCTATGTGAATACGCAGGCCTCGTTGCAGGCTGCTACCGCTCAAACTGTGGAGGTCTCCGGACTGAAACAAAAACTAGAGCGGGCCGAGGAAGAGCTCGACCTCGTGAAGAAGCAGCTGGAGGATAGCCAAGGTATGCAGTAACCTGCGTGTAAATGGTTCAAGCTGACTAAAGTGTCGTGAGCTTTACTTGGGGCCACGACTGAGGTGGCGGCCCTCAAAAATGCGCTAACCGAAGCGAAGGAAAAAAACGGCCAAGGAACATGCCGCACGCGAGAAGCACGAGGCTCGGGTCAGCAAGATTCAGCAAGAGCTCCAGGACGCCGTCAAAAAGTATGAGTCCCTGGAGCGTGGCTCTAAGGCACAAGAATCCGAACTTGCTAAGGCCCGCAAGAGCGCGCAAGATGCCCGAGCCGAAGCCCAGAGCGCCCTACAGGAAATCCAGGCGGCCAAGAAGATTACGGCGGGTAAGATTGTCGCTATGCAAGGCAAGTATGCAAAGGAAACGGTCCTTGAACTTACCCGAACTTGTGTTCTTCAGGGGCATTTGCAGATCTGCTGCGCAGTGTATCGGATGCCGCCGAGTTCTACCGGGCCGAAGAAGGGATGTCTACGGAGAAGATGTTCTGGTCCCAATATCTTGGACCAGAACATCCGGTGCCCTTTAGCGACCAGTTGAAACAGCTGGTCGAGCTGCACAAGTTGGTCGAGTCAGCCATGAAGGACCTGATAGTCCGGATGTGGCCTGCTGAGCCCGTGCCCGGTAGCTATTTTGGTTTTGTAAATCAGCTTGTGAGTGCCTGTCCACGGCTTGGAGTCTTGAAGCGGTCGGTCTGCATTGAGGGTGCGCGGATGGCTTTCGCACGTGTCAAGACGCACTGGGCGAATATGGATGCCAAGAAGTTGATGACCGAAGGGCCACCTGAGGGCAAGGAGCATCGGCGACCCGAGCTGTATTTCGACGGTGTCCTGGAGGGATCCCACCTTGTGGCAGAGCAATGTGCGAAGGAAGTGATATTCCCATGAAAATATTCAGGTTGTCATGTATATAAAACAAGATTGGTATATAATATGATGCTTGTGATTAAATTTTACCTCCTGTGCGGCCGTTTATTAACATCTGAGGGTTGACCAGTCGTCGGCTTCTGCCCCCACGTAGATAGTACGGGGGTGTTCGGGATAAATGTAAACACTCTTTAATCCACATTCTGGTCCTTAAAGGAGGTGTTTAGCGCGACGAACAAGGCAATCAGACTATGCGGCCTTTATTACCCTGACTTAGCCATAGGAGTTTGACCATGAAAATTTTGGCGAAGCGCCAGGTGTTCGGAAGGCCGAACTAGGGGCGTTATGTACGCCTAATCGGAAAAAAACGATCCCTCGCATAAAGCGGAAAAAATCTCTAGGGATTTTGAGACCTCTCGAACAGATGAGCATCTCTCGCCTCATCTTGACAGTTAGTTTTCGGCTTTCTCTACTAAGGTGCTCGTCCGGACGAACCGGGACACAATCACAGTAGTTCTCCCTTTACTACCTTAGCCGATATAGCGGAACGTAAGGTAGCAAACACAGGAGCCGTGCATCCCAACTATTGACCAAAGACATGATTCGGAGCCGATGCATATAATGCTATAAGTTTGGGGTGCCAACTGTACTGTAAAAGTGTTCAGTCTTTTGTTGCTGTAATGCGGGGCGTGATGAAGCCCCCAGCGCAGTAATACGTACCAGAATGTATGCGTGCAAAGAGTAATAAATACGAAGGAAGAAAGGGGAAGATTAAGTGAAGACTGACGCTTCCCTTTATTTTTTATAATGTGGTTAATACGTCGAGGCGTATTTGTACATGCAATATGATAAGCAAAGAAGGCTATTTATTATGCCAAAACCAAGTGCCGGCTGCGTGCGGGTATGTAAAACAGGTATAGCAATCGTTTAACAGAGGCCACCAGGGGGTTCCCTTGTGCGCCAAAGCTCCTTGCCTCCTTGGTGTGTCTTGCAGATGGGTTATCAGAAGAAACCTCGAAAAGAGAGAATTGACCTAAAAGGGAAAAGAAAAGGGTACGCGGATCCTGGGGTCGGTCGAGTCGCACTATGGATTAGCTAGGTATACCTCCGTCCATATTTTTGGGCGCGTAATTATGTACGCGTGGGACAGAGGCCGAATTGCTAATTAAGCTCTTCACAAGGCGAGCTATCCTGTTGCAGTGTAGTCCGGATCCTCTTGACGATGTCCGGGGGCTCGGCAGCCGGATTATAGTTCTGCTTGAGAAGGCCGTTCTGTACCTATGCTGCTAGGGCGGATGTGTGCTCCTCGGTACGGAGGGAGCGTTCCGTGTTTCCATTGACTGTTATGACACCGCGTGGGCTGGGCATCTTGAGCTTGAGATAAGCGTAGTGTGGCACTGCGTTGAATCTAGCAAACGTGGTTCGTCTGAGCAGTGCGTGGTAGCCGCTGCGAAAGGGGGCGATATCGAAGATTAACTCTTCGCTTCAGAAGTTGTCCGGAGATCCGAAGACCACTGCTAGCGTGATTGAGCCCGTACAACGGGCCTCTACGCCTGGTATGACTCCTTTAAAGGTAGTCTTTGTGGGTTTAATTCATGAGGGATTAATGCCCATCTTCCGCACTGTATCCTGATAGAGCAGGTTGAGGCTGCTACCACCGTCCATTAGGACTCGTGTTAGGTGAAATCCATCGATGATTGGGTCAAGGACCAGTGCGGCCAATGATACTAGTTGGGTGGTCTCGTCGATCAAAGGTGATCGGAAATGACGACCACGGATTGAATTTTGGGGCGACTGGCTCTACCGCGTAGACGTCCCTTAGTGCGCGCTTGCGCTCCCTTTTGGGTATGTGTGTAGCATATATCATGTTCACCGTTTTGACTTGAGGGGGAAATTTCTTCTGCCGCCCAATGTTCGGCTGCCGGGGCTCTTCGTCGTCGTCCTCGCTTTGCGATCCCGTTTCCTTGCTCTCGTTATTTGAATTGCTAGCTTTCTTGAAAACCCGACAATCTCTGTTGGTATGATTGGCTTGTTTACCTGGGGTGCCATGTATCTGGCACGGAGTATGCGGTCCAAGCTGGATGGTCCCTCGCTGTTCCTTTTATAAGGTTTCTTTCGCTCGCCAGGCTTGGAGCCGCTGAATCCGGCGTGAACTGTAGTGTCATCGGTGTTATCGACGTTACTTCGGCGTTTGTGTCTATTGCGCCGGAGCTTGCCGGTGCTGTTCTTGGCCTCGGAGGGGCCTGCCTCGCTGGCTGTGTTTTTGCTGCGATCCAGCCAGCTGTCCTCACCCGCGCAAAAGCGGGTCATGAGTGTTGTGAGGGCAGTCATGGATTTCGGCTTTTCTTGGCCGAGGTGGCGGGCGAGCCATTCGTCATGGATCCTGTGTTTGAAGGCTACTAGGGCTTCGGCGTCCAGACAGTCAATGATCTAGTTCTTTTTGGTTAGGAACCTAGTCCAGAATTTTCTGGCTGATTCTCCGGGTTGTTGGACTATATGACTTAAGTCATCGGCGTCTGGTGGCCGGACATAAGTACCTTGGAAGTTGTCAAGAAAAGCTTCTTCCAAGTCCTCCCAGCTGCCAATGGAATATTCAGGCATGCTATTTACCCAGTGTTTAGCTGGCCCTTTTAATTTTAGTGGGAGGTATTTGATGGAGTGGAGATCGTCTCCTCGGGCCATATGGATGTGGAGAATAAAATCTTCGATCCACACTGCGGGATCGGTTGTTCCGTCGTATGATTCAATATTGACGGGTGTCGGTGTCAAAACCGGCGGATCTCGGGTAGGGGTTCCCGAACTGTGCGTCTAAGGCGAATGGTAACAGGAGGCAGGGGACACGATGTTTACCCAGGTTCGGGCCCCCTTGATTGAGGTAATACCCTACTTCCTGCTTGATTGATCTTGATGATATGAGTATTACAAGAGTTGATTTACCACGAGATCGTAGAGGCTAAACCCTAGAAGCTAGCCTATGGTATGATTGTTGTTGTCCTGCGGACTAAACCCTCTGGTTTATATAGACACCGGAGGGGGCTAGGGTTACACAGAGTCGGTTACAAGGGAGGAGATCTACATATCCGTATTGCCAAGCTTGCCTTCCATGCCAGGGAGAGTCCCATCCGGACACGGGACGAAGTCTTCAATCTGATATCTTCATAGTCCAACAGTCCGGCCAAAGGATATAGTCCGGCTGTCCGGATACCCCCTAATCCAGGACTCCCTCAGTAGCCCCTGAACCAGGCTTCAATGACGATGAGTCTGGCGCGCAGTTTGTCTTCGGCATTGCAAGGCGGGTTCCTCCTCCGAATACTCCATAGAAGATTTTGAACACAAGGATAGTGTCCAGCTCTGCAAAACAAATTCCACGTACCACCGTAGAGAGAATAATACTTCCACAAATCTAATCTGCTGACACACTCGGTAGCTTGACATCACACCATGGCCCGGTCATTATTCGAACCGTTTTTCTCAACCAGCCTCGGCGCATATCGCGAGGAGGTTTCCTTGGCACGTCTTGTCGAAGCAGAGATCGTGTCCCCTTAACACGGGATTCTCATCAATACGGGCGTGGGTAACCCAACCGCGCCATCAATTACGGCGCTTGGGGAATAAGAGAGTTTACTAGGCAGTTGGGGACGTATAGTTTCGTCCGCCCTTATAAAGGGATAAGGGTTCACCCTTTTCACCCACGCCTTCTTCCTCCTTGCTCATCCATTCTCGCGCACTCGAGCTCCAACACCCAAGTCTGCGTCTTTCTCCTCAAACCATTCCAAGCATGTCCGGAGCGGGAGGCAAGTGGATGAAATCCTCAGTCACGGAGGAGGACATCAAAAAGCTGCGGGGAGCCGGATACTTGGTCGCGGATATCGCGCATCGGCTGCCCAACGCGGGGCAGATCGTCCCTACCCCGGAGTCTCATGATAGGGTAGTTTTTCTCACCCACTTCATCTGCGGACTGGGATTTCCCCTCCACCCGTTCGTCCGCGTTCTCATGTTCTACTACGGGCTGGATTTCCATGATCTAGCCCCAAACTTTATCCTCAACATCTCGGCGTTTATCGTCGTGTGCGAGGCCTTCCTTCGCATCCAGCCCCACTTCGGCCTGTGGCTGAAGACCTTCAATGTTAAACCGAAGGTAGTAGGTGGCCAGCAAGCGGAATGCGGAGGCGCCATGATGGGAAAAATGCCCAACGTCACATGGATCGAGGGCTCCTATGTGGATACCATAAAGGGGTGGCAATCGGGGTGGTTCTACATCACCGAGCCGCGTGACACCAACTGGGTGGCGGCCCCCGAGTTCCGATACGGAATCCCCATGCGGCTCACCTCCTGGAAAGAGAAGGGCCTGTCTTGGGGTAACCCGGTAGAGCTGACCGGACTCCAGACCTACATCAAGAACATGATGAACAAGAAAATCAAGCTCGTCAACATGGTCCAGGTCATGCTCTTCTGCCGGATCCTCCTGTGTCAACAACGGGCATTCAATTTGTGGGAGTTCAACCCGGCCAAGCACCAAACTCTGCGCGAGCTCTTTGATACAACGCACAAGGACGTCTGGAAGGTGCTGTTCAAGGGCGCCGAGGTGCCTCCTTCCCTTACCGAGGACCAGGGACTCAGCGCACAGCGTCACGCCAGTTCGGTACGTTCTTTATACCTTAAAGGGTATTTATTCTCCCCAGTTTAATCATGTGCGGGATCTAAGCTTCCATGCCTTTAACAGGACTGGGTGGAGACAGCGGAGCAGATTGACTGTCCAGCCCCCCTGCCCGAAGATCCAGCGGATGCTCTCCTAACGGAGATGCTGGTTCCGGCACCTTATGAGGTGCCGGAGAAGAAGACCAAGAAGACCACGGGGACCCGAAAGGGTCTCCGGCGCGCGGTCGTGTCGGACTCATCGTCCGAACACTCCAAGGCGCACTCCTACCACGAAAACGAGGAGGAGGAGGAGGAATGTTCTCTCCCCCCCCCCAACTGGGGGAGATAAGAAAAGGAAGGCCGCCCCAACCGGGGAGGCCGAAGGGTCCAAGAAGAGAAGGACCCTCCTTCCGGACTGCTCCACGACCGCCGCCTACAGCGACGACGAGTGGTTGCCCAGGGACAAGCCCCTGGTGAAGTCGTAAGTATCCGGATACCATAGTAATTCGATATGTTTCTATTGCACTGCTTCACCTTACGCCGAACATGATTATGCAGTCCGTCCCGAGCCCGTATCGACGTATCTTCATCGGACGGTTCTTTGGACCCGTCAGATGTGAGTACGGTTCTCTTCCGACCGCCTACACCCCTCGCCCTACGAAAAACATTGAGGTGTTGTCTCAGAAGGCACCGGGCCGAGGGGAGGTAGTCCCGAAGGCGCCTCAAGGCGACCTTCCAGACCATGGGCGCAAAGGGAGCAAGAATCCCACGGGCTCCAAGTTCGCCCCCAACCGAATATTGTGCCGAAACCTCCGGTGGTTCCGGACTCCGGCAGGCGACCCCCTATTAAGAGGGGCAAGCCGCCCTTGCAGGTGACCTCTGTCCATCCAGAGGCACCGGATAACTTGCTGGAAGCGCTTCACGGCGCTTCCATCGACGAAGAGCACCGCACTATCATGAGTGCGGTGATCGAGAAGGTTCAGTCTGCCAAAAGCGAACTAACTAAAGCTTGTGCCAGCCTCCTAACAGGCTTTCAGGTAAGTGATTAGATTGTAGGAAAACAGTACCGCATAGACAGTAGCCCCTGATGCTCTGTTTGGCGTTCACGAAGAAAAGCCGAATAGAGGATCGAAAAATAATCATAGGATTCTAATCATAATATGTCTATTTGCATATGCAGGCTTCACTGTTGGCCGCTGCCGCACGTACTGCGGAGGTCGCTGCACTGAAGCAGGTGATGAAGCCATGTACCTAGGGTAGGGTCATGGACCTGTCCAAGATACCCTCCCCAAGGACATCTCTAGAAGAAACCACCTGTCAGTCGACCTAGAAGTATTCCACTCGACGGGCTTGAATATACTCGACTATGAAGCCAGCCCACTTTCGACCACCGGGGAGATCTAAAGTCGATCACACACAAATGGTCGGTCATTAAGTAGCTTTTATGGTCATAATAGCACTTTATGTGGGGCGTTACCAGTAACCCCCGATCTTAATGTACTTTAGACCCTGCATAACTGAGGGCTGGAGGGGTCTGGCGAACTCTATATAAGCCACCCCCTCCTCAGCATAAAGGGTTCGCACTTCGTAACTTATAATGGACATAATGATCGGCCGCCTGGGCTCCGAGACGTAGGGTTGTTACTTCCTCCGAGAAGGGCCTGAATTCGTAAACATCTTGCGTATACAACTACTCCATAGCTAGGATCTTGCCTCTCCATTCCTACCCCCCTATTCTACTATCAGACTTAGAACCACGACAGCAGGACCTTGAGGGGTCCAAGGAAGAGCTCGGCCTTATCAAGAGGCAGCTCGAGGAGAGCAAAGGTAAGAAATACCTTGTCTATATGAAAAAAAATATTTGGTTGCAAAATAATAGGATCATCATGAATGTGCCAGGGGCCGCAACCGAAGTGGCGACCCTGAAGAAGGCACTGTCCGAGGCTGAAAACAAAGCGGCCCAGGAGCGCGCCGAGCGAGAAAAACAAGAGGCCCGAGTAGGCGAGGTACAGCAAGAGCTCCAGGCTCTCGTCAAGAAGCATGAGGCCTTGGAGCTTGACTCTAAGACACGAGAGTCCGAGCTTGCAAAGGCGCTCGACAGCGCGAAACATGCCAAGGCCGAAGCCCAAAAGGCCCTCCAGGAAATTGAGGCGGTTAAGAAGATAGCGGCGGGTAAGGCATTCATTATGCAAACCAAGCACGTGAAAGAAAATTTCTTTTTACTTACCCGAGTTCGGAGCTCTCCAGGAGCGTTCGCAGATTTGCCCCGCAGTGTACTGGATGCCACGGAGTTTTACCGAGCTGAGGGGAGCTCGACGGAAAAGTTGTTCTGGTCTCAGTATACTGGGACCGAACACCCGATGCCCTTGAGCGACCAGCTGAAGCAATTGGTCGAGCTTCATGGGGCCACCGAACAGGCCATGAAGGGTCTCATAGTCCGACTGTGGCCTGGCGAGCCCCTGCCGAACAGCTACTTCAGCCTAGTGAGGCGGCTTGTGGATGCCTGCCCACGGCTGGAAGTCATAAAGCGGTCCGTCTGCATCGAAGGTGGACACAGGGCTTTTGCCCGTGAGAAAGTGCACTTGGCGAAGATGGACACCGAGAAGCTGGTGAAGGAGGGGCCGCCGCAGGGCAAGGAGCATCGCCACCCCGAAATGTATTATGACGGTGTCCTGAAGGGTGCCCACCTTGTGGCGGATGAGTGTACCAAAGACGTAATTTTTGAATGAACGCGCTCATGTGATCCTGTAATGTGAAAACTAGTTCATTTGCGCTATGCAACCACTTTATGAATTTAAAATATTACCTTCTGTGCGGCCGTTTATCAAATCTGAGAGTTGACCAGTCGTCGGCTTCTGCCCCCATGCAGCTAGTACTGGGGTGTTCGGGATAAATCTGAGCACTCTTTTTCCCATTTTGGGTCCTCCGAGGAGGTGCTCAAAGGTAAACGAACCAGTGCAATCGGCTAGCCATAGAAGTCTACAATTTTAAATTTCGTGAAGCCCCTAGTATTCGGAAGGCGAATTTGGGGCGCTTATATATGCCTAAGTCGGACAAGGCCGACTCACCAAGCGGAAAAAGTCTTTAAGGACTTGAGACCTCTCGAACAGCGACCAGCTCTCGCCTCATCATGACAGTCAGTTTTGGCTTTATCTACTGAGGTGCTCGTCCGGAAGAACCGGGACACAATCGCAGTAGTTCTCCCAGTGCTAACTTAGCCGATATAGCGGAATGTAAGGTACCAAACCATGGGAGCCGGGCAAACCCAACTATTGACCCAAGACATGATTCGGAGCTGATGCATATAATGTTATAACTTCGGGGTGCCGCGCTGTCGAAAGTGTTCAGACTTTTCACGCCGTATTATGGGGTATACGAAAGCCCCTGGCGTACTAGCCGTACCAGAATGTACGGGTGCTGATTGTCGTAAATAAATATATATTTAAAAGAATAGATAATGCAATAATAGACTAATGTTGTGCATTCTTATTTAAAGGATACACCGAAGCTTACTGATACAAGTAGTGCAATAAGCAAAAAATAGGACTATTTGACATGTCCTATCCAAGGGCAAGCTGCGGACTGGTATTTAAAGCAGGTATTTCGCTCGTTATCAGAGACCACCTGGGGATTCCGTTGTACGACATAGCTTCCTGCCTCCTTGGCTGTTGTATTATGTGTCCGGCGATCGCACTACCGGATAGGGCTTCCAGAGAGTAATGTCTTGAAAGAGAGAAAATCATAAAAGTATTCAGCCCCTGGGGTGGCTGAGCGGCACTGTGGGACGTGCCATGGTCGTGCCCCCGCCTATGCCTATGGTATTTTCAATGCGTAATTATGTACGCGCGGCACAGAATCCGCCGTTTGACTGGGACTAGGGCGGGGGCCGAATTGCTAGGCGAACTCTGAACGTGCCAGGCGATCCTGTTGCAGGTTGCTCCGGACTCGCTTGACGGTGTCCGGGGGCTTTATCGCCGAATTGGTGGATTGCCTTAAGAGGCTGCTTTGTGCTTCTGCTGCGAGGGCCGTAGTGTGCTCCTCCGTGTGGAGCGAGCGCTCTGTGTTTCCATTAACTGTTATGACCCCCCTAGGTCCTGGCATCTTGAGCTTGAGGTATGCTTAGTGCGATACCGCATTGAATCTTGCAAATGCGGTTCGCCCGAGCAGTGCGTGATAGCCGCTGCGGAACGAAACGATATCGAAGATTAACTCCTCGCTTCGGAAGTTGTCCGGAGATCTGAAGACCACTTCCAGTGTGATTGAGCCCGTGCAATGGGCCTCTACACCTGGGATGACGCCTTTAAAGGTCGTTTTTGTGGGTTTGATCCTCGAGGGGTCTATACCCATTTTGCGCATTGTATCCTGATAGAGCAGGTTCAGGCTGCTGCCGCCGTCCATAAGGACTCGAGTGAGGTGAAATCCATCGATGATGGGGTCTAGGACCAGTGCGGCAAATCCGCCATGACGGATACTAGTAGGGTGGCCCCTGCGATCGAAGGTGATCGGACAAGAGGACCATGGGTTGAACTTTGGGGCGATGGGCTCCATCGCATAGACGTCCCTTAGTGCACGCTTTCGTTCCCTTCTGGGGATGTGGGTTGCGTATATCATGTTCACCGTCCTCACTTGTGGGGGGAACCTCTTTTGTCCTCCCGTGTTCAGCGGCCGGGGCTCCTCCTCGTCGTCACTATGCAGCCCATTGTCCTTGTTTTCGGCATTTAACTTGCCGGCCTGCTTGAACACCCAGAATTCTCTGTTGGTGTGATTGGCTGGCTTATCGGGGGTGCCGTGGATTTGACACGAGCGATCGAGTATGCGGTCCAAACTAGACGGGCCCGGAGTACTTCTTTTGAATGGCTTTTTCCGCTGACCGGATTTAGAGCCACTGAATCCGGCATTGACTGCCGTATCCTCGGCATTATCACTGTTGTTGCGGCGCTTGTGTCTGCTACGATGTGGTCTGTCGTTACTATCCTTGGTATCTGAAGTGCCAAGATTCCTTGATATGTTGTTGCTGCAAGCCAGCCAGCTATCCTCTCCCGCGCAAAAGCGGGTCATGAGTGTCGTGAGGGCCGCCATAGACTTTGGCTTCTCCTGGCCGAGGTTCCCGGCGAGCCACTCGTCACAGATGTTATGCTTAAATGCCGCTAAGGCCTCTGCATCTGGACAATCGACAACTTGGTTTTTCTTGGTTAGGAACCGTGTCCAGAATTGCCTGGCCGATTCCCCGACTACTGAGTTATATGGCTCAAGTCATCGGCATCCGGTGGTAGCACATAAGTTCCCTGGAAGTTGTCAAGGAATGCATCTTCCAGATCCTCCCAACAGCCAACGGAGTCTGCTGGCAAGCTATTCAGCCAGTGCCGAGCTGGTCCTTTGAGTTTTAGTGGGAGGTACTTGATGGCATGTAGATCATCACCGCGGGCCATGTGGATGTGGAGGAGGAAATCCTCGATCCATACCGCGGGATCTGTTGTACCATCATATGATTCGATATTTATGGGTTTAAAACCCTCTAGGAATTCATGATACATTACTTCGTCAGTGAAGCATAGGGGGTGTGCGGCGCCGCTGTGCTGGGCTATATCACGACGCAATTCATATGAGTCTTGTCTGCTATGTTCAGCCCGGCCGGATTTACTGTATCCGGCGTGATGGTCATCGTCCCGCGTGGGTGCGCGCCCCCGTGATCCATAGATCGGTCTTACGTGTTTTGCCCTGTTTTCCAATACGTCTCGCAGGTCCTGTGTGTTGCCCCGGGCATTGGTATTTGTGCTTGAGTGGCGGCGGGGTGCAGGCTGAGCTTAAGGCTGAACTGCCTCTCTGTCTCGGCCACGAGGTGGCCGATCAGCCGCATCGTACGCAGGTGATGTAGGTTTCAATGCTTCAACCTCGAGTCGGGGTAGAAACCTTCGCTTTGGGTAACCCGTGGAGGGGCATTCGAGGTCGTATTCCTCGGCCGCTAGGACTTGATCCATCCGTCTCGCTAGCAAATCTTGATCAGCTCGAAGCTGTTGTTGCTTTTTCTTCAGGCTATTTGCTGTGGCTATAAGCCGGCGCTTAAAGCGCTCCTGCTCGACGGGATCCTCAGGCACGACAAATTCTTCGTCGCCGAGGCTCACCTCGTCTTCGGAGAGAGGCATGTAATTGTCATCCTCCGCTTCTCCGTCTGCTGCCCGCTCAGGAGGGCTGGCTTGTTCATCCTCCGGCTCTAAATCTTGCTGGAGGGGATTGTCGTCGTCTTCGGCACTGTCCGGAGTGCTATTGTCTCTTGTGCCGGTATCACTACTTTTGCTATGGCGAGACTTAGAGCGGCGCCGCTGATGTCGGCGCTTGGGTTGCTTCTTGGAGGGGCCATCCTCCGCTGTCTTATCCCCATTGGCTTCTTTGGGTGTATCCACCATGTATATATCATATGATGAGGTGGCGGTCCAGTGCCCTGTGGGCAGTGGTTCTTGTTCGTCTCCTGCATCGTCCTCCATACCATTGATGTCTTCGGAGTCGAAGTCGAGCATGTCGGTTAAATCGTCGACAGTGGCTACTAAGTAGGTGGTGGGTGGGCACCGAATTTCTTCATCGTCCGCATCCCATCCTAGCCAGACATAGTTCAGCCAAGGTTCTTCTGACAAGGAGAGGGACCTTAACGAATTTAGCACATCACCGAAGGGTGAGTGCTGGAAGATATCTGCGGAGGTAAACTCCATGATAGGTGCCCAATCGGATTTGACAGGCACGGTAACAGGCAGTTCGGAGCCCGTGGCCGGAGACGAATCCAATGGTTTGGCAGCACGGCTCTCGTGAGGTGTAAAGTTAGTATTTGGCTCTATCGCCACTAAGAGTGCGGCCTACAAGGCGGGGTCTATCCACCCGACCTCGGATGGCGCAATTTTCTCCGAATCGAGGGCCGGAGTAGTTGCAGGCGTGATCTCCCGAACACTGTCCGACAGCAGAGCTAAATCATGCTCGTCGTGATCGTGCGACACACCTGATATGGGCTCGAATCCGTCGAAGATCAAGTCTCCATGGATGTCGGCAGTATAATTCAAGTTTCCGAACCTGACCTGGTGGCCAGGGGCGTAGCTCTCGATCTGCTCTAGATGACCAAGCGAGTTGGCCCGCAGTGCGAAATCATCGAATACAAAGATCTGTCCGGGGAGGAAGACCTCACCTGGAACGCATCGTTACCGATGATCGAAGGAGCCATCAAGCCTTATGGTGACGACAAAGTGGAACTCTCAATGAAAGCACCAATGTCGGTGTCAAAACCGGCGGATCTCGGGTAGAGGGTCCCGAACTATGCGTCTAAGGCGGATGGTAACAGGAGGCAGGGGACACGATGTTTACCCAGGTTCGGGCCCTCTCGATGGAGGTAATACCCTACTTCCTGCTTGATTGATCTTGTTGATATGATTATTACAAGAGTTGATCTACCATGAGATCGTAGAGGCTAAACCCTAGAAGCAAGCCTATGGTATGATTGTTGTTGTCCTACGGACTAAACCCTCCGGTTTATATAGACACTGGAGGGGGCTAGGGTTACACAAAGTCGGTTACAAGGGAGGAGATCTACATACCGTATTGCCAAGCTTGCCTTCCACACCAAGGAGAGTCCCATCCGGACACGGGACGAAGTGTTCAATCTGGTATCTTCATAGTCCAACAGTCCGGCCAAAGAATATAGTCCAGCTGTCCGGATACCCCCTAATCCAGGACTCCCTCAACGAGCTTGAACCCCTTGGGGAATTCGTGATCTAGTACTTCATCTGTGAAACAGAGAGGGTGTGCGACGCCTCTATATCGGGCCGCGTCACGACGCACCTCCGATGAAGTCCGTCTATGGTTATCGGCCCGGGCGTAACTAGGTTTGTCACGTCCGAATAGGTAGCCGTCATCCCGAGTCGGGAAGTGTCCTCGCGATCAGTAGATTGATCTGGTGTGTCCCGCTTCATCGCCCAGATCTCCGCCAAGGTCGTATGTATGGTCCCGAGCTGTTTTGTCTCTGTTTTTACGAGGCGGTGGGGCGGGCTGTTGTTCGGCCTGAGTTGTCGTTTTATCCCGACCGCGTGGTGGTCGGTCCGCCGCACTATCCCGACCACGGGGTGGTCGTTCCGCATTGCGCGAGGGAGGTATGGGCTCCGGTGTCTCCTCATCAAACTAAGGTAGCAGTCCGCGCTTCGGGTAACTCTTGGCTGGGTGCTTGGGGCCGTATTCTTCGGCTGCCAGGACGTCGGTCCATCTGTCAATGAGTAGGTCTTGATCTGCTTGAAGCTGCTGCTGCTTTTTCTTCAGCCTTTTTGCCGTAGCTATTAGCTGGCGCTTGAAGCGCTCCTGCTCGAGGGGTGCCTCGGGCACGATGAAATCCTTGCTGCTGAGGCTCTCCTCATCCTCAGAGAGTGGACGATAACTATCGTCATCCGGGATACTGGGCATGGCCTGTTTATCAAGGTTAACGTGCCCGTTGCCTTGTTCTTCCTGTTTGGATGCAGCTCCGACAGGGTCTTCGTTGTTTTCGGCGTCGTCCGAAGTGCTATTTTCTCTAGTGCCAGTGTTGCCATCTTTTGAGCGGTGTGGCTTAGAGCGGCGTTTAGGGCGCCGGTGCTTGGACTGTGTCTCAGAAGGTTTATTCGCGACTGGATCTTCTTTTTCATCGTTGCTAGCTTTTTTAGGGGTGTCGACCATGTACACATCGTACGAAGAGGTGGCTGTCCAACGTCCAGTGAATGGCGGGTCTTGGCCTTGCTCCTTGTCGGCATCGTGGTCCATACCATTGATGTTTTCGGAGCCATAATCAAGCACGTCAGTTAAGTCATCGACAGTGGCTATGAAGTGGGTGGCGGGTGGGAAGTAAAATTCCCCATCATCAGCCTCTAGCTTGAACCGAACATAGTTCGGCTGTGAGTCCTTCTCCAAGGATAAATTATTTAAAGAGCTTAGGACATCACCCAAAGGCGAGTGCTGGAAGATGTCTACGATGCTGAATTCGAAAATCGATAACCGTTCCAACTCGGTGTCCGCGAGTGTGCATGGTTCGGAGTTTATAGCCGGAGACGAGTCCGGAGTTCCGTTGACGCAAATATTGCAGGGTGTCGAGTCCGCATGCGACTCCAACACCGCAAAATCTGTGGCCTCGGATGGCATGATCTGCTCTGGTTCTAAGGCCATTGCAGCGACAGGAACCATCTCCATGTGATCCGATGACAGATTTAAGTCATGTTCATCGGGGCGAGGGGGAGCGATCGCCGCGGTCTTGAATCCGTCGAAGATCAAGTCTCCGTGGACGTCCACGACGTAGTTCAAGCTTCCGAATCTGACCTGATGGCTAGGGGCGTAGCTATCGATCTGCTCCCGATGGCCAAGCGAGTTGGCCCGCAGTACGAAGCCACCGAACACAAAGATCTGTCCGAGGAGGAAGGTTTCTCCTTGGACAACATCTGTCAGGACCCCGATTCCAAGTCACATCGATCTAGCCGGTAACACCTCATATCACTTTGCGCCTCACGCACGGTAACGGGTGTCACCTTACCATGGCCCGGGAACGTTTGCGCCTTTCGGCTCACGTATATGATAGTGTCGCTAGCATCCATATGACTGAGAACCCGGGCCGACATGGCTAGTCGTGAACCCAAAGCGGCACTAACCCATGGGGACAGGCATACATGAATCACATCGAGCATGTCACCGCCAGTGCAGAATCCGGGCTATAGCACTGGGCTAACAGGACTCTGGGAATCCGGGCTGTAGCAGGCTAGGCAGGACTCCGGATGTCACCGCGTGACATTTCCCCGAAGGGAAAGACACAGGAACGAAGTGAAACACATGCCGGCCAGTCAAGTGTTCTTAGCAGTAGTGCTGGGCTAGCAGGACTCCGGTGAACCGGGCTGTAGCGGACTAGTATGGCTCAAGGAAGCACTAGACTACATTTCCACATAAGAGAGGCTGCCAAGGATAAACAACTAGATTGTCGGATCCCACACATACCAAGCATTTCAAACATACACACAATATGCTCGATATGTGTAAATACAACATGGCATCACAACATAACTCTACGACTCAAAGTATTTATTCATTAGGCTCCGAGGAGCGACATATTACAAACATGGGTCTCTCAACCCAGCATTCAGAGCATACAAGTCAAACACATGCGGAAGCTTAACATGTCTGAGTACAGACATCTATAAATGAAAAAGGCTGAGAAGGCTGACTATCTACCAGATCCTGCCGAGGGCACAAGATCGTAGCTGAGGTAACAAGCTAAACGTCGAAGTCCAGACAGAACTACTAGCGAGACTGACATCTCTCTGCAAAACATAAAATAGGCAAACGTGAGTACAAATGTACCCATCAAGACTTACATTAGAACTAACTACATATGCATCATTGTCAACAAAAGGGGAAGGTGGGGTTAACTTCAGCAAGCCAGCTTTGACTCTGTGGCTATCCTGAACTACGACTGCAAGTAACTCTTTTGAGGTGGCGCACACGAGTCCACATATTCACCATATCAATACACCACTATTGATCCACTCCCGTCTTCCTACGAGAACGCCATCCATAGCACTCACGCTTATCTTGCGCATTTTAGAGTATCCACTTTCACTTGTCTATGAACTGCATGGGCAACCCGTAAGTCCTTTACGCGGACACGGCTATTCGAATAGATGATGTTAACCCTGCAGGGTGTACTTCTTCACACACGCTCTCGCCACTTACCGCCATGTACACGTCATGTACCTCGGCAACCTTCAAGCGGAAGCTTTGGCGAGGGTGTCGGCCACGACCTACCTAAACACTCAAGTCCCTAGTCCGTGTTTATCGCCTATTCTGGTTCCATCCGCAGGGAGTCCGTCCGAGGTTTCCACTAACGGCCCCGAACGGTGTGTGCAGGGTTCCCGAGACACCAAGCAGGCGAATCGGTACATCGGCCACGTGCCTACCGCAACACAGCCCACCCCTAAGGTCAGCGCAAGGCGCTCCCAAAGATGCTACAAACACCAGAAACTACTTTGCAACTCCCGGACAGAGGACAAGGGTGGTTAAGAAGCCAAGAGAGTCAATTAAGGATCCCAATGTGTGGTAGTAACTGTTTCATGGATCACAAACACAGAACCCAGTTCTTGAGGATGGCTGCAATGAGACAACCCACCATGTACTCCTATATGGCCTCTCACCGCTACCTTTACCAAATCGTGTTCACACACTTAGCTCTCAACAAGAGGGACATGTTCACACACCTCCGATTCATCCCGATGAATCGGACTGACACAACTCTAAGCAATAGCAGGCACGACAAACAAGCATGAATGAGTAGGCACAATAGGCTCAAACAACTCCTACTCATGCTAGTGGGTTTCATCTATTTACCGTGGAATGACAGGTCATGCAGAGGATAAAGGGGTTCAGCTACCGCAGCAAGTAACAGATAAATCGTTGTTGTCCTAATGCAGTAAAAGAGAGCAGGAGCGAGAGAGTGGGATTGTATCGGAATGAACAAGGGGGTTTTGCTTGCCTGGCACTTCCGAAGATAATATAGCTCTTCATCAGTGTCATCGATCTCATCGTCGAAACCACGTCTATCGAGAGGGGACAAATACCGGCAATAGAGAAGAAACACAATTAATGCAATGCACAATATGATCCCTGACATGGTAAAATGAGTGTGTTGGGCTAATGCAACTACAACCATATGGGTTTGAGCTATTTTGAACCAAAGATTCAAAGTTCAAACTCATTCATGGTCATTATTAGTGCTTTATCTTGTTCTGCACTAAACAGCAGGTTAACTTGTTTAAACATGCATGAAACCAGTACAGATAGATAGATTGGATTTTTCTGATCATTTTTCGTATATAATTTGTTTGATTTGGAGTTACGGTTGAATTACTATGAATTTTAGAAGTTTAGGCAATTTTCTGGATTTTTCTGGATAAGAATAAATCCAGAAAAGGCATTACTGCGTCAGCCTGACATCATCATGACATCAGCAGGTCAACAGGGCACGGTCCGGGTCAAACCTGACCAGTGGGGCCCACTGGTCAGTGACTCAGGATAGGTTAGTGTCATTGGCAGGTGGGACCGGTCAAAGGCCACGTCAGCACGGTCAATGCTGACGCGTGGGTCCACTGATTTTATTAAATAACCTAATTATTTTGGTTAACCAGTAACCTAATAACGTGGGTCCCACTGTCAGTGCCTAATGTTGATCCAAAAGGATTAGTTAGCCCCTAATCTAATGACGGCCACGTCGGCTAACCGACGATTAGCCGCTGGGCGCTAAGCAGGGCACGGCGGAGGTCCTCGTGCGGCCGTTTCCGGCGACGAGAGGTCGTGCGGATGGGTTCTGCGGGACCAGCGCGACGAGGCGCGTCGGACAGTGGCAACGGCGGGTGCTGGGGTGGCCAGAGTTAACGCCGGCGAGCTCAGCTGCGGCGGCCGGAGCTCGGGTGCAAGCGGGGATGGTGCTATGATGCGCGGTAGGGCGAGTGAGTGTGTGGGTTAGGCTCGTGGGGCCTCCTGAGCACGTTGATGCACTCCGACACGAGCGGCAGGAGCTGTGGCCGCGGCGGCGCCATGGCCGGCGGAACTGAGCTCACGGCTCTGGCGGTGACAGGTGCTAGAGAACGAGCTAGAGGAGGAGAACAAGGGGGAACTGGAGAGGAGCTCACTGCGGGGCTAGTAGAGGTGACGGCGGCGTCGGGGAAGCGTTGTGGCCGGCAAATCAACGGTGGCAATCTCGGGTGCCCGTCGGTGAAGACGATGACGAGGACGGCGATGTAGGGCAGCCGAGGACGCGTGAGTCGGTGGAGAGGACGAGAGAGTCGAGGCGGAGCTCCCTGGCAGGTCAAGTGAGCGCGAGGAGCACGGTGGCTGTGATTATGGCGAGCGGCGGCGGTGACCGCGCTCGATGGTGCTGCGGGAAGGGAGCAGAGGAGGGGGAAAGGTCCTAGGAGAGAGGGGAGAGGTGCAGGGGTTGAGGGCGTCTCCGTGGCGTCGTGTAGGCGCACCGGGGAGGAACCAAGCAGGCAGGGAGGGAGGAGGTGGCCGGCGCGGGTCGGACACGCGCCTCCGTCCTCCTGGCAGGGGAGGAAGACGACAGGGAGGAGGCGGTGGTGGGTTGGGCTGGCTTTGCCCAGCTTGCTGCTATAGTACCCGACCAGGTGGGCTTTGCCAGGTAAGTTCCTTCCTATTTATTATTTCATGTTTTCTATTATTTCTGTAACTTCAGGGCTTTATTAAAAATGCCAAGGCATTTCCAAAAATCATGAAACTAATCATGGCTACTGTTTAGAACATATCCAACAGTAAACATTTTAGTTTATGATTATTTGAGCATTTAAAATATTTTATAGCATTTAAATGCCCAAATGCAAATACTATATGATTTAATTCAGTGACCCTCTGTTGTCCTAGAAAAGTGTGCACCATTTTTGTCAGAGGTTCTAGACCATGGCAAAGATGATGAACATTTTATAAGGGCATTTCAGGTTCATTGAAAATAATTTTAGTAAACCCTCGTTGGTTTTAGGGGGGTGCTGGGGGTTCTGTCATCCCCAATTCAGGTTTAAGAGAAATTTAAACATGATGCAACACCAGACTAGCTAACCCAGAGCAGACCAGAACTAGGGATGTGACAACTCACCCCTACTAAACAAGAATCTCGTCCCGAGATTCAAGACGTGAGGTAAAAGGAAAGGGGGTCACAAAACTATCACAATCTTGATGATCCATTGCACCTCATAAGGTTGTTGATTCATTGCATACGGTGATCTTGACATCCTCGCTTTTGAGATCTTCATCCACGCAATGACAACGGAAAGAAACTCTACTAGGATTGATCTTCTCGAAGATCGAGCTATACAAGATCAACTCGCGGGATGAGATGTTGAAGCATCTCGAGTTGAGACACAAAACACATCAAAAGGGATGGAAGAGAGAACGACGGGGTTTGATTTGGTGGGCAACAATTCCACGCTTAGAAAGATGGTGGATGGTGTCAAGGTGGCGAGGAAATAATTGCCATGATCCCGTAACGGGGCACTTTGGAAAAGGTGACTCGAAGAACTATTCCCTTAAGTGGCAAAAAGAATTACTTTTGATTCAGAGATCATTGAAACTCTTTATACCAGCCTAAGGCAATTCACAACAATCGTTTGGAGGAGTACAAAGGGATGGCATACCCGGACTAGAATGGATGATGTGGACTACCTTGTTGAAGACAACGCAAGGGATGATTTGCTTATCATCGGAGGTGGAGGGAACCCATGGTAAGTCCACTTTTGAAGATGATATTGGACAGCAACTACCGAGAAGGGCAACCCATGGGGGATTGGCACAATGGCGGTGCAAGCTGGGAACAAGACGCAACTTGGGGAATGTTCCAACCATCATATCTGCCTGAGATTCAGATCCGATTGGTAATAGGATACTTCAGACTCAGCATGTCTGAAAAGAAAGTTTGCAACACAATTCGACGAAATGGTGTTGCGAGATTCTCGAGGAATGAACTAAGATAGCAAGCTCCAAAGCTTGAGCTGGTTCTGCTACAAGCATGTGAACACGCTGTCCCAGACAATCATGATCACATGGTAGTCTTACAACAAAACACTACCGAATTCTGGTTAGGAACCATCAACGAGGATATCGAAGTCCTTGCGTAAGTCTAGCTCTTAAGAAGAAACTTCTTCTCCTTGAACAAATCAATCAGGGGCTTGTTGTGCTAGGGATACATATAGAATGAAGGTTGCAAGTCTCCAAACCATAGAATACTTCGCACATGTGCATGACTGACTTGGGATGATTCCAAAGGAAGCAAAAACAAACTTTCTCGGATCCACGGCGACAACTTACATCAAATTCACGTGAATTAGAGGAAGTCACTTCTTTCATCCAAACATAGGCTTCATGAACGAAACACGAATATAATGCTTACAAAGTTTCCAACACTAGGTTGATGTTCAACATGAATCATGGGGGAGACAAAATGCTGCTGATGGGGTTCAACAATAACTCATCGGAATTTCCATATCACTGGACTTCCACCATCATGTGAACACGGCGATAGCATTGGTCAGACCAAAGGATGTAATGGTGTATGCTCGAGGGATCAACCACGAGTAAGACAACATTACGAACATCGTTGGTTCTGATTTGACTTGACGATAGCCCACACTCAAATCAAAGGATTGATAAGACAATAGGTCCAACAACTGATCACAGGGACCAATCGATGAATATATCATATTTCTTCAACACACACTCAAAAGGATATCCCTTAAAATGAACTAAGTCGGACAAGCTTTTATCTTCCAACTCTCCAAGTTGTTGTTTGGCTTAACCAACTAGCTCAGGGGTATCCAACACAGATTCTTGGAGAAGGGGTGGTTTAGAAGGAAACCAACTTGATCACGAGCTCAACATAACAGTCAGCGGACAACCTGGTAATACTTTCGAGAAGATATTCGGAAATCACGAACCACCGGTATGTTACTAAGCTCGAGAATAATCTTGCTTTTGAGGGCAAGATGATATGATCAAATGAGCGAGGACTTGAGAAGATCCTAACTCATCAATCGCAGTATGCACCAGGAAAATGGACTAGATGGCACGATCAACCTTAGGGTGATGATTCAATAATCAACACGCTAAGAATGAGAATATTGTCCATGAACTACCAAGCAACACGGTTGCTAGGAGTATTGATTTCACACATCACAATTCATTTGTCGGTATTCCGGTTGCAACAACACGGGGCCGTGGAATGAACGATGATGGCGAGAGTATCACTGCATCAAGAATTCATAAGAGAAGGTGCAATTCTCATGACGTTCCTAACATAAAGTGGGTAATACTTCAGGATAGAACAGAATCAAAAGCTTGATTGCATTTGATCTACGGATTACGCATCGCTTTGACCCAATCTCGGATATGGATGAGGTACTGGAGTTTGTTTCTCCTAGTCATTCCAGAACAGAATGGCTTGACGGACCACAAGAATAATAGGCATCGATAAACACGATCGCACACATACCCTTGACTATCAATTGATAGACGGCGTCGGAATACAACTAAGGAGGAACAACTCGCGGAACATATAACTTTCTAAGTTGTGGATGCGTAGGTTAGTATGTCGAGCGAAGCTCAACATTTCTTCCGGATAACCCATGCGGAAAGGGTAGAACTGGCAGAATCACAATATAGAATGGAGGACTCATCAAGAGCACTCTGGTTGTGATCTTTTGGTTTAAAATAACTCCTGCCAAGAATGGTTCATGGTAATTGGAAGAAAGATGTACCACGAACCTCGAGGACTATCACAAAGGTTACTAATATCCTAAAGGAACTAGCAACACTATCAACATTAGGTAAGTAGGGTGAATCTCGGGTTCAAGAACCCAGGAATAGAATACCTACTACTAAATGGCATCACGGGATGCTTTCAGGAATGGTGGCCAGAATTATGACACTGGGAACACAAAACATGCCTAGATTACTAGGTGACTTCCTAAACACCTAGGTTCATAATAATAACTCCAACATATATGCCGAGGCAGCGGAGTACCTCAACACACCAATTAGTGTGATTAATCTGGCCCAATGGGACATCAAAACCGGAGGAAGGGATTTTGGAAATGCTTCAGACTATTTAGAAACCTGGGATGACTCGGACAACATAACGGTTGTAAATGCTCAAAAAGATTTGAGACATCCTGCAAAATAGTGGCATGACCACTCAACATCACAATATCAAGGTTCTGGTTCAACAGGTAACATACTAAAAGTAGTAGAAACCGAATTGAGGCCTGGAACCAACAATCCTATAAGTCTCTATCATAGTAACTCGTCATCCTAATAGTTAGATGAGAAGGCCTAGTTCTTAATCCCCGTAGAAAGGAAGAAGATGACTCAGATCAGAAAGGCATGAGGTATATGGAGTAAAAAGAGCCTTACGTTCCCTTCCACAATCAATTCCCTTACATAACTAAAGCATTTCAAGACACAACTTCGACCGGTTTGGCTTCAGAATCCCACAGCAACAGGCTCGATACCAAAGCTGTCCAGACCCCGATTCCAAGTCACATAGATCTAGCCGGTAACACCTCATATCACTTTGCGGCCTCACGCGACGGTATTCCCACGGTGTCGCCTTACCATGGCCCGGGACCGTTATGCCTTTTGGCTCACGTATATGATGGTGTCGCTAGCATCCATATGACTGAGAACCCGGGCCGACATGGCTAGTCGTGAACCCAAAGCGGCACTAACCCATGGGGACCGACATACATGAATCACATCGAGCATGTCGGTCAGCAGCGTGTGAATCCGGGCTATAGCACTGGGCTAACAGGACTCTGGGAATCCGGGCTGTAGCAGGCTAGGCAGGACTCCGGATGTCACCGCTGCGTGACATTTCCAAGGGACAGAACATGTGAACGAACTGAAACACATGCCGCCAGTCAAGTGTTCTTAGCAAGAGTGCTGGGCTAGCAGGACTACGATGAACCGGTCAGAAGCGGACTACTATGGCTCAAGGAAGCACTAGACTACATTTCCCCATAAGAGAGGCTGCCAAGGATAAACAACTAGATTGTCGGATCCCACACATACCAAGCATTTCAAACATACACACAATATGCTCGATATGTGTAAATACAACATGGCATCACAACATAACTCTACGACTCAAAGTATTTATTCATTAGGCTCCGAGGAGCGACATATATTACAAACATGGGTCTCTCAACCCAAAGCATTCGTGAGCATACAAGTCAAACACATGCGGAAGCTTAACATGTCCGAGTACGTACATCTATAAATGAAAAGGCCGAGAAGGCTGACTATCTACTGATCTCGCCGAGGGCACAAGATCGTAGCTGAGGTAACAAGCTAAACGTCGAAGTCCAGACAGAACTACTAGCGAGACTGACATCTCTCTGCAAAACATAAAATAGGCAAACGTGAGTACAAATGTACCCATCAAGACTTACATTAGAACTAACTACATATGCATCATTGTCAACAAAAGGGGAAGGTGGGGTTAACTTCAGCAAGCCAGCTTTGACTCTGTGGCTATCCTGAACTACGACTGCAAGTAACTCTTTTGAGGTGGCGCACACGAGTCCACATATTCACCATATCAATACACCACTATTGATCCACTCCCGTCTTCCCACGAGAACGCCATCCATAGCACTCACGCTTATCTTGGCGCATTTTAGAGTATCCACTTTCACTTGTCTATGAACTGTACAGCAACCCAGAAGTCCTTTACATGGACACGGCTATTCGAATAGATGATGTTAACCCTGCAGGGGTGTACTTCTTCACACACGCTCTCGCCACTTACCGCCATGTACACGTCATGTACCTCGGCAACCTTCAAGCGGAAGCCTGGCGAGGGTGTCGGCCACGGCCTACCTAAACACTCAAGTCCCTAGTCCAGGTTTATCGCCTATTCTGGTTCCATCCGCAGGGAGTCCGTCCGAGGTTTCCACTAACGGCCCCGAACGGTGTGTGCAGGGTTCCCGAGACACCAAACGGGCGAATCGGTACACCGGGCCACGTGCCTACCGCAACACAGCCCACCCCTAAGGTCAGCGCTGCGTATGCCCCAAAGATGCTACAAACACCGTAAACTACTTTGCAACTCCTGACAGAGGACAAGGGTGGTTAAGAAGCCAAGAGAGTCAATTAAGGATCCCAATGTGTGGTAGTAACTGTTTCATGGATCACAAACACAGAACCCAGTTCTTGAGGATGGCTGCAATGAGACAACCCACCATGTACTCCTATATGGCCTCTCACCGCTACCTTTACCAAATCGTGTTCACACACTTAGCTCTCAACAGTAGGACATGTTCACACACCTCCGATTCATCCCCGATGAATCAGACCTGACACAACTCTAAGCAATAGCAGTACGACAAACAAGCATGAATGAGTAGGCACAACAGGCTCAAACAACTCCTACTCATGCTAGTGGGTTTCATCTATTCTTTGTGGAATGATAGGTCATGCAGAGGATAAAGGGGTTCAGCTACCGCAGCAAGTAATGTATAAATCGTTGTTGTCCTAATGCAAGAAAAGAGAGCAGGAGCGAGAGAGTGGGATTGTATCGGAATGAACAAGGGGGTTTTGCTTGCCTGGCACTTCCGAAGATAATATAGCTCTTCATCAGTGTCATCGATCTCATCGTCGAAACCACGTCTATCGAGAGGGGACAAATACCGGCAACAGAGAAGAAACACAATCAATGCAATGCACAATATGATGCATGAGCATGACATGGTAAAATGAGTGTGTTGTGCTAATGCAACTACAACCATATGGGTTTGAGCTATTTTGAACCAAAGATTCAAAGTTCAAACTCATTCATGGTCATTATTAGTGCTTTATCTTGGTCTGCACTAAACAGCAGGTTAACTTGTTTAAACATGCATGAAACCAGTACAGATGGATAGATTGGATTTTTATGATCATTTTTCATATATAATTTGTTTGATTTGGAGTTACGGTTGAATTACTATGAATTTTAGAAGTTTAGGCAATTTTCTGGATTTTTCTGAATAAGAATAAATCTAGAAAAGGCATTACTGCGTCAGCCTGACATCATCATGACATTAGCAGGTCAACGGGGCACAGTCCAGGTCAAACCTGACCAGTGGGGCCCACTGGTCAGTGACTCAGGACAGGTTAGTGTCATTGACAGGTGGGACCGGTCAAAGGCCACGTCAGCACGGTCAATGCTGACGCGTGGGTCCACTGATTTTATTAAATAACCTAATTATTTTGATTAACCAGTAACATAATAACATGGGTCCCACTGTCAGTGCCTAATGTTGATCCAAAAGGATTAGTTAGCCCCTAATCTAATGACGGCCACGTCGGCTAACCGATGATTAGCCGCCGGCAATAAGCAGGGCACGGCGGAGGTCCTCGTGCGGCCGTTTCCGGCGACGAGAGGTCGTGCGGATGGGTTCTCCGGGACCGGCGCGACGAGGCGCTGGGCCGACAAAGCTGGCAACGGCGGGTGCTGGGGTGGCCGGAGTTGACGCCGGCGAGCTCAGCTGCCGCGGCCGGAGCTCGGGTGCAAGCGGGGATGGTGCTACGATGCGCGGTAGGGCGAGTGTGTGTGTGGGTTAGGCTCCTGTGGCCTCCTGAGCACGTTGATGCGCTCCGACACGAGCGGCAGGAGCTGTGGCCGCGGCGGCGCCATGGCCGGCGAAACTGAGCTCACGGCTTTGGCGGTGACAGCTGCTAGAGAACGAGCTAGAGGAGGAGAACAATGGGGGAACTGGAGAGGAGCTCACTGCGGGGCTTGTAGAGGTGACGGCGGCGTCGGGGAAGCGCTGTGGCCGGCGAATCAACGGTGGAAATCTCGGGTGCCCATCGATGAAGACGATGACGAGGACAATGATGTAGGGCAGCCGAGGACGCGTGAGTCGGTGGAGAGGACGAGAGAGTCAAGGCGGAGCTCCCTGGCAGGTCGAGTGAGTGCGAGGAGCATGGTGGCTGTGATTATGGCGAGCGGCGGCGGCGACCGCGCTCGGTGGTGCTGCGGGAAGGGAGCAGAGGAGGGGGAAAGGTCCTGGGAGAGAGGGGAGAGGTGCAGGGGGCCGAGGGCGTCTCCGTGGCGTCGTGTAGGCGCACCGGGGAGGAACCAGGCAGCGGGAGGGAGGAGGTGGCCGGGCGCTGGGCGGACTGCGCCTCAAATCCTCTGGCAGGAGGAAGACGACAGGGAGGAGGCGGTGGTGGCCTGGGCTGGCTTTTCCTAGCTGGCTGCTACAGTACCCGGCCAGGTGGGCTTTGCCAGGTAAGTTCCTTCCTATTTATAATTTCATGTTTTCTCTTATTTCAGAACTTCAGGGCTTTTATTAAAATGCTGTGGCATTTCCAAAAATCATGAAACTAATCATGGCTACTTTATTTAGAACATATCCAACAGTAAACATTTTAGTTTATGATTATTTGAGCATTTAAAATATTTTATAGCATTTAAATTCCCAAATGCAAATACTATATGATTTAATTCAGTGACCCTCTATTGTCCTAGAAAAGTGTGCACCATTTTTGTCAGAGGTTCTAGACCATGGCAAAGATGATGAACATTTTATAAGGGCATTTCAGGTTCATTGAAAATAATTTTAGTAAACCCTAGTTGGTTTCAGGGGGGTGCTGGGGGTTCTGTCATCCCCATTTCAGGTTTAAGAGAAATTTAAACATGATGCAACACCAGACTAGCTAACCTAGTGCAGACCAGAACTAGGGATGTGACAACATCACTATAGACGATTGAAGGGGCCATCGAACCTTTCGTCGACAGCACAATGGAACTCTCAATGAAAGCACCAATGTCGGTGTAAAAACAGGCGGATCTCGGGTAGGGGGTCCCGAACTATGCGTCTAGGATCGATGGTAACAGGAGACGGGGACACGATGTTTACCTGAGTTCGGCCCTCTCTATGGAGGTAATACCCTACTTCCTGCTCGATTGATCTTGATGAATATGAGTATTACAAGAGTTGATCTACCACGAGATCGTAATGGCTATACCCTAGAAGTCTAGCATGTATGACTATGGTAATGAATATATCCGCCATCCGTACTACGCCCTCCGGTTTATATAGACACCAGAGGGATCTAGGGTTACATAGAGTCGGTTACATAAGAAGGAATCTTCATAGTTGATCGCCAAGCTTGCCTTCCACGCCAAGGAGAGTCCAATCCGGACACGGGTACAGTCTTCGGCCTTCATGTCTTCACAACCCATCAGTCCGGCCCATGGATAACAGGCCGGGCGCCCGAGGACCCCTTAGTCCAGGACTCCCTCACCCCCCAATGAAGAGGATTATGAACCTCACATTAACCAAGACACATATGACGAAGGAGAATTCTTCCAAGAAACACGTATTTCCAAAAAACGTTTCAAGAACCGCTCTACTCCACCCCAGAACATTGAAGTAGACAACGATAGTGAATCCGACTTCACCCCTGAGCCGAAACAAGAAGAGCCGGAATAAGAGGAAGTTACTGCTGCAGATGACCTGTCAATGCTTGAACGATTACGTAAAGGTGGCCTTCCACATGATGATGCATTTGTTAATGATGATGATGAGCATGTCATTACCGATAGTGATGATGATGATGGATTTATTAATGATGATGATGATGAGCACGTCATTACCGATAGTGATTATTAAGTATTCAAATTTGTATGTTGTACTTGATTTATATAGTTATTTGTATGATTGTATGATTTATATAGTTGGCATGTATAATTTTCTTACTTTATATGATTGTTTCTTATACATAGTGCCATGGTCTTGATGTCCGTCCCCGTCAGCCCTCGCCCGCTTTATGATTCGGATGTGGTAAATTCTCTTTCATAACTATTTGTTGCATTTCGCATTTATGACAATTATGGCCATCAAGTTGACATAGAGATATTTTAATCTAGGAGGTATGTGAACCGGAATTTGAAACCGACCCTCTTGTCGAGAAGTTAAATTTAGTTGAAAAAGAAAATGAGTATTTGAAGAAAAAATTAGAAGAATTGAAGAAGATAAGATGACATTAGAGTTGTATGTTGCCGATGTCATCGATGATCACAAGATGAAGATGAATGCAATGTGCTTGAAGATGGATGCAATGCGCCTGAAGCTTAAGAAGATTAGGAAATATGCCATTGATAATGAGGCTTGGTATCATTATGCCGTTGGATCAATTGTTACCTTAGTTGCGATCTTCCTCACATTTGTTGTGATGAGGGTAAGTTTTCTCTAGTGTTTTGCTTTACAAATGGATACTTAGCTTATTAGAAGAAGAAGAAGATAAAGAAGAGGAGAGGAGAAAAAGAAAGAGAAGAAAAAAATCTTCTTCTTCTTCTTCTTCTTCTTCTTCTTCTTCTTCTTCTTCTTCTTCTTCTTCTTCTTCTTCTTCTTCTTCTTCTTCTTCTTCTTCTTCTTCTTCTTCTTCTTCTTCTTCTTCTTCTTCTTGTTGTTCTTCTTCTTCTTCTTCTTCTTCTTCTTCTTCTTCTTCTTCTTCTTCTTCTTCTTCTTCTTCTTCTTCTTCTTCTTCTTCTTCTTCTTCTTCTTCTTCTTCTTCTTCTTCTTCTTCTTCTTCTTCTTCTTCTTCTTCTTCTTCTTCTTCTTCTTCTTCTTCTTCTTCTTCTTCTTCTTCTTCTTCTTCTTCTTCTTCTCCTCCTCTTCTTCCTCCTCTTCTTCCTCCTTCTACTCTTCTTCTTCATCTTCTTCTCCTCCTCCTCTTCCTCCCTCCTCCTCCTCCTTCTCCTCTTCTTCTTCTTCTTCTCCCTCCTCCTCTTCCTCCCTCCTCCTCCTCCATCTACTCTTCTTCTTCTTCTAAATGAAAACTAAAACTAATCTAAAAAAACTAACTAAAATAAACTAAAACTAAAACTAAAACTAAAATTAAACTAAAACTAAAACTAAACTAATACTAAAATTAAAACAGAAACTAAACTAAAAGAAACTAAAAAAGGGGGGAAGAACTCACCTGCAGGGGATCGCCGGTGGAGGAGGCGCGGGGCAGCCGGTGGATGGGAGGGCGGCCACTGGAGGAGGCGGCGGCCCGGTGGAGGGGGAGGCCGGACAACCGTGGCAGGACGGGCGGGGGGAAGGAGGGAGGGGCTTGGGCGAGGGGCGGCGGCAACCCGGTGGAGGGGGAGGCGGATAGCACATGGACGGGCGGGGACGCAGGGAGGGGCGAGGCGGTGGGCGAGGGGCGGCGGGGCGGCGGCGATCGGGCGAGGGGGCGGCGGCGGTGCGGTGGAGGTTGGGGCGCCGCAGGGGAGTGGTGCGGGGCGACGGGGCGAGGGGCGACGGGGCAAGGGGGCGGTGGCGGGTAGTCGGAGAGAGAGGATGAGAGAAACACACACACACACACACACACACACAGAGAGAGAGAGAGAGAGAGAGAGAGAGAGATGCGGCCAGGGTGGGGCTCGGCCCGTTAGTTAGGTCAACTCTTTCCCATCCGCCATCCTTTGTCGTCTGCTATTTTGCTCTTTGCCGTCTGCTAGCAGACGGCTAAGAGGGGGGCCATTAGGTTTTTTCTATGCAGCTCATTAGTGGGGCCCACCTCTCTCTTTGCCGCCCGCCAGCTGACGGCAAAGATTCTTTGCCATCCGCTAGCGAACGACAAAGAAGTGGCTGACGACAAAGACCATCTTTGCCATCGGCCAGTTCTTTGCCGTCTGCTTTCCTCAGAAGCTGACGGCAAGGTTTTCTTCTTGCCGTCACCCGGGACGACAAAGAAAAGGCAGACGACAAATAAGCTAATTCCAGTAGTGCAAGTAGAGATACTACTTGTGCTTCCGAATACCCTTAAACCCAGTTTTTCCATGAGAGTCCACTATATCTACCTATGGATTGAGTAAGATCCTTCAAGTAAGTTGTCATTGTTGCATGCAATAAAAATTGCTCCCTAAATATGTATGATTTATTAGTGTGGAGAAAATGAGCTTTATACGATCTTGTGATGTGGAAGAAATAAAAGGGATGGACTGCATAATAAAGTCCATATCACAAGTGGCAATATAAAGTGACGTTCTTTCGCATTAAGATCTTGTGCATCCAACCATAAAAGCACTTGACAACCTCTGCTTCCCTCTGCGAAGGGCCTATCTTTTATTTTCGTCTTATGCTTTATGCAAGAGTCACGGTGACCTTCACCTTTCCTTTTGACGTTTTATCCTTTGGCAATCACATTGTGTTGGAAAGATCCTGATATATATATATATATATATATATATATATATATATATATCCAATTGGATGTAAGTTATCATGAACTATTATTGTTGACATTACCCTTGAGGTAAAAGGTTGGGAGGCAACATTATAAGCCCCTATCTTTCTCTGTGTTCGATTAAAACTCCATACCCATAAGTATTGCGTGAGTGTTAGCAATTGTGAAAGACTAAATGATAATTGAGTACGTGGACTTGCTGAAAAGCTCTTATATTGACTCTTTCCAATGTTATGATAAATTGCAATTGCTTCAACGACCGAGATTATAGTTTGTTAGTTCTCAATGAAGTTTCTGATTCACACTTTACATTGTGAATAGATTATTACTTGAGCATAAGAAATCATATGGCCATATCTATATATGTTACTGTTATAAGAATGATCATGATGCCCTCATGTCCATATTTTATTTTATCGACACCTCTATCTCTAAACATGTGGACATATTTTTCTCTCTGCGCAGCCCAGCAGAGCGCAGCCAGCGCCGAACCCCTTTCTGATCGGCCACCCGATCCCCTCCCGCTCGCCCTGTCTCGCTGACAGCGGGGCCCGCTGTTTCTTCCTCCTCTCGCAAGCCATGAGCTCGGCCGGTGCAACGACTACGCCACCGTCGAATCCCGCGATCCACGGGATCCTCTTCCCCGATTCGCCCCCTCCTCCAAGCACCACTCCCCGTATATATACTCCCCTCCCTCGACCCGTTCCCCTCCTTTCCCCACACAAAGAATCTCCGTTGCCTCCCCTATTTCTCGCCGGAGCCGAGCGCCGCCGCCGCAACATTGTTGCCCTAACTCACCACCCCGACCACCTAGCCGCCACTTGAGATCACCACCGTAACCCCCTCGCTCACCCGCACCTCCGGTTCCCTCTCGCGAGCCCTAAACCCACTAGAGCCCCGCCAGCCGACGACCACCGTATACACTCGCCGCCCCGAGCTCACCGCCGCCCGTCTCCATCGTCTACGAGCGCACCGGCGACCATCGTTGGAACCGCCTTCGACCGCTGCATCCCCTGGTCTCCTCCGCCAACCACGCCGACGACCGGAGTGCCGCCAACGACGACGTCCGAGCCGCATCGTCGACGACCACCCCACTGTAAGCCGGCCAACTCTCCACCTCCGTTCGATCTTATTTCAACGCTCTAGATTAGATCTATCTAATAGTTTGGTTTTTTATATAGATCGGTTTAGTTCGATTTATTATCGGTTCAGGTCAAACCGTCTCGCCGGGTTCTTTTTATTAAACACGCATGTACGGTTTTGTTAAGTATCTCCCGAGCGCAGTTTAGTTGCAGATCGCCCATCTCTTAGCCCATTAGCAGTAGGCCACGTAGCCCTATTCGATCTGTTTTTTGTGTGGTTATTTTCGTTTCTGTTTTTAGAAATAGAAAAGTTTCAATCTTAAATACTTCTTGTGTGCTTATCCAAATTGAGTGATTCTTTTTGCATTAGATTCAAAATTTGTTGAAGTTTCTGTCTATGTACTTAGTTTTAAATTTTGAGTATTTTAAAATTGAGTTTGCATGAATTTTCTCAAATTAGTATTTTGGCCATAACTTGAGTTTGAAAATAGATTTTGATTTGATTCTTTTTGCTCCTTGTCACTAGTAGAATTTATTATACAGTAGTATTTAGTATTATGTTTTAGGGTATTTTAAATTAGTGTTTTAGCAAAAACAATACTGTTTTCTATGTAGTATTGTTTTGTTTGTAACTTAGTGAGTTTTATTTAGATTTAATTAGTTCTTTTTGCAAAGTTCTGTTGATTGTAATATACTTCTGTTAGACTTCAGTAGATAATTTTAGACTTTATTTTTATTAGTTTTGCTACTATTTAGGATTTCAGTTTAGCATAGTAGTACGTATATAGTGTATGTAATAGCTAGTATTGTAGTTATTTTTGCTAGAAACTATTTTAGATAAAAAAATTCTGTTGTTTTGATGGAAATATATTTTATTTTCTGTTAAGTAATTGTTTAGATTAATTTAGTGTGGTTATGAAAGTTATTGGTTAATATTGTGTGTGTTGGTTTTCCCTAGTTTTTCTTTAAAGTTTTCTTTGGATATTTATTTTGACCTCTTTGATTTCATTATTGTTTTCTTTATTTATTTTATTTAGTTAAGTGTTATTTTGATTTATAGAATTGATTGCTTATGTGAATACTACATTTGATTATATAGATTTCAACGGAGTGGCGAATAGTTCTACCAATTTATTATTCTAAGAGCGTTATTATCTTCATCGACTTACCAGTCAAGTTCAATTTGACCATGTTTTTCATACCTATGTTTTATTTGCATATAGTAGCACCCTTACAATAATCCTCCAGTAGTGTTATTGAATCTTGTAGTTGAGTAGAATGCATGAGGTAGGAACCCATCTCCCTGTTATCAAGCCCGGGACGTTATATAGTTTTAATGCTACGCTATAGTAGACGGTGTTTGGTATGAGTGCACGAGAGTGTGAAGAAGGGGGACTCTGCGTCAATGGCGACAACTTCGTGATGGCATCAGCAAGGACTGCATCTTCAGGATTCCAAGACCTCAAGATTTCGAGACTCGAGACAAGAATTCAATACACACTACTGGGTGAAGGACGGTTGACGGGCACCCTGGAGAAACCAGTGGATGGACGGGATGCATGGAGAAGCGCCATGACATCTTGCGGAAAGCTTCACCCAGACTCAAAAGAGACGGAAGAATACTTCATGCTCGAAAGCTTACTTGTGCAACCGCAGGTCACTATGGGCTCTGGCTTGGTTGACCTTAGTGGTGACTCTGGCTGGGACCATGCTAGCAGATGTAGAACTACGGTAGGGTTGGATGAGCACCGGACAATGGTCAGGGGAACTCTTCGGAAGACCATGTTTCGATCGTCCTATTCTCAAACATCATGAAGTGCGAGGATGAAAAGGGAGGGATCGAATCTTGTGGGTGAAGTGTACAAACCTCTGCAGAGGGTTAAAACCAATTTGAGCATCTGGACTTGGATCTATCTCAGAACTCTCACCACCTGACTGATAACATAACTGTGGGCAACTTATGATGATTTTGGGCTATGAGACATCGGTTGGCGGAACCATTTCATGAGAGAAAACTCCATAGTACAGACTCCTGATATTCCTTTGATGTAGGAAAAAATAAAACCAGCTTTTACGCAAACAAAACTGAGATACAGAGCCACAAAGCCATATTGCATATAGTATAGTTTATCACCTGTTTTTATTATAGTGATCTTGCCGGTACATTCAATGTACTGACCTACACGGCAGCAACGTATCATGTTGCAGGATTATTTCTTACGACGAGTGATTTTTGTTGTTGGGTTACGGTCTACACTCAACCTGCCGATGGCGTTGATGGGACCCACACCCGATTGATTGTTTCCGCTGATACTATGAGGTATATATCAGTTTTACGTTATTTATACATGTGATTGCACTTTGATATATACA
The DNA here is from genome assembly GCA_021605145.1 of Aegilops bicornis. NCBI lineage: Eukaryota > Viridiplantae > Streptophyta > Magnoliopsida > Poales > Poaceae > Aegilops > Aegilops bicornis. The sequence goes on from CM038673.1 coordinate 152,486,994, forward strand.
TTGATGTACTGTGTGTGCTAGCATACCGATCCAGGGATGGCACAGATGCACAGAGACTTGACCGTCCGAGGTCGGGTCGCTACAGATATGGTATGAGAGCCAGGTTGACTGTAGGAGGTGACCCTAGAAATCGGAAAGCCCTAGGGAAGGAAATCTCCAAAACTTTATTTTGAAAAACATCCTTTACCTCTCATCTTTTCAGATTTTATCTAATAGTTCCTCTTACCTCAAATAGTTAGAATATACCCCGTCCCCTTTTGACCACACGGAGGATCAATTCAATCCGCTCTAAGAAGGACAAGATATCGGACAACTGATGGCCTCTTCAAAGTAACAAGGATTTCACCATGCATTAGAAGAGTTGAATCTGCAATAGTTGAACACTCCGAAGACTTAAAGAATTTGAAGAATCTAAAGAATTATTTTACCTTTGGAAGACCAAACCCCTGTTATATACTTACGATAGATGCGACGATTTGTGAGCTGCTGTTTGTTTGATGTTTTTTCTAACAGCCACAAAATAAAACCCGTTTCTTCAAAACTATTGTTTGTATTGCGTGTATCTCCTTCTATCTTCCGTATCTCATCCCAAATTCCTTGGACCCAATACATGATGAATGAAGATGGAGTTCTATTTCTAGGATCAATGACACAGCCAGAGGTAGCACAATGGATACGAAACATGGAAGATTGCATGAAGGAGCTCCGTATTGAAGGAGAGTATATGGTTCCATACACCTTACAGCGCATCACACAAGGTGCCGCAACATGGCGAGAGATACACCGAGCTATACAAGGATGGAATGGAGCAAGAACTTGGGAGGAATTCAAGAAGACTCTGATGAGATCACGTCTTATCCGGAAGCACCGTGATAACCCGATGAAGAAAACTTGTGCATGCATGATATGTGGAGAAGTAGGACACACCCATGAGGAACACAAGGATGTATGCTCTCGTTGTGTGGCGAATCACCCAGCTGAAGATGTTGGGGAACGTTGCATAAAACAAAAAATTTCCTACGTTCACCAAGATCCATCTATGAGTTCATCTAGCAACGAGTGTGAGAGATGCATCTACATACCCTTTGTAGATTGCGTGCTGAAGCGTTCAAGAGAACGAGATTGAGGGAGTCGTTCTCGTCGTGATCCGAATCACCGGAGATCCTAGCGCCGAACGGACGGCACCTCCGCGATCAACACACGTACGGTCAGTGTGACGTCTCCTCCGTCTTGATCCAGCAAGGGGGAAGGAGAGGTTGATGAAGATCCAAAGAAGACGACGGGCGTGGTGGTGGATGCGGCGATCACCTTGACGGGGCTTTGCCGAGCCTGCGAGAGGAGAGGTAGCAGGAGAGGAGGCGCCAAGATGCCGGGTCCAGCTGCCCTCCTCCCCTCCTTTATATAGGCCCCCAGGGGGGGCGTCGGCCCTGGAGATCCAATCTTCCAGGGGGCGGCGGCCAAGGGGGGAGACTTGCCCCCCAAGGCAAGTGGGGCGCCCCCCCACCCTAGGGCTTCCAACCCTAGGCGCAGAAGGGCCCAAGTGGGGGGCGCACCAGCCCACCAGGGGCTGGTTCCCTCCCACTTCAGCCCATGGGGCCCTCCGGGATAGGTGGCCCCACCCGGTGGACCCGGGACCCTTCAGTGGTCCCAGACAATACCCAGTAACCCCAAATTCTCCCGATGGCCGAAATAGCACTTCCTATATATAATTCTTTACCTCCGGACCATTACGGAACTCCTCGTGACATCCGGGATCTCATCCAGGACTCCGAACAACATTCGGTTTGCTGCATACTCATATTCATACAACCCTAGCGTCACCGAACCATAAGTGTGTAGACCCTACGGGTTCGGGAGACATGCAGACATGACCGAGACGGCTCTCCGGTCAATAACCAACAGCGGGATCTGGGTACCCATGTTGGCTCCCACATGCTCTTCGATGATCTCATCGGATGATCCACGATGTCGAGGATTCAAGCAACCCCGTATACAATTCCCTTTGTCAAACGGTATGTTACTTGCCCGAGATTCGATCGTCGGTATCCCAATACCTCGTTCAATCTCGTTACCGGCAAGTAACTTTACTGCATTCATAATGCATGATCCCGTGACCAGACACTTGGTCACTTTGAGCTCATTATGATGATGCACTACCGAGTGGGCCCAGTGATACCTCTCCGTAATACGGAGTGACAAATCTCAGTCTCGATCCGTGTCAACCCAACAGACACTTTCGGAGATAACTGTAGTGCACCTTTATAGTCACCCAGTTACGTTGTGACGTTTGGAACACCCAAAGCACTCCTACGGTATCCGGGAGTTACACGATCTCATGGTCTAAGGAGGAGATACTTGACATTGGAAAAGCTCTAGCAAAATGAACTACACGATCTTGTGCTATGCTTAGGATTGTCTTGTCCATCACATCATTCTCCTAATGATGTGATCCCGTTATCAACGACATCCAATGTCCATAGTCAGGAAACCATGACTATCTTGTTGATCAACGAGCTAGTCAACTAGAGGCTCACTAGGGACATGTTGTGGTCTATCTATTCACACGTGTATTACGATTTCCGGATAATACAATTATAGCATGAATAAAAGACAATTATCACGAACAAGGAAATATAATAATAATCCTTTTATTATTGCCTCTAGGGCATATTTCCAACAGTCTCCCACTTGCACTAGAGTCAATAATCTAGTTAAATTGTGATGAATCGAACACCCATAGAGTTCTGGTGTTGATCATGTTTTGCTCGCGGAAGAGGTTTATTCAACGGATCTGCGACATTCAGATCCGTATGCACTCTGCAAATTTCTATGTCTCCATCTTGAACATTTTCACGAATGGAGTTGAAGCGACGCTTGTTGTGCCTGGTCTTCTCGTGAAACCTGGGCTCCTTGGCAAGTGCAATAGCTCCAGTGTTGTCACAGAAGAGTTTGATTGGCCTCGATGCATTGGCTATGACTCCTAGGTCGGTGATGAACTATTTCACCCAAATTGCTTCATGCGCTGCCTCCGAGGCTGCCATGTACTCCGCTTCACACGTAGATCCCGCCACGACGCTCTGCTTGCAGCTGCACCAGCTTACTGCTGCACCATTCAACATATACACGTATCTGGTTTGTGACTTAGAGTCATCCAGATCTGTGTCGAAGCTAGCATCGATGTAACCCTTTACGGCAGCTCTTCGTCACCTCCATAAACGAGAAACATGTCCTTAGTCCTTTTCAGGTACTTCAGGATATTCTTGACCGTTGTCCAGTGTTCCTTGCCGAGACTACTTTGGTACCTTCCTACCAAACTTACGGCAAGGTTTACATCAGGTCTGGTACACAGCATGGCATACATAATAGAACCTATGACTAATGCATAGGGGATGACACTCATCTCTTCTATATCTTCTGCCGTGGTCGGACATTGAGCTGAGCTCAATTTCACACCTTGTAATACAGGCAAGAACCCTTTCTTGGACTGATCCATTTTGAACTTCTTCAATATCTTTTCAAGGTATGTGCTTTGTGACAGACCTATGAGGCGTCTCGATCTATCTCTATAGATCTTGATGCCTAATATATAAGCAGCTTCTCCAAGGTCCTTCATTGAAAAACTTTTATTCAAGTAGGCCTTAATGTTGTCCAAGAGTTCTATATCATTTCCCATCAAAAGTATGTCATCTACATATAATATGGGAAATGCTACTGAGCTCCCACTCACTTTCTTATGTAAACGCAGGCTTCTCCATAAGTCTGCATAAACCCAAACGCTTTGATCATCTCATCAAAGCGAATGTTCCAACTCCGAGATGCTTGCACCAGCCCATAAATGGATCATTGGAGCTTGCATACCTTGTTAGCATTCTTAGGGTCGACAAAACCTTCCGGCTGCATCATATACAGTTCTTCCTTAAGATAGCCGTTAAGGAATGCCGTTTGGCGTCCATTTGCCATATCTCATAATCATAGTATGCGGCAATTGCTAACATGATTCGGACGGACTTCAGCTTCGCCACGGAGAGAAAGTCTCATCATAGTCAATTCCTTGAACTTGCCGATAACCTTTAGTGACAAGTCGAGCTTTATAGATGGTAACATTACCATCCGCGTCCGCCTTCTTCTAAAAGATCCATTTTGTTTTCTATCGTCCGCCCGATCATCGGGCAAGTCTGTCAAAGTCCATACTTTTTTTCATACATGGATCCTATCTCGGATTGCATGGCTTCAAGCCATTTGTTGGAATCTGGGCCCGCCATTGCTTCTTCATAGTTCGAAGGTTCACCGTTGTCTAACAACATGATTTCCGTGACAGGGGTTGCCATACCACTGGTGTGGAACGTGTCCTTGTGGACCTCACGTTCAAGAGCAACTTGATCCGAAGTGCCTTGATCATCATCATTAATTTTCTCTCCAGTCGGTGTAGGCACCACAGGAACATTTTCCTGAGCTGCACTACTTTCCGGTTCAAGAGGTAGTACTTCATCGAGTTCTACTTTCCTCCCACTTACTCCTTTCGAGATAAACTCTTTTTCAAGAAAGGATCCGTTCTTGCCAACAAAGATCTTGCCTTCGGATCTGAGGTAGAAGGTATACCCAATGGTTTCCTTAGGGTATCCTATGAACACGCATTTTTCCGACTTGGGTTCGAGCTTTTCAGGTTGAAGTTTCTTGACATAAGCATCGCATCCCCAAACTTTTAGAAACGACAGCTTAGGTTTCTTCCCAAACCATAATTCATACGGTGTCGTCTCAACGGATTTAGACGGTGCCCTATTTAAAGTGAATGTAGCTGTCTCTAGAGCGTATCCCCAAAATGAAAGCCATAAATCGGTAAGAGACATCATAGATCGCACCATATCCAATAGAGTGCGATTACGACGTTCGGACACACCGTTACGCTGAGGTGTTCCAGGCGGCGTGAGTTGTGAAACGATTCCACATTTCCTTGAGTGTGTACCAAATTCGTGACTTAAATATTCTCCTCCACGATCTGATCGTAAGAACTTTATTTTTCGGTCACGTTGATTCTCTACCTCATTCTGAAATTCCTTGAACTTTTCAAAGGTCTCAGACTTGTGTTTCATCAAGTAGACATACCCATATCTACTCAAGTCATCGGTGAGAGTGAGAACATAATGATATCCTCCATGAGCCTCAACGCTCATTGGACCGCACACATCGGTATATATGATTTCCAATAAGTTGGTTGCTCGCTCCATTGTTCCGGAGAATGGAGTCTTGGTCATTTTGCCCATGAGGCATGGTTCGCATGTGTCAAATGATTCATAATCGAGAGACTCTAAAAGTCCATCAGAATGGAGCTTCTTCATACGCTTGACACCAATGTGACCAAAGGCGGCGATTACCACAAGTATGTGGGACTATCGTTATCAACTTTACATCTTTTGGTATTCACACTATGAATATGTGTAATATTACGCTCGAGATTCATTAAGAATAAACCATTGACCATCGGAGCATGACCATAAAACATATCTCTCATATAAATAGAACAACCATTATTCTCGGATTTAAATGAGTAGCCATCTCGTATTAAACGAGATAATGATACAATGTTCATGCTCAAACTTGGCACTAAATAACAATTGTTGAGGTTTAAAACTAATCTCGTAGGTAAATGTAGAGGTAGCGTGCCGACGGCGATCACATCGACCTTGGAACCATTCCCGACGCGCATCGTCACCTCATCCTTCGCCAGTCTCCATTTATTCCACAGCTCCTGCTGTGAGTTAAAATATGAGCAACGACACCGGTATCAAATACCCAGGAGTTACTACGAGTACTGGTAAGGTACACAGCAATTACATGTATATCAAATATACCTTTAGTGTTGCCGGCCTTCTTGTCCGCTAAGTATTTGGGGCAGTTCCGCTTCGGTGGCCCTTCCCTTTGAAATATATTCACTCAGTCTCAGGATTTTGTCCATTCTTTGACTTCTTCCCGGCAACTTGCTTACTGGGCGCGGCAACATCCTTGCCGTCCTTCTTGAAGTTCTTCTTACCCTTGCCCTTCTTGAACTTAGTGGTTTTATTAACCATCAACACTTGATGTTCTTTCTTGATTTCAACCTCTGCTGACTTCAGCATTGAGAATACTTCAGGAATGGTCTTCACCATCCCCTGCATATTGTAGTTCATCACAAAGCTCTTGTAGCTCGGTGGGAGCGACTGAAGGATTCTGTCAATGACCGCCTCGTCTGGGAGGTTAATGTCCAGTCGACAAAGGTTGTGCAACCTGCAGACATTTTGAGTATGTGCTCACCGACATAACTGTTTTCCTCCATCTTACAACTATAGAACTTGTCGGAGACTTCATATCTCTCGACCGGGCATGAGCTTGGAAAACCATTTTCAGCTCCTCGAACATCTCATATGCTACGTGTTGCTCAAAACGCTTTTGGAGCCCCAGTTCTAAGTCAGAAAGCATGCCGCCTGAACGAGGGAGTAATCATCAAGACGAGACTGCCAAGCATTCATAATGTCTTGGTTCCTGCAGGATGGGTGCTTCACCTAAGCGGTGCTTCGGGACATATTGTTTCTTGGCTGCTATGAGGATGATCCTCGGGTTAGGACCCGATCCGAATAGTTGCTGCCATCGCCTTTCAGCTTGGTTTTCTCTAGGAACGCGTTGAAGTTCATGGTGACATGAGCGTTGGCCATTTGATCTACAAGACATTTTGCAAAGATTTTAGACTAATGTTCATGATAATTAAGTTCATCTAATCAAATTATTTAATGAACTCCCACTCAGATTTGACATCCCTCTAGTCATCTAAGTATTACATGATCCGAGTCGACTAGGCTGTGTCCGATCATCACGTGAGACGGACTAGTCATCGTCGGTGAACATCTCCATGTTGATCGTATCTTCCATACGACTCATGTTCGACCTTTCGGTCTCTTGTGTTCCGAGGCCATGTCTGTACATGCTAGGCTCGTCAAGTTAACCCTAAGTGTTTTGCATGTGTAAAACTGTCTTACACCCGTTGTATGTGAACGTAAGGATCTATCACACCCGATCATCACGTGGTGCTTGAAGCATTTAACTTTAGCAACGGTGCACAGTTAGGGGGAACACTTTCTTGAAATTATTATAAGGCATCATCTTATTTACTACCGCCGTTCTAAGTAAACAAGGTGCATAAAACATAATAAACATCACATGCAATTATATAAAGTAGTGACATGATATGGCCAATATCATATAGCTCCTTTGATCTTCATCTTCGGGGCTCCATGATCATCTTGTCCCGGCATGACACCATGATCTCCATCATCATGATCTCCATCATCATGATCTCCATCATCGTGTCTCCATGAAGTTGCTCGCCAACTATTACTTCTACTACTATGGCTAACACGTTTAGCAATAAAGTAAAGTAATTTACATGGCGTTGAATCAATGACACGCAGGTCATACAATAATTAAGACAACTCCTATGGCTCCTGCTGGTTGTCATACTCATCGACATGCAAGTCGTGATTCCTATTACAAGAACATGATCTCGTACATCACAATATATCATTCATCATTCATCACAACTTACGGCCATATCACATCACATGACAATTGTTGCAAAAACAAGTTAGACGTCCTCTAATTGTTGTTGCATCTTTTACGTGGCTGCAATTGGGTTCTAGCAAGAACGTTTTCTTACCTAGGAATAACCACAACGTGATTTGTCAACTTCTATTTACCCTTCATAAGGACCCTTTTCGTCGAATCCGCTCCAACTAAAGTGGGAGAGACAGACACCCGCTTAGCCACCTTATGCAACTAGTGCATGTCGATTCGGTGGAACCTGTCTCATGTAAGCGTATGTGTAAGGTCGGTCCGGCCGCTTCATCCCACAATACCGCTGAAGCAAAATAAGACTAGTAGCGGCAAGAAAGTTGACAACATCTACGCCCACAACAAATTGTGTTCTACTCGTGCAAAAGAGAACTACGCATAGACCTAGCTCATGATGCCACTGTTGGGGAACGTTGCATAAAATAAAAAAATTCCTACGTTCACCAAGATCCATCTATGAGTTCATCTAGCAACGAGTGTGAGAGATGCATCTACATACCCTTTGTAGATTGCGTGCGGAAGCGTTCAAGAGAACGGGGTTGAGGGAGTCGTTCTCGTCGTGATCCAAATCACCGGAGATCCTAGCGCCGAACGGACGGCACCTCCGCGTTCAACACACGTATGGTCAGTATGACGTCTCCTCCGTCTTGATCCAACAAGGGGGAAGGAGAGGTTGATGAAGATCTAGCAGCACGACGACGTGGTGATGGATGCAGCAGTCACCGCACCAGGGCTTCGCCGAGCTTCTGCGAGAGGGAGAGGTGTAGCAGGGGAGAGGGAGGCGCCAAGATGCCGGGTCCAGCTGCCCTCCCTCCCCCCTCCTTTATATAGGCCCCCAGGGGGGGCGTCGGCCCTGGAGATCCAATCTTCCAGGGGGCGGCGGCCAAGGGGGGAGACTTGCCCCCCAAGGCAAGTGGGGCGCCCCCCCACCCTAGGGCTTCCAACCCTAGGCAGGGGGGCCCAAGTGAAGCACCAGCCCACTAGGGGCTGGTTCCCTCCACTTCAGCCCATGGGGCCCTCCGGGATAGGTGGCCCCACCGGTGGACCCCGGACCCTTTCGGTGGTCGGTACAATATCGGTAACCCCAAATTCTCCCGATGGCGAAATAGCACTTCCTATATATAATTCTTTACCTCCGGACCATTCCGGAACTCCTCGTGACGTCCGGGATCTCATCCGGGACTCGAACAACATTCGGTTTGCTGCATACTCATATTCATACAACCCTAAGCGCCACCGAACCTTAAGTGTAGACCCTACGGGTTCGGGAGACATGCAGACATGACCGAGACGGCTCTCCGGTGAATAAACAACAGCGGGATCTGGATACCCATGTTGGCTCCCACATGCTCCTCGATGATCTCATCGGATGAACCACGATGTCGAGGATTCAAGCAACCGCGTATACAATTCCCTTTGTCAAACGGTATGTTACTTGCCCGACATTCGATCGTCGGTATCCCAATACCTCGTTCAATCTCGTTACCGGCAAATAACTTTACTCGTACCAATGCATGATCCCGTGACCAGACAATTGGTCACTTTGAGCTCATTATGATGATGCACTACCGAGTGGGCCCAGTGATACCTCTCCGTAATACGGAGTGACAAATCCCAGTCTCGATCCGTTTCAACCCAACAGACACTTTCGGAGATAACTGTAGTGCACCTTTATAGTCACCCAGTTACGTTGTGACGTTAGGAACACCCAAAGCACTCCTACGCTATCCGGGAGTTACACGATCTCATGGTCTAAGGAAGAGATACTTGACATTGGAAAAGCTCTAGCAAAACGAACTACACGATCTTGTGCTATGCTTAGGATTGGGTCTTGTCCATCACATCATTCTCCTAATGATGTGATCCCGTTATCAACGACATCCAATGTCCATATTCAGGAAACCATGACTATCTGTTGATCAACGAGCTAGTCAACTAGAGGCTCACTAGGGACATGTTGTGGTCTATCTATTCACACGTGTATTACGATTTCTGGATAATACAATTATAGCATGAATAAAAGACAATTATCACGAACAAGGAAATATAATAATAATCCTTTTATTATTGCCTCTAGGGCATATTTCCAACAGTCTCCCACTTGCACTAGAGTCAATAATCTAGTTACATTGTGATGAATCGAACACCCATAGAGTTCTGGTGTTGATCATGTATTGCTATTGGAAGAGGTTTATTCAACGGATCTGCGACATTCAGATCCGTATGCACTTTGCAAATTTCTATGTCTCCATCTTGAACATTTTCACGAATGGAGTTGAAGCGACGCTTGATGTGCCTGGTCTTCTTGTGAAACCTGGGCTCCTTGGCAAGTGCAATAGCTCCAGTGTTGTCACAGAAGAGTTTGATTGGCCCCGACGCATTGGCTATGACTCCTAGGTCGGTGATGAATTCTTTCACCCAAATTGCTTCATGCGCTGCCTCCGAGGCTGCCATGTACTCCGCTTCACACGTAGATCCCGCCACGACGCTCTGCTTGCAGCTGCACCTACCATCGCTCCACCATTCAACATATACACGTATCCGGTTTGTGACTTAGAGTCATCCAGATCTGTGTCGAAGCTAGTGTCGACGTAACTCTTTATGACGAGCTCTTCGTCACCTCCATAAACGAGAAACATGTCCTTAGTCCTTTTCAGGTACTTCAGGATATTCTTGACTGCTGTCCAGTGTTCCTTGCCGGGATTACTTGGGTACCTTCCTACTAAACTTACGGCAAGGTTTACATCAGGTCTGGTACACAGCATGGCATACATAATAGAACCTATGGCTGATGCATAGGGGATGACACTCATCTCTTCTATATCTTCTGCCGTGGTCGGACATTGAGATGAGCTCAATTTCACACCTTGTAATACAGGCAAGAACCCTTTCTTGGACTGATCCATTTTGAACTTATTCAATATCTTTTCAAGGTATGTGCTTTGTGAAAGACCTATGAGTCGTCTTGATCTATCTCTATAGATCTTGATGCCTAATATATAAGCAGCTTCTGCAGAAAAGGATCTGAGTTATATCACATGTTTCAAGTGCAAGACCTTAGGACACTATGCCAATAAATGTCCAGAGAAGAAGCCAGAGAAGGAACCAAGAACCCCAAAAAGCAGACACCATCCCCAAGAAGCCCAAGGACTTATCGGAAGTTATGTGTTTTTGCTGCAAGAAAGTAGGACATTATGATACTAAATGTCCCAACAAGATGAAAGCTGAAGCTGAGTAGTTGGAATTTTGGTAATAAGTGTAGTAGGAAGTGGACTTATTTTCATGAGCACAATGAGTTGAGTTATGTAAGGGGTGCTCAGGGATCGTAATGAGTTCATGAAATCAATAAAGTTAAAGTGTCCTAATTCCATATGTTGAATTGTATGAGTTGTTACGCTACAAACACAGATGTTGACCATTTTCGAGGATATGAGAAATATGGTCTATGGATAAAATTGTGCATTTCACTTTAAGGGTGGTAGTACCCTGTGAGGATACTTGACCCAAGGAAAGGATAATGATATTCCACGGAGTGGAATTTGGAAAAAATGAGTTAGAGTTTTTGTTTTTGATATGATGGATATGAAGGAATGAAGTAATCTTGGATGTAAAGGAGGTGTAATGTGGGAATATGGAATAAGAGTAGCTCCAAGGATGAGTTAAAGTTGTACAAGTGTTGAAGTGGGCCATAACCCACAGGCCCAGGACTTGAAATGGAACAGCCATAACCTTGATGAAGGAAGACATTTGGAAGAGGCTGTGATTCGATCAGCAGACGCTTCTTAGGAGCATACGAAAACCCGAGAGTGGTGAAGTAACGATGGATGTTATGTTCAGCTTGCGGAATTAATGGATATATCCGAACTCAGTTCATCGACAAGAGAAATTCGGCAATGCTTGTGAGATTGCCGGAGTGTTATAAATGCGATTCGCTAAACCTTATACATGATAATGATCTGGGTGCGGAATGGATTGATCACCATACCGGCTTAGTCATATCATTCACTCTGCTATTTGGGATGGTAAATCTAGAGTGACTTACCCATAGTAGAGAGACGACGATGTCAAAAACCTTGTTTAAACCATAGAATGGAAGGATGATTAATCCATGTACAGGCAACCGTTGCCAATCGTAGGATATACAGTGAGATTCAACCCAGACGCTTTCCTGCAGGAGAAACCAGAAATTGTTGACCACCATGAGAATCTCGATAGTTGTTTAAGTATTGGCAACAGACCTATCAGCTGAGAAGACCCAGTCTCAGAAGAAACCCACCATGAATGAAAGGACTCAAAGATTGGAGGAAAAGGTTATGCCCCTACCGGAAGAGCACCGGTAAAAGAGTTATCCAGACGCTCCATGAAGACCGTCATTGTGAACCCAAAAGGAATGAGTACATGAGTTTTGGACGGGACCATAATCTTGTTTTTAAGTGTGGTAGCACCCCAGACCTTTCCGATCAATGGAATTGTTGGAAGACCCATGTCGGTGTTCTGGGAACGGGGGTCCCTAGACTTGCCTACTTGCGGCCCGTGGCGTGGCTAGGCTAGCGGGCCGTATGGCCCATCTTCATCAACAAAGGCATTCAAGACCCTTGCGAGGGGACAAGCCTCGCGAGGCGGGCGACATAGGACCTCCTCAGGAGTGGCCTGGCCAGGCAGGCTCACGAGGAGCGGAGATATCAAGGCGGGGCAAACCTCGCGAGGCTCAAGTGATGTGAGCCATGACGATCGAGATCAGGCGGGCGCCAGCACGCGCAGTGTCCTTGCTTCCTCTTTGGTGCTAAGGAGGCAAGCGCAGGCGAAGAGTACCGAGGCATCAGGCAAAGGTTGCCATATCGGTGCAATGAGACCAAGACCAGAAGGACGACAAGCCAGAGGTCATCATGGAGCCCAAGACGGCATCACCACCAGAGCCTTTTGCAGGCGAAGACCGCTTTTGTCAGGATAGCTTGTACTAGCTGTCTCCCTTCAAATTTTCCCGCCGTTGTTGGCTCCCTTCCCGCTCAATATTCGGGGAGAGGACCAGGGCCTATATAAGTAGAACTAGCCACCACAGTAGAGAGGATCCGGACAGGTCAAGTTCTCATCCACAAGTCCATAGAGCACAAGAACACCTCAACCTCAGGAGGCCGTTCTTCCCTTTGTACTGTTCATCATCAGCCCAAGAGGCAATCCATCACACACACACACTGGAATAGGGTATTACACCATAATGATGGCCTAAACCAGTACAAATCTCGCGTCTTTCTGTGTTTTCAAGTTCGCCGAGTTCGTCCGCGAGATTTTAGTGAGCTACGGCGTGGATCGGTAGGAGGGAAAGACTTCGCGTGCACCCCAGAGTTCGAACCTTAAGGGTTTGCCGAAACCCCACATCCGACATTTGGCGCGCCAGGTAGGGGTGCACCGTAGCTTCTCTCCACCAGCCTACGCCCGACACCGCCGCACCTCACCCCCATGGCAGGTGCCCCGCCATCCTCTTCCGCAAACAGCGCCGACCACGGGGCATCTGGGTTCCGCGCCCTGGCCCTCGCCCTGCGGCGGGTGCGGTGGCCGACCAAGTTAAAGCCGGAGATGCTGCCGCGTTACGATAGCACGGCGGACCCGTCGCCGTTCCTGCTGGCGTACGAGGAGGCCGTCCTCGAGGCCGGGGGTGACGACCAGGTCATGGCCAACTGGTTCCCCATGGCCCTCGCCGGCGAGCCGCGCGCCTGGTTGCTCAACCTCCTTGGGTCCACGGTGGAGTCCTGGGAGGAGCTCCGTGACCTCTTCATTGCTCGCTACATGGTGCCGGCGCACCACGCAGTCGTGGCCCTGCTGGGCGGCTCTGAAGCACCGCCTTCAGATCGCCACGTCAAACCGTTCCGCCGTTAGATTGCGGCAACCTCCAGGCGCCCGGGGGCTCCGTCGGTTTGGGCTGCGCCAGAGGCCGACCTCACTTTCGACTCAGAAGACCACCCGGAATCCACCGCCGGCTCGGGCATGCTCCCGATGCTTTGCACATCCACCATCTGCAACGTTGTTGTCACCAAGACCCTCATCGACGGTGGCGCTGGTCTCAACTTGCTCTCCGTAGAGGCCTTCAGCCGCCTTCACGTACCGCTCGTGCGGCTCGGCCTCAGCAAGCCCTTCTCAGGAGTTGGAGGTGGTACTGCCCACTCCCTAGGGCAGATCCGTCTCCCCGTCACCTTCGACACGCGCGACAACTACTGCACTGAGCTGGTTGATTTTTGACATCGCTCGCATCAGCCTCCCGTACAATGCTATCCTCGGGTACCCAGCCCTCGCCCAGTTCATGGCGGCGAATCACCCAGCCTACAATCTCATGAAGATGCCAGGGAGCAAGGGCGTCCTCACCATCAAGGGGGACACCAAGGAGGCCGTAACAACACTCAAAGCTTGCCTTCAAGGCTGCAGTGGCGGCACAGCCCGCCGGCGCCAGTACCCCCGAAGCCAAGAAGGCTGCGCCTGCCAAGAAGAAGCAACTGTTCACCCAAGATAAGGTGGAAACCAAGCAAGTGCCAGTCAATGAGGACGGACCCTCAGGAGCCACCTTCACCATAGGTGCCGGCCTCGATGCCACCCAAGAAGAGGCGTTGGTGAGGTTCTTGCGCGCAAACAAGGACATATTTGCATGGGAACCCAATCAGCTGGTGGGAGTTCCAAGAGAGGTGATTCAGCATCACTTAAGGATGTGCCCCAACGTGCGCCCTGTCAAGAAACGAGCAAGGTGGCAATCCACGGAGAAGCAAGCCTTCATCATCCAGGAGACCCGCAAGCTGGAGGCGGCGGGTACTATTCGCGAGGTTCGGTATCCCACCTGGCTGGCAAACCCCGTCATAGTGCCGAAGAAAGGCGGGAAGGAGCGGATGCGCGTCGACTTCACCAACCTTAATAAGGCCTGACCCAAGATCCATTTCCGCTCCCACGCATCGATTAGATCATCGAATCCACCGCCAAGTGCGACCTGCTGTGCTTCCTGGACGCGTTCTCGGGGTATCACCAGATCAAGATGGCAATAGAAGACGTAGAGAAGATAGCCTTCTTGACACCGTGTGGGGTGTACTACTACACCTGCATGCCCTTCGGGCTGCACAACACAGGCGCGACCTTTCAGCGGCTGATGCATATCGCCTTGGGGCGGCAGCTCAGGAGAAACACAGAGGCCTATGTCAATGACATAGTGGTGAAGTCTCGGGTGGCAAGAACCTTGATCCAAGACTTGGAAGAGACCTTCAAGAGCCTGCGTCAGGTGAACCTGCGGCTTAACCCGGAGAAGTGTGTGTTCGGCGTCACTTCCGGCAAGCTGCTAGGATTCCTTGTATCCCACAGGGGGATCGAGGCGAACCCAGAGAAGATCAAGGCCATCGAGGACATGAGCCTGCGGCGGACCCTCAAAGAGATACAAAAGCTAGCGGGACGGGTGACCGCGTTGGGGCGTTTCATCTCCAAGCTGGGGAGCGCGCCTTACCCTTCTTCAGACTCATGAAGAAGAAGGGCCCGTTCGAGTGGACACCAGAGGCCGATCAAGCCTTCCAAGACCTCAAGAAATACCTGACCAGCCCTCCGGTGATGGTGGCGCCACGGCCTCTCGAGCCCTTAGTGCTCTACCTCGTCGCCACCCCATACTCCGCCAGCGCAGCACTGGTGGCGGTTTGGGAGGAACACCAAGCCAAAGGCGTGCCGCGCCAAGCTATAGCTGAGGTCGCGCAGGGCCAGGAAGGCACCGCAGAAGCCTCAGCGCCAGAAGACCAATCTCGGCAAAGCAACATCACCAAGATTCCCGAAAGCAGTCAGGCCTCAGGAGCCCCTCCACCTCAGGAGGCACCCCAACCTCCGCAGGACTCGAGCCTCACCAACGTGCCAGCCCTTGTCGAGCACCCGGTGTATTTCATCAGCACGGTGTTGCAGGACGCGAGGGCACGGTACCCCATGCCTCAGAAGCTCCTGCTCGAGCTCTTGGTGGCCTCGCGCAAGCTGCGGCATTACTTCCAGGGCTACCCGGTCAAGGTCGTCTCGGCCTACCCATTGGAGAGGGTGCTCAGGAGGCCCAACTCGGCCGGAAGGGTCGCCGAGTGGAACACCGAGCTACAAGCATTCCAGTTGGAGTTCAGCACTACCAGGGTCGTCAAGGGGGCCGCGCTCGCCGATTTTGTGGCAGACTAGACGGATGTCCCGACACTCAAAGAAGGCGAAGACCGATCCACCTCACCAGGAAGCAAGGCACCAGACGGGTGGGTCATGTACTTCGATGGCGCCTTCGCGCACCAAGTCGCGGGGGCTGGAGCAGTGCTAATCTCGCCCACTCAGGACAAGCTCTATTACGCCATGCAACTCTGCTTCCAGCATGGTGAGAAGGTCTCCAACAACATCACAGAATACAAAGGCCTCATAGCTGGCCTGAAGGCCGCGACAGCTCTGGGAGTGAAGCGCCTTAACGTTAGAGGCGACTCGCAACTCCTCGTCAACTTCTCCAACAAGGTATACGAGCCAATGGACGAGCATATGGAGGCGTACCTTGTGGAGGTGCGCAAAATGGAGAAGCAATTTGTAGGCTTGGAGCTGCAACACGTGCCCCACGGCACCAACAAGGAAGCCCACGACATGGCCTGGAGAGCGTCCAAGTGACAGCCACAAGAGCCCGGTGTCTTTGAAGAACCGCTCTTCAAGCCATCGGCAACACCACCGCTTTCAAGCACGGCTCAGCCTCGGGAGGAGCTTCCGCAGCCTCCGGTCTCAGGAGCCCCGGTCTGTGGCCCGACCTCAGGAGCTCGCTTTCTCTTGGCGCTTGAACCTCAAGAGGGATGCTGGACCAAGGAATTCAAGGAGTATCTGATGCAAGGGGCGCTGCCAGAGAAAGAGGAGGATGTGGAGCGCGTGGTTCGGCAGGCCACGGCATACTGCATCCAGGATGGCGAGTTGTACAGGAAGCGACCAAAAGACGTTTCTCTGCGCTGTATTTCCAGAGATCAAGGGAAGGAGCTGCTAACTGACATACACGGTGGTGACTTCGGGCACCACTTGTCGTCCCGGACCCTCGTCGGCAAGGCATTCCGCAGTGGGTTCTACTGGCCCACCGCGCTCAACAACGCAGCTGAGCTGGTGAAGTCCTGCGAATCTTGCCAGTTCCACGCCAAGCAAATTGACCAGCTGGCTCAGGGCCTCCAAACCATCCCACTCACGTGGTTGTTCGCGGTCTGGGGGCTAGACATCCTGGGCCCGTTCCCTCGGGCGCCTGGGGGCTACCGTTACCTCTACGTCGCCATCGACAAGTTCACCAAGTGGGCGGAAGTGGAAGCCGTCCGCACCATCCCAGCCGGCTCTGCTGTCAAGTTCATCAAGGGCCTGTGAGCCGCTTCGGAGTCCCCAACCGCATCATCATAGATAACGGCTCGCAGTTTACTAGTAACCTCTTCAAACCCTACTGTGCTAACCTTGGAACGCACATCTGCTACGCCTCGGTGGCGCACCCCAGGAGGTCCTGAGGGGCCTCAAGACCAGAACCTTCAAGAAGAAGCTCAAGGCCTATCGCAGGGGATGGTACGACGAGCTCCAGTCCGTGCTATGGTCCATCTGCACCACCGCTACCAAGCCAACGGGCGAGACCCCATTCTGCCTTGTCTACGGAGCTGAAGCGGTCCTCCCTCATGAGGTCAAGCATCATTCCGCATGGGTCATGGCATTCGATAAAGCGCAGCAGGACGCCACGTGGGGGATGGACCTCGTGCTGGGGGAGGAACGGCATCGCGAAGCCGCACTGAGGGTGGCAAGGTACCAGCAAGCGATGCGGTGATACCACTACCGCAGCATCCGCTCCAGGACTCTCGACGTAGGCAACCTCGTCCTGAGGCGGGTCCTCTCCAAGGAAGGGCTGCACAAGCTTTCGCCCATGTGGGAGGGCCCGTTCAGGGTCATCCATGTCTCCAGGCCTGGTGCAGCGCGCCTGGAGACGCAGGACGGGATACCTGTCCAGAATGCCTGGAACATCGAGCACCTCCGGAAGTTCTACCCATGAAGCAAGGCCCAGAGCCTGTGAAGAAAGGCCCAGAGCCTGTGAAGAAGGCCCGCTGCCTGTGAAGAATCGCCGCCCGTGACACTCTCACGTAATAATGAGTGGGGCTGTGAGTCTCAGGAGTGCCTGCCTCAGGCCCTGGGGCTCCCACCCACACCTAGTGGCAGCACTTAGCTCCGCGCTGTTGAGAAGACTTGAAGACTAGACTAGGTGTCGGACGCGGCTTTTTCATTTGCTTTCCGTAGTTGGCTCGCTTTTTCTTAGTTGAAGCTTGTTTCTGGTGTTCCTTGCTGATTCAATTCCATCGCCTCTTACCGCATTTTTCGGCTCCGGTTCGCTTGTGTTCTCTCTCTCTCGCATACCTCGCGAGGGGCTAGGCAGGTGCCCTCGCGAGCATTTTTCTCCTCTCTACCTTCTCACGAGCCACCCTCATTCGAGCCCAAAAACTAGCGCATCTCTCCTAGTCCGTGCCCCTCGGGTACCGCGATATAAGCGCCATGACAAAGCTCGGGTGAACGGCGAATCCCCTAGCGCACCCTCTAATGAATTCTCGGAATTTCTGAGCAAACAGGTCAAGGTGGACACAAGGAAACAAGCACCCCGTAAGGAAGAGGACGTCCTGAACGCAACAGGTTAAGTTATCTTTGCGCAAAATAATGACACGGCACAGGAACAACTCACATAGTGCAATAGCCCAGGAGCCACAATTCGATACACGCCCCTCTGGGCCCATACTGGTTTCATCTTTGATGCAGGAAAAAGAGCAAAACAAAAGCAACATTGCGGCGGTCCATGGAGGCAGGCCCCTAGCAGCGTCCCGAGCTTAGCCAGACCCCTCCTCGCGCTTCACGGGGACACGGCGACGAGACGACCCACTGCCACCTTCAAACTGGGCGCGGCGGCGCGGGGGCTGGTTGTACCCACTGCTGCTGGAGCTGTCGCTAGAGGAAGAGTCGTCGTAGCCGGACGAGACACGGTCGCCGCCAAGGGCGGGCTCGCCCTCATCTTCGCCGCGGCCGTCCCCGAGGCCGAACACCTCCTCGCCGTCGTTCGCCTCGGGGCAGCACCCGGCGCGGCGACCATCTTCCCCAAACACCCTCACATAGAGGGTCGCTTCACCATCATACTTGAAGTGGAGGGTGCACCGCCTGCCCAAGTCGCATGCGCAGGCGAACGTCTGCCAGCCGCGGGCCAGGTCTATGTTGCCCACGGCAGAAGTCTCGACCGATACCCAAGAGGCCTTGCTGCAACAACCATCCGCCTGCAAGTAGAGCCCGCCTGGACCAGGGGCCGGCAGTTCATCGACGAAGGAGCGCGGAAGCTGGAGCCAGTTGTCGGTCGGGTTTTCCGACCAGACGACGAACTCCGGCGTCACTTCTGCCATGTGGAAGCGCGGACGGGAGGGCCACACCACCATGGCTCGCCTTCCTTCGTCAACTGGGCCATCATGGCTGAGACGACCCCCTCCGTGGGCCGAAGCGGGGGTCGCGGCGTGCTTGCGCGGATGGCCGCGTCCGCGCTTAGGCGCCGGGGAGCCGGGTCCTTCGCGAGGGGTCTTCCCCTTCTCGGCGGCTAAGAACTTCCTTCATGGCGCCATGGGTGGCGCTGCCAACAATGGAACGAAGAGGGAAAGGCAAGCGAGCGAGGAAGAGATGGGCGACGGGGACTCCGCCCCCTCCCCATTTATAGCAAGAGAAGGCCAACCGGCGCCTCCCACGATCGCAGGTAATGATGGTTTTCCTTGGATGCCGCAGGGACTTGTCAAGTCGTGCAGTCACCGAGGCAGCGTGGGTAAGCGGAGACGCCCACGTCCAATCAACTGCCACGCACCAACTGAGGCCGCAGCCTTCTGAACCCGCGGCGCTCCATACATGACCCTTGGCTTCGCCGCGAAGCCAAGCCCGAGCGCACCTTGGGCCCGGGGGTTACTATCGGCATTCTGGGAACGGGGGTCCCCAGACTTGCCTGCCTGCGGCCCGTGGAGTGGCTAGGCTAGCAGGTCGTACGGCCCATCTTCATCGACAAAGGCATTCAAGACCCTCGCGAGGGGCCAAGCCTCGGTAGGACGGCGACACAAGACCTCCTCAGGAGTGTCCTGGCCAGGCAGGCTCACGAGGAGCGGAGATATCAAGGCGGGGCAAACTTCGCGAGGCTCAAGTGACGTGAGCCATGACGATCGAGATTAGGCGGGCGCCAACACGCACAGTGTTCTTGCTTCCTCTTTGGTGCTAAGGAGGCAAGCGTAGGCGAAGAGTACCGAGGCATCAGGCAAAGGTTTCCATATCGGTGCAACGAGACCAAGACCAGAAGGACGGCAAGCCGGAGGTCATCGTGGAGCCCAAGACGGCGTCACCACCAGAGCCTTTTGCAGGCGAAGACCGCTTTTGTCAGGATAGCTTGTACTAGCTATCTCCTTTCAAATTTGCCCGCAGTTGTTGGCTCCCTTCCCGCTCAATATTTGGGGAGAGGACCAGGGCCTATATAAGTAGAACTAGCCACCACAGTAGAGAGGATCCGGACTGGTCGAGTTCTCATCCACAAGTCCACAGAGCACAAGAACGCCTCAACCTCAGGAGGCCGTTCTTCCCTTTGTACTGTTCATCATCAGCCCAAGAGGCAATCCATCACAGACACACACTGGAGTAGGGTATTACACCACAATGGTGGCCTGAACCAGTATGGATCTCGCGTCTTTCTGTGTTTTCAAGTTTTACGAGTTCGTCCGCGAGATTTTAGTGAGCTAGGGCGTGGATCGGTAGGAGGGAAAGACTTCGCGCGCACCACAGGGTTCGAACCTTAATGGTTTTGCCGGAACCCCACATCCGACAACCCCCAAACCCTAACCTTTTCTTTCTAGCCTCTTCGAATCTCGAGGAAGAGATTCATTTTAAGCGTGGTTGGTTTGTAACATCCCAAAATTCTAAATTTTGGAATGTATATTAAATAAATATTTATGATTGTTTGTTTGAATGTTGTTTGATTGATTGACTGAAAGTGAGTGAAGTTTGAAATTTTTTGAAAGTTAAATGAGAGGGAATGAAATGAATTTCCCAAAGAATTCTCTTTGCATTTTATGATCTCCATGAATTCAAATTCATTTCATCAGAAAATCCTAGAGTGAAGATGATATGAATTCTTCCATTTAAATAAATGAAAAGGGTTTTGAAAAGATTTAAATTCCATTTGGGAATATCTCAAGTTTGGAAACTTTATGCAACTCAATGAGTTTCATGAGAGAAGATAAAATGACTTCTTCAAATCCTAAGAAAGAGAGTTGGAAGTTTCAAAGAATCAAATTGAAAGTCCCTTGAAGTTATTATGAAACCCACTTTCAACTTGGAGTTATTCGGTTTTTATTCAAATTAGTTTTCTCCAAAAATAAAATTATGGAAAATAGGGTAAAATGATTCCCTATAATATAAAATTGGAGAATTTTTTTTGAAATCATTTTAGTATTCTAAAAATGATTTTTATTGGGTTTTATTTCAACAGTAGCACTGTTTGCTTTATTTTAATTTTTGCCGATTTTATTTGTACATGAAAATATGTTCATGTTTTAGGAATTTTTTATTATGAAAATTCTGATATATTATATGTCTATATAAGTGTCTTATTTATTTCTCTGTATTTTAGTTTTCTTCCGTCTGTTTAAAAAAAACAAAGACGAAGCCACCGAGGCCCATCTCCCTCCCTCTCTCTCTCTCTCTCTCTCTCTCTCTCTCTCTCTCTCTCTCTCTCTCTCTCTCTCTCTCTGCGCAGCCTAGCAAAGCATAGCCAGCGCCAAACCCCTTTCTGATCGGCCACCCGATCCCCTCCCGCTTGCCATGTCTCGCTGACAGCAGGGCCCGTTGTTTCTTCCTCCTCCCGCGAGCCACGAGCTCGGCCGGTGCAACGACTATGCCACCACCGAATCCCGCGATCCACGGGATCCTCTTCCCCAATTCGCCCCCTCCTTGTGTATATACTCCCCTCCCTCGACCCGTTCCCCTCCTTTCCCCGCACAAAGAACCTCCGCTGCCTCCCCTATTTCTCGCCGGAGCCGAGCGCGGCCGCCGCACCATTGTTGCCAAGAATAATAGGACATGAAGGATTGCAATCTATATCAAGAACAATAAACGGGCACATAGTTCCTATTTGCAACAATAAGAACATCATTATTTCTTCCCATAGGGTTCTTGATAGTGGAATCCGCGAGGTGTAAGTTTTAGGAGCAATGATCAAATTTGTGGAAACCTAACAAATCACAAAAAGTTTTTGGAATCGTGGAAACACTAGCACCCAAATCACACAAAGCATAGCATTCATGATCTTTAATTTTAATTTTAATAGTAGGTTATGTCGGATTTCGGGTTCCGGCAGACCCTTGAGGTTCGAACTCTGGGGTGCGCGTGGAGATCTCGCCCTCTACCTACCTGCACCCCGCCGCCTCGCTTGGATCTAAACTACGAAAGGAACAACTAAAGAGACACAAGGTTTATACTAGTTCGGGCCACCATTGTGGTGTAATACCCTACTCTAGTTTGTGGTGTGGTGGATTGCCTCTTGGGCTGATGGTGATGAACAATACAAGGAAGAACAGCCTCGCGAGGGTTTGTTCTTGGCCGGGGCGATGAACTGCTTGCAGGAGTTCAATCGCTCTCTCTCTCTCTCTCTCTCTCTCTCTCTCTCTCTTGATTGCTTGGCCTGTAGCCCTGTTCTGGATCCCGGATCGAGCTCTCTCTTCCAAATGCCCCTAGCTCTGTGTGTGGCTAGTCCTATTTATAGGCAGAGGCCCTGGGCCTCTTCCCAAATATTGAGCGGGAAGGGCACCAACAATTGGCCATTTTGAAGGGGAACATCTGGTACACTTATCCTGACTAAAGTTGGTCCTCGCCTGTCAAAGGCTCTGGTGGTGACGCTGGCTTGGGCTCCACAATGACTTCCTTCCTGCCGTTGGGCTGGTCTTGGTCTTGTTGCACCGAAATGGACGTCTTTGGTTGATGCTCTCACCTGCGCTTGCTCCCTTTGCACCAAAGAGGAAAGGAGGACATCGGCGAGGTCGGCGCCTCACCGGGCGCCCTTGGTCGTCATGGCTTGCGTCATGGGCACCTCGTGAGGTACCCCGCCTTGATCTCTCCGCCTCCTCGCGAGCCAGCCAGATGAGGCCATGCCTGAGGAAGCTCCGTGTCGTACGCCCTGCGAGGCTTGGCCCCTCGCGAGGGTCTTGAGCTTGTGTTGATGAAGATGGGCCGTGATGGGGCCCCCTTTGAGCCACGCCGCAGGCCGCGGGCACGCAAGTCTGAGGACCCCCGTTCCCAGAACGCTGACAGTAGCCCCCGGGCTTGGCCGAGCAGAGAGGCGAAGGGCAGCGGTTACCGCGGGCCCTAACAGCTGCGGCCTGGTCGCCAGCGTGGCGGTTGATTGGACGTGGGTGTCTCCACTTCCCACGACGCCGCAATCGCATCGAATAGACAAGTCCCTGTACGCAAAGCGGGTCATGATTACCTACGATTGTGGAGGCCGGCGGTTGGCCTCCTCTGGCTTTAAGTACGGAACGACGCGTGCCCTTCCAGTCTGTCCCCTCTTGCTTCTCCTCCTTCTTCATGGCTCCGCCGAGGAAGTTCTCGGCCGCAGAGAAGGGGAAGGCCCGCCAGGTTGAGCCTGCCTCTCCCCCGCCCAAGCGCAGTCGAACATCCTGTGGCTCCCACGGCGACTCCCCGTGGCCGCGGAGGTGATGGACGGCTGGCCACGGCCTGGGGGCGCGCTACGGCCGCGCGACCCCCTAGGCCGCGCTTCCGCGCTGCGGAGGTGTTGCCGGAGTTCGTTGTGTGGTCGGCGGAGCTGACTTGCGCCCGGCTTCAGCTTCCTCACTTCCACCCAGGTGAGTTCCCGGCTGGCGCCTCGGGCGGCCTCTGGCTCCAGGCAGACGGCTGCTGCAGTCGGGCCTCCTGGGCTTCATTGGAGGTCTCCGCGGCTGGGAGCCTGGCCCTGACCCGCGGCTGGCAGACGCTTTGCTGCTGGCTCGAGTTGGCCGTCGGCACCCTGCACTTCAAGTTCGACGGCGATGCCACGCTTTACGTGAGGGTGTTCGGGAGGGTGGTCGCCGCTACTGGTGCTGCCCTCGAGGACGACGAGCGCCGGGGCCCAGCCCCGGCGATGACGGAGAGGACAGCAGACGCAGCGTGGTCGGCAGCGCCGAGGCTCCTCGAGCTTCATCGATTCTTCTTGACGGCGGCTCATCCAAAGCGGCCGCGATCTGCCCCACGCCGTCGTGCTCGCTTGGAGGGTGGTAGCGGGTCCGCCATCGCCATCGCGCCTCGGTGAAGCGAGAGGAGTCCGCCTGAGCCCCGGAGGCGGCTCGAGTCTTCCCTCAAGGGCTGGTGTCGGGCGAGCCGCGCTGATTTGTTCTTCCTTTTCATTTTTCCTGCGAGAAAGACAGTAGTGTGGGGCCCGTGGGGCGTGTTTGGACATTCGCCGTTAATCATCGTGACTGTTTCGCTATTTCGGTACTGCGTGCCTTCGGGCCGACGCTCACAGAGGTAGTTCCCAGCCTCAGCCGTGAGGGGCAACCGACCCAGGTCCTGTGTTCGTGTCGCGGTGCCCGTGAGACATGGACTGGAGGGGTGCTCCTGTGGTGGACCCAGGTTGGGAATCCTTGAACGATAAGGGCAGAAAACACTCGCGAGGGCGCTCAGGCTGCCCCCCTCGCGAGACCTTGCGCGAGAGAAATCGAGGTAGGAGGGCGAAAGGTCGAAGAGCCACAAATCAAAAATGACAACAACTTCGATAAAACTTCAAATGAGAATGAACAAGCCAACTGCAGAAAGCAAATGAAAAAGCCGCGTCCGGCACCTAATCTAGTCTTCGATGTCTTCTCACCAGCGCGGAGCTAAGTGCTGCCACTGGGTGTGGGAGGGAGCCCCAGGGCCTGAGGCCGGCGCTCCTGAGACTCCGGGGCGTGTACAGCCCCAACTCATTATTACGTGAGAGTGTCACGGGCGGCGAGCTTCACAGGCATTGGCCTTCTTCATAGGCTCCGGGCCTTTCTTGGGGGAAGCAAGCTTCACGGGCATTGGCCCTCTTCACAGGCTCTGGGCCTTTTCCAAAACGCGACAGCTTCACAGGCATTCGCCTTCTTAACAGGCTCTGGGCCTTTTCCAAGAAGATAAGCTTCACAGGCATTCGCCTTCTTCACAGGCTCTGGGCCTTTTCCAAAAAGATAAGCTTCACAGGCATTCGCCTTCTTCATGTGCTCTGGGCCTTTTCCAAAAGATAAGCTTCACGGGCATTCGCCTTCTTCACAAGCTCTGGGCCTTTTAGGGGTAAAACCTCCGGAGGTGCTGGATGTTCCACGCGCTCGGACTGGCACCCCTCCCGAGTCCCCAAGCTGGAGCCGGGCCTGGAAACATGAACAACCTTGAATGGGCCCTCCCACATGGGAGAGAGCTTATGCAGTCCCTCCCTGGAGAGAACCCGCTTGAGCACGAGGTCCCCTACCTCAAGAGTTCTGGGGCGGATGTTGCGGCAATGGTATCGTCGCAGTGCTTGTTGGTACCTCGCCGCTTGCAACGCAGCTTCTCGACGACGCTCCTCCCCCAGCACGAGGTCCGTCCCCCGCATGGTGTCCTGCTGCGCCTCGTCGAACGCCGAAACCCGTGCGGAACGACGTCTGACCTCGTGAGGGAGGACCGCTTCGGCTCCATAGACCAGGAAGAACGGGGTCTCTCTAGTTGGCTTGGTCGTGGTCGTGCGGATGGACCACAGCACGGACTGAAGCTCGTCGTACCAACCTCTGCCGTAGGCCTCCAGTTTCTTCTTGAATGTTCTGGTTTTGAGGCCCCTCAGGACCTCTGCGTTGGCCCGCTCGGCCTGGCCGTTGCTTCGGGGGTGCGCCACCGAAGCGTAGCATATCTGCGTTCCCAGGTTAGCACAGTATGTTTTGAAGAGGTTACTGGTGAACTGCGAACCGTTGTCGGTGATGATGCGGTTAGGCACCCCGAACCGGCTGATGATGCCCTTGATGAACTTTACCGCTGAACCTGCGGGGATGGTGCGGACGACTTCCACTTCAGCCCACTTGGTGAACTTTTCCACGGCGAGGTAGAGGTAGCGATAGCCCCCTAGCGCTCGAGGAAACGGGCCCAGGATATCCAGCCCCCAGACTGCGAATGGCCACGAGAGGGGTATAGTTTGCAGACCACCTGTCGGCTGATGGATCTGCTTGGCATGGAATTGGCAGGCTTCGCAAGCCTTCACTAGTTCGACGGCGTCGTTGAGTGCAGTAGGCCAATAAAAACCGCTCCAGAATGCCTTGCCCACGAGGGTTCGTGATGACGAGTGATGCCCACAGTCTCCACCGTGTATATCCGCCACAGCTTCTTTCCTTGCTCCTCGGAGATGCACGCATAGGGACACATCATTTGGTCGCTTCGATAGAGCTCTCCATCCTCGATGCAAGATATCGTGGCTTGCCGCAACACGCCTCCGCTTCCTCCTCCTTCTCCGGCAGGGTCCCTTGCGTTAAGTAGCTCCGGAGTTCTGTGATCCAGCACCCCTCCTGAGGCTCCATCGTCAGGAGCAAGCGCGCTCCTGAGGCCGGGCCACAGACCGGGGCTCCTGAGGCAGGTGGCTGGGGGAGCTCCTCCCGAGGCTGCGCCGTGTTTGATAGTGATGGCATGGCCGAGGGCTTGAAAAGCCGCTCCTCGAAGACGCCAGGCTCCTGAGGTAACCGCCTGGATGCTCGTTTGGCGATGTCGTCGGCCTCCTGATTGGTGCCGCGGGGCACATGCTGCAACTCCAACCCCCAGAACTGCTTCTCCATCCTGCGGACCTCTGCAAGGTAGTCTTCCATGTGCTCATCTTTAGGCTCGTACACCTTGTTGGAGAAATTGACGAGGAGCTGCGAATCGCCCTTGATGGTAAGGCGCTTCACCCCTAGGGCAGCCGCGCCTTCAAGCCCGCTTATTAGACCTTCATACTCCGCTATGTTGCTGGAGACCTTTTCACCTTGCTGGAAACAGAGCTGCACAGTAGTGGAGCTTGTCCTGAGTGGGAGATATGAGCACCGCCCCAGCAGCCATGCCTAGAGAACGCCCCATCAAGTACATGACCCAGCCTTGGGCGCTTTCGCTTCGGGAGAGGGACCGATCCTCGTCGGCCTTGAGGCCCGGTGCCTCCGTCCATTCTGCCACAAAATCCGCTAATGCGGCCCCCTTGATGACTCTGGTCGTGCTAAATTCGAGCTGAAACGCTTGCAGTTCAATGTTCCACTCAGCGACCCTTCCGGCTGAGTTAGGGCTCCTGAGCACCCTTTCCAAGGGGTATGCTGAGACGATCTTGATGGGGTGACCCTGAAAATAGTGCCACAGCTTGCGCGAGGCCACCAGTAGCGCGAGGAGGAGTTTTTGAGGCATGGGGTACCGTGCCCTCGCGCCCCGCAGCACCGTGCTGACGAATTAGACTGGGTGCTCAACGAGGTTTGGAGCGCCAGTGCTGATGGCGCCCTCTGGGCACCGTGGCGCCTCCTGAGGCGATGGAGCCTCCAGAGGCTGGTAGTCTGGGGGAGGGACCTCTTCCGTTCCCAGTGCGCTCCCCTGCGGCGGCTGATCCTTCTCAGCCGTGGTAGTGGTTTCTGTGGGTCTTCCTTGTTCCTACTTTGCCTTGACCTGGGCTGCTGCTGTGGTTTTGGTTTGATGCTCTTCCCTAATCGCCACCAGAGCTGCGCTGGCGGAGTAGGGAGTGGCGGCGAGGTAGAGCACCCGGGGTTCCTGCGGGCGCGGGGCCACCATGACCGGAGGGCTGATTTGGTACCTCTTGAGATCTTGAAACGCCTTGTCGGCCTCTTCAGTCCATTCAAAGGGTCCCTTTTTCTTCATTAGCTGGAAGAAAGGCAGCGCTCGTTCCCCCAACTTGGAGATGAAGCACCCAAGCGCAGTCACGCGCCCAAAGTGAGCTCTGCAGATTTCTCGAGGGTCTTTGGTGGGCTCTTGTCCTCGACCGCCTTGACCTTTTCTGGGTTTGCCTCGGTGCCTCGCTGGGATACGAGGAAGCCCAAGAGCTTGCCCGAGGGGACTCCAAACACACACTTCTCCGGGTTGAGCCGTAGGTTCACTGCGTTGAGGCTTGCGAAGGTTTCCTCCAGGTCTTGTATCAGGGTCCTGGCCTCCCGAGACTTCACCACAATGACATCGACGTAAGCCTCAACATTCTTCCCGAGCTGCGGACCCAAGGTGATGTGCATAAGTCGCTGGAAGGTCGCCCCTGCGTTGCGCAGCCCGAATGGCATGCACGTGTAGCAGTACACCCCACACGGGGTCAGGAAGGCCGTCTTTTCCACGTCTTCTACCGCCATCTTGATCTGGTGATACCCGGAGAAGGCATCCAAGAAGCATAACAGGTCGCACTCAGCGGTGGAATCGACGATCTGGTCGATGCGAGGGAGCGGGAACGGATCTTGCGGGCATGCCTTGTTGAGGTTGGTGAAGTCGACACACATGCACTCCTTCCCTCCCTTCTTTGGCACAACGACAGGGTTGGCCAACCAATCCGGATATCGGACCTCGCGAATGACCCCAGCGGCTTCTAGTTTGCGGGTCTCCTGGACGATGAAGGCTTGCTTTTCAGTGGACTACCGCCTCGCTTTCTGCTTCACGGGGCGTGCGTTGGGGCACACGTGGAGGTGATGCTCGATTACGCCCCTAGGGATCCCCACCAACTGATCAGACTCCCAGGCGAATACCTTCTTGTTTGCACGCAGGAACTTGACCAGGGCCTCCTCCTGCTCTGGCTCGAGGTTGGCGCCTATGGTGAAAGTGGTGTCAGTGGACCCGTCCTCATCGACGGGTATTTGCTTGGTCTCTGCCTTGTCTTGGGTGAACAACTGTTTCTTCTTGGTTGATGCAGCCCCCTTGGGCTCAGGGGTCTCCACGTCGGCGGGCTGTCTTTGGCCGGGCGCCGTCTTGAAGGCGAAGCTTGAGCACTCGCAATGCATCTCCGGTGTCCCCGGGCACGGTGAGGACACCGTTGCTCCCGGGCATCTTCATGAGGTTGTACGCCGGGTGAGTCGCGGCCATGAATTGGGCCAGTGCTGGGTAGCCGAGGATGGCGTTATAGGGGAGGTCGATGGGGGCGATGTCGAAATCGACCAGCTCCGTGCGGAAGTTGTTGTAGGTGCCGAAAGTTACCGGGAGTCGGATCTGTCCCAAGGAGCTGGATGACTCGCCCCCGACGCTCGAGAAGGGCCGGCTGGGCTGCAGCCGCTCCCGGGGTATGCAGAGGAGGTTGAAGGCCTCAACTGAGAGCACGCTGAGGCCCGTGCAGCCGTCGATGAGAGTCCTGGTGACGGCCACCTGGCAGATGGTGGGGCTGCACAGCATGGGAAGCGCACCCAGCAGGCTGAGTTGGAGGGTGGTCCTCCGAGCTGAAGGTCGACCGGCCTTGGGCACCGACCGTCCGGGGCCCTGCCACAGAGAGGCGGCGCCGACCCGGGCGGATTTAATGGCTTGACGTGGTGACTTGAAGGCGGCGCCATGAGCCGCCCAGAGGGCTGCGACGACCGGGCGCGCCAAGAACGTGGTGGGTGAGGAAGAGGTCGCGCAGCTCTTCCCAAGATGCCACGGAGGCTGCCGGCAGGTGGAGAAGCCATGCGCGCGGAGCGCCGGTGAGGGCCATGGGAAGCCAGTTGGCCATGACCCTGTCATCACCTCCAGCTTCCAGGACGGCCTCCTCGTACGCCAGCAGGAAGGCCAGCGGATCGGTCGCGCCGTTGTAACACGACAGCGTCGTCGGCTTGAACTTGTCCGGCCACCGCACCCGTTGCAAGGCTGGGGCCAGGGCTCGGAGCCCCCTGGCCCCCGCGCTGGCGCTGGCGGCCGGAGCGGGCGGCGCGCTGCTCATCGCGAGGCGGGTCGCGGCGGTGGCGGAAGGGAAAACTCCGGCGCACCCCTACCTGGCGCGCCAAATGTCGGATTTCGGGTTCCGGCAGACCCTTGAGGTTCGAACACTGGGGTGCGCGTGGAGATCTCTCCCTCTACCTACCTGCACCCCGCCGCCTCGCTTGGATCTAAACTACGAAAGGAACAACACAAGAGACACAAGGTTTATACTAGTTCGGGCCACCATTGTGGTGTAATACCCTACTCTAGTTTGTGGTGTGGTGGATTGCCTCTTGGGCTGATGGTGATGAACAATACAAGGAAGAACAGCCTCATGAGGGTCTATTCTTGGCCGGGCGATGAACTGCTTGGAGGAGTTCAATCGCTCTCTCTCTCTCTCTCTCTCTCTCTCTATCTCTATCTTGATTGCTTGGCCTCTAGCCCTGTTCTGGATCCCGGATCGAGCTCTCTCTTCCAGATGCCCCTAGCTCTGTGTGTGGCTAGTCCTATTTATAGGCAGAGGCCTTGGGCCTCTTCCCAAATATTGAGCAGGAAGGGCGCCAACAATTGGCCATTTTGAAGGGGAACATCTGGTACACTTATCCTGACTAAAGTTGGTCCTCACCTGTCAAAGGCTCTGGTGGTGACGCCTTGGCTTGGGCTCCACAATGACTTCCTTCCTGCCGTTGGGCTGGTCTTGGTCTTGTTGCACCGAAATGGACGCCTTTGCTTGATGCTCTCGCTGCGCTTGCTCCCTTTGCACCAAAGAGGAAAGGAGGACATGCTGGTCGGGCGCCGGGCCGGGCGCCTCTTGGTCTTCACGGCTTGCGTCATGGGCACCTCGTGAGCTACCCCGCCTTGATCTCTCCGCCTCCTCGCGAGCCAGCCTGATGAGGCCGTGCCTGAGGAAGCTCCCTGTCGTCCGCCCCACGAGGCTTGGCCCCTCGCGAGGGTCTTGAGCTTGTGTTGATGAAGATGGGCCGTGATGGCCCCCCCTTTGAGCCACGCCGCAGGCCACAGGCAGGCAAGTCTGGGGACCCCCGTTCCCAGAACTCCGACATGTTAACACTCATCATGAAGTTTTCTAGGGATAGAAACTTCCAACTCAAGTTTTTCTTCATAAGATTGCATTAAAGCATCAACGATATGTTTAGTAAAAGCTTTATTTTGACTATAAGCATGAGGATAATTTAGCACGGATTGCAACAAGGAAATACAATCTATCAAAGAGCAACTATCGTAATTAATTCCTTGAAATCCAAAATAATGGGTTCATTGATATCTGAAGTTTTGACCTCTTCAATCCCACTTTTACAAATTATAGCATCAAGATCTAAAAACTGTGATTTTTTGGAACGACTTCTAGGTAAAGGTGGCTCATCTCCAGTCCCATCATTATCAAGATTCATAATGCAAAACAAAGATTTAATAGGGGACACATCAATAACTTTTAGATCTTCATCTTTATTCTAGTAAAAAAAATCCGGTTTAGCGGCCATCTTATTAACTAAGGTGGCCTGCTTATCCGAAATTTAAGCAATTAATTTTTCAAGATGAGCAATCTGAGAATTCAAACCATAAAATTCCTTAGACATATCGTCGAGCTCCTTATTCATGTAACCCATAAAGCTTTTTTGTTCTTTAAGCTCGTTTCTAAAGAAACTGTTATGCTCAAATTGTAAAGTCATGAAACTTCTGATGTTGCTTCCGATCTCTTCTAACCTTTTAAGGTGAAGGTCAACAGATCTAGGTAGAGCCATTGTGGCAAGCAAGCAATCCAACACACGAGCAAACACGAAGCGAGCGAAAAAGAGGCGAACGGAAAAGAGAGGGCGAATAAAACGGCAAGGGTGAAGTGGGGGAGAGGAAAACGAGAGGCAAATGACAAATAATGTAATGCGAGGGATAAGAGTTTGTGATGGGTACTTCGTATGTTGACTTGTGCGTAGACTCCCCGGCAACGGCGGCAGAAATCCTTCTTGCTACCTCTTGAGCACTGCATTGGTTTTCCCTTGAAGAGGAAAGGGTGATGCAGTAAAGTAGCGTAAGTATTCCCCTCAGTTTTTGAGAACCAAGGTATCAATCCAGTAGGAGACCACGCTCAAGTCCCACGCACCTACACAAACAAATAAGAACCTCGCAACCAACGCGATAAAGGGGTTGTCAATCCCTTCAGGCCACTTACGGGAGTGAGATCTGATAGATATGATAAGATAATATTTTTGGTATTTTTATGATAAAGACTAAAAGTAAAGAAAGGAAAATAAACGGCGCCAGAAATAGCTTGTTGACGGGAGATTAATATGATGGAAAATAGACCCGGGGACCATAGGTTTCACTAGTGGCTTCTCTCAAGATAGCATAAGTATTACGGTGGGTGAACAAATTACTGTCGAGCAATTGATAGAATTGAGCATAGTTATGAGAATATCTAGGTATGATCATGTATATAGGCATCACGTCCATGACAAGTAGGCCGAAACGATTCTGCATCTACTACTATTACTCCACACATCGACCGCTATCCAGCATGCATCTAGAGTAGTAAGTTCAAAAGAACAGAGTAATGCTTTAAGCAAGATGACATGATGTAGAGGGATAAACTCATGCAATATGATATAAACCCCATCTTTTTATCCTCGATGGCAACAATACAATACGTGCCTTGCTGCCCCTACTCTCACTGGGAAAGGACACCGCAAGATTGAACCCAAAGCTAAGTACTTCTCCCATTGCAAGAAAGATCAATCTAGTAGGCCAAACCAAACTGATAATTCGAAGAGACTTGCAAAGATAACCATTCATACATAAAAGAATTCAGAGAAGATTCAAATATTGT
The DNA here is from genome assembly GCA_021605145.1 of Aegilops bicornis. Taxonomy (NCBI): domain Eukaryota; kingdom Viridiplantae; phylum Streptophyta; class Magnoliopsida; order Poales; family Poaceae; genus Aegilops; species Aegilops bicornis. Next base: position 152,519,296 of record CM038673.1, read on the forward strand.
TCATAGATAATCTTGATCATAAACCCACAATTCATCGGTCTCGACAAACACACCACAAAAGAAGATTACATCGAATAGATCTCCAAGAAAATCGAGGAGAACTTTGTATTGAGATCCAAAGAGAGAAGAAGCCATCTAGCTAATAACTATGGACCCGAAGGTCTGAGGTAAACTACTCACACATCATCGGAGAGGGTATGGTGTTGATGTAGAAGCCGTCCGTGATCAATGCCCCCTCCGGCAGGACATCGGAAAAGGCCCCAAGATGGGATCTCACGGTACAGAAGGTTGCGGCGGTGGAATTAGGTTTTTGTGGATGCCTCTAATGGTTTGGGGGTATGGAGATATATATAGGAGGAAGAACTAGGTTGGTGGACCCACGAGGGGTCCATGAGGGTGGAGGGCGCGCCCTGGGGGGTAGGCGCGCCCCTACCTCGTGGCCTCCTCGATGATTTCTTAACGTCCACTCCAAGTCCTCTGGATCATGTTTGTTCCAAAAATCACGTTCCCGAAGGTTTCATTCTGTTTGGACTCCATTTGATATTCCTTTCCTGCGAAACACTGAAATAGGCAAAAAACAACAATTTGGGCTGGGCCTCCGGTTAATAGGTTAGTTGCAAAAAATAATATAAAAGTGTATAAATAAGCCCATTAAACATCCAAAACATAATATATAATAGCATGGAACAATAAAAAATTATAGATACGTTGGAGACGTATCACCATGCAACGGATGCACTAGAGCTATAAGTGTATGAAAGCTCAACAAAAGAAACTAAGTGGGCGTGCATCCAACTCGCTTGCTCACGAAGACCTAGGGAATTTTTGAGGAAGCCTATCATTGGAATATACAAGCGAAGTTCTATAATGTAAAATTCCCACTAGTATATGAAAATGACAACATAGGAGACTCTCTATCATGAAGGTCATGGTGCTACTTTGAAGCACAAGTGTGGAAAAAGGATAGTAACATTCTCCCTTCTCTCTTTTTCTCTTTTTTTTGTTTGGGCCTTCTCTTTTTTTATGGCCTCTTTTTTTTAGTCCGGAATCTCATCCCGACTTGTGGGGGAATCATAGTCTCCATCATCCTTTCGTCACATGGGACAATGCTCTAATAATGATGATCATCACACTTTTATTTATTTACAACTCAAGAACTACAACTCAATACTTAGAACATTCTGTAATAATCTGTAACTAACGCAAACTTATGGAACTCCAAACATTCTAAAATAAGTTGCTGGACGTGAGGAATTTATATATTAATCATCTGAAAAAAGAATCAACTAAATAGCACTCTCCAGTAAAAAGTTGAAGCTAATATCGTGAGCGCTAAAGTTTCTGTTTTTTACAGCAAGATCGCAAAGACTTTCCCCAAGTCTTCCCAAAGGTTCTACTTGGCACAAACACTAGTTAAAACACAAAAACACATCTAACCATAAGCTAGATGGATTATTTATTCCTAAACAGAACCAAAAAGCAAAAAACTAAAATAAAATTGGGTTGCCTCCCAACAAGCGCTATCGTTTAACGCCCCTAGCTAGGCATCGGTAATTTTAATGATGCTCACATGAAAGATAGAACTTGAAACACGAAGAGAGTATCATTAAGCACATGACTATCACATTTAAGTCTAACCCACTTCCTATGCATAGGCATTTTATAAGAAAACAAATTATCATAGCAAGCAAAAACTAGCATATACAAGGAAGAGGAAAGAAACAATAGCAATCTCAACATAACAAGAGGTAATTTAGCAACATGAAAATCTATACAACCATATTTACCTCTCTCATAATAATTACATGTAGGATCATAATCAAATTCAACAATATAGCTATCACAAAACATATTCTTACCACGATCCACATGTATGCAAAGTTGACACTCTTCCAAAATAGTGGGATTAACATTAATTAAAGTCATGACCTCTCCAAACCCACTTTTATCAAAAATTTCATAAGATTGAACATTCTCCAAATATGTGGGATCTAAAGTTGACACTCTTCCAAAGCCACTTTCAATATTATTGCACTATAAATCTCATATTCATCATGGGGTTTAAATAAATTTTCAAGATCATAAGAAGAATCACCCCAATCATGATCATTGCAACAAGTAGTAGACATAGCAAAACTAGCATCCCCAAGCTTAGGGTTTTGCATATTATTAGCACAATTGACATCAAGAGAATTTATAGTAAAATCATTGCAATCATGCTTTTCATCAAAGGAACTATCAAGTATGGGTGCAATAGCAACGATCTCATGTTTAACATAAGGAACTATAGCAAATTCGTCTTCAAAAATATTGGCATCATGGCCACAAGAATAGCAAGCATCATGTTCATCAAGGGAAATTTCAATAAAATCATCAGAATCATAATTATCTATAGATTCATGCAAATCATTATTTTCTTCCAAGGCAACGGTCATTCTCTCAATAAATTCCTTAACATAGGCATTATGAGCATAATTTTCATAACAATATTTAAGTATGTCGGAATTTTCAGATTTGTAGAGAGTAATATCATAGTTTTCAATCAAAGAAGCAACTTCATGAGCACCCTTAAAAATGACAAATTCTTCAATTTGTTCGATATCATAGTAACTATAAACACCCTTTCCATAAGAAGATAAGATTTCATTACCATTAAACTCACATAGGTAGGGAAGGTGCTTTTTAGGGTTCTTAGAGCAACAAGTAAAATCATAAATTTCACAAAGATTCCAAGCATAGCATAGGAAACTATTTATGTGATACAATAAGAGCTTCCCCTTTTTAGACAAACAATGACGCACAAAATGAGCATGCTCATCTAAAGATTTCCCATCAACTAGGCTAGTTGGGGTTTCAACAGAAGCGCATAAGGATCGAAGATGATCCAAGTAGAACACTTTAAGTGGATCCATATCAATAGATTTTTAGCAAGAAAAGATGCAAGCAAATAGAAGGCACATGGAAACACAAGCAAACAATAGATCTGGCAAGAAAAAGGCAAACAAAAAGGAAGGCGAATAAAACGGCAAAGGTGAAGTGGGGGAGAGGAAAACGAGAGGCAAATGGCAAATAATGTATTGCGAGGGATAAGAGTTTGTGATGGGTACTTGGTATGTCTTGACTTGTGCGTAGAATCCCCGGCAACGGCTCCAGAAATCCTTCTTGCTACCTCTTGAGCACTGCGTTGGTTTTCCCTTGAAGAGGAAAGGGTGATGCAGCAAAGTAGCGTAAGTATTTCCCTCGGTTTTTGAGAACCAAGGTATCAATCCAGTAGGAGGCCACGCTCAATTCCCTTGCACCTACACAAACAAATAAGAACCTTGCAACCGACGCGATAAAGGGGTTGTCAATCCCTTCACGGCCACTTGCAAAAGTGAGATCTGATAGAGAAGATAAGATAATATTTTTGGTATTTTTATGATAAAGATTAAAAGTAAAGATTTCAAAACAAACGGTCATAGAAATAACGGTAGATTAATATGATGGAGAATAGACCCGGGGGCCATAGGTTTCACTAGTGGCTTCTCTCAAGATAGCATAAGTATTACGGTGGGTGAACAAATTACTGTCGAGCAATTGATAGAATTGAGCATAGTTATGAGAATATCTAGGTATGATCATGTATATAGGCATCACGTCCGTGACAAGTAGACCGACTCCTGCCTGCATCTAGTACTATTACTCCACACATCGACCGCTATCTAGCATGCATCTAGAGTATTAAGATTATCATAAGAACGGAGTAACGCTTTAAGCAAGATGACATGATGTAGAGGGATAAACTCATGCAATATGATATAAACCCCATCTTTTTATCCTCGATGGCAACAATACAATACGTGCCTTGCTGCCCCTACTCTCACTGGGAAAGGACACCGCAAGATTGAACCCAAAGCTAAGCACTTCTCCCATTGCAAGAAAGATCAATCTAGTAGGCCAAACCAAACTGATAATTCGAAGAGACTTGCAAAGATAACCAATCATACATAAAAGAATTTAGAGAAGATTCAAATATTGTTCATAGATAATCTTGATCATAAACCCACAATTCATCGGATCTCGACAAACACACCGCAAAAGAAGATCACATCAAATAGATCTCCAAGAGAATCGAGGAGAAATTTATATTGAGATCCAAAGAGAGAGAAGAAGCCATTTAGCAATGTTTTATATTGAGGAGCGCCGGAAAAGACCCCAAGATGGGATCTCACGAGTACAGAAGGTTGTGGCGGTGGAATTAGGTTTTCGTGGTGCTCCTCGATGGTTTCGGGGTTCATAGGTATATATAGGAGGAAGAAGTAGGTCGGTGGAGCCACGAGGGGCCCACGAGGGTGGAGGGCGCTCCCAGGGGGTAGGCGCACCCCTGCCTCGTGGGCTCCTCGGTGATTTCTTGACGTCCACTCCAAGTCCTCTGGATCACGTTTGCTCCAAAAATAACTCTCCCGAGGTTTCATTCCGTTTGGACTCCGTTTGATATTCCTTTTCGGCGAAACACTGAAATAGGCAAAAAAACAGCAATTTGGCTTGGGCCTCCGATTAATAGGTTAGTCCAAAAAATAATACAAAAGTGTATAAATAAGCCCATTAAACATCCAAAATAGAATATATAATAGCATGGAGCAATAAAAAATTATAGATACGTTGGAGACATATCATACACCTGCCGGCTCAAGTTTTGTCTGAACTCCTGGATGCCCTGGCGACTCTCTTAGCTGCGGAGGTAACCCCGGCGAATCAAGCACAACATAAAGTAGAGGTTGCAAGGTTACGAGATGAGGTAGCTCAGGCTAAGGAGGCACTCAACGCTGAGAATGCTAGGATGGCAATAGAGCGAGTTGCATTGGTAGCTGAGTCACAGCGGATCCAAGCAGAATCTTTCTGGCTTAATCTGGATCAAAACGCTTAAAACACCGTCGTGTAAAGAAGGCATCAGACCCGTCTTCCCCTAGAGTTCGAAGCAAGGAATCTTTTCAATACGCCTGGAGCAGGAACGAGTAACCCGCCCGGCGTGACCGGGTCTGAAAGTGCAACTATCCCTAGGTGGTATTAGTAATTCATAACAACATATAGCTCATTGAGCTAATGCTATTCCAAGACTATTATTTCAGGAAAGCTCAACGAATGGCATGGCATGGATGATGAAAGTGGATCCCTCAAAATACTAAGGACAAAGGATTGGCTCAAGCTCAAAAGCTCAAGACTCTTCATTTTACATTTTAGTGATCCAAGATCACATTGAGTCTATAGGAAAAGCCAATACTATCAAGAAGAGATGAGGTGTTGCTTAATGAGCCTTTTGCTTCATGTGCTTAGTGATATGCTCCAAAACCCTCAACTACTTTCCCACATCCACAAATGACCTAAACCTAAAGCCAAAATCGGTCACACCGATTATTTCTATCCGGCGCCACTGATTCCAAAAGTCATAGCCACTGCCACAAACCCTAAGCAAATCGGTCTTACCGATAGGGATCTCGGTCTCACCGAGATGGGGTTGCAATCTCTCTGTTTCCCTTTGTAACGTTTCGGTCCAACCGAAGTGAGCGATCGGTCCCACCGAGACTGCAATGTAAACTCTCTGTTTCCTTTTTGTAACATTTCTGTCTCACCGAAAAGAGCAAATCGGTCCCACCGAGTTTACCTGACCAACTCTCTGGTTAGCTAGTTACCAAAATCGGTCTCACCGAGTTTGTGTAGTCGGTCTCACCGAGATTACGTTATGCCCTAACCCTAACCATATCGGTCTCACCGAGATGCATGTCAGTCCCACCGAAAATCACTAACGGTCACTAGGTTTACTAAATCGGTCTGACCGAGTTTAACTATTCGGTCCCACCGAGTTTGGTAAATTGTGTGTAACGGTTGGATTTTGTGTGGAGGCTATATATACCCCTCCACCTCCTCTTCATTCGTGGAGAGAGCCATCGACTGAACCTACACTTCCAACTTACCATTTCGAGAGAGAACCACCTACTCATGTGTTGAGGCCAAGATATTCCATTCCTACCATATGAATCTTGATCTCTAGCCTTCCCCAAGTTGCTTTCCACTCAAATCATCTTTCCACCAGATCCAAAACCTATGAGAGAGAGTTGAGTGTTGGGGAGACTATCATTTGAAGCACAAGAGCAAGGAGTTCATCATCAACACACCATGTGTTACTTCTTGGAGTGGTGTCTCCTAGATTGGCTAGGTGTCAATTGGGAGCCTCCGACAAGATTGTGGAATTGAACCAAGGAGTTTGTAAGGGCAAGGAGATCGCCTACTTCGTGAAGATCTACCGCTAGTGAGGCAAGTCCTTCGTGGGCGACGACCATGGTGGGATAGACAAGGTTGCTACTGTGGACCCTTCGTGGGTGGAGCCCTCCGTGGACTCACAAGAACTGTTACCCTTCGTGGGTTGAAGTCTCCACCAACGTGGAAGTACGATAGCACCACCTATCGGAACCACGAGAAAAACATCCGTGTCTCCAATTGCATTTGAATCCTCTAAACCCTTCCCTTTACTTTCTTGCAAGTTGCTTGCTTTAATTTCCGCTGCCAATATACTCTTTGCATGCTTGCTTGAATTGTGTGATGATTGCTTGACTTATCCAAAAATAGCTAAAATCTGCCAAACTATAAAATTGGGAAAAGGTTAAGTTTTTGTTGGTCAAGTAGTCTAATCACCCCCCTCTAGACATACTTCAAGGTCCTACAAGTGGTATCGAGCTTTGGTCTCCATTTGCTTTGATTTCCATAGCTTTTGGTGGTCATAGCCTTGGTTTCACAACCTAGGAGAGTATGGCGTCTAGCGAGGGAAATAATCACTGTAGAGGTCCTTACTTTGATGGTACTAATTTTGCTAGTTGGAAGCATAAGATGAAAATGCATATTCTTGGACATAACCCCGCCGTTTGGGCAATTATTTGTATTGGCTTGCAAGGTGAATTCTTTGATGGGAAAGAACCGAACCGTGAAGCTAATGCGGAAGAATTGAAGATGCTACAATACAAAGCTCAAGCATGTGACATCATCTTCAACGGATTGTGCCCCGAAGAATTCAACAAAATCAGCCGTCTTGAGAATGCAAAGGAAGTTTGGGATACTTTGATTGATATGCACGAAGGTATCGAATCCGTCAAGGAATCCAAGTTGGATGTGCTCCAAAGTCAGCTTGACAAGTTCAAAATGAAGGATGGTGAAGGTGTCGCTGAAATGTACTCTAGGCTTGCTCTTATCACAAATGAGATTGCCGGCTTAGGGAGTGAAGAGATGACCGACAAATTCATCATCAAGAAGATCCTAAGAGCATTGGATGGAAAGTATGATACCATGTGCACATTGATCCAAATGATGCCAAACTACAAAGATCTCAAGCCAACGGAAGTCATTGGAAGGATTGTTGCTCATGAGATGTCACTCAAGGACAAGGAGGAACTTCACAACAAGTCAAGTGGTGCTTGCAAAGCCTCAAGTGAAGCCCCCACACCATCAAGTGAGAAACCAACCTTCAATGAAGAATTGAGCTTAATGGTGAAGAACTTCAACAAGTTCTACAAAAGTAGAAGCAAAGAAAGAAGCTCCAAGTCAAGGTCTTACAATGACAAAAGATCTTCTAGTCGAGAGCGTAATTGCTACAATTGTGGGAGACCCGGACACTACTCCAATGAGTGTACGGCACCCTACAAAAGAAGAGAAGATTCTCCAAAAAGAAGAAGCAAAAGAGAAGAATCACCACCGAGAGAGAGGAGGAGTAGAGATGATCGTTATGAACGAAGACCCTCACGGAGAAGCAAGGATTCGGAAAGGAAGGACAAGTCATCAAGGAGCTACACAAAACGAAGACATCAAGCTCATGTTGGTGAATGGGTTTCCGGCTCCGACTCCGACCATCACTCCAAGAGAAGCTATCACTCTGACTCCGAATATACTCAAGATGAAGGTGTTGTCGGTCTAGCACTTGTGTCAACCAACTCCTAGGACATATTTGATTCACCAAATGAAGGAATTGGAAGATGCTTCATGGCCAAAGGTCCTAAGGTAACACACCCCGAGTATGTTGATTTCAATAGTGATGAAGATGACTTGCTAGGTGATGATGATTTACTTGTTGACAACTCTAGTGATGAATAATATGATGAAATGTCAATTAATCATGCTAATCAAATGAATGACAATGATAAGGAGAAAATTGAGCTACTAACTAAAAAACTAAACACTCTTAAGTTGGCTCATGAAACTATCTTCGAAGATCATCGAGAACTTTTAAGGGCTCATGAGAAGTTACGCTTTGAAAAGCTCAATCTTGAGCAAGAGCATGAGTTCTTAAAGGCAATCAATGATGATTTCCGCAAGAAAAGTTCTTCTTGCATTGCCAAGCGTTTACTCTTATCTACTTACATGCCTCAAGTCAAGTCTAGTAACAAGTACACGAAAGATACTTCCTCTAGTAGTAACAATAATAATGTCAAATTCAATGTTGTTGCTTCTAGTAGTTCTCTTGATTCCACTAATGATTATCTTAGCCAAGTTACACTTGAGCAAGAAAATAGTTTATTGAAGGGAATTATAGAGAAAGGTGTTTACAAGAGCCTTGCCGGAGTAAGCAATTCGAGGAAATTGTACGCAAGCAAGGAAGGCACCGGAAGAATCAAGGTGTTGGTTTTGAACGGAAGTTCAACGCCAATGGAGTTGAGTGGGAAGAAGATCAATACCCCAAGACAAAGTTTGTTCCTCAACAAGAGAAGTATGATCCTACTTCCTTCAAGGGGACACAAGCTCAAGATGATCTTCCACCACAAGACCACAAGAACAAAGGCAAGGACAAGCTTCAAGAAGAGATTGATGCATTTGAAGAAGCACCTAAAGCCTCGCTCGAGTGGGTCCCTAAGACTACGCCAAGTTCTACTTCATCAAGTACAACTACAACTCCAAGGATTCCCATCAAGATGATGTGGATCCCGAAGAAGAAGAAGCTGGAGAGTTCTTGAGGGTGACTCATGACATTCTTCACTCATATCATTTTGGCAAGAACAAGTGCAATCAACTTTCACATCTTGAACTAGTTCAAGGAGTCACAAACCCTCATGTTGGTAAGGCAAGGGACAAGGTAACCTAATGTTTTCATGGACATCATCTTGTGTGTACATCACTCTATGTCTATGGATATTCTTTTTTGTTCCTTGTGGGACTAACCCATGTAGGCAAGTTGAAAGTACAACTCACTCCAAAGGATTGCTCCAAATGATCTACATCAACATTGAGCATCTACATCTTCAACACCTACATGAAGTCATCATCGACAAAACCCAAGGTTAGTTCAACCCTCTAAGGGGATCTCACATCTAGGGGAGCTTAACTCTAAGAATTGAGTGAAAGCAACTCTAATGGTGTGAACACATTAATGCATTATGTAAAAGTGGTAACCCCACTTGAGCTTAAACGATGAGTATGACCTATGATCAAATGTTCTCATTTGACTCCTAAGTCAATATACTCATATATAGATGACCTAGTCATCGCCAATTGTTTGATAGATGCTACAATTGGTTGTGCATGCTTTGCCACATATTTCAATTGCCATCTTATTGTGTGAGCATGTTGGTGCATATTTTACTCATTCAAGGACATCCACTTGTTGTTTTCTTTGTTTGGTTCTTTCTTCTTTTGGCCAAGTGGATGGACAAGAATGCCTAAGAACCTTCTTTAGCTATCTATGCTTTTCTCGTCTCAAACTCTATTCATGCTACATCACAAAATTTGATCAAGTCAGATTCGAACCACTGCGTGTGAGGAGCACTCGAGTCCCCGATTCGTCATAGACTTAAACTTCCAAAACCTCTTAATGATTCTCGGTCTGACCGATCCTTCCATTTTGGTCCTACCGAGATCATCAAGTTGATCTGAGTTTTCAATCTCGGTGCAACCGATTTTAACTTTTCGGTCACACCGAGTTCTCTTGCTTGCGATTATGCATCTCGGTGCCACCGAGTTGTTCCACTTTCGGTCACACCGGTTGTGGTCGGGCTATATATAGTCACGGGCAAAATTTTGGAAATTTCTCCGAAACCCTTCGCCCGCGCATCAGCTCGCTCTGCCATCGTGGTCTCCGGATCATCTCCTCGCCGCCAGCAGCCTCCTGTCGCTGGTCTTCGCCGCCGTCAACGGATTTCGTCCCCGCCGTTGCCGCCGTAGCAAGTCCACCACCAAGTTAGGGTATGGACTTGATCTTTGTGCTATCCATGTCTGATTCCTAGCACATTGTTTTCACATTGAATCTAGCCACGATTGCAACTCATCTATCCAGCCAAAGTAGTTCATAGATTAGTTGTGATTCGAATTTTAGGTTTAGGTTTCATGAAACCATCTCGGACCCACCGAGTTGAAAAACTCGGTCTCATCGATTTGGCTTATGCCATTGCACAAGTGACTCTCAGTCTGACCGAGATTTACTAATCGGTGCAACCGATTTGAGAATTCTGTGAAACCCTAGCAGTCTCGGTGCCACCGAACTGAAACTCGGTCCAATCGAGATCATCAGTTTAGGTTCCAAAACTGCTTCGGTATCACCGAGTTTGAAAATTGGTGGATCCGAAATGCTTTCTGTTGAAAACTAAAACTGAACTTTTGAGTCATTCTTTTGCAAAAACCTCTGCATTTTGTGATGCTCATCTTTTCTATCTCATCTATAAACTCTTCACAGGGTCAAAATTCAGCTTTTGCAGTATGTCTGATCAAAGTGACAACGAGCAACAGGAAAAGAGCAGATAAACTTGAGTGAGGGCACTAGTCCCTCAACTTCAGATGAAGGGAGCAGAAGTACTCCCAGCAACTTTCCTAAGGCTGCTACTAGGCAAAGGAGGAAAAGAAACTCAGATTCAGAGGATGAAGATTATAGGGCTGAGGAAGATGAGGCAACATCAAAGAAAGAGGTGCTCAAGAAGGAAAGGGTCGTGAAGACCAAAAGGACTGCAGGAAGACAACCAATGTCTAAGGCCAGAACATCAACTCAACTGCCTGAAAATCCTGATCCCAAAGAACCAGTTGCTGAAAGCAAGAAGAGGAAGGAAAGGGTCAAGATGACCAAGGCCAGAGTTATTGGGAAGCCTTCCATGATGGAAGAGGAAGAGCCTGCTGCACCAAAGACCAAAGGCACCAAAGCTAATGGGTGATGCAATCAGATCAGGGGCTGCCACATCTAAGCCCAAGGAAGCACCCAAAGCTGCCCCCAAGGCCAAGTCTGCACCAAAGAGGAATACTAGGAGTATTCCAACTACTGAGAAGAACAAGACCCCAATGCCTCAGGTTGATGAGGAAGATGAAGAAGGACAGGTTCTGAGGAAGCTTAAGCCAAAGATACCAGATCATAATGATGCCCATCCTGTGGCTGAGAGCATGAGAGTCAGGAAGGACTCAGGATTGAGGGAATGGAGAATGGAAGATCCATATGCATCAAGGAGAAGAACTACTGTTGATTACAGGTTCCATACAAAGGAACATCAGGACTTTTATGAGACCATTCTGTTGGACAAGAAGCCCATTGTCTGTGACATGAGATGGGTTGACTGGAACTTCATCAAGGAGAATGAAGAGCACTATCCTGGAGTGCAGGACATCTTTGTGAGTTGTGGAGTTGCAGATTTTGTTGGGCAGAAGCTCACAAATTGGAATGATGATCTTATCATGCAGTTTTACTCCACAGCACATTTCTACCCAGATGGGAGAATTGTTTGGATGTCTGAAGGTACTAGGTACCAGTCAACTGTTGAGGAGTGGGCAAAGCTGATAAATGCCCCAGAATAGAATGAGGATGACTTAGACATCTATGCAAATAAGAAAAAGGATCACAATTCAATGGCTCACATGTACAAGGAGATTCCAAACAAGGCATTAGCAACTGACAAGTTTGGATCAGTTCACTATCTGCTGTCAGGGTTGCCAACCATCAATTGGATTCTGAGGCACACTTTGTTGCCCAAGTCTGGTGACCATAACATGATCAGAGGGCATGCCATCAACATGTTGCATGTGTTTGATGTGCCACAAAAGTTTAAAGTCATGAGCCTGATCATTGAAACTATCAAGAAGACTGCAACAGATCAGAAGAGAAGCTGTGGATATGCACCTCAGATTCAAGAATTGATAAACTCAAAGATGGGCACAGGAAAATATCAGTTGGATAAGGAACACTTTCCACTTTATCCAGACTCTAAGGACAATGAGGTTGTCATGAATGAAGATGATCCACAATCAGATCAAGCTCAGGAGAAGAAAGAGAAGGCAAAGAGGGAGAAGGCTGCCAAGATGCCAACTCAAGAGGAGGCATCTGAGTATCTCTTGAAGAACAAGTAGGAGCAGCTTGGTTACTTAATAGCATCAACCTTGAGGATTGAGAAGGGATTGGCCACGCTAACTCAAAATCAGGAGAGCTTGGAGAGAATCATAGAAAAAAAGTTCTATGACTTAGATGTGAAAGTAACTGAGATTCAGACTGAAGTGGAGGAGCTACAAGAGGACATGCAGGAGAGGAAGGGCAAGACAACAACAAATGTGTTTGCCAAAGTGCCTAGAGCCCAGAGGTCATCAACTGTGCCAGTGACTGATACAAAAGCAACTTCGTCTGCACCAGCTACAACCTCAGTGCCACCAGCTCCAGCACCTTCGTCAGCTCCAGCTCCATCTACATCAACTGAAGTCTTCGTCCAAGGAGCCATCTCTACACCACCACCTGAAGATCAAGCCTGAGAGTCGATCTAGTACTATGCATTTTCTATGAACTTTTTGGTAACTTGTTGCCAAAGGGGGAGAAAAATGTATAGATCATAGGCTTCGAGAGAGAGAGTGTGTCTTTTGTTCTCTCTTGCTTTATTTGGTGGTTTTTCAAAACTTTATTTGCTTTTAGTTGAGATACTATGTGTGTGAGACATTGATGATCATGTGTTTGATCATAAGCTACACTTATGCATGCTTGATATTATCCTATCTATCTTATGTGATCACTCACTTTGCTTGGTGATGAGTGCATGTATTCATTGTTTATTATTTTGAGCGCTCCACCAAGATGTATGTGAGATGGAAGAGTAACCCATGAGCCTAATTCATTGTGCATTTGCAGTCCAAAGCAAATCTAAAACTATGCACAAATTTAGGGGGAGCTCTTGCTTATCACATACTTCTCAAAGCGACGATGTTATTTAAATATTATTATCTTTTGTCGAAGCTTTGATCTATATGTTGTCATCAATTACCAAAAAGGGGGAGATTGAAAGTGCAACTATCCCTAGGTGGTTTTGGTAATTCATAACAACATATAGCTCATTGAGCTAATGCTATTCCAAGACTATTATTTCAGGAAAGCTCAATGAATGGCATGGCATGGATGATGAAAGTGGATCCCTCAAAATACTAAGGACAAAGGATTGGCTCAATCTCAAAAGCTCAAGACTCTTCATTTTACATTTTAGTGATCCAAGATCACATTGAGTCTATAGGAAAAGCCAATACTATCAAGAAGGGATGAGCTGTTGCTTAATGAGCCTTTTGCTTCATGTGCTTAGTGATATGCTCCAAAACCCTCAACTACTTTCCCACATCCACAAATGACCTAAACCTAAAGCCAAAATTGGTCACACCGATTATTTCTATCCGGCACCACCGATTCCAAAAGTCATAGCTACTGCCACAAACCCTAAGCAAATCGGTCTTACCAATAGGGATCTCGGTCTCACCGAGATGGGGTTGCAATCTCTCTGTTTCCCTTTGTAACGTTTCGGTCCAACCGAAGTGAGGGATCGGTCCCACCGAGACTGCAATGTAAACTCTCTGTTTCCTTTTTGTAACATTTCGGTCTCACCGAAAAGAGAAAATCGGTCCCACCGAGTTTACCTGACCAACTCTCTAGTTAGCTAATTACCAAAATCGGTCTCACCGAGTTTGTGTAATCGGTCTCACCGAGATTACATTATGCCCTAACCCTAACCATATCGGTCTCACCGAGATGCATGCCAGTCCCACCGAAAATCACTAACGGTCACTAGGTTTACTAAATTGGTCTGACCGAGTTTAACTATTCGGTCCCACCGAGTTTGGTAAATTGTGTGTAACGGTTGGATTTTGTGTGGAGGCTATATATACCCCTCCACCTCCTCTTCATTCGTGGAGAGAGCCATCAGACTGAACCTACACTTCCAACTTACCATTTCTGAGAGAGAACCACCTACTCATGTATTGAGGCCAAGATATTCCATTCCTACCATATGAATCTTGATCTCTAGCCTTCCCCAAGTTCCTTTCTACTCAAATCATCTTTCCACCAGATCCAAAACCTATGAGAGAGAATTGAGTGTTGTGGAGACTATCATTTGAAGCACAAGAGCAAGGAGTTCATCATCAACACACCATTTGTTACTTCTTGGAGAGTGGTGTCTCCTAGATTGGCTAGGTGTCACTTGGGAGCCTCCGACAAGATTGTGGAGTTGAACCAAGGAGTTTGTAAGGGCAAGGAGATCGCCTACTTCGTGAAGATCTACCGCTAGTGAGGCAAGTCCTTCGTGGGCGGCGACCATGGTGGGATAGACAAGGTTGCTACTGTGGACCCTTCGTGGGTGGAGCCCTCCGTGGACTCGCAGAACCGTTACCCTTCGTGGGTTGAAGTCTCCACCAACATGGAAGTACGATAGCACCACCTATCGGAACCACGAGAAAAACATCCGTGTCTCCAATTGCGTTTGAATCCTCTAAACCCTTCCCTTTACTTTCTTGCAAGTTGCATGCTTTAATTTGCGCTGCCAATATACTCTTTGCATGCTTGCTTGAATTGTGTGATGATTGCTTGACTTATCCAAAAATAGCTAAAATCTGCCAAACTATAAAATTGGGAAAAGGTTAAGTTTTTATTGGTCAAGTAGTCTAATCACCCCCCCTTTAAACATACTTCAAGGTCCTACAGGGTCGCCGAGGCACCCGTAGCCAGGGTAACGGCTCAACCACGCATAACAGAACTGCCTCGTTTGCATTTAACCCCGCCTTAACAAGTGTTAACATCCCTGGGTCATTTTTCCAACCCGTTGGATAATTTGATTGCTGCAGCTTCGTGATTGGCGGCTCTTCCGGTTGAAGGCGAGTCTCCTGTGCAGTATTACGGAAGGCTGTGGAGCTTCTTCAGACAGTGGTAACCCAGTAGGAGACTTACTCATACAGTCGTGATTGGATTCATTCAACTCACCGTCGGAGTCGGAGTTATTGCAGGCACATTGAGTCGCCAGCGGTTTCCAGCACGAGCGGCATCAGAACCAGCCGCGTAGGCATGGCCTGCTGCAGGATGTTAATAATGCACATGCCTTATTAGATCAAGCCAGGACACGTTAAGAAGCAGAGCTGGTGGCCCAGTTAGCAGCTCATCAGCAACTCCAATGTAACCCGTCGTCGTCTATAGAAGTCGGGATGATTTCCAGGACAGTGGGTGTGCCGTGCTTAGCGCCGGCTCTACGCAATGAGCGTTTGCCCAAAGATTTCAAGGGCCCTCAAAAAGTACCCAATTACACTACGATCAACCTCGGGATGTTTGGATTGAGAGCTACGAGCTGACTATGGAGATGTTGGATGTTAATGATGTTGTGTGCGCAAAATATTTCACCATGATGTTGGATGGGCAGGCTCGCACCTGGCTAAAGGGAGTGCCCCCTAATTCCATCAACCCTGAATTGAAGACGCTTTTCATTCAGAATTTTAAAGATACATGTAAGTAGCCTCTGTCGATTATCGACCTAGACACTTGCATCCAGCATGAGGATGAGTCAACCGCCCATCCCGCCGGGTCTCAGCTATTATCCACTCGTCAGATAGCATCAATGCTAGTTCTACTATTTTAATTTTGGAGAAAAATTGCCGGTTTATACCCCTCAAACAGAAGCTAGGGAGGCTTAAACATCATTGCAATGACACGGGAGAGTGATTCCTAACGCTTTTCCTCTTGTTTTGGACTCTAATTTGCATGATTTGAATTAAACTAACTCCAGACTGATGCTGTTTTCAGCAGAACTACCATGGTGTTGTTTTTGTGCAGAAATAAAAGTTCTCAGAATGGAACGAAACTTTGTGAGGAATTTTTATACAATAAATAATAATTTTTGGAGGCAAGACCTGCCGGAGAGGGGCACCTGGGTGGGCACAACCCACCAGGGCATGCCCCCCTCTCCTGGCGCGCCCAGGTGGGTTGTCCTCACCTGGTGGCTCTGCAAACCCTGAAACAAACGCTACAAAATCCTATTTTTCTAGAAAAAAATCAGGGAGAAAGAATTATTGCGATCCATGAGACAGAGCCGCCGTCACCCCCTATTCTTCATCAGGAGGCCAGATCTGGAGTCCTTTTGGGGCTCCAAAAAGGGGGATCATCGTTCTTCATCATCACCAACCCTTCTCCATCGCCAATTCCACGATGCTCCCCATCGGGAGTGAGTAATTCCTTCATAGGCTCACTGGTCGGTGAGGAGTTGGATGAGATTCATCATGTAATCGAGTTAGTTTTGTTAGGGCTTGATCCCTAGTATCCACTATGTTCCTAGATTGATGTTGCTATGACTTTGCTATGCTTAATGCTTGTCACTTTGGGCCTGGGTGCCATGAACTCAGATCTGAACTGTTTATGTTATCATCCTTATATCCATGTTTTAGATCTGATCTTGCAAGTTATAGTCACCTACTACGTGTTATGAACCGGCAACCCCGGAGTGACAATAGTCGGGACCACTCCCGGTGATGACCGTAGTTTGAGGAGTTCATGTATTCACTATGTGTTAATCCTTTGTTCCGGTTCTCTATTAAAATGAGGCCTTAATATCCCTTAGTTTCCAATATGGACCCTGCTGCCATGGGAGGGTAGGACAAAAGATGTCATGCTAGTTCTTTCCATAAGCATGTATGACTATTTACGGAATACATGCCTACATTATATTGACGAACTGGAGCTAGTGACGTATGGCCCTAGGTTATAACTGTCTCATGATGAATATCATCCAAAAAGTCACCAATCCAATGCCTATGAATTTATCTTATATTGTTATTGCTAAGTTACTACTGCTATTATCACTGTTACACTTGCTACCAAAATATTTCTATCACTGTTACTGTTACTGTTGCTACCGTCGCTACTATCAAAACTATCATACTACTTTTCTACTGATCACTTTGCTGCAGATAATTAATCTCCAGGTGTGGTTGAATTGACAACCCAGCTGCTAATACCTTCAAATATTCTTTGGCTCCCCTTGTGTTGAATCTATAAATTTGGTTTGAATACTCTACCCTAAAAAACTATTGCGATCCCCTATACTTGTGGGTTATCAGAGAGCTCATGGCGGCTCTTATCAAATACGCTGACTCGGACAGTACTAATGATCTTGATTCAGATGAGGAAAAGTCTAGTAAGGGGAAGAAAAACGCCAAGGGGTAGCAGCATAATATGACAGGCCAGAGGCAAGGTAACTGACGGCGGGCCAGACTTTGTGGCCAACACTAATGCACGGAGCGGTGATCGCCGTCGTAAGGGAAAATTCCAACCCCAGTTTGGAAGGCCGAAGTTCGACTTAGAGCCGATATTGAACCAACCTTGCCCAAAACATAGTCATCCCGATAGGCCATCAACTCACGTGTGGAAAGATTGTAGTATCATGAGGGAGTATAAGAATTCCAACTTTCACCAGGACCACAATAATGGTATCGGCCCGCACGGCGGGTCAGGCTCCGGTTCGCATGGGCCTGGCTTCGGAAGTGGCGGCTCAAACTCTGGATTTCAGGGCCAGGGCAATCAAGGCGGTTTTAATCAGCAGCCCAGTCAAGGCAATCAACAGCAGCAGTCTGAGTATCAGAGCAATCCAAAGCAGCTGAATAGTGGTCAATATCATGTTTTTACCACGAGCCTGTGCAAGCGAGATCAGAAGGTTCATAAACAAGCAGTGAGCGTGATTGAGCCGCAATCCCTCGATACTTACGATGGTCAGAACAACCCATTGTATGGAGCCGTGAGGATCACCCGCCCTGGATTGACAACCCGGGTCAGCTAGCTTTGGTGGTTGCCCCTTAGGTTGGAGGTTACAAGTTCACTAAGGTGCTTATGGACGGAGGCAGCATCATTAATATCATTTATTATGATACTTTTCACCGGATGAATTTGATTGACAAAGATCTCAAGCTGTCTTATACAGTCTTTCATGGGGTGGTGCCTGGTAAGTCGTCTTATCCAGTGGGTAAGATACCCTTGGAGGTGGCTTTTGGTGATGAACATGATTAAGGGCTGAGACATTGAATTTTGAAGTGGTTAAGATCAAAAGCCCCTATCATGCTCTGTTTGGACGGCCGGCTTATGCCAAGTTTATGGCACGACCTTGTTATGTGTATTTGCAGCTTAAGATGTTGGTTCGCAAAGGAACCTTCACGGTTCATGGTGATAGGAGGATAGCCTTGGGATGTGAGGAAGGTGATGTTGCTTATGCTGAGTCTGCTTGTGCCACGGAGGAGCTTAAGTTTTACAAAGACAATGTTGACCCGGCTGATATGACTCCATTGAAGAAGCCAACTACAGAGCATGACCCTTTGTTGAAGTTTAAATCGGTGGATGATAGCAAACAGGTTGATTTTGTCCCAGGCGACTCAACTTAGCAGTTTGTTATTAGTGCCAACATGGATCCGAAATAGGAAAGCGTGCTCATCGAGTTCATCCGTGAGAACCAGGACATCTTTGCATGGAAGCCTTCAGACATGCTGGGTGTACCGAGGGAACTCACTGAGCACACTCTCAATATTGGTCCAAAGTTTAAACCAGTCAAGCAATTCCTTCGTCGTTTCAATGAAGAGAGGCGCAAGGCCATTGGAGAAGAAGTTGCCTGGCTCTTAGCGGCCGGGTTCATTGTTGAAGTTTTTCATCCTCAGTGGCTGGCTAATCCGGTGCTGGTGCTTATGAAAAACGGCACTTGGCGTATATGTGTGGATTACAGAGACCTTAACAAGGCTTGTCCGGCTGATCCTTTTTCTCTTCCTCATATTAATCAAATCATTGATGCTACAGCGGGTTGTGAGCATTTGAGCTTCTTGGATGCTTATTCTGGCTATCATCAGATCAAAATGGTAGTTAAGGAAAAGGAGAAGACATCTTTTATCACTCCTTTTGGAGCCTTCTGCTATGTATTTATGCCTTTCGGGCTCAAGAGTGCCTAGGCGACTTATCAGTGTTGTGTTCAAAATTTCCTTCACAGTCAGATAGGACGCAATGTTCGTGCTTATGTGGATGATATCGTTGTGAACTCCAGGAAAAAGGAAACCTTGCTAGATGATTCAAAGGAAACCTTTGACAACCTCCGGGTCTATAAGATGATGCTTAACCCGGCCAAATGTGTTTATGGTGTGCCAACAGGCAAGTGATGACTCACAAGCATAGGGGATAAATTCTAGCTCTTTTTGATAAGTAAGAGTGTCAAACCCAACGAGGAGCAGAAGGAAATGACAAGTAGTTTTAAGTAAGGTAATGTCTGCAAGTGCTGAAATTGTAACATAGCAGAGTAGTTTGATAGCAAGGTAATTTGTAACGAGCCAGTAACGATAGTAGTAATAAAAGTGCAGCAAGGTAGCCCAATCCTTTTGAGGCAAAGGACAGGCAAAAACGGTCTCTTATGATGAGCAAAGCGTTCTCGAGGGTACACGGGAATTTCATCTAGTCACTTTCATCATGTTGGTTCGATTTGTGTTCGCTACTTTGATAATTTGATATGTGGGTGGACCGGTGCTTAGGTGTTGTTCTTACTTGAACAAACCTCCTACTTATGATTAACTCTCTCGCAAGCATCCGCAACTACGAGAAAAGTACTAAGAATAAATTCTAACCATAGCATTAAACTTTTGGATCCAATCGGTCCCTTACGAAATAGCGCATAACTGGGGTTTAAGCTTCTGTCACTCTCACAACCCACCATCTAATTGCTACTCCACAATGCATTTCCTTAGGCCCAAATATGGCGAAGTGTCATGTAGTCGACGTTCACATGACACCACTAAGGGAATCACAACATACATACTATCAAAATATCGAACACATATCAAGTTCACATGATTACTTGCAACATGATTTCTCCCGTGACCTCAAGAACAAAAGTAACTGCTCACAAAAGATAATCATGCTCAAGATCAGAGGGGTATTAAATAGCATAATGGATCTGAACATATAATCTTCCACCAAATAAACCATATAGTAATCAACTACAAGATGTGATCAACACTACTAGTCACCCACAAGCACCAATCTATAGTTCCGGTAACAAGATTGAACACAAGAGATGAACTAGGTTTTGAGATGAGATGGTGCTGTTGAAGATGCTGATGGAGATTGCCCTCCCCAAGATGGGAGAGTTGTTGGTGATGATGATGACGATGATTTACCCCTCCGAGAGGGAAGTTCCCACGGCGGAATCGCTCCACCGGAGGGCAAAAGTGCTTCTGCCCAAGTTCCGCCTCGAGACGGCGGCGCTCCGTCCTAAAAGTCCTCTACTTATTTTTTTTCTAGGTCAAAATGACCTATATACCAGAAGATGGGCACCGTAGGTGGGCCTGGGTGAGCACAACCCACCAGGGCGCGCTTGGGCACCCTGGTGCGCCTAGGTGGGTTGTGCCCACCTGGTGGGCACCCTCTGGTATTTATTTGCTCCAATATTCCATAAAAAAATCTCCGTGAAGCTTCAACTTGTTTGGAGTTGTGCAAAATAGGTAGCCTGACGTAGCTTTCCCAGGTCCAGATTTCCAGCTGCCGGAATTCTCCCTCTTTGTGTATACCTTGCATATTATGAGAGAAAAGGCATTAGACACTACAAAAAAAGACACATCCGTGACATTTTGGGCCGAACGAACAATTTTTCTGTCATACATATGACACTTCTATGACGATAATTGTGACAAAACCCGGTATCATCATAGATGTGGTGGGCTCCTACTTCTATGACAAAAAATCATGACAGAAAATGGGCTTTTCATCCTGGGCGGGCCGGAGACGCAGCTGCATGACATTCTTTTGGCCGTCCATGACGGAAAAAACCGTGGTATAGCGAGGGGGAGGAAAATTTCGGGGAGTTCCCGGTTATGGTGGGAGGTCGGGGGCCGAGCGATGCGTGTTTCTCTCGTACATGTACGTGCGTGTGTGCGAGGCGTTTGCTCTAACTGAACCCGAGCGAGGCGTTGGGCTCTAACTGAACCCAAGCGATTGCACTAAAGGCTACGCTCTGAACCCGAGCGATCGATCGATGGCTGTTAACTGAACCCGATCGAGCGATTCCTTCGCTACTGCTGCTAACTGAAGCCGATCGATTGGATGAACAGTGAGTGTTGCGGGGGGTTGGATGAGCGATGGCGGTGGCGTTGCCTCTGGATGAACAGGACCCGTGGTATGGTGGAGGGCTGGATGAACAGTGAGCGGTGGAGGGTGCCCGTGGAGGGTGGTTGAACAGGACCCCGTGGTGTGGATGGCTGGATGAGCGATGAGACGGTGGAGGGTGCGGTGGAGGGTGGTTGAACAGGACCCCATGGTGTGGAGGGCTGGATGAACAGTAGATGGTGGAGGGGTGGTTGAGCGATGGCGGTGGTGTAGCGCACGGTGGATGCTGGATGAACAGGAGCCCGTGGAGGCTAGAGGAGGTCGACGGTAGCCCGTGGAGGCTGGAGGTGGTCGACGGTGGAGATGACCAGTATTCCTTAGAGTCCCGTTTTGCAGTACGCCACAACCCTCGCGATGAACAGGACCCCGTTTCGACCGTAGCGCTCCAACACAAGTCCGTTTCGTCCGTTTTGCGGTACGCCACACCCCTCCCGTTCAACAGGAACCCTGTTTCGACCGTAGGAGGTCTGTTTTGTCCGTTTTGCGGTACGCCACACCCCTCCCGATCAAAATGACCCCCGTTTCGACCATAGGAGGTCCGCTTCCTCCGTTTTGTGGTACGCCACACCCCTCGCGATCAACAGGACCCCCGTTTCGACCGTAGGAGGTCCATTTCCTCCGTTGTGCGGTACGCCAGGCCTCGTTTCCATTGCATGTTCCGTCCAAGCCCTCCCGATGAACACGACCACGCATTCCGTTCCGACCCAGCCGGTTGGCTCCCACGCGTTCCGTTGCCTCCCGATGAACACGACGCATTCCGTTGCCTCCCCATGAACATGACGATGACGCTGTTTTTCCGTTTCGACCCAGCCATGTACACGAGCCCTGGCCGTACGTATACGCGAGTAGGCGTTCGAGACCCCGCCCATATGTACACATACGTGGCCGTATTTTCTTTCTTGCACTCGCCGTCAGACGACGTGTACATGCTACGGCGCGCCTCTACTACGACGCCAGAGCGCGCCTCTACTACGACACGTGCGCGCCTCTACATCCGCCAGTATATATATACGTACACGTTCGCGACCGGAATGACAACGCTACGTACGTTTCGACCAGGTGGGTCCCGACTGTCAGGCACTTCCTTGCCTGCGAAGATGTAGCTGGTGGGTCCCAGCAGTCAGGGGGGCGAATCATTTTTTTTGCCGGACGCACTTCCTTGCGTGCGAAGATGTAGCTGGTGGGTCCCAGCAGTCAGGGCAAACGTTTTTTTCGCGAAATACGGTGGCCCGTCCGGTGGGTCCCCGCTGTCAGGTGGAGGAATAATTATTTTGCACGTAATAAGGAGGCACTTCCTTGCTGCGGCCGTGGACCCAGCTGTCAGCTTCTCTACGTACAGTCCACGTCAGATGGAAGCCGTTCCTTGACCACGTTGACCATGCCACGCCGAGAGCACTAGGGCGGTGGACGACAGCGAGGCCTAGGAAGGGGACGACGCGGAGCTGGGGAAGACGCGGCACTGGATGCCCACACGTAGAGGAGTACGAGGGCTCACTGGTTCGCTGCGGTGTGAGGCTGCCATCTCCGCAGAATAACAGGGGGTGTGGGTGAGTAGAGGGATGGCCTGGCCAGCGGTGGGAGTAGTAGGGGGCAGTGAGGCCTCCACCGCATCGCAGCCGGCCACGGGAGGCAGGAGCACGAGGCACGACCGGCGCTGGTTTGGGCGGCTGGAGCAAGAAGACCAGAGGTTGAAGAAGCACTACGACCGTTGGATGGACATCGTACGGTCACTTGAGCTAGGATCGTGCATATTGACTAAGTTGACAAAGCCCTCCGTTCCAGTCAACTTAGTAGGCCCACAAGTCAGCCTGCCACTATACTGGGTCCCAGCTAACAGGGGGAGTATTCATTTTTTTGTGAGTAATAAGGAGACACTTCCTTGCGTGCGAAGATATAGCTGGTGGGTCCGAGCTGTCAGCGGCGGTAACATTTTTTTCACGAAATACAGACGCCCTTTCGGTGGGTCCCTGATGTTAGGTGGAGGAATCATTATTTTGCGCGTAATAAGGAGGCATTTCCTTGCGTGCGGCCGTGGACCCAAATTGCCGGCCTCTCCACGTCTGATCCCACTTCAGATGCATGTCGGTCGTTGACCACGTTAACCAGGCTGTGCAGGGAGCACCAGGGCGGTGGACGACGGCGAGGCCTAGGAAGGGAACGACACGGAGGCAGGGAAGACTCGGCAGTTGTTTCCCACGCGGAGGGGAGTACGACTGTACAAGGGTTTACTGGTTCGTCTGCCGTCGCCGAAGAATAATAGTAGGTGTGGGTGAGTACAGGGATGGTTAGGCCAGCGACGGGAGTAGGGTGGGGCGGTGAGGCCTGCGCGGCAGCAGAGCCGACCGTGGGGAGGAGGGAGCAGGAAGTCCCGCCGGCGCTTGTTTGAGCGGCTGGAGTAGGAAGAGCAGAGATTGAAGAAGCATGACGGCTGTTGGATGGCCATCCAACGATCCTTTGCTATCGTCAACCCTTTTTAGGAAAGCCTCAAATCTGTGGAAAACAGCATACAGCCCATCTGCCATTATTTCTAATAATTTACAACCCATTTGCTAATTATTAAGGTTTTTTTGGAGCCCATATTCTTTTTGTTAGCATTACAGCCCATATTGTGGCTACAGTTATAAAATTATACGAAATTTTGCATATTTCGGTGCGGTCCGAACTGTTTTTAATCCCGAAATTTTGACTCACGTTCAAACTGATTTTAAAAATAAATGTATATCAATATAAAATCCAACAAATTCTCCATGCATAAAAATTAATGTAATTTAAAATCTCGAAATAAAAAAAAGATATTTGAAACTAATTGCCGGTTTGATGTGTTCTAAAAATGTACAGCCCATTTCTCATTACTGATGGGCCATTTTCTCGGCCAGCCGAATGAAAGCTCTCCTCGTCTTGAAAGATTTGCAGCCCAACAGGCCTGAGAAAGCGACTTACTTGGCAAATCACAAAAAAACTGGGTTGTGGCTGTGGACCCAGCTGTCAGCCTCTCCACATACAGTACTCTTCCGATGGAAGTCGTTCCTTGACCACGTTGACCACGCCGCGCGAAGAGCACCACGACGGCGGACGACGGCGAGGCCTAGGAAGGGGACGACCCCGAGCCGGGGAAGACGTGGCAGTGGAAGCCAGCGCAGAGAGGAGTACGAGGGTTCACTGGTTCGGCTATGGTGTGAGGCTGCCGTCGCCGCAGGGCCTGGCCAGCGGTGGGAATAGTAGGGGGCGGTGAGGCCTCCGCGGCAGCACAGCCGGCCACGGGAGGCAGGAGCATGCGGCACGACCGGTGCTGCTTTGGACGGCTGGAGCAAGAAGACCAGAGGTTGAAGAAGCACTACGACCGTTGGATGGACATCGTACGGTCACTGGAGCTAGAATCGTTCATATTGACTAAGTTGACAAAGCCCATCGTCCCCGTCAACTTAGTAGGCCCACAAGTCAGCCTCCCACAAAGGTGGGTCCCAGCTAGACGGGGGAGTATCCATTTTTTGTGCGTAATAAGGAGGCACTTCCGGTGGGTCCGAGCTGACAGCGGGGGGAACGGCTTTTTTCGTGAAATACGATGGCCCGTCAGGTGGGTCTCAGCAGTCAGGGGGCAAACCTTTTTTCGCAAAATACGATGGCCCGTCCAGTGGGTCCCTGCTATTAGTTGGAGGAATCATTATTTTCCGCATAATAAGGAGGCACTTACTTGCTGCGGCCGTGGACCCAGCTGAGACTCTCCACGTACAGTATACAAGTCGTTCCTTGACCACGTTGACCTCGCCGCATTCCGTTGCATGCATGCATCCATGGGCGTGGTGCGTCCCCACTGTCAGTGAGGGAGTCCTGGACTAGGGGGTGTCCGGATAGCCGAACTATCATCACGGCTGGACTCCAAGACTATGAAGATACAAGATTGAAGACTTCGCCCCGTGTCCGGATGGGACTTTCCTTGGCGTGGAAGGCAAGCTTGGTGATACGGATATGTAGATCTCCTACCATTGTAACCGACTGTGTAACCCTAACCTATCCGGTGTCTATATAAACCGGAGGGTTTTAGTCCGTAGGACGAACAACAATCAGACCATAGGCTAGCTTCTAGGGTTTAGCCTCCTTGATCTCGTGGTAGATCTACTCTTGTACTACCCATATCATCAATATTAATCAAGCAGGAGTAGGGCATTACCTCCATCGAGAGGACCCGAACCTGGGTAAAAACATCGTGTCCCTTGTTTCCTGTTACCATCCACCTAGACGCACAGTTCGGGACCCCCTACCCGAGATCCGCCGGTTTTGAAACCGACATTGGTGCTTTGATTGAGAGTTCCTCTGTGTCGTCACCGATAGGCCCGATGGCTCCTTCGATCATCAACAATGACGCGGTCCAGGTGAGACTTTTCTCCACTGGACAGATCTTCAGATTCGGCGGCTTTGCGCTGCGGGCCAATTAAACATGGCCATCTGGAGCAGATCGAAAGCTACGCCCCTGGCCATCAGGTCAGATTTGGAAGTTTGAACTATACGGCCGATGTCCGCGGAGACTTGATCTTCGACGGATTCGAGCCGCAGCCAAGCGTGCCGCACTGTCTCGATGGGCATGATCTAGCTCTGCAGCCGAACAGCGCCCTGGAGGCCGCACCAGTATCCGCTCCGACCCTTAATCCGGAGCCGGATTCCCCGATCGAGGACGAGTGGTTGGACACCGCCTCGGGGGCTACAATCTCTACGGCGATGGAGCCGAACTCCATCCCTGTCCTTTGCGAAGACCTCGACTCCAGGGTGCCGGACTCCTCTCTGGACTCCGAACCCTCCGCGCCCTTGCCAATCGAATCCGATTGGGCGCCGGTCATGAAGTTCATTGCCGTGGACATCTTTCAGCACTCGCCCTTTCGCGACATCCTGAATTCAATAAAGTCTCTCTCTTTATCTGGAGAGCCCTGGCCGGACTACGGACAGGAAGGTTGGGATGCGGACGACGAAGAAATTCAACGCCCACCCACCACCCACTTCGTAGCCACTGTCGAAAGCTTACATGACGTGCTCGATTTCGACTCCGAAGACATCGACGGTATGGACGACGATGTAGGAGACAACCATGAACCAGCGCCTATAGTATGCTGGACAACCACTTCATCCCATGATGTATACATGGTGGATACACCTAAAGGAAATGAAGACGAGGAACAACGGGACGCTACGAAGGATAAATCCCTCGAAAAGCAGTCAAAACGGCAACTTAAATGCCGAACCAAGTCCCGCCTCAACAGAGACCCAGCCATAGAGCAGGGCGAACCGGTGGATGACGAACATGCTATCGAGCAATCGTCGGAACAAGACAACTTGGATAAACAACCCGTCCCCGGCGAAGACAACAGTCCGGACGATCTCACGCCAGACAAATTGTTGGAGCAAAATAACCTCTAGAAAAGGCTCGTCGCCACCGCGCGTAGCCTGAAAAAGCGTATGAAGCTCAAAACAGCAGAAGATGCACTCAGGATCAGATGGAGCAAAGTATTCAACACATGAGACAAATACGGCGACAGTCGCCGAACAAAGAGCTACCCAAAAAGAAAGCTACTGCCCGAATTTGACGAGGAGGCCTTAGAGCCACCACAATCAAAAAGTAAGACGGCCACCCGGTCGGATGGACGACCCCACGGCAAAAAGAGAGTGGCAAAGGGCGCCACACACAAGCCGGTACGCGATCCGCATAAGGATTCGCATCAAAAGGATGGTCCAGTTAGGTCCATCTATGGGCCGAGAAAGCAAGCTCTTCAAAGCAATGCAACACGCCAAATATCCGAACATCACGGCACACCCAAATAGGGCGCCAGACACCCCTATGTTTCACCGATGAGGTGCTGGATCATGAATTTCCAGCGGGATTCAAGCTCGTAAACATAGAGGCATACGACGGAACAACAGACCCTGGAGTCTGGATTGAGGATTACATCCTCCACATACACATGGCTAGAAGAGACGATCTCCACGCCATAAAATACTTACCCCTCAAACTCAAAGGGCCAGCTCGGCATTGGCTTAAAAGCCTCCTCGAAAATACCACTGGAAGCTAGGAAGAGCTCGAGGATGCGTTTTGGGCAAATTTTCAGGGGACCTAGGTCCGCCCTCCGGATGCAGACGATCTAAGTCACATAACTCAACAGCCCGGAGAGTCAGCCCGGAAATTCTGGAACAGGTTCCTTACTAAAAAGAACCAAATAGTCGACTGTCCGGACGCCGAAGCCATAGCAGCCTTCAAACACAACGTCCGAGACGAATGGCTCGCCAGACACCTCGGCCAAGAAAAGCCAAGAACAATGGCCGCATTAACAAGCCTCATGACCCGCTTTTGCGCGGGAGAGGATAGCTGGCTAGCAAGATGCAGCACCAGCGACCCAAGTACATCTAAAATCAGGGATGGAAATGGGAAACCACGGCGCAACAAGGACCAGCGCCAGATTAAGAGGAACGGTCCCAAGAGCGCGGCAGTCAACGCCGGATTCAAAAGCTCACGGCAGAATAATAAAAAACTGCCCCTTAAGGACAATAGCGATGAGCTATCCAATTTAAAAAAATCTTGGACAAGATATGTCAAATCCATAGTACTCCCGGGAGGCCTGCAAACCATACCCACAGAGATTGTTGGGTCTTCAAACAGTCCGGCAGACTCAACGCCGAACACAAGGGGCTCGACACACCAAGTGAAGATGACGACGAGCACCACAAGCAGAGCCCCGAAAAACAAAAGAATTTCCCACAAGAGGTTAAATCAGTAAACTCACTTCACATGATCAAAGGGAAAAACAGAGCGACGCCCACTAAAATGCACGCCGCACACTGGTTGTCAAAACCAATCACCTTCGACCATCAGGACTATTCCGAAAGTATTCGGAACGCAGGATGGACTGCCTTGATATTGGATCCTATAATCGACGGATTCCAATTTACACAAGTCCTCATGGATGGCGGCGGTGACATAAACCTGATATATCGTGACACAATCCGCAGAATGGGGATAGACCCAACCAAAATTCGCCGTAGCAACACCTCCTTTAAAGGAGTAATGCCAGCCCATATGCCCATTGTACGGGCTCCATATCGCTAGAAGTTGTGTTCGGTTCATCCGACAACTTCCGCGCGAAAGGTTAATCTTCCATGTCGCCTGCTCAAAAGTAGCCATCAAGCACTATTGGGACGCGAAACTTTCGCCCGCTTTAAAGCAATACCGCATTATGCATCTCTAACACTTAAAATGCCCGGTCCACACGGCATCATCTCATTAAAAGGAAGTATTAAGTGTTACTCGAGCACGGAAGAACGTGAGACTGCCTTGACAGCCCCACACCTATCTGGCTCCGCTAGTCAAAGAGCCTGAATTGGTCATTCAAACCCCGGACACGGCTAGACGAGTCCGGCGCCTACTAGCGGCATACCCCCATACAAGGGGTTGCACGCATGTATCACAAGAGACACTAAAGCTCACTTTATTCACTTCTTCGAATCGTACTCTGTCTATTTAATATAAAGTACATCTTTCGCACGATCCTTTTTCTTTTAAACTAAGTTCCTCTCTTTTACATATGAACAACGTGCTACACCCGTCCAGGATACGGCACAACGGAGACACAGGCGCAGACGCGTGCGAGGGACCCGTTGCAAGGATTCTTTTCAGATTAAGACCCTGCGTAAACCTTTTTTACTGTCTCTTGTTGATATACATCCCCCGGTTTCTTACTATAACCGAGGAGGAGGCTGGCGTTTTGGCATTGGCCGCACCATAATTTTTGCACGTACCTGGACACAGGGGCTTAGGGCATTATTCTGCCCGGTTTTATAAAGACCGAATACCTTAGGGAGTATTCGGCGTCTCGAGTTAGGCCTTATATGCATCAGCTCCGAATCATGTCTTTGGTCAAATGTTGGGTTCGCCCGGCTCCTGCGTTTTGCTGCCTTACGTTCCGTTCTATCGGCCAACGCGGCACCAGGAGAACTACTGCGATTGTGCCCCGGTTCGGCCGGGTGAGCACCTCGAGAGAAAGCCAAAACCGACTTGTCATGATATAGCGAGAGACTAGTCAACCACTCGATGACTCATCGGAATGTTTAGGATTCCTCCGCATTAACGAAGGACCGGTTTTCGGTCAGGCACATACGCACCGCGAATTCGGGAGAGTGCGGTGCCCCCAGGGGCTATATAGTAGCCCCACCCTCGAACTCCTATGGCTAAGTGAAAGTGATAAAGCATTATAGTCCGGTTGCCTAGTTTGCTACGCTACCACCTCCTTAACAGGACCAAGACGTTGGATTAAGTGTGAAAAAGCGCCTTCTTTGCAAACACCCCCGCACTATGTGCGTGGGGGCTGAAGCCAAGGACTGCCATCTTTCAGGTTATATATAAACGGCCGCACAGGGAGTAGTTTACTACTTGAACGCACAAGTATAAAAAAGCTCTTACATCATATTGAAACATTGTTTTCACAAATCATACATGTCATTCAAACATAATATCCTTCGAGCACTGCGTCTCTATTAAACGAGCGCCCTGCAGGACTTCCTCAAAGTAGTGCTCGGCAGGTACTCGGCTTCTGTCCGAATCTTGGGATGCAACGTCGGTGGCCTTTATATCTGCCCAGTATGTCTTGACACGGGCCAGTGCCATCCGCGCTCCCTCAATACACGCCGACCGCTTCATTGCGTCAATACACGGTACTGCACCAAGGAACTGCTGCACTAAACCAAAATAGCTCGTCGGCTGGGGTCCGCCCGGCCACAAATGAGTCATGACATGCTTCCTGGCAAGTACGGATAGTCGATTCAGCTCGGCCCATTCGGCCAACCGATCGGTCAACAGAAGAAGACGCTCCGGACTATGTAATTGCGACCAATATAGCTCTTCCTTCGCGTTCTTTCCGGCCTCGGAAGTGCTCAATCGCGTCCGCAGCGCTCGCCGCTAAGTCCAGATAAGCATCCTCCGAACTCCACAACTTGTCCAATTGAGCATACTTTGGATCCGTATATTTCCTCCGCAGCAGAAATGGTTTTCCAGCCGCAATTGCCCCGGCCTGACTCAGCTCCTCCTTGGCAGCTCTCAAAGCCGAATGGGCATTCTTGGATTCGGCGGTGGCCTTTTTCAGGCCCTCTTGCTCCGCTTGACGTTCTTTTTCAAGAACCTCGCAGCGATCGGCAGCATTCTTCAACTTGCTGGCCATATCGGCCATTTCCTCTTTGCTTTGGCAAAGGAGCAGCCTGCTCGCTTTTAGCTCTTGGCCGCCTTAAAGCGGCCAGACATTACTATTTGGCTTGCTCTTTCGCTCGGCGAAGTTCCGCCGCAGCTCCTCCACAAAGCGGGCGCCATCTGCGGCCAAGCTCCCTTACCAGTGTGTCCGCGAGAAGTCGCATACCTTGCGATTCGTCAAACCGTTTATTGACCAGCGCGATGTCCGCATCCGCCTCGTCAAGTTGCCGCTTTAGTTCGGCATATTCATCAGTCCGGCTGGCCACCGGACGCCCCGCCACCTGTTTAGGAGCGGCGATACGTTATAATTGAGATTTTGATCCTCGGCACGCTGTCAATTTGGACAACATACCGAGTCTCAGGGGCTACTATCTATACAGGGCGCATTCTATATGCATAACTGTCAGAAGGTACATCATTTTTGCGTACCTCGAACCCCGTCAGTAAACTTCTGACAGCTTCATCCAATCCGCTCTTCGCGGATGCAATCCTTTCAATCACCGTACCCATTAGAGCACGGTGATCTTCTGAGATAGCCGCTCGCCCGAGCAGATCCTTCAGCTCCTCCGACCGCACACCACTTGGCACCGGACCTTCCGGCCTCACCAGACTTGGGGGAACCCTCCGCGACGACACCTCAGGGTCGTCCGCCTCGCATGAGGGTGCGACAGGTGGAGGCGTTTCGATCTCCATCATCTCCGGAAGAAGATCCCCCGAAGACGAGCTCTGCTGAGAAGGGCTGAGGTCCGAACTACAAGGTACAATTTCGGTTATCTTCATAAATAAATGCAGGGATGTTCCTTATTTACAAGACCCTTCTTTTTACTTACGGCTCATGGAGGGCTGATCCCCTTGGGGAAATAGTGCGGCTGGGTTACTTCCCAGCGCCGGACTCTCTGACGAAGATTCCTTTCCCCTCTTTGAGGCCTTGACCTCCGGATCTTCCGAAGCGGTCCTCTTTTCTCCTCGAAAGATGGGACTTTTAATCCCTCCTTCCTGGATAGCCTCCTTCGTAGAGGCAGTTGCTTCCCCGCTCCCCCCTTTGCCTTCTTCAAAAGGCGCAGCCTTCAACATCTTGGTCAACATGGGATCCGGCGTGGTCTCTGGGAGGGGAGCCGGACACCTTATTAACTTTGCCTTGCCTATCCACTCCTGTTCAAGAAACGGCTCCTTTAAAGGGCATATATATATATGATAAATGAATGAACAGCATGTCCGGTTACAGGACTACTTACTTGAGTATCTGGGCGACTGCAGCTTAGTCCTGCGTCCTCAGTCAGGTCCGGACACTTCTCTTGTGATCCGAAGAACAGTTTATACATCTCCATGGGCGTCGTGCCCATAAAATTTTGGAGATCTCATGGTCCCTCTGGATTAAATTCCCACAGGCGGAGGGGGCGACGTTTGCAGGGCAGAAGGCGCCGGATCAATATAACCTGCGCCACCGCAACCAGATTGATCTCCCTCTCTTGGAGGTCTCGAATACGGCCCTGCAGCAAAGGAACGTCCTTGAACAGCCCCTAGTCGAGCCCCTTGTTGACCCATGACGCCAGCCGCTGTGGTGGACCTGAGCGGAAGGCGGGGAGCGCCGCCCATTTGGTACCCCGGGGAGCGGTGATATAAAACCACTCCCGTTGCCACAAACTAAGCTCCTCTTGAAAAGATCCCTCGGGCCACGGAGCATCAGCACATTTGCTTATGACCGCCCCTCCGCACTCTGCTTGTTACCCCCCGATCAACTTTGGCTCCACCTTGAAGGTCTTGAGCCACAATCCGTAGTGAGGGGTAATACGGAGGAAGGCCTCACATACTACAATGAATGGCGAGATATGGAGGATGGACTCCGGATTCAAGTCATGGAAATCCAGCCCATAATAAAACATGAGCCCCCGCACAAAGGGATCCGTCGGGAAGCCTAAACCCCGAAGGAAGTGAGACACGAACACCACGTTCTCGCCGGGCTCGGGAGTGGGAATGACCTGCCCTGGAGCAGGCAGCCTATGCGAGATTTCGCCGGTTAGAGACCTGGCGTCTCGCAGCTTTAGCACATCTTCTTCTGTGATGGAGGAGGACATCCATCGGCCGTGCTGGTCGGAGCCGGACATCGTCGAAGGTCCGTAGCGCATAAATCTGAAGCTTTGGGTGTTAGAACTCGAAGCGCGAGGCGAACTCGATGGAGGGTGTAAAAAGAAGAGGGCCTTGGTCTCATTATAAAGAGGTTGAATACCAAGAGCCCACCCCGTGGTCGATTAGGACTCGCCTTTGATAGAGGAGGCGTGCCGACGGGCACGGTTGGGTTACCCACGTCCGTATTGATGAGAATCCCGGAATAAGGGGGCACGATCTATGCTTTGACAAGACGTGCCAAGGAAACCACCTCGCTAAACGCGCTAAGGTGGAACGGTAAAAAACGATTCATATAAAGGCTCGCCGGGTGTGATGTCACGCCCGCGGAATACGCCAAGAGATCTGTGCAAAAATTATTCTCTACGTGTTATGTGGAACTTGTTTTGCAGAGCCGGACACTATCCTGGTGTTCAAAACCTTCTATGAAGTATTCGGAGGAGGAACCCGCCTTGCAATGCCGAAGACAATATGCGCGCCAGACTCGTCGTCATTGAAGCCTGGTTCAGGGGCTACTGAGGGAGTCCTGGACTAGGGGGTGTCCGGATAGCCGAACTATCATCACGGCCGGACTCCAAGACTATGAAGATACAAGATTGAAGACTTCGTCTCGTGTCCGCATGGGAATTTGCTTGGCGTGGAAGGCAAGCTTGGCTTTAGTGATTTGTATTTCTCCTACCATTGTAATCGACTCTGCGTAACCCTAACCTATCCGGTGTCTATATAAACCGGAGGGTTTTAGTCCGTAGGATCTAACAACAATCAGACCATAGGCTAGCTTCTAGGGTTTAGCCTCCTTGATCTCGTGGTAGATCTACTGTTGTACTACCCATATCATCAATATTAATCAAGCAGGAGTAGGGTATTACCTCCATCAAGAGGGCCCGAACCTGGGTAAAAACATCGTGTCCCTTGTCTCCTATTACCATCCGCCTAGACGCACAGTTCGGGACCCCCTACCCGAGATCCGCCGGTTTTGACACCGACAGTCAGCCTCTCACGTACAGTCATCTTCCGATGACTCTCGGTTGTTGACCACGTTGACCACACCGTGCCGAGTGCACCCAGACTGGAACGACCCAGAGATGGGGAAGACGGGGCAGTGGAGTCGCAGATGGAGAGGAGAGGGAAACTTCACTGGTTCGGGTGCGCGGCAGCACAGCTGCGGTGCCGTGTAACATCCCAAATTTTGGAATGTTAATATAATTAATTGAATTGTTTGTTTGTTTGCTTGAGTGAATTAAACTTGAGTGAAATTTGAACCTTTTCAAAAACTTTTGAATGAGAGGGAATAAAATGACTTTCCCTTCTCCGTAAATTCAAATTCATCCTATTAAAATCAATGAGAGAAGATGACATGACTTCTTCAACTATAAAGAATTTGAACGGAGTTTTGCAATTTAATTCTTTCAAATATTTGCACTTGCTTCTCTATTTTTCTTCCCGAGAAATACCCGAAAAATAAATTCTTGCAAGCAAGAAAGAGCGGAGGAAAATGACCCTCCAAAATCAGGGCATTTTTGAAAATATTTGAGCCAAGAAAACCAAAGTTTTTATTTAAAAATTGTTTGCAAAAAGAAATAAAGCCTTTAGGGATTTTCTGAAAAACATTTTTTTAAGTTTTTATTTTGGCCGTGGAATAATGCTCATCATCTACATTTTATTTTTCTGATAATTTTAGTATATAAAAACTCTTTATTCGAATTGATTTGATTTCCTTTTTATTGTTTTAGTTTCCTAATTTTAAAAATAGGAATGGAATCGCTTTTATTAGGAAAACCTGCTGGCCCATTAAGCACTTTCCTATTCTAGCCCAACAAGAGATCATCTCCTTCCTCTGCTTTCCTCTCACGTTACAGAAGCTTTCCATATCCATGGAGACAGGAATCTCCACCTTCCCGATCTCCCTCGTCTTTCCATCCCAGCGCCTCCCGAGACCGCCTATAAAACCCCTCCCTCTCCTCGCTCCATTTTTCCCATCACCACGCCTCCCTGCCTGTAGCCTTCTCGCCACCGTCCTCCTTTTCCTACCTAGAACGCCACCAGGAGCTCTCCTGGAACCTCCCAAGCGCCGACCTCCTCCGCCACCCCACCTCGCCAGCGACCTCGCCCCTCGCCGTAGCAGCCCTCCACATCGCTGCCTCCTTCCTGCCATCTCTGCCTCACGTACAGGTAACTCCGTTCTCGTTTTTCAGATTTATTTCCGTAACAGATTTAGTTCCGTTCTTGTTTAGCTTATAACTTTTGATCTAGAAGTCCAATGATGCTGGTTCTTTTTGCGTTAGATCACAATTTTCTTGTAGTTTCCAAAAATATATTATTTGTCTATGTTTGGATTTATAAAAATTGAGTTAGATCAGATTTGAATTAAAGCTTGTTTTGCTTATTCCGGGAGTTTAAAAATAGGTTTTAATTAATTCTTTTTGCTCCTGGTCTCTAGGACCTTTGTTTATCCAGTAGTATTTAGTATTTTATTTTCAGGTTAATTTAAATTATGTTTTTAGCAAAACAGTACTGTTTTAATATTAGTTCTGTTTTAGCTTTTTATTTATTGTTTTTATTAGTTTTAAATTATTTCTTTTGTCACTTTTGACAAAATTAGTTGTGTTTCTGTTAGACAACAGGAGAAAATTTATTTTTACTTTAAAAAAATTTATTTTCCTTAGTTTTGTATGAAACCTTCTATAGGTCATAGTTAGAGTTTTATAAAAGCTTTTTATTTGTTTCTTTTTGCAAATAAAATTTTATGGAAAAAATACTTTCTGTTAAATTAGTTATTTTACATTTTATTTTCTGTTAATTTATTAGTTTAGTATTTTAATTGTTGTTAAGTTTTTACTTACGGCAAAACTATATTAGATGTTTTGTAGCAAAGTCATAGATCTTCGTTAGTAGTTTTTCTTTGTAGTTTTATTTGAAGTTTCTTTTGATTTTGTTTGAGTTTTATTATCGATTTTCCTTGCTGTTTTGATTGTTATTTCGAGTGCTAAAATTGTTTGCTAGAATGTTTGCTTATGTGAATGCTATGTTTGACTATATAGATTTTCAACGGAGTGACGATTAGTTCTACCAAGTCATTTTACGGCGTTGTTATCTTCATCAAGTATTACCGAGCAAGTTCACTTTGACCATTGCTTTCATACCTATGTTTTTATTGCATTTAGTGGCATCCTTGCAACCACACCTCAAGAGTGTTATTGAATCCTTGTAGTTGAGTAGTATGCATGAGGTAGGAACCCATCACCCTGTTACCAAGCCCGGACGTTTTATTTAAATGCTACGCTATAGTAGACGGGTTTGGTATGAGTGTTCGGGAGTGGTGTGAAGAAGGAGGACTCTACGTCAATGACGACAACTCCATGATGGCACCTGCAAGGACTGCATCTTCAAGGCCTCAAGACTTCAAGACTCGAGACAAGAATTCAATACACACTACCGGGTGAAGGACGGTTGACGGGCACCCTGGAGAAACCAGTGGTTGGCCGGGATGCATGGAGAAGCGCCATGACATCTTGCGGAAAGCTTCACCCAGACTCAAAGAGACGGAAGAATACTTCATGCCCAGAAGCTTACCTGTGCAACCGCAAGTCATTATGGGCTCTGGCTTGGTTGACCTTAGTTGTGACTCTGGCTGGGACGGTACTAGCAAATGTAGAACTACGGTAGGATGGGTTGAGTACCGGACAGTGGTCAGAGGAACTCTTTGGAAGACCATGTTTCGGTCATCTTGTTCTCAAACACCCTGAAGTGCGAGAACGTAAAGAGAGGGATCGAATCTTGCGGGTAAAGTGTACAAACCTCTCGCAGAGGGTTATAACCTAATCGATTAGCCGTGTCCCGGTTACGGACAATTTGAGCCTC
The DNA here is from genome assembly GCA_021605145.1 of Aegilops bicornis. NCBI lineage: Eukaryota > Viridiplantae > Streptophyta > Magnoliopsida > Poales > Poaceae > Aegilops > Aegilops bicornis. Next base: position 152,555,889 of record CM038673.1, read on the forward strand.
TGGACTTGGATCTATCTCGGAACTCTCAACACCGGATTGATAACTTAATTGTGGGCAACATATGATGATTTTGGGCTATGAGACATCGGTTACGGAACCATGTCATGATAGAAAACTCCATAGTACAGACTTCATTTATTTCTTTGATGTAGGGAAAATAAAATCAGCTTTTACGCAAACAAAACTCAGATACAGAGCCACAAAGCCAAATTGCATATAGTATAGTTTTACCATATGTTTATTCATGTTGTGATCTTGCCGGTACATTCAATGCATCGACCTTACACGGCTGCAACGTATCATGTTGCGTATATTTCCTCGACGAGTAAGAGTTACGATACAGTGGTTACGGTCTACACTCAACCCGCCGATGGCGTTGATGGGACTCCACACCCGCTTGATTGTTTCCGCTGAGTATTATGAGGTATATATCATTTTACGTTATTTATACATGTGATTGCACTTTGATATATACATTGATGTACTGTGTGCCAAAGATACCGATCTGTGGATGGCACAGATACATACGAGGCTTGACCGTCGAGGTCGGGTCGCCATGTATATGGTATCGAGAGCACATGTTGACTGTAGGACGTGACCCTAGAAACCGGAAAGCCCTAGGACAGAAATCTCTAAAACTTTATTTTAAAAAGACTCTTACTTCTCATCTCTTCCGATTTTATCAAATAGACACTCTCACCTCAAATAGTTAGAATATACCCCTTTTCCTTTTGATCACATGAAGAATCAATCAAGCCGCTTCCAAGAAGGACAAGATATCGGATAACTGATGGCCTCTTCAAAGGTAAAGATGACTTGACCATGCATTAGAAGAGTTGAAGCTACACCAGTTGAAGACTCGTATTTACTTGAAGAATCGTAAGAATTATTTGACCGTTAGAGGACCAAATCCATGTTATACACCTACGTTAGATGCGATGAATTGTGAGCTGTCATTTGTTTGATGTTTTCCGACAGCCACAAAGTAAAACCCGCTTTCTTCAAAAACTATTGTTTTGTATTGTGTGTATCCCTCCCCACCTCTCTCATATCTCATCCCAAAACTTTTGGACCCCATAGATGATGATTGAAGTTGGACTGGTATTCTCTGGACCGAAAACCCAATGGAGGCAGAGCTATGGATTCGTAACATGGAGAATAACTTCGGGAGCAATTTGGTTTCAAGGAAGAATGAAGTATCGTGACGCTCTTCAAGATTTTGAAGGAAGTGCTGCAACATGGTGGCAGATGCATCAAGCTATCTGAGGGATGGAATGGAGCAAAGACTTGGGAGGAATTCAAGAAGACCTGTTGGGATCACGTCTCATCCGGAGGCACCATGATAACCCGAAGAAGAAACCTTATGCCTCCAAGATTTGTGGAGGAATAGGACACACCCAGGAGGAACACAAGGATGGATGCCCTCATTGTGAGGAGAAAGGAGAAACACCTAGCTGAGGAATTGGAAACTCCCGAGCATTGAAGACCTGAAGAAATGAGGACCTAGAAACGAAACCATAGTAGAACGGCCCATTACAAACGATAATTTTGTTGATGAGTGGGTAATTGCTTTTCTCTTTCTATCTCAACCAGACCTCAAATCTTGAACCCATGGACAATCGAACACCAAACTTTTCTCGGAGACAGGTTGCAAATTCCCCATGGAGATACATCCCTTGTTACGAGCACCTCTCTTATCCTACACATGCAGATGACAACCCTTTATGAGTCTTTCCTTAAGGGCTCAAACGATCATGACCACGACAAGTGATCACGACACCAAGATCCTGAAGGACATGATGAAGCATATTCACCTTGAAGGAGATGCAGTCTATAAAGGCTACCCTTTCATGCAAAAGGGAGTGGAACTTTGGTATGTGGAGGTACACCTCCACCATTTGAAAGGAGTTTGCCCAAAGAGGATGGGGCATTACTTTTTCATCCCACGTGTGCCACAAGCAACTTTCTTCGATGCTGTTCGTGAAGCAGCCATGGAAGCCATACGCCAGATCGGAGAAATACTTGAAGCAAGACTCCGTTATACTTAGGAATACCTAAGCTAAGTGCATGCAGAGATGATGTTGACGAAGCTCAAGACCACCAAGATGAAAAAGAAGATTGAAGATTTCAAGGCTCATGTCGCACAATTCCAAAGGGATCAAGAATCCTCGAGGAGGAAAAATGAATAAAGTTGGAAGTAATGCCCGACCATACCAAATCATGTGGGTGGCAGCATTTGTAACAAAGTACTTTTGGAATTTGGATTTACGAAAATGATTAAGGATGTAATGAAGGATTGATATGAAAATAATGAGATTTTATGGATAAACTTGTGCACTTTTTGGTCATAGTACTCAGAAAGCCACAAGATCAATGGAGAAAAACATGTTATTCACGACGGTCCATAGAAGGGAGCTGGACAAAATAAGTTGGAGTTTTGTTCTTGATATGATGGTATGAAGTAACAGAGTACTATTGGATTTAAAGGAGGTGTAACATGAGAGTTACTCCAAGGATGAGTTAAAGCTGCACCAGTGTTGAAGTGGGCCATGACCCATGTGCCCGTGATTTTGATAAGGAACTGATGTAACCTTGATAAAGGAATAAATTTGGAAGAATCAGTGATCCAATCAGCATACGTTCCGTAGGAGGTTACGCAAAAACCTGAGAGTGGTGAAGTAACGATAGATGTTTCGTTTGGCTTGCAGAAACCATGGATTTACTCGAAACCAGTTCGAGAACAAGAGAAATTCTGCAATGCTTGTGAGTATGCCCAAGTGTTAGAATACGTGATTCACTGCTTACGTATGTGGTAATGATTCAAATGCACGGGATGGACTGGCCCCATACCGGAGACTTCTATCATGAACTATCATATGTTGATGGAAAATCAGAGAGCCTTGAAAACCTTAGAAGAGTGTCGACACGATAAGCCATAAAACCATAAAATGTAGGACGGTTGGACCCCATTACAGTGCAACCGCTACAAACGTAGGTTATACGGTGAGGTTCGACCTGCACTGCTTTTCTGCAGGAGAAAACCATAAATTGTAGACCACCATGAGTGTTTCGATAGTTGTTTAGAATGGACATGCACCCATCAGCTAAGAAGATCCAGTCTGGATTTAACTTCAACTTTGACGAACCGACCCAAGCTTTTGAGGAAAACTCTATGCTTCCGATGTAAGAGCTTTAATGAAGGAGCTATTGTAAGATATGTGAAGAGACATACATTGTCAGCCCTCCAGAGGAAATATCTGAGTTTATTGGAACCATGACCTTGTTTTTAAGGGTGGTAGCACCTGACCTTTCTCGACCAAGACATTTGCTAGAAGACCCAAACCCTAACCTTTTCTTGTTAGTTTCTTGAATCTCGAGGACGAGATTCATTTTAAGTGTAGTAGGTTTGTAACATCCCAAATTTTGGAATGTTAATATAATTAATTGAATTGTTTGTTTGTTTGCTTGAGTGAATTAAACTTGAGTGAAATTTGAACCTTTTCAAAAACTTTTGAATGAGAGGGAATAAAATGACTTTCCCTTCTCCGTAAATTCAAATTCATCCTATTAAAATCAATGAGAGAAGATGACATGACTTCTTCAACTATAAAGAATTTGAACGGAGTTTTGCAATTTAATTCTTTCAAATATTTGCACTTGCTTCTCTATTTTTCTTCCCGAGAAATACCTCGAAAAATAAATTCTTGCAAGCAAGAAAGAGCGGAGGAAAATGACCCTCCAAAATCAGGGCATTTTTGAAAATATTTGAGCCAAGAAAAACCAAAGTTTTTATTTAAAAATTATTTGCAAAAAGAAATAAAGCCTTTAGGGATTTTCTGAAAAACATTTTTTAAGTTTTTATTTTGGCCGTGGAATAATGCTCATCATCTACATTTTATTTTTCTGATAATTTTAGTATATAAAAACTCTTTATTCAATTGATTTGATTTCCTTTTTATTGTTTTAGTTTCCTAATTTTAAAAATAGGAATGGAATCGTTTTTATTAGGAAAAACCTGCTGGCCCATTAAGCACTTTCCTATTCTAGCCCAACAAGAGATCATCTCCTTCCTCTGCTTCCTCTCACTTTACAGAAGCTTTCCATATCCATGGAGACAGGAATCTCCACCTTCCCGATCTCCCTGTCTTTCCATCCCGGCACCTCCCGAGACCGCCTATAAAACCCCCTCCCTCTCCTCGCTCCATTTTTCCCATCACCACGCCTCCCTGCCTGTAGCCTTCTCGCCACCGTCCCTCCTTTTCCTACCTAGAACGCTCACCAGGAGCTCTCCTGAACCTCCCCAAGCGCCTCGACCCTCCTCCGCCACTCCCACCTCGGCCGGGCGACCTCGCCTCGGCCAGAGCAGCCCTCCACATCGCTGCCTCCTTCCTGCCATCTCTGCCTCACGACAGGTAACTCCGTTCTCGTTTTTCAGATTTATTTCCGTAACAGATTTAGTTCCGTTCTTGTTTAGCTTATAACTTTTGATCTAGAAGTCCAATGATGCTGGTTCTTTTATGCGTTAGATCACAATTTTCTTGTAGTTTCCAAAAATATATTATTTGTCTATGTTTGGATTTATAAAAATTGAGTTAGATCAGATTTGAATTAAAGCTTGTTTTGCTTATTCCGGGAGTTTAAAAATAGGTTTTTAATTAATTCTTTTTGCTCCTGGTCTCTAGGACCTTTGTTTATCCAGTAGTATTTAGTATTTTATTTTCAGGTTAATTTAAATTATGTTTTTAGCAAAACAGTACTGTTTTAATATTAGTTCTGTTTTAGCTTTTTATTTATTGTTTTTATTAGTTTTAAATTATTTCTTTTTGTCACTTTTGACAAAATTAGTTGTGTTTCTGTTAGACAACAGGAGAAAATTTATTTTTACTTTAAAAAAATTTATTTTCCTTAATTTTGTATGAAACCTTCTATAGGTCATAGTTAGAGTTTTATAAAAGCTTTTTATTTGTTTCTTTTTGCAAATAAAATTTTATGGAAAAAAATACTTTCTGTTAAATTAGTTATTTTACATTTTATTTTCTGTTAATTTATTAGTTTAGTATTTTAATTGTTGTTAAGTTTTTACTTACGGCAAAACTATATTAGATGTTTGTAGCAAAGTCATAGATCTTCGTTAGTAGTTTTTCTTTGTAGTTTTATTTGAAGTTTCTTTTGATTTTGTTTGAGTTTTATTATCGATTTTCCTTGCTGTTTTGATTGTTATTTCGAGTGCTAAAATTGTTTGCTAGAATGTTTGCTTATGTGAATGCTATGTTTGACTATATAGATTTTCAACGGAGTGACGATTAGTTCTACCAAGTCATTTTCTGACAGCGTTGTTATCTTCATCAAGTATTACTGTGCAAGTTCACTTTGACCATTGCTTTCATACCTATGTTTTATTGCATTTAGTGGCATCCTTGCAACCACACCTCAGTAGTGTTATTGAATCCTTGTAGTTGAGTAGTATGCATGAGGTAGGAACCCATCACCCTGTTACCAAGCCCGGACGTTTTATTTAAATGCTACGCTATAGTAGACGGGGTTTGGTATGAGTGTTCGGGAGTGGTGTGAGAAAGGAGGACTCTACGTCAATGACGACAACTCCATGATGGCATCTCGCAAGGACTGCATCTTCAAGGCCTCAAGACTTCAAGACTCGAGACAAGAATTCAATACACACTCATCGGGTGAAGGACGGTTGTGGGCACCACTGGAGAAACCAGTGGTTGGCCGGGATGCATGGAGAAGCGCCATGACATCTTGCGGAAAGCTTCACCCAGACTCAAAGAGACGGAAGAATACTTCATGCCCGAAGCTTACCTGGCAACCGCAAGTCATTATGGGCTCTGGCTTGGTTGACCTTAGTTGTGACTCGGCTGGGACGGTACTAGCAAATGTAGAACTACGGTAGGATGGGTTGAGTACCGGACGTTGGTCGAGGAACTCTTTGGAAGACCATGTTTCGGTCATCTTGTTCTCAAACACCTCAAGTGCGAGAACGTAAAGAGAGGGATCGAATCTTGCGGGTAAAGTGTACAAACCTCTGCAGAGGGTTATAACCTAATCGATTAGCCGTGTCCCCGATTACGGACAATTTGAGCCTCTCGGACTTGGATCTATCTCGGAACTCTCAACACCGGATTGATAACTTAATTGTGGGCAACATATGATGATTTTGGGCTATGAGACATCGGTTGGCGGAACCATGTCATGATAGAAAACTCCATAGTACAGACTTCATTTATTTCTTTGATGTAGGGAAAATAAAATCAGCTTTTACGCAAACAAAACTCAGATACAGAGCCACAAAGCCAAATTGCATATAGTATAGTTTTACCATATGTTTATTCATGTTGTGATCTTGCCGGTACATTCAATGCACTGACCTACACGGCTGCAACGTATCATGTTGCAGATATTTCCTCGACGAGTTAGAGTTACGATACAGGGTTACGGTCTACACTCAACCTGCCGATGGCGTTGATGGGACTCCACACCCGTTTGATTGTTTCCGCTGAGTATTATGAGGTATATATCATTTTACGTTATTTATACATGTGATTGCACTTTGATATATACATTGATGTACTGTGTGCCAAAGATACCGATCCGTGGATGGCACAGATACACAGAGGCTTGACCGTCTGAGGTCGGGTCGCTACATGCCGCCCACGGGAGACAGGAGCAAGAACAGAGGTTGAAGAAGGAGCACGGCTGTTGGATTAACATCCAACGGTCCAGCTGCTAGAATAATTTGTTGATTAAGTTGACAAAGCCGTGCGTACACGTCCGCTTAGTAGGCCCACAAGTCACCACCAACCGACGGGTCCCACTGGCCAACGGGATGAATAATTTTTTCGCAAAACAAGGAGGCACTTCCTTCCGTGCGAAGATACAGCCGTGGGTCCCAACTGCCGTGGAGGAAACATTTTTCAACTTAATAAGGAGGAACTTTCCTTGCATGCGACCATGGACCTCGTGGGTCCCAGCCATCGAGCTCTCCACGTCAGATCCTCTTCCGATGACTCGTTTGTTGACCACGCCGCACCGAACGCAGCGAGGCGGTGGATGACGGCGAGGCCCCGGGCGGGAACGACTCGGAGATGGGAAAACGCGAAAGTGGAGTCGCAGATTGAGAGGAGGAGAAGGGTTATAACTGGTTATGTTGCGGCGTGGGGCTGTAGTCTGTGGAGAATAACAGGAGGTGTCGAAGGGTGGAGGGATAGCCTGGCCGGCGGTGGGGTAACGCTTCGCAGCGATGCGTGCTAAGCAGAGCCGCTAGCCACCGGAGGCCGGACCAGGCGGTCCCGGCGATGCTGGAGGAAGAAGACGAGAGATTGAAGGTGCATGCCGGCCGTTGGGTATAAATCCAATGGCTATGGATGACACAATCATTTGTTCACCAAGTTGACAACGCCCTGCATAGGCTTCGACCTATTGGCCCACATGTCAGCCTGCAAAAATGTGGCATATATTTAACCCATGTTTTCTAGAATGTACAGTCCATTTGCTGGGTTGGGTGAACAAATAATTTCGCGTCAATTAGGCCCATTTATATTTTCTAAGAAATCCCCAGCCCATTTGCACTTCCTTGAAATACACGTATTAGGTGGGCTTGTTATATATATAATGTTATGTTAGAAGGAGCAATTAATATCAAAGAATAAACCGAAGAGGCACATTTTTATATATATAATTAAGAAATTAGCGAGTTATTGCTCAAAATAAAAATGAGCGCGTTATTATTAAATTGGTCCTTAAAATCTTCGCAAGCTTTTGTACGCAATCACCACGATTTTCCTTGCCTGTGAGTCAAAAACAACCAGGATTTTTCTTGCCAACTTCCGTTAAACATTTACTTTTATAAGTTAATAACACGTGGGATGTTTTTATAATGTATATATAAGTCTCTATAAAATATACGATAATAGTAATAATATAAATATATATATATAATGTGGTTAGAAGGGAAAACATAAATTGGACACAGCATTACTTTTATAGGAGACATGCGTTTTATACCCCACAGTAGGCATACTAACAAGTTCACACATAAATACAGCAGAAAAGGTAAACATTCATATCAAACTCAGGTTCACAGGACACGTTCATATTCATAGCCAACATTCACTATCAACAACTCAAAAGATTCATATATACACAAGCTCAGCATATCTATGCATCCAAATGATTGATAGATCACACGACAATATTCGGACATAATTCGTAAAAAAGATTCAGATATACACATGTTCAAGTATGTTTATGCATCCAAATGATTGAGATCACAGCCAATATGATCCATGGACGAACTTTAATTACCTAGGGTACAGACTGGTAAATGGTGTTCAATCGGAGGTACTTCTTGCTAAAGTTAGTTCTTTTACGAGTAAACTTTCGAGTACATAAGAGGCAGCAGATGCATAATCTGAACTTTGCTTGTAGGTTTATCCTCAAATAGTGGCCTCGTGCCGAGGGAGGCTTGAGCAACTTGGCCACTACTTTCATCCAACTAGTTTACTGGCTCATCTTGGTCCTGTATCTCGCCAAAATTCTACATTGCAGACAAGAAAGGAGGTGGTTGAGAAAATGAACCACCCAAATTTTTTGTGCAGTTCAACTGAAATGGAGCATCCTTGGTGTGCAGACTGATTAAGTGCAAAATGAATATACGCGTCAACCAACTTCTATGGAATCTTTAGACTCCATGCCATATAGTTTGCTACCATATGTGCCGATAACCAAAAGGCACAAGTTGGGACCAAAGACTGGACTGCGTTTTTCTGGGCTATGCACCAAGAAATATTTTTGGCGTTCACTCTCCTAATACATGGAGTTTGACAATTGGTTGACGTCGGTTGATACTCGAATGAATATAGGCACTTCTTGTCAACATCGATGCTTGTCTGAGTGAACTTTGGAGTACATAGCAGCAGTATAAGTACCTGTCCATCTGATCATTTTGTGCAGTTCTACTGAAATCACCCGATGTAATGATTTGCCTGCGAGTTCAGGCTCCAAATTACTCCTTCATGAAATCGGCAAACAGTAGCACAACACCAAATTACCAATACATATGACAGGCACAATAATCAGGATAAAGACCAGTACCAACCTGTGTGAGGTAGCATATCAATTACTATTTCCTTTGACTAGAAGCCGAGATAGGCCAAGCAACTAACAGCAAAGGAAGAAAGCAAGCGGAGATTAGCGACTGACAGGAAAGGACGGAAGCTGTCGAGGCAATGAAGCACCCAAAGTTTTGTGCAGTTCCACCAAAATCGAGCATCCCTGTTGGCACATATATTGAGAGAGTGAGATTACTGTAATAGTGGGACTAGTGATGAAACATACACTAACAAATAGAAGCACCCTCATTACCTTAATGGGTAAAGTTAGCAACATAGTAGTCTTGCTTAAAGAGAGGTATTAGTTTATTTAATTAGTGCCAATTACCTCAAGTCAACACTCAAAGCATTGCCATTTATCATAGGTTGCAAAACTTTAATGTGCAAAGATAAAGGAGTTTCTCATGACAGTAGCACGATACAAATAGAGATGACAACAAACTAATATGGATGAAGGCCTTAGGCCCGTACCAACCTGAGAAAAAAAGCTTATTCATGTAGTCCCATAAGAGAAGATAAATCTGGAATCACACAATAGTATATATTTTTGTGCACTTCAAATGTATGGTTGAAATCACTCTTGTTTACCAGTGCTGAGATTATATCGAAAGATTATCAAGAACTTCCAACAGAGTTAAAGCACTGGCTGGGATACAGTTCATTGTATTGTCTTGCGTAGTTCCACTAAAATGTATGATTGGCACAACATGATCCCTATTTGCACAAGTAGGCACAAGGTGAAACCTTCATTAGCTTAGTGAGAAAGGATAGGAAGACATTAGCATATTACTCAAACAGTAGCATCAAATTCATGATGGACAATACGCAAAACACTGCCTCATTGAACCAATGGCAATAAATTGACATGCAAAACAATAGCACTATTATGTCATGACACTAATAATATCCCCTCCCTGATCCACCACATAATTCACCTGCATAGAAAAACATACACACGTACATGATTCAGCATATGGTCCTACTAAAGATTTGTTTAACTCCAACAGGAAAATTAGGCAGTAATAAATTAGTGGTACTTAAGTACTCCTAGTTAATTAAGTGAGATAGCAGAAGTGGAAGGGCTCCCTGGAGGATCGTCCCACATGTAAGGTAGTCGTTGCCGGAGCCCTTGAATGGCCTCGACTGAGGCCTCTGGCTTCAGCAAGATCGCCTTGGCACTGTTTATTCTTCTTCTTCTTCCTCTTCATGCTCTGTTTCTCTTTCTCCTCACCAGTTGGTGAAACCAAGTACATGATTGGCCTTCTAATTTAGAATTGGTTTTGTCAGTGAGGGAGTACAAGTGTACTAGTAAAAAACAACATTATTTTCTCATGGCAATGGAAAATAGAGATGAACACATGCATTAAATATCATTATTACCTAAAGGAAGGTTATGGCGCCAATATGGATGATGAGGATTGGAACACAGATCTCCCTTTGTGCAGTTCCACCAAAATGAACCAACTGTTCCATTATGACATTCTAGTTAAACAGCACAAAACTCACTTCTTTTAAGTAGAATTTTGTGCAGTGCACCAAAAAGGTCTACAACAAAGAACTGTGTGAATTGGATATCCCTGTTTGCACAAAAGACACAGAGGAAATAGTCAGAGTCTCAAACAATTATAGGCAAAAACATTTGGCTAAACTTGTCATGGCTTATAACAGTGGCATGGCTTCATTTTTACCAGGGACATTAGATTAAGAACAGCTAAGGCTGCGTTCGGTTCACAGGTTTGGTGCAGGATTTTCGTAGGAACACAATTCCTACGGTATTCTTTCCCTTCCAACCATTCGGAACACGGGAAATGTGAATAGTGTTTCATAGGAAAGTTGGTCTGGTAGTACTGATTCCATAGGATTAGAAACATCCACGCGCTGCCCATTTTTTGGGCGGAAGCTCGAGGCAGGCACTTGCTGCCATGCATTAGACAGGTTGTTGTGTTGTGTTGCTGGAATAAAAAAATCAACCTATGTGTGGTACGTGAGGTGAGGACAAGAGTAGTCACTGTGCAGCTAAATAAACAAATAGCATCTCATACTGCCAAGGATGCTACTCTAAAAAAACAAATCTTTACATTTCGTAGTCCATCCGAACACATTCTCTTGAGAGTTTCCTCCGGTTTGCTGTTCCATAGTTTTATACCTACATTCCTTTCCTATTCCTCTATTTTCATCAAGGCCTATGTTTTCTGCCCCTTTATTCCGAACGGAGCCTAAATACTTGGTATAAGGGCATGGGACAGTGGGTGCACCAGCAGTCCAGCACCATGTACGTAAACAGGGGCATAAAGTGGTGATTCATAGTTTGTTGCCCCGAGAAACAAACATCCAAGAAACATATCTGGGTTGGTCCCATTTTTGTTCACTCTAGCCACCTACTCCTATGTGTGGATAGAAAATCTAGTCCTGGTCATACCTCTGTGTACAGCTGTTACCCTATATTTCCTTTTCGACAAAGAGACCGTTGGATGACCAAATGTACTACTTTCACCCCTTTCCTTCATGTTTGTACCAAGTCCGATGTACATACTAAATTCCCCACCCCCACTTTATTTCTTGTTTGAACCAAGTATTTCTCCGTCTGAATTACTTGTCATCAAAATGGATGTGTCTAGAACTAAAATACATCTAGATACATCCATTTCAATGACAAGTATTTTCGGACGGAAAGAGTACAAGATTCGACTCCATGAAGTAGCTTTACCTCTAACAATAGAAGAAAAAAAATGTGACGTTGGACCATTCGATCGAGAGGGGCTGAGAGGTAGAAAATGATCAGCGACGTAGCGAGCTGGGGAAGTAGAGCTAAGGCGGTTTCAAACGAAGATATACCTGAAGGTCGTCGGGATGTGGATAGGTGGGCGGCGGGAGGCCGGATCCGCCCACGTGCAACGCATTTAAGGGATCGGAGGACCTCCTGCGCGGTGCTCAGCCAGAGATAACAAAGGCGGCCGGTGGGTCTCCTCCTCATTGCCGACGACGGCCTAAACGCTGCCCCTCCTCCCCTTCACCGGTGGAGGGGATACGTCCGGATCAGAATCAGCGGTGAGGATAGAAAGCCGTTGTTTTTGAAGGGAGAAAGACAGTGTTACTACCCCTATCTTGTTTAGATCTGGAGAGGATGAGAGTGTGTGAATAGAGCAACCCTAGCAAGCAAGCGCGGAGGCTCCGGCCTATATGTACATAGTGGGGTAGTTTTCCTTTTTCACTCCATCAAAGCAATAGTTTAAAATTGTGTACTACTACATGCCAGGTCGTGGTTTTTTTAGTTGTTGATTGTTTTTTGATATAGCTACCCGCTTGTTCCAAGTGGTGTTACGGTGTGCCAGGTCGCACTTCGTATCGTTCAAGTCCGGTACTACAAGTCCCTCCATTAAATGAACAGTCACCCCCTCGTAAAAATTGTGAACAAGCCCACGGGTAAAATTAGCGGAAATGTGGGTTGCCCCAACATGCATTATTATTTATATTTTCTACTCCCTCGTTCCTAAATATAAGTATTTTTATTAGCCACACCTAAGACAAGAATTTTTTTATTAGCAGTGAACCCCACATGTCATAGACACAAAAATTGTGGCAAGATTCCCTTAGGCAAGACAAAGTGTGTCTAACAATTTGAGCAACTCAGGATAGGCAAGTGTGGCAAGTGTGGGAAAAATAATGTGGCAACATAAGACAAACATAGTCACAATCCAAACAGCCCGTAATTTTTGTGACATGCATGAAAATTTGGTTAGTTAAATTTATAGTCAAAATTTGGCAAGGTGCATCAAATCAACATATGCAAGTATCAAAAGGAAAGTCATGACATGCATGCATGCGTTGTACTCCCTCCGTTTCCAAATATAAGTCTTTTTAGAGATTGCAACAAGTGACTACATATGAAGCAGAATATGTCTACTCCTACATACGAAGTAGCCCATTTGAAATGTGTAAAAAGACTTATATCGAGTGCAGTGCTTTGATGTGTCGCACAACTCGCATACAAGACCGAGAAATTTGATTACTACAACGCCCTCTCCCTCATGGATCGAGCTCGGTGTTTGATCACACTGCTTTTTTGCTGCATGATGAGGGCCAACCACCTGTTGGCCCACCTGTCATAGACGCATAAAGCAGGAGCAGTAAGTAAAGCTCGCTACACGCTATCCCTCCCGCACGAGGTGGACGGACATGCAGCAGTGGATTCTATACTGTAGAAGTAGGAGTGACATCATTGTTCGTCTTCTCGAAGAGGCGAAGAGCCAAGTGCAACCCGAACATGGAAGTTGCGAACACTCGCGTGGTGCAGTTCCTTGGAGTACTAGCCAGGCTCTTGCATGAGACAAAATTGCTATTGTTTAACAATTAAACTCCATTATCCATTGGTTGATACTCATTACGCATAGGTCCACGCTTTAGCACAGCTTTCCTCCGGGGTCACCAATGTTTATTTGCTAATTAATAGCATTGCATGCAATGAACTAGCTATTGCAAGTCATTAAAAGCATGCACACCTCTCATCTCTTATTGGTTGATATGTCAAGAAACAAGAAACAAGGTAGAAGTTAATGCACCGCGCCTAAGTGTTTTGGGACTAGTATTTGGTTTTCGTAAGATGACTGACACACCTAGACGGAGGGAGTAGTATAGCCCTGTAAACCGGAAAGGAGTATTTGCCTTTCTAGAGATTTCAACAAGTGACTAGACTACACCATGTGCAGTACTCCCTCCCATCCGGTTTTTAGGGCTCAAATCTCATGAACTAAGGCATTTTGCGATTGGAGGAAGGTATCTCGTACTTTACAAAACTACCCTAATTAAACTCATGCATTAATTACGTAGTTCTCTCGTTTTCCTCTCCGCCTTGGTCGCGGTGCACAATATTGAGCACTCCTATATGACTAGCCGCTCTATCTACATGCGGGACATTTCAAAGCATCCGGGCCCACGTGCCATCCACCAAATCACACCGAGCTGCTATAGTTGAGACTCACCTGTCACCCCGGTGTGGCCGTCTTGACCCGTCATATCACAAAACCCACACCTTTACCAGAAGTGGTAAGGTGGCCTCCAAGTTGGACTGGACGAAGCAACCATCATTTCACTGGAATGCTCGTTCAAGCCCTTTCTTCCCTTTCTTGAAGAAAACCTCACCTGTGCTACTCACTTCGCCATTTTCCTTCTGCATCGGCGAAGGAAAGGTGGGCGAATCAGTTATGCTGCTATATTTTCATTCCAAGAATCTTCTTTTTGCGAAGCACCGACCAATTCTCACATCCTATTATTTTCCCGTTTTCATTGCGCTTGTGGTTTCCTTTCGATTGCTTTTGTTTGTCAGTTCATTGATGGATCCTGGAGCACTAGGCAAGGAGTTGTCGGCGGACAACCCACTGGAGACAGCGATCTCCAGGAAGCGAGCACCGACCAACGAGTTGACCATGTTGGCGGGCCAACCCATGGAGACGCAAAACTCCAAGAAATACGCACTGGCCAAAGAGTTGAGGACGTTGGCGGATAAACTCGTCAAAGAAAGTTGGAAGAACAGCAAGGGCCCCACCGTGCCTGCCCCAGGAACTCTGATTGCCACCTATGTGAGGCTCAAGACCGAGTTTGAGGAGATAGTCGCCGTTGAGAAGCAGTATTCCCCCGGCAAGGTGATGGCCCCCATCGAGGACGAGGAGATGGCCCCGGAGGATGAGATCCCGTGAGCTGCACAACGTAAAAAATAATGGCTTATTACCATAGTTTTGGTTTTCATTATTTGCAATGTGCTTGCTAATATGTTAGGGTTGTGCAGTGCCGGTGGACGCCCTTGATGATTCCGGCGATGTAAGTGGCCCCTGTTGGCATCGCCCGGAGATCGATTCGATGCCGCTATCCATCCTGTGGACATCGCCTGCAGATCGATTTCGATGTCGCGGTCAGTCCTGTGGACATCGCCTGTAAATCGATTCCTGTGCCGCTGTCCGTGTTGTGGTCATTGCCGAGAGATAGATGACAAGAAATAGTTGGTCGAGCTAATCCTTCAGGGTAGTTTGCATTGCCCTGTGTTTAATTACCAGAACGATGCGTGTTATCAAACCATCTTAGGGCTAGTGCACTGTCTTGTGTGGGCGGATCTTGCTACTTTTGTTTGATAGTGAATCATGTGATGAATCATGTGAACCCTCTCCGAGTTATGGAAACAGTTGAATCCTCACCAGCTTTTGATGTAATATATGGCATGCTTAGATGTAAGTTTGAACTGTTTATCATATCAGCAGGGCTTGTTTTATGATTCTTGGTGTTAGTAGGCTAGCTACTGTGCGAGCTATTGTACTTGCAAAACACTCACCGAAGAGAAATTTGGGGCTGATGAGCTCGTGGTACGCTTATACTTATCCCTCGTCGATCGACCAATAGCCCTTGCTCCTAAAATTGTAGGCTTAGCGATCGATCAGACAATAGTCGACATACATTCAGGCCTCATTTGGTTCATAGGGTAGGAAAATCGTAGCAAAATTATAGAGAACGTGCAACACAAAATCATAGCAGTGCAGAGACGTACTCCCTCCATTCCAAAATAGATGACCTAGGCGGGCTAGTTTGGCCTAGTGGGTTTCAGTGATATGACGTGGTACGTGCCGCCCGGTCTTTGCGTGTGGTAGCGATGTGCGGGTACATGTAAGTTTTCTTGAAGAAGTGGAATTCAACGAAGTCATGATGGTTCCTTCATCCGAACAACTTACAGTGGGAAAGGTTGGGCCTACAATACGACCGGGGTAGACCAGGATAATTTTGTGCATGGCAGGTGGACCAGGATGGTCGACGTCCCACATGTCGGCGAATGAAAGTATTTTGTCCGATATAGAAGACGAGCAACGATTATTCATTGTTTATTTTTGATGAAAGCTATTGTCTCCACTGTTATGACGGAGGAGTGTGAAACAAGGCAGCCCAGTGAACTTGGCATGTGCACCACTCCCTCCTTCCTCATGTAATGCCCAGGTTACAACCTTTTCTCACTTTCTCTCTATCTATTTCCTGTCAAATGTTTTTACCTTTCTTTTTTTAAGACACAATTGTTTTTTATGCCTTTTTTTAGAATTATTTTTTTATACCTAGGAGCACGTGTAGAGATGGGCTCTTGCAGAGCCCACTCCTTGACTTTGTCAATGCCTCTCTCTCCTCCACATAAGGAGTACTACTTGCTATGCATGCATGCGGCGGGCAGCTGGCGTCTTGAGGGGCCAGGGCGGTGAGAGCGGGCTCCGGAAGCGGTCCGGACTCGGCATGGCCCACCTCACATTATCACCATATATTTCTTGGAGTCCGTGCGCGGCGCGCGGGCGATCTCTTCTCCCTCCCCCGTTTCTCTCTTCTCAGCCGACGCCCGCCGAGTGATTAGATTTCGGCTATCGATGGTTTATTCAATTACGGTCCCACATGTCAGTGAAATTGCAAGACAATGTGTGTCCCCTCTGGTGAGCGGCGTGCGAGCCGAACTATCGGGGTTGCGACTCGTACGAGTCGTAAGTGTGCCGCCTTTTCCTTTAGAACTTGTGAAGCGTTACATTTTCGTGTGATCGATCGATAGAAATCCAAAACAAAATGACGAGGGCAGTGCTTTCCCGCTCGTTAGGTGGGCTAGTTCGAGTGATATGACATGCTACAGTGCCATCCACTTGCTCCATTTTTATGTAAGCAAGAGTTTACACTCTTACGCGGGAGGAGTGTGAAACACCGTGGATCTGATTTTGATCGAGGGATAACTGTTCCCTGCCAAATAATGGAGGATTGTTAGCGATTATAGCATGATAGTTAGGGCATCTCCAGCGCTGGCCCATAAATTTACACCGGCATCTGTCCGAGGACACTGATGGATGCCATCCGATGCTTCCCGCATACCTTTCGACAACTATATGAACTAACCGGACGAAATTCATGCAAACAAAGCAAATTTCAAATTAACCGGATGAAATTCATTACATTTTGAAAACTTTTCCTACAAACTGGACGAAATTCATTACATATTTTGCACAAACCGTACTAAAACCTACTGTAAACCTAATCTAAACGATCGCCGGTGCCCGACCACCATGTCCGGCCATGAACCCGAGAAAGTTGTCCATTGACTTTGCCTCCTCCTCATCCGCCTCGATAACCTCCTCCTCCGGAGCACAAGGTTCTGAAGATTTCCGCCTCCACGTCGCCGTCAAGCGGCTAATCGGCCACCGATGTTTACCCCAACAAGCTTGGCGTCGACTGAGTGGAGTAGCGGTGGCCTTCCCGGGACCAGAGTGGCGGCGACCTAACGTGTACTACTCTTCCTCGCTGCCGGCTTCGTGGTCGTGGCGGCGGAGGACGGCCGGGGGGGGGGGGTGCCGGCGATCTCCTTCGTTTGCTCCTGCGACAGTACGTCGAAGAGAGCTTTGGAGCGCGCCCGGAGCGGAGCAGCCGATGTCCCTCGCTCCGCTCCTACAACAAGACGCCCAAGAGAGCTTCGAGCGCCAGGAGGCCATGGTTGAAGTGGTGCCGGCGAAGGAAGGGACGGAGGAGAATAAGTGTGGGTCTTTAGCTATGGCTCGAGCTGGGGCTCAAGTTAATATAAGCGGGCGAATGGCAATGAGCCGCGGCGAACGGATGGACAACCGGGCGCGAAAGTAGGTTCGTCGGGCGTGAATGCGGACGCTGCTTCGGTGACTTAACCGCAGATGTCTTTGGAGTTATCGACATGTCGGCCCAACGGCATCCGCCCGCATGCGGTGACACACCAATTGCACTGCAGTTAAGTCCGGTGAATGCGGCATTGACATTACGGAGAGACGGTGACCGCTTTCAGCGGAAGCGCGGGCTAGCGATTGAAGGGGTTTCGGTGTGCAGTGGCACTAAGATCGGTCACTCACGATAGTACATACTCCGTACCATACTACCATAGTACCCTCTCTAGCTTAGGCTGTTTTATAGATTGTCGTTGTGATGGACGATATACATGAGCAAGGCGGTCCGAGTATGACCGTTGGTGTTGAGCCAGGTGAATACATGCTCGGTGTTCGCGTAGGCCTCCATCAAACATCTAAACAGTAATGTCAGGCACCGCCTGGGCGCGCAGGTGATGGGCTCGCCGTTTGCATTGCGCCGTGAGCAGGACTTTGATTTAGAGGGCGACGTGCATGCATTAGCATGCTTTGACAGCGTGAGCGTGAGTGTCTGACGCGAAGTATTTCATTTTCATTTGGCTGACGAGGGTGCGTTGCAGCGATGAGTCCGTGGTTTGATTCCCCACGTACGCATAATTTTGGTTTTACTGATTTCTTTCTCCATTGACAGTAGGCCCGCATAGA
Organism: Aegilops bicornis; assembly: GCA_021605145.1. Lineage (NCBI taxonomy): Eukaryota > Viridiplantae > Streptophyta > Magnoliopsida > Poales > Poaceae > Aegilops > Aegilops bicornis. Next base: position 152,574,325 of record CM038673.1, read on the forward strand.
TAGATAAAGAACACGAAATGATGAGGCGCATGCGGACTGTTTGGTGGTCAACCGGACAAATCTGGAGCTATACGCTGAGCGATCACCGTATAATCACCATATCTCGTATACAATGATCAAAGTGAGCTATCAAGACAAGTTCGATGACCGCCAATGCATTTTACTCGGTAATAAATGACCAGGATTGAAGGGGAATCCAAATTTGCTTCGTCTTCTGTCCTTGAGCTCTTGACAAACCAATTGACTATACGCTTGTCCGGCCACTCCACCCCAGAGCTCTCACCAAGCATCGTTCATGCCACCGCGCCACACACTAACCGGTAAGGCAGCGATGGCATCCCGCCACGCCGAGTTCCTCACCGCCCACGACCACACACAAAATGGTAGGGAAGCGATGGCATCCCGCCATGCTGAGTTCATCGCCGCTCGCGACCTCACAACTATGTGGGAGGAATTTGAAGATGCCAAGGCCGAATGGGCGGTAGAGCAAGAAGAGCAAGAGGCAGCCAAAGCCGCACAGAGGGAGCGGAAAAGTCAGAAAGCACTCAAGAAAAGAGAGGCCCGCCGCTGCAAGAAACAAAAGGATGCACGCGCTGCCGCGGAGAGGTCGGCGGAGATCCAAGCACGGTGGGGTGTCGCCGACAAAGCCGGGAAGGAGAACGACGACGTCTGGCCAGCATGTGAGAAGTAGTAGTACTAGTAGTTAGTGTGGGTGTCTGTGTCTAAGTACGAGCATGTACCAATACTACTAGTTACTATTGTAGTTTTTAGAGAAAATTACCAGTACATTAGCCTAGATTAAATGGAAAAATTCCTATCCTAAGCATCAAATGGCATCTCTTTCTCTATAGGAATTGAGATGCATGTCATCTCACTTTCTATGATTTTCGTATTCCTATCCTATGAACGAAAGGAGGCCTCTGTTGGAGTAACTCATCTGTAGCTAGCGATCTGATGCAAGTAGTTTTCTTGAAGAAGCGGAATTCAACGAAGTCATGATGGTTCCTTCGTCCGAGCAACTTCAAAGTGGGAAGTGGGCCTGTGATTTGAAGGCTCATTAGTCATTGTTACTGCGGCGTGACGACCTAGGTGACTCTCCCTTGGAGTTCTGCGTGCATGGCAAGTGGACCAGGATGGTCGACGTCCCACATATTGGCGAACGGAAGTATTCTTTCCATATCGAGGAGCAAGGAAACCGCGTGGCATAGTATCACTGCTCATTGGTTCGCAAAAAAATAGTATCACTGCCGATTTATAATTATTTTTTATTTCTGATGAATGCTAGCGTTTCAACTCTTACGACGAAGGGTGCCAAACATGGCACGTGCTGGATGTCCCACACGTCAGCAAAAGGAGTGGGACATGAAAAGCGTGGTAGAGCCCAGCGTAAAAAAACAGCGTGGTAGAGCGTCTCCACTTCTTCCACTTCTAGGTCGGAGACCACACGTAGTAGTACTTAGTGGTATGAACGATACAAAGTGCGACCTGGAGAGAAAGACACGTCTAGTTGGATGGTTTTGGGGCATACACGTAAACAAATATAAAAGTTAATATGTGCCTCCAACTAATATAGTAGTAGTAGAGTACTTAGGCACATACTCCATAACATCACCGTGCATTGCACGTACATCATTTAGTGGTAGTACGTAGTAAGAGATAAATGCCGCCCAAGAGTTCCCTCTCGACCTACTTTTGGGTGTTTGGTAGAGTGTATGGAGGGTGCATGAGTCCACACTAGTTTAGCACAAATACACTAGAAGCATGCATGAAGAGAGCATGCATGAAGAGGGGTGTTGAGTTGAGCATGCATGAAGAGGGAACAAGTATGCTGAGACGAGAACGCAACCAAACACACCCTATATTCCACGCATGTTCATACCATTTGTGCCTTTCTACTTCACTTTCTGCGCTACATTACTCAGGTTCATACGTCCACTCCTGGGTACATGTCCGTCTCATAGTTCCAGTCCCACGTGTTCTTCATATAGATGGAACGATCCTTGCATAACACGTGCACCTTGATGCTAGATGTCTCGCGTGTTGGCAAAAGGATGAACAAAGCTCACGTAAAAAAATAGAGTTGAAGAACATAGATTCCGGACGACCGAGAAGGAGCAAGGAACCTCGCGGTGGAGCGTCTACACTCATAATATTTAATATTATTTAGCGATATAAAATTAACCAATCATCTCCACAGTGGACTGGAAGAGTACGAAACACGGCAGCCCAGTGTAGTTACATCATACTAGTACATGGCTAACCCACGCCATCACCATATTTCTTGGCTTCCATGCGACACCTATCTCTAGTAATCCAAAGACTGTATCGCTTCTCCCTCCTCGTCTCTATCAAAGTGCGGCGGGTTGGCGTTTCTGCCATCTATTGAGGTCGGTTAACTATCACATGTTAGCGACATGCCAAGAGCATTCTAAAAAATTCCTTTCACGTTCCGTTTTCAAAAAGAAAAAAATCCTTTCACATACAAATTTGCATGTATGCTTTGAGCAACTTGCATGTCCTATACTGCTCCTGTTTGATACTCTAACTTAGCTAGAGGTTAGACTAACTCATGACTAACCCTGAACTAACTGCAGCCAAAGAGGTGTTTGGGTGACAGGGTTAGATTGACAATAAATGCACTTCATGGAGAGAGAAAAGTGATTTTCCAGTGGTCCCAATGAGAACTATCTCCAGTTAGCACCTCTTGGGTGGGATAGTTTTTTTGGTGGGTTCGGTGCAACTTGCTCCAATTTAAACCCTCATGCTTGGATGCTTTAGGGCTATTTGAGCCCCAACTAGCTCAAACTAGCTCTAACCCATGGATCCAAACAGGGCCTATGGCCAGTCTCGACGCGGAGCAGTCGCGTGCACCGGGAAGCAGCGCTCTCTCGGCCGTCGTGCCACTTCAAAGCCGGCGCCAGTGAGAGGTCGCCTCCGCTCTGGCCGGGCATTAATGCGGCAATCGACGGCTCAGGCGGCTTGACCGTTTCACGCGGAAGTACATCACTGGCAAGGGAGTATAGGTTTTGAACCGTTTGTGTGTAATCTTGGTAGTATGCAAAACTACTCAATTATTGCACTCAGTTTCCTAAGAAATTGTGGTAAAAGCGTTACTCCACAGCCGCTTCCCTTCTCCTTCCTCTTCCACCGCCACAAGACATCCGTGGGAAGCGACGTCAACCCTTATTTAGGAGTGCTAGCACAAAAGATGCATGCATGACCACTAAAATTTCCATATTAAAGCGCTTGCTCTGGCGGGAGTATGGCGTATGTTGTTACCTCTTCGCCGCCCATGGCTACCGGGCGACGGCAACTGAGAAGAGGCGGCGGAGGGAATGAATGCAGCTCTTGTTTGGGTTTGCCTTCCGCTTAAATAAATGCGTAGCATCACGTGTACCAGCGGGTGCACAAATTGTAACATATGTGTCCGCTTAAGTGGGTGTCACGAATCGGTGTGTGTGTGTGAGAGATTACGAGAGACAGTGCGTGTGTGCGACTCTACTCTTCGGACATGTACTCAACCTTTGCATCGGGATATAAGTATAATGGTATTTACTTTAGCTAGTGATTTACGTGGCCACGTTAACGTGGTTGTGTCAAAAAAATGTCACTTCCTGCTCGTGATTTGCGTTATATAATTACAAGCAAGATTCTCGTGCATTGCACGGAACATCAATATGCATTTTTTCACAAAATACATGTTGTGATTGACCCATGCAGGAGTAATCCCATGTGTAAAAACTAATGATATCTCGAGAATTTTTTAAAAAAACTGGTATCTCGAGAATGTCATCGAAAAAATGAAAGATGAGAGATAAGGCGAGGAGGAGTGGAGCGTGGTGGTGGTGGTGGTGAATGGGCGGAGGCATGGGGATGGATTTGCACCGGCCAGCGGCAGCGCCACCATGCATGCTAGATTGTTCCAGAGACTTATTCGTTTTTTAATTGCTGAGCAATGAGGTTGCGGGAGATAATGATGTGGAGAGAGGTGTGGGTATCTTTTGTAAAACTATCATAGTTTGCTTTCTATCCTCAGATATAGATCATACGGTATGTATTACAAGATGGCAGGCACACCATCACCGCCAACTCGTTTTTTATAAGTGCAGGATGATAAGTTTGCTGACTTCTAAAGTAAAGTGGAATTTGTCCATGTTATTCAAGTAAATAAAGGTGATTGTTTATTATACGGCTAAGGTTGGATGAAGGGTGGTAGGAACAAATGCTCCGCCTAGAGCATGTGTGTGTGAGATGGAGTCTTAGTGTGTGTGTGGGGTGTGTGTGTGAGAGAGAGAGAGAGGAGAGAGAGAGATGGAGTCTTAGTTTGTGTGTGTGTGTGTGTGTGAGAGAGAGAGAGATGGAGTCTTAGTGTGTGTGGGGGGGTGTGCATGCGTGCGTGCGTGCGTGCGTGTGTGTGTGTTTGTGTGTGTGTGAGAGAGAGAGATGGAGTCTTAGTGTGTGTGTGGGGGGTGCGTGTGTGTGTGTGTGTCGCGGGGTCCTCTGTGGTGAATGTAATTTAAGTGTGCATGGCTTCATCATAGAGAGGTGATGTGTATGGCAGAGGCCACCAACGATGGGGTGCGAGAGAGAGAAAATGCCCAGAGAGAGGGAAGAGAAGGTGTGTCTTGGCGTGAGAGGAGTCGACATTGAGAGAATGTGTTTGTTCGAGAGACACCGAGGAAGACTACTATATATCGATGGTGCATGTAGGCGGGAATTAAACAAAGGGATGGTCTTATTGGTTTCGGGGATATAGGGGAAGAGTGAGAGGCGGGGGGGGGGGGGTAGCTAGAAGGAGATTGTTAAGTGTGAGTGTGTGTCTTACCCATCCAGGCGGAGAACGATTCGATGTGGCGTTAGGATTGAGGGTAATTAACTACTTATGGAGACATAGAGACCTTGAACGTGCATGTGTGAGAGTTATACATGTATACGTGGGATGTGTGTGTGTGCGCGCACGCATGATCGAGATAAAAGAAAGAAGACATAAGTCATAAGATCAACGACATGGGAGAGACGGATCGGTATGACAATATGCATGCATGTGAGAATGCAGGGAAGAAGGCCAACAATTGAGCATGTGTTTTTGTCTTTAAGAGATAGTGGCGTGGGCTGGAGTATGCGTCTATGGCGAGCAGAGGGAGTGAGGCGCAACGATTGTGCAAAAGAGACCAACCTATAAATGCATATGTATGGAGAGACATATATAGTGTGGGTGACAGGAAGCAAGACTCTGTGCGAGGAAGAAATGTTGACGGAGAAACTACAGATAGATACAAAGATGGAGATGCTAGCTAGAGGGACATCCGCTAGTTTGGGTGTTGGAGATGACCATCGGGTGGTTCAAAGGGTGAAGTTATATATGTGTGTGAGAGGGCACTTGACTGCATGTAGAGAGAAACATATGTAGTGTGTGTGATAGGAATCAAGAGTGAGGGCGAGGAAGAAGGTTGATGGAGAAACAGATAAATAGAAAGATAAAGATGCTAGCTAGTGTGCGTTAGAGATAGGAGTCGAGTGGATCAGAAGGCTGGGTTATGTGTGTGGGTGTGAGAGATAGAGAGAGGGTGCATGTGAGTCAAATACAAACAGATATCAGAGAGAAATGAGATCCAGAGAGACGGGGTTTTGTGTCTGCGAGAGAGAAAGATATTTCACAACGAGAGTGATAGCTAGAGAGACATACGAGGGAACGCAAGATATCTCTAGGGAGAGAGGGTGTGTGTGAGTGACATCCAAGAGAACAATGGAGAAATATGAGACCCTGGGAGACAGAGTTTGTGTTTGTGTGTGAGAAAGAGATATTGAAGAGGAAGAGTCGTAGGTTCTCATATCTAAGGAGCGAAAACATCTCTGTATGAGGGGTGTGCGAGTGGCACACATGGGACTAGTAGAGAGAAATGAGACCCCGGGAGACAAAGTTTTATGTTTGTGTGAGAGAAAGAGATTCCACATGGAGAATCATAGTTAGAGACACATAGCAGGGAGCAAGATAGAGTGATGAAGGTCGAGGGAGAGAGTACCGTCAGTGTGTTACGAAGATAAAAAGATCATTGTCGACATAGAGGTAGCACGAGAGATACCTGAGAGACGATGAACGCGTATAGGTCCAGAGAGATGGTCCTATATAAGCATGAGTGATAGCTATATGAGACGAATATCTGGATTAAAGGGATTCAAATATTTAAACCGGAGATCACGACATCGATAATATCATAACGCAAATTGGTGTATCAAACATGCATATTCATTTGAATTTGGGCACACATGTAATGTTATATAGTTTATCAATATTGGTGATCCATAGATTCTTCAATTACAAACAATGCATGGTTTATATGCAATTAATGTCTAAACGGGGTTACACTATATGTTTCGTGTGTGAAACACATTATACATGTTTGAGAAGTACAAAAACCCGCATGAAACACACATTAATTGGAGACAATTAGCGAGGAACGCATACATTGGATTTCAACATAAAGTGGTTTCAAATATTTGAAAATCCAAATTGATGGATACAACCTTATGAATCTGAGATCATGCCATTTGTAAACCATATTTATGTATAAATGGTGTTGTGCTTTTGGAAGTATATATAAAAAATGATGTATATAGAATGTAATTCCAATTGAAAATGGATCCCGCCCGAAAAAAATAGAATACAAACGGGATTCGAATTGAGTTGGCACGGTAAACATGCACTCTGCAAAATTTGAATGAAGCGGGGAAAGTCACATTAACCGCCCGAAACCAAAATCTACGAGATGGAAATCACTACTGCCTATCCCAGCCACGCAAAGCCTATCTGCTGGATTTCTATAGGTTTCAATAGGGGTAGGTTTGTAATTTCACCCAAACGTGACGTAACCGCCTCTCACCCGGATTCATACACGGTGGGCGCCAAAACACAGTGTGTCCTCGGCCGAAATCGACTCCCTCCCCGATTCATATTCATACACGGTGGGCGCCAAAAACAAACTCTCGTCGGTAAATATTCGGTGTATGCGAGATTACCGTCCTATCCCCAACCGACTAATGTTGCTGTGATGTAGTAGAAATTTGAAACGGGGGCTAAGTTTGTAAATTTCCTCGCATTTGAGACAAGCGCGCCCTGAATACATGGTTCCCCCTTCCTCTCTACCTCCCTTTTCCCCATTCGTACTCCGTGGGCGCCAAAACACCCTCTCCACCCCACCCTCCTCCGTCCGCCGCTGTCCGCCACCCCATCCACCGCCGTCCTCCTCCACCATGCCGGAGCTGATACCCCGACGCCGCCGTCCATACAAGAGATCGACCTCTCTCATCCACGGCTTTGGACCGGGATCCTTGCATCCCGTCCTCTCGCTTCATCCCCGCCGTCGTCCACCTTACCGGCGCAGCTCCTACGACCGTCTCATCCACTGCGCCCCGCCACCACCGTCTACCCTCCTAGATCTGCTTCCACGCCACTGACAGCCATCGCTACCGCAACACCGTCAAATTTTCAGCAGATGCGTACACGGCGCCGCACCAGAGGCGGTACTCTTTCATATCTGCTCAACTTATTTATCGCGGCAAGAAAATAGATCGCCACTGCTTTACTCTGATTTCTTGTCTTGGTTGCGAAGTTGCCTTTGTCCGGTTTGCACCTTCAGATCCGCCATGGCACGCTCAACACTATACTCCCAATGCTTATGGTTTTCCCCTTTTATATTCCACACTAGTTAAATCACAGTAGACTAAATTTCAAAATTGGGTCAGTCGATTTTTCAGAGTTCGCCGGTGCGATCGAAGGGGCTCGGGTGGTTGTGGGGCCTCGCCGAACGAAGAAAACTCGACGCGGGTGGGGGTTGGGGCGGGGGTGGGGGGTGGGGGTGGCGGAGGAACACAAGCGGTGGGGGCCGGTGGTTCGTCCGGCGGCCCGTGCGGTGTTCTGTATGTGAAGAATCAGAGACGAGGAAGAAGAAGGGTTAGGAGACGTAGGATCTTCATCCAACCGCCTGAAATGGTCGATTGACCCAAATGACAAAAGTCACGCGACTTGCATGCATACATGCCTTTATATTCAGTACCATCATCGTACCTACTTAGCACTGCTCCTGAATCCATCAAGCTAAACAACGTGCCACTCATAATTCCAAACTTGTTGCTCAAGTACGAATCTGATATGATGCTAATATTAATAAAACAGAAATTATTTAATTGTTCAGCTAATGTTCCTACTTTACTTTCGAAAAGCACGTGCACCACATATAGAGAGACAGCAGGGAGTTGCTTTCTTGATGCGCTCTGGTTCATCATGTGTGGGCACCATGCAACGAACATTTTATTATCCAAAATCTGCTTGCTCTTCTTTAGCATGTTCCTCTTACGTTCTTCTTTAATAAGTACTCTCTCCGTTCATAAATACAAGTCTTTGTATAGATTCCACCATGGACTACATATGGAGCAAAATGAGTGAATCTACACTCTAAAATGTATCTGGATACATCTGTATGTGATCCATAGTGGAAATCTCTACCAAGACTTATATTTTGGAACGGAGGGAGTATGATAGTAGTACAGTATGTTCCTTGTAGTGAAGATGAGCAGGGACATTTGCAGTGTAGAGGTCTATACGGTCGGTTGTGATGGACACTTTGAACTCTTTGGGCCTCTTTGATTCGTAGGATTTTGTAAACATGGGAATAGGATTTGTAGTGGCCTGCCCACCTGAATCCTATAAGAATAGCAAGGAAATGCGGGGAGTTGTGTCGCCTTTGAGAGTTACACTGATATTAACGATCGCACATTCAGTTGAAGAGAGATGGTATCCAAGCCTTTCTAGCCATACCGGCAATACTAGCACATATATTCCAAAGCAAGTTCCACTTTGCTGATTTTACTCTGATGCTTACGGTTTTCCCGTTATATCTACACTATGATCTGTGTAGCTGCTTTGTGCCGCACTAGCAGCAGTCCACTCTTGAAGCTAAACATCGCAATGACTTACAAAATTGGCACCAAGGCATTGAGTGCCATTCTGGATGCAATGAAACTCATACGCTTCCCACCTGTTGACTCTTGTTCAGAATATGATCCTAATGACTCTTGTTCAAAATTGCCACATATAGAGAGACAACATTGAATTGCGTTTCTTTGGGCATTGTGATTCATCATGAGTGGGCAACCAACATTGTATGCAATTAAGCGGAACCTCAAGAATATGCTTCCTTTTCTGTTCTTTAACATGTTCCTCTTTTGTTATTCTGTATTTAGTACGTACAGTATGTTCCTTGTCAGGAAGGGGAGCAGGGACATCTGCCGTCAACAGCTTATAGAGTTGGCCTGTACGTGATCGATAGGCTTTCAATTACTAGCGGTAATACAACACCATATTTTCAAGCCAGTTCCACTTTCCCGATTTATATATCGTCGTTATGGTGTACCCCTTTTATGTACACTATGATTTGCCTAGTTGCTGTGTGCTCTTATTATCATGGTTTGGCAATAAAATCTCTATACATTATATTTTAAACCTATCATCTGCCAACTATCCTTACTTCTGGAGCCTATTTCTTGTGTACTTGTGCCAGATTATACAAATGCGCGCACCATATTATAGCACACATGATCTCTCTCATCAGAATCTAGTGATAGCACACAAGTGTTTACAGGGACGCACCTATATTAGAATATCCTCTGCATTACAAAGATAATCTCACAACTATTTATGTTTTCATGGTTCTCAGATATTATACATAATTACAGTGAATATCGGAATCCGCTCATCAGAAGAATATTGTGGAACACTGCAATGACTTACGAAATTGGCACCAAGGCATTGAGTGCCATTCTGGATGCAATGAAACTCATACGCTCCCCACCTGTAGATTCTTGTTCAGAATATGATCCTAATGACTATTCTAACCTCGAGGAGTCAAAGGCAGATGGCCTGTCCTGTTCACCCATCAAGGTGCCTGTTCTAATTTGGCAAGGTTTTATTGATTGCATGTGTCTTGCATATGTTGTCTTGCATTTATTCTACTTTGTTGCACCGCCCTCTGCTTAGTTTACTCATCATATATGTCAATATGCCATCCCCATCCATTATCAATACATATTCCATCTGTCATCATACCATGTTTTTCACTCAAATGCTGTTCTTGTGCATCGAGACATCAAAAGGAAGAGGGTGATTGCCAAACCTGAAGGAGCACCAAAGAAGTCCTTGAAAACGTGGTTGTGCCGGAGAAATCAGACAACAACCCACTTATATTGGTTGTACAACCCGGTGACACAAAACGTAGGACCGACTCCAGCATTGCACCCATACTTCATTGGCCACACCACTAGCCGGGACCTGCACTGGTCTCGTTCCCAGGATGAGGTACTGTCTATGAAATCACATGACAATTTGAACTTCTACTTTTCTGCATGTGCCTTACGGATCTTTTTTGCAGGAAATCTGCTCGAAGAAGAATTCCGATTTGACAAGAACGACAGGATATCGCAAATATGCTGCCTGCTGCTTTGCTCTTGTTAGTACCTGTTGTCCTGTATCACTGTACTTGCATACATACCCGGTTCATTATGTGACAGCAGTATGCATGATAGCTTGCTTATCAATTGTTCGCTCCAAATTATCTGATCTGTATGAATGGTTACATTAGTGTAGAATATATCCAATGCCAATGTTTTTTTAGCTATGCATTGTTCTTGTAAGTACATGCTGTTCTTTATCAGTGTACTTATAATGACAAGTAGTTGTTCATGTACCATCACTCTGCAGCTTATTTTCCTTTGCCCTCCATTTTCTAACAACAGATCTATATTTACTCTTACCATAAGGTTGGTACAGAAGAAGTTTAGCTGTGCATTGCTCTTGGATGTACCTTTTTCCTGTATTGATGCACTTACATTTATAGCTACTTGGTTATGTAGCATCACTCTTCATCTTATCTTAAATATTCTCCATTTTTTGGTATATTATCACATCTATATGTACTCTTAACAAAATGTAGAATAAAGGCAATGCTTTTGAAGAAGATTCTGTGGTAAAATTCTTGAATTGCCCCCCATCAGCATGGACAAGGCCTTTATAGAACATGTCTTCACCAATAATGTATGTTTGTCCATCTCAAGCCCTCAAACTTTGCTGTATATATTTGGTTAGGCATGACTGCAACAGCTATTTATTTTTGGCGTTTGCATCAAATTGCTTGTTTAAAGTTTATTATGTAGTTCAAACAAAAGTTTGTCCTTTCTCAATTTAAGTTTTCAGTTGTACAACCAAGTTCCTTCTTCATACCATGTAAATTAAACTATCTGAGCAAGTGATCTTCTTTTGCACTTGCATGTATGCTTCATTTCTTCATCTGTAATCCAATGGTGTGGTGAACCTACCCACTACAGCACAATGTCATATTCTACAATGTCTTAACTATGAACAATGTCATATCATTCTACTATTATTTAAACCGTCTCTTTATTTGCCAATCTGAAATGGTTTAAATTGACAAAGACACTAACCATTCATACTTATGAGTTCTTGATCTGTAATCCGGTTGGTGCCGTGAAGCTGCCAACTCCTTCACAATGTCATTTCCTGCCATGTCTTGACCTGAACAATACCATATTGTGTTAATGCAATTTTAAACGGTGTCACTTTATTCACAAGAAGAAATGTGATGAATTGTCAAGACCTTTGGTACTTTTATGTGCAAAACTGTCATTTGTCTCGCTTGTTTATCTTTGTAATGAGGAAGATATAAGTGTTGAACAAGCACAGTCTCATCATCTTGCTCATTTGCTTGCTATACCAGTAGCTCCCAATGAGCTAACCTTTCTTGAACTCTATTGAAGTCTTTGTCGGGTTTGTATATTATTTTGTCGGCGTGTTTATTTGCACCGGTGGCGATCTTTGATGCCCGATGTATGTAATCTGTCTGCTTGTGCTTTATTATCATAGTGGCGAACTTTGATGCCCAGTGGATGTAATATAGCGTAATTTCTTTATTGTATAGTCTAGGTTTTTTCTTATTCACGATGCTATAGTTATTTTACTGTATATATATCATGTCTTCGTAGTAAACCGGCCAAACCGTAAAATTACGGTACATAATCGGGCCGTCATGCAATCATGATGTAGGTTGGGCACGAAAGCGTGCGAACAGCTCACGGGCGGCAGCAGCCCGAAATGAACCCCGGCCCATGATTGTGCGAATCAAATCACGGGCTTTTAACAGGCCAAAATTGTCTCGGTCCTTGTTTGGCCCAATCATGTATCGGCTGCGAGCAGGCCGGATGCAAACCCGGCCGTAGTTAGGCCCAACTATATGACGAGCTTTTAACACGCCGAAATTAATATAGGGCCGAAATGTTAAACGGGCCCTTAACAGGCCAAAACTAATATCAGGTTGAATTACTAAGTGGGCCTTTAGCAAGTGGGCCCAAAAGCATAGTGTCCAGTTGACGTGCCAAATCTGATATGGGCCATAATTGAGCCCAAAGCCTCTTAAAGGGTCGGACCTGATCTGGGCTGTAATTTGGCCCAGAACGTGGTAGGCTTTTAACGGACCAGATCTCATATGGGCCACTATTAGGCCCGGAGCGTGGCAGGCCATTAATGGACCGGATCAAATATGGGCCGGCATTTGGCCCAAAACTAGGCCGTCCTACTAGGGTCCTCAAAATCTTGTGGGCCTACAGCTAGGCCGGCCCATTAATGTCGGCAAAATCTCGTGGGCCTTTAGCTGGGCCAGCCCATTATGATCCACAAGAATCTTGTGGGCCTTTACCTGGGCCGGCCCATTATGGCACACAAAAATCTTGTGGGCCTTTACAGGCGGCCCATTATGGCCCGCAAAATCTTGTGGGCCTTTAGCTGGGCCAGCCCATTATGGCTCGCAAAATCTCGGCCTTTTTTGGGCGGCCCATTATGGTCCGCAAAATCTTGTGGGCCTTGGTTGGGCAGCCCAATTAAACTTGATGGGCTGGTCCATGTGTCAACATATCATAGGCGCGTCTCGCCCATTGGATGAGTGACACCTGTGCCAACGCGGACCTGACACGTGTCTCCTCCAGCCAATGATGATTTTACACGTGGAAAATCCCCATTGGTCGGGGCTGTTAATGGGTTATCGGATCCAAAATCCGACCCGATAGCTTAACGGCGTTCCGTTACGGTGGATGCCACGTGTCGGTCACCCTTGACGAAAGCACTTCTGTGACGCGCGGTTTATCATCATGGAAGTGGACACTTCCGTGATGATAATTTTGGTCATGTCATGGAGCATTTCTACGACAGCACAGGTATGACTATCTTGATTCTGTCATAAATTTGTCATGGATGTACATGCATGACAAAAAACATGACTTACTGTGACAAACACGTACCATCACGGAAGTGTATTTTTTTTGTAGTGAGAATTACTCAAAAAAGCATTATTATGGATAAAAACATCATAAATAACAGTAAGAAAACATGATGCAAAATGGATGTACCAACTCCCCCAAGCTTAGACCTCGCTTGTCCTCAAGCGAAAACCAAAATCAAAAAACATGTCCACATGCTTTGAGAGAGAGAGGTGTCGATAAAAACAAAATACGAACATAGAAGCATGTAAATTATTACAACAGGAATAAATTTAAAAATAAGACTTTTGTCATAGAACTTTTATCATATACTTCTCATGAATAAGTAACAGTTCATCACACAATCGAAGTATAAAGCAAAAACTCTATTAGGAACCAACAAACTATGTTCTCAGTCAACTTTGCAACTAGAATTCATCATTTTTTCAGGAAGGGCCACGTATCGGAGCCTTTAGGCAAGTCCACATACTCAACCATCATATAGTCTTCTATGATTTCTAACACTCACCGCATACACATGAGCAAAAAGTTTCAACCGTACACATAGAAAGATAGGGGCTTATAGTTTTGCCTCCCAACGTATTCACCTCAAGGGTGATGTCAACAATAATAACTCATGCTATCTATATTCAACTGGACATATGTGTCTAGATATTTCCTTAACACATGATGCTTGCCAAAGGAAAAAATAAAAGGGGATAGAAGGAAAAATTTGACTCTTTGCATAAAAGTAAATACATAAATGTAAAAGATAGGCCCTTCGCAGAGGGAAGCAGAGGTTGCCATGCGCTTATTTGTTTGTATGCTCAACCCCTTAGTGCAAAAGAACATCACGTTGCATTGCCCCTTGTGATAGCGACCTTTATTATGCAGTCTGTCGCTTTTATTCTTCACCATCACAAGTTCGTGCAAATGCTCAATTTTCTCTTACACTATGATCTCACACATTTAGAAGAAATTTTATTGCCCTTTTGCACCGATGACAACTTACTTGAGAGATATTTCTCAATCCCTAGGTAGGTATGGTGGACACTTGAAAATAAGATTTTGGTTTAAGGGTTTTTGAATGCACAAGTAGTATCTCTACTTAGTGCGGAATTTTTGGCTAGCAAAGATAGGGGGCAAGCACCACATGTTAAAGGATCTATGACAATATGATTTCTGTGTGAATATAAACAAACATAAACCATTAAGTTGTCTTCCTTGTCAAACGTCAACAATTTTGGCATATAATATTTTGATGAGGGCTCGCAATCACAAAATATTTCTAGGATAGTATATTTATATATGAATCTTCTCATCCCTTATTAATTCTTTCATGAGTTGCATCATTGACTAATGCTATGTTTGTCAATCTCTAATAAAATCTTCTACTTATACTTTTCTTTATGTGGTGCCATCACCTACCATAGGATTAGTATATGATCTTTTTCATTATTTCTTTCCTTTTATTTATTTCCTTTCTCTTTTTCTTCCTTATTTATTTTCTTTTATTTGCAACATGAAAGTAAAGAAAGCAAAAACTCAAACTAACTTTATTATATATCTTGCACACGATTACAAGGATAGAACACTAAGAAAACTCTCAAAGAAGAGAGGATCGAACTGAACTTTAAATCATCAAAAGCAAAAGATCGAACTAAAATAAGTAAAGGAAAAAATATAGTGGAATGATACGATACCGGGGCACCTCCCCCAAGCTTGGCGGAAGCCAAGGGGAGTGCCTATACTCGATACTCAGTTCTCTTTTGGTGGTGAAGAAGATGATGGTGATGAAGGCAATTGTGCCTTCAACTTTTTCATATTGTAGTTGAGGATAGCAATTTCCTCCTTTAAATCATTGACTTCCAACTCCAACTTCAAGATCTTGTCACATAAATCCCTTTTGCTTTTCTGCCAAAAACGAAAAGGATTAGATTGGTTTTTAGACCGGTTAGCTCCCTTAGGGACACTTGACTTCTTGAACTCCACATGCATATCCCCAGGTTGAGGTAGAGGAACACCCTCCTTGTAACGCCCCGGATTCGATGCGCTAGGTGTCTGCTAGTTATTTGCCGTCGTTGCCATGTCATTTGCTTGCGTGTTGCATATTGCCATGTCATCTTGTGCATTTCATTTTGCATATGTGTTCGTCTTATGCATTCGAGCATTTTCCCCGTTGTCCGTTTTGCAATCTGGCACTCCTATGTCCTCCGACGTCCCCCTCTTGTCTCTTTTCATGAGCGGGTGTTAAACGTTCTCGGAACAGACCGAGGCTTGCCAAGTGGCCTTGGTACACCACCGGTAGACCGCTTGTCAAGTTTCGTGCCATTTGGAGTCCGATTGATACTCCAACGGTTAACCGGGTAACCGCAAAAGTCTCTTTTGTTTGCAGCCCAATACCCCTCCAAGCAGCCCAAAAACCCATCCAAACCCCCTCTATGCTCTAGGTCGTTCGATCACGATCGCGTGGCCGAAAACTGCACCTCATTTGGACTCTCCTAGCTCCCTCTACCTATAAAAACGTCTTCCCCTCTCCATTTTCGGATCAATTCCCCCCTAACCCTAGCACCCTCCTCGCGCCGCCGGACGAAATCGCCGCCGCCGGACGTGTCCGCCGGACACATCGCCTCGACCAACCAGAGGCCGCCACGTCACCCCCGCCGCCTCCTGGACCAACCACCGCCCGCCACCTCACCCGCGCCCGCACCCGCCCAGCCGCCTTGAGGAGAGCCATGAGCCCAGTTCGCCGCCCGCCGGTAGGCCGCTCGGCCAGCGGCTCCCTCCGCCGCCCGGCCCCTCGCGAACCCTGCCGCGGTTCGCCCGCCGTCTGACCTCGCTGGCCGTCGCGCTTAGCCTCCGCCGTGAACCAGCATGCCGGCTCCCTCCGCTCGCTGAGTCCCGTCCCGCCTCGGCCTCCCGGCGTCGTCGTCTCTGCGCGGCTGTCGCCGCCCAGCGCCCGCCTTGCTCTGCCACCGGGCGGCGCCCGCCGCCAGCGCCTCTCGCGCCGCCCGACTTCCACCTCCTCGTCGCCGTCTGCCTCGCCCGGCCAGATCCGGCGGCGCGCCGGATCCGCAGATTCATGCGGCGACTCCGGCCCTCCCGGCTGGCCGGAGCTGCCGCTCCGGCCACCCCGTCGCTGACCTCCCCGATGTGCACCACCATGACCCGGGACATCCCCATCCATCCAACCAAACGGATCCCCGTGCCCGGATACCTCCGTCCCGAGATTTCCTCGTCCAGATTTCGCGTGGCATAATTTTTCTCTAAGTCCCCGAAATATTGCATTCTGATGCCATGTTCATCGTGCCATATTTTTCTGTGTGCTGCTCCGTTTTGTGTGTGTGATATATCAAAATGTTCATCATGCTGTGCTCTTCACTTTGTTCCATTGTGTCATGCTTGTTTGAGTCCATCTTGATGCTCTAATCATCTAGAGTGCTATATGATGTTAACCTGCTGAAACAGTTATAACTTGCTGTCTTGTATTTTTCGTTGCATTTTGTGTGTGCATCCTATGAGCTTGATGTATACATGTGTTTTGTGCTACATCATGTCATATTTACAGTGGTGCCATCCATGTATTTTTGTGAGTCTTTTAGTGAGTGCATCGAGCTCGTGAAGTAGGGTACTTGCTGTTACTGTTTTGCTAGTCTGAATCTGCTATATCATGATGCTATATTAACCTGCTGCTTCAAGTCATTTTATGCATAATCTGGAGATGTTCACTAAGGATGATATGTTATACATATCATGCTCTATCCATCCATGCCCTTGGTTGCATTTATAGCCTGCTGTAGCTTGTTGTTATCTTGCCCTCAAAACTGCTAAATAATGTTCATGTCAGCCTGTTAACATTAAGTTCAATGTTGCCATGATGTTATTGATCCATGCACCCTATGAACGTGATCTTGCCATGCTTAGCTTCATAAACATGTATTCTTACTGTTGGTTGCCTTTCCATGCCATGTATTGCTCTGTGGTGAGTGGTTCAAGCTCACCAACAAGCCTACTTATTGTTGTTCCTGCCATGTATGAATCTGTCATATGATTTGCCATGTTTACATGGGTGCCATCATATTTTCTGTGCCCTTTTGGCTCATGGTAAGTAAGGGACTTCTGTTTTTTGAAATTAGTAGATTCATGCCATTCCTTTGTTTGCCACGACAAGTTCCTGTAACATGTTGTTTGATAGCTCTAAACATTGCAACCTGATGTTATTTCTGCTAAGTCTGAAACTGTTATTATTTGCAATCTTGTCATATTCTTGTTGTTTCTGGAGATAGCTCAGTGTTCATGTTTTGTCATGCTTTACCTGTACTTCATGCCCATGCCTTTTGTTATTACGTTGAGATACTTCAGCATATTGTTTTGATGCTTGCAATATGCCTAGTTGCTGTTTTGGACAGCTTGTCCTTTAAACTTGTATAAAGTGTATGTGTTGAACCGTGGCTCCGTTTTGAGTGTGCTCTATATGAAACTTGCTTTATTTTGCATGTAGTTTCATATTATAATGTTGCATCCTTGTTTTGAGGTGTTTGCTTGATGTTTGTATGCATTTTGCATCAGTGCCATGTTTAACTTGTTTTGCTCATATCTTCTAGGCCGTAGCTCCGAATCTAATGAACTTTATATGTAACTTGACTAGAATTTCATGTAGTTCATCGAGGTGCATCTTAAATTGCTGTTTAACAACTTGAACATAAGGTTTATTCAGTTCTAGACCAATTTCTAAATTTGCATATGAGGACTTACCGGATTTGTGATATGTTGTTTCCGGCCTCATTTAAACTTGTTTTGATGTGTTGTTCTTGTTTGCATAATCTCTTGCCATGAGTAGCCTAATCTAGTTTTGTCATGCATCATGCTTGAGTGTGCATCATGTCATGTATATGTGTGGTGTGTTTACCATGTTGTGTGCTTCTTCTCGATAGTTCCCGTTTCGTTGCGATCGTGAGGATTCGTTCGTCTACGCTTGGTTCGTCTTCGTGGCTTCGACTTCTTCATGGACTCGTTCTTCTTCCTTGCGGGATTTCAGGCAAGATGACCGTCACCTTGGATCTCACTACTATCATTGCTATGCTAGTTGCTTCGTTCTATCGCTTTGCTGCGCTACCTATCACTTGTTCTTCAAGCCTCCCAAATTGCCATGTCAGCCTCTAACCTTTTCACCCTTCCTAGCAAATCGTTGCTTGGCTATGTTACCGCTTTTGCTCAGCCCCTCTTATAGCGTTGCTAATTGCAGGTGAAGTTGAAGATTGCTCCATGGTGGACAGGATTATGTTGGGATATCACAATATCTCTTATTTAATTAATGCATCTATATACTTGGTAAAGGGTGGAAGGCTCGGCCTTATGCACAGTGTTTTGTTCCACTCTTGCCGCCCTAGTTTTCATCATATCGGTATTATGTTCCCGGATTTTGCGTCCCTAACGCGGTTGGGTGATTTATGGGACCCCCTTGACAGTTCACTTTGAATAAAACTCCTCCAGCAAGGCCCAACCTTGGTTTTACCATTTGCCTCACCACCACCTATACCCTTTTCCTTGGGTCGGCCAACCCGAGGGTCATCTTTATTTTAGCCCCCCCAGGCCAATGCTTCTCTAAGTGTTGGTCCGAAACGAGCAGACTGCGCGGCCACCTTGGGGAAACTTGAGGGTTGGTTTTACTCGTAGGATGTCTCATCTGGTGTTGCCCTGAGAACGAGATATGTGCAGCTCCTATCGGGATTGTCGGCGCATCGGGCGGCTTTGCTGGTCTTTTTTTACCATTGTCGAAATGTCTTGTAAACCGGGATTCCGAGACTGATCGGGTCTTCCTGGGAGAAGGTATATCCTTCATTGATCGCGAGAGCTTATCATGGGCTAAGTTGGGACACCCCTGCAGGGTTTAAACTTTCGAGAGCCGTGCCCGTGGTTATGTGGCAGATGGGAATTTGTTAATGTCCGGTTGTAGATAACTTGACACCAGATCCGAATCAAAACGCGTCAACCATGTGTGTAGTCGTGATGGTATCTTTTCAGCGGAGTCCGGGAAGTGAACACGGTTTTGGGTTATGTTTGACGTAAGTAGGAGTTCAGGATCACCTCTTGATCATTGCTAGCTTCACGACCGTTCCGCTTGCTCTCTTCTCGCTCTTAATTGCATATGTTAGCCACCATATATGCTTAGTCGCTGCTGCAACCTCACCACTTATCCTTTCCTTACCCATTAAGCTTTGCTAGTCTTGATACCCATGGTAATGGGATTGCTGAGTCCTCGTGGCTTTGATTACTACACCAACGATTGCGGTATAGGTTATGCGATGATCATGACGTGAGAGCGATGTTACTTGTTACGGAGTTCTTCTTCCGCTTCTTCTTCGATCGGGGATAGGTTCCAGGTCGTGACTGGGCTAGCAGGGTGGATATTGTTTGAGTTTCTATTTATGATTCATCCGTAGTCGGATGTTGATCTTGTATGTTGTATTGTTGTTTTCATGTGTCATTGTATGTATTGGGTGTATCCCCACTATTATGTAATGTTGATGTAATGATATCCACCTTGCAAAAGCGTCTTCAAGATGCGCTTCTATCCTTGGTGGGACCTTCGAGTTCCTTTAGGATAGGGTCGCATCTTGGGCGTGACAAGTTGGTATCAGAGCCTCGACCGACCTTAGGAGCCCCCCTTGTTTGATCGTGTAGTTTGGCCGCTGTTGAGTCTAGAAGAAAATTGCTTTCGGAGTCTAGTTATATCCGAGAGTAGGAATTCTTTTTACTCCTCAGCCCCTTCGTCGCTCTGGTGAGGAATCTTGACGTAGGTGTTTTGAATTACCCCTCTTCCCCTTTCAAATTTTTCTTCAGGTTCACACGGTTAGTTTTCCGAACGTTGGTTCTCAGCTCTTTTTATCCGGTGCATTTCTCGTCAAGTTGACTCGACCCTCTTCATCTTTGAGTTCAATCCTCAGTTGTTTTCTTTTCCCACCCGCCCACCCCTTTTCCCTTCTCGAAGTCGGAGTCCGTAATCGAGTATCCATCCTACTCGTGCGAAGTATTTGCTTTCTTTCCTCAATGATTTCAGCCGGTGTTTTCTCTTCAAGATATTCATCGTTTCTCTTTCCAAGTTGCCTTTGTTTTTCCCACCCTTTTTCTTCCCGGAGTCTGAGTCTGTTTCGAGCATCAATTCCATTCGTGTGGAGTCTCTTCAGTCTTCCCTCAATCATTTCAACCTGTGAATTCTCGTCTCGTTTAACATTCTTCATCTCTTTTCTTTTCTGGTGGATTCAATTCAAGTTTTTCGGTGTTGATCATATTCTTTTTCCTCGGCTCAAATGTTTTCCCCTTGCTCGTTCGCCTCTCGCCAGTTTATCCTTCCGGAGTGCTCAAGACATCTCAGGAGATTTGTCGGTGTTCCAATTAATTCGAGGCTGTCACCTCATTCAAATATTTCAATTGTTCCGGTGCATCATCTATCTTTTCAACAACCCTTTCCAACGGTGTTTTCTTTTAGTGGGCCCTAACCCACAGGTCTTTTCCCAGGATCTTACCTGACTCTTCTAATATCCCGGAGCTATTCTCAAATTCTGATTAAGTGTGACATAAGAAGGGATCCCATCAATCACATGCCTTCTCCAAGATCGCTTTCTAATTCTTTTCATCTTTGCCTCAACCTCTTCGCTGCCGTTCTCCGGAGTATCTCAGCAATTTTGATGGTGTTTCTCGTCGTCATTCCCAACATTGGAAGACCGAAGAAGAGTTTTTTTTCCTCTAAATCTTGTCGGTTCTCTCGAAGTTTCATGGTTCTAGCTTCATGTTGTCCTCTCGAATTATTCCATTTGTCAGATATTCCTTTTCTCACCCATCCGGAGTATGTCAGGAGTTGATTTCTGTTTATTTTCACCGGAGGCCATCATTCCAGAAGAGTTCTTCGTCCTCACATTTCAGCTACCGTTATCCAATTATCCCGGTGCTTCGTTCAAGTGTTCTTTAATCTACTCTTGATCTCATTGTTCTTTTGCATCTAAATCCCCTCTAACATATCGGTTCTTCTGATTCTTCCCAGTGATTCAGTCTCTTTCGTCATTCAATTTTGAATTCTTACGGTGGTTTATTCAAGAATTTTTTTCCCTGGATTATCAAATATATTCATTCGTTCTTTTCAATCCTACCGGTGGTTCATGAAGACCTTCTCAAGTTTGCGATATGTCACTTCTCAATCCTTTTTCAAGAAGAATAAGTAGTATGCAAGATCCATTGCTTGTCATCAATTTATTTTGATGAAGGATAAACATACAATAAATCTTATTCATATTTCCTTGTAGTGTTTAATCCCCTCCTTCAGAGTTTGTTCGTGAGGAATAAATTCTAGTTCCAAGTGTTTTCATCTTTTCTTTTCCGGAGTTCAAATTTCCTCGGCCTTTTCGTCAGAACCTCTATCCAAATCACCGCAAGCTTTAATCTTATTCTTCCATCCTTCATTCTATCTCATCATCCTTTTTGTTTACCGGAGTTCTTCATGGTGGTTCTTCATGATTCAATTCATTCTTCAAGTGTTCATCAAGATTCTTATCGAAGGAGCTCAAGTATCTTTCCTTCTTGTTTTTCGAAGTGCAATTAAATCTCCATATTCTTTTGAAGTGGGGTTTTGCATTTCTTTGTTCTTCTAAGCTATCCAATCATTTCCGTTTGTGGCCAGTTATCACCTTATGATCTTGAGATGTTACCTATAAGACCACAACAAGTTTATTCTTTTTGTTGTTGATTTTCTCAACAACTTCGTTTAAACCTTCCTTCTAAAGATGCTTTCTATTTCATTCGTGGCACAAGTTGTCATTTTCTTCTCAGTTCTTTTCATTCCATTCTTTCAATTCTTCCTGAGGCATGTTCATCTCATCAAGTTCCATCTCATTGGGTGAAGTTCATATTCTAATCCTTCCATTTACAGTCGGAGTGTTGCCAAAATTCTGTTATTCATTCCTTTTCTATCTTGTTCTAACCGTAGTGGTTTCAGAGTCTATCTTATTCCTTGAGCTTTTCATTCTCGTCATATTCGTTGTTCCTCTTTTCTACCCGAGTTCTCTCGACTTTGTTCATCTTCTCTCTTCTATTCTTACTTCACCTCTTCTCTTTTTCCTTTCCGTCTCGATCCTAAGATCTCGGGTGTAACATCCCAAAATTCTAAATTTTGGAATGTTATATTAAATAAATAACTATGGTTGTTGTCTGATTGTTTGACTGATTGATTGAATGGAATTGAGTGGAAATTGAAACTTTTGAAAGTTGAATGAGAGGGAATGAAATGACTTTCCCAAACTTTCCATTTTGCATTTTTGGATCCCAATTGAACTCAAGTTCATTGCAACACCAAAACCTAGAGTGAAGATGACATGACTTCTTCCATTTTGAAATGAATAGGGTTTTGGAAGAGATTCGAAATTCATTTGGGAAGATTTCAAAATCCAAAGCTTTATGCAACTCAATGATTTTCATGAGGGAAGATAAAATGACTTCTTCAATTATATGAAATAGGAGTTGGAAGTTATAAAGAATCAAGTTGAAAATCATTTGAAAGTGCTTTGAAACCCTCTTTCAAATTTTGAGTTTTGAATTTGAATTTCAAACTTTGGCATGTGGGAAACATTTCAAAAACTATGCCTGATAAATACTTGATCAAAAGTATGAGAGGAGCAAACATGACACTCCAAAAATATCAGAGGAAAACATTGCCAAAAGATTTGAATTCAAATCTGAATTTTATTTGAATTTGAAAAAAATGGAGTTTTAAAAAGTTTGGATTTTGTCTTTGGAAAAATGTTCAAATGATAGGGAATATTCCCCTGATCATTTTGGTATATATATACCCTATATAAAATATTTATAGATTCTGTTTTATTTCTGTTTTTGTTTTATAAAAAAAATAAATTAAAAAAATAATCCCCCCAGGCGCCAGCCAGGACCGCTGGCCCAGCCAGCTGCTTTGCCCCCCACCAGCCATGCCCACCTAGTCGGCCCAGAGGCCAGCCCAGCGAGCCAACCGACCGCCTCACCTCCCTCGCCTGAAAACCTTGGCCGGGCCACCCGCCGCCTCCTCACCCCTCCTCTCATCGACGTGGCCCCGCCTCTTCTTCCCCCGCCCCACGCCACGCCGACCTCGCCGGATCCCGCAAGATCCGGGATCCCGATCCCCTCCCGATCGCCCCCCGTTGCAGGCCGAGGCCCCCCCCCTATTTATACCCTCCCCGCACCTCATTCCCCCCTCGCCCCTCGCTTGAACCCTCCTCCTCCTCACACGCCCGTCGCCGGACTTGCCGAGCCACCGCCGCCATTTTCATCGCTGCCGTCGCCCTAGACCTCCCGAGCTCCACACACTCCACGGAACCCTCCTCGTCGCTTCAAGACCACGGACGACTCCGCCGACCTCCCGACGAGCCCAGGAGCCGTCGGCACACTCGCCACCGAGCCGCCGCCGTCCAAACTCCGGTGAGTCGCTGAGCTCCACCCCGCCGTCCGATCTCACGTCTACGGTGCAGATTAGAACGCCTCAAGAAATACGTTCTTTATTTTAAAACCAGTTCGACCGGTTTAGTCCGGTTTAGTTTTTAGCTAGGGTTTTTTTATTTAGCCGCCCGACTAGTTTAACCCTAGGGCCCGTTTAGTTTATATTACGCTTTCGGTCGTGAGGTTAGGCCCATTAGGCCATTTTTCATTTATTTTCGTTTTCTGTTTTAATGTAATAGTTTCGCTTTTCAAAAATTCATATCTTTTATTCTGTTTATTATTTTTAGATGATTCTTTTTTTGTTGGATTGCAAATTTTATGTAGTTTCTGTAGAATATATATTTAGCTATGTTAAAATAATTAAAAATGCTTTAATATTGTTTTAGCCAGAATAGTAAATCTGCTATAACTTTAGTTAGAAAAATTATTTTTGCATGATTCTTTTGTCACCACTTTATTTTGACAGTGCCAAACCCTAGAAATTAATTTGGGTATTTTAGGATTAATAAATAATTAGTTTTAGACAGAATCCTATTAATCCTAATTAATTAACTAGTTCCTGTTTTCCTAATTAATTAATTAGTAAATTAATTTATTTTTAACTTGTGATTAGTTATTCTAGGTTAGTTTCTGTCATTCCATTAGATGAACTTTTATTTATAATTAATAAAAGTTTTAAATTATTTTTCTTAATAGAAATTGGATTAGGCCTAAAATGAGTTTTATAATAGCTTTTAATTAATTCTTTTTGCACCTAGTTGCTTAGTGAAACCTTTTCTGTTAAGTTAACCTAAAACCATGATTAGGTTATATTAAGAAATTTTGTTATATAAAAACTATTTTAGTTATTGTTTGGAATAGGAAAAACTTTGAATTGATTTTCTTTGAGTTTTTCTTTTGGATTTGAGTTTTGGTTGTTTGTTGTGTTATGTTACTTTTGTTATGTTGTGTGATCCTATTGCTATGTGCTTATTATAGTTATTGTTTGCCTCGGTAGAATTTCCGGAGTGCGAAGATTGCTACTACGAAACCCTAGTTTTTTTCGAAGATCGTCAACCAGGCAAGTTCACTTGACCATGCTTTTCTTACCTATGTTTTATTGCATTTAGTGGCACCATTTCAACCACCCCTCAGTAGTGTTATTGAATCCTTGTAGTTGAGTAGTATGCATGAGGTAGGAACCCATCACCCCGTCAGAAAAAAACTGCTTGAATCAGGAGCTGTAATCCGCAGCTTTAGAGATGTACCAAGCCCGGGACGATATTTTATTTTGATGCTACGCTATAGTAGACGGGGTTTGGTATGAGTGCTCGAGAGTGGTGTGAAGAAGGAGAACTCTACGTCAATGATGACAACTCCATGATGGAATCTGCAAGGACGCATCTTCAAGACCTCAAGACTTCAAGACTCGAGACAGGATTTTCAATACACACTCTTTGGGTGAAGGACGGTTGACGGGCAGCCTGGAGAAACCGGTGGTTGGCCGGGATGCATGGAGAAGCGCCATGACATCTCGCGAAAGCTTCACCTGACTCAAAGAGACGGAAGAATACTTCACGCCCGAAGCTTACTGTGCAACCGCAAGTCATTATGGGCTCTGGCTTGGTTGACCTTAGTGGTGACTCTGGCTGGGACGGTACTAGCAGATGTAGAAGGACGGTAGGATTGGATGGAGTACCGGACGGTGGTCGAGAGGAACTCTTTGGAAGACCATGTTTCGGTCATCTTGTTCTCAAACACCACGAAGTGCGAGAACGTAAAGAGAGGGATCGAATCTTGCGGGTAAAGTGTACAAACCTCTGCAGAGGGTTATAACCTAATCGATTAGCCGTGTCCCGATTACGGACAATTTGAGCATCCGGACTTGGATCTATCTCGGAACTCTCAACACCGGATTGATAACTTAACTGGGCAACTTATG
The DNA here is from genome assembly GCA_021605145.1 of Aegilops bicornis. NCBI lineage: Eukaryota > Viridiplantae > Streptophyta > Magnoliopsida > Poales > Poaceae > Aegilops > Aegilops bicornis. Next base: position 152,600,039 of record CM038673.1, read on the forward strand.
ATGATTTTGGGCTATGAGACATCGGTTGGCGGAACCATGTCATGATAGAACACTCCATAGTACAGACTTCATTTATGCCTTTGATGTAGGGAAAATAAAACCAGCTTTTACGCAAAACAAAACTCGAATCTGAGCCATAAAGCCATACTGCATATAGTTTAGTTTATCATCTTTTTTATCTTATTGTGATCTTGCCGGTACATTAATTGTACTGACCTAAACGGCTGCATCTTATCATGTTGCAGATATTTCCTCTACTAGTAAGAGTTACGATACAGGGTTACGGTCTACACTCAACCCGCCGATGGCGTTGATGGGACTCCACACCCGTTTGAATGTTTCCGCTGAGTATTATGAGGTATATGTCAGTTTTACATTAAATATACATGTGATTGCACTTTGAAATATACAAATATGTACTGTGTGTGCCAGCATACTGATCCAGGGATGGCACAGAAACACAGAGGCTTGACCGTCTGAGGTCGGGTCGCTACATCGGGACGAGATCTCTTGTTAGTGGAGGAGTGTTGTAACGCCCCGGTTCGATGCGCCAGGTGTCTGCCAGTTATTCGCCGTCGTTGCCATGTCATTTGCTTGCGTGTTGCATATTTCCATGTCATCTTGTGCATTTCATTTTGCATACGTGTTCGTCTTATGCATTTGAGCATTTTCCCCGTTGTCCGTTTTGCAATCTGGCACTCCTATGTCCTCCGGCGTCCCCCTCTTGTCTCTTTTCGTGAGCGGGTGTTAAACGTTCTCGGAACGGACCGAGGCTTGCCAAGTGGCCTTGGTACACCACCGGTAGACCGCCTGTCAAGTTTCGTGCCATTTGGAGTCCGTTTGATACTCCAACGGTTAACCGGGTAACCGCAAAAGCCTCTTTTGTTTGCAGCCCAACACCCCTCCAAGCAGCCCAAAAACCCATCCAAACCCCCTCTATGCTCTCGGCCGTTTGATCACGATCGCGTGGCCGAAAACCGCACCTCATTTGGACTCTCCTAGCTCCCTCTACCTATAAAAACGTCTTCCCCTCTCCATTTTTGGATCAATTCCCCCTAACCCTAGCCCCCTCCTCGCGCCGCCGGACGAAATCGCCGCCGCCGGACGTGTCCGCCGGACACGTCGCCTCGACCAACCATAGGCCGCCACGTCACCCCCGCCGCCTCCTGGATCAACCACCGCCCGCCACTTCACCCGCGCCCCGCGCCCACTTCGCCACAGCCCGCGGAGCCCATCCAGCCCCGGCTCCCTCCGCCGCCCGGCCCTCGCCGAACCCGCCGGTTCGCTGCCGTCTGGACTCGCCGCCGTCGCGCTTAGCCTCCCGCTGGCGAACCAGCGCGCGCCGGCTCCCTCCGCCGAGTCCGTCCCGCCTCGGCCTCTCGGCGTCGTCGTCTCCATTGTTGTCGCCGCCAGCGCCCGCTTTTGTTTCTACCACCGGAGGCCGGCGCGCTGCCACCGCGCGCCTCTTACACCGCCTGACCGCCGCCTCCTCGTCGCCGTCTGGCCTCGCCCCGGCCAGATCCAGGCAGGCACGCCCCGGATCTGCCGTTCCGCGGCGACTCCGGCCCTCCCGGCTTGCCGGAGCTGCCGCTCCAGCCACCACATCGCCGACCTCCCCGATGTGCACCACCATGACCCGGGACGTCCCCATCCATCCAACCAAATGGATCCCCGTGCCCGGATACCTCCGTCCCGGGATTTCCTCGTCCAGATTTCGCGGGGTATAATTTTTCTCTAAGTCCCCGAAATATTGCATTCTGATGCCATGTTCATCGTGCCATATTTTTGTGTGTGCTACTCCGTTTCATGTGTGTGATATATCAAAATGTTCATCATGATGTGCTCTTCACTTTGTTCCATTGTGCCATGCTTGTTTGACAGGATTATGTTGGGATATCATAATATCTCTTATTTAATTAATGCATCTATATACTTGGTAAAGGGTGGAAGGCTCGGCCTTATGCCTGGTGTTTTGTTCCACTCTTGCCGCCCTAGTTTCCGGCCATATCGGTATTATGTTCCCGGATTTTGCGTCCCTAACGCGGTTGGGTGATTTATGGGACCCCCTTGACAGTTCGATTTGAATAAAACTCCTCCAGCAAGGCTCAACCTTGGTTTTACCATTTGCCTCACCACCACCTATACCCTCGGCCAACCCGAGGGTCATCTTTATTTTAGCCCCCCCCCCCCCGGGGGCCAATGCTTCTCTAAGTGTTGGCCCAAAACGAGCAGACTACGGGGCCACCTTGGGGAAACTTGAGGGTTGGTTTTACTCGTAGGATGTCTCATCTGGTGTTGCCCTGAGAACGAGATATGTGCAGCTCCTATCGGGATTGTCGGCGCATCGGGCGGCTTTGCTGGTCTTCTTTTACCATTGTCGAAATGTCTTGTAAACCGGGATTCCGAGACTGATCGGGTCTTCCTGGGAGAAGGTATATCCTTCATTGATCGCGAGAGCTTATCATGGGCTAAGTTGGGACACCCCTGCAGGGTTTAAACTTTCGAGAGCCGTGCCCGCGGTTATGTGGCAGATGGGACACCCTCCTCCTCCTCCTCCTCCTCCGAGGTAGAGGAACACCCTCCTCCTCCGAGCTTGAATCATCGATCCTCAGGTTGAGGTAGAGGAACACCCTCCTCCTCCGAGCTTGAATCATCGATCCTCATCAAGTGAGCATCCTCCTCTTCATCCGTAGTTCGACCATAAGGGGATAGGTCCCCATAGGTCTTTGGGTCAGCAATGAGATGTGAGACATAGCTCTCTCCGTCGGAGTCTTGTTACGACATATTTTCAGAACTGCGCAGAAAACAGCAGGAAAAGAGAACAGAAGATTTCTTCGCAGTACGGTGATTTACAGGTTTCGGAAGTATATATAGATTTCTTTTATCTTGGAGGACAAGCATACAGAAGAAAAATGGACTCTGGAAGGTGTCCCAGGTGGGCACAACCCACCTGGGCGTGCCACGCCCTGGTGTCTTGTGCCCACTAGGGTACGCTTCCTGGAAGTTTCTTATTTTCCTTTTTTTTAATATTCCAAAAGTGACAAAAAATATTTTTGCGGATTTTTTGGAGTTCGTTTACTTACCGTATCACGTACCTCCTTATTTTCACGATTCTGGAGTGTTCCGGAAGGACTCTTTTATGTGTTCTTCCGGTGTCAAAGTTTGGATAATATTGCTTTTAACATTAATATGCGTACCTGATATATAATGTTTGATTCGTTGTCCATTGACAACCTTCGGGTTAGTACCTTCGACATTATTTATTTTGATGGCTCCAGACCGATAAACCTCCTCGATAACATATGGTCCTTCCCATATTGAGAGGAGCTTTGCTGCAAAGAATCTGAAACGAGAGTTGTACAAAAGAACATATTATCCGACTTTAAACTCATGCTTTTGGATTCTCTTGTCATGCCATCTTTTACCTTTTTGTTTGAATAATTTTGCATTTTCATAAGCTTGGGTTCTCCATTCATCTAATGAACTAATATCAAATAACCTCTTTTCACCGGCAAGTTTGAAATCATAGTTGATTTCTTTGACTGCCCAATATGCTTTATGTTCTAACTCAAGAGACAAATGACAAGCTTTTCCATAAACCATTTTATAAGGAGACATACCCATAGGATTTTCGTATGTTGTTCTATAAGCCCAAAGTGCATCATCTAATTTCTTAGACCAATTCTTCCTGGATCTATTGACAGTCTTTTGCAAAATTAATTTTACTCCTCTATTGCTAAGTTCAACTTGACCACTAGACTGAGGATGGTAAGGTCATGCAATTCTATGGTTAACATCATACTTGGCAAGCATTTTACGGAAAGCACCATGAATAAAGTGTGAACCACCATCAGTCATTAAGTATCCAGGGACTCCAAACCTTGGGAAAATAACTTCCTTAAGCATTTTAATAGAGGTGTTGTGATCAGCACTACTGGTTGGAATAGCTTCTACCCATTTAATAACATAATCAACAGCAACCAAAATATGTGTATACCTGATAATCCCCAAGTGCAGGGAATCATCGTAGCAATTCCCAATGGCGGAAGTGATAAGTATGGCGTGTCGAACCCACAAGGAGCTAAAGGTAAGATCAATATTCTCTCAAATCATATCTACCAATCGACACGATTTAATTTCACGACTTAACGCTTGCTTCCAACTAGAAACGAGAAATAAAACTACTTTGTGGGTATGAAGAGGATAACTTTGCATGATATCGGAGAGCTAAAACATAAAAGTAGGTGCTGTTATCATAAAGTTAGAATATATCACTAAATATTATAAATAGCGAGTGTGGAATAATGATGGGTCGGTGTGTGGAATTATCCTAGGCAATTGTTAACAAGACCGGTAGTCACTATTGCAATTTCATATGAGGGAGAGGCATAAGCTAACATACTTTCTCTTCTTGGATCATATGCACTTATGATTGGAACTCTAGCAAGCATCCGCAACTACTAAAGATCATTAAGGTAAACCCAACCATAGCATTAAAGCATCAAGTCCCCTATAACCCATACGGAACAACCCCCTTACTCGGGTTTATGCTTCTGTCACTCAAGCAACCCACTATAAGTGAATCATGAACGTATTGCAACACCCTACATCGGGAATCCCTCACACTTGCGCGACACGGAGGGCATAATAGGACAGCACCAAAATAAAACATACAACTCATACCAATCTAGATCATCAATCAACCCAAAGACAAAAGGATATCTACTCAAAACGTCATAGGATGGCAACACATCATCGGATCATAATATGTGGCATAAAGCACCATGTTCAAGTAGGGATTATAGCGGGGTGCGGGAGAGTGGATCGCGTAAAAGAGATGAGGATGGTGATGATGATGGTGATGTTGATGAATATGATCACCGAGGCGATGATTCCCCTCCCGATGGCACTCCGGCGCCACCGAGAGAGAGGACTAGAGGTTCTCCCCCTTGTGCTTCCTCCTCCATGACCCCCATATGGGGAGAGGGTCTTCCTCTGGTCCTTGGCCTTCATGGCGATGATGGCCCCTCCGGGATCCTCCTCCATGGCCTCCGGTGATGATGGCCCCCTCCGGCAGGGTGCCAGAGAGGGCCTAGATTGATTTCTCATGGCTACAGAGGCTTGCGGCGGCGGAACTTCCGATCTAGGTTATTTTCTGGAGGTTTCTGTATTTATAGGAATTTTTGGCGTTGGTTTCACGTCAGGGGGGGTCTCTGAGTCGTCCACGAGATAGGGGGGCGCGGCTAGGGGGGTAGGGCGTGCCCCCACCCCTGTGGATGGATCAGGACTCTTTTGGTCCATCTCCGATGCTCTGTGGGCTTCTTCTGGTCCATAAAAAGTCATCAAAAATTGGCACGTCAATTGGAATCCGTTTGGTATTCCTTTTCTGTAAAACTCAAAAAAAAAGGAAAAAAACAGAAACTGGCACTGGGCTCTAGGTTAGTAGGTTAGTCCCAAAAATCATATAAAATAGCATATAAATGCATATAAAACATATAAGATGGATAATATAATAGCATGAATATTTCATAAACTATAGATATGTTGGAGACGTATCAGCATCCCCAAGCTTAATTCCTGCTCGTCCTCGAGTAGGTAAGTGATAAAAGAAATAATTTATGAAGTGTGAATGCTAGCAGATGCACAAGTTTGATCAATGATAATTCCAATCACCTTTTCTAGCATCATTATATGTCATAACAGTAGCTCATCTCATAAAACTTTTCATGATCATGTAACAAGCTATTCACATGTTAAATTATAGATCATAAACTTTCTTGAAAACTAACAAACCATGCTCTTAGTCATCAAACAATTGCAATTCATCTTATTTTCAGGAAGGGTCTATGTCAAAGATTTGATTTAGCAAAATCCACATACTCAACTATCATTTAATCTTTCACAATTGCTAACACTCACGTGATATTTTTGGGTTCGAAGTTTTAATCGGACACAGAGAAATATAGGGGCTTATAGTTTTGCCTCCCAACCTTTTACCTCAAGGGTAATGTCAACAATAATAACTCATGAAAACCTACATCCAAGTGGATATATATATCCGGATCGCCCCAACACAAAGTGCTTGCCAAAGGAAAAAGTGTAAAAAGGAAAGGTGATGATCACCATGACTCTTGTATAAGGGTTGGAGATAAAAGTAAAAGATAGGCCCTTCGCAAAGGGAAGCAGACGTTGACATGCGCTTTAATGGTTGGATGCACAAAATCTTAATGCAAAAGAATGTCAATTTATATTGCCTCTTGTGATAAAGACCTTTATTATGCAATCTGTCGCTTTTATTTCTTCCCTATCACATGTTCATATAAAGCTTATTTTCTTCACACTAATAGATCATACATATTTAGAGAGCAATTTTTATTGCATGCACCGATGATAACTTACTTGAAGGATCTTACTCAATCCATAGGTAGTTATGGTGGACTCTCATGGCAAAACTGGTTTAAGGGATGTTTGGAAGCACAAGTAGTATTTCTACTTGGTGCAAAGAATTTGTCTAGCATGAGAGGGAAAGGCAAGCTCAACATGTTGGATGATCCAAGACAATATAAGGTTTCGGATATAGGAAAACATAACCCATTAAGTTGTCCTCCTTGTCCAACATCAACTTTTTAGCATGTCATATTTTAATGAGTGCTCACAATTACAAAAGATGTCCAAGATATTCTTTCATGAATTGTTCAAGTGACCAATTCTCCTTTTGCTAACTTTCAATAAGTTTACTACCTATACTTATGCTGTGTGTGAAGGAAATATGCCCTAGAGGCAATAATAAAGTTATTATTTATTTCCTTATTTCATGATAAATGTTTATTATTCATGCTAGAATTGTATTAACCGGAAACATAATACATGTGTGAATACATAGACAAACAGAGTGTCACTAGTATGCCTCTACTTGACTAGCTCGTTAATCGAAGATGGTTATGTTTCCTAACCATAGACATGAGTTGTCATTTGATTAACGGGATCACATCATTAGGAGAATGATCCGATTGACATGACCCATTCCGTTAGCCTAGCACTTGATCGCTTAGTATGTTGCTATTGCTTTCTTCATGACTTATACAAAGTTCCCGCAACTATGAGATTATGCAACTCCCGTTTACTGCAGGAACACTTTGTGTGCTGCCAAACGTCACAACGTAATCGGGTGATTATAAAGGTACTCTACAAGTGTCTCCGAAAGTATATGTTGAGTTGGCATGAATCAAGATTAGGATTTGTCACTCCGATTGTCGGAGAGGTATCTCTAGGCCTTCTCGGTAATACACATCACATAAGCCTTGCAAGCATTGCAACTAATGAGTTAGTTGTGAGATGATGTATTACGAACGAGTAAAGAGACTTTCCGTAACGAGATTAAACTAGGTATTGGATACCGACGATCGAATCTCGGGTAAGTAACATACCGATGACAAAGGGAACAACGTATGTTGTTATGCGGTTTGACCGATAAAGATCTTCAGAGAATATGTAGGAACCAATATGAGCATCCAGGTTCCGCTATTGGTTATTGACCGAGAATAGTTCTAGGTCATGTCTACATAGTTCTCGAACCGTAGGGTCCGCACGCTAAGGTTTCAATGACGGTTATTATGAGTTTATGTATTTTGATGTACCGAAGGAGTTCGGAGTCCCGGATGTGATCACGGACATGACGAGGAGTCTCGAAATGGTCGAGACATAAAGATTGATATATTGGATGGTTATATTCGGACACGGAAAGGTTAGGAAGTTTCCGGAGAAAACCGGAGTCTGGAGGGGTTACTGGAACCCCGGGGAAGTTATGGGCCTTATTGGGCCAAGAGGGAGAGAGAGGGCTGCACCAGGAGGTGGTGCGCCCCCTCCATGGGGAGTCCGAATTGGACTAGGAGGCGCAGCCCCTTTCCCTCTCCTCTCCTCTCTTTCCTTCCCCTTCCCTCTTCCTAGTAGGACTAGGAAAGGGGAGTCCTACTCCTACTAGGAGGAGGACTCCCCCCTCCCTTGGTGCGCCCCAAGGCTGGCCGGCCCTCCCCCTTGCTCCTTTATATACGGGGGCAGGGGGGCACCCTAGAACACACAAAGTTGATCTACGTGATCGTTCCTTAGCCGTGTGCGGTGCCCCCCTCCACCATATTCCACCTCGGTCATATTGTAGCGGTGCTTAGGCGAAGCCCTGCGACAGTAGAACATCAAGATCGTCACCACGCCGTCGTGCTGACGGAACTCCTCCTCGACGCTTTGCTCGATCGGAGCTCGGGGATCGTCATCGAGCTGAACGTGTGCTAAGAACTCGGAGGTGCCGGAGTAACGGTGCTTGGATCGGTCGGATCGTGAAGACGTACGACTACATCAACCGCGTTAATATAACGCTTCCGCTTTCGGTCTACGAGGGTACGTGGACGGACACTCTCCCCTCTCGTTGCTATGCCATCACCATGGTCCTGTGTGTGTGTAGGAAAATTTTTGAAATTACTGCGTTCCCCAACAGTGGCATTAGAGCCAGGTTTTATGCATTGATGTCATATGCACGAGTAGAACACAAGTGAGTTGTGGGCGATACAAGTCATACTGCCTACCAGCATGTCATACTTTGGTTCAGCGGTATTGTGAGATGAAGCGGCCCGGACCGACATTACGCCAGACGCTTACGCGAGACTGGTTTCACCGTTCTGAGCATTCGTGCTTAAAGGTGGCTGGCGGGTGTCTGTCTCTCTCACTTTAGTTGAACTGAGTGTAGCTACGCCCGGTCCTTGAGAAGGTTAAACGGAGTCTATTTGACGAAGTATCGTTGTGGTTTTGATGCGTAGGTAAGAACGGTTCTTGCTCAGCCCGTAGCAGCCACGTAAAACTTGCAACAACAAAGTAGAGGACGTCTAACTTGTTTTTGCAGGGGCATGTTGTGATGTGATATGGTCAAGACGTGATGCTATATTTTATTGTATGAGATGATCATGTTTTGTAACCGAAGTTATCGGCAATCGGCAGGAGCCATATGGTTGTCGCTTTATTGTATGAAATGCAACGCCTGTAATTGCTTTACTTTATCACTAAGCGGTAGCGATAGTCGTAGAAGCAATAGATGGCGAAGCGACAACGATGCTACGATGGAGATCAAGGTGTCGCGCCGGTGACGATGGTGATCATGACGGTGCTTCGGAGATGGAGATCACAAGCGCAAGATGATGATGGCCATATCATATCACTTATATTGATTGCATGTGATGTTTATCCTTTATGCATCTTATTTTGCTTTGATTGACGGTAGCATTTTAAGATGATCTCTCACTAAAATTATCAAGTAGTGTTCTCCACAGTATGCACCGTTGCCAAAGTTCGTCGTGCCGAGACACCACGTGATGATCGGGTGTGATAAGCTCTACGTCCATCTACAACGGGTGCAAGCCAGTTTTGCACACGCAGAATACTCGAGTTATACTTGACGAGCCTAGCATATGCAGATATGGCCTCGAACACGGAGACCGAAAGGTCGGCGTGAATCATATAGTAGATATGATCAACATAAGATGTTCACCATTGAAAACTACTCCATCTCACGTGATGATCGGTTATGGTTTAGTTGATTTGGATCACGTGATCACTTAGATGACTAGAGAGATGTCTGTCTAAGTGGGAGTTCTTAAGTAATATGATTAATTGAACTTTAATTTATCATGAACTTTGTCCTGGTAGTATTTTGCAAATTATGTTGTAGATCAATAGCTCGCGTTATTGCTTCCCTAAGTTTTTTATATATGTTCCTAGAGAAAATTTTATTGAAAAATGTTAGTAGCAATATTGCGGATTGGATCCGTGATCTGAGGTTTATCCTCATTGCTGCACAGAAGAATTATGTCCTTAATGCACCGCTAGGTGACAAACCTATTGCAGGAGCAGATGCAGACGTTATGAACGTTTGGCTAGCTCAAAAGGATGACTACTTGATAGTTTAGTGCACCATGCTTAAACGGCTTAGAATCGGGACTTCAAAGACGTTTTGAACGTCATGGACCATATGAGATGTTCCAGGAGTTGAAGTTAATATTTCCAGCAAATACCCGAATTGAGAGATATGAAATCTCCAACAAGTTCTAAAGCTAGAAGATGGAGGAGAATCGCTCAACTAGTGAGCATGTGCTCAGATTGTCTGGGTACTTCAATCGCTTGAATCAAGTGGGAGTTAATCTTCCAGATAAGACAGTGATTGACAGAATTCTCTAGTCACCATCACTAAGTTACTAGAACTTCGTGATGAACTATAGTATGCAAGGGATGACGAAAGCGATTCCCGAGCTCTTCGTGATGTTGAAATCAACGAAGGTAGAAATCAAGAAAGAGCATCAAGTGTTGATGATTGACAAGACCACTAGTCTCAAGGAAAAGGGCAAAGGGAAGAAGGGGAACTTCAAGAAGAACGGCAAGCAAGTTGCTGCTCGAGTGAAGAAGCCCAAGTCTGGACCTAAGCACGAGACTAAGTGCTTTTGCCGCAATGGAACCGGTCACTAGAAGCGGAACTACCCCAAGTATTTGGCGGATAAGAAGGATGGCAAAGTGAACAAAGGTATATTTGATATCTGAGATCATTGATGTGTATTTCACTAGTGTTCGTAGTAACCCTCGGTATTTGATACTGGTTCAGTTGCTAAGAGTAGTAACTTGAAACGGAGTTGCAGAATGAACAGAAACTAGTTGAAGGGAAGTGACGATGAGTGTTGGAAGTAGTTCCAAGATTGATTTGATCATCATCACACACTCCCTATACTTTCGGGATTAGTGTGGAACCTAAATAAGTGTTATTTGGTGTTGAGCATAAATATGATTTGATCATGTTTATTGCAATACGGTTATTCATTTAAGTAAGAGAATAAATTGTTGTTACATTTACATGAATAAAACCTTATATGGTTACACACCCAATGAAAATGGTTCATTGGATCTCGATCATAGTGATACACATATTCATAATATTGAAACCAAAAGATGCAAAGTTAATAATGATAGTGCAACTTATTTGTGGCAATCGCCGTTTAGGTCATATTGGTGTAAAGCGCATGAAGAAAACTCCATGTTGATGGACTTTCGGAATCACTTGGTTATGAATCATTTGATGCTTGCGAACCGTGCCGTTTGGACAAGATGACTCAAACTCCGTTCTCCGGAACAATGGAACAAGCTCTTGACTTATTGGAAATAATACATACCGATGTATGCGATCCAATGAGTGTTGATGCTCGTGGCAAGTATCGTTATTTTCTGACCTTCACAAGATGATTTGAGCAGATATGGGTGTATCTACTTGATGAAACATAAATCTGAAATAGTTGAAAGGTTCAAAGAATTTCAGAGTGAAGTGGAAAAATCATCGTAACAAGAAAATAAAGTTTCTGCGATCTGATCGCGAGGACGAATAATTGAGTTACGAGTTTGGTCTTCAATTAAAATAATGTGGAAAAGTTTCACAGCTCACGCCACCTGGAACACCACAATGTTATGGTGTGTCCGAACGTCGTAACCGCACTTTATTGGATATGGTGCGATCTATGATGTCTCTTATCGGTTTACCACTATCATTTTGGGGTTATGCATTAGACAGCTGCATTCACGTTTAATAGGGCACCATCTAAATCCGTTGAGACGACACCATATGAACTATGGTTTAACAAGAAACCTAAGTCGTTTCTTAAAAGTTTGGGGTTGTGATGCTTATGTGAAAAAGTTTTCACCGATAAGCTCAAACCCAAATCGGAGAAGTGCGTCTTCATAGAATACCCAAAGGTAACTATTGGGTACACCTTATATCACAGATCCGAAGGCAAGTTTTTCGTTGCTAAGATGGATCCTTTCTAGAGAAAAGTTTCTCTCGAAAGAAGTGAGTGGGAGGAAAGTAGAAACTTGATGAGGTAATTGTACCTTCTCCCTTATTGGAAAGTAGTTCATCACAGAAATCAGTTCTAGTGATTCCTACACCAATTAGTGAGGAAGTTAATGATGATGATCATGAAACTTCAGATCAAGTTGCTACCAAACCTCGTAGGTCTTCGAGTAAGATCCGCACCAGAGTGGTACGGTAATCATGTTCTGGAAGTCATGTTACTAGACCATGATGAACCTACAAACTATGAGGAAGCGATGATGAGCCCAGATTCCGCGAAATGGCTTGAGGCCATGAAATCTGAGATAGGATCCATGTATGAGAACAAAGTATGGACTTTGATTGACTTGCTCAATGATCAGCAAGCCATATTAAATAAATGGATCTTCAAGAGGAAGACGGACAACGATAGTAGTGTTACTATCTACAAAGCTCGACTTGTCAAAAAAAGGGTTTTCGACAAGTTCAAGGTGTTGACTACAATGAGATTTTCTCAAGCTGTAGCGATGCTTAAGTCTGTCCGAATCATGTTAGCAATTGCCACATTTTATGAAATCTGGCAAATGGATGACAAAACTGCATTCTTTAATGGATTTATTAAAGAAGAGTTGTATATGATGCAACCAGAAGGTTTTGTCAATCCTAAAGGTGCTAACAAAATATGCAAGCTCCAGTGATCCATCTATGGACTGGTGCACGCATCTCAGAGTTGGAATACATGCTTTGATAAGTTGATCATAGCATATAGTTTTATCTGAGACTTGTGGAAAAGCCCGTATTTACAAGAAAGTGAGTGGGAGCACTACTGACATTTACGATAAGTATATGTGAATGACATATTGTTGATCGGAAATAATGTAGAATTATTCTGCAAAGCATAAAGGAGTATTTGAAAGGAGTTTTTCAAAGAAGGACCTCGGTGAAGCTGCGTACAAATTGAGCATCAAGATCTATTGAGATAGATCAAAAAACGCTTGATGAGTTTTTTCAATAAGAACATACCTTGTCAAGATTTTGAAGTAGTTCAAAATGGAACAGTCAAAGAAAAGTTCTTGCATGTGTTGCAAAGGTGTGAAATTGAGTAAGACTCAAATCCCGACCACAGCAGAAAATAGAAAAGAGAATGAAAGTCATTCCCTATGCCTCAGTCATAGGTTCTATAAAGTATGCTATACTATATACCAGACCTATTGTATACCTTGCTCTGAATTTTGCAAGGGAGTACAATAGTGATCTAGGAGTAGATCATTGGACATTGGTCAAGAACATCCTTAGTGAGGACTAAGGAAATATTTCTCGATTATGGAGGTGATAAAAGAGCCCGTCGTAAAGAGTTACATCGATGCAAGCTTTTTACACTGATCCAGATGACTCTAAGTCTCAAACTGGATACATATTATAAGTGGGAGCAATTAATTTGGAGTAGCCCGTGCGAGCATTGTAGACATAGAATATTTGCAAAATACATACGGCTCTGAATGTGATGAGACCCGTTGACTAAGCTTCTCTCACGAGCAAAACATGATCATCCCTTAGTACTCTTTGGGTGTTAATCACATAACGATGTGAACTAGATTATTGACTCTAGTAAACCCTTTGGGTGTTGGTCACATGACGATGTGAACTATGGGTGTTAATCACATACAGATGTGAATATTAGTGTTGAATCACATGATGATGTGAACTAGATTATTGACTCTAGTGCAAGTGGGAGATCAAGGAAATATGCCCTAGAGGCAATAATAAAGTTATTATTTATTTCCTTATTTCATGATAAATGTTTATTATTCATGCTAGAATTGTATTAACCGGAAACATAATACATGTGTGAATACATAGACAAACAGAGTGTCACTAGTATGCCTCTACTTGACTAGCTCGTTAATCGGAGATGGTTATGTTTCCTAACCATAGACATGAGTTGTCATTTGATTAACGGGATCACATCATTAGGAGAATGATCTGATTGACATGACCCATTCCGTTAGCCTAGCACTTGATCGTTTAGTATGTTGCTATTGCTTTCTTCATGACTTATACAAAGTTCCCGCAACTATGAGATTATGCAACTCCGTTTACGGAGGAACACTTTGTGTGCTGCCAAACGCCACAACGAATCGGGTGATTATAAAGGTACTCTACAAGTGTCTCCGAAAGTATATGTTGAGTTGGCATGAATCAAGATTAGGATTTGTCACTCCGATTGTCGGAGAGGTATCTCTAGGCCTTCTCGGTAATACACATCACATAAGCCTTGCAAGCATTGCAACTAATGAGTTAGTTGTGAGATGATGTATTACGGAACGAGTAAAGAGACTTTCCGGTAACGAGATTAAACTAGGTATTGGATACCGACGATCGAATCTCGGGTAAGTAACATGCCGATGACAAAGGGAACAACGTATGTTGTTATGCGGTTTGACCGATAAAGATCTTCAGAGAATATGTAGGAACCAATATGAGCATCCAGGTTCCGCTATTGGTTATTGACCGAGAATAGTTCTAGGTCATGTCTACATAGTTCTCGAACCGTAGGGTCCGCACGCTTAAGGTTTCAATGACGGTTATTATGAGTTTATGTATTTTGATGTACCGAAGGAGTTAAGAGTCCCGGATGTGATCACGGACATGACGAGGAGTCTCGAAATGGTCGAGACATAAAGATTGATATATTGGATGGTTATATTCGGACACCGGAAAGGTTCGGAAGTTTCGGAGAAAACCGGAGTGCCTTGGGAGGGTTACTGGAACCCCGGGAAGTTATGGGCCTTATTGGGCCAAGAGGGAGAGAGAGGGCTGCACCAGGAGGTGGTGCGCCCCCCTCCATGGGGAGTCCGAATTGGACTAGGAGGCGCAGCCCCCTTTCCCTCACCCTCTCCCTCTCTTTCCTGTCCCCGTCCCTCTTCCTCGGATGACAAGGAAAGGGGCGTCCTACTCCTACAAGGAGGAGGACGCCCCCTCCTTGGTGCGCCCCAAGGCTGGCCGGCCCTCCCCTTGCTCCTTTATATACTAAGGCAGGGGCACCCTAGAACACACAAAGTTGATCTACGTGATCGTTCCTTAGCCGTGTGCGGTGCCCCCCTCCACCATATTCCACCTCGGTCATATTGTAGCGGTGCTTAGGCGAAGCCCTGCGACAGTAGAACATCAAGATCGTCACCACGCTGTCGTCTTGTGGAACTCCTCCTCGACGCTTTGCTGGATCGGAGCTCGGGGATCGCCATCGAGCTGAACGTGTGCTAAGAACTCGGAGGTGCCGGAGTAACGGTGCTTGGATCGGTCGGATCGTGAAGACGTACGACTACATCAACCGCGTTAATATAACGCTTCCGCTTTCGGTCTACGAGGGTACGTGGACGGACACTCTCCCCTCTCGTTTCTATGCCATCACCATGGTCCTGTGTGTGCGTAGGAAATTTTTTGAAATTACTGCGTTCCCCAACAGTGTGAAGTCATTACTCCCCATGGTATAAGCATATGAAACATATATAAATTCAGATTTATGATATTCAATTCATTCAACCATTTACTCATAGGATATACATGAAGCACGTGAGTAAATGAAAAACTACTCCAAAAGATATAAGTGAAGAACACTGAGTAGTCAAATAATTAACTAGCCATGGGAGGATTATTTTTCATTCAAGATTTCAGATCCAATGATTTTATTCAAACAACAAGTAAAATTGAAAATATGCTCCAAGAAAAACCCATATCATGTGACGAATAAAAATATAGCTCCGAGTAAGGTATACCGATAGTTTTCAAGACGAAAGAGGGGATACCTTCCGGGGCATCCCCAAGCTTAGGCGCTTGATTCTTCCTTGAATATTACCTTGGGTTGCCTTGGGCATCCCCAAGCTTAGGGTCTTTCTTCTCCTTATTCTCCTCATATCGATATCTCACCCAAAGCTTGAAAACTTCAATCACACAAAACTTAAAGGAACTTCGTGAGATAGGTTAGTACGATAAAGAGTAAACCATTCACTTTGGTACTGTCAAAGAAAAGGTTCATAATTTTTCTCACACAATGCCTACTTTACCATATCATTTCTACAATTTATATTGAGAAATATAATCCACAGAAACTAGAAGACAAGCAAACTATGCAATGAAAACGGAATCTGTCAGAAACATAACAGTCTGTAATGATCTGAACAACAACCATACTTCTGCTAATCCAAAAATTATGAAATAAACTTGTGGACGTGAGGAATTTGTCTATTAATCTTCTGCAAAAATAATCAACTCAAAAGCACTCTTCTGTAAAAAAAATGACAGCTAATCTCGTGAGCGCAAAGTTTCTGTTTTTTTACAGCAAGATCACATTAGCTTTCACCCAAGTCTTCCCAAAGGTCTTACTTGGAACTTTATTGAAACAAAATCTATAAAACATGATTACTACGGTAGCTTAATCATGTAAACACACAAAAACAGTAAGGGTAAATATTGGGTTGTCACCCAACAAGCGCTTTTCTTTAGTGCCTTTTAGCTAGTCATGATGATTTCAATGATGCTCACACAAAAGAAAAGAATTGAAACATAAAGAGAGCATCATGAATAATATGACTAGCACATTTTAATCTAACCTACTTCCTATGCCTAGGTATTTTGTGAGCACATAATTTATAGGAACAAGAATCAACTAGCATAGGAAGGCAAAACAAGTATAACTTCAAAACTTTAAGCACATAGAGAGGAAACTTGATATTATTGCAACTCCTACAAGCATATATTCCTCCCTCATAATAATTTTCAGTAGAATCATGAATGAATTCAACAATATAACCATCACATAAAGCATTCTTTTCATGATCTACAAGCATAGAAAATTTTCTACTCTCCACATAAGCAAAATTCTTCTCATTCGGAATAGTGGGATCACTAATTCCTAAAGTTGACACTCTTCCAAACCCGCTTTAGATGATAGTATTATTCATACTCCAAAAGATATAAGTGAAGTTCATGGATCATTCTAGAATTAATATAGACTAACCAATATCCAAGCTCAAATATATAAGTGAAGCACACGAAGCATTCTATGAAACCATACTCAAAAGATTTAAGTGAAGCACAAAGAACATTCTATAAGGTCATACTCAAATGATATAAGTGAAGCAATGAATCATTATATAAATTGATGAAGGTACATCTCATACTAGCATGGTTCTTAAAGAAAAAGAAAAACACAAAGGACACAAATCATGTGAACAAAACAAAAACCAAGGTATACCGATAATTGTTGAAGAAGAAAGATGGGATGCTAACCGGGGCATCCCCAAGCTTAGATGCTTGAGTATCCTTGGAATATTTACTTGGGGTGCCTTGGGCATCCCCAATCTTGAACTCTTGCCTCTCTTTTTTCTTCTCATATTGATAGCTCCTCGATCTTTGAACACTTCATCCACACAAAACTTTAACAAAAACTTTGTGAGATCCGTTAGTATAATAAAGCAAATCACTACCTTTAGGTATTGTTGCAAACTTATTCCAATTTCATATTAGAACTATATCTACTGTATTACAACTTCACCATGGTTCATACCCCCCCGACACTACCCATAGATTCATCAAAATAAGCGATTAACACATAGAAAACAGAATCTGTCAAAAACAGGACAGTCATTAGTAATCTGGAAGTTTAGTAAACTTCTGTAACTCCAAAAAATTCTAAACAAATATGCAAATTTTACAAATTTGTACATAAGTAATGTGCAAAAAGTTTCAGACCCATTCGACTTTCCAGTAAAAAATGTAAATTCACGCACTACAGCCAAAGTTTCTGTTTTTGTACTGCACATAGTAAACAAGCAATCTAATCATCCTAAAACCAAAGCTTGGCACATTATTTTTATAATACAATGGCTATATACAAGGGGATAATTATTTTCAGAGAATCTTCCATGAAATTTTTTACATTGTTTCCATGAGCATGAACACAAGTGTTCAAGGTCGACCCTCACTTCTTCAATGCATAACCTTCCAATCACTTCTCTTATTGAAAAAACTTTTTAGGCGTGAGAGGCAAGTAATTTTTTTGGTGTTTTCGTTCTTTTAAAAAAATGTATGTTTCACCCATAACTAAACAGAAACAAATAGGAAAAACAAGATCTACTTAGTGAAGAAAGCAAACAAGCACACACGAGAATATCAACCCCACGCTATTGCTCCCCCGCAACGGCGCCAGAAAAGAGCTTGATAATCCCCAAGTGCAGGTAATCATCGTAGAAATTCCCAATGGAGGAAGTGATAAGTATGGAGTGTCGAACCCACAAGGAGCTAAAGGTAAGATCAACATTCTCTCAAATCCTATCTCGCTTGATACGACTCTCGTCGCATGACGTTTGCTTCCAACTAGAAACGAGAAATAAAACTACATTGTGGGTATGAAGAGGATAACTTTGCATGATATCGGAGAGCTAAAACATAAAAGTAGGTGCTGTTATCATAAAGTTAGAATATATCACTAAATATTATAAATAGCGAGTGTGGAATAATGATGGGTCGGTGTGCAGAATTATCCTAGGCAATTGTTAACAAGACCGGTAATCACTATTGCAATTTCATATGAGGGAGAGGCATAAGCTAACATACTTTCTCTTCTTGGATCATATGCACTTATAATTGGAACTCTAGCAAGCATCCGCAACTACTAAAGATCATTAAGGTAAAACCCAACCATAGCATTAAAGCATCAGGTCCCCTATATCCCATACGCAACAACACCCTTACTCGGGTTTATGCTTATGTCACTCAAGCAACCCAGTATAAGCGAATCATGAACGTATTGCAACACCCTACAGCGCGAACCCCTCACACTTGTGCGACACGGAGGGCACAATAGGACAGCACCAAAATGAAACATACAACTCATACCAATCTAGATCATCAATCAACCCAAAGACAAAGGATATCTACTCAAAACATCATAGGATGGCAACACATCATTGGATCATAATATGTGGCATAAAGCACCATGTTCAAGTAGGGATTACAGTGCGGTGCGGGAGAGTAGACCGCGTAAAAGAGATGAGGATTGTGATTTTGATGAAGACGATCACCAAGGCGATGATTCCCCTCCCGATGGCACTCCGGCGCCACCGAGAGAGAGCAGGAGAGGTTCTCCCCCTTGTGCTTCCTCCTCCATGCCCC
Source organism: Aegilops bicornis (assembly GCA_021605145.1). Lineage (NCBI taxonomy): Eukaryota > Viridiplantae > Streptophyta > Magnoliopsida > Poales > Poaceae > Aegilops > Aegilops bicornis. The sequence goes on from CM038673.1 coordinate 152,619,060, forward strand.
CCCTAGATGGGGAGAGCTTCTTCCTCTGGTCCTTGGCCTTCATGGATTTGATGGCCCCTCCGGGATCCTCGTCCATGGCCTCCGGTGATGATGACCCCCTCCGGCAGGGTGCCAGAGAGGGCCTAGATTGATTTCTCGTGGATACATAGGCTTGCGGCGGCGGAACTTCCGATCTAGGTTATTTTCTGGAGGTTTTTGTATTTATAGGAATTTTTGGCGTCGGTTTCACGTCAGGGGGGTCTCCGAGTCGTCCACGAGATAGGGGACGCGCCTAGGGGGTAGGGTGTGCCCCCCAGCCTCGTGGATGGCTTGGGACTCTTCTGGTCCATCTCCGATGCTCCGTGGGCTTCTTCTGGTCCATCAAAATCGTCAAAAATTGGCACGTCAATTGGACTCCGTTTGGTATTCCTTTTGTGTAAAACTCAAAAGCAAGGAAAAAACAGAAACTGGCACTGGGCTCTAGGTTACTAGGTTAGTCCCAAAAATCATATAAAATAGCATATAAATGCATATAAAACATCTAAGATGGATAATATAATAGCATGAATACTTCATAAATTATAGATATGTCGGAGACGTATCAATACCCATTAGAGGAAGGAAAAGGTCCCATGTAATCAAATCCCCAAACATCAAATGTTTCAACAACAAGTGAATAATTCATAGGCATTTCTTGACGCTTACCAATATTACCTATTCTTTGGCATTCATCACAAGATGAGACGAACTTATGAGCATCCTTGAAGAGAGTAGGCCAATAAAATCCAGACTGCAATACCTTATGAGCAGTTCTATCTCCAGCATGATGCCCTCCATAAGCTTCGGAGTTACATTTCTGTAGGATTTGTCCATGTTCATGCTCAGGTACACAATGTCTAATAATACCATCTACTCCTGCTTTATAAAGATGTGGGTCATCCCAAAAGTAGTGTCTTAAATCATAGAAGAATTTTTCTTTTGTTGGTATGTAAAGCTAGATGGTGAATATCTAGCTACAATGTAATTAGCATAGTCAGCATACCAAGGAGTACTGTGAGAAATATTTATTGTAGCTAACTGCTCATCAGGAAAACTATCATCAATAGGTAGTGGGTCATCAGGCACATTTTCAAGCCTAGATAAATTATCAGCTACGGGGTTCTCAGCTCCTTTTCTATCAATGATATGCAAATAAAATTCTTGTAACAAGAGAACCCATCGAATAAGTCTAGGTTTAGCATCTTTCTTTTTCATAAGGTATTTAATAGTAGCATGATCAGTGTGAACAATTACTTTGGAATCAATAATATAAGGTCTAAATTTATCACAAGCAAACACCGCTGCTAAGAATTCTTTTTCAGTAGTAGCATAGTTTTGTTGAGCACTGTCTAGAGTTTTACTAGCATAATTCATAACATTCAATTTCTTATCAACTCTTTTTCCTAGGATAGCACCAACAACATAATCACTAGCATCACACATAGTTTCAAAAGGCAAGTTCCAATCAGGTGGTTGAACAATAGGTGCAGAAATTAAGGCTTTCTTGAGTGTTTCAAAGGCTTCTAAACAATCATCATAAAAACAAAAGGAATATCCTTTTGCAAAAGACTCGTGAGAGGCCTAGAAATTTTATATAAGTCTTTGATAAATCTCCTATAGAAACCAGCATGACCTAAGAAACTACGAATACCTTTTATATCTTTAGGACATGGCATTTTCTCAATTGCATCAACCCTTAGCTTGGTCCACTTCAATACCTCTTTCAGAAATTTTATAACCCAAGACAATGCCTTCATTAACCATAAAGTGGCACATATCCCAGTTCAAGACAAGATTTGTCTATTCACATCTCTGAAAAACTCGATCAAGATTGCTTAAACAATAATCAAAATACTTCCCATAAACAGAGAAATCGTCCTTGAAAACCTCAACAATATTTTCACAAAAGTCAGAGAATATAGCAGTCATACATCTTTGAAAGGTAGCAGGTGCATTACATAAACCGAAAGGTATACGTCTATAAGCATAAATTCCAAAGGGACAAGTAAAAGTGGTCTTTTCTTGAATAGGCTGAGAAACAGGTATTTATGAAAAGCCAGAATATCTATCAAGGAAGCAAAAATGTGTGTGCTTAGATAATCTTTCAAGAATTTGATCAATAAAAGGCAGAGGGTAATGATCTTTTCTAGTTTCTTTGTTTAGTTTTCTAAAATAAATTACCATTCTATAGCCTGTAACAATTCTTCGTGGAATGAGTTCATTCTTATCATTAGGAACAATAGTTATACCTCCTTTCTTAGGGACACAATGAACATGACTTACCCATCTACTATGAGCTATAGGATAGATTATACCTGCTTACAGAAGTTTTAATATTTCCATTCTTACCACTTCTTTCATCTTCGGATTTAACCGAGTTGGTGATCAACAACGGGTTTAGCATCAGGTTCCATATTAATTTTGTGCTGACATAGAGTGGGACTGATGCCCTGTAAATCATCAAGAGTATATCCAATAGAAGCTCGGTGCTTCCTTAGAACTTTCAATAATCTTTCTTCTTCATATTCTGAAAGGTTAGCACTAATAATAAAAGGATATATCTTCTTTTCATCAAGATAAGCATATTTCAAAGTTTCTGGCAATTGTTTTAATTCAAACAGAGGATCACCTTTAGGTGGAGGAGGACCCCCTAGAGTTTCAATTGGCAAATTGTGTTTAATCAGAGGACGTTGTTCAAACAAAATCTTATCTACTTCATTTCTTTCATGCATATGTAAATCATTTTCATGGTCTAACAAATATAGTTCCAGTGGATCAGTAGGAGGCACAACAATAGAAGCAAGACCAATTAATTCATCTTTACTAGGCAATTCTTTTTCATGAAGTTTTCTACTAAACTTGGAAAAATTAAACTCATGAGACTCATCACCAAAACTAACATCGACAGTTTGTTTCTCACAATCTATTCTAGCATTGACGGTGTTCAAGAAAGGTCTACCAAAGATAATGGGACAGAAGTCATCTTGTGGAGATCCAAGAACAAGAAAATCAGTAGGGTATTTTATTTTCTCACACAAGACTTCAACATCTCTAACAATCCCAATTGGTAATATAGTGTCTCTATTAGCAAGTTTAATAGTAACATCTATGTCTTCCATTTCTGCGGGTGCTATGTCATTCATAATTTCTTGATATAAGGTGTAAGGAATAGCACTCACACTAGCACCTATGTCACAAAAACCATGATAACAGTGATCTCCAATTTTGACTGAGATGACTGGCATGCCAACAACAATTCTATGTTTGTCCTTTTTATCAGGTTTGGCAATTCTAGCAGCTTCTTCACAGAAGTAAATAACATGCCCATCCATATCTTCTTCCAAGAGATCTTTAACCATAGCAATATTAGGTTCTACTTTGATTTGTTCATCAGGTTTAGGTGTTCTAATATATCTTTTGTTAACCACAATTGAAACTTTAGCATGTTCCTTTATCCTAACAGGAAAAGGTGGTTTCTCAATATAATAAGAAGGAACAACTGAATCAACATTGTAAAGTATAGTTTCTTCTTTAATTGGTACCGGTTCTTTAATTTCTTCTTTAATAGGTGGATGATATTTAAACCACTTCTCTTTAGGGAGTTCAACATGAGTAGCAAATGATTCACAAAAGGAGGCTACTATCTCATATTCAAGTCCATATTTAGTGCTAAACTTTTGAAAAGCATCGGTATCCATAAAAGATTTAACACAATCATACTTAAGCTTAATACCTAACTCTTTACCTTCGTCGGGTTCCCAATCTACAGAGTTTCATTTAATTCTTTCCAAAAGATCCCACCGGAATTCAATAGTCTTCTTCATAAAAGAACCAGCACAAGAAGTATCAAGCATGGTTTGATCATTACGAGAAAGCCAAGCATAAAAGTTCTGAATAATAATTTCTCTTGAGAGCTCATGATTAGGGCATGAATAAAACATTGAATTAAGCCTCCCCCAAGCTAGAGCGATACTTTCTCCTTCACGAGGCCAAAAATTATATATATAATTCCGATCACGATGAACTAGATGAATAGGATAATGTTTTTGATGGAACTCCAATTTCAATCGATTCCAATTCCAAGATCCAATATCATCACATAGCCTATACCATGCCAATGTTTTTTGCTTCAAAGATAAAGGGAAAACCTTTTTCATAACTTCATCTCCGGGTAAACCTGCAAGCTTAAATAATCCACAAATTTGTTCCACATATATCAAGTGCATATCAGGATGTTCGGTTCCATCTCCTGCATAAGGATTAGCTAGCAGTTGTTCTATCATGCCCAAAGGAATTTCATATTCAATATTTTCAGTAGGTGCGATGGGTTGAGGGTAGCTAATTGTGGTTCCAGACGAGGTGAAGATACCCCGAACAAACCCCTCAAAGGATTGTTTTCCATTGTAACAAGTGACAATAAATTTTAGCGCACTATATAAACGTTTCCTTACCAAATTCCACTTACCAAAGGCGCTTCACTCCCCGGCAACGGCGCCAGAAAATAGCCTTGATGACCCACAAGTATAGGGGATCATTTGTATCTCTTTTCGATAAGTAAGAGTGTCGAACCCAACGAGGAGCATAAGGAAATGGCAAGTAGTTTTCAGTAAGGTAATGTCTGCAAGTGCTGAAATTGTAAGTAGCAGAGTAGTTTGATAGCAAGGTAATTTGTAACGAGCAAGTAACGATCGTAGTTACAAAAGTGCAGCAAGGTAGCCCAATCCTTTTGAGGCAAAGGACAGGCCAAAACGGTCTCTTATGATAAGCAAAGCGTTCTTGAGGGTACACGGGAATTTCATCTAGTCACTTTCAACATATTGGTTCGATTTGTGTTCGCTACTTCGATAATTTGATATGTGGGTAGACCGGCGCTTAGGTGCTGTTCTTACTTGTACAAACCTCCTACTTATGATTAACCCCCCCCCCCCCCCCGGCAAGCATCCGCAACTACGAGAAAAGTATTAAGAGTAAATTCTAACCATAGCATTAAACTTTGGGATTCAATCGGTCCCTTACGGAATAGCGCATAAACTGGGGTTTAAGCTTTTGTCACTGTCGCAACCCATCATATAATTACTACTCCACAATGCATTTCCTTAGGCCCAAATATGGTGACGTGTCATGTAGTCGACGTTCACATGACACCGCAAAGGGAATCACAACATACATACTATCAAAATATCGAACACATATCAAGTTCACATGATTACTTGCAACATGATTTCTCCCGTGACCTCAAGAACAAAAGTAAATACTCACAAATAATAATCATGCTCAAGATCATAGGGGTATTAAATAGCATAATGGATCTGAACATATAATCTTCCACCAAATAAACCATATAGTAATCAACTACAAGATGTAATCAACACTACTAGTCACCCACAAGCACCAATCTATAGTTCCGGTAACAAGATTGAACACAAGAGATGAACTAGGGTTTGAGATGTGATGGTGTTGTTGAAGATGTTGATGGAGATTGCCCTCCCTAAGATGGGAGAGTTGTTGGTGATGATGATGACGATGATTTCCCCCTCCGGGAGGGAAGTTCCCCCGGCGGAATAGCTCCGTCGGAGGGCAAAAGTGCTCCTGCCCAAGTTCCGCCTCAGGACGGCGGCGCTCCGTTCCGAAAGTCCTCTCCTCATTTTTTTCTAGGTCAAAATGACCTATATACCAGAAGATGGGCACAAGAGGTGGGCCTGGGTGAGCACAACCCACCAAGTCATGCCTGGGCTCCCTGGCGCGCCCAGGTGGGTTGTGCCCACCTGGTGGGCCCCCTCTAGTAGTTATTTGCTCCAATATTCCTCAAATATTCCATAAAAAATCTCCGTGAAGTTTCAGCTTGTTTGGAGTTGTGCAGAATAGGCTAGCCTGGCGTAGCTTTTCCAGGTCCAGATTTCCAGCTGCCAGAATTCTCCCTCTTTGTGTATACCTTGCATATTATGAGAGAAAAGGCATTAGAATTACTCCAAAAAGCATTATTATGGATAAAAACATCATAAATAAAGTAAGAAAACATGATCCAGAATGGGCGTATCAGCAAGCTCCTGGGTTTTCTGGTCTCAGAGAGAGGTATTGAAGCTAACCCGGAGTAAATTAAGGCTATCACTTCTTTGGCTAAGCCGGCGTGTATTAATGACGTCCAGCGCTAGGCGGGTCGCATTGCGGCCTTAAGCCGGTTTATAAGCCGCCTAGGAGAAAAGGTTGTTCCTCTATATCAGATGATGAAGAAAACATATCACTTTGTCTGGAGTAATGTTGCTGATCAGGCGTTCGAGGCGCTTAAAAAACAGTTGGCTGAGCCGCCGGTTCTTGCGGCTCCTGTCGAGAAGGAGCCCTTGTTCTTATATGTGGCTGTTAACAGCAGAGCCGTCAGTGTAGTGGTTGTTGTGGAGAGGAAGGAAACAGGCAAGGAATATCTGGCTCAAAGGCTGGCTTACTATGTCGGTGAGGTGTTAATCGAATCTAAGCAGAGATACCCACATTGGCAGAAGCTAGTCTATGGAGTGTTCATGGCTAGTCGCAAGTTGTAACATTATTTCCTTGGTCATCCTATTACGATGGTCAGTTCTGAGGAGACATTATTCAAAACCGGGAAGCCACAGGCTGGGTGGCCAAGTGGGCCATTGAGCTTGGTCCTCAGGGGTTGAAGTATATGCCAAGGACAGCTATCAAATCACAGGTTCTTGTGGATTTTATCAATGATTGGATAGAGTTTCACACACCAAAGGAAAAGCCAGATAACACTTACTGGACGATTCACTTTGACGGGTCAAGGAAGTTGGAGGGCTCGGGGCTAGAGTTATCTTGACTTACCCACGAGGTGATAAGTTTTCTTATGTAGTATGATTAATGTCTCCTTGCACTAATAATGCAGTTGAGTATGAAGCTCTACTCCATGGCCTTCGGGTGGCTAAAGAGATGAACTTAAGACAGGTTGTCGGTGTACAAAACTAGGGGCACATTTTTGTACCCCTTTACCTGTGCACGGGCAGTCAGAGCCGCGCCCGCGACCACATCAACCAGAGCAAGGAAGGTGAGCCAGGGTAAGACCGAAGCTCAAGACGAAGCAAAGCAACGACAAGGACCAAGGCCACAAAGATCAGATGGGTGAAGCAGGTTTCCCCGGCAAGGATCCTTGCCGGGGCAGCCTCAGCGGCCCCGGCAAGACCCTTGCCGGGGCAGCTCGCCCACGCCAGCCGAACGAGCCACCCTCGAGCCCACCAACACTCAACACATGCGTTGGGACAGGTCTCGGGAGGCACCTCTGTGGTGGCATGCAAATCTTTGTGAAGAAAAAGAATAGTCAAGATCAAGTGAGGATAGGAAGGCAGCCATCCTCACCGAAGGAACCCACAAGACCCCCAGCAAGATCCTTGCCGGGGACGCCTGCGCGCCACGGCAAGACCCTTGCCGGGCCACCCGGCAAGGCCCTCGCCAAGCAGGCAAGATCCTATTGCTATGTGCTTATTATAGTTATTGTTTGCCTCGGTAGAATTTCCGGAGTGCGAGGATTGCTACTACGAAACCCTAGTTTTTTTCGAAGATCGTCAACCAGGCAAGTTCACTTTGACCATGCTTTTCTTACCTATGTTTTATTGCATTTAGTGGCACCATTGCAACCACCCCTCAAAGAGTGTTATTGAAATTCTTGTAGATGAGTAGTGTGCATGAGGTAGGAACCCATCACCCTGTTACCAAGCCCGGGACGTTATTTATTTTAATGCTACGCTATAGTAGACGGGGTTTGGTATGAGTGCTCGAGAGTGGTGTGAAGAAGGAGAACTCTACGTCAATGACGACAACTCCATGATGGAAATCTGCAAGGACTGCATCTTCAAGACCTCAAGACTTCAAGACTCGAGACAGGATTTTCAATACACACTACTGGGTGAAGGACGGTTGACGGGCACCTGGAGAAACCGGTGGTTGGCGGGATGCATGGAGAAGCGCCATGACATCTTGCGGAAAGCTTCACCTGACTCAAAGAGACGGAAGAATACTTCACGCCCGGAAGCTTACCTGCAACCGCAAGTCATTATGGGCTCTGGCTTGGTTGACCTTAGTTGTGACTCTGGCTGGGGCCAGTCTTGGCAGATGTAGAATGACGGTAGGATTGGATGGGTACCGACGGTGGTCGAGGAACTCTTTGGAAGACCATGTTTCGGTCATCTTGTTCTCAAACACCACGAAGTGCGAGAACGTAAAGAGAGGGATCGAATCTTGCGGGTAAAGTGTACAAACCTCTGCAGAGGGTTAAAACCTAATCGATTAGCCGTGTCCCCGTTACGGACAATTTGAGCCTCTGGACTTGGATCTATTTCGAACTCTCAACACCGGATTGATAACTTAATTGTGGGCAACATATGATGATTTTGGGTTATGAGACATCGGTTGGCGGAACCATGTCATGATAGAAAACTCCTTAGTACAGACTTCATTCTATTCCTTTGATGTAGGTAAAATAAAATCAGCTTTTACGCAAACAAAGTTCGAATCTGAGCCATAAAGCCATATTGCATATAGTATAGTTTTATCATCTGCTTTTTCTCATATTGTGATCTTGCGGTACATTCAATGTACTGACCTACACGGCTGCAACGTATCATGTTGCAGATATTTCCTCGACGAGTAAGAGTTACGATCTGTGGTTACGGTCTACACTCAACCTGCCGATGGCGTTGATGGGACTCCACACCCGCTTTGATTGTTTCACCGAGTATTATGAGGTATATATCAGTTTACGTTATTTATGCATGTGATTGCACTTTGATATATACATTGATGTACTGTGTGCCAAAGACATCTTGATCCGAGGATGGCACAGAAACACAGAGGCTTGACTGCCCGAGGTCGGGTCGCTCTGAGAGATGGTATCGAGCACATGTTGATCAGAGGACGTGACCCTAGAAACCGGAAAAGCCCTTAGGACAGGATATCTCAAAAACTTTATTTACAAAAAGACTCTTACTTCTCATCTTTTTCTGAATTTATCAAATAGACCCTCTCACCTCAAATAGTTAGAATATACCCTTATCCTTTGATCACCCAGAGGATCAATCAAGACACTCCAAGAAGGATTTGATATCGGAGAACCGATGACCCCTTGAGTAAAGAGGATTTCACCATGTATTAGAAGCTACAACAGTTGAAGACTCAAGATTTGAAGTTCTGAAGAAATATTTGACCTTTAGAAGACCAAATCCTGTTACACACTTACGTTAGATGCGACGATGTGTGAGCTGTCATTTGTTTGATGTTTTCCGACAGCCACAAAGTAAAACTTGTTTCTTCAAAAACTATTGTTTGTATTGTGTGTATATCCCTCCCCACCTCTCTCTCTCATCTCACCCTAAAACCCTTGAACCCCATAGATGATGAATGAAGTTGGACTGATATTCTTCGGATCAAGACTTCACCGGAGGCAGAGCTATGGATGCAGAACATGGAGAATCACTTGGAACAATTTGGTTTCAAGGAAGTATGAGGTCCAATACGCTCTTCAAGATTTTACGTAAAGTGCTGCAACCTGGTGGAGAATGCATCAATCCATACAAGGATTTAAAGGAGCAAGAACTTGGGAGGAATTCAAGAAGACCCTGATGAGATCACGTCTTATCCGGAAGCAACATGATACGCCAAGAAATAAACCTTGTGCCTGCAAGATTTGCGGAGAAATAGGACACACCCAGGAGGAACACAAGGATGGATACCCTCCTTGTGGGGACAATCACTCACCAAGAATGCCCGACAAGGTGTTACTTGTTTCTGTGTGAAGGAAATACACACTACCTGCTCAATGTCGATTTACCCCAAGGTACAAGAAGTTATGAAGCAGCAGAAAAGAAGCCCGCAGGAAAAATTTAGAAGAACTTGTGATGAAGGAAGTTATTGAAGACCACGATGGTGAAGGCCTAAACAGATTTTTTCGCACAAGCCTGCTATTCATGTGGAGAAGAAGGACATTTTCAGAGTATTGCATGAAGGAAAGCCAAGAGTATCTCGGAGACTTCCGACAATGAAGTGAACTTTGACCCACAGGAAATAGAAGCTCAGATCATTACGGAGAAATCCAGGAAGAGAAGACGAAGGCATCTTCAGAACAACCCAATTTCTGCAGAGAAGGACCTGAGTCATATCACTTGTTACAGGTGCAAGGATTTAGGTCATTACGATAGTAAATGTCCAGAGAAGAAGCCAAGAGCCCAAAGAGTAGACACCATCTCCAAGAAGCCCAAAGACTTATCGAAAGTTATTTGTTTTCGCTGCAAGGAAGCAGGACATTATGCTACCAAATGTCCCGACAAGATGAAAGCTGGAGCTGAGTAGTTGGAACTTTGATATTGGTAGTAAGAAGCATTTTCATTTTTATGAGTTCGATGAGTTGAGTTATGTAATGGGTGCTCAGAGATTGTAATGAATGCATGAATCAATAAAGTTAAGGTGTGATGATTTCATATGTTGAATTTTATGAGTTGTTACTCCATGAACAAAGAGTTTTGACCATTTTCAAGGATATGAGAAAAATATGGTCTATGGAAGAATTTGTGCATTTAAGGGTGGTAGTACCTGTGAGGACACTTGACCCATGGAAATGATAATGATATTCCACGGAGTGAAGTTTGGACAAAATAAGTTGGAGTTTTGTTTTGATATGATGGTATGAAGAAACAGAGTACTACTGGATTTAAGGAGGTGTAACATGAGAGTTACTCCAAGGATGAGCTAAAGCTACACTAGTGTTGAAGTGGGCCATGACCCATGTGCCCAAGAATTGATAAGGATCAAGTACCCACCGGAGAAAGAAATTTTGGGAAGACTGCGATTTGATCAGCAGACGTTTCATAGGAGATTACGTAAAAACCTAAGAGTTGTGAAGAACGATAGATGTTTTGTTCAGCTTGCAGAATCAATGGATTTACTCGAACTCAGTTCGTCAACAAGAGAATTTCTGCAATGCTTGTGAGTATGCCCAAGTGTTAGAATACGTGATTCGATGTTTACGTATGTGGTAATGATTCAAGTACGGGATGGATTGGCCCCCATACCGAAGACTTCTATCATGAACTATCATATGTTGATGGAAAATCAGAGAGCCTCGAAAACCTTAGAAGAGTGTCGACACGATAAGCCATAAAACCATAGAATGGTAGTACGATGGAACCCTTTACAGCAACCGTTGCCAATCGTAGGATATACGGTGAAGTTCAACCTGCACTGCTTTCTGCAGGAGAAAACCATTAATGGTAGACCACCATGAGTGTTTCGATAGTTGTCTAGAATGGACACAGACCTATCAGCTAAGAAGATCCAGCCTCGGACGAACTTCAACTTTGACACACCGACCCAAGATTTTGAGGAACACCCTATACTTCTGGCAGAAGAGCTTTAATGAAGGAGCTATTGTAAGATATGTGAAGAGACATACATTGTCAGCCCTCCAGAGGAAGTATCTGAGTTTATTGGAACCATGACCTTGTTTTTAAGTGTGGTAGCACCCCTGACCTTTCCTCGACCAAGACATTTGCTAGAAGACCCCAACCCTAACCTTTTCTTGTTAGTTTCTTCTTGAATCTCGAGGACGAGATTCATTTTAAGTGTGGTAGGTTTGTAACATCCCAAAATTCTAAATTTTGGAATGTTATATTAAATAAATAACTATGGTTGTTGTCTGATTGTTTGACTGATTGATTGAATGAAACTGAGTGAAATTTGAAATTTTTGAAAGTTGAATGAGAGGGAATGAAATGACTTTCCCAAAACTTTCCCCTTTGCCTTTTTGGATTCCAATGGATTCAAATTCATACCAACACCAAAGCATAGAGTGAGAATGACATGACATCTTCCATTTATAAATGAATATGGATATGGAAAAGATTAGAAATTCATTTGGGAAGATTTCAAATTCAAAGCTTTATGCAACTCAATGATTTTCATGAGGGAAGATAAAATGACTTCTTCAATCATATGAAATATGAGTTGGAAGTTAAAAAGTATCAAGTTGAAAGTCATTTGAAAGTGCTTGAAACCCTCTTTCAAATTTTGAGTTTTGAATTTGAATTTCAAACTTTGGCATGTGGGAAACATTTCCAAAAAACTATGCCTGATAAATACTTGATCAAAAGTATGAGAGGAGCAAACATGACACTCCAAAAATATCAGAGGAAACAATGCCAAAAGTTTTGGAATTCAAATCTGAATTTTATTTGAATTTAAAAAATGGATTTTTATAAAGTTTGGATTTTGCCTTCGAAAATGTTCAAATGATAGGGAATATTCCCCTGATCATTTTGGTATATATATGTCCTATATAAAATATTTATAGATATTGTTTTATTTCTGTTTTTGTTTTATTTAAAAAAATAAAATTTAAAAAGAGAAAACCCTTCGGGCGCCAGCCAGGCCACCCCAGGCCCAGCCAACCAAGACCCCCTCCTCCCGGCTGGCCGGCCACCAGTGCAGCCAATGAGCCACCGAGCCCCCTCCCCTCTCCTCCTCGCCTGAAGCGCTGTCGCCCGGCCACCCTTCGCCTCGCCTCTCTCTCTCACTTGACCCGGGGCCGCACCCATCCCTACCCTCGCCCGCCACACCGTCGCCCATGGGATCGCCGGATCCCGGCGATCCGGGATCCTGACGCCCGATCCCCCGGTTAAGACGACTGGCTATAAAGCCGCCGCCCAAGACCCCATTCCCCGAGACCTCGCGGACCCCTTTCTCCTGTCAGGTTTCGCTGGAGCCCGAGGCTCTCACCGCCGCCAAAGGCGCCGCCGTCGACGCCCTAGCCCGCCCCGAGCTCCCCGACCCCACCAAACTCCTCACCGACCTCCCAGCGCCCAAGACGGCGACTCCCGAGCTCCCGGCCGTAAGCCCCCGACGCACTTCCGCCGCCGCCGCCGCCGTCGCCGGACTCCGGTAAGACACCGGAGAACTCCCTCCCCCGTCCGATCCAAAATAAACGGCCACGATTAGAACCCCCGAAGGGGTATCCTTTTATAAAAAGAACCGGCCGGTTCGTCCGGTTTATTAGTTAGGGTTCTAGTTAATTAGCCGGCCCGTTTTTAGTTTTAACCCGAGGCCCGTTTAGACTATTTGACGCACAGGCCACAGTATAGGCCCATTAGGCCTTTTTCTTTTATTTTGATTTTCTGTTTTAGCCGAATAGTTTCAATTTTCAAAAACGTATATCTTTTATTCTGCTTAATATTTTTGAGTGATTCTTTTTTTGTTGGATTGCAAATTTTATGTAGTTTCAGAAAAATATATATTTAGCTATGTTAAAAATAATTAAAAATGCTGTAATATTGTTTTTAGCCAGAATAGCAAATCTGCTATAACTTTAGTTAGAAAAATTATTTTTGCATGATTCTTTTTGTCACCACTTTATTTTGACATTGCCAAACCCTAGAAATTAACTTGGGTATTTTAGGATTAATAAATAATTAGTTTTAGACAGAATCCTATTAATCCTAATTAATTAGCTAGCTCCTGTTTTCCTATTAAATTAATTAGTAAATTAATTTATTCTTAACTTGTGATTAGTTATTCTAGGTTAGTTTCTGTCATTCTAGTAGATGAACTTTTATTGATAATTAATAAAAGTTTTAAATTATTTTTCTTAATAGAAATTGGATTAGGCCTAAAATGAGTTTTATAATAGCTTTTTAATTAATTCTTTTTGCTCCTAGTTGCTTAGTGAATCCTTTTCTGTTAAGTTAACCTAAAACCATGATTAGGTTATATTAAGAAATTTTTATTATATAAAACTATTTTTGTTATTGTTTGAAGTAGGGAAAACTTTGAGTGGCCTTTATTTGAGTTTTTCTTTTGGATTTGAGTTTTGGTTGTTTGTTGTGTTATGTTACTTTCGTTATGTTGTGTTATGTGATCCTATTGCTATGTGCTTATTATAGTTATTGTTTGCCTCGGTAGAATTTCCGGAGTGCGAGGATTGCTACTACTGAAACCCTAGTTTTTTCGAAGATCGCCAACTGTGCAAGTTCACTTTGACCATGCTTTTCTTACCTATGTTTTATTGCATTTAGTGGCACCATTGCAACCACCCCTCAGTAGTGTTATTGAAATTCTTGTAGATGAGTAGTGTGCATGAGGTAGGAACCCATCACCCTGTTACCAAGCCCGGGACGTTATTTATTTTAATGCTACGCTATAGTAGACGGGGTTTGGTATGAGTGCTCGAGTGGTGTGAAGAAGGAGAACTCTACGCCAATGACGATAACTCCATGATGGAAATCTGCAAGGACTGCATCTTCAAGACCTCAAGACTTCAAGACTCGAGACAGGATTTTCAATACACACTACTGGGTGAAGGATTTGGTTGACGGGCACCTGGAGAAACCAGTGGTTGGCGGGATGCATGGAGAAGCGCCATGAAATCTTGGAAAGCTTCACCCAGACTCAAAGAGACGGAAGAATACTTCACGCCCGGAAGCTTACTGTGCAACCGCAAGTCATTATGGGCTCGCTTGGTTGACCTTAGTTGTGACTGGCCGGGACGGCATCTTGGCAGATGTAGAATGACAAGAGGATTGGATGGGTACCGGACGGTGGTCGAGGAACTCTTTGGAAGACCATGTTTCGGTCATCTTGTTCTCAAACACCACGAAGTGCGAGAACGTAAAGAGAGGGATCGAATCTTGCGGGTAAAGTGTACAAACCTCTGCAGAGGGTTAAAACCTAATCGATTAGCCGTGTCCCGATTCACGGACAATTTGAGCATCTGGACTTGGATCTATTTCGGAACTCTCAACACCGGATTGATAACTTAATTGTGGGCAACATATGATGATTCTGGGTTATGAGACATCGGTTGGCGGAACCATGTCATGATAGAAAACTCCTTAGTACAGACTTCATTCTATTCCTTTGATGTAGGTAAAATAAAATCAGCTTTTATGCAAACAAAGTTCGAATCTGAGCCATAAAGCCATATTGCATATAGTATAGTTTTATCATCTGTTTTTCTCATATTGTGATCTTGCCGGTACATTCAATGTCTTGACCTACACGGCTGCAACGTATCATGTTGCAGATATTTCCTCGACAGTAAGAGTTATGATACAGTGGTTACGGTCTACACTCAACCCGCCGATGGCGTTGATGGGACTCCACACCCGCTTGATTGTTTCCGCTGAGTATTATGAGGTATATATCAGTTTTACGTTATTTATGCATGTGATTGCACTTTGATATATACATTGATGTACCGTGTGCCAAAGATACCGATCCGTGGATGGCACAGAACACAGAGGCTCAATTGCCCGAGGTCGGGTCGCTACAAAGTGTGAGTGGTTGTTTGGTGTGAGATACGGCGGCTATAGTGCTGGGCACCGGTATATAACTGTTCAACCAAGGTATAAGTCGCCTTCAGCTTGTTCAACATATCTTGTCCAAGGTTGGAGCTTCTGCGGCCTGGTTACACACACAAAATGATAAGTCGCCAAGCGGGTTAAAGTAACTTAATGATGCAAAATTGCCATGAAATATCACTTACCAAAGATGTCACATGTCACTTTAAACCGGATAACTCTTTAGTCACCGGTTTAAGAGCAGCTTCAGCATCTTCAGCTCTCTTCAAAAGAGCGGCCTTCTCGGTTTCCCAGCCGGCTCTCTGCGTGTTGAAATATGTCTTTAACTTCTCAAAAACCTCCAAGGCGGCTTTCAGTTCTGATTTGGCCTCTGATGTCCCTGATTGTTGTAACGTGATGTTCTTCCGCAGATCGATCACCTGAGACTCCCCATGTTTAGCTCAGCCTGCAAGGATAAATCAAGCAATATTCAGGAATCATGATAATGATTCTATTGAAGTCCCAAGCACATTACAAAGTGTTCTACTTGGCACTTGGGGGCTAATGTAGGTTGTTTATTTTTCAAAACTAATCCTTAATGACCCGGCTAGATTCTTCAAATTAAGCCGGCTCATGGGGGCTACATATTCGAATTTATTTACAAGCAAGATGTTAAGTCCTGACTTAGCTATTCAGTTTAAGCTGGCCCTTGGGGACTACTCATTTGGATCTAATGCAGACATGGTCATTTTTGAAGGATTGCACGAAGGCTGTCATTTAAGTCTACAACATTCTCAAATTTTTTTGTATTACTATAGACTTGGCGGCTGATATATATATATATATATATATATATATATATATATATATATATATATATTGATATGAGAAGGCTTCCAATGGTTACCTCAAAGCGTTCTTCCATAATATTGACTAAGCCGGCTTCCATGTCTCGGCTGGTATGCAGGCGGCTTAAATAGCCCGAGTGAATCTTGCTGGCGCTAAAGCTGGTGTAGCTTTCCAAGTCCAATTTCCATTTTCCTTTGTCAGCAGCGGAGAATTCCTCTTTGGCACTGTGTTTTGATAAAACAGTGGGATGGCATGGCTCTGTATAACCAGTCCCATTAACTACGACATCCTCAACCTCTTCTTCAGCAGGCTTGGCAGGACTAGGCAGTTTAGCATTGGGCGGTTCAACGTCCATGGGATCCGCTGAGATATTGAGAGTTTGTGGCGGCGGCTCATCAATAGGAGTATGGTGTGAAGCTACTAATATGGTTGGTTCAACAACCTTGGGGTATTCAGTCGGCTCGTTTATCTTCACCTTTTTGCTTGGCTTGGCTTTGCCACTGGAAATAAGACATATAAAGATATTAGCATGATAACTTGAAAAGTGTTTAAAAGCAAAGAAATTTAATGTTCTCACCCAGGAGCGACTTTGAAGAGGGGGATCTGAGTCCCAGTGGAGTCTCCGGATGAGGAGTGAGAGGTTCCCTGATAGTTGGAGTCAGAAGGGTTAAGGGGTTGTCGGATAAGACCCGCCTTTGGAAAAGCTAAGTCAGAAATCTGTGAAACCTTTGCTCGGCGTTTGCGAGGGGCCGGTGTATTGGAAAAGCCGTATGTAGATCTCCTCCCCCGTTGTTCCGGGTTGTACGCCGAGCCTCATGCTGTTGTTTCTTCAAAATAAAGTTTGGATCCAAGTAAGGCAAAGGGTGAGAAAACCTTACTTTCCAGGTCGCTCGCCGAACTTTCTGTCCTGGTAAAGGCTCTGAGTCGGAGGAAATAATATTTACCTCTGCAGCCTTAGCCTGGCTAGTCTCCACGTCGTCCTGAGAGGGGTCAATGTCAATAAGATGTACGGAAAATGAGCCAAGGGAATCAAGTTCTACCATCGACTCATCATCGTTCAGTGCAAAAAGTTCTGATGTGTTTGCCTTCTTCTTGGCGGGTTTCTTGGAAGCTTTTGTCTTATCTCTAGCCTTTTTGGCCGGTTTATCTTGCAACTTCTTGCTCCAGAAGGGAGGTCGTCCTGAAAAAGAAGAAAACCAAGATGAAAAATGTGCAATACAGTATGGATAATGATTATAAGAAAATCGGGATAAGGTACTTACGATTGGAGTCGGGTTAAGAGTGCAGAAGGGGTTCAGCCCCGCTTTGCTGCAAGTCTCTAAACTCTTGTTGAGCAGAGTCTTAGTCATATCATTGATCTCTTTATCTTCCAGATGGATTGGAGAGTAACGCAGCGGGTCTTTGACATCACCGGTATATTCACACATTAAATCGAAACGACAGCTTAAAAGTATGATTCTCCAGGCGACCCAGCATCGAACCAAGTCCACTCCGGTCAATCCATTGGCAAGCAAGGCCCTCACCTTTGAGAAGGTAGGCATGTACGTGGTGTGTTCAGCAGTGATGAGCTGGTCTGGAAGTGGATGGTTCGGGCTAAGCCGGCGATCGCGAAAACCCGGTAAAGGATTTTCGTCAGATGGAGAAGTATCCTGGCAGTAGAACCAGGTTTGATTCCAGTCCTTAGGATGACTGGGAAGTGAGGCTGCATTGAAATGCCCCCAAGTTCTAGGCAAGGTCCATCTATGAATTCAGTCTGGCGGTTCAGATAATAATATTCTCCAAAAAGATTGACATTGGCTCCTCCTAAAGATAGACTTCGCAAAAGACTTGAAAGTTGCAGATGTTGGATATGGAATTGGGGCCAATGTCCTGAGGATGTAGGTTGAAAAAGTGCAGCACATCGCGAAAGAATTTTGAGCCTGGTGATGTCGCTCGAAGCTACGTTGGTGTTTCCCCAAAGAGGAAAGGATGATGTAGCACAACGGCGGTAGGTATTTCCCTCAGATATGAAACCAAGGTTATCGAACCACTAGGAGAACCAAGCAACACAACGTAAACAACACCTGCACACAAATAACAACACCTCGCAACCCGGCGTGTTAAAGGGGTTGTCAATCCCTTTCGGGGTATGACGCCTCAAACAGTGCATGGACGGGAAATAAATTGTAGTAGATTGAAATAGATCGCAAATAAAATAAAGTGCATCAAAGTATTTTTGTATTTTTGTATTAATACATCTTAATAAAAAGGTGCAAATAAAATAGATCGCAAAGCAAATATATGAGAAAGAAGACCCGGGGGCCGTAGGTTTCACTAGTGGCTTCTCTCGAGAAAAATAGCAAACGGTGGGTAAACAAATTACTGTTGGGAAATTGATAGAACTTCAAATAATTATGACGATATCCAGGCAATGATCATTACATAGGCATCACGTCCAAGATTAGTAGACTGACTCCTGCCTGCATCTACTACTATTACTCCACACATAAACCGCTATTCGGCATGCATCTAGTGTATTAAGTTCATGGAAAATGGAGTAATGCAATAAGAACGATGACATGATGTAGACAAGATCCGTTATCTATTGCGGCAGATATGGATCCCATCTTTTTATCCTTAGTAGCAACGATGCATACGTGTCGGTTCCCTTTTGGTCAATGGGATCAAGCACCGTAAGATCGAACCCACTACCGGGCACCTCTTCCCATTGCAAGATAAATAGATCAAGTTGGCCAAACAAAACCCAAATATCGGAGAAGAAATACGAGGCTATAAGAAATCATGCATATAAGAGACCAAAGAAACTCAAATAATTTTCATGGATATAAAAAGATATAACTGATCATAAACTCGAAGTTCATCAGATCCCAACAAACACACCGCAAAAGAGTTACATCATATGGATCTCCAAGAGACCATTGTATTGAGAATTCATCGAGAGAGAGGAAGCCATATAGCTACTAACTACGGACCCGAGGGTCTACAAAGAACTACTCACGCATCATCCGAGAGGCACCAATGGAAGTGGTGAACTCCTCCGTGATGGTGTCTAGATTGGATTTGGTGGTTCTAGACTCTTCGGTGGCTGGATGAATATTCCGTCGACGCTTCTAGGGTTCTGGTATTTTTTGGGGTAGTTATAGAGCAAAGAGGCGGTCCAGGGGGCACCCGAGGTGGGCACAACCCACCAGGGCGTGCCAGGGCCTCCTAGCGCGCCTTGGTGGGTTGTCCCCTCCTCGGGACTCCCCCCAGGTGCAACCATGGCCCAACTTCTTCCTTCTAGCCCATAAAAATTCATCATGAAGTTTCGTGGCATTTGGACTCCGTCTGATATTGATTTCCTGCGATCTAAAAAACATGGAAAAAACAGCAACTGGCACTTGGCACTATGTCAATAGGTTAGTACCAAAAATGATATAAAATGACTATAAACTGATTATAAAACATCCTAGATTGATAATAAAACAACATGGAACAATAAAAAATTATAGATACGTTGGAGACGTATCGGCATCCCCGAGCTTAACTCCGGCTCGTCTTCGAGTAGGTAAGTGATAAAAACAGAATTTTTGATGTGGAGTGATGTTCATCAAGTCATATCATATTATTTTCTTTATAGCATGGACATTTGGACGTTTATGTGATTCAAAGCAATAGTCTAGTTTTGACATAATAATTTAGATACTCAAGCATATCAAGAAGTAACCATGTATTTCAAAATATCAATGCTAAAACAAGTTATCCCTAGCCCATCATGCTATATTGATCCATTCATGAAACACACTCGAATATTAACTACACCCAATACTTAAGTACAATCATATTGCCTCCTAGTTGGTGCTTTTGTAAGAGATGATGGAGACTCAAATTCAAAATAAAAAAATTTATAAGGTAGAAGAAAGGCCCTTCGCAGAGGGAAGTAGGGATTTGTAGAGGTGTCAGAGCTCAAAGCGAAAAATTAGAGATAAAAACATTTTGGGAGGTGTATCCATCCCACCAACGAAAAACGACGAGAGCTACTTAACACTTTCCATGCTAGATATGCCATAGGCGGTTCCCAAATAGAAAATAAAGTTTATTCCTTTTTCCACCATACTTTCACTTTCCATGGCTAGCCGTATCCACAGTTGCCCTCCATACCAACACTTCCCAAGGAATTTATTATTTGACAACATAAAGCAAATTCATTTTTGCATTTCGGGACTGGGCATCCCTAAAACCTTTGCCTTCTCTCGTGCAATGACAAGTGAATAAACACTCATCATGAGAATAACACATCCAGCATGGAAAATATTAGCAACTCATACTGCTCATGAGCGAAACAAACACACAAAAGAGAAGTTTATTTTGAAAATTAGAGATGGCACATGCAAATTTGCTTAGAACGGAAAAAGAATACCGCATATAGGTAGATATAGTGGACTCATGTGGCAAAACTGGTTTAAAGGAATTTGGATGCACAAGTAGAGGTCATACTTGGTGCAAAATGAAGGCTAGCAAAAAGATTGAGAAGCGACCAACCAAGAAACGAATAATCTCATAAGCAAGCATTAAGCATAATTAACACCGAATATTGCACCACAAGTAGGATATAATTTTAATTGCATGATTATTGACTTTCGTGCATGCATAGAGAATCACAAACCTTAACGCCAATATTCTTACTAGAGCACAATTGCTCATCAACATAACTCACATATCACATCATCATATCTCAAAACTATTACTAAGAATCAAGTTTATTTTTTCCAATGATCTTCATGACATTCTTTTACTTTATCCTTCTTGGATATCTATCACTTTGGAACTAATTTTCATGTGTTACTTTTCATAAGCTCAAACAAATATAAGTGAAGATCATGAGCATAACAAATTTTCTTTCTCTCAAAATAATTTAAGTGAGGCAAGAGAGAATTTCTTCAAAATTTTACTAACTATCAAATAAATCTAAGTGAAGCAAGAGAGCATTTCTTCAAAAATAACAAAGCACAGCGTGCTAAAAAAGATATAAGTGAAGCACTAGAGCAAGTCCTAGCTCATAAAAGATTTAAGTGAAGCACAGAGAGAAATTCTACCAAGTTATGATATAATTTTGGCTCTCTCAAATAGGTGTGTCCAGCAAGGATTGATGACTTAAAACACATATCATGTGACGAATAAAAATATAGCCTCGAGTAAAATATTGATAGTTGTTGGAAGAAAGCGGGGATGCCACTCGGGGGCATCCCCAAGATTAGTTGGTTGCTCATTTTTGGATAATATCTTGGGATGTCGGGGCATCCCCAAGCTTAGGCTCTTACGTCCTTCCTTCATCTATCGTAAGATAACCCAAAACTTGAAAACTTCAATCACACAAAACTCAACAAACCTTTGTGAGATCCGTTAGTATAAGAAAGCAAACTACTACTATAAGTGATATATCAAACCAATTCATATTTTGTTTTTGTATTATATCTACTGTATTCCAACGTTTCTATGGCAAAAACTCATGAAAGAAAACCATAGAGCCATCAAAATAAGCACACACCACAAAGAAAACAGAATCTGTCAAAACAGAACAGTCTGTAGTAATCTGACTTTGGCGAATACTTTTGTAACTCCAAAAATTCTAAAAAAATAGGACGACCTGGATAATTTGCATATTAATCCTCTACAAAAATAATTGTCATTTTATCACGTTTGGTGATTTTTAACAATTGTTTTCCTGAGCACAAAGTTTCTGTCTTTTTCAGCAAGATTAAACAACTATCACCAAGAAGATCCTATAGGCTTTACTTGGCACAAAAACTAACTAAAACATAAAAAAGCACAATCATACCAGAGGCATAATTGTGTAAACACTCAAGAACAGAAAGCAAAAAGCAAAAACAATTTTATTCATTGGGTTGCCTCCCAACAAGCGCTATAGTTTTACGCCCCTAGCTAGGCATAATATTTCAACGATGCTCACACAACAGATAATAAATGAAACACAACGAGAGCATCATGAAACATGTGAAAAACACATTTAAGTCTAACATACTTCCTATGCATAGGAATTTTATAGTAAAACAAATTATCAAGACAAGAAACATCTAGCATATGCAAAGGAGAGGAATAAAACATTGACAACCTCAACACAACGAGAGGAAATTTAATAACATGAAAATTTCTACAACCATATTTTTTCCTCTCTCATAATAATTATATGTAGGATCATGATCAAATTCAATAATATAACTATCATATAAAATTTTCTCTTTATGATCCACATGCATGCAAAGTTGCTCTTCCAATAGTGGGATTATCATCGAATAAAATCATGACCTCTCCAAACCCACTTTCAATATTATCGCAAACATATTCATCACGAGGCTTAAATAAATTTTTAAGATCATAAGAAACATTATCACCCCAATCATGATCATTGCAATAAGTAGCGGACATGACAAAACAAGCATCCCCAAGCTTGGGGTTTTGCATATTATTAGCACAATTGACATTAATAGAATTTATAGTAAAATTATTGCAATCATGCTTTTCATTCAAGGAGCTATCATAAATCACTTCATAAATTTCTTCATCACAATTTTCTGATTCACGATTCTCAAGCAAAACTTCATAAAGATAATCTAGTGCACTCAACTCACTAGCAATTGGTTCATCATGATTGGATCTTTTAAAAAGATTAGCAAGTGGATGGGGATCCATATCAATAGATTTTTAGCAAGCAAAGATGCAAGCATATAGAAGGCACATGGCAACATAAGCAAACAAAAGATCTGACGAGAAAAAAGGTGAACGAAAAAGAGGGCGAATAAAACGGCATTTTTTGTGAAGTGGTGGAGAGGAAAACGAGAGGCAAATGGCAAACAATGTAAATTGCAAGGAGATGAGATTTGTGATTAGGAACCTGGTTATGTTGAAGATACTCCCCGGCAACGGCGCCAGAAATTCCTTTTGATGTCGCCTGAAGCTATGTCGGTGTTTCCCCAAAGAGGAAGGGATGACGCAGCACAGCAGCGGTAGGTATTTCCCTCAGATATGAAACCAAGGTTATCGAACCAGTAGGAGAACCAAGAAACACAATGTAAACAGCACCTGCACACAAATAACAACACCTCGCAACCCGACGTGTTAAAGGGGTTGTCAATCCCTTTCGGGGTACGACACCTCAAACGGTGCGTGGACGGGAAATAAATTGTAGTAGATTGAAATAATAGATCGCAAATAAAATAAAGTGCATCAAAGTATTTTTGTATTTCGGTTTAATACACCTCAATAAAAAGGTGCAAATAAAATAGATCGCAAAGCAAATATATGAGAAAGAAGACCCGGGGGCCATAGGTTTCACTAGTGGCTTCTCTTGAGAAAAATAGCAAACGGTGGGTAAACAAATTACTGTTGGGCAATTGATAGAACTTCAAATAATTATGACGATATCCAGGCAATGATCATTACATAGGCATCACGTCCAAGATTAGTAGACCGACTCCTGCCTGCATCTACTACTATTACTCCACACATCGACCGCTATCCTGCATGCATCTAGTGTATTAAGTTCATGGAAAAGCGGAGTAATGCAATAAGAACGATGACATGATGTAGACAAGATACGTTATCTATTGCGGCAGATATGGATACCATCTTGTTATCCTTAGTAGCAATGATACATACGTGTCAGTTCCCTTTCTATCACTGGGATCAAGCACCGTAAGATCGAACCCACTACCGGGCACCTCTTCCCATTGCAGGATAAATACATCAAGTTGGCCAAACAAAACCCAAATATCAGAGAAGAAATACGAGGCTATAAGAGACATGCATATAAGAGATCAAAGAAACTCAAATGACTTTCATGGATATAAAAAGATATAACTGATCATAAACTCGAAGTTCATCAGATCCCAACAAACACACCGCAAAAGAGTTACATCATATGGATCTCCAAGAGACCATTGTATTGAGAATTCAGCGAGAGAGAGGAAGCCATCTAGCTAATAACTATGGACCCAAAGGTCTACAAAGAACTACTCACGCATCATCGGAGAGGCAACAATGGAAGTGGTGAACCCCTCCGTGATGGTGTCTAGATTGGATCTGGTGGTTCTGGACTCTGCGGTGGCTGGATGAATATTTCGTCAACGCTTCTAGGGTTCTGGTATTTTTGGGGTATTTATAGAGCAAAGAGGCGGTCTGGGGGCACCCGAGGTGGGCACAACCCACCAGGGTGCGCCAAGAGGCCAGTTGTCCCCTCCTTGGGACTCCCTCCAGGTGCAACCAGGGCCCAACTTCTTCCTTCTGGCCCATAAAAAATCATCGTGAAGTTTCGTGGCATTTGGACTCCATCTGATATTGATTTCCTGCGATGTAAAAACATGGAAAAACAACAACTGGCACTTGGCACTATGTCAATTGGTTAGTAACAAAAATATATAAAATGACTGTAAAATGATTATAAAACATCCAAGATTGATAATAAAACAACATGGAACAATCAAAAATTATAGATACGTTGGAGACGTATCACCGGACGGAGAGAAGTCGCGATTCATATGGTCAGCAAATACTATGACCTGGCCCTCCTTTGGCTTTGTCTCACTTCTGATCCTGGATCTCGCCAATGAATAACATCTTTGGCAGACAGAAAGCCCACTTGAACGTATTGCATGAGAGTTTGTTCTGTGATAGTAGAGGCGACCCAGTCGCATGAGGTGACGGTCTTGGTCATGATCAACAACGAACGCCTGAGGAATACAATACGATGGATTAATATTAAAAAGGAAGAATTGCCCAATGTCTTCAAGGTTCATGGTTAAGTCGGCAGTCTTTATAAGTAAAAAAGTTATGTTCATTCGGTTGGTAAACCGGATGAAGCTATGGCGGGTCACAGAAGGTTGACAGTTAAGCCGCCCAACGAGTAAATGGCGAGTCAAGTAGCTTATCAAGGCAGTTAAGATTTCACTAAGTGTTGAACAAACAAGTTCCGCAGATCGGTTCTACGATTTTGGATCTATTGCAGTTCAAAAAATAGAAGAAAGTTGCTAAACCTAGCGCATAGTGGATGAACTACTACAACTAGAGTTTAATTTGAAACTGAGGGGAGGCATCTACGAGTACATGTTACAAACAAGAACCATGCGGTACCTGTGCTATTAAGAGAAAAAATAAGGCATGAACAGAAGTATTGCGAAGAACTCCAAGGAATGGCCGACGAACACAGAGGAACTCGACAAACCCTAATGCAGATTTACAACGGAAGGGGGATGCGTATCCGGCGATGAAGATGGAGAGCGGATGTGCACCGTGTTTTTCTGGTCTGTTCAGGTCGATGCAGCGGCCAGAGTTGATGTCGCTGGATGAAGACGGCGGCGACGGAGCTTGGGTTGCAGAGGCGTCACAAGGAAGGAGACGAAGAAGAGGAGGCGGGGGTAAAGAGTTAAAAGGAGGACCCTATCCCTATTTATAAGGAAATGATAAAATGGCAGGGGTGAGAATCGAGGGGGCAAAATGATTATGCTGGCAAAGCGGGCGCCTCGATTTTTGGGAGGTACATAAGATAAAGATCCGTCAAGGTATCCTGGGCCTTGTGCGGAGTTAATGCGTGTGATGTCATGGCGGGTTACAATGGTTCTGCTATATGACGTCATGGTGGGTTACAGTGGATTGGAAAAGAATTGATAATGGAAAATTTTGCTAAGACAAGTAATGAAGATTGATGTGAACAAGCTCAAATCAACCTGG
Organism: Aegilops bicornis; assembly: GCA_021605145.1. Taxonomy (NCBI): domain Eukaryota; kingdom Viridiplantae; phylum Streptophyta; class Magnoliopsida; order Poales; family Poaceae; genus Aegilops; species Aegilops bicornis. The sequence continues at coordinate 152,644,955 of CM038673.1, forward strand.
GGCCTAATGTTGGGGATATAACTCTAAAGTATGACCCGCCCAGGAGGGGCCAGGTCACACCGTTGGCGGCTTCAGGTGAGAAGGCCCAAGATGTCTGAAGGCCCAAGACCCAGAGGTCACTTAAGGCCTGAAGGTGTGAACTGCCATGTGATAACTTGTTCTGTAAGGAAGGCTTAGTTAGAAACAGAGCCGACCACGTTTGTGTGAGCCGGCCGGGACTCTATAAGCTGTCGGGCATCAAGCTATATATAAAGGGGTGACCCGGCGGCGGGTTAACTCAAGGGACAACCAATCGAGAACTAGGTCAAGCGTATTCGCTCCCTTGTAATCGAAACTCAAGCAATACAACTAGAAGCAGGACGTAGGCTTTTACCTCGACGAGTGGGGCTGAACCTGGGTAAACTCTGTGTGTCCTTTGTCCCGTTCAACCCCTTTAAGCTAACCTAGTGCGATGGCTCCACACCTAAGTCCTTTCACTAGGGCATCTGCCGTGCTAATTCCACGATATGGTGCCTTGGGCATCCCCAAGCTTAGGATCTTGCCACTCCTTATTCCGTAGTCCATCAAATCTTTACCCAAAACTTGAAAACTTCACAACAGAAAACTCAACAGAAAACTCATGAGATCCGTTAGTGTAATAAAATAAATTATCACTTTAGGTACTGTTGTGAACTCATTCTTTATTTATATTAGTGTAATATCTACTGTATTTCAACTTCTCCATGGTTCATACCCTCTGATACTACCCATAGATTCATCAAAATAAGCAAACAACACATAGAAAACAGAATCTGTCAAAAAACAGAACAATTTGTAGTAATATGAAAACATTGTATACTTCTGTACCTCCAAATATTCTGAAAAATTAGGACAACAGAGGAAATTCATATATCAATCTTGTGTAGAAAAATCAGGATTTTATCAGGCTTCTGTGATTTTTAACAATTCTGGAAATGGGCGCAAAAGTTTATGTTTTCAGCAAGATCAAATCAACGATATACCAAAGTATCACAAAGGCTTTACTTGGCTCAAACACTAAACTAAAACACCAAAACACAATTACCACAGAGGTAATAATGTGTAAACTCATAAAAACATAAAAGAAAAATATTGGGTTGTCTCCCAACAAGCGCTTTTCTTTAAAGCCTTTTAGCTAGGCATTGATAATTTTAATGATGCTCACATAAAAGATAGCAATTGAAACATGAAGAAAGCATCATGAAACATGTGACAAACATATTTAAGTCTAACATACTTACTATTCATAGGCATTTTATAAGTAAACAAATTATCATAGCAAGCAAAAACTAGCATATGCAAGGAAGAAGAAAGAAACAATAGCAATCTCAACATAACGAGAGGTACACTAGTGGAAAAAAAAGCCTAGCTATGGCATGGCAAAAAGTGTCTTGCTGGCGTAGAGACCCAACACCACCAATATGGCGCCAGTGAAAATAGTTTAGTGGTGGCGTTGGCAGACACGTCAGCAGTATTTTAGTACTAATGGTGTAACACCTGGCTATTGTGTTATCTATGGCATTTATTGTGAGGAAACGCCAGCAATTTGTATTTTTCAGCAATAAAATAATATACCCAGCAATTAGTATATGTGCAACCATTTAAACTTCTAGTGGTAAGTCTCAAATCCACAAAATATACCCAACTATTACTACAGCTTTCAGGAACTAGCTTTCTACTACCTACAAGCAAAATTTATCCGGTGACTAGCTCTATATACAAGCAAAAGTATTGTCATCGATCTCACGCAACTTGTTATCCGTGCGCTAACTAGCTACGATGAAGAATGATCCTCATCTCATGCAACTTGTTCCTGTTGCTCTCTCCCTCCTTCCTGAAATAGACTTTGCGGGTCTTCAGCTCCTCCCTCTCGCCCTTCAGGAGCCGTATCTCCTTCTTCATAAACTCGATCTCGGTGACCAGTAGCTGCTTCTGGTCTATGAGCTTCAATTTCTTATCGCAGAGATCGGAGATCCCGTCGATCATATCATCCTTATCTTTCTTTAGGGAGTTATTCAAATCGTTAAGTGCCTTCATTGTAGTCTTCTTTGACGCGTCAAGCTCACGACTGAGCATGTCCACATCACGTACCGATAGCTGCTGCTGGACCGGTTCTGGAGATGGGTCTCGTTCATATGCCTAGCAAGTCAAATGTTTGAAATCATCAATAAAGAATGGTTAGATGATATATGTATATATGCATGTGTTTGCAATGCTCATGGATGTTTTTGTAATCTTACCTGGTTGGTGCTCGTTTCGCCTTTGTCAACTTCATCATAGGCCGCAAAGTTGCATGAGGACTGGTAGTGGCTGTTCCAGCTAGTCATGGCTGGAACTTCAAAATAATGACAAGTATAGGTTATTATGACAAGAACCAAACACACATGGCAATGTAATGCCAATCACTACAAATATATATCTATATATAGGACAAATGTTTCCTACAAGCAGTGGTAGTTACCACCACTTGCGTTTTGTATGTTTTATGTAGTATCCGTCGAAACCAAGAGTATGTACGTGTAGTATGTAGTATATAATAATGATTAGGTAGTATATATACTAATTTTTAGGTAGTATATACCATTTTTTGAATATACTCTTTTTTACATACAAATATGTACGTATTTCACAAATATAACAAAAATTATGAGCTAATATGATATTTTTTCATATAAATTGCTTTTAAATATATTAGATATATTATACGAATATATTTAAAATGATAAAGTAGTATATATAGTACCACATGATAGTATGTGAGACATATGGGATAACTACCACCGGGTGGTAGGATGGATTTTCCCTATATATATATATATATATATATATATATATATATATATATATATGTGTGTATATATATATATATATATATATATATGTAGCATCACAATGTCAAACAAGAATTTCCTTAGCGCTAACAAAAATATTCCTTAGTTCTGACAAGAACCAAACACACATGTTAAACAAGAATAACAAGTAATTTACAAGTAAGTTGCATCCATGCCCATCTTTGCTATTTGTTGCAAGTTGGAAAATGATTTGTAAGTTGATAATATTGCCTTGCTGATCAAACAAGAATAACAAGTAAGTTGATAATAATGCCAATCAAAGTATGGCAAGTGATCTAACGCCAATCAATACAATAATAACAAGCAAGTTGATAATAATGGCAATCAAAGTATGGCAAGTGATCTAATACACTTACACAAATTCTACAACGTAACTAATCTATACAGAGGCATGTCAACTTATCAAGTAAACAAAGGAATTATGTTCTTTTATGGGAGTAAACAATGGAACCCTGATCTAAACATCCACATGATGATCATTGATGCAAAATGCCACTGCCACTTTCATATAATGAACATACATATTTAGCATTAGGCCACTGTCATTGATGCAAAATGTAGATACAAAATGCCACTGCCACTGTCATATGTTCATCGATGCAAAATGCAGATACAAAATGCCACTGCCACATGAAATTGATAAAAAAAGCAAAGAAATTGTATATACTACAACTACCCAAGACCCTACAGTTTAGCATTAGGAACACTAGAATTTTTAAAAATTCCACTACAAAATGCCACTGCCACTGCGAAGATGGAGGCAATGAACTCACCGAGGGACGAAGATGGAGGCGATAAACCTAGTCCATCGCTTCTACCTCCGTCGTTGAAGAAACCCTAGCTCAAAACGAAATGAGCTCCAATCAAATTGGAGGGCAACGAGCGGCGAGAGAGGGAGAGAGGGGGAGAGAGCGGAAGATTACCTAACCACTGGCGAGAGAGGAAGGGAGTGGCGAGAGAGGAGAGCGGACGGCGACGATGAGCGGAGAGAGAGGGAGAGGAAGGGGAACGAGAGAGAGAGAGGGAGTGGGGTGAGGGTGTCGTTGCCCTGGTTTTGACCCCCACTGCCTCCTAATACTTGGGCTTGGCCCAATGCTATAAAAAATATCACCACATAAAGAACTAAAAATAAAAAAATTGGAAGTGTCAAACCACATATTTGATGGCTCAAAACTATATATTTCAAGTCTTAAACTAAAAAGTAAAAAAAGGAAATTTAAAGTCTTAAAGTACATATTTTAAAAAATGTCATTATTTCCATTTAAAAATAATAGAAATTTAATAAAAACTATAATATACTATAAAAAAGATCACCACATAAAAACTAAAACGATTTTTTTGGAAATGTCAAACCACATATTTGAAGGCTCAAAACTATATATTTCAAGTCTTAACCTAAAAAGAAAAAAGGAAATTTAAAGTCTCAAAGTACATATTTTAAAAAATGCCATTATTTCCATTTAAAAATAATATAAATTTAATAAAAGTAAACTATAATATACTATAAAAAAGATCACCAAATAAAAAACTAAAAATAAAAAAATAGAAGTGTCAAACCACATATTTGAAGGCTCAAAACTATATATTTCAATTCTTAAACTAAAAATAAAAAAAGTAAATTTAAAGTCTCAAAGTATATATTTTTAAAAATGTCATTATTTCCATTTAAAAATAATGGAAATTTAATAAAAGTAAACTATAATATACTATAAAAAATATAAGAATGGTGGCATTAACAAAATAACAATACTGGCGTCGGAACCAACAGCATGCCACAATTAAATATAATAGTACCGGCGTTCCTTGATATTCCACGACAGCACTATATTATGTCTGGTACAAATTGTTGATCCCATATACTTCTGATGCTACCCTGTTTTCCATCGCCAACACTATGCCCCTACTAATGTCATACCAAATAAGCCAACACCACCACTATTTGAAAAAAATAGTGGTGGCGTTGGTTGTAAATGGCGCGCCGCCAACGTAAGTTGTGGCTAGACTATTTCCACTAGTGGTAATTTAGTAACATGAAAATTTCTACAACCATATTTTCCTCTCTCATAATAATTACATGTAGGATCATAATCAAAATCAACGATATAGCTATCACATAAGATTTTTCTCTTCCAAAATAGTGGGATTAAAATAAAATAAATTCATTACTTCTCCAAGCCCACTTTTATCAAAAATTTCATAAGATTGATCAATCTCCAAATTAGTGAGATCATTATTTCCTAAAGTTGACACTCTTCCAAACCCACTTTTGATATTATCACAAACATATTCGTCATGAGGCTTAAATAAATTTTCAAGATCATAAAAAGCATTATCGCCCCGACCATGATCATCGCAATAAGTAGCGGACATAGCAAAACTAGCATCCCCAAGCTTGGGGTTGTGCATATCATTAGCACAATTGACATTAATAGAATTTTTTATAACATCATTGTAATCATGCTTTTGATCCAAGGAACTATCAAGTATGGGTGCAATAGCAATAATCTCATGTTTAACATAAGGAACTTTAGAAAATTCATCTCCATAAACATTATTAATATTGGCATCATGGCCATAAGAATAGCAAGAATCACATTCATCAAGGGGGAAATTTTCAATCAAATTAACGGAATCATAATTATCTATAGATTCATGCATATCATTATTTTCTTCCAAAGCAGGGGACATTCTCTCAATAAATTCTTTAACATAGGCATTAGAAGCATAGTTTTCATAGCAATATTTAAGTATGTCAAAATTTTCAGATTTGTAGAGAGTAATATAATAATTTTCAATCAAAGAATCAACTTCATAAGAACCCTTAAAAGCAACAAATTATTCAATTTGTTCGATATCATAGTAACTATAAACACCCTTGGCATAAGAAGATAGGATTTCATTATATTAAACTCACATAGGTAGGGAAGGTGTTTCTTCGGGTTCTCCGAGCAACAAGTAAAATCACAAATTTCACAAAGATTCCAAGCATAACATAGCAATCAATTTATTTGATTCAATAAGAGTCCCCCTTTTTAAGACAAATGATGACGCACAAAATGAGCATGCTCATCTAAGGATTTTCCTTCAACTAAACTAGTTGGAGTTTCACCACGAGCACATATTGATCGAAGATGATCCAAGTAGAAAACTTTAAGTGGATCCATAAACCTTTTGCTTTCTAATTTTGAGTAAATACACAATTATACCAAGCAAACGAGCAAACAAACCAAGTAATACTTAAGGGCAAACGAAACAGAAGGCAAATAAAAAGGCAAATGTTTTTGGTATTTTTCTGAAAACATTTTAGAAGTGGGGGGAGAAAAACGAGAGACAAATGGCAAATAATGTAATGCAAGATATGAGAGTTTATGGTGGGTACTTGGTAGGATTTATGTAGAACCTCCCCGGCAACGGCGCCAGAAATTCTTCCTGCTAGTTCTTGAGGTTGCGTTGGTTTTTCCCTTGAAGAGGAAAGGGTGATGCAACAAACAAGAGATAAGTATTTCCCTCAGTTTGAGAACCAAGGTATCAATCCAGTAGGAGGTACAAGCAAGTCTCCAACCTATGCACCTGCACAAAAAATCAAACACTTGCACCAAAGCGATAAAGGGGTTGTCAATCCCTTCACGGTCACTTGCAAGGATGAGATCTGATAGAGATAGATATAGAAGATTACTAAAATGTAAAACAAAGTAAAAAAATAAATTGCAGCAAGGTATTTTTGAGTTTTTTGGTTTATAGATCTAAAAATATATGATGGAAAATAGACCCGGGGGCCATAGGTTTCACTAGAGGCTTCTCTATTAAAAGAAAACATACGGTGGGTGAACAAATTACTGTCAAGTAATTGATAGAAAAGCGCAAAGTCATGACGATAACCAAGGCGATGATTATGAATATAGGCATCACGAACGTGTCAAGTAGACCGACTCCTGCCTGCATCTACTACTATTACTCCACACGTCGACCACTATCCAGCATGCATCTAGAGTATTAAGTTCGTAGAACGAAGTAATGCCTTAAGTAAGATGACATGATGTAGAGGGATAAACTCAAGAAATATGATGAAAACCCCATCTTTTTACCCTTGATGGCAACAATACAATACGTTCCTCGCTACCCCTACTTTGTCACTGGGTGAGGACACCGCAAGATTGAACCCAAAACTAAGCACCTCTCCCATTGCAAGAAGAACCAATCTAGTTGGACAAACCAAACCGATTATTCAAAGTGAAATACAAAGATATTTAATCATGCATAAAAGAGTTCAGAAAAGACTCAAATAATATTCATAGATAATCTGATCATAAATCCACAATTCATTGGATCTCGACAAACACACCGCAAAAGACTATTACACCGGATAAAAATCCAAGAACATCGAGGAGAACATGGTATTGAAGATCATAGAGAGAGAAGAAGCTATCTAGCTACTAGCTATGGACCCATAGGTCCGTGGTAAAGTACTCACGCTTCATCGGAAGGGAAATAGAGTTCATGTAGATGCCCTCCGTGATCGAATCCCCCTCCGGCAGGGTGCCGGAAAAGGCTCTAAGATGGGATCTCACGGGAACAGAGACTTGCAGCGGCAGAAAAGTATTTTGGTTGATGCTTCTGATGTTGGGGGAATATTTGGGTATTTATGGAGCGAAGATTAGGGTTAGGAGGTCTATGGCGGGCCCACAAGCCTAGGGGACGCCCCCCTAGGGTGCGCCCCTAGGGCTTGTGGCCACCCCTTAGGTCTTCTGGCCTCCTCTCCAAGTCTCCTGGGTGTCTTCTGGTTCAAGAAAAATCATCGCGGAAGTTTTATTCTGTTTGGACTCCGTTTGATATTCCTTTTATGTAAAACTCAAAAACAAGAAAAAAAACAGAAACTGGTACTGGGCTCTGGCTTAATAAGTTAGTCCCAAAAATAATATAAAATAGCATACTAATGCATATAAAACATCCAAAATAGATAATATAATAACATGGAACGATCAAAAATAATAGATACGTTGGAGACATATCACTCCCACTTGCACTAGAGTCAATAATCTAGACGTATCAGTTGCCTGGCTTCTATGTCGACCCCTTACACTTCCGCATGTCTGGCTAAGGGTGTAGCGGGAACAAGCAAACCAGACTAACATAGCGCTGTTTGGAAGATTCATGGTCGTTGCCATGTGTTGTTTTTATCAAAATAATTGCACATGTCTTTCCTTGCCGTAAGTACCCCTTTACATTCTTGAGGATATGAGACAAACCTTGTTGTAGTAATGTTGTGAAGTTGAATCTATTTGAACCGATTGTTGCCCAGAAGTAAGGTTAGCTATTTGAATACTTTTTTTGAGTTGTGTGCAAATGATTATGTTTTTACTATGTCTATATTTGCCAAGATGATCATAACTGTCCATTGCTTTGTTTGGAGACACATAAGCCACTTGCATGGGCAGATGAATGGACTCTATTTTTTATGCCCTGGCCTTTCTTCGTTTCCTAATTGGCAAATTCTGATTGTTCGGGTACCCTGGCTAGTACTCTTTACGAATGTCTATTTGTTTGGTTGTGCCTTGCCAGGTGATCTCCTCGTCGGCCAATGACAACACACCCGAAATTGTGTCGACCTTGTTTGTTTTTTCATGCCTAAGCTGACGTGTAACTAACTGTCAAAAGATATTCGACCAACCCGATCTGGATGTTTGCAACCGATGGAATGGGATGACAACTTCTTTAATTATCCCTTATCTATTAAGGTCCATGTGTCACTGAAGGAAATATGCCCTAGAGGCAATAATAAAGTTGTTATTTTATATTTCCTTATTCATGATAAAGGTTTATTATTCATGCTAGAATTGTATTGATCGAAAACCTCAATACATGTGTGAATACATAAACAAACATAGTGTCCCTAGTGAGCCTCTACTAGACAAGCTCGTTGATCAAAGATGGTTAAGGTTTCCTAACCATGGACATGAGTTGCCATTTGATAACGGGATCACATCATTAGCTTAGCATAATGATCGCTCAGTTTTATTGCTATTGCTTTCTTCATGTCAAATACATATTCCTTCAACTATGAGATTATGCAACTCTCGGATACCGAAGGAATGCCTTGTGTGCTAGCAAACATCACAACCTAACTGGGTGATTATATATATGCTCTACAGGTATCTCCGAAGGTGTTTTTTGAGTTGGCATAGATCGAGATTAGGATTTTTCACTCCGAGTATCGGAGAGGTACCTCTGGGCCCTCTCGGTAATACACATCATAATCTTGCAAGCAAACGACTAAGGAGTTAGTCACGAGGTGTTGTATTACGGAACGAGTAAAGAGACTTGCCAGTAACAAGATTGAACTAGGTATGAAGATACCGACGGTCGAATCTCGGGCAAGTAACATACCGATGGACAAAGGGAATTACGTATGTTGTCATAACAGTTCGACCAGTAAAGATCTTTGTAGAATATGTAGGAGCCAATATGGGCATCCAGGTTCCACTATTGGTTATTGACCGGAGAGGTGTCCCGGTCATGTCTACATAGTTCTCGAACCCATAGGGTCTGCACGCTTAACATTCAATGACGATATAGTATTATATGAGTTATGTGATTTGGTGACCGAATGTTGTTTGGAGTCCCAAATGAGATCACGGACATGACGAGGAGTCTCGAAATGGTCGAGAGGTAAACATTGATATATATAGGACGATGGTATTCGGACACAGAAGTGTTTCGGGGGTATTGGGTACTTATCGGGTCGCCGGAAGGGGTTCCGGGCCCCCCGGCAAAAGATATGGGCCTTATGGGCCAAGAGGGGAAACGCACCAGCCACAAGGGGCTGGTGCGCCCCCCATATGGGCCGGCCTAAGGAGGAGAAGGAAAGGGGAGAAGGGAAAGGTAAGTGTGGATTAGGATTCCCACTTCCTTCCCTCTCTGCCCTCTTTCCTTCTCCCTCCAACAAACATGGCAAGGGGGGGGCGGTCAAGGGCACGAGCCCAAGTAGGATTTGGACCTACTTGGGGCACCCCTTGGCCTCCCCCTCTCCCTCCCACCTATATATATGAGGAGGGCGAGCGCCTATCACACACCATAAAATTTCCTAGCCGTGTGCGGCGCCCCCTCCACCATTTACACCCCGGTCATATTTTCGTAGTGCTTAGGCGAAGCCCTGCGAGGATCACTTCACCATCACTGTCACCACGCCGTCGTGCTGATAGAACTCATCTACTACCTCGATGTCTTGCTGGATCAAGAAGGCGAGGGATGTCACCGAGCTGAACGTGTGCAGAACGCGGTCGTGCATTCGGTACTTGATCGGTTGAAGCGCGAAGAAGTTCGACTACATCAACAGCGTTGAGAAACACTTCCGCTTACGGTCTATGAGGGTACGTAGACACACTCTCCTGCTTGTTTCTGAAGGAAATATGCCCTAGAGGCAATAATAAAGTTGTTATTTATATTTCCTTATATCATGATAAATGTTTATTATTCATGCTAGAATTGTATTAACCGGAAACTTAGTACATGTGTGAATACATAGATAAACAGAGTGTCACTAGTATGCCTCTACTTGACCAGCTCACTGAATCAAATATGGTTAAGTTTCCTAGCCATAGACATGAGTTGTCATTTGATTAAGGGATCACATCATTAGAGAATGATGTGATTGACTTGACCCGTCCATTAGCTTAGCACGATGATCGTTTAGTTTGTTGTTATTGCTTTCTTCATGACTTATACATGTTCCTATGACTGTGAGATTATGCAACTCCCGAATACCGGAGGAACACTTAGTGTGCTATCAAACGTCACAACATAACTGAGTGATTATAAAGATGCTCTACAAGTGTCTTCGTTGGTGTTTGTTGAGTTGGCATAGATCGAGATTAGGAGTTGCCACTCCGATTGTCGGAGAGGTATCTCTGGGCCCTCCCGGTAATGCACGTCACTATAAGCCTTGCAAGCAATGTGACTAATGATTTATTTATGGGATGATGCATTACGGAACGAGTAAAGAGACTTGCCGATAACGAGATTGAACTAGGTATTGAGATACCGAAGATCGAATCTCGGGCAAGTAACATACCGATGACAAAGGGAACAACATATGTTGTTATGCGGTTTGACCGAGAAAGATCTTCGTAGAATATGTGGGATCCAATATGAACATCCAGGTTCCGCTATTGGTTACTGATCGGAGATGAGTCTCGGTCATGTCTACATAGTTCTCGAACCCGTAGGGTCCACACGCTTAACGTTCGATGATGATCGGTATTATGAGTTTATGTGTTTTGATGTAGCGAAGGTAGTTCGGAATCCCTAATGTGATCATGGACATGACGAGGAGTCTCGAAATGGTCGAGACATAAAGATTGATATATTGGAAGGCTACGTTTGGGCACCGGAATGGTTCCGGATGAGTTTGGGCATTTTCCGGAGTACCGGGAGGTTACCGGAACCCCCCGGGGAGTTAATGGGCCTTAATGGGCCAAGGTGCAACAGAGGAGGAGGCGGCCAAGGTGCCCCCCCCCCTCCAAGCCCAATCCGAATTGGAAGGGGGCCGGCCCCCCTTTCCTTCTCTCCCTCTCCCTCTTCCTTCTTCTCCTACTCCAACTAGGGAAGGGGGAAACCTACTCCGACTGGGAGTAGGACTCCCCCCCTTGGGCGTGTCATGAGAGGGCCGGCCCTCCCCTCCTCCACTCCTTTATATACAGGGGAGGGGGCACCCCATAGACACACAAGTTGATTGTTTAGCCATGTGCAGTGCCCCCCTCCATAGATTTCCACCTCATTCATAGCGTTGTAGTGCTTAGGCGAAGCCCTGCGTCGGTTACTTCATCATCACCGTCATCACGCCGCCATGCTGACGAAACTCTTCCTCGGCCTCAGCTGGATCAAGAGTACAAGGGACGTCACCGAGATGAACGTGTGTTGATCGCGGAGGTGCCGTGCGTTCGGCACTTGATCGGTTGGATCGCGAAGACGTTCGACTACATCAACCGCGTTACTTAACGCTTCCGCTTTCGGTCTATGAGGGTACATGGACACACTCTCCCCGCTCGTTGCTATACATAGATAGATCTTGCATGATCGTAGGTAAAATTTTGAAATACTGCGCTCCCCAACAGTGGCATCCGAGCCAGGTCTATGCATAGATGTTATATGCACGAGTAGAACACAAAGAGTTGTGGCCGATAATAGTCATACTGCTTACCAGTATGTCATACTTTGATTTGGCGGTATTGTTGGATGAAGCGGCCCGGACCGACATTACGCATACGCTTACGCGAGACTGGTTCTACCGACGTGCATTGCACACAGGTGGCTGGCGGGTGTCAGTTTCTCCAACTTTAGTTGAATCAGTGTGACTACGCCCAGTCCTTGTTGAAGGTAGCACACTTGATGAAAAATCGTTGTGGTTTTGATTCATAGGTAAGAACGGTTCTTGCTGAGCCCGTAGTAGCCACGTAAAACTTGCAAAAACAAAGTAGAGGACGTCTAACTTCTTTTTGCAGGGCATGTTGCGATGTGATATGGTCAAGACATGATGCTAAATTTTATTGTATGAGATGATCATGTTTTGTAACAGAGTTATCGGCAACTGGCAGGATCCATATGGTTGTCACTTTATTGTATGCAATGCAATCGCCCTGTAATTGTTTTTACTTTATCACTAAGCGGTAGCGATAGTCGTAGAAGCAATAGTTGGCAAGACGACAATGATGTTACGATGGACATCAAGTTGTCGCGCCAGTGACGATGGTGATCAGGATGATGCTTTGGAGATGGACATCAAAGGCACAAGATGATGATGGCCATATCATATCACTTATATTGATTGCATGTGATGTTTATCCTTTATGCATCTTATTTTTCTTAGTTCAGCGGTAGCATTATAAGATGATCTCTCACTAAATTTCAAGGTACAAGTGTTCTCCCTGAGTATGCAACATTGTGGAAGTTCGTCGTGCCGAGACACCACGTGATGATCGGGTGTGATAAGCTCTACGTTCACATACAACAGGTGCAAGCCAGTTTTGCACACGCTGAATACTCGGGTTAAACTTGACGAGCCTAGCATATGCAGATATGGCCTCGGAACACTGAGACCGAAAGGTCGAGCATGAATCATATAGTAGATATGATCAACATAGTGATGTTCACCATTGAAAACTACTCCATCTCATCTGATGACCGGACATGGTTTAGTTGATTTGGATCACGTGATCACTTAGATGATTAGAGGGATGTCTATGTAAGTGGGAGTTCTTAAGTAATATGATTAATTGAACTTTAATTTATCATGGACTTAGTACCTGATAGTATTTTGCATGTCTATGTTGTTGTAGATCAATGGCCCGTGCTACTGTTCCTTCAAATTTTAATGCGTTCCTAGAGAAAGCTAAGTTGAAAGATGATGGTAACAACTATACGGACTGGGTCCATAACTTCAGGATTATCCTCATTGCTGCAGAGAAGAATTACATCCTAGAAGCACCGCTAGGTGCCAGGCCTGCTGCAGATGCTACTGATGACATTAAGAACGTCTGGCAGAGTAAAGCTGATGACTACTCGATAGTTCAGTGTGCCATGCTTTACGGCTTAGAACTGGGACTTCAACGACATTTTGAACGTCTTGGAGCATATGAGATGTTCCAGGAGTTGAAGTTAATATTTCAAGCAAATTCCCGGATTGAGAGATATGAAGTCTCCAATAAATTCTACAGCTGCAAAATGGAGGAGAATAGTTCTGTCAGTGAGCATATACTCAAAATGTCTGGGTATCATAATCACTTGACTCAGCTAGGAGTTAATCTTCCAGTTGATAGTGTCATTGACAGAGTTCTTTAATCACTGCCACCAAGCTACAAGAGCTTCATGATGAACTATAATATGCACAGGATGGATAAGACGATTCCCGAGCTCTTCGCAATGCTAAAGGCTGCGGAGGTAGAAATCAAGAAGGAGCATCAAGTGTTGATGGTCAAAAAGACCACAAGTTTCAAGAAAAAGGGTAAAGGGAAGAAGGGGAACTTCAAGAAGAACGGCAAGCAATTTGCTGATCAAGTGAAGAAGCCCACGTATGGACTTAAGCCTGAGACTGAGTGCTTCTTCTGCAAAGGGACTGGTCACTGGAAGCAGAACTACCCCAAGTATTTGGCGGATAAGAAGGATGACAAGGTGAACAAAGGTATATGTGATATACATGTTATTGATGTGTACCTTACTAATGCTCGCAGTAGTGCCTGGGTATTTGATACTGGTTCTGTTGCTAATATTTGCAACTCGAAACAGGGACTACGGAGTAAGTGAAGATCGGCTAAGGACGAGGTGAAGATGCGCATGGGAAATGGTTCCAAAGTCGATGTGATCGTCGTCGGCACGCTACCTCTACATCTACCTTCGGGATTAGTTTTAGACCTGAATAATTGTTATTTGGTGCCAGCGTTAAGCATGAACATTATATCTGGATCTTGTTTGATGCGAGATGGTTATTCATTTAAATCCGAGAATAATGGTTGTTCTATTTATATGAGTAATATCTTTTATGGTCATGCACCCTTGAAGAGTGGTCTATTTTTGTTGAATCTCGATAGTAGTGACATACATAGTCATAATATTGAATGCAAAAGATGCAGAGTTGATAATGATAGTGCAACTTATTTGTGGCACTGTCGTTTGGGTCATATAGATGTAAAGCGCATGAAGAAACTCCATTCTGATGGACTTTTGGAATCACATGATTATGAATCATTTGGTACTTGCGAACCATGCCTCATAGGAAAGATGACTAAAACTCCATTCTCTGGAACGATGGAGCGAGCAACAGATTTATTGGAAATCATACATACTGATGTATGTGGTCCAATGAATATTGAGGCTCGCGGCGGGTATCGTTATTTTCTGACCTTCACAGATGATTTGAGCAGATATGGGTATATCTACTTGATGAAACATAAGTCTGAAACATTTGAAAAGTTCAAAGAATTTCAGAGTGAAGTGGAAAATCATCGTAAAAAGAAAATAAAGTTTCCGTGGTCTGATCATGGAAGAGAATATTTGAGTTACGAGTTTGGTCTTCATTTGAAACAATGCGGAATAGTTTCACAACTCACACCGCCCGGAACACCACAGCGTAATGGTGTGTCCGAACATCGTAACTGCACTTTATTAGATATGGTGTGATCTATGATGTCTCTTAATGATTTTTTGCTATCGTTTTGGGGTTATGCTTTAGAGACGGCTGCATTCACGTTAAATAGGGCACCATCTAAATCCGTTGAGACGACACCTTATGAACTGTGGTTTGGCAAGAAACCCAAGTTGTCGTTTCTTAAAGTTTGGGCTTGCGATGCTTATCTGAAAAAGCTTCAACCTGATAAGCTCGAACCCAAATCAGAGAATGTGTCTTCATAGGATACCCAAAGGAGACTCTTGGGTATACCTTCTATCACAGATCCGAAGGCAAGACATTCGTTGCTAAGAATGGATCCTTTCTAGCGAAGGAGTTCCTCTCGAAAGAAGTGAGTGGGAGGAAAGTAGAACTTGATGAGATAACTGTACCTGCTCCCTTATTGGAAAGTAGTTCATCACAGAAATCAGTTTATGTGACTCCTACACCAATTAGTGAGGAAGCTAATGATGATCATGTAACTTCAGATCAAGTTACTACCGAACCTCGTAGGTCAACCAGAGTAAGATCCGCACCAAAGTGGTACGGTAATCCGGTTCTGAAGGTCATGTTACTTGACCATGACGAATCTATGAACTATGAGGAAGCGATGATGAGCCCAGATTCCGCAAAATAGCTTGAGGCCATGAAATTTGAGATGGGATCCATGTATGAGAACAAAGTGTGGACTTTGGTTGACTTGCCCGATGATCGGCAAGCCATAGAGAATAAATGGATCTTCAAGAAGAAGACTGACGCTGATGGTAACATTACTATCTACAAAGCTCGACTTGTTGCGAAAGGTTTTCGACAAGTTCAAGGAATTGACTACGATGAGACCTTCTCACCCGTAGCGATGCTTAAGTCCGTCCGAATCATGTTAGCAATTGCCGCATTTTATGATTATGAAATTTGGCAAATGGATGTCAACATCGCATTCCTGAATGGATTTCTGGAAGAAGAGTTGTATATGATGCAACCCAAAGGTTTTATCAATCCAAAGGATGCTAACAAAGTGTGCAAGCTCCAGCGATCCATTTATGGACTGGTGCAAGCATCTCGGAGTTGGAATAAACGTTTTGATAGTGTGATCAAAGCATATGGTTTTATAGACTTTTGGAGAAGCCTATATTTACAAGAAAGTGAGTGGGAGCTCTGTAGCATTTCTAATATTATATGTGGATGACATTGTTGATTGGATATGATATAGAATTTCTGGATAGCATAAAAGGATACTTGAACAAGAGTTTTTCAATGAAAGGCCTCGGTGAAGCTGCTTATATATCGGGCATCAAGATCTGTAGAGATAGATCAAGATGCTTGATTGGACTTTCACAAAGCACATACCTTGATAAAGTTTTCAAGAAGTTCAAAATGGATTAAGCAAAGAAAGGGTTCTTGCTTGTGTTACAAGGTGTGAAGTTGAGTCAGACTCAATGCCCGACCACTGCAGAAGATAAAGAGAAAATGAAAGTCATTCCCTATGCTTCAGCCATAGGTTCTATCATGTATGCAATGTTGTGTACCAGACCTGATGTGTGCCTTGCTATTAGTCTAGCAGGGAGGTACCAAAGTAATCCAGGAGTGGATCACTGGACAACGGTCAAGAACATCCTGAAAAGGACTAAGTATATGTTTCTCGTTTATGGAGGTGACAAAGAGCTCGTCGTAAATGGTTACGTCGATGCAAGCTTTGACACTGATCCGGATGACTCAAAGTCACAAACCGGATACGTATTTATATTGAACGGTGGAGCTATCAGTTGGTGCGGTTCTAAGCAAAGCGTCGTGGCGGGATCTACGTGTGAAGCGGAGTACATAGCTGCTTGATACGTCTCCGTCGTATCTACTTTTCCAAACACTTTTGCCCTTGTTTTGGACTCTAACTTGCATGATTTGAATGGAACTAACCCGGACTGACGCTGTTTTCAGCAGAATTGCCATGGTGTTATTTATGTGCAGAAACAAAAGTTCTCAGAATGACTTGAAACTCCACGGAACTTATTTTTGAAAAATAGAAATAATAGTGGCAAAAGAATCAAGGTCAAGGGGCCCACCACCTATCTACGAGGGTGGGGGAGCGCCTGCCCCCCCCCCCTCCCCCCTGGGCGCGCCCCCTGCCTCGTGGGCCCCCTGACGCTCCACCGACCTCAAGTCCAACTCCATATATTCGCGTTCGGGGAGAAAAAAATCAGAGAGAAAGATTCATCGCGTTTTACGATACGGAGCCGCCGCCAAGCCCTAAACTCTCTCGGGAGGGCTGATCTGGAGTACGTTCGGGACTCCGGAGAGGGGAATCTGTCGCCGCCGTCATCATCAACCATCCTCCATCACCAATTTCATGATGCTCACCGCCGTGCGTGAGTAATTCCATCGTAGGCTCGCTGGACGGTGATGGGTTGGATGAGATTTATCATGTAATCGAGTTAGTTTTGTTAGGGTTTGATCCCTAGTATCCACTATGTTACGAGATTGATGTTGCTATGACTTTTCTATGCTTAATGCTTGTCACTAGGGCCCGAGTGCCATGATTTCAGATCTGAACCTATTATGTTTTCATGAATATATGTGAGTTTTTGATCCTATCTTGCAAGTCTATAGTCACCTACTATGTGTTATGATCCGGCAACCCCGAAATGACAATAATCGGGACCACTCCCGGTGATGACCATAGTTTGAGGAGTTCATGTATTCACTATGAGTTAATGCTTTGGTCGGGTACTTTATTAAAAGGAGGACTTAATATCCCTTAGGTTCCGTTAGGACCCCGCTGCCACGGGAGGGTAGGACACAAGATGTCATGCAAGTTCTTTTCCATAAGCACGTATGACTATATTCGGAATACATGCCTACATTACATTGATGAATTGGAGCTAGTTCTGTGTCACCCTATGTTATGATTGTTACATGATGAACTGCATCTGGCATAATTCTCCATCACCGATCCAATGCCTACGAGATTTTCACATATTGTTCCCCGCTTATTTACTTTTCAGTTGCTACTGTTATAATCACTACAAAACCCAAAAATATTACTTTTGCTATCGTTACCGTTACTTCCATATTACTTTGCTACTAAATACTTTGCTGCAGATATTAAGTTATCCAGGTGTGGTCGAATTGAGAACTCAGTTGCTAATACTTGAGAATATTCTTTGGCTCCCCTTGTGTCGAATCAATAAATTTGGGTTGAATACTCTACCCTCGAAAACTGTTGCGATCCCCTGTACTTGTGGGTTATAAAGACTATTTTCTGGCGCTGTTGCCGGGAAGCATAGCTCTATTCTTTGAGTCACTTGGGATTTATATCTGCTGGTCACTATGAAGAACTTGAAAGACGAGAAAACAAAAATTTATCCCTCAACTACGAGGGGAGGTAAGGAACTGCCATCTAGCTCTGCACTTGATTCACCTTCTGTTTTGAGTATGCTTGCGACACCTAAACCTACTTCTGCTATTCACTCTGATATGTCGCATGTTATTGATGATGCCACATCTGCTATGCATGATACTTATGATGAAACTACTTCTATGCTTGATACTACTGTGCCACTTGGTGAATTTCTTGATGAACAACTTGCTAGGGCTAGAGAGAATGAAATTATTGAAACTGATAATTTTGATGATAGTGATGATGAAGGCTCTCCCAATAAATATAAGTTGCCTGTTGTGCCTAAGGGCTATGTTATGGATGAAGAAACTAAAAGAGACTTTCTTGCTTACAATGATAGAACTGATCTTAAGAAATTATTAGCTAAGCTTAAACGAAAAACTCTGAATGCTAGAATGAAATATGATCCTGCTTATGCTACTTCACCTATCTTTGTTACTGATAAGGATTATTAATTCTCCATTGATCCTGATATAATTACTTTGGTTGAATCTAATCCTTTCTATGGTTATGAATCTCAAACTGTTATGGCACATCTTACTAAATTAAATGATATAGCCACCCTGTTCACTAATGATGAGAGAACTCGCTACTTTTATATCCTTAAAATATTTCCGTTCTCATTAAAGGGTGATGCTAAGATATGGTTTAATTCTCTTGATCTTGGTTGTGTGCATAGTCCCCAGGATATGATTTATTACTTCTCTGCTAAATATTTCCCTGCTCATAAGAAACAAGCTACTTTAAGGGATATATATTTTTTTTTGCAAATTGAAGAAGAGAGTCTCCCACAAGCTTGGCGGAGGCTTCTCCAATTACTTAATGCCTTGCCTGATCATCCTCTCAAGAAAAATTAAATACTTGATATCTTTATAATGGACTAACCGATGCTTCCAGAGATTACCTGGATAGTTGTGTTGGTTCTGTTTTCAGGGAAAGAACACCGGATGAAGCTGAAATTCTATTGAATAATATGTTGACAAATGCAAATAATTGGACACTTCCTGAGCCAACTCCTGAGCCTATTCGTAAACCAACTCCGAAGAAAAGGGGTGTTCTATTTCTCAGTCCTGAAGATATGCAAGAGGCGAAGAAATCTATGAAAGAGAAGGGTATTAAAGCTGAAGATGTTAAGAATTTACCTCCTATTGAAGAAATACATGGTCTTAATTTACCGCCTGTTGAAGAAATACATGATTTTAATCCATCACCTATTGAAGAAACTCATGGTCTTGATAACCCGACACAGGTAGTAAAGGTAAATTCTCTCTATAGATTTGATGAAGGTGATATTCCTCACTATAAGTCTGTTAGACAGTGCTTAGATGAGTTTGACAATTTTATAGTTAAATAAGAAAACTTCAATGCTTATTTTGGTAGAGAATTGAAATGTAATTATTATATGCTTGAACACTTGAGTAATTACATGGCTAATGTTAAAGGTGAACTTAAACTCATTAGTAAACATGCTTCTATGGTCACCACTCAAGTAGAACAAGTACTTAAAGCTCAGAATGATTTGCTCAATGAATTTAATAGTAAGAAAAATGACTATGCTGTTAGAGTGGCTACTAGAACTGGTAAAATGACTCAGGAACCTTTGTATCCTGAAGGCCACCCTAAAAGAATTGAATAAGATTCTCAGAGAAATAATATAGATGCACCCAGTCCTTCTAAAAAGAAGAAAAAGAAAAATGATAGGACTTTGCATGCTTCTAATGAACCTATTACTGAACACCCTGAGAATTCAAATGATATTTCTATTTCTGATGTTGAAACACAATCTGGTAATGAACATGAACCTAGTGATAATGTTAATGATGATGTTCATGATGATGCTCAACCTAGTAATGATAATGATGTAGAAATTGAACCTGTTGTTGATCTTGATAACCCACAATCAAAGAATCAATGTTATGATAAGAGAGACTTTGTTGCTAGGAAACACGGTAAGGAAAGAGAACCTTGGGTTCAAAAACCTATGCTTTTTCCTCCTAAACCATCCAAGAAAAAGGATGATGAGGATTTTGAGTGCTTTGCTGAAATGATTAGACCTATGTTTTTGCGTATGTGATTAACTGATATGCTCAAAATGAATCCTTATGCCAAGTATATATAAATTGTTACTAATAAAAGAAAGATACCGAAAGCTGAAATTTCCACCATGATTGCTAATTACACTTTTAAGGGTGGAATATCTAAGAAACTAGGAGATCCAGGAGTACCCACTATACCATGCTCCATTAAAAGAAATTATGTTAAAACTACTTTATGTGATCTTGGAGCCGGTGTTAGTGTTATGCCTCTCTCTTTATATCGTAGACTTGACTTGAATAAGTTGACACCTACTAAAATATCTTTGCAAATGGTTGATAAATCAACTTCTATACCTGTCAGTATTTGTGAGGATGTGCCTGTTGTGGTTGCAAACGTTACTATTTTAACGGACTTTGTTATTCTTGATATTCCCGAGGATGATAGTATGTCTCTTATTCTTGGAAGACCCTTTTTGAATACTGCAGGGGCTGTTATCGATTGCAACAAAGGCAATGTCACTTTTCATGTTAATGGTAATGAGCATACGGTACTCTTTCCGAGGAAACAACCTCAAGTCCACAGTATCAATTCTATTGGAAAAGTTCCATCGATTATTTTTGGAGGTTTTGAATTTCCTATACCTACTGTTAAAAAGAAATATGATATTCTTATTATTGGGGATGTGCATATCCCCATTGAGGTAACATAGTGTTATTCAAAATTTCTCCGGTTCCATGTTATTCGGAATGAGTTTGTTAACAAGACTTGATCAAACTTGTTGGTGGATTCCTTTTGATGAGCATGAGATGGAGGAAACTAGAAAGCACAACCTTCTGTACCCTTCTTTTACTTTCTGTTATTAAGTTGAAATAAAGCAAGTATTTTTCCTGTCTGTTTTCTGAATTATCCGTGCAATATAAAAATACCCCGAAAATAAAAGTTCTCCAAATGCCCCGAAAATGAAATATGTTTTTTCTAGAATATTTGAGAATATATGGCACTGAGAACACAGCAGGGGAGCAACCACCTGGCCACGAGGGTGGAGGGCGCGCCCACCCCCTGGGCGCGCCCCCCTGTCTCGTGGGCCCACGGTGGCTCCCCTCCACTTATTCCTGCACCCACACACTTCTTCCTCCCAAAAAATCACCATCCAGCTCAAGCACGAGTTCTAGCTCATTTTGCTGCGATTTTCGATCTCTTTGCTCAAAGCACCTCTCACAAAACTGCTTTAGGGGATTGTTCCTTGGTATGTGACTCCTCCATTGGTCCAATTAGTTTTTGTTCTAGTGCTTTATTCATTGCAAATTTGTGCTGCCTAGGTGACCATGTTCTTGAGCTTGCATGTCAAATTTATATGGTTCCAAGTAGTTCTAATGCATGATATAGGCTCTAGGCACTTGTAGGAGTAGTTGCTATCAATTTTGTTGAGCTTGGTTCACTTTTATTTGAAGTTACTAAAAATTTCAAGAAATTTTCAGATGAAGAAATATGTTTAGGAAAATGTACCAAGGTGGTCCTTCAAGGAAGCAAGGACCCAGGCTTGCAATGCGTGATGCTGATGATGAGCCGCCAAAGAACGCTCCCGTGTGGCCTTATGAATGGCCTTCAGAGGACTTCATGGATCGATCAGGAATTAAGGAAGAATTTAACGCATACTTGCATAACGCTGATCTTGTGAGCTTCGAGGCAGAAAAGTGCCCCCAGTACCACTATCTCACTAGGTCCTTTGTGAGGAGGTTTGAATTTTCATCTTCATGTAATTCTCAAACTGTCCTTTTTGATCTTTATGAAAATTCTTATACTATGGACTTAGAGGATTTTACCACTGCTTGCAAAATTCCACAACGGGGTAGTGCTAGTGAACCCCGCAAATCTAAATTTAGAGATTTTCTTGCTAGTAAATGTGGGGAATCTAGATACATAGCACAAGCTACCATAGGGAGCATTCATTTTCCTACTATACATTATTTTGCTCTCTTCATAGGTAGGTGCATAAATGGTAAGGATGAAGCATGTCATATGTGTGTCCCTGACCTCAGTGTTCTCAGGAGCGTTGTGTTAGGAGATAAACATTATAATTTGGGAGCCATTGTTGCACGTAGGTTGCATAATAATAGATTTACTGGAGATTTCTCTGGTGGAATTTATGCAACCCGTATAGCTAATTTTCGTGGTATAGCCATACGTGAGGATGATATTGAGTTGCCTCCTACTTACTTGGATTATGAGGCTATGGTTCGTCATCATTTTTTTGAGAGGAACGATCAGTTCCTCCAGTACCGACTAATCTTTGACAGACGATGCACCTACCACGTTGCTCTCCCTGCTTCTACTTTCTTTGACTTTCAGGCAAAGGGGAGATATTACATAACCAGAGAGGAGGCGGAAGAGTATAAGAGGAGAGCTGAGATAGCTCGCCTCCAAGCTGCAGCACACGATGCGATGACTGTTGCATCTCAGTACGACCCCAGCTATAACTTTGGATATCTGCCAGGCCATCTGTGGCAATAAACCAACTTAGGCCAAACGCCTAAGCTTGGGGGAGTACGTATTTCTCACCGACATTACATATATGTTCACACACTCATTGCTAGATGTCGGTGCTCATAATTTTTCACTGTAAATATCCATGCTAGTTTATTTCCTTTTTATGCTTTCTTCTTGTGTGTTTGATAAACCTTAAGAAAAATCAAAAAAATTAGTTATAGCTTTTAGATAGTTTACTTTTCTTGATGTAGTAGTAATAATTAAAAGAAAATCCAAAAAGATTTCCTGTTCTTCTTTTGCTTGTTGGGAGCTTTCCTGTGTAAACAGTTTTATTGCTTTTCTTTTCTTTGGGGGTCGATAGGAGAAGACCATGATTAAATTTTTGAAGTGGCTCTTATATGAATTATTGTTGATTTAACCAAGAGCCCATATTGCCTTGTCTTCTCCTGTTTATTGAATGCTCGCAGATTCCAGCTTAGTTCAATGCACGTGCACTATTATTATTATTCCATCGTTTGGTCGTGCAAGTGAAAGGCAATTATGATGATATATGATGGACTGATTGAGATGAGAGAAGCTGGTATGAACTCGACCTCTCTTTTTTTTGTAAATATGATTAGTTCATCGTTCCTGATTCAGCCTATTATGAATAAACATGTTTGCAATGACAATTAGAGATTATAGTTGCTTATGCCATGCTTTATTAGCTATGAGTTATAATGGTTTACCTTGCATGCCAACATGCTATTAAAATGGTTGTGATGTGGTATAGCGGGGTGGTATCCTCCTTTGAATGATTTAAGTGACTCGACTTGGCACATGTTCACACATGTAGTTGAAACAAATCAACATAGCCTTCACGATATTTATGTTCATGGTGGATTATATCCTACTCATGCTTGCACTCAGTGTATATTAATTTTAATGCATGTTCATGACGGTTGTCGCTCTCTAGTTGGTCGCTTCCCAGTCTTTTGCTAGCCTTCACTTGTACTAAGCGGGAATACTGCTTTTGCATCCAATCCCTTAAACCCCAAAGTTATGCCATATGAGTTCACTATACCTTCCTATATATGCGGTATCTACCTGCCGTTCCAAGTAAATTTGTATGTGCCAAACTCCAAACCTTCAAATGAAATTATGTTTTGTATGCTCGAATAGCTCATGTATCAACTAGGGCTGTCCGTATCGTCCATGCTAGGCGGGTTATTCTCAAGAAGAGTGGACTCTGCTCCTCACTCACGAGAAAATGGCTGGTCACCGGGATGCCTAGTCCCATGCTTTATGCAACTCAAATCAAATTAATTGCAAACAAAACTCCCCCGGGGCTGTTGCTAGTTGGAGGCACTCGTTGTTTCGAGCAAGCCATGGATTGATGCTTGTTGGTGGAGGGGGAGTATAAACTTTACCATTATGTTTGGGAACCTCCTATAATGTGTGTAGCATGGAAGATATCGCCATCTCTTGGTTGTTATGTTGACAATGAAAGTATACCGCTCAAAATATTATTAATATCTATTTCAAAATCGAGCTCTGGCACCTCTACAAATCCCTGCTTCCCTCTGCGAAGGGCCTATCCATTTACTTTTATGTTGAGTCATCACTCTCTTATTAAAAGCACCAGCTGGAGAGCACCGCTGTCATTTGCATCCATTACTATTAATTTATATTGGGTATGACTATGATTGGATCTCTTTTACCATGAATTACAATGTTTAGTTAGTCCTTGATCTTTAAAGGTGCTCTGCATTTATGTTTTGCGGTCTCAGAAAGGGCTAGCGAGATACCATCTTGTTATATCATATCATGATTGTTTTGAGAAAGTGTTCTCATCCGAGATTTATTATTATTGCTTGATAGTTGATTATGCCATTGACATGAGTAAACATGAGACCTAAATGTTATTGTGAATATGGTTAGTTATAATCTTTGCTGAAAACTTGAATGTATTTACAACAACAAGAGCAAACAGAGTTTGTAGAAGTTTTTCTTTATCACTTTCAGTTTATCAACTGAATTGCTTGAGGACAAGCAAAGGTTTAAGCTTGGGGGAGTTGATACGTCTCCGTCGTATCTACTTTTCCAAACAATTTTGCCCTTGTTTTGGACTCTAACTTGCATGATTTCAATGGACCTAACCTGGACTGACGTTGTTTTCAGCAGAATTGCCATGGTGTTATTTATGCGCAGAAACAAAAGTTCACGGAATAACCTGAAACTCCACGGAACTAATTTTTTGAAAATATAAATAATAGTGGTGAAAGAATCAAGGCCAGGGGGCCCACCACCTGTCCACGAGGGTGGGGGCGCGCCCCCTGCCTCGTGCGCCCCCTAACGCTCCACCGACCTCAACTCCAACTCCATATATTCGTGTTTGGGGAGAAAAAATTAGAGAGAAAGATTCATCGCGTTTTACGATACGGAGCCGCCGCCAAGCCCTAAACTCTCTCGGGAGGGCTGATCTAGATTCTGTTCGGGGCTCCGGAGAGGGGAATCCGTCGGTGTCGTCATCATCAACCATCCTCCATCACCAATTTCATGATGCTCACCGCCGTGCGTGAGTAATTCCATCGTAGGCTTGCTGGACGGTGATGGGTTGGATGAGATTTATCATGTAATCGAGTTAGTTTTGTTAGGATTTGATCCCTAGTATCCACTATGTTACGAGATTGATGTTGCTATGACTTTGCTATGCTTAATGCTTGTCACTAGGGCCCGAGTGCCATGATTTCAGATCTGAACCTATTATGTTTTCATGATTATATGTGGGTTCTTGATCCTATCTTGCAAGTCTATAGTCACCTACTATGTGTTATGATCCGGCAACCCCGAAGTGACAATAATCAGGACCACTTGATGACCATAGTTTGAGGAGTTCATGTATTCACTATGTGTTAATGCTTTGGTCTGGTACTCTATTAAAAGGAGGCCTTAATATCCCTTAGTTTCCGTTAGGACCCCGCTGCCACGGGAGGGTAGGACAAAAGATGTCATGCAAGTTCTTTTCCATAAGCACGTATGACTATATTCGGAATACATGCCTACATTACATTGATGAATTGGAGCTAGTTCTGTGTCACCCTATGTTATGATTGTTACATGATGAACCGCATCCGGCATAATTCTCCATCACCGATCAAATGCCTACAACTGCTTCGGAAGCAGCAAATGAAGGAGTCTGGATGAATGAGTTCATATCCGATCTAGGTGTCATACCTAGTGCATCGGGTTCAATGAATATCTTTTGTGGCAATACTGGTGCAATTGCCTTGGCAAAGGAATCCAGATTTCATAAGAGAACCAAGCACATCAAGAGACACTTCAGTTCCATCCGCGATCAAGTCAAGGAGGGAGACATTGAGATTTGCAAGATACATACGGATCTGAATGTTGCAGACCCGTTGAGTAAGCCTCTATCACGAGCAAAACATGATCAGCATCAAGGCTCCATGGGTGTTAGAATCATTACTGTGTAATCTAGATTATTGACTCTAGTGCAAGTGGGAGACTGAAGGAAATATGCCCTAGAGGCAATAATAAAGTTGCTATTTATATTTCCTTATATCATGATAAATGTTTATTACTCATGCTAGAATTGTATTAACCGGAAACTTAGTACATGTGTGAATACATAGACAAACAGAGTGTCACTAGTATGCCTCTACTTGACTAGCTTGTTGAATCAAAGATGGTTAAGTTTCCGAGCCATAGACATGAGTTGTCATTTGATTAACGGGATCACATCATTAGAGAATGATGTGATTGAGTTGACCCGTCCATTAGCTTAGCATGATGATTGTTTAGTTTGTTGCTATTGCTTTCTTCATGACTTATACATGTTCCTATGACTATGAGGTTATGCAACTCCCAAATACCGGAGGAACACTTAGTGTGCTATCAAACATCACAACGTAACTGGATGATTATAAAGATGCTCTACAAGTGTCTCCGATGGTGTTTGTTGAGTTGGCATAGATCGAGATTTGGATTTGTCACTCCGATTGTCAGAGAGGTTTCTCTAGACCCTCTCGGTAATGCACATCACTATAAGCCTTGCAAGCAATGTGATTAATGAGTTAGTTACGGGATCATGCATTACGGAACGAGTAAAGAGACTTGCCGGTAACGAGATTGAACTAGGTATTGAGATACCGACGATCGAATCTCGGACAAGTAACATACCGATGACAAAGGGAACAACGTATGTTGTTATGCGGTTTGACCGATAAAGATCTTCATAGAATATGTGGGAGCCAATATGAACATCTAGGTTCCTCTATTGGTTATTGACCGGAGATGAGTCTCGGTCATGTCTACATAGTTCTCGAACCCATAGGGTTCGCACGCTTAACGTTCGATGACGATCGTTATTATGAATTTATGTGTTTTAATGTACCGAAGGTAGTTAGAAGTCCCAAATGTGATCACGGGCATGACGAGGAGTCTCGAAATGGTCGAGACATAAAGATCAATATATTGGAAGGCTATGTTTGGACACCGTAATTGTTCCGGATGAGTTCAGGCATTTTCCGGAGTACCGGGAGGTTACCGGAACCCCCCGGGGAGTTAATGGGCCTTAATGGGCCAAGGTGGACGAGATGGGGAGGCGGCCAAGGTGCCCCCCCCCAATCCTAATCCGAATTGGGAGGGGGGTAGGCCCCCCTTTCCTTCTCTCCCTCTCCCTCTTCCTTCTTCACCTACTCCAACTAGGGAAGGGGGAAACCTACTCCTACTGGGAGTAGGACTCCCCCCCTTGGGCGCGCCATGAGAGGGCCATCCCTCCCCTCCTCCACTCCTTTATATACGGGGGAGGGGGGCACCCCATAAGCACACAAGTTGATTGTTTAGCCGTGTGCGGTGCCCCCTCCACAGATTGCCACCTCGGTCATATCGTTGTAGTGCTTAGGCAAAGCCCTGCGTCAGTAACTTCATCATCACCGTCATCACACCATCATGCTGATGAAACTCTCCCTCGGCCTCAGCTGGATCAAGAGTACAAGGGACGTCACTGAGCTGAACATGTGCAGATCGCGGAGGTGCCGTGCGTTCGGTACTTGATCGGTTGGATCGCGAAGACGTTCGACTACATCAACCGCGTTACTTAACGATTTCGCTTTCGGTCTATGAGGGTACGTGGACACACTCTCCCCGCTCGTTGCTATGCATCACATAGATAGATCTTGCGTGATCGTAGGTAAAATTTTGAAATACTGCGTTCCCCAATAGTTGTTATGGATCTCCATGGATAGATCATTGTGTGTGCGTAGAATTTTTTTTGTTTTCCATGCAACGATTCCCAACAGTCACGTTAGTAAAATAGTGGACTAATGGAGGTAGAGCAGATTTCATCTCTAGTTCATTAGTATTGATGACTGACGTCTAGTACACAACTTTTTCCTTGTAGGCACTGTTGGGTCTCCAAGCACAGAGTTTTCCAGGACAGCAAAAAAAATCCTAAAGTGGATGACCTAAGATTTATCAATCTGTGGGAGGTGTAGGATGAAGATGGTCTCTCTCAAACAACCCTGCAACCAAATATAAGAAATCTCTTGTGTCCCCAACACACCCAATACCGTTGTCAATTGTATAGGTGCACTAGTTTGGCGAACAGATGGTGATACAAGCGTAATATTAATGGTAGAAATAGGTTTTTATAATCTGAACAATTAAAAAACAGCAAGGTAGCAAGTAACAAAAAACGAGCAAAAGATGTCTCGATGCTTAGAAACAAGGCCTAGGGTTCATACTTTCACTAGTGCAATCTCTGAATGTTACAAACATAATTAAATCATATGATAATCTCTCCAAGTGCAGTAAAGAATCACTCCAAATATTCTATTCTTATTGGAGAAAGTAAGATGAAATCGCGTAGGTAGTAAACCACCTCAAAATTGTGTTTCCAACCAATACATTGAACTACCCCCAAAGTGTCACGAATAGTTCTAGAGATCGTACTACAACAACACCATATGATACACATCAATCAACTCTTATGTCACCTGGGTTACCCCAATGTCACCACGGGAATCCCGAGCGAGACATGCATCAAGTGACCTCAAATCCAAGAATATTCAATACAACAAAAATGAAACCTCAAAGAGCAAGACTCAACTCACCACAAAAGAGATAGAGGGGAAGAACATCATAAGATCCAACTATACTGATAAAGCTCATGATACATCAAAATCGTGTCAAATAAAGAACACAAGAGAAAGAGATCAAACACATAGTTACTAGTACAAACCCTCAGCCCCGAGGATGAACTACTCATGCATCACCATGGAAGCAGCAAGGTTGATGAAGATGGCCTCCGTGAACATGCCGGTTTCAAACCAAGCAATTGGATCATGAGCCATCGACTTAGCACTTTGGATGGCAAAGAGAATGATGATTGGGGTTTATAAGGGAAGACAGAAAGTACAGGAAAGTCTCACACCGACGAGGGTAATGTTAGATAATGGAGAGGCCTTATGATCGATGTCAATATGAGGAGTAGGGATTGCCATGCAATAGATGCACTAGAGCTATAAGTGTATGAAAGATCTCTATATGAAACTAAGTGTGTGTGCATCCAACTTGCTTGCTGATACGTCTCCAAGTATCTACTTTTCCAAACACTTTTGCCCTTGTTTTGGACTCTAACTTGCATGATTTGAATGAAACTAACCCGGACTGACGATGTTTTCAGCAGAACTACCATGATGTTGTTTTATGTGTAGAAAAGAAAAGTTCTCGGAATGTCCTGGAAATCCATGGAGGCACTTTTTGGAATTTATAAGAATTATTGGGTGAAAGAAATACACCAGGGCCCCCTGGACTTCCTCCGACCTCAACTCCAACTCCATATATTCCTTCGGGGAGAAAAAAATCAGAGAGAAAGTTCCATCGCGTTTCACGACACGGAGCCGCCGCCAAGCCCTAATCTCTCTCGGGAGGGCTGATCTGGAGTCCGTTCGGGGCTTCGGAGAGGGGGATTCATCGCCGTCGTCATCATCAACCATCCTCCATCACCAATTTCATGATGCTCACCGCCGTGCGTGAGTAATTACATCATAGGCTTGCTGGACGGTGATTGGTTGGATGAGATTTACCATGTAATCAAGTTAGTTTTGTTAGGGTTTGATCCCTAGTATCCACTATGTTCTAAGATTGATGTTGCTATGACTTTGCTATGCTTAATGCTTGTCACTAGGGCCCGAGTGCCATGATTTCAGATCTGAACCTATTATGTTTTCATGAATATATGTGTGTTCTTTATCCTATCTTGCAAGTCTATAGTCACCTATTATGCGTTATGATCGGACAACCCCGAAGTGACAACAATCGGGATACTTCTCGGTGATGACCGTAGTTTGAGGAGTTCATGTATTCACTATGTGCTAATGCTTTGTTCCGGTTCTCTATTAAAAGGAGGCCTTAATATCCCTTAGTTTCCGTAAGGACCCCGCTGCCACGGGAGGGTAGGACAAAAGACATCATACAAGTTCTTTTCCATAAGCACGTATGACTATTTACGGAATACATGCCTACATTACATTGATGAATTGGAGCTAGTTCTATATCACCCTATGTTATAACTATTGCATGAGGAATCGCATCCGGCATAATTATCCATCATTGATCCATTGCCTACGAGCTTTTCATATATTGTTCTTCGCTTATTTACTTTTCCGTTGCTACTGTTACAACTACTACAAAAACTGGAACATTGTAATAGAGAAGCGAACAAATTTTGGGCGATGGCGACTCCCACCCTCCCACCCTCCCAAGGCGATTCCCATGGTGACTCCCTACCCTAGCCACCCTCCCCGGCGTCAACAATGGACGGCCTCCTCCATTGGGATTTCTCCCCCGGCCTCAAGGTCGAGGGCAGGTGCGTGCTCCTTTGGATCTACGGTTCACTTCGTCCCCAACCCTCACTCCAAGGAGTTCTTCCTTGAAGTTTCTTTCTCCTCGGCCTCTTTTCCTCTCTCGGTGGAATCTGTGGGTTTGGCTCTTCAATCATGCATTGGTGGCATCAGTGATGGTTTCAATGTGCTGCGTTTGGGGGATCGTCGTTTCCGGTTTTCGGTGGCATCTAATCGGGTTGGACATTTTATTTATGGCCTCCATGAGCGCATATGGCCGGACTTCATTTGCCATTTCCATCTACATCGAGGTGCTCATGCTCATGTTCAATCATGTGGATGGAATGCTGATTCTGAGTTGAATGATCTAGCCTCGTCACCTGGCCCGGCTATCAAGTCTAAATGGCTAGCATCAAAATCCGCGGCAATTTCTGATCCGGTCTCTCTTGCGGTGTTTGACAAGTTTGGGCTTACCATCACGCCGACGGCGAGACATTCTGGCGACGGTGAAGCAATAGATCTCAATATTGGCAGGTTATCTTTTCCGATTTCTCGGGATTCTGATCAATGTCTTCGCCTCGGATCTGTTAACTTGCCTATCCGGCCGGCTTTCTCGGATCAGTTACCATCATTTCAGGGCAATCGGTATATGCAGGACTTATGGGATTCCATTCCCACTGATAAGCTACTTCATATCTTAGATGGATGGCAAGCTGGCTACGACAATGATAGTGTACGTATAATGGTTGATATTCGTTCTGTGCCAACCAAGGACTATATTTATAATCAGCTTCAACATTTCCCACAATGTGATCGTTTTGGTCACTTGGAATCGTTGTGCACGGGGTTTTTTTGCCAGCGTTGCGGTGACACTACTGGAAATTGTCCTTGCATACCACCAAGGATTGATACTGTGGTGCAAGAGTCCTCACGTCATGTGCCATGCACTCTGGGCCGGCCTAACAAGTTCAATTGCTCTGCTTGCCTGGCATTGGGCCACCGTTCCGTGGACTGCCATGGGCTCATTAGATGTCCGTTTTGTATGCATATAGGACACAGGGCCCGCAAGCCTACTATGTGTTCTAAGCTCCCCAAACTTTGCTGGGCACCGACCATACCCCACGAGTCCGTATCTAATGGGATCTTACCCAACAGTGCATCAGGATCTTCTATGGTAGGTAATCATATGGTGGTTCATGCTACACGCAGAAAACGGGACCCGAGGGCACACCTTGTTTGGATTCGGAAGCAAAGGATCCCGCTTCCTTCGGACGTGGCACCTCCCCATTTCTCGACGATACGCCTCCCTTCTGTAGGAGTAATCACGTCCGCCTGCCAAAACCCCCAATCCGGTGTTCAGTCGTCCACCTCGAGTTTGACAACCCCGCAGCACTTGCCCACGCACAAAACCACCGTTTGCTCATCCTCGCCGACCGCCCCAATTCCAATCTGTAGTTCATCCCGAGCAGCGGCCATGGCGAACTTTGCGGTGCGCCCCTTCGCTTTTGCTCCTGATGGATTGACTTTTGACCGAGGTCCTGCTCATCGCATCCAGCGCCAGGTTATGGTGGTCGACGATCCTCCGCGCAACCATGATAGGTATGCCATCGTCACCATTGACCCCCCAGTTCCTGATCATCTGAAGGAGTATTGGCTTGCTGAGGTCTGTCGCATCATCACTGTCGATCTGGAATATGAGCTGTTAGATGATTTTATTTATCCTCTGGGCATTGGATGCGTAGTTTTCTCCGACATGGAAAGCAGGGATAATGCGATTAGAGAGGGTCCCCATGCTCTGACTGATGATTCTCACTTCTCTCTGATTCCGCATGACGAAGGCCCAAACATGCGCATGCCTGCTTTTGAGTATGAAGTTTGGATTATGATGCTTGCTTTTCCTCTGGATTATCAGACGGAACATTATGTCCACAAGGCAGTATCCAACTTTGGAAAGCTTACGTGTGGCTACGCCGGATCGTAACAAGGCTAGAGTTCTGGTCAAATGTCATATTAAGGATATTGCTGAGGTTCCGCACAACTTGCTCGTCACCAGGGTAGGTCTACTGCCTGGTTTAGGTCGTTCTTGGTCCGTACTTGTGTATGTCCTTAATGGTCGCAACACTATTCCTGGTCTGATGGGAACCGAGGATCCACCACCGCTTCAATGCTTCGCCACCAGATCGGCTACCATTCTACACTGTCATGCAAAGAGGCCCATTTGGATGATCTGGCTGCTCAACAGGCTCAGAATGAAGAGGCTTGGAATGCCCCTGCACCTGCACAAGGACAACTTCAGGAAAATGGTTGGAGGGCTTGGCCTGTGGTGCCTCCACCATACACTGGCTTCAGCTTCAGGTCCTTCTTTCAGTATGATGGCCCATCTTTGATGGATGGAGTGGATCACGAGCAGAATGTGCATGACAATCTATCTGACGTTTGGGCATCTATAGATGAAATTGCTGCAGTAGAGAGCCTGGCAGATGGCTTTATAAATAGAAATTTGGCTTCAAGGGAGGCTTTCACTCGTGCTGGAGGTGACTCTGTTTCTGTCACCCTTACGCTGGATCGTGAACTGCTGCTGTGGATGGGCTCGATGCTAAAACGCATCTACATGCGTGCCATAACCAATGGACAGGCTGGGTCTGTTATGCTTCCTCTTAACCCTTTCCATCTAATCCATAAGCACTTGGAGGCAGCCTGTGCTCTTTGGCTGCAGAATCTGAAGCCTGAACCTGACCACATAACCACCATTTTCAGTGCTCGTTCGTTGGGTGTCCGCATTGGACCGCTGCAATTATCTGCTTCTCCCGGTGTCATAACAGAGGTGACCCAGGTTTCGATGGTTCCTTGTATGCATCACGGAGATCCCAATTCGATGTGCCACCTCATCTGCAGTCCGTGTTGCTCAAGGCCCCAACCATCGGCATTGCTCGCAAGTGTTGGCGTCCTCCTCTTCGTTTAATTCTGCTGCAGGTCATAATGCCAAGGTACCTCTCGACACTACTGCTGTCCGGAGGAGTACTCGATCCAACAAATATGATGGCTTCAAGACCTCCAATGCCTCTGAGGTGAAACCCAACCGCCGAGGGTGAGGGCCAGGATCGCCCCCAGGTCTCTGCTTGTCTCCACGGCTGCTGCTCCAACTGCGTCGTGCCCTCCACCAACAACCATCCTGGAGCTCCAGCAGGTGGGTGATCGTTGCGGCATTGCACCCGAAGACATCTCTGAAGACAAGCTGCTGGCTACCCAGCAGAATGCCTCTAATGAGGCGGCCTGATTTTCTTTCTGTTAATGAATAAATCGTGGAACATCTTGTCATGGAACATCAGAGGGATCAACTCTGATAGCAAACTTTTTGGCTCTTAGGAACGCTATCGACTCTAGCGGTTGTTCGGTTATATGCATTCAGGAAACCAAGCGTGAACATTTTGATTTGGCGTTTATTAAATCTTTCTGCCCCAAGCGGTTTGATAAATTTGTTTTCGCGCCATCCATTGGGGCCTCGGGTGAAATTATCACTATCTGGAACAGTTCTGTTTTTGTGGGCACACCTTGGCACGTGGAATCTTTTGCAGTGGGCGTTTCATTTGTGGATAATCAGTCAAATGAGTCTTGGAATTTGGTCAATGTATACGGCCCATGTACGGGTCAGAGACGGACTGATTTTACCTCTTGGCTATTTGACCTCACCATACCCGATGATGAAAATTGGTTAATTTTGGGTGATTTCAACAACATAAGATCCACTGAAAACAGAAATAAGCCTAGGGGAGATGCATCTGATATCCTGCTATTCAATGAACTTATACGTGCACAATCTTTAATTGAAATCCCAGTTAAGGGTAGAGCATTCACGTGGAGTAATATGCAGGACGACCCGCTACTTGAACAGCTTGATTGGTTCTTCTCCTCATCAAATTGGACCACATCTTTCCCTAATACGATGGTTCTACCTCTGGGAAAACCTGTCTCTGACCATATTCCCTGCGTGATTTCAATCGAATCCAAAATCTCTAAATCAAACCTTTTTCGGTTTGAGAATTTCTAGATCAATCATCCTGGCTTCTCTGATGTTGTGGCCAGTTCTTGGAGTAAACCATGCCACGCCTCCAATTCTGCTGATATCGTTTGTAAGAAGCTCAAAACGCTTCGTTATGATCTCAAACGTTGGAGTAAAGGTATCTCCAAACTGAAAATCATGATTCAAAATAGCAACATTGCTCTTGCCAATCTTGATGCTTTAGAAGACAAGAGGATTTTGTTTGTCCAGGAAGCAAACTTCAGATGTATCCTGAAAAGACACCTCAACTGTCTCCTGAAGTATTAGAATGAATATTGGAGGAAAAGGTGCACCGTTAGATATTTCAGATTCGCTGACGAGAACACTAAGCTGTTTCAATCTCTTGCTACTGAATGCTTTAGGCCTAACTCAATTGCCAGCTTGCAAGATGGAGATGTTGAGGTCACTGATCACACTGGCAAGGAAGGGGTGTTATTCAACACGTTCAAGGAACGTTTGGGGGCCTCTAAACCCACTAACATGCATTTTGATCTGAACCGCATCATCAAAAAGGTGGATGGCCTGGATGTGCTCTCAGCCCCTTTTTCTAACAAAGGAGATCGATCACGGTGATCAAAGAGATGCCTACTGACAGGGCTCCTGGTCCTGATGGTTTTAATGGTTGCTTCCTCAAAACTTGCTGGCACATTATAAAGGATGATATCTATAAAATGTGTCATGATTTTCACGAAGGCAACCTTGACATATCCAGCATCAGTGAGGGTTATATCACTCTCATCCCAAAGATCGCCTCTCCGCTTACGGCTAATGATTTCAGACCCATAACACTTCTAAACTGTTGTCTGAAAATTATCACGAAAATCCTAGCCAACCGCCTGCAAAAAGTTATCTTGAAAATCATCCATAGGAATCAGTATGGGTTCCTCAAGGGCCGCACCATCCAGGACTGTTTGGCGTGGTCGTTTGAATACATCCACCAATGTCAAACATCTGCGAGAGAGATTGTGTTGCTGAAGCTTGACTTTGCCAAAGCATTTGATACAATTGAACATGAACCCATGCTGCAGATCATGCAACACATGGGCTTTGATGATAGGTGGCTCGGCTGGACGAGGTCCATTTTTTCTTCCGGGGTTTCTTCGGTTCTTTTGAATGGGGTGCTCGGAAGAAAATTTCTGTGCAAATGTGGAGTCAGACAGGGCGACCCGCTGTCACCACTCATCTTTGTTTTGGCGGCTGACCTGCTTCAAGCGGCTATTAATGATGCTTACACCCAAGGTTAAATTGAACTACCTTTTCCATCCAACCGAAGAAGGGATTACCCAGTGATTTAGTACGCCGATGACACGATCCTGGTCATGCCTGCTTGCCCGGATCAGGCTGCCCGTATGAAGTCCATTCTGGTTGATTATGTTGAGTCAGTTGGCCTGAAAATAAACTTCCACAAATCAACATTGATCCCAATCAATCTTGATCTGCAACAGGCTTCTGTTTTGGCTTCTATTTTTGGATGCAACGTGGGGTCACTCCCGTTTACCTACCTGGGGCTTCCCATGGGAACCACCAAACCAAAGCTGCTTGAGCTCATGCCTTTGGTGTGTGGGGTTGAGAGGCAGCTGTCCACGGCCATGTCCCTGCTCTCAGCTGGCGCCAAACTCACATTGGTCAACTCCACCATCACCTCCATGCTGATATATGCTATGTGCACAATAAAATTACATCCAAAGGTGATTGAGCACATCGATAAGCTGCGTAGATACTGTCTGTGGGCCAAAAACACTGAAGCAG
The DNA here is from genome assembly GCA_021605145.1 of Aegilops bicornis. Classification (NCBI taxonomy): domain Eukaryota; kingdom Viridiplantae; phylum Streptophyta; class Magnoliopsida; order Poales; family Poaceae; genus Aegilops; species Aegilops bicornis. The sequence goes on from CM038673.1 coordinate 152,681,550, forward strand.
GTGTAAAAAATAATTCTTTGGCCGCATGGGAACTGGTTTGCAGGCCAAAACACAAAGTTGGTCTGGGGGTGATTGACATCAAAACCCAAAACGTGGCTTGGCTCCTTAAACACCTTTATAAGTTCTACAACCGCCTAGATGTACCGTGGGTGACATTGATCTGGGACACATATTATGTGAATATGGTCCCACATGCTGCTGACCCAATCGGGTCTTTCTGGTGGCGTGATATTATGCAACTCAGCCACATTTTCCGCGGGATCTCAAAAGCTACTATAGGTGATGGAGCCTCTGTGCTATTCTGGAAGGACGTTTGGTTTACACACGACCAGGATTCGACACTCTCCGAGCTCTACCCTAGAGCATTATCTTTTGCCACAAATGAGGATGAATCCGTCTGCAATGCTTTGCAAGCGACAAACCCTGCCACACTCTTTCATCTACCACTCTCTGCGCAAGCAAGAGAGGAAGTAAGGGAGATTCAGAGAGGCTCTTTGCATGTTATTCCTGTGAGGGGTGAGGCAGACTCTTGGGTCAGTACCATCAATGCAAAATTCTCAGCCAAAAGCTACTACAATCACTGCTTCAGGGAGGTGAACGCCGATGAGGCTTTCACATGGCTTTGGAGATCCAAGAGCCCCATCAAATTCAAAATGTTTGGCTGGTTGTTGCTGGTTGACCGCCTAAACACGAGAAATGTGTTGAAGCGGAGGCACTATGTTGTGGCAAACAATAACTATGCCTGTATGCTCTGCCAGAATCCTCCTGAGGAATCAGTTGAGCATATGTTCTTCACCTGCCCCTTTAGCCAACGTTGTTGGGACAAGGTTGGTATGTCATGGCCGCATGATGGCAACAGGATTTTCATTCTGCATGAAGGTAAAAATCGTTGGAGGAGACCTTTGTTCATGGATATTTTTTGATGGCCACTGGAGCATATGGAAGGAGAGGAACAATGAGTTCTTCAGGGGGGTGCCACACTCCTTCGATTCATGGCTTGATAGATTCAAACATCTGTTGAGCCTCCTCGCACATAATTGTAAAGAAGAGCTTCGTCCCTTCTTGAACACTTTCATACATAACTTGTAGGAAGTGCAAGTTGTCTCTTTCTCTTTGTACAAATAGGGTACAGGGGGACCCTGCAAAACCCCCATGTAAACATGTAACACCCATATGTGAGTAATACAAAGTCAGTGGGAGCCTCTCCCACTGTCATTCATCGTCAAAAAAAACTACTACAAAAACCCAAAACATTTATCTTTACTTTTGCTACCGTTTCCTTTATTATCATACCACTTTTGCTACTAATCACTTTGTTGCAGATACTAAGTTATCCAGGTGTGGTTGAATTGACAACTCAACTGCTAATACTCAAGAATATTCTTTGGCTCCCCTTGTGTCGAATCAATAAATTTGGGTTGAATACTCTACCTCGAAAGCTGTTGCGATCCCCTATACTTGTGGGTTATCACTTGCTCATGAAGACCTCAAGCATTTGAGGAAGCTCGTCATCAGAATATACAAGGCTAGCTCTATAATGTACAGATCCCACTAGTATATGAAAGTGAAAAATTATGGAAACTCTCTATATAAAGTACACGGTGCTATTCTAAAGCACAAGTGTGGTAAATGATAGTAGCATTGCCCCTTCTCTCATTTTTCTCATTGTTTTTCTTCTTTTCCCTCTTTTTATCTTTTTTAGAACAGTCTAATGGACCTCATCCCTAGTTTTTCGAGGACTCATAAGTCTCTACCATTCTTTTCCTCACTGGGACAATTCTCTAATAATGATGATTTACTTATAACTCGATAAGCTAAAAAAATATGAATACATATCAATGCCTCTGGAAGTGTACCAGGATGTGCAATGATCTAGTGTAACATGTATATGAACGATGGCTTTGCCACAAATATCATGTCAGCTCTATATGATCGTGCAAAGCAATATGACAATGAATGCTCAAGTCATGTCAATAGTAACGGTGAAAGTTGCATGACAATATATCTCGGAATGGCTATGGAAATGCTATAATAGGTAGGTATGGTGACTGTTTTTAGGAAGGATATATAAGGATTATGTATGATAGAGCGTATCATATCACGGGGTTTGGATGCACCGGTGAAGTTTGCATCAAGTCTCGAGGTGAGATTGGGCAATCCATGGTACCAAAGAGGCTAGCAAAATATGGATATGTGGAAGTGTTTACAGTCCCAAAATTCAAATTAGTCATAAAGAACTCAAATACTTATTGTGGAAGTCTAGTAGCCCTCGAAGCAAAGCATTACTCGCATGCCCCTAGGGGGGGAGGTTGGGAGGAGTTAACCATCGCGCCCCCCGATCCGAACAACAAAAAGGATATCAATCAAGGATAATATAAGCTCCAAATTCCTAGCCATGCCAAAACCGGCATTTTAATGAATGGGAAATCACAAACCTTAACATCAATATTTTTAGTAAACCCCTTCATATTATCACCATGATATCGTTTAATCAAACACAACATTTTCAGTGATCTACATGCTAGTTTTTATTATACCAGCGTTGTAAAACTTGAAATGTACAACTTTGGTATGAAATGGTTCAGAATTTCAACTTTGTTTGTCCCAAGTGGATGCACCATCAACATGGGAGCATAAAATGATATTCGCCAAATTTCTGTCCCAAACTACATCAGACTTGTAGTTCAAATTTGAGCAAAATCTCACAATTCACTTTTAATGCAGTAAATCTTGGAAATATAGCAAGAATACTCTGAAATTCATGAAATTTGGTCAGTGGGCTTCCAATGTGGTATACCTTCCATGAAACACCAATGTCGGTGTCAAAACCGGCAGACCTCGGGGTAGGGGGTTCCGAGCTGTGGATCTCGAACAGATGATGACAGGAACAGAGAGGTGATGTTTTACCCAAGTTCGGGCCCTCTTGATGGAGGTAAAACCCAACGTCCTGATCTTGTTTATATTAATGGAGATGTATCGAGTACAAAGTTGATCTACCTCAAGATCGTAATATGTGGTCTAACTCTAGTGCTAGGTGAATGATATTGCATTGATGTCCCCTCTATGGGATAAACCCTATGGCTTATATACATGCCAAGGAGGGTATCTAGGGTTGCAAGGTCGGTATCTATTGAAGGAAATATGCCCTAGAGTCAATAATAAAGTTGTTATTTTACATTTTCTTATTCATGATAAAGGTTCATTATTCATGCTAGAATTGTATTAATCAGAATCTTAAATACATGTGTGAATACATAAACAAACACCGTGTCCCTAGTATGCCTCTACTAGACTAGCTCATTGATCAAAGATGGTTAAGGTTTCCTAACCATGGACATGAGTTATCATTTGATAATGGGATCACATCATTAGGAGAATGATATGATGGAAAAGACCCATCCGTTAGCTTAGCATAATGATCGCTCAGTTTTATTGCTATTGCTTTCTTCATGTCAAATACATATTCCTTCGACTATGAGATTATGCAACTCCCGGATACCGGAGGAATACCTTGTGTGCTATCAAACGTCACAACGTAACTGGGTGGTCATAAAGATGCTCTATAGGTATCTCCAAAGGTGTTTGTTGAGTTGGCATAGATCGAGATTAGGATTTGTCACTCCGAGTATTGGAGAGGTATCTCTGGGCCCTCTCGATAATACACATCATAAGCTTGCAAGAAAATGACTAAGATGTTAGTTACGATATGATGTATTATGGAACGAGCAAAGATACTTGCCGGTAATGACATTGAACTAGGTATAGACATATCGACGATCGAATATCGGGCAAGTAACATACCGATGGACAAAGGGAATTACGTATGTTGTCATAAGGTTAGACCGATAAAGATCTTCGCAGAATATGTAGGAGCCAATATGGGCATCCAGGTTCCGCTATTGGTTATTGACCAGAGAGGTGTCTTGGTCATGTCTACATAGTTCTCGAACCCGTAGGGTCCGCACACTTAACGTTCATTGATGATATAATATTATATGAGTTATGTATGTTGTTGACCGAATGTTGTTCGGAGTCCCGGATGAGATCATGGACATGACGAGGAGCTCCAGAATGGTCCGGAGGTAAATATTGATACATGGAATAATAGTGTTTTGTGTTCGGAAGGGTTCCGGAATTCACCGGAAGGGTTTTTGATGTTTCCCGAAATGTTTGGGTACGAGAAAATTTTATTTGGGCCAAAGGGGAAAGCACACGAGGTTTTTTGAAGAGCAAAAGGAAGTTTGTGGAGACCACAGGCCAAACGTGAGGGACCCTAGCGTCTGGGCCCGGACACCGGGAACCCTGGCGTCTGGCCCTGGAGTCCGAGAAGGACTCTTGCCTTTCAGGCAAAACCGACTTTGAGGAGGCTGTTACTCCAAGTTTCGACCCTAGGGCTCAACATATAAATACAGGGGTAGGCCTAACACCCAAGACACATCAAGAATCACCAAGCCGTGTGTCGGCAACCCCGTCCCCTCTAGTTGTTCCTCCGTCATAGTTTCCGTTGTGCTTGGCGAAAGCCTTCGGAGATTGTTCTTCACCAACACCAACACCACGCCGTCATGCTGCCGGAACTCATCTACTACTTCGCCCGTCTTGCTGGATCAAGAAGGCGAGGACGTCATCGAGCTGAACGTGTGGTGAACGTGGAGGTGTTGTACGTTCGGTACTTGATCGGGACGGATCGTGAAGGTGTACGACTACATCAACCGCGTTGATAAATACTTTCGCTTTGCAATCTTCAAGGGTATGAAGATGCTCTCCCCCTCTCGTAGATATGCATCTCCATGGATAGATCTTGTGTGTGTGTAGAATTTTTTTGTTTTCCATGCAAAGTTCCCCAGCAGTGGCATCAGAGCCAGGTTTATGTGTAGATGATATGCCTGAGTAGAACATAAAGAGTTGTGGGCGGTGATAGTCATACTGCTTACCACCAACGTCTTATTTTGATTCGATGGTATTGTGGGATAAAGCGGCCCAGACCAACCTTACATGTCCGCGTACATGAGACCGGTTCCACCGATTGACATGCAACTAGTTTTGCATAAAGGTGGTTGGCGGGTGTCTGTTTCTCCTGTTTTCATTGAATCAAATTTGACTACGGCCGGTCCTAGTTAAAGCAGCAAACTTGATAAATCACCGTTGTGGTTTTTGCATAGGTAAGAATAGTTCTCGCTAGAAACCCGTAGCAGCCACGTAAAACTTGCAACAACAAAGTAGAGGACGTCTAACTTGTTTTTGCAGGGTATGTTGTGATGTGATATGGTCAAGACATGATGTGATATACGGTATTGTATGAGATGATCATGTTTTAATTGTAAGTTATTGGCAACCGGCAGGAGCCTTATGGTTGTCTCTTTAGTGTATGAAATGCAAACACCATGTAATTGCTTTACTTTATCGCTATGCGTTAGCAATAGTTGTAGAAGCAATACTTGGTGAGACGACCACGACGCAATGATGGAGATCAAGGTGTTGATACGGTAACGATGGAGATCATGACGATGCTTTGGAGATGGAGATCAAAAGCACGATGATGGCCATATCATGTCACATATTTTGATTGCATGTGATGTTTATCTTTTATGCATCGTATTTTTCTTAGTACGGCGGTAGCATTATAAGATGATCCCTTCACTAAATTTCAAGGTAAAAGTGTTCTCCCTAAGTATGCACCGTTGTTACAGTTAATCATTTCGAGATGCCACGTGATGATCGGGTGTGATAGACTCTACATTCACATACAACGCGTGTAAGACAGTTTTGCACATGTAGAATACTTGGGTTAAACTTGACGAGCCTAGCATGTATAGACATGGTCTCAGAAAACTGGAGACCAAAAGGTCGAACATGAGTCGTATAGTAGATATGATCAACATAGAGATGTTCACCATTGATGACTACCCCATCTCATGTGATGAACGAACATGGGTTAGTTGATCTGGATCATGTATCACTTAGATAACTTGAGGGATCTTTATTTAAGTGGGAGTTCTTAAGTAATTTGATTAATTGAACTTAATTTATCATGAACTTAGTCTTATAGTTTTGCGTATCTATGTTGTAGATCAATGGCCCGAGCTACCATTCCCCTGAATTTTAATGCGTTCCTAGAGAAAGCTAAGTTGAAAGATGATGGTAGCAACTACACGGACTGGCTCCATAACTTGAGGATTATCCTCATTGCTGCACAGAAGAATTATGTCCTTGATGCACCGCTAGGTGAAAGTCCTGTTGCAGGAGTAGAAGCTGATGTTTTGAACGTCTGGAAAGCTCGACCTGATGACTACTCGATAGTTCAGTGTGTCGTGCTTTACGGCTCAGAACCGGGACTTCAAAGATGTTTCGAACATCATGGAGCATATGAGATGTTCCAAGAGTTGAAGTTAATATTTCAAGAAAATGCCCGGTTTGAGAGATATGAAGTCTCCAACAAGTTCTATAGTTGAAAGACGGAGGAGAACAGTTCTGTTAGTGAACACATACTCAAAATGTCTGGGTATTATAATCATTTGACTTAGCTGGGAGTTGATCTTCTAGTGTATTGTGTTATTGACAGAGTTCTTCAATCACTGCCACCAAGCTACAAAGGCTTCGTGATGAACTATAATATGCAAGGGATGAACAAAACAATTCCCGAGCTCTTCGCAATGCTTAAGGCTGCGAAGGTAGAAATCAAGAAGGAGCATCAAGTGTTGATGGTTAACAAGACCACTAGGTTCAAGAAAAAGGGAAAGGTAAAAAAGGGAACTTCAAAAAGAATGGGAAGTAAGTTGCCACTCCCGGGAAGTAGCCCAAAGCTGGACTCAAGCCTGAAACTGAGTGCTTCTACTGCAAAGGGATTGGTCACTGGAAACGAAACTGCCCCAAATACTTAGCGGATAAGAAGGATGGCAAAGTGAACAAAGCTATATTTTATATACATGTTATTGATGTGTACCTTACTAATGCTCGAAGTAGCGCCTGGGTATTTGATACTGGTTTGGTTGCTCATATTTGTAACTCAAAACAGGAGCTACAGATTAAACGAAGATTAGCTAAGGACGAGGTAACAATGCTCGTCGGGAATGGTTCCAAGGTCGATGTGATCGCTGTCGGCACGCTACCTCTACATCTACCTTCGGGATTAGTTTTAGACCTGAATAATTGTTATTTGGTGCCAGCGTTGAGCATGAACATTATATATGGATCTTGTTTAGCGCGAGAAGGTTATTCATTTAAATCAGAGAATTATGGTTGTTCTATTTATATGAGTAATATCTTTTATGGTCATGCACCCTTGAAGAGTGGTATATTCTTGTTGAGTCTCGATTGTACTGATACACATATTCAAAATATTGATTGCAAAAGATGGAAAATCGATAATGATAGTGCAACATATTTGTGGCACTACCGTTTAGGTCATATTGGTGTAAAGCGCATTAAGAAACTCCATGCGGATGGACTTTTGGAATCACTTGATTATGAATCATTTGATACTTGCGAACCATGCCTCATGGGTAAGATGACTAAAACTCCATTCTCTGGAACAATGGAGCGAGCCAATGACTTGTTGGAAATAATGCATACCGATGTATGCGGTCCGATGAGTGTTGGGGCACGCGGCGGGTATCGTTATTTTTTTACCTTCACAGATGATTTGAGTAGATATGGGTATATTTACTTAATGAACACAAGTCTGAAACATTTGAAAAGTTCAAAGAATTTCAGAATGAAGTGGAGAATCATCGTAACAAGAAAATAAAGTTTCTACGATCTCATCGCAGAGTAGAATATTTGAGTTACGAGTTTGGCCTTCATTTAAAACAATGTGGAATAGTTTCACAACTCACGCCACCTGGAACACCACTGCGTAATGGTGTGTCCGAACGTTGTAACCGTACATTATTAGATATGATGCGTTTTGGGCTTATGCATTAGAGACAACTGCATTCACGTTATATAGGGCACCGTCTAAATCTGTTGAGACGACACCGTATGAATTGTGGTTTGGCAAGAAACCTAAGATGTCGTTTCTTAAAGTTTGGGGATGCGATGCTTATGTCAAAAGGCTTCAGCCTAATAAGCTTGAACCTAAATCGGAGAAGTGCGTCTTCATAGGATACCCTAAGGAAACAATTGGGTAAACCTTCTACCACAGATCCGAAGGCAAGATCTTTGTTGCCAAGAATGGAACCTTTCTAGAGAAGGACTTTCTCTCGAAAGAAGTGAGTGGGAGGAAAGTAGAACTTGATGAGGTAATTATACCTTCTCTTGAATTGGAGAGTAGCACATCACAGAAAACCGTTCTCGTGATGCCTACACCAACTAGAGAGGAAGCAAATGATAATGATCATGAAACTTCAGATCAAGTTGCTACTGAACCTTGTAGGTCAACCAGAGCACGATTCGCACCAGAGTGGTACGGTAATCCTGTCCTGGAAGTCATGTTACTAGACCAAGGCGAACCTATGAACTATGAAGAAGCTATGATGAGCCCAGATTCCGACAGATGGCTTGAGGCCCTGAAATCTGAGATAGGATCCATGTATGAGAACAAAGTGTGGACTTTGGTGGATTTGCCCGATGATCGGCAAGCCATAGAGAATAAATGGATCTTCAAGAAGAAGACTGACGCTGATGGTAATGTTACTGTCTACAAAGCTCGACTTGTCACAAAAGGTTTTGGACAAGTTCAAGGGGTTGACTACGATGAGACTTTCTCGCCCGTAGCGATGCTTAAGTCTATCCGAATCATGTTAGCAATTGCCGCATTTTATGATTATGAAATCTGGCAAATGGACGTCAAAACTGCATTCCTTAATGGTTTTCTTAAAAAAGATTTGTATATGATGCAACCAGAAGGTTTTGTCGATCCTGAAGTTGCTAACAAAGTGTGCAAGCTCCAGCGATCCATCTATGGACTAGTGCAAGCATCTCGGAGTTGGAATATACGCTTTGATGAGGTGATCAAAGCATATGGTTTCATACAGACTTTCTGTGAAGCCTGTATTCACAAGAAAGTGAGTGGGAGCTCTGTAGCATTTCTGATATTATATGTAGATCATATATTGTTGATTGGAAATGATATAGAATTTCTGTATAGCATAAAAGGATACTTGAATAAGAGTTTTGCGATGAAAGACCTTAGTGAAGCTGCTTATATATTGGGCATCAAGATCTATAGAGATAGATCGAGATGCTTAATAGGACTTTCACAAAGCACATACTTTGAAAAAGTTTTGAAGAAGTTCAAAATGGATCAGTCAAGAAAGGGTTCTTACCGGTGTTACAAGGTGTGGAGTTGAGTCAGACTCAAAGTCCGACCACTTCAGAAGATAGAGAGAAAATGAAAGTCATTCCCTATGCCTCAGCCATAGGTTATGTCATGTATGTTATGCTGTGTACCAAACCTGATGTAACTCAAGAAGAAGTCTGGCAGGGAGGTGCCAAAGTAGTCCAGACGTGGATCGCTGGACAGCGGTCAAGAACATCCTGAAGTACCTGAAAAGGACCAAGGATGTGTTTCTCGTTTATTGAGGTGACAAAGAGCTCGTCGTAAATGGTTACTTCGATGCTAGATTTGACACTGATCCGGATGACTCTAAGTCACAAACCGGATACATATATTGAATGGTGGAGCTGTCCATTGGTGCAGTTCCAAGCAGAGCATCATGGTGGGATCTACGTGTGAAGCGGAGTACATAGCTGCTTCAGAAGCAGCAAATTAAGGAGTCTAGATGAAGGAGTTCATATCAGATCTGGGTGCAATACCTAGTGCATCGGGTCCAATGAAAATCTTTTGTGACAATACTAGAGCAATTTCCTTGGTGAAGGAATCCAGATTTCACAATAGAACCAAACACATCAAGAGACGCTCCAACTCCATTCGTGAACAAGTCAAGGATGGAGACATAGGAATTTGCAAGATACATATGGATCTGAACGTAGTAGACCCTTGACTAAGCCTCTTCCACAAGCAAAACATGATCAGCACCAAGACTCCATGGGTGTTAGATTCATTACAATGTAATCTAGATTATGGACTCTAGTGCAAGTGGGAGTGATATGTCTCCAACGTATCTATAATTTATTATTGTTCCATGCTATTATATTATCTGTTTTGGATGTTTTATATGCATTTATATGCTATTTTATATTATTTTTGGGACTAACCTATTAACCTAGAGCCCATTGCCAGTTTCTGTTTTTTCCTTGTTTTTGAGTTTTATAGAAAAGGAATATCAAACGGAGTCCAAATGAGCAGAAAATTTACGGTGTTTTTTTATGGACCATAAGAAGCCCCCGAAGCACAAGAGTTTGTCCAGAAGAGCCCCGAGGTGACGGCAAGGGTGGAGGGCGCCCCCTTTCTTGCTGCTGCCTGATGGACCCCACTGACATGAAACCGACACAAAAAATTCCTATAAATCCCGAAACCCCCAGAAAGAAACCTAGATCGGGAGTTATGCCGCCGCAAGCCTCTGTAGCCACGAAAACCAATCGGGAGCCCATTCTGGCACCCTACCGAGGGGGAAACCATCACTGGTGGCCATCTTCATCATCCCGACGGTATCCATGATGAGGAGGGAGTAGTTCACCCTCAGGGCTGAGGGTATGTACCAGTATCTATGTGTTTGATCTCTCTCTCTCTCTCATGTTCTTGATTTGGCATGATCTTGATGTACCGCGAGCTTTGTTATTATAGTTGAATCATATGGTGTTTATCCCCTCTACCTTCTTGTGATGAATTGAGTTTTAACTTTGAGGTTTCACTATTATCGGATTGAATACTATTATGGATTTGAGAACACTTGATGTATGTCTTGCGTGGGATACCCATGGTGACAATGGGGTGTTCTATTGATTCACTTGATGTATGTTTTGGCACTCAACTCGCGGATTCCTGAGGTGACATTGGGGTAGTCTATGCATAGGTGTTGATGCACGTTTTCGTCCTTGTTTCTCCGATAGAAATCTTGGGGCTCTCTTTAAGGTTCTTTGTGTTGGATTGAATATTATGAATCTAAAATAGTTTGATGAATATCGTATATTTGACCCACGGATACTTGTGGTGACATTGGAGTGTCTAGGTGACATTAGGGTTGATTGATGTGTGGCATATGGTGTTATTTTACTATGAACTCTAGGGATGTTTGTGACACTTACAGGAATAACCCAATGGATTGATCGGAAAGAATAACTTTGATCCATATGGTGTTATTACAGGAATTTCATCTTATGTTCTCTGTGATAGGAACTTTGGAGTGACTTTTGTCGCACATTGAGGGATTGCCATATGATCTAATTATGTTATCATAATTGAGAGAACTTGCACTAGTGAAAGTATGAACCCTAGGCCTTGTTTCCAAGCATTGAATACCATTTTCGCTCATTTTTACCACTTACTACCTTGCTTTTTTATATTTTCAGATTACAAAAACTTATATCTACCATCCATATTACACTTGTGTCGCCATCTCTTCGCCAAACTAGTGCACCTATACAATATACCATTGTATTAGGTGTGTTGGGGACACAAGAGACTCTTTGTTATATTTGGTTGCAGGGTTGTTTGAGAGAGACCATTTTCATCCTACGCCTCCCACGGATTGATAAACCTTAGGTCATCCACTTGAGGGAAATTTGCTACTGTCCTACAAAACTCTGCGCTTGGAGGCCCAACACGAGTCTACAGGAAGAAGGTTGCGTAGTAGACATCAGGGAGATTGAAAGAAATATGCCCTAGAGGAAACAATAAATTTTTTATTTTCTATTTCCTTATTCACGAGAAAGGTTTATTATTCATGCTAGAATTTTATTGATCGGAAACTTAAATACATGTGTGAATACATAAACAAACACCGTGTCCCTAGTATGCCTCTACTAGACTAGATCGTCGATCAAAGATGGTTAAGGTTTCCTAACCATGGGCATGAGTTGTCATTCGATAATGGGATCACATCATTAGGAGAATGATGTGATGGACAAGACCCATCCGTTAGCTTAGCATAATGATCGCTCAGTTTTATTGTTATTGCTTTCTTCATGTCAAATACATATTCCTTCGACTATGAGATTATGCAACTCTCGGATACCAGAGGAATACCTTGTGTGCTATCAAATGTGACAACATAACTGGGTGATCATAAAGATGCTCTGCAGGTATATACAAAGGTTTTTGTTGAGTTGGCATAGATCGAGATTAGGATTTGTCACTCCGAGTATCGGAGATGTGTCTCTGGGCCCTCTCGGTAATACACATCATAAGCTTGCAAGCAAATGACTAAGAAGTTAGTTACGAGATGATGTATTATGGAACAAGTAAAGAGACTTGTTGGTAACGAGATTGAACTAGGTATAGAGATACCAACGATCGAATCACAGGCAAGTAACATACCGATGGACAAAGGGAATTACGTATATTGTCATAAGGTTTGACCAATAAAGATCTTCGTAGAATATGTAGGGCATCTAGGTTCTGCTATTGGTTATTGACCAGAGAGGTGTCTCGGTCATGTCTACAGAGTTCTCGAACCCGTAGGGTCCGCACGCTTAATGTTCGTTGGCGATATAGTATTATATGAGTTATGTATGTTGGTAACCGAATGTTGTTCGGAGTCCCGGATGAGATCATGGTCATGACGAGGAGCTCCGGAATGGTCTGGAGGTAAATATTGATACATGGGATAATAGTGTTTGGTCTTTGGAATGGTTCCATAATTCACCGGAAGGGGTTTCGGATGTTTCCCGGAATGTTTGGGCACGAGAACACTTTTTTGGGCGAAAGGGGAAAGCCCATGAGGGTTTTGGAAAGAGCAAAGGAAGTTTTGCGGAGACCAGAGGCCAGACACCAGGGACCCTAGCGTCTGGGCCCAGATGCCAAGAACTCTGGCGTCTGGCACTGGAGTCTGAGAAGGACTCTTGCCTTTCAGGCAAAACCGACTTTGAGGAGGCTTTTACTCCAAGTTTCGACCCCAGGGCTCAACATATAAATAGTGGGGCAGGGCTAGCACCCAAGGCACATCAAGAATCACCAAGCCATGTGCCGGCAACCCCGTCCCCTCTAGTTGTTCCTCCATCGTAGTTTTTGTTATGCTTGGTGAAGCCCTGCGGAGATTGTTCTTCACCAACACCATCACCACGTCGTCGTGCTGCCAGAACTCATCTACTACTTCACCCGTCTTGCTGGATCAAGAAGGTGAGGACGTCATCGAGCTGAATGTGTGCTGAACGCGTAGATGTCGTACGTTCGGTACTTGATCGGGACGGATCGTGAAGGTGTACGACTACATCAACCGCGTTGATAAACGCTTCCGCTTTGTGATCTTCAAGGGTATGAGGATGCTCTCCCCCTCGCGTAGCTATGCATCTCCATGGATAGATCTTGCGTGTGTGTAGTATTTTTTACATGCAACGTTCCCCAACATCTAGGAGCAAGGTGGCAGGAGAGATCTTGGAGTATACGTCAAGTCTTCGGTGGAGGTAGTCTTGATCACGCCTCCTACATACGGCCTCTGGAGTCCATCTTGATCATGAATGAGCGCCCGTCGACCCAACCCAAGGATCATGGGCCGGCTAGCTTAGCACCCCCAATCCAGGACACCGTCACCACTCATCCCATGTGGGCTAGGATAGCTATCGGTGTGTGTCTGCCCGTCCATGGATATTAGGCCTGGACGGGTTGAAGCCAAGTTTGGATTCAGTAGGTACCCCTAGGTGGAGAGCCGATTCAGTTGCAGGCGCGTGACGGAGCATATTCCCCAATCGCCCTTGAGGGGACCATGGGGGCGCTTGGAAGAGCCTGTGTCATCCACCATTGTTGGAACTCCTCAAACTCGACTTTGGAGGAAAGAATGGTGTTGGGCGGTGAGAGGGGGAGAGCTAAGATGCGCTTGGTCCTGGATTTGGGCCAGGTACTGGTTAAATAAATCTAGGAAAAGCGACGCTTCAACGTATAGTCATAACGGTGACATGATTCCCTAGGCTGCACAACGCTTGAAACACGTGCTATCGGACCGGGTCCGAAGATGGCTGTGCATCCGAACTGAAGACTCGATGATGGAATAGGAACTCGCCTGTCAAGCCGAAGACTAATCTGGCTGAAGACATTATCCGACGAACATCACCGACCTTGGCTTTGACAACAAGTTCGGGGGCTACTAACGGTATCCTGAACTAGGGGGTCCTAGCCCGACTGGACTAATACATGGGCCGGACTGCCAGCCCATCAAGGAGGAGAGACTTCGGAGGCCTTCAATCTGCCTCGCCCCAAGACTTGGCGTGTACCTCAATTATATCTGTTAGATTCGACATGTTATCCCTAGATGGCAACCGACCATGCGTAACCCTAGATACCCCTGGTGCCCATATAAACCAGAGGGTTTAGTCGATAGAGGATCATTGATACATTCATACGATCATCATCATCGTACCCCTAGGCTTTAGACCATAACTCACGATATCAAGGTAGATCAACTCTGTACGTTGGTACTCTCATAATATGAGCAAGAGCAAGACGTAGGGTTTTACCTCCTTAGAGAGGGCCCCAACCTGGGTAAATGTGATGTGTCCTCTGTCCCTTTTTATGCATCGATCCGATCTAACAACTCGGACCCCCTACTCGAGGCCTGCCGGTTTTGACACCGACGCTCATGGAATTTATTTCTTTGTTGTAAACATCCATAATTTTTTCTACAAGCCTAGCCAAAGTTTACAAAGTCTGACTATGAAAAAAACGTAGGCAAAAACCTCCTTTTGCAGGACGTGAAGTTTTTGCACCCAAGCTCAAATGAGCTCGGGTGAACAGTAAATTCGGAAAATGTTCATAAAAATCTGAAAATTTTCTATGGCAAACTTTGAAAAATGTTCTAAGAATTTGCAAAGTGTTATCATGGAGTCACATATGTGGAAGTCGTGGCAAAAAAATTGATACTCTGAAAATGCTACTTACGAAAGCATTTTGGAGCACTAATTTTATTTTATTTTATTTTTTCACGACTTCCAGTGATTTTGTGCTGAAATTTTCCAAGCTCTTAGAACATTTGTCAAAGTTTACCATAAAAAATCAGATTTTATAAACATTTTTTAGTGTATGTGCTCCAAATGCATTCCACGTGCTTAGCTTCGCTCTCATTACCTTCAAACAACAAGACAGTATCTCCAGCTAATCGTAGGTCTGAGATTCCAGGGGAGCCTCAAGCACACCTTGATGCGAGATACTTCATGTGAGTAGTGATTAGAGCAACTATAGCAGACCCCGCATCCGCCCCTGACCTACAAAATAACCGCCAAAATGCGGCTAGGGGCGGAAAAACCTGCCCGACCAGACCCCGCATCCTGCCCCGACCCGCAAAAAATTTTGAGGGGCGCGGCAAAATCCCGACCCCAATCCGGAAAAACGCGGGTTTCCCCCTCGCGGCTGCGGTGCCCTGCATCAGAGAGAAGCAGTTGGCGGGAGGGACATTTCAGCCCGCGCGCCTTTCCCCCTCCTTCCACCGCCGACCACCCTTGCTTCCGCCCGCCCGCCGCCGGTGATTCCGGCCATATCTGTGGGCGGAATCACACCGCGTGGCCGCCCCACACCCTCCCACTGTTGGGAAACGTAGTAATTTCAAAAAAATTCCTACGCACACGCAAGATCATGGTGATGCATAGCAACGAGAGGGGAGAGTGTTGTCCACGTACCCTCGTAGACCGAAAGCGGAAGCGTTAGCACAACGCGGTTGATGTAGTCGTACGTCTTCACGATCCGACCGGTCAAGTACCGAACGTACGGCACCTCCGAGTTCAGCACACGTTTAGCCTGATGACGTCCCTTGAACTTCGATCCAGCCGAGTGTTGAGGGAGAGTTTCGTCAGCACGACGGCATGGTGACGATGATGATGTTCTACCAATGCAGGGCTTCGCCTAAGCAACGCTACAGTATTATCGAGGTGGACTATGGTGGAGGGGGGCACCGCACACGGCTAAAAGATCAAACGATCAATTGTTCTGTCTTTGGGGTGCCCCCCTGCCCCCGTATATAAAGGAGCAAGGGGGGTGCGGCCGGCCAAGGCGAGAGGCGTGTCGGAGGAGTCCTACTCCTACCGGGAGTAGGACTCCCCCCCCCCCTTTCCATGTTGGACTAGGAGAGAGAGGGGGAAGAGGTGGAGGGGAGAAAGGAAAGGGGGGCGCCGCCCCCCTCTCCTTGTCCTATTAGGACTAGGGGGGAGGGGCGGGCGGCCCTGCCCTGGCCTCCTCTCTTCCACCAAGGCCCACTAAGGCCCATTAAGTTGCCGGGGGTTCCGGTAACCTCCCGGTACTCCGGAAAAATCCCGATTTCACCCGAAACACTTCCGATGTCCAAACATAGGCTTCCAATATATCAATCTTCATGTCTCGACCATTTCGAGACTCCTCGTCATGTCCATGAACACATCCGGGACTCCGAACAACCTTCGGTACATCAAAACACATAAACTCATAATAAAGCATCATCGTAACTTTAAGCGTGCGGACCCTACGGGTTCGAGAACTATGTAGACATGACCGAGACATGTCTCCGGTCAATAACCAATAGCGGAACCTGGATGCTCATATTGGCTCCCACATATTCTACGAAGATCTTTATCGGTCAGACCGCATAACAATCCCTTTGTCATCGGTATGTTACTTGCCCGAGATTCGATCGTCAGTATCTCAATACCTAGTCCAATATCGTTACCGGCAAGTCTCTTTACTCGTTCCGTAATACATCATCCCGCAACTAACTCATTAGTTGCAATGCTTGCAAGGCTTAAGTGATGTGCATTACCGAGAGGGCCCAGAGATACCTCTCCGACAATCGGAGTGACAAATCCTAATCTCGAAATACGCCAACCCAACATGTACCTTCGGAGACACCTGTAGAGCACCTTTATAATCACCCAGTTACGTTGTGACGTTTGGTAGCACACAAAGTGTTCCTCCGGTAAACGGTCATAGTCATAGGAACATGTATAAGTCATGAAGAAAGCAATAGCAGCATACTAAACGATCGGGTGCTAAGCTAACGGAATGGGTCATGTCAATCACATCATTCTCCTAATGATGTGATCCCGTTAATCAAATGACAACCCATGTCTATGGTTAGGAAACATAACCATCTTTGATTAACGAGCTAGTCAAGTAGAGGCATACTAGTGACACTCTGTTTGTCTATGTATTCACACATGTATTATGTTTCCGGTTAATACAATTCTAGCATGAATAATAAACATTTATCATGATATAAGGAAATAAATAATAACTTTATTATTGCCTCTAGGGCATATTTCCTTCAGTCTCCCACTTGCACTAGACTCAATAATCTAGTTCACATCACCATGTGATTTAATACCAATAGTTCACATCACCATGTGATTAACACCCATAGTTCACATCTTCATGTGACCAACACCCAAAGGGTTTACTAGAGTCAGTAATCTAGTTCACATCGCTATGTGATTAACACCCAAAGAGTACTAAGGTGTGATCATGTTTTGCTTGTGAGAGAAGTTTAGTCAATGGGTCTGCCACATTCAAATCCATATGTATTTTGCAAATTTCCATGTCAACAATGCTCTGCACAGAGCTACTCTAGCTTATTGCTCCCACTTTCAATATGTATCCAGATTGAGACTTGGAGTCATCTGGATCAGTGTTAAAACTCGCATCGACGTAACCCTTTACGACGAACCTTTTTGTCACCTCCATAATCGAGAAACATATCCTTATTCCACTAAGGATGATTTTGACCGCTGTCCAATGATCTACTCCTAGATCACTATTGTACTCCCTTGCCAAAATCAGTGTAGGGTATATAATAGATCTGGTACACAGCATGGCATACTTTATAGAACTTGTGGCTGAGGCATAGGGAATGACTTTCATTCTCTTTCTATCTTCTGCCATGGTCGGGCTTTGAGTCTTACTCAATCTTACACCTTGTAACACAGGCAAGAACTCTTTCTTTGACTGTTCCATTTTGAACTACTTGAAAAATCTTGTCAAGGTATGTACTCATTGAAAAAACTTATCAAGCGTCTTGATCTATCTCTGTAGATCTTTATGCTCAATATGTAAGCAGCTTCACTAAGGTCTTTCTTTGAAAAAACTTCTTTCAAACACTCCTTTATGCTTTGCAGAATAATTTACATTATTTTCGATCAACAATATGTCATTCACATATACTTATCAGAAATGTTGTAGTGCTCCCATTCACTTTCTTGTAAATACAAAGCTTCACCGCAAGTCTCAGTATAAAACTATATCCTTTGATCAACTTAACAAAGCGTATATTCCAACTCCGAGATGCTTGCACCAGTCCATAGATGGATCGATGGAGCTTGCATATTTTGTTAGCACCTTTAGGATTGACAAAAACTTCAGGTTGCATCATATACAACTCTTCTTTAATAAATCCATTAAGGAATGCAATTTTGTTTATCCATTTGCCAGATTTCATAAAATGCGGCAGTTGCTAACATGATTCGGACAGACTCAAGCATAGATACGAGTGAGAAACTCTAATCGTAGTCAACACCTTGAACTTGTCGAAAACCTTTTGCGACAATTCTAGCTTTGTAGATAGTTACACTACTATCAGCGTCCATCTTCCTCTTGAAGATCCATTTAATATCTATGGCTCGCCGATCATTTGGGCAAGTCAATCAAAGTCCATACTTTGTTCTCATACATGGATCCCATCTCAGATTTCATGGCCTCAAGCCATTTTGCGGAATTTGGGCTCACCATCGCTTCTTCATAGTTTGTGGGTTCGTCATGGTCTAGTAACATAACCTCCAGAACAGGATTACCGTACCACTCTGGTGTGGATCTTACTCTGGTTGACCTACGAGGTTCAGTAATAACTTGATTCCAAGTTTCATGATCATCATCATTAACTTCCTCACTAATTGGTGTAGGTGTCGCAGAAACCATTTTTCTGCGATGAACTACTTTCCAATAAGGGAGCAGGTACAATTACCTCATCAAGTTCTACTTTCCTCCCACTCACTTCTTTCGAGAGAAACTCCTTCTCTAGAAAGGATCCACTCTCAGCAACAAAGATCTTGCCTTCGGATCTGTGATAGAAGGTGTACCCATATAGTTTCTTTTTGGGTATCCTATGAAGACGCACTTCTCCGATTTGGGTTTATGCTTATCATGTTGAAACTTTTTCACATAAGCATCATAGCCCCAAACTTTAAGAAACGACAGCTTAGGTTTATTGCTAAACCATAGTTCATACGGTGTCATCTCAACGGATTTAGATGGTGCCCTATTTAACGTGAATGCAGCTGTCTCTAATGCAAACTCCCAAAACGATAGTGGTAAATCGGTAAGAGACATCATAGATTGCACTATATCCAATAAAGTACGGTTATGACGTTCGGACACACAATTATGCTGTGGTGTTCCAGGTGGCACAAATTTGTGAAACTATTCCACATTGTTTTAATTGAAGACCTAACTCATAACTCAAATATTTGTCTCCGCGATCTGATCGTAGAAACTTTATTTTCTTGTCACGATGATTTTCCACTTCACTCTGAAATTCTTTGAACTTTTCAAATGTTTCAGACTTATGTTTCATCAAGTAGATATACCCATATCTGCTCAAATCATCTGTGAAGGTCGAAAATAACGATACCCGCCATGAAAGCCTCAACACTCATTGGATCACATACATCAAGATGTATTATTTCCAATAAGTCGCTTGTTCGCTCCATTGTTCCGAGAACGGAGTCTTAGTCATCTTGCCCATGAGGCATGGTTCTTAAGCATCAAGTGATTCATAATCAAGTGATTCCAAAAGCCCATCAAAGATGGAGTTTCTTCATGCGCTTTACACCAATATGACCTAAACGGCGATTACCACAAATAAGTTGCACTATCATTATTAACTTTACATCTTTTGGCTTCAATATTATGAATATGTGTATCACACGATCGAGATCCAACAAACCATTTTCATTGGGTGTATGACCATAGAAGGTTTTATTCATGTAAATGTAACAACAATTATTCTCTAACTTACATGAATAACTGTATTGCAATAAACATGATCAAATCACATTCATGCTCAACGCAAACACCAAATAACACTTATTTAGGTTCAACGCTAATCCCGAAAGTATAGGGAGTGTACGATGATGATCATATCAATCTTGGAACTACTTCCAACACACATCGTCACCTCACCCTGAACTAGTTTCTGTTTATTCTGCAACTCCTGCTTCGAGCTACTACTCTTAGCAATCGAACCAAAGATAAAATACCAAGGGGTTTTTATAAACACTAGTAAAGTACACATCAATAACATGTATATCAAATATACCTATGTTCACTTTGCCATCCTTCTTATCCGCCAAATAATTGGGGTAGTTCCGCTTCTAGTGACCAGTCCCTTTGGCAAGAGAATCACTTAGTCTTAGGCTTAGGTCCAGACTTGGTCTTCTTCACTTGAGCAGCAACTTGCTTGCTGTTCTTCTTGAAGTTCCCCTTCTTCCCTTTGCCCTTTTGATTGAAACTAGTGATCTTGTCCACCATCAACACTTCAATGTTTTTCTTTGATTTCTACCTTCGCCGATTTTTGCATCGCGAAGAGCTTGGGAATTGTTTTCATCATCCCTTGCATACTATAGTTTATCACGAAGTTCTACTAACTTGGTGATGGTGACTAGAGAATTTTGTCAATCACTATTTTATCTGGAAGATTAACTCCCACTTGATTCAAGCGATTGTAGTACGCAGACAATCTGAGCACATGCTCACTGCTTGAGCTATTCTCCTCCATCTTTTAGCTATAGAACTTGTTGGAGACTTCATATCTCTCAACTCGGGTATTTGCTTGAAATATTAATTTCAACTCTGGAACATCTCATATGGTCCATGACGCTCAAAACGCCTTTGAAGTCCCGATTCTAAGCCGTTAAGCATGGTGCACTAAACTATCAAGTAGTCATCATCTTCGAGATAGCTAAACGCTCATAGCGTGCATCCGCTTCCCCGCAATAGGTCCGTCTCCTAGCGGTGCATTAAGGACATAATTCTTACGTGCAGCAAGTGAGGATAAACCTCGGATCACGGATCCAATCCGCATCATTGCTACTAACATTTTTCAACTTAGTTTTCTAGGAACATATCAAAATAAAATAGGGAGCTAAACGCGAGCTATTGATCTACAACATAGATATGCTAATACTACCAGGACTAAGTTCATGATGAATTAAAGTTCAATTAATCATATTACTTAAGAACTCCCACTTAGATAGACATCCCTCTAATACTCTAAGTGATCACGTGATCTAAATCAACTAAACCATAACTGATCATCACGTGAAATGGAGTAGCCTTCAATGGTGAACATCACTATGTTGATCATATCTACTATATGATTCACGCTCGACCTTTCATTCTCAGTGTTCCGAGGCCATATCTGCATATGCTAGGCTCGTCAAGTTTAACCTGAGTATTCTCAAGGTGGTGCAAAACTGGCTTGCACCCGTTGTAGATGGACGAGAGCTTATCACACCCGATCATCACGTGGTGTCTGGGCACGACGAACTTTGGCAACGGTGCATACTCTGGGAGAACACTTTTTATCTTGAAATTTAGTGAGAGATCATCTTATAATGCTACCGTCAATCAAAGCAAGATAAGATGCATAAAAGATAAACATCAAATGCAATCAATATATGTGATATGATATGGCCATCATCATCTTGTGTTTGTGATCTCCATCTCAAGCACCTCCATGATCACCATCGCCACCGCGCGACACCTTGATCTCCATTGTAGCATCGTTGTCGCCTCGCCAATCTTATGCTTTCACGACTATCGCTAGCGCTTAGTGATAAAGTAAAGCATTACAGGTATGATTGCATTGCATACAATAAGGCGACAACCATATGGCTCCTCGCCGATTGCCGATAACTTCGGTTACAAAACATGATCATCTCATACAATAAAATATAGCATCACGTCTTGACCATATCACATCACAACATGCCCCGCAAAAACAAGTTAGACGCCCTCTACTTTGTTGTTGCAAGTTTTACGTGGCTGCTACGGGCTTAGCAAGAACCGTTCTTACCTACGCATCAAAAACCACAACGATAGTTTGTCAAGTTGGTGCTGTTTTAACCTTCGCAAAGGACCGGGCGTAGCTACACTCAGTTCAACTAAAGTTGGAGAAACCGACACCCGCTAGCCACCTTTATGCAAAGCACGTCGGAGAACCGGTCTCGTAAGCGCACGCGTAATGTCGGTCCGGGCCGCCGTCCAACAATACCGCCCGAACCAAAGTATGACATGCTGGTAAGCAGTATGACTTATATCGCCCACAACTCACTTGTGTTCTACTCGTGCATATGACATCTACGCATAAAACCTAGCTCGGATGCCACTCTTGGGAAACGTAGTAATTTCAAAAAAAATCTTACGCACACGCAAGATCATGGTGATGCATAGCAACGAGAGGGGAGAGTGTTGTCCACGTACCCTCGTAGACCGAAAGCGGAAGCGTTAGCACAAGGCGGTTGATGTAGTCGTACGTCTTCACGATCCGACCGATCAAGTACCGAACGTACGGCACCTCCGAGTTCAGCACACGTTCAGCCCGATGACGTCCCTCGAACTCCGATCCAGCCTAGTGTTGAGGGAGAGTTTTGTCAGCACGACGGCGTGGTGACGATGATGATGTTCTACCGACGCAGGGCTTCGCCTAAGCACCGCTATAGTATTATCGAGGTGGAGGGGGGCACCGCACACGGATAAAAGATCAAACGATCAATTGTTGTGTCTTTGGGGTGCCCCCCTGCCCCCGTATATAAAGGAGCAAGGGGGCGTGCGGCCGGCCAAGGGGAGAGGCGCGCCGGAGGAGTCCTACTCCTACCGGGAGTAGGACTCCCCTTCCCCTTCCATGTTGGACTAGGAGAGAGGGGGGGAAGAGGTGGAGGGGAGAAAGGAAAGGGGGGGCGCCGCCCCCCTCTCCTTGTCCTATTAGGACTAGGGGGGAGGGGCGGGCGGCCCTGCCTCGCCTCCTCTCTTCCACCAAGGCCCACTAAGGCCCATTAAGTTGCCGGGGTTCGGTAACCTCCCTACTCGGAAAAATCCCGATTTCACCCGAAACACTTCCGATGTCCAAACATAGGCTTCCAATATATCAATCTTCATGTCTCGACCATTTCGAGACTCCTCGTCATGTCCATGATCACATTCGGGACTCCGAACAACCTTCGGTACATCAAAACACATAAACTCATAATAAAACTGTCATCGTAACTTTAAGCGTGCGGACCCTACGGGTTCGAGAACTATGTAGACATGACCGAGACACGCCTCCGGGTCAATAACCAATAGCGGAACCTGGATGCTCATATTGGCTCCCACATATTCTACGAAGATCTTTATCAGTCAGACTGCATAACAACATACGTTCTTCCCTTTGTCATCGGTATGTTACTTGCCCGAGATTCGATCGTCAGCATCTCAATACCTAGTCCAATCTCGTTACCGGCAAGTCTCTTTACTCGTTCTGTAATACATCATCCCGCAACTAACTCATTAGTTGCAATGCTTGCAAGGCTTAAGTGATGGGCATTACCGAGAGGGCCCAGAGATATCTCTCCGACAATCGGAGTGACAAATTCTAATCTCGAAATACGCCAACCCAACATGTACCTTCGGATATACCTGTAGAGCACCTTTATAATCACCCAGTTACGTTGTGACGTTTGGTAGCACACAAAGTGTTCCTCCGGTAAATGGGAGTTGCATAATCTCATAGTCATAGGACCATGTATAAGTCATGAAGAAAGAAATAGCAGCATACTAAATGATCGGGTGCTAAGCTAACGGAATGGGTCATGTCAATCACATCATTCTCCTAATGATGTGATCCCGTTAATCAAATGACAACCCATGTCTATGGTTAGGAAACATAACCATCTTTGATTAACGAGCTAGTCAAGTAGAGGCATACTAGTGACACTGCTTTGTCTATGTATTCACACATGTATTATGTTTCCGGTTAATACAATTCTAGCATGAATGATAAACATTTATCATGATATAAGGAAATAAATAATAACTTTATTATTGCCTCTAGGGCATATTTCCTTCACCCGCGCCGAGCCGCTGCACCGACCCCCCGGATCCGGCGAGAAGAGCCGCCCCTCGTCGCCATCGCCGCCGGGGATCGACCACCGTCGAGCGCGCCCCTCGTCGCCGCCCAGGATCACCCGCCACCGGTTAGTACCTTTTTGTGATTTTTGTGAGTTGTATAGTTGATTGACGCGTCGGTATGCATATAGATGGAGTTGAGCCCGTGCAAGAAGTTCTTGCTCTCCGATTCGTCCAATTCGGACGACTCGGATGTTGAGACCATGCTTGCGACCTTTCGGCAGCAGACATTAGTCATGGCGCTTGCCGTGAAGGAGCATGAAGACGAACACCAGAAGAGGAGGCGAGGATCGACTGTCGGGCGTCTGTGCATTCCTCGGAATCGCCATCTTGGGAACGAGATGTTGATGCAAGACTATTTCGTGGAGAATCCTACATATCCGCCGCACCTCTTTCGGAGAAGGTACCGAATGCGTCGATCCCTCTTTGTGAAACTTGTTCAAGCTTGCGAGGCAAATTGCCGGTATTTTACTCAAAGAAGGAATACCGTGGGCTTAAAGGGATTTAGTGCATATCAAAAAATCTCCGCAGCTATGCAGGTGATTGCATATGGTGTTCCGGCTGACTATGCTGAGGAGTACCTTTGCAT
This sequence comes from Aegilops bicornis, assembly GCA_021605145.1. Classification (NCBI taxonomy): domain Eukaryota; kingdom Viridiplantae; phylum Streptophyta; class Magnoliopsida; order Poales; family Poaceae; genus Aegilops; species Aegilops bicornis. The sequence goes on from CM038673.1 coordinate 152,706,305, forward strand.
TGGTGAAGATAGTACAATTGAGTCTGTGCGTAGATTTGCAAAAGTGATCGTCCGTGTCTTTAGTCCTGAGTATCTTCGGGCACCCAATGAAGATGACACAAAGAAATTGATGGCATCTAATGAGAGGAGAGGTTGGCCTCGCATGCTAGGTAGCATTGATTGTATGCATTGGAATTGGAAAAATTGCCCCAAGGCATGGCAAGGAATGTATTGTGGCAAGTCTCGTGATGCAACAATAGTGCCAGAGGCCTTAGCATCCGAGGATTTATGGATTTGGCATTGCTTTCTTGGTATGTCGGGCACTCTCAGTGATATCAATGTGTTGCAACTGTCTCATTTGTTTGCTAGGCTTGCTAGTGGTGATGCTCCTGCTTGCAACTACACTATCAATGGGCACGAATACACAAAGGGGTACTATCTTGCAGATGGTATATACCCTCCTTGGTGCATATTTGTCAAGAGCATCAAAGAACCCAAAACTAAAAAGCAATGTGAATTTGCAAGGGTGCAAGAGGAAGCCCGAAAAGACATTGAAAGAGCATTAGGTGTTTTGCAATCTAGGTTTGCCATTGTCCGTGGTCCTGCTTGTTTTTGGGATAAGAAAACCTTGAAAAACATCATGACATGTTGTGTTATCCTGCACAATATGGTTCTTGAAGATGAGAGAGGAATGAACTTAGAATTCTTTTACGACAATGTGGGTACCCGTGTCAAACCAGCTACAGACCCAAACCGCATTAGAGCTTTTCTTCGAACATACAAGGAGATTGAAAATGCAGACACACACTTTCAACTTCAGGAGGATCTCATTGAGCACCATTGGCAAAGGGCTGGACAGTGACTAATTTTTGTATTCATTTGTATTTGTATTCATGACAAGTTGTGTATTGCATTATTTAAGTTTGCTACGGTGATTTGAATAATTATTTGTAATGCGGATGATTATTGTATTATGTTTGATTTGAATAATTCAGTTTGTTTTCGATTGTTGTATTATGTTGGATTTGATATTTGCGGGCCAATCAAATGCGAGATGCAGCGGCGCAAAAAGCAGACCCCGCAAAGCCGACCCATAAAAAGTTATATTCCGCGAATATACTTTTTTACGGATCCGTTTGGGGGGTCTGCATCTGTGCCAGCCCGAGCCAGCCCGCAAATGCGGTTTTGCGCGAACTACAAATACGTTTTGCGGGCCGGCGGAATGCGGGGTCTGCTATAATTGCTCTTACACCCCAATGTTATCAGTGACAAGTAAACTTAATATTGGGAGAGCGGACCACCTTGTTGTAGCCCACACAACAGATTAAAAGAACCCAAGATGATTCCATTAAATTTACAAAATATTTCACCGAGGTCACACACGATAATTCCAGTCAACTTGTCCAATTGCTGACCCAAGCTTTCGCATCCGTTTGCTTAAGATAATTCCAGTCAACTTGATCATACACTTTCATAGTACTCTCTCTGTTTCAAAATAAGTGACTCAAGTTTGTACTAACTTGAGGGAGTACATGTTTGATTCCAGTTTCACTATTTACGTTTTAAAATGCTACTTTGTTTGCAAATCATAAAGTTTAACCATCTCGTAGCACAAAGATGGGGTCACACGTCCCTAAGAGCCAAAAATAATAATCGTTTGTCTCCTATATTTCTGGTTTGCGAAAATGTGAAATAAATTATTCCCTCTTTGCCACATTATAGTGTGTTTTTTCTCTAAAGTCAAACATCGTAAACTTCCGGCAAGTTTATAAAAAAACATAAACATTTAAAACACTAGATATAAATCATACTCCCTCCGTTCCATAATGTAGTTTGTATAGCTTTTTTTAACTCAAATTTTGTAAACTTTGACCAAGTTTATAGATAAAACTATTTACATCTACAATACCAAATGTACACGATATGAAACTACACCTTGTGATGAATCTAATAATACATGTATGACATTTTAAGTGTAAATACTTTTCTTCACAAACTTGCTCAAATTTTGAAAGGTATCACTTTTGGAAAATCTATATGCACTACATTATGGAAAGGATGCAGTATACAAATATATTTCATGATGAGCCCTCATGGAATTTGTTTCTTTATTGTAAATATCCATATTTTTTTCTACAAGCCTAACCAAAGTTTACAAAGTCTAACTATGAAAAAAATGTAGGCAAAAACCTCCTTTTGCGGGACGTGAAGTTTTTGCACCCGAGCTCAAATGAGCTTGGATGAACAGTAAATTCGAAAAATATTAAGAAAAATGTTCAAAAAAATCTAAAAATAATATATGGCAAATTTTGACAAATTTTCTAAGAGCTTGCAAAGTTTCATCATGAAATCACATTTGTGTAAGTTGTGGCAAAAGAAAATCGATACTTTGAAAATGCTACTTCCGAAAGCATTTTGGAGCACTAATTTTATTTTAGTTTTGCCACGACTTCTAGTGATTTCGTGCTGAAATTTTTCAAGCTCTTAGAATATTTGTCAAAGTTTGTCATAAAAATAATTAGTTTTTTTAATATTTTTTAAATGTTTTCTGAGTTACTGTTCATCTTTATGAGCTCAGGTGTAGAAGGGCACTTTCGCCTTTTGCGTGGTTATTAAGAGAGCGCGACCCCAATAAACTGAGCGACCGGTGCTCCACGTTTCCCGCCAAAGCACTTCCACTCCACACCATCCCGCGCCTTGGCCTCGCCCCATCTTGCATGCAAGCGTCGAATGCCATGGAAGAAAATTCCCCATTCCGCACTTGTGTTGCTTCCTTCGCCCTCTGCTCCACGAGCGCCGGCCACTGATGTCGCTGGCGGGGGAGGTCGTTGTCAACAGAAGCTTCTACTGCTTCGAGCACAGCTCCGGCCGCCCCACCTCCTCCGGCGTCTTCGCCGGCGACGACCCCCTCAAGTTCTACTTCCCCCTCCTCCTCTACCACATCTGCATCATCTTCATCCTCTCCCACGCCATGTACGCCGTGTTCCGCCGTGTTGGCATCCCGCTGGTCATCTCCCAGATCCTCGTACGTACGCTCTCGGCTCTCGCTCCTCCATGCATGCCATTGTTGTGCGCCATTGATCGAGCTAGCCTCTGGTTGATTGATTGGTTAATTACTAATTGCACAGATGGATCTCCATGCTATGTATAGGCCGGCACGCTGCTGGGGCCGTCGTTGCTGGGCCACTACCTCCCGCACATCGGCGAGATCTTCGCCACGCCCGAGGGTTGGGTGCAGATCAACACGGTCGGCGGCTACGCCTTCACGCTCCATATCTTCACCATCGGCGTCAAGACGGACCTCGGCATGATCGTCAAGTCCGGGAAGAAGGCCATCGCCATCGCCGTCCTTGGCACCGCCGCTCCGCACCTCGCCATGTACGTCACGGCCCTCGCGCTCAGCGATCGCATCCCCAAGCAATGGACCGACACCTTCCTCCTCACCAACCTTAACTCCTGGTGGTCGCTCTCGGCCTTCATCGTCGTCTGCTGCACGCTGGATGACCTCCACCTTCTCTCCTCCAAGCTCGGCCGCCTCGCCATGTCCGCCGCCCTCATCGGAGATTTCGCCAACACCTTCGCCATCGCCGGCGTCACATCTTACCTCCTCCAGGCAAGCCCCGAGGAGAAGCTGCAGCGGATTGGCTTCGCCTCGTCGCTCTCATTCACCGTCTTCATCGCGCTCATGGGGCTGGTGGCACGGCCGGTGATCCTGCGGCTGATCAGGGACGTGCCCGAGGGCGGCATCCTCTCTGAGTCCCGCCTTGTCGCCGTGCTGCTCATCTCCGTCACGTGCAGCTTCGCCGGCGAGCTCCTCGGCCTCCACGCGACGTACGGGCCGTTCATGCTGGGGCTCATGCTCCCCGGCGGCGCCCCGCTGGGTGTGACCCTGGCGGAGCGGCTGGACCGGCTCGTCGCCGGCGTGCTGACGCCGCTGCTCATCGCGCAGGGAGGGATGCGGATGAACGTCCACATGATCACGGACGCCTCCACCTGCGGCCTGCTCGAGGTGTTCTTGGTCGTCGGCATCGTCGCCAAGTTCGTGGCATGCATGGTGCCGTGCTTGTACTGCCAGATACCGGTACGGGAGTCCGTGGCCGTCGGCCTCATGATGAACTTCAAGGGCATCACGGAGGTGGTGTACGCCTCGGCGTTCATGGACTCCAAGGTGCTGGACGACCAGGCGTACGCGGCCTTCATGATCAACGTGCTGGTGGTCGGCGCCGCGACTGGGGCGGCGGTCAAGTACATGTACCACCCGGAGGAGAAGTACGTGGTGAACCAGCGGCGCACGGTGGAGAGCAAGAAGGTCGGCGAGGAGCTCCGGGTGCTGGCGTGCGTCCACTCGCAGGTGGACGTGGCACCGGTGGTGGCGCTGCTTGATGCGGCCAGCCCGACGCCGACGACGCCGGTCTCGGTGTACCTCCTCCACCTTCTGCCGCTCGCCGGGCTCACCAGCTCCGTGCTCCGCTCCTTCAAGCCCAGCGACCGGCACTGCGTCCCGACGGGGTCCAAAGCCACCGAGTCGGAGCGCGTCGTCAACGCCTTCCAGTTCTTCGTGGACCAGCGGCAGCAGGGCTCCTCGTCGCTGCTGCCATACGTGTGCATCGCGCCCTACGCCACCATGCACAACGACGTGTGCACCGTCGCGCTCGAGAAGCGCGCCGTGCTCATCATCGTGCCCTTCCACAAGCGCCTCGCCATTGACGGCTCCGTGGAGCCCACGTCGCCCAACGCCGGCGCCATCCAGGACACCAACATCAACATACTCAACTACGCGCCCTGCTCCGTCGCCATCCTCGTCGACCGAGGCAGCCTCTCCGGCGTGGCCAGCACCGCGTCCATCGATACCATCGACGGACTGTTCCCGCATCGCGTCGCCATGTACTTCCTTGGCGGGCCGGACGACCGGGAGGCCATGGCGCTGGCGGCGTACATGGCGGAGGACGCGCCGATCGGCCTCACCGTGTTCCGGTTCCTGCTGCCGATAGAGTGGCAGCAGCGGCTCGACCCCGAGGAGGACGAGCTGGACGACGAGGCGACGCAGGAGTTCGTCGACCGGTGGGTGGACGACAACCGGGTCATGTACAGCCAGCACACCGTCGGCGGCTCCCACGAGATGGTGGACGTCATCCGGAACACGAGCGTGGCGTTCGACCTGCTCGTGGTCGGCCGGCGAGCCGAGAGCGTCGAGTCGCCGCTGACGGCCGGCATATCGGACTGGAGCGAGCACCTGGAGCTCGGCGTTCTCGGGGACCTGCTCACGTCCGCCGACTTTGGATCCCGGTTGTCCACACTGGTCGTGCAGCAGCAGACCATGGCGGCCGCCGGTGAGCTGTACCCTGTTTGAGCAGCTTAAATTCCTCCAGTCGTAATCGTATTTAACTACAAGCTAGTTGTGTTTGTAAATTTGTAATCGTAACCTCATGTAACATCTTGGAGGCTAGGTCCTACTTACTGTATTTGACAGAGATTCAGTAATAGAAATTCAGACAATACACAAACTGAGATTGTCAAGAAAGACTACTCAACATACCTAAACCCAAGTTCAACGCTTACACACAAACGGATCACTTAAATCCAAATCACGGACATTGTTGATCATCGAATAACAGCGGAGAAGTCTGTCAGTTCGAAAGTGAAACCGAGCACCTCTTGAAGCCCGTTTCTCCAACTGAAGCTCCTTGCGCTGTTCTGCTAAAAACGCCCGGCAGTAATATTCGGTATCAACTTTGAATGACATCAACTCCAGCATTTTCGCGTTCAGTATGAAGAATGTGGCAAAGTTAACTTGCGCCCTGATGCCCCGATAATATTGCATAACTACCGTCTTTAGACGAAGGTCAAGACACTTGATTAGGTCCCGGTGTTTACGCTTCCACAAATTCAGATCCCCTGATATCGACTGAAAGAACGGATGTGATGAAAACAATCAGCCACTTAAGAGCACGAGCAGATCCAAAAGAGGAGCTGAAAACCATGAATACTAATGAAGAATTGTCACCTGCTGAATGTACAACTTCTCCAAGCATGGAAAACATCTCAACAACTGAAGTGTCGTGCCTATATCCAGACAAGTAATTCTGACATACAAGACCTTGACAGCGCCAACCACCGTCGTGAGGCTATCACCAGGCAATCGCTTTATGAAGCATGAAAGACAACATTAGCATACAGAAGTGCAAATTATATGCAATGTCTCTGAAATAAAGCTTAGAGCATACTGAAGGCGAGAAGTAGAGAGCTCACACCTACCTGAAGAATTGAGGAACTGAGGTACATCTCACCATGAAGGGAACCTAAGGTTTCCAGCTTAGGCGCGGAGATTATGGATACATGCAGGCCATCAAGTATATCGACACGGAGCAACCTCTCAAGGGAAGGGCATTCTCGATGATGAGTCCTCTGAACTGCGGCTCATCTGTCTCATGATCAGAAAGATAACGATGCCGCAGACGCACACCTATGCTTATAAGGCTAAGGGAGTTGATCCGTGCGCATCGGAAGCCAAAGCTGTAGTAAATCAGCAAGCACTCCAAGGCGGGGCACCTGGCAATGAGGCTACAGAGCGTGCCCTCAGAGATGCTCACCCGTTCAAGCGCCAGCTGCTTAAGTTGGGGGAGGTGAAGCCCTTGGACGGTGCTGTCCGGGAGGAGGCATCTCCCGATGGTGACAACACGGAGGGTCGGTGAGAAGCGAAATGTGGAGGCACGTGGCGGTGCCAACGGCCGAAGCAGTCGTGGCCGATAGTTCGAGACATGGCAGAACTCAAGCTCCTGGAGCTGGTCGAGGGCGGGGGAACGGAGCCAGGCGTCCACGGTTGCTGCCCGGTCCTGGAGGTAATACGCGGGGATGCGGAGCCGGCGACCGGGCCCCGGGTGGGCGGAAATGATTCGCGACACCACGCCGGCGAGCCCGTGCTCCTCGCCGGGGAGGCGACGGCAGTCGAGGTTGAGAGGCGCGGAGCGCCAGATGTGGCGCCACCGGGACGCGAGGATCTGGGTGCGGGCGCCTTCCTTGGTGCGGAGGAGGGAGACGATCTCACCGAGGATGGGGTCGGGGAGGTTGCTGATGCGGTCGACGCGTCCATCATCTTCATCAGCTGCGGGCGGCGTCTCTGTAGGGTCGAGACAGGGGGCTTCAGCTGCCGGCGACACCGGAATCGGCGGCGCCTGTGCCTCTTGGCGGCTGTCGACGGCCGCTAACTTAACTTTCTTCGAACTAGGACCGTCCGGCTCCATTTCCATGGCCGGCGGCCGGCGACCCGGATTGACGCAGAGGAAGTGAGCAAGGCGGATTGGTGCAGAGGGATAGGAGTCGCCGGCGGCGGCGTAGAATGTGGATATTTTCGTTGAGGGCCGCGTAGAATGTTGACGGTGGTGCGGATACGGCGGCGGTGTGGAGAATTTTGCGCGTGGAGGCCTGGAGCCCTGGAGCGTGCGCGTAGTGAATCAGCAGAGAAATAGGCTTGTATTTGGTTACTTTTTGGAATGGTTGGCCCGGGCTGGCCTGGCCATTTATTTGGGCTAGGTTAGTTTTTACGTGTATATTTGGTATGACAACATTCCTAACTATATTACCTTAAAAAAAATTAGTAATTACGTATATCTCTCTCTAATATATATATATATATATATATATATATATATATATATATAGGGTAACGTTATTCTAAGCTTGAGTGTAGAATAGCTCATTCTCCACCCCAGTAATGCTATGTACAAAATCTAGTAAAACACTGTATAAAATGTAGTAATTCTGAAAAAAAAATTTACTATCCAAGTTTTTAATTTCCTACTTTGTTAAAAAAATTACTATATTTTGTATGGTACGTTACTATATTTTGTATAAAGCGTTACTAGGGGTGTAAGTTATTCTACACTCATGCATTTTCCCTATATATATAGGTAAATTATCTGGGACACCTAGGTGCCCGGGCACCTTGATTGTTTTAGGTAAGTCTCCCTGCACAATGATTGTTTGATTTGTTTCCTAACTATTCTTAATGCAAAACATTCCATGCTTACATTTTATTTCTATTTTTAACTATTAGACATGCAAGACTTGCCATACAATAAATCATATTAATGTTTTATTTTTTCTAAACTACTATGGGTATCTAATATACGTATTTTGTCTCCTAACTATCTAATACGGGTATCTAATACTCACTAACAAAATTATGTACATACGTGGGTATATATACCCAGTAAATTATTTTCTGAACTATTACGCTCTATTTTTGTTTTCTAACAAGTCAAGATGAGTATCTAATACGCGGGTATGTATATATCAAATAAATTATTCTAGGTTCTATCTAGTAACGAATTTATATACATACGCGGGTAGGCATATACCTACTAACAAAAATATATACATAGTGGGTATGCATATACGTACCAAAATAATATGTATATATGCGGGTACCATGCAAAAAAAATATACGATTATGTGTATACCCAATTATGTGGTGGGTATGTGTATACCTACTACTGATATTTACTACGTAAAATACACAGGTATTTACATACCTAGTGATTTATTCTACGAAACAATAAGAGCTATATAAGGAGGTAATAAATGTTGATTTTTATTCAGTATGGTATTTTAATCTCTTTCCTTTTCTATGAGGTGACATGCATGCATATGATGATTAAAGAATTAAAGCCTACCAAATTAACTAGTAATTAAGGCATTTACATTGGTTGCCAAATGAGCCACTGAACACGATCCAGCGATGGATAGGCAAGGAGCCTGGGCACCTAGGTGTCCCAAACTGTACATCTGAGCTATTCTGTTACGCGTAACAGAATATTATTCTGTTACCCTTTTTGAACTGACGGTTTCAGGTGGTTGTACTGATGTTTTTCGAAGCGGTTGAATTGATGCTTTCAGTTGTGTTTAAAAGATCGTCTTCTTTAGTTCAAAAACTTTTTGTAATTTTTTTGTCGGAACGGGCGTATAATATATTGTTGGAAAGCTCTTGACAACCATAAGTATATTGAACGTTTTTGCAAAATCATTATGGTTTAAGAGCAGTTTGAAAAAACCGTTTTTTTCAAAACCGTAAACCTGAATCGTATTTTGGCCTCAATTTTTAAATGGTTTGTCGAAATTGAGCAAATAAGATGGCGTTGGAAAGCTGATGAAAATCCGCATCTTCCATATATGTATTGTTTTCAAATTATATATGATTTAAAAGTAATTTGAAAAATGGTGAAATTCTGGGCGAAACGTATTTTCATGATTTTTTCAAATAGTTTTTCGAATGAACGCAAATGATTCGGCGTTGGAAAGCTATGGAAAATGCGCAACTTTCCTGTATAGAAATGTTTTTCTAATTCCTTACGGTTTAAAAACGAATTTGAATACGGTCAAATTTGATTTTGAACGCGATTTTTTTTAAAAAGCTTGTCGAATGGCAAATAATATACCGTTGGATAGCTATCGAAAATGCGAAACTTAGTCATGTTGAATGTTTTCTCAATTTCGCAACTGTTTAAAATTAATTTTGAATACGGCATGACGGATCCTGCTGTTTTCTCGTCTGAAAAACAAAGTAGTCGTACTGATATATGTGTATGTTTGTACTGAGCTATTTTTTAGAGTAATTTTGAATGGTCCCGAAAAAGGGTGCTTATACTGATGCTTGCATGGGTTTGTACTAAGCGTGTTTTCAGTAACTAGACTTTGCTCTGTTTTGCTCGTAAGTTTTCAATAGTTTATTGTATCGTCGCGGCCTGTACTTGCATGGTTTATGTCATCAAACTGAATGATATTTTTCAAAAAGAAAATGTTTTTAATAAACTTTTTTTATAATGATCTTCTAGACTTCTCTTATTTTATGACTTGTACTTTTCTCATTTGAATTGCATGGGGTTTCTTTTTGTTTGAACTTTTACAAGTTGAATTTCCGTCAATTTTTTTATTCCGAACGGACCACCTTTTTTAACCTGTACTGATCAATATTTTTAATTTAACCATTTTTCTTTTGTAGAACGGACGAATATATATTCGGGAAAAAGAGTACTTGAACGAATGTATGTATGGTTTTGTACCGAGCGTGTTTTCACATACTGAGCGTGTTTTGTGTTCAGCAGTCGAACTTTCATCATCGAACCAACATAGTTTATATAGCTGAACTAAAATAAACTTTTCCACAATAAATGTGATGTGCTTTTTCTTTGTTTTTCTTTGAGCATATATTCATCAGGTTCATAGACGAACTTTCTCAAATTGACAGCTATTTATGATCTAAACATATATACTAGTAGTAATCAAACATTACATACAATTTTTTGTCTGTTCATGGACATCAACCAAAATAGGAAGGAGAGAGCACTCGAACTGATAATTGTTTTTTATTCATACTGATCAATGTTTTTAATTCAAACCATTTTTCCTTTCTTGTAGAAACATCAAACTATCATATACACTTTCTTTTAAAAAGTAGCAATCATATTATCATACATGTAAGAACTTGCAGCTGCTGCTATGTTTATGGATTGCATGTTTTCATTGTCCTCATTGCCTTCATCGTGTACTTCATCCTTAGCCTGCTTGGTATCCTTCACGCTAGTGATCAGCGTCGTCATCCTGGGCTTGCTTTGTAGGCATTATTCCCCAAGGTGCCACATCCTTACTCCTTTGTGCTGATGTGTTTGTACTGCCCAAACAAATATGTGAGAGCACAAAACAAAAAAATTCAAACACTATTTGGTGCTAACAGGAATAGAAACAAACACTAAAGAGCATGACACAACCAAATTATCTCTCTCATATTAATTCATTGTCCATGGATCCATGTGCTATAGCATGTGAACCCCAAAGCTAGCAGTAGTAGTAGATTCTCCGAGTAGCGACAACTCGAACTTGTGCAACAAACACCTACAAGTTCAGAACTTATGCAACAAACACCTACTTTTCTATTACATGCAGACAATTGATTAGCAGCAGTAAGTTGGAGCTGGGATGGATAGGAGATTGCATTACCAGCAGAGCTTCCCAGAGGTTTTCCTTGTTGGCAGCATCGCGAATGGGAGGAGAGCATTTGAAACAAGTGTTCCCATCTCGAACTTCCTGCAGAAGATGCTATTACAAGCAGAACGGTTGTAGTAAATTGAACTACAGCACCAGAGAAAAGCAACAACGTTTCGCACCAAAATATTTAGTTTCTTTCATTCACACATTGTTTTATGTTATCCTCATTCTATCAGTTCTTATTTAGTTAATATTTAACCACCATCTTATTTCCCTTCTCATTGTTCTTTTGCTAATTAGAACACTACTACAGGTGCACCAACTCATACGTGACAGTGCATAGGATGCGAAGGTGCAGCTGGCTTTAGATTCGACAATCCTCTATCAATACAAGGAAAAATAGCAGCAGCAAATCCCTCTTAGTAATCTCTTTCTCACTCACCTTACCCTATAGCAGCAGCGACCAGGGCACACGAACCACCGGCAGCTAGCAAGCAACAACGACATTATGGCGGGCGGGCGATCGTATCAATTTCATGAATTGAAATAAATAATGAACTACTAGAGCCATTTTCTGTAATGGCCTGATGCAATTACAGAATCATCAAAGCAAACTAGTTGCAAACAATCATCTCCGAACTTGTGACTTGACCTTTTAAATTACAAGATTGAAGTATATATGAGCTACCTAGGCTAAGTAGAAATTTTTGACTTGAACTTTTACCATTCAATTCCCATTTGGGGTTTCTTTTTTGTTTGATCTTTTTCACGAACTTATCTGAGACGTCGTGGTGAACTTATAACCTTTTCAATCGATGACCCTTTACAGCCACCAATTTTTTCTTTTGCACTTACACCCTCTCGAGTCAGAATGTAGCGACCCGACCCGAATGGATCAAATCTCTGTGCTTAAGTGTCATCACTGGATCGGTATGCTGACACACACAGTACTCGAGGATTTATAATGGAGGTAAATCACATGTATACATAACGTAAATACTATTACCTCAATCCAAAATAGCGGAAGTAACACGGTTGTGGATTCCCATCAACACCAACGGCAAAGTTGAGTGTAGAAATCGTAACCCTAACGTATCACTTACTCGTCAGTTCAAAAGTACGCAACATGAAAAGTTGCACCGAAAACGGGTCAAGACATGGAATATGCTTGCAATGTAACACATAGAGAGTAATGGAAGAATAAGCTAAACTACATGCATATATGGCTGGTGGAAAGCTCTATGGTTACAGTTTTTGCGAAAAGCCAATTTTTCCCTACTGCAAAGGAATAAATTTGTTTAACTATCATGGTGGTTGTGAAACATTGAGAATGGTTGACAGCATTCTCAATCCCAATTAAAAGTACTCATAAAAAACCCAACAATATTAATTAGAAGTAACATGATGAGATCAACAGGATAATCCAAGAACTAGATACTAAAGATGTCCATAACCGGGGACACGGCTAACCATGATTAGTTTATACACTGCAGAGGTTTGTGCACTTTTCCCTACAAGACTCGATCTCCTCCGCTTGATTTCTCGCACTACAGGGTGTTTGAGAAACGGATGACCGAGACATAGTCTTTCAGAAGCGCTAGCACCTTACATGTGGGTAGACCATACTAACCTACAACCCCTACATCTGCTAGTCTACCCGTAAGAGTTCGCACAACTTAGTCAACTATGCTAGAGCCCATAGTAGCATGTGGCTGCACACGAAAGTTTCTAGCATGAATAATCTTATGATCCCTTTGAGCCTGGGTGGCGGTCCGAAGAAATACAGGCAAGTCCTGATAGAAACCAGGTGCCTCAATCCACCCAGATGTGTGTTTAAGTTGCCACCTTAAATAAACCATTAATTTAACAATCTCACATCTGTCATGGAATTCACTCACCCAATCCACGTCTACTAGCATAGCATGGCATAATAAGCAAATGTAGAAGTAACTTCCAAGGGTTTGATAATAAAACAGGTAATAGGTACTACCTCAATCTACTTCCCATCCCACAATTTAATTAGATCCTAATCATGCAAATGTTTGAGGATAGATCTAATGCATAAAAACTGGGTAGTAGAAAAGGTATGATCAAAGCGTTACTTGCCTGCAAAGTTGATGAAGATGATTTGCACTCAAAACTCTTGATAGTTCTACTCGTCACACTCCATTCAATCTATCGTGAGCAAGCAATAGTAACCACACATAAGCAATCACTCAAAAGATCGGAAAGAACGAAGAGTACGATTTGGAAAACATCAAAACCAAGCAAATAACTCTTGCAACATAAAACAATTTCTAACAGTACCAAAATTATGTGAATTTGGCCTTATCAGAAAGTTTATGTCAAGAGCTTTAATTTGCAAAAAGAATCAACTAAATCGGAGTTACGAAACTCAAGTTATGATCAAACGAAGTTTGAATACAAATCTATTTGAAAACAAATTTTAAAATTTTAAAAAACATGTTTCAGTGGGATTAATGGATAGAGGAGATTGTAACGAAGAATTGGGCATTGGTTTCGTTGAAATCCGACTAACGAGCAAAAAGTTATGGTCGTTTGAAAAACAGGGACTAATCTATAAAGAAAATCATCACAGTTTGGTCCCTGGCTGGAATTTAAAACAGAAAAAGAAAACAAACAAATCTTATCGAACGAACGTTCGCTGCAGAGGCTTATAAGATGAAAACCGTTCGCAGCAAGGACTAAAACAACGAACGTTCACTACTTAAGAAAAACGGTTGAAATAAAAAAACTATAGATCTAATCCTAGCCCTACGTCTACGATCTAACGGCCAAGGGAGAGAGGCGGTGGTTACCGCGGCGTGGAGGTCGCCACGACGGGAAGACGGGCGGGCGGTTCAAGGCCGACGGGCAGCTCGGTGGGTCTCCGGCGGCGGCGAGGGCGCCAGGCGCACGGCACGGGCGGTGACGATGGTGGTGGCGGCAGCGGGGCGACGGAGTGGAGCGGGCGGCGGCTGGATCTCGCCGAGCGGCGGCTTCATGAAGGCGGGCGATGCCAAGGGGCGAAAAAGGAGAGAGAGGGTCGGGGCCTCGGGTTTTTATGGAGGAGGGCGGTGCGGTGGCGCGGGAGGCAGAGGAGGCCGGGCGAGGACGGCAAGGCCGGGAGGCATGCAGGGCGGATTCTCCCGAGTCGGAGGCGGTGGCACGGGCTACTGGTTGGGCTGGCTGGCCGGGCCGCCTGGGCCAAGGAAGGGAACTTTTTTTTAAACAAACAGAGAAAGCAATAATAAAACCCAATAAAATGAAAATATTATATAAGCATATAATATATCAAAATTTTCAGAAAAAGATTTCCTACAAGATGAACATTATTCTAGCTTCAAATAAAATACACAAAAATTTCAAATAACTCAAACAGTGCTACTGCCCTAATAAAATCCACTGAAAATTATTTTAAAAATACCAAAATGACTTCAAATTAATTTCTCTCCAATTTTCTGATGCAGGGAATCATGTTACCCTATTTTCCATATATTTTATTTTTGGAGAAAAATAATGTGAATAAAACTCAATTAACTCCAAATTGAAAATAAATTCAAAAGAACTTTGAATTTAATTCTTTGAAACTCCCAACTCATATTTCATATAATTTGAAGAAGTCATTTTATCTTCTCTCGTGAAAATCATTGAGTTGCATAAAGTTTTAGAATTGGAAATATTCTCAAATGAAATTAAAATATTTTCAATACCCCTTGTCATTTAAATAAATGGAAGAAGTCATGTCATCTTCTCTCCAGGGTTTTGTGATGAAAAGAATTTGAATTCCCGAAGATCATAAAAGCAAAATGAAAGTTTGGGAAAGTCCTTTTATTCCCTCTCATTTAACTTTCAAAAAGGTTTCGAATTCCACTCACTTTCAGTCAATCAATCAAACAACAATCAAACAAACAATCAAATCTATCTATTTATTTATAACATTCCAAAATTTAGAATTTTGGGATGTTACAAACTACCACCCTTAAAATGAATCTCGTCCTTGAGATACAGAGAGGCTAGTAAGAAATAGGTTAGGGTTTGGGGGTCTTCTCAAAAATCCATCGATCGTCTCCGGGGTCTCGGGTGCTACCACCCTTAGAAGCATAGTTATGGTTCCATCAAAACTCATATACGCCATCCTTATTACTGACAATGTCGGTCTTCTCAGATCATCTGGATAATTACTTCTCTCGGCTCTTTTGGCTGTGGCATAACCTTTACCGCAATTCTTCTGTCCTTTTTTCTTGGTAAGGTTATTCCGAGATTGGATCTTCTTAGCTGACGGGTCTGGCGCCAATTCTAAACAATATCGATATCTCATGGTGGTCATCAATTTATGGTTTGTCCTGTAGGAAAATGGGTCTGGGTTGAACCTCACCGTATATCCTACGGTTGGCAAAAGCTGCCTTGTACAAGGGAAAATACTTATACCATTCTAAGGTTCAAACAAGGTATTGATCGTCGTCTCTCTACTATAGGTAAGTCACTCAGATTTACCATCCCATATAGCAAGGCGAATAATAAGAGTAAGTCGGTATGGTGATCAATCCATCCCGCACCCAAATCATTACCTTGTACATGGTTTAGCGAATCTCGCATTCTAACACTCGGTCATCCTCACAAGCATTGCAGAATTTCTCTTGTCGACGAACCAAGTTCGGAAAATCCATTGTTTCTGCAAGCCAAACAAACATCTATCGTTCCTTAACAACTCTCAGGTTTTGCGTAAACTCCTATAGAATCGTCGGTTGATAAAGGCATATCCTCTTCCAGGGTTTTTCCTTCAGCAAGAATGTGCTTGCTTCTTGGCAGGTCCTGGAGCCTGTGGGTTATGGCCCATCTCATCACTTAAAATCCTTGAACTCATCATCGGGGCAACTGATCAGTATCCCAACATCTAACTTCCTGGCATACTTAAATCCATCCAATTGTACTGTCTTCCTTCCTTCTATTGGCACCAAACTAGGACATGATTTCTCAAACTCATCATGAATTTCCATTGATCCATATTTCCAACATCACACCTCCTTTATATCCAATAGTAATTCATCTCTTCATCCTCATGGGATATCCCACATACCGAGATAAAACTTATACTTATGAAGTCCATACTCCACTTCGTGGAGCATCATTATCCTTTCCAGGGTCAAGCGTCCTTACAGGGGAATATTGGCCATCTCTGCATGGCACTTCTTCAACTGGGAAACGTGAAACACATCATGAACTCCTAACAGTCCTTCGGGTGACTCCAATTCGTTGGCCACTTCTCCCATACGCTCCAAAACTCAGTATGGTCCTACAAATCTCGGGGCTAACTTTCCCTTAACTCCAAATCTTTTAACTCCTCGCAGAGGTGGCACACAAAGATATGCTCCGTCTCCGATTTCATAGACTACCTCCTTGCGTTTTTGAGTCTCAGATAACTCTTCCGCTCGACCGAGCTACCTTGATCTATCTCTAATCCACTTAACATTTTCTTCTGACTCCTTGATCACATTTGGTCCAAACAACTGACGGTCTCCAACTTCATCCCATATCAACGGTGTCTGGCTCCTTCTCCCATACAAAGCTTCAAAAGGGGCCATCTTCAAACTGACTTGGTATCTGTTGTTGAATGAGAACTCCGCGTAAGGTAGATTATCTTCACTACTAGATCCATAATCTAGCGCATACGTTCTCAACATGTCCTCCAGAATCTGATTGACTCTCTCTGTCTATCCATCTGTCTGCGGATGAAAGGCTGTACTGAACTCTAGCCTAGTACCCAAAGTCTGGTGCAGCTGATTCCAAAACTTTGAGGTAAACTGTGTTCTTCTACGGTGGTCCTCGGAACTCCATGCAGACATACAATCCTTGTCAAATATATCTTGGCCAACTTTGCACTTGTATAGGTGGCTTTCACTGGGATAAAGTGAGCCACTTTGGTCAAGCTAATCAACTACTACCCAGATAGAATCATATCCCAATCGGGTTCTGGGAAATCCGGTAATGAAATTCATGCCAAGCTTATCCCACTTCCATTCGGGTATCGGCATAAGCTGTAGTAATCCGACTGGCTTCTGATGCTCTGCTTTACTCTCTATGGCATACATCACCTATGACTACATACTCCGTAATATCCTTTTTCATACCAGTCCACCAGAAACGCTCCTTTAAATCCAAGTACATCTTGGTGTTTCCAGGGCTAATCGAGTATGGTGAGTCATGAGCCTCCTGAAGTATTAACTTCCTGATCTTTGCATTATTAGGCACATATACACGATCCTCGAACCATAAGGTGTCGTGCTCATCCTTACGAAAACCTTCGGCCTTTCCTTTGCTCATCCTCTCTTTTATTTCAGCAATCTCTTTGTCATCCTTCTAAGCTTCACAGATCTTTCCCAACAATGTAGACTGAACTTCCATTGATGCAACAAAACCTTTGGGAACAATCTCCAACCGAAGTTCCCTGAGATCCTCGGCTAACTCCTTTGGTAATCCTCTTCTTATGAGGGTATTTGTCCTTATTTTCTTTATGGTTGTGTCCTATTTCTCCTCAAAGCTTGTATGCACAAGGTTTCTTCACATCCTTTCCATAAGGCCTCAATTTCTGGGACACAAGTTGAGACTTTAGCAGATTCAACTTAAATCCTTTCCAAGTGGTCACTCCTTGCCATCCGTTGATGGTTTGGTACATCCTCCACCAGGTAGCAGCACCTCTTTCAAAGAATAGAAGAGCATGCTGGGTCATATACTTTCCACCTATAGTGTTATTCTTCATATGATCTTCCATGTTCTGAATCCATTGGTCCATCTCCAACTGACTCATCGATCCAGAAAATACGAGCTCATCTCCATTCATCCTCTATTGGGTCCATGGGTTTTGGGGTGGGATA
This sequence comes from Aegilops bicornis, assembly GCA_021605145.1. Taxonomy (NCBI): domain Eukaryota; kingdom Viridiplantae; phylum Streptophyta; class Magnoliopsida; order Poales; family Poaceae; genus Aegilops; species Aegilops bicornis. The sequence continues at coordinate 152,724,139 of CM038673.1, forward strand.
AGAGAGGTAGAGAGGGATGCACACAATACAAACAAAGTTTTGAAAAGGCGGATTTTATTGTGGCTGTCGGAAAAACAACATCAAACAAATGACAGCTCACAATCGTCGCATCTAACGTAGGTATATAACTGGGTTGGGTCTGCTAAAGGTCAATAAATCTTCAAAGTCATGAAACTCCTCAAGTCTTGGTCATGTCTCCGATGGCTCCTTCTGATCATGCTTGTCCTTCTCAAGTTCTTTTTGCCAGCTCATCTCTGTTGTCGCAAAGTCTCTCGTGATGTCCTTTAATATTCTGGAGTTGCGTTCCAAACTTCTGGGTTTCAACATCCTTGACATGAACCATGCTCCCATCGCCCTTCGCCTCGATTTAATCTTTGATGTCTCAAGGTTTTGCTCCTCTAGCTTGGCTACTTTCAACCACGGGTCTGAGTTCTTCACGAAACACTTCCTTATCAAATACTGCTTCTGCAGGTCCATCCTAAACTTCTTGATGTAACACTCCAGATCCTGGTGATACACCAGCTAAGGTTAAAACTTCATCTTGCTGATAAGTGCTCCATCAGCCTTCTACCATCCAATCCTTCCATGCATGTGCATGCTTAACTCAGCACGGTGACAATAGCATAAATAGCCGTGTTTCTGCTCTTGTCATTTCCATGAGCTATCTCTCCATAGTTGATATCTCCTGCCTTAGGGTTTTCCTGACAAAACTTTGAGTTTCTAACTCTCCATGTTTCGGTCTTACTCCAATACACCTTGATCTCGGGTATTGATAACTTCCATAGTCTGTCAAATTCCATAAGTGTAACCTTCCTAGGTCATAAAAATCTGGAAATTCTTCAGAGCCTTCAAAATCTCCTAGTCTTCGGAGTCTTCAACAGTTGTAGTTTCCATCATCATAATGCACAGTAAAATTCTCTTCATTCCAAAATGATCTTAGTTGTCCGATATCTTGTCTCCTTGGAGTGGTCTCATCGGTCGAACTTCAAGTGGTCAAAAGGAAAAAGGGGGTATGGTCTCACTAAAAGGGAATATTTGAATAAGCTCAAAAGAGAAGAGAGGTAAAAGATTCTTTTGAAAATGAAGTAGTAGAGAAAAATCTTTCCTATGGGCTTGTCAGTTTGTGGTCACGTCCTCCCAGTCAACATGTGCTCGATACCATCTTGTAGCGACCCGACCGAATGGATCAAGTCTACGTGCTTAAGTGTCATCCTGGATCGGTATCTTGACACACACGGTACTCGAGGATTTATAATGAGGTAAATCACATGTATACATAACGTAAATACTATTACCTCAATCCAAAATAGCGGAAGTAACACGGTTGTGGATTCCCATCAACACCAACGGCAAAGTTGAGTGTAGAAATCGTAACCCTAACGTATCACTTACTCGTCGTCTGAAAAGTCTGCAACATGAAAAGTTGCAGCCCGAAAAACGGGTCAGCACATGGAATATGCTGGCAATGTAACACATAGAGAGTAATGAAAGAATAAGCTATACTACATGCATATATGGCTGGTGGAAAGCTCTATGGTTACAATTTTTGCGAAAAGCCAATTTTTCCCTACTGCAAAGGGATAAATTTGTTTAACTATCATGGTGGTTGTGAAACATTGAGAATGGTTGACAGCATTCTCAATCCCAATTAAAAGTACTCATTAAAAACCCAACAATATTAATTAGAAGTAACATGATGAGATCAACAGGATAATCCAAGAACTAGATACTCAAGATGTCCATAACCGGGGAAACGGCTAACCATGATTAGTTTATACACTCTGCAGAGGTTTGTGCACTTTTCCCTACAAGACTCGATCTCCTCCGCTTGATTTCTCGCACTACAGGGTGTTTGAGAAACGGATGACCGAGACATAGTCTTCGTAAGCGCTTAGCACCTTACATGTGGGTAGACCGTACCAACCTACAACCCCTACATCTGCTAGTCTACCCGTAAGAGTTCGCACAACTTAGTCAACTATGCTAGAGCCCATAGTAGCATGTGGTCGCATTACGGAAGTTTCTAGCATGAATAATCTTATGATACCTTTGAGCCCGGGTGGCGGTCCGAAGAAATACTGAGCAAGTCCTCGATAGAAACCAGGTGCCTCAATCCACCCAGATGTGTGTTTAAGTTGCCACCTTAAATAAACCATTAATTTAACAATCTCACATCTATCATGGAATTCACTCACCCAATCCACGTCTACTAGCATAGCATGGCATAATAAGCAAACGTAGAAGTAACTCCCAAGGGTTTGATAATAAAACAGGTAATAGGTACTATCTCAATCTACTTCCCATCCCACAATTTAATTAGATCCAAATCATGCAAATGTTTGAGGATAGATCTAATGCATAAAAACTGGGTAGTAGAAAAGGTATGATCAAAGTGTTACTTGCCTGCAAAGTTGATGAAGATGATTCACACTCAAAACTCTTGATAGTTCTACTCATCACACTCCGGTCAATCTATCGTGAGCAAGCAATACTAACCACACATAAGCAATCACTCAAAAGATTGGAAAGAACGAAGAGTACGATTCAGAAAACATCAAAACCAAGCAAATAACTCTTGCAACATAAACCAATTTATAACAGTACCAAAATTATGTGAATTTGGCCTTATCAGAAAGTTTATGTCAAGAGCTTTAATTTGCAAAAAGAATCAACTAAATCGGAGTTACGAAACTCAAGTTATGATCAAACGAAGTTTGAATACAAATCTGTTTGAAAACAAATTTTAAACTTTTCAAAAACATGTTTGAGTTGGATTACTGGATAGAGGAGATCGTAACGAAGAAGTGGGCATTGGTTTCGTGGAAAGCCGACTAACGAGCAAAAAGTTATGGTTGTTTGAAAAACAAGGACTAATCTGTAAAGAAAATCATCACAGTTAGGTCCCTGGCCGGAATTTAAAACAGAAAAAGAAAAAAAAACAAATCTTATCGAACGAACGTTCGCTGCAGAGGCTTATAAGATGAAAACCGTTCGCAGCAAGGACTAAAACAACGAACGTTCACTACTTAAGAAAAACGGTTGAAATAAAAAAACTATAGATCTAATCCTAGCCCTAGGTCTACGATCTAACGACCAAGGGAGAGAGGCGGTGGTTACCGCGGCGTGGAGGTCGCCGGCGATGGGGAAGACGGCGGCGGCGGTTCGGACGTCGACGGGGCGGCGACTCCGGTGGGTCTCCGGCGGGCATTTAGGGCGTCATGGCGCGCAAGACGGCGGTGACGATGGTGGTGGCGGCGGCCTGGGGCGACGAGTGGAGCGGGCGGCGGTGGATCTCGCCGAGCGGCGGCTTCATTAGCGCTGGCGAGATAAAAGGGGCGGTGCGAAAAGGAGAGAGAGGGGGTCGAGGCCTCGGGTTTTTATGGAGGAGGGCGGCGCGGTGGCGTGCGGGAGGGGGCAGAGGAGGCCGAGTGCGGGAATGGGCTAGATTTTATCAACAAGGAGCATGTACCAGTTTACACATTAATTCTGTATACATTTGCTGAAGTTACCTTAGACTTGCATCTAGTTTTGGCACACCCAATAATAGTTGTACTATGATGGTCAACTAATTGTACTGAGATAGTGAACTTATTAATTGCAAAAAGAAAGTCTAAATCATGGCTGAAATTTATTCTAAATCATAAGATTGATGGGAGTATAAGGTAACTTCAGGAAATGTATACGGAATTTTAAATTTCCGAGCACATACCTTATGTTCTTGTTTGTTGCCGGGCATGACGCTCCTACTCCTGTGGACTGACGGCACCGGCGAAGTCGAGCTGAAGGAGCAGGGATCACGAGCGGCGGCTGGGTGCGCTGGGATTTTGCCGCTGTAAGGGGATCCCAGCTACTACCAAGTCATTCCTGAGGAGCTAATAGAGGCGGCGCAGTTGGTCGTAGGCCATGTGTAAGTTTCAACTATCAGGTGTGCCGGGATTTGGCCTTGTAGAGAAACAAGAAGTCGAGAACAAACAGGAGTTATATAGGTTCTGATTTTCGCCTTCTATAATGACGTGCTTCTGGGCAGTCCAAAAGCAAAGAAGAAGACAAGTTCAACAGCCGCTCAACACGCCCACCCACTCCATGGGAATTTACACAGACTAGTTTGGAATTTATAAAAACTTTTAAAACATGAACTCTATGGTCCAAAACTTAGTGTTTGAACTAAAATGCACGTTTTTAATTAAGTTGCATGATAGCTCAAAATCGAAATCAAATCATTCATAAATTGCACCAAATATATCACATTTTTGCAAAGATGAAATGTATCTAGTGTTGCTAGCAAGTTGATTAATAGAACGACTCTATGTATCTCTCTTAGTACTGTCCATGATGCTATGGTAAGTGATAACAATATACAATGTACAATACACACATGTACTACACAAGACTCTACGTCTGTACTGTCCAGAACAACAAATTAACCAAAAGAAAACTAATTTATGAAGGAAACAATTCTTGAACTTTGGTTAGAGCTTTGTTCATTGAGATTTTTGAACTCTTGCAAGTAGTTATACGAACTTGCGCTACACACTTCTTATTCAGTTGAGAGCGTCGATATTTTGCAACACCAATAACATTCTAACCCTTTTAGCAAGTTGTAACAGAGCCAAAAGGCATGTATGAGAACTTGTTCCGACAATCTAAATCTATAAATAGTAAAATGTATACACTTCTTTTAACCAAGAAAGTAATAACTTGTTTCTATGCTAACTGGAGACGATGAAGGTTCAGTTTTGAAAGTAAGCTACATGACCAAGAGGGACCCAGTACACTCAGTAAGAATTTTATCTGCAAGGAAAAATGACACAAAGATTCTGCAAAAAATAAATCATACAAAATAACCCAAATAATCAAGAACTTCCTGTATGTTAATTTTTGAACTCCCTTGAACAGAACTGCTCGCTTTTTTCTGTTGACTAAGCCACTTACATACAAACAGAAATAAATTTGTAGACCAAAGGACTCAGCAAATTGAACCATTAATTTTCCAACTAGAGAACTGCAGGAGTTAGAAAAAGTGAACTATTTCCTCAATGATTTTCCAACCAAAAATCACATATTTTCAAACGAAACCAAACTTTTTCAATGAACTTTTTCCAATACACTCTTTGAATGTGTGGCGGCGTGCACCAGTGCCGGCAAAAGCTTGTACGTGAAGGAGCATGGTAGGACGAGCTCGGACGGATAAGGGAGGAATAGTTGGACTGATGTGAGCCCCATACCTGGATGAGGACCGGAGGAAGTAGTCCGTGTGGGCGGCTGGGGATGTCTGTAGAACTGAGCTTTTTTCGTGCAGTCCGTCCAACCTCCCTCGTGCTGCAGTACAGAGAGAAACAAATTAGTGAGAGAAAAGAGCAATAGAGAGAAAAGAGATGTATGTACTGCTGCTGTTATTTTTGTTGAACCGCAACTGAATGTCATAATGAAGAGAAACCGGGTGCTGGATGCAGAGGACCGTGGGCGTGGGGGGACTATCGTGTGGCGCGGAGCTGCTCGCCGGAGGAGGCGTCAGGCGCTTAGTAGAGTTCTTTGGAGGAGAGAGGCGGTGAGGCGGCACTAGAGCTAGCCCATGGCGGAGGTGTTCCCCATGGCGCGGGAGGTGGCGACCTCCATGACCTCAACGTTGCGCCCGCAGGATCATGGAGACAAGGTGACTAGTTGAAATGCACTCAACTAGTCCCCAAAATTGAAAAAATGTTAAAGAGGCGGAAGAAAACGAGAGGAAAGCTTGACCGCTGCTTTGAATGACCCCTCGTTGAACGGCCTTGGTTGGCGGTCTTTGAGCAGACCGAGGGGTGGCGGCTATGAACGGCTGGCCCTCCTTGGATTCCACCACGAGGCACTAGGGGAAGATGGGGAAGGGCGCGATCGATGGTCTTGTGCCACGACAAGGAAATAAATTTGGGGCATAACGACGCTCTAGGGGAGGGAGCCAGTCTGCGGCGGCGCGCTGGGAAAGGGAGTCGGTGCGGATCCAGGGTGCTGCTGCGATGAACGACATGCGGTGGTGGTGTAGAACGGCCTGCAGTGATGGCGTCGAACGGCCATGGCGGCAGTGGGGGAGGAGGGCCTCGCCGGTGAGCGGTGGTGTACGGTGGCGCTTGGCCAGGCGGAGTATGGGGCGGGCGTCGGTTAGGAGGCGTGGGGCGGTGCATGACCGGGAGGTGGGGGTGGTGCGTGGCCGGGAGGTGGGGGCGGTGCGGCACCGGAAGGTGGGGGCGGCGCGTCCAACTCTGCTGCAATCATAAGGTCCACTAGAGAGCTTCAGAAAAATGTTGTCATCCAAGAGTTCTAGTACAGAGCATGTATAACACTGAATTTGTTTCTTCGAACTTACCAGTTTTCAGTGTCAGAACTTATCTTCTGCATTTTTGCCTGTCCTAATGAGGGCTTGCAGATGTCAGCTTGGAAAACATACCCTCCTTTTAGCATTCCCTTCATTATTTATGGAATAACGCCAAGAGTGATTGCATGCCAAGTCACATCATAACAGCCATAGAGCTATCGAGTGATAGGATGAATAAGTACAGAGATCAACTTTTGTAGTTATAACCGAACTAGCGAGCGTAAAATAAATCCTTGCTCATGATGTATTTCTCAAACTCTCCCGATGCTCATTTTGGATCATTTTTCACGAACTCCCGATTCCGTAACTAGAGTGTTTTGGGTTTTTTATGAACTTTTTTGTTATATCTTATTCAGAACTTAAAACCAATATATACAATACGCACATGTACTACACAAGAATGTACATCTGTATTGTCCAGAACAACGAATTAACCAAGAGAAAACTAATTTATGAAGGAAGCAGTTCTTGAACTTTGGTTTGAGCTGTATTTGTTGAGATTTTCGAACTCCTGCGGTGGTTATACTTGCATTTGTGGGACACACTTCCCATTCGAGTTGAGAGTGTACGATATTTTTGCGAGAATATGCTACATGACAAGGGTAAGGGGAAGGCCAACTTCGCTGCTAAGGCCATTGAAAGACCTCGGTGTCGGCGTGAACGTCGTGGTGCGGCGATGAACGGCCCGAGCGCCTGATTGGTGCGAGGGTGGCCAAGGACATAACAGGGAGTGTAGGACGGTGGCAGGGTTGTGCGAGGTGGGGAGGCGGCAGTGCGGGATGGAGGGATGTCGCCGAAGTTGAGGACTGGGAATTGTTCAACAATACTATTGATCTAATTTGCATGTGCACAGTACCATCAACGTTGAACTTGTTGAGTTACGGTTTTGAACCTTCGGTAGTAATACATGTCTCGAAAGCGGTACATGCTTCTGTTGTTGAGCAGATGACCTAGAGAAACAAAAACACTCTTGGGTGCACACACAAAATCATGATAAAAATAGTGGCAGCAAGAAGTAGTACTATAATGGAATATTAGTCAGAATTGAAGTTCAGATAACTACGGCACACACATCATACAATATTTTTGGACTTACATAATCACGAAACAGAACTTCAGTTTTTTTAAATGTGCAATTCTGAATGCACTAGCGATGTAATTGATTTTTTAGACCATAGTAATTGAACTTCAAGCACATTTCTCTATAAAACATTTTTTAACCAAAGTGAACTCTTTAATTTGGGGTGAACCTCCACTGTATATGTACATGTACTTTTTGCACCTCAACCATTGACATGCAAAATTGATTTTATTCTGAAGTGTTGTATATAAGCTTCACAAATCATATGAATCTTTTCTGCCAAATGGATCATACAAGATATTAACCAAAAATGACGCACATTAAGAAATGGCAAGTAGCTAAGTTAGTAATTGAACATAAAGGGCTGACCTTGTGAACAATGTGTTTATGTTCATAGAACAAAACAATCTTTAGTGTGATTTTCTTTGTACGGATAATCACAGAAGCAACATAGTTGGACTGAAGCTCTAAATTTTGTAGAACTTATGAAAAAATGTGCAGGTGGGGTTATGCTGCTGCTAGTTACTAAAATGAATGGCAGAAGGGACACACACCATACCGCGATGGCAGAGGAAGCTGCTGACCGTAGCATCTCCTTTTCCTTCTCAGTATAAGGTCTTTGAACCTTGTAGAAGGGCGGCATTGTACTGCACAGGAGGCGGGGAGGGTTGAGCATCAAGTGGTAATTAAGGAAGGCTACCAAACAAACGGAAGTAGCATTTTTTACATGACGGGTAGTGGTAGGTATTGGTTCATTGCTTTTGCCATCCAGTATGGTGTCAACAAGGATGCGGTAGCTCTCGTCCTCGATGGGCGCCCAGTTATCGTTGAAGAGATTGAGAAGGCGCTTCAGCACTGTCCAAACATGCTAATTGGAGAAGCTAAGAGGCTTCATGGCCTCTAGCTCCTTTCTAGTAGCATTAGCATTATTGGAAACCATGGCCTTTGATGAAATGGTTCAGGGATCACTCTCAGTCAGCCCCATTGCTACTTGTGCTGCAGAGAACATGAATATAAAGCAGATGGTGACTCATCTATTTTTTTATGATATATAGAAACTTACAGAATTTTGAAACTTGCAGCGATTTATATTTAGGTGATATATCTAAACTTCATAGAATTTTGAAGAAACTCGCTGCAAATCATTACTTATTTAGGTGATATATCTGAAGTTACAGAATTTTGAAACTCGCACTGACGATATTTCTGCACATGTACCAACTATTACGTGATTTTAGCAATGCCACTAAATTTACTTGTCCTTGACCTGTAAAATGAACTGAAAATGCATATGAAGGTGCACTGAAAAGGATGTATTTTTGTCCTCGAGACATATCAACAAACCTAAAAGCATACTCACGGCCCTATATAGGGATGTTACTAGCTTAGTTTGGTTCTTAAGAGACATAAACAAATGCCTAGCAAGCACAAAGGTACTAATTTTAGTTTTCTGTTTTGATCTTGTTTTCTCTCATAGCAAATTCGTGTCATAAAGATGCAAAATCAAGACAAAAATGGTTGCGTCATGTAGCAATCAGCAAATAGCATCTGCACATGCAAGTCATTTTGACTATGAAAGATCAGAGAACAAGAGTCAAAGATGAAACAAAAACTTCTTTTTCTAGTTCATAAAACCATCAGCTATCAGTTCAAGAGTCGAAATGGACAGAGTTCATCGAGTCTCAGCTATCGATTCACGCAATCTGAGAGAGATGGGGAAGTATTTTTAGAATTGAACTGAATTGAATAAACAAACCGAATCGAGTGTGGCGATTTAGGAGGTGGGCGGCAGTGCGTGCTTTCGGCCTGGCGTGCCTCGTCTTGAGGAGTAAGCAAGAGGACGAGGCAACCGCGGTGTGCTTGGCACGGCGCGTGGCGCTAGGAGGTGGCAGGAGGAGAGAGAAGGCCGGGCACACTGCGGTAGGGACGGCTGGTCGCGGCGATTGGTGGTGCTGGGATGGCTCCCAACGGTGACAACTGGATGCAGGGGGCCGCCGGCAGTGCGTGGAAATAGGGAGGCCGCCAGCTGCGCGTGGAAGCAGGGGGGCAACGGTAGAGTTTGGAAGCGGGGAGGCACGCCGGCAGGGGGACCGGGGAGGAGGGCGGCGCGCCGGCAATGGTCGAGCAGGAGGCGCCAGTGGGTGGAAGCAGGGGGCGGCTGGGAGCGAGGAGGAGGTGGGGCAGGCAGTGCCGGGATCCGGCAGGAGGTGGGGCGGGCGGCGCCGGGAGCCGGGGGAGGTGGGGCGGCGGCGCCGGGAGCCGGGCAGTGGGGCGGGTGGCGCCGGGAGCCGGGGCAGTGGGCAAAGCGGCGCCGGGAGCCGGGGAGGATGTGGTGGGCGGGCGGCGCCGACCAGGAGGAGGTGAGATGGGGTTGGTCGGGAGGGAGGGTGTGGGATATTTTTCATTCATACCAGTTCGGTTTGATCAGGTGATGTAAAAAACAGGATGCGGTCTATATAGGACGAGAGGGTAATAGAATAATATTCTGTTACTAGTAACAGAATAGTCCAGCCCTATAGGGATTGACTATTCGTCACCACAGGTGAGGAATAGTTATTCTTCACCCCTCTATTTTACCATCAATGCACCGTAATTTTACGTTTCAGAAGTTTTATCTTATTTACGACGTAAAAAGAGACCGTAAGAAAATATATAATCGTCAGAAAAAATATTTTATGTTATGTAAAATTACAAACGTAAAAACATAATGTAAAATACACATAAACTGTAGTTTTTTTGTCTTATGCCCTATATTTTTATTTTTTATGCCAAATTTTACGTAGTGAATAAATAAGAATGTAACTTTTGAATTCCAAAAGTAATTTAATTATGAAATGATCGTAAGATTACCTCGGGTGAAGAATAACTTATTCTGCACCCTGGGTGATGAATAGTAACATTATATATATATATATATATATATATATATATATATATATATATATAGACTTTGCCAGGTTTACCGTCATTAATACGCTTCTTCCCGTAAGTTTACGCTTTCACTTTGAATTAAAAACATATACACGAGGTGGTACTAAAACCGTTTGAGATTTTTTAATATCCGATGTGATACTAATTCGCTGATCATCAATAGATTTAAGGGTGGCGCGTCTGGCCCGGCTGGGCCAAATTGACCGCGTCCTGTACGTAAAAGTGTGGACTTTTTGTTTATCCTCGAACTGACGAAAGCCTCGGCAGCCAACAAAAGACTCCCGACCCAAACCGTGTCCCTCTCCCAAGTGCCAACATGTCGGCCAATCTTCCTCCGATTGCTGCCTCCGCGTGCCCTCCAGGCGATGCAGGCTGAGGCAGTCGTCGCCTCCTTCATGCTCCCCTCCGGCCCACGCCCGCTCCTCACTCCGGCGAGTACTCCTCAGCCCCCGTTCCCCCGCCACCTCGCCATCCAGGTTTCCGAGATCGAGGCGACCGTGGTGTCCCGTGCCGCCAAGTCCGAGTTGATCTCTGACCGTTAGTCGGAGACCTTTGTGCTCCGGGATAAGGTTGCCCCCTCGAGGCCATGCTTAGCGGTTCTTCCTTGCCGAGCTGCCGGAAGCTTTGACAGATGCTGCAGTTGCTGCCACTGGCTGGTCACGTCTCCAACACCACTGTCGTGGCATATCCCGAGATTCCCGACGAATAGGACTTGGCGAAAGTCCTGGCCTCGGGTCGGTGACTTGCTGGTACTTGGCACAAGGTCGAGGGCCCGTGGCCGTGGAGCAGCAAGGGGGCTTCGGTGGACTTGAAGGTTTTGCTAGAAGGCACAACACGCGGGCAGCGGAGGTCATGGTGATGGCCGGAGCAGCAGCAAGGTGGAGGGAAGCAGCAGACGAAGGTGGCAGGGGACTCATGGCAGAGGCTGTCGCAGTGGAGGCTTCTGGCAGGAAGACTCAAGGCAAGCTCGGGCGTGGCAATAGAAAAAGGACCAGCATCCATGGTGGACACAGGAGCAGGGAGGAAGGAGGAGGCTCGTCGGATTGAGGCCGGGGTCCACGGCAAGGTGCAGGCTACGGCGTGGGGCTCGACAGCTGCAGCCATGGTCCAGGCTCGGGAGCAAGGGCAGCGATGACGCGTCTGGGCATGGCGTAGGTGAGGAGAGAAGGATGGAGAGGAGCCTTCAGTGTTCATCTGAATCATCTCGGCAGCAAAGCTCACATGGCGACGGAGGCGCACGCGGTGTTTGCATGTTGCTCATCCCATGGCCTCCCTCCACGCATATGCTCTCGTGGCCACATGAGCCCCTGGGCGGCATAAATACACGGCGTGCGTGCATGGAGTATGCACCAAGTACAAGTTTGATGGAGTAGCAGCTCCTTGACTAATCTTTGTCCAAAGTTTCAAAGCAATGATCGGTACGGCAGGTAAAATTTGAAGCACAATGCTAAAGTTTCAAATTTTCAATGATCAGTATGGTAGGCGGACAGGCTTTATGAGTGCAAGTGTGCTGGAAAAACACAAAACGGTGTGCTAAATATAGTCCCATGGAGCAGATGAATATTTTGCATCCCATGGTTTGCCTCCTAGCTACATCATGTGCAACGCACCCATCCCCGCGTCGCCAACCCTAGGCGACATGGGGGGCGACCACGCCGCCGGCCCTAGGCCCCCACCCCTTGCCTCCACCGTCCTGCCGCCGCCTGAGGTCTCACCGATGAAGCCTGGCCTATGATGGCGGTGGTGGGGCCTTATCCCTCGTGCGGTGGTGGCATTTTTCCCGGGCGATGGCGGCGCATCGTTCGACGCAGATCCGGCAGCAAGGAGCGGCGGGATCCCTAGGGCATGCGTGATGGCGGAGTCAGCGGAGGCGCAACCTCCTCGTGGCGGAGTCGCCCCTGTGGCGGCGGCCGAGATCGCCGATCTGGTCTTGCCCAGATTGGCTTGGGCGGCCCGGCGGTTCCGATGTGCATCTACAGGCGAGCGCGGTGGGCCTGATGGCGCCAGATGTAGGCACCGTGGTGGTGCCATGGCCGGTCAAGCGGCGGCGGCCTGGATCCCTTTCGTCCGGTCCCCGGCAGAGATGGCGGCAGTCCGTGCACGAGATGCTTGAGGGAGGATCTTCGAACCGATCTAGGTGAAAACCTGCTCTCGGCTAGCTGCAAGGCTGGCGGTGGCGGCGCTGTCTGCGTCATTCCCTTCTTGAAGGCATCGCCGTGGAGAAGTTCAAGGCCACTCTATGCTACCTCTGGGGGAAACTCTAGATCAGTAGATCAGATGACGGCGGTGCTAGGGTGTCGTTTCCCTCTTGGGGGCATCATTCGTGTAGGTGTACACGGACCGAGGGACCAGTGGAAGGCTTTTTGGTGGAGCGGTGCTTCAACTTACACATTGATGGCGGCGGATCTCGGCGGCATCGCGCCGTGAAGACTCAACGTCTGATGCGCGGAGATGGACCCGCGCAGGGAGGTGGCGCTGTCTGGCATCGTGGTGGCATCGACGGCAGCTAGACCGGCCAAGGTTGATGCAGCAGTACAACACTGAAGATGGGATTGGTGGCAGGTGGCTGTGGCGGCCTCATACCCGGCAGGCGTCCTGGTTGAGAAGTGCGCCGGACTGGTGGGTGCCCCATACCCGGCAGGCGTCCTGGTTGGGACCTCAGGTCATATGGTAGGTTTGGCTGCGAGGTCTGTTTTGGTTTTAGGCCTAGACTATCAGCATCCCTTCATCAACTGGATAGAAGTAGCAACAGATGTTGCCTAGACGGTGGCTTTAGTCTGACTGTTGTATTACTTTGTAAGGTCTTGTATGAATAATTAATAAAGCGCATGCATGCATCGTCCAGATACATAGGCCGGGGGTCCTCCTTCATTTCTAAAAAAAAATTGTGTGATGTGTGCTGCTTGCTATGGAGGCTCCCTAACATCTGCCACGTGTGGTAATTTTAAAGCAGTAGATATTTTTCTACTTCATTCTTCCTACACTATTTTTTCCCATATAATCCTCTATTTTTGGTCATGATATAGTAGCATAAAATGGAGCTATTTTGATGTGCCCGGGTTAACATCTTGGTTGGTCATCACATAGACATGCATATTTAATAATTTAATTTATCTAATTTAATTGATGACCTGAAAAATAACTACAATTTGACAATATATTTGGAGTGGTCTCTGATGTCCAATTTGATGTGTTAATGTTTTAATAGGATATTGCAAACAGATAATGCTTTAGGGAACATATTTGGAGTTGATATTGCTAATCAACAAAGAAAGTGCAGCTTGTGATAGTGGTATGTGTGCACAACAATTTTGCATTAAAACAAAGATATGGAAAGGTAGAAGCATGCGAATTGGAAGCGAGAACTCAACAATGCATTATGAAAGATAAACTCTCAAATACCACACAAACCCTTAAATCTATATCTTATATCTGTTGCAACGCACGGGCCTTTTTGCTAGTATGTATTCATACTCGGAAAAGGTATCAGGTGAGTCAATACCACCTTACACTACCATGCAGTATGTGTGGTCAGCTATTTCATGTTATAAATATTTGATTTGAATGATGTAGATCATCACCGTAGATATTTAATTATTAGCGATAGCGTAAACTTGTTGCTAATAATCATAAGGTGCACATAAAAAATGCTATGGTACGATCTTTGCAAGGTCAATTGGCCAAAGTAAACCACAAATAAGAAGCTGCGGTTAGGGATAAAGGAACACACCAGAGAGGAAGTATACCGATCTTCACTTCTTAGAGAGCTAATCATAGGTGTAGTGGTGGGCGTTACCACGAAGACACACCAATAATACGAAGGCTCACCTTCTTCTTAAAATATCACCACAAAGACAATTCTCAATAACTAGTGGTAGACCTTGAGCGGCCTCCAAACCTTCGCAACTTTCGAAGGTAAATCACAAGTCAATTCATCACTGAAGACTAAATCGTTTAGGAGTCTCCAACTCCAAGAGTAACATGAACAAAGGGAAAAGCTCGGAACTTGCTCAAATCATGAGTTGCTTTGGTCAAAAGAGAGAGGAGGAGTGGATCTATGCTTGAGTGGGGCCTCTCCCAAAACTCCCAATAATCCCTCAAGAAATCTTTGATGTGGTGTGGGGGAATAAGAGAGGGATATATCCTAGTTCTAGTCAATGTGTGTCTTGGTTAACCCCCTCATGAAAAGGTGGCGGGGTGCTACCTCTTGAGCACTGTGTTGGTTTTCCCTTGAAGAGGAAAAGGTGATGCAGCAAAGTAGCGTAAGTATTTCCCTCGGTTTTTGAGAAACAGGGTATCAATCCAGTAGGAGGCCACGCACGAGTCCCTCGCACCTACACAAACAAATAAATCCTCACAACCAATGTGATAAGGGGTTGTCAAGCCCTACACGGTCACTTACGAGAGTCAGATCTGATATATATCATAGGATAATATTTTTGGTATTTTTATGATAAAGATGCAAAGTAAAATAAAAGCAAAATAAAAGGCAACGGAAATAGCTAAGTGTTGGAAGATTAATATGATGGAAAATAGACCTGGGGCCATAGGTTTCACTAGTGGCTTCTCTCAAGAGCATAAGTATTTATGGTGGGTGAACAAATTACTGTTGAGCAATTGACAGAATTGAGCATAGTTATGAGAATATCTAGGTATGATCATGTATATAGGCATCACGTCTGAGACAAGTAGACCGACTCCTTTGCATCTACTACTATTACTCCACACATCGACCGCTATCCAGCATGCATCTAGAGTATTAAGTTCATAAGAACAGAGTAATGCTTTAAGCAAGATGACATGATGTAGAGGGATAAATTCATGCAATATGATAAAAACCCCATCTTTTTATCCTCGATGGAAACAATACAATACGTGCCTTGCTACCCCTACTGTCACTGGGAAAGGACGCCGCAAGATTGAACCCAAAGCTAAGCACTTCTCCCATTGCAAGAAAGATCAATCTAGTAGGCCAAACCAAACTGATAATTCGAAGAGACTTGCAAAGATAACCAATCATACATAAAAGAATTCATAAGATTCAAATATTGTTCATAGATAAACTTGATCATAAACCCACAATTCATCGGTCTCAACAAACACACTGCAAAAGAAGATTACATCGAATAGATCTCCACGAGAGAGGGGAGAACATTGTATTGTGATCCAAAAAGTGAGAAGAAGCCATCTAGCTAATAACTATCGACCCAAGGTCCGAGGTAAACTACTCACACATCATCGGAGATGCTATGGTGTTGATGTAGAAGCCCTTCGTGATCGATGCCCCTCGTGAACTCGGAACAAGCCCCAAGATGGGATCTCACGGGTCTGAGAAGGTTGTGGCGGTGGAATTAGGTTTTGGCTCCGTGTCTGGTAGTTTGAAGTGCGTGAGGTATATATATAGGAGGAAGAAATGCGTCGGTGGAGCAGCAGGGGGCCACGAGAGTGGAGGCGGCGCTGGGGGTAGGCGCCCTACCTCGTGCCCACCTGCTTGATGTCTTGGCGTAGGGTCCAGGTCCTGCGGATCACGTTCGTTCGAAAATCACGTTCGAAGGTTTCATTCCGTTTGGACTCCGTTTGATATTCTTTTTCTGCGAAACTACGAAATAGGCAAAAACGACAATTTTGGGTTGGGCCTCCTGTTAATAGGTTAGTCCCAAAAATAATATAAAATTGAATAATAAATCCCAATAATGTCCAAAACAGAATATAATATAGCATGGAACAATAAAAAATTATAGATACGTTGGAGACATATCAAGCATCCCCAAGCTTAATTCCTACTCGTCCTCGAGTAGGTAAATGATAAAAACAGAATTTTTGATGTGGAATTCTACTAGGCATATTTTCAATGTAATTCTTCTTAATTGTGGTATGAATATTCAGATCCGAAAGATTCAAGATAAAAGTTCAATATTGACATAAAAATAATAATACTTCAAGCATACTAACTAAGCAATTATGTCTTCTCAAAATAACATGGCCAAATAAAGTCCATCCCTACAAAATCATATAGTTTAGTCATGCTCCATTTTCGTCACACAAGAATGCTCTCATCATGCATAACCCCGATGACAAGCCAAGCAATTGTTTCATACTTTAGTAATCTCAAAATTTTTCAACTTTGACGCAATACATGAGCGTGAGCCATGGATATATCACTATGGGTGGAATAGAATATAATGATGGGGGTTATGTGGAGAAGACAAAAAAGGAGAAAGTCTCACATCGACGAGGCTAATCAATGAGCTATGGAGATGCCCATCGATTGATGTTAATGCAAGGAGTAGGGATTACCATGCAACAGATGCACTAGAGCTATAAATATATGAAAGCTCAACAAAAGAAACTAAGTGGGTGTGCATCCAACTTGCTTGCTCACGAAGACCTAGGGCACTTGAGGAGGCCCATTGTTGGAATATACAAGCCAAGTTCTATAACGAAAAATTCCCACTAGTATATGAAAGTGACAAAACAAGAGACTCTCTATCATGAAGATCATGGTGCTACTTTGAAGCACAAGTGTGGAAAAAAGGATAGTAGCATTGTCCCTTTTTATTTCTTTGTTTTGGGCCTTCCTTTTTTTTATTTGGCCTTTCTCTTTTTTTATTGGGACAATGCTCTATTAATGATGATCATCACACTTCTATTTATTTACAACTCAATGATTACAACTCGATACTAGAAAAAAGTATGACTCCATATGAATGCCTCCGTGATGTGCAGGATATGAAATGAATCAAGAGTGACATGTATGAAAGAATTATGAATGGTGGCTTTGCCACAAATACTATGTCAACTACATGATCATGCAAAGCAATATGACAATGATGAACGTGTCATGATAAATGGAACGGTGGAAAGTTGCATGGCAATATATCTCGGAATGGCTATGGAAATGCCATAATAGGTAGGTATGGTGGCTGTTTTGATGAAGATATAAGGAGGTTTATATGTGAAAGAGCGTATCATATCACGGGGTTTGGATGCACCGGCGAAATTTGCACCAACTCTCAATGTGAGAAAGGGCAATGCACGGTACCGAAGAGGCTAGCAACGGTGGAAAGGTGAGAGTGCGTATAATCCTTGGACTAAACATTAGTCATAAAGAACTCACATACTTATTGCAAAAATCTACAAGTCATCAAAAACCAAGCACTACGCGCATGCTCCTAGCGGGATAGATTGGTAGGAAAAGACCATCGCTCATCCCCGACCGCCACTCATAAGGAGGACACTCAAAGGACACCTCATGTTTCAAATTTGTTACATAACGTTTACCATACGTGCATGCTACGGGACTTGCAAACTTCAACACAAGTATTTCTCAAATTCACAACTACTCAACTAGCACAACTTTGATATCACTACCTCCATGTCTCAAAACAATCATCAAGCATCAAACTTCTCTTAGTATTCAATACACTCATAAGAAAGTTTTTATTAGTCTTGAATACCTAGCATATTAGGATTATTTAGGCAAATTACCATGCTATTTAAGACTCTCAAAATAATCTAAGTGAAGCATGAGAGAATAATAGTTTCTATAAAACAAAATCACCGCCGTGCTCTAAAAAATATAAATGAAGTACTAGAGCAAAAACTATATAACTCAAAAGATATAAGTGAAACACATAGAGTATTCTAATAATTTCCGAATCATGTGTGTCTCTCTAAAAAGGTGTGTCCAGCAAGGATGATTGTGGTAAACTAAAAAGCAAATACTCAAATCATACAAGACGCTCCAAGCAAAACACATATCATGTGGTGAATAAAAATATAGCTCCAAGTAAAGTTACCGATGGAAGTAGACGAAAGAGGGGATGCCTTCCGGGGCATCCCCAAGCTTTGGCTTTTAGGTGTACTTAGATTATCTTGGGGGTGCCATGGGCATCCCCGAGCTTAGACTCTTGCCACTCCTTGTTCCATAATCTATCAAATCTTTCACCCAAAACTTGAAAACTTCACAACACAAAACTCAGCCGAAAATCTCGTGAGCTCTGTTAGCGAAAGAAAACAAAAGACCACTTCAAGGTACTGTAATGAACTCATTATTTATTTATATTGGTGTTAAACCTACTGTATTCCAACTTCTCTATGGTTTATAAACTATTTTACTAGCCATAGATTCATCAAAATAAGCAAACAACACACGAAAAACAGAATCTGTCAAAAACAGAACATTCTATAGTAATCTGTAACTAACGCAAACTTCTGGAACTCCAAAAATTCAGCCAAAATAGTACGCCTAGACAATTTTTTAATTAGTCAGCAGCAATTGGAATCAATATTTTATCACGTTCTGGTGATTTTTAACAATTATTTTCGTGAACAGAAAGTTTCTGGAATTTTCAGCAAGATCAAATAACTATCATCCAGGAAGATCCTATAGGTTTAACTTGGCACAAACACTAATTAAAACATAAAAATACATCTAACCAGAGGCTAGATCAAAGATTTATTCCTAAACAGAAGAAAAAAGAAAAAAAACTAAAAATAAAATTTGGTTTCCTCCCAACAAGTGCTATTGTTTAACGCCCCTAGCTAGGCATAAAAGCAAGGATAGATCTAGGTATTGCCATCTTTGGTAGGCAATCCATAAGTGGCTCTCATGATAGATTCATATGGTAATCTTATTTTCTTTCTATGGAAGTGTTCCATGCCTTTACTTAACGGAAATTGGAATCTAATATTTCCTTCCTTCATATCAATAATAGCACCGATCGTTCTAAGGAAAGGTCTACCAAGAATAATAGGACATGAAAAGGATTGCAATCTATATCATCCTATTTGCAACAATAAGAACATAATTAATTCTTCCCATAGGTTTCTTAATGGTGGAATCCGGAAGGTGTATGTTTAAAGAGCAATCATCAAAATCACGGAGGCCTAGCAAATCGCACAAAGTTTTTGGAATCGTGGAAACACTAGCACCCAAATCACACAAAGCATAGCATTCATGATCTTTAATTTTAATTTTAATAGTAGGTTCCCACTCATCATAGAGTTTTCTAGGGATAGAAACTTCCAACTCGAGTTTTTCTTCATAAGATTGCATCAAAGCATCCACGATATGTTTAGTAAAAGCTTTATTTTGACTATAAGCATGCGAAGAATTTAGAACAGATTGCAACAAGGAAATAAAATCTATCAAAGAGCAATTATCATAATTAAATTTCTTGAAATCCAAAATAGTGGGTTCAGAAATATCTAGAGTTTTGATCTCTTCAATCCCACTTTTATCAATTTTAGCATCAAGATCTAAAAACTCCGATTTTTTGGAACACCTTCTAGGTAAAGGTGGATCATATTCAGTCCCATCATTATCAAGATTCATATTAAAAAACAAAGATTTGATAGGGGACACATCAATAACCTTTAAATCTTCATCTTTATTTTCATAGTAACTAGAAGAACACGCTTTTACAAAGCAATCTTTCTTAGCACGCATCCTACGGTTCTTTCTTTGCACTCATCAATGGAAATTCGCATGGCTTTGAGAGACTCATTGATATCATGCTTAGGGGGAATAGATCTAAGTTTCAAAGAATCAACATCAAGAGAAATTCTATCAACGTTCCTAGCCAATTCATCAACTTTAAGCAATTTTTCTTCAAGCAAAGCATTGAAATTCTTTTGCAAATTCATAAATTCCTTAACACTAGTCTCAAATTCAGAAGGCATCTTATTAAAATTTCCATAAGAATTGTTGTAGGAATTACCATAATTTTTAGAGGAATTACTAGGATACGACCTAGGATTAAAGTTTCCTCTATACGCGTTGTTACCAAAATTATTCCTACCAACAAAATTCACATCGATAGATTCATTATTATGCCCAATTAAAGTAGACAAAGGCATATTTTTAGGATCAGAAGAAACACTCTTAGTAGCAAATAATTTCATAAGTTCATCCATCTTTCCACTCAAAACATTAATTTCTTCTATCGTATGCACTTTTTTACTAGTAGATCTTTCAGTATGCCATAGAGAATAATTAACCATAATATTATCTAGGAGTTTAGTAGCTTCTTCTAAAGTGATTTCCATAAAAGTGCCTCCTGCGGCCGAATCTAAAAGATTTCTAGAAGCAAAATTCAATCCGGCATAAATTTTTTGTATAATCATCCACAAATTCAAACCTTGAGTAGGGCAATTATGTATTATTAATTTCATCCTCTCCCAAGCTTGTGCAACATGTTCATGATCAAGTTGCTTAAAATTCATAATATCGTTTCTAAGAGAGATGATCTTAGCGGGAGGAAAATACTTAGAGATAAAAGCATCTTTGCACTTATTCCAAGAATCAATACTATTTTTAGGCAAAGACGAAAACCAAGCTTTAGCACGATCTCTATGCAAAAAAAGGAAATAGCTTCAATTAAACAATATCATTATCCACATCTTTCTTCTTTTACATATCACACAAATCAACGAAGCTATTTAGATGGGTAGCGGCATCTTCACTAGGTAGGACGGCGAATTGATCTTTCATGACAAGATTCAATAAAGCAGTATTGATTTCACAAGATTCAGTATCGGTAAGAGGAGCAATCGGAGTGCTAAGTAAATCATTGTTGTTGGTATTGGTAAAGTCACATAATTTGGTATTATCTTGAGCCATCGTGACAAGCAAGCAATCCAACACACGAGCAAACGAAAAGCAAGCGAACAAAAGGCGAACGGAAAAGAGAGGGCGAATAAAATGGCAAGTGTGAAGTGGGGGAGAGGAAAACGAGAGGAAAATGGCAAATAATGTAATGCGGGAGATAAGGGTTTGTGATGGGTACTTGGTATGTCGACTTTTGGTAGACTCCCCGGCAACGGTGCCAGAAATCCTTCTTGCTACCTCTTGAGCACTGCGTTGGTTTTCCCTTGAAGAGGAAAGGGTGATGCAGCAAAGTAGCATAATTATTTCCCTTAATTTTTGAGAACCAAGGTATCAATCCAGTAGGAGGCCACGCAAGAGTCCCTCACACCTACACAAACAAATAAATCCTTGCAACCAACGCGATAAGGGGTTGTCAATCCCTACACGGTCACTTATGAGAGTGAGATCTGATAGATATGATAGGATAATATTTTTGGTATTTTTATGATAAAGATGCAAAGTAAAATAAAAGAAAAATAAAAGGCAACGGAAATGGCTAAGTGTTGGAAGATTAATATGATGGAAAATAGACCCGGGGGCCATAGGTTTCACTAGTGGCTTCTCTCGAGAGCATAAGTATTTACGGTGGGTGAACAAATTATTGTTGAGCAATTGACAGAATTGAGCATAGTTATGAGAATATCTAGGTATGATCATGTATATAGGCATCACGTCCAAGACAAGTAGACCGACTCACCGCATCTACTACTATTACTCCACACATCGACCGCTATCCAAAGCATGCATCTAGAGTATTAAGTTCATAAGAACAGTAACGCCTTAAGCAAGATGACATGATGTAGAGGGATAAATTCATGCAATATGATATAAACCCCATCTATTATCCTCGATGGAAACAATACAATACGTGCCTTGCTGCCCCTACTGTCACTGGGAAAGGACACCGCAAGATTGAACCCAAAGCTAAGCACTTCTCCCATTGCAAGAAAGATCAATCTAGTAGGCGCGCCCCCCTACCTCGTGCCCACCTGGTTGATGTCTTGACGTAGGGTCCAAGTCCTCTGGATCACGTTCGTTCCGAAAATCACGTTCCCGAAGGATTCATTCCGTTTGGACTCTGTTTGATATTCTTTTTTTGCGAAACTCTGAAATAGGCAAAAAACATCAATTCTGGGCTGGGCCTCCGGTTAATAGGTTAGTCCCAAAAATAATATAAAAGTGAATAATAAAGCCCAATAATGTCCAAAACAGAATATCATATAGCATGGAACAATAAAAAATTGTAGATACGTTGGAGATGTATCATGGGGTATTTATAGTGGAAGAGCAACTAGTCATTTTCGGGCAGAAATAACATGGCTGGATAGTCCGGCCAGATGACGAGGCGGTGCCGCATCAACCGAACAACGAGGAAGAGCGAGTCAGACGTCTATAGAAGAATGGCATGTCCCACCTCATGGCATCCTAAGACAGATCAGGGAAGCGAGATACCCGAGGCGAGGGATGATGAGTGATGGGCAGTCGACCAAGAGGAGAGGAGACCCTCTTAATTAGATCACACCCGACATGAAATCATGTAAATCCTAGCTCGGCGAGTATATAAGATGAGGCAGCTCCATAATTATCAGGTCATTAGCATCCTTTTCTGCTCTGGCATTCTCAGTGTCACATGCATTAGCTCCATCACATCCCTACAATCACATAGACGTTGTCATTCTCCTTCCAGAGGCAAATCATGCCATACCTTTTTTTTACCAGCTTGCACTTCAGAAATAGATGAGCCCCAACGACCGAAGCAGTCGTGGCTGATAATTGGAGACATGGCAGAACTCAAGCTCCTGCAGCTTGTCAAGGGTGGGGGAACGGACCCATGCATCCACGGTTCCTGCTCGGTCCAGGAGGTAATACAGGGGATGCGGAGCCGGCTACCAGGCCCCGGGTGGGCGGAAATGATTCGCGACACCATGCCGTCGAGCCCGTGCTTATCGTCGGGGAGGCGACGACAGTCGAGGTTGAGAGGCGCGGAGTGAAGGAAATATGCCCTAGAGGAAATAATAAAGTTGTTATTTATATTTCCTTATATCATGATAAATGTTTATTATTCATGCTAGAATTGTATTAACCCAAAACTTGATACATGTGTGGATACATAGACAAAACACAGTGTCCCTAATAAGCCTCTACTAGACTAGCTAGTTAATCAAAGATGGTTAGGTTTCCTAGCCATAGACATGTGTTGTCATTTGATGAACGGGGTCACATCATTAGGAGAATGATGTGATGGACAAGACCCATCTGTTAGCTTAGCATAATGATCGTTAAGTTTTATTGCTATTGCTTTCTTCATGGCATATACATATTCCTTTGACTATGAGATTATGCAACTCCCGGATACCGGAGGAATACCTTGTGTGCTATCAAACGTCACAACGTAACTGGGTGATTATAAAGATTCTCTACAGGTATCTCCGAAGGTGTTTGTTGGGTTGGCATAGATCGAGATTAGGATTTGCCACTCCGAGTATTGGAGAGGTATATCTGGGCCCTCTCGGTAATGCACACCATAATAAGCCTTGCAAGCAATGTGACTAATGAGTTAGTTGCGGGATGATGTATTACGGAATGAGTAAAGAGACTTGTTGGTAACGAGATTGCACTAGGTATGAAGATACCGACAATCAAATTTCGGGCAAGTAACATACCGATGACAAAAGGAATTACGTATGTTGTCACTGCGGTACGACCGATAAAGATCTTCGTAGAATATGTAGGAACCAATATGAGCATCTAGGTTTCGTTGTTGGTTATTGGCCGGAGAGGTGTCTTGGTCATGTCTACATAGTTCCTTAACCCGTAGGGTCCGCAGGCTTAACGTTCGATGATGATTTGTATTATATGAGTTATGTGATTTGGTGACCGGATGTTGTTCGGAGTCCTAGATGAGATCACGGACATCACGAAGAGTCTCGAAATGGTCGTGAGGTAAAGATTAATATATAGGAAGGTAATATTTGGACACCGGAAGTGTTCCGGGGTACCAGGTACGTATCGGGTCATCGGAAGGGGTTCCGGGCTACCCCCGGCAAACTATATGGACCTATTGGGCCAAGAAGGGAAACGCAGCAGCCAGCATGGGCTGCTGCGCCCCCTTGCTGGCCGAACGGGAAGGGGAAAGGAAAAGGGGGGGAGAGAAGGAAGGGGAGGCAATTCGGCCTCCCCTTCCTTCCCTCATCTCTTCCCCTTCCTCCCCTCTCCGGAAAAGATGGTAAGGGGGGCCTAATTGGACAAGGCCCCCAAGTAGGATTCCTCCTACTTGGGGCGCCCCATGGTTGTCCCCCTCCCCCTCCCACCTATATATATGTGGGGAGGGGTGCCTAGAACACACAACAAACATTGTTAGCCGTGTGCGGCGCCCCCCTCCACAGTTTACGCCTCTGGTCATATTCACGTAATGCTTAGGCGAAGCCCTACGCGGATCACTTCACCATCACTGTCACCACGCCATCGTGCTGACAGAACTCTCCCTCGACACTTTGCTGGATCAAGAGTTCGAGGGACGTCATCGAGCTGATGTGTGCAGAACTCGGAGGTGTCGTACGTTCGATACTTGATCAGTCGGAACGAGAAGAAGTTCGACTACATCAATCATGTTGTCAAACGCTTCCGCTTTCGGTCTACGAGGGTACGTGGACATACTCTCTCCCTCTCGTTGCTATGCATCTCCTAGATAGATCTTGCGTGAGCATAGGATTTTTTTAAAATTGGATGCTATGTTCCCCAACAATGGCATCCGAGCCAGGTCTATGCGTAGATGATATGCACGAGTAGAACACAAAGAGTTGTGGGCGGTGATCGTCATACTGCTTACCACCAATGTCTTATTTTGATTCGGCGGATTGTTGGATGAAAAAGCGGCCCGGACCAACCTTACATGACCACGTTCATGAGACCGGTTCCACCGACAGACATGCAACTAGTTTTGCATAAAGGTGGTTGGCGGGTGTTTGTATTTCCAATTTTAGTTGAATCTAATTTGACTGCGGATGGTCCTTGTTGAAGGTTAAAACAGCAAACTTGATAAATCACCGTTGTGGTTTTGATGCATAGGTAAGAACGGTTCTTACTAGAAGCCCGTATCAGCCACGTAAAACTTGCAACAACAAAGTAGAGGACGTCTAACTTGTTTTTGCAGGGTATGTTGTGATGTGTAGGTCAAGACATGATGTGATATACGTTGTTGTATGAGATGATCATGTTTTGTAAAAGTATCGGCAACTGGCAGGAGCCTTATGGTTGTCACTTTATTATATGAAATGGAACCGCCATGTAGTTGCTTTACTTTATCACTGAGCGTTAGCGATAGTTGTAGAAGCAATAGTTGGCGAGATGACAACGACGCTATGATGGAGATCAAGGTGTCAAGCCGGTGACGATGGAAATCATGATGGTGCTTTGGAGATGGAGATCAAAGGCACAAGATGATGTTGGCCATACCACGTCACATATTTTTATTGCATGTGATGTTTATCTTGTATGCATCTTATTTTGCTTAGTACGGCGGTAGCATTATAAGATGATCCCTTACTAAAATTTCAAGGTATAATTGTTCTCCCTGAGTATGCACCATTGCGACAGTTCGTCGTGCCGAGACACCACATCATGATCGGGTGTAATAAGCTCTACGTTCACATACAACGGGTGCAAGACAGTTTTGCACATGCAGAACACTTAGGTTAAACTTGACGAGCCTAGCATGTACAGACATGGCCTCGGAACACTGGAGACCGAAAGGTCGAACATGAATCATATAGTAGATATGATCAACATAGAGATGCTCACCATTGAAGACTACTCCATCTCACGTGATGATCGGACATGGTTTAGTTGATTTGGATCACGTGATCCTTTAGATGGCTCGAGGGATGTCTATCTAAGTTGGGGTTCTTAAGTAATATGATTAATTGAACTTAATTTATCATGAACTTAGTCCTGATAGTATTTGCATATCTATGTTGTAGATCAATAGCTCGCGTATAGCTCCCCTGTTTTATTTTTGATATGTTCCTAGAGAAAACTAAGTTGAAAGATGATAGTAGCAATGATGCGGACTGGGTCCGTGATCTGAGGTTTATCCTCATTGCTGCACAGAAGAATTATATCCTTGATGCACCATTAGGTGACGAACCTATTGTAGGAGCAGATGCGGACGTTGTGAATGTTTTACAAGCTCGGTATGATGACTACTTGATAGTTTAGTGCACCATGCTTTACGGCTTAGAACCGTGACTTCAAAAATGTTTTGAACGCCATGGAGCATATGAGATGTTCCAAGAAGCTGAAAATGATATTTCAAACTCATGCCTGTGTTAAGAGGTATGAGACCTCTGACAAGTACTTTGCCTACAAGATGGAGGAGAATAGCTCAGCTAGTGAGCATGTGCTCAGAATGTCTACAATCGCTTGAATCAAGTGGGAGTTAATCTTCCAGATAAGATAGTGATTGACAGAGTTCTCTAGTCACTATCATCAAGTTACTAGAAGTTCGTGATGAACTATAATATGCAAGGGATGACGAAAACAATTCCCAAGCTCTTCACGATGCTGAAATCAGCGAAGGTGGAAATCAATAAATAGCATCAAGTGTTGATGATAACAAGACCACCAGTTTCAAGAAAAAGGGCAAGGGAAAGAAAAGTAAACTACAAAAAGAATGGCAAGAAAGATTCCACTCCGATGAAGAAACCCAAAGCTAGACCCAAGCTTGAAACTGAGTGCTTCTACTGCGAAGGAAATGGTCACTGGAAGTGGAACTGCCCTAGATACTTGTCGGATAAGAAGGATGGCAAAGTAAACAAAACTATATTTGATATACAAGTTATTGATGTGTACTTTACTAGTGTTTATTGTTGGGAAACATAGTAATTTCAAAGAAAATCCTACGCACACGCAAGGTCACGGTGATGCATAGCAACGAGAGGGGAGAGTGTTGTCTACGTACTCTCATAGACCGAAAGCGGATGCGTTAGCACAACGCGGTTGATGTAGTCGTACGTCTTCACGATCCGACCGATCCAAGTACCAAACGCACGACACCTTCGAGTTCAGCACACGTTTAGCTCGATGACGTCCCACGAACTCTGATCCAGCAGAGCTTCGAGGGAGAGTTTTTTCAGCAGGACGGCGTGATGACGGTGATGATGATGCTACCGACGCAGGGCTTCGCCTAAGCACCGCTACGATATGATCGAGGTGGATTATGGTGGAGGGGGGCACCGCACACGGCTAAGAGATCAAGAGATCAATTATTGTGTCTAGAGGTGCCCCCTGCCCCCGTATATAAAGGAGCAAGGGGGGAGAGGCGGCCGACCAAGGAGGGCGCTGGGGAGTCCTACACCCACCGGGAGTAGGACTCCTCCTTTCCTTGTTGGAGTAGGAGAAGGGAAGGGAGAAGGATAAAGAAGGAAGGGGGCGCCCCCCTCCCTAGTCCAATTCGGCCAGTCCATGGGGAGGGGTGCGGCCACCCTTTGGGGCCTTTCTCTCCTTTCCCGTATGGCCCATTAAGGCCCAATACGAATTCCTGTAAATCTCCGGTACTCCAAAAAATACCCGAATCACTCGGAACCTTTCCGATGTACGAATATAGTCGTCTAATATATCAATCTTTACGTCTCGACCATTTAGAGACTCCTCGTCATGTCCCCGATCTCATCCAGGACTCCGAACTACCTTCGGTACATCAAAACACAAAAACTCATAATACAATCGTCACCGAAACTTTAAGCGTGCGGACCCTACAGGTTTGAGAACTATGTAGACATGACCGAGACATGTCTCTGGTCAATAACCAATAGCGGAACCTGGATGCTCATATTGGCTCCTACATATTCTACGATCTTTATCGGTCAAACCGCATAACAACATATGTTGTTCCCTTTGTCATCGGTATGTTACTTGGCCGAGATTCGATCGTCGGTATCTCAATACCTAGTTCAATCTCGTTACCGGAAAGTCTCTTTACTCATTCAGTAATACATCATCCCGCAACTAACTCATTAGTTACAATGCTTGCAAGGCTTATAATGATGTGCATTACCGAGTGGGCCCAGAGATACCTCTCCGACAATCGGAGTGACAAATCCTAATCTCGAAATACGCCAACCCAACAAGTACCATCGGAGACACCAGAGAGCACCTTTATAATCACCCGATTCGTTGTGACATTTGGTAGCACACAAAGTGTTCCTCCAATAAACGGGAGTTGCATAATCTCATAGTCATAGGAACATGTATAAGTCATGAAGAAAGCAATATCAACATACTAAACGATCAAGTGCTAAGCTAACGGAATGGGTCAAGTCAATCACATCATTCTCTAATGATGTGGTCCCGTTAATCAAATGACAACTCATGTCTATGGCTAGGAAACTTAACCATCTTTGATTCAACGAGCTAGTCAAGTAGAGGCATATAGTGACACATTGTTTTGTCTATGTATTCACACATGTATCAAGTTTCTGGTTAATACAATTCTAGCATGAATAATAAACATTTATCAAGAAATAAGGAAATAAATAATAACTTTATTATTGCCTCTAGGGCATATTTCCTTCAGTCTCCCACTTGCACTAGAGTCAATAATCTAGTTCACATCGCCATGTGATTTAACATCAATAGTTCACATCTTTATGTGGTTAACACCCATAGTTCACATCGATATGTGACCAACACCCAAAGGGTTTACTAGAGTCGATAATCTAGTTCACATCGCTATGTGATTAACACCCAAAGAGTACTAAGGTGTGATCATGTTTTGCTTGTGAGATAATTTTAGTCAACGGATTACATCACTTTCAGATCCGTAAGTATTTTGCAAATTTCTATGTCAACAATGCTCTGCACGGAGCTACTCTAGCTAATTGCTCCCACTTTCAATATGTATCCAGATTGAGACTTAGAGTCATCTGGATCAGTGTCAAAACTTGCATCGACGTAACCATTTACGACGAACCTTTTGTCACCTCCATAATCGAGGAACATATCCTTATTCCACTAAGGATAATTTTGACCGTTGTCCAGTGATCTACTTCTAGATCACTATTGTACTCCCTTGCCAAACTCAGTGTAGGGTATACAATAGGTCTGGTACATAGCATGGCATACTTTATAGAACCTATGGCTGAGGCATAGGGAATGACTTTCATTCTCTCTCTATTTTCTACCGTGGTCGGGCTTTGAGTCTTACTCAATTTCACACCTTGTAACACAGGTAAGAACTCTTTCTTTGACTGTTCTATTTTGAACTACTTAAAAATCTTGTCAAGGTATGTACTCATTGAAAAAACTTATCAAGCGTCTTGATCTATCTCTATAGATCTTGATGCTCAATATGTAAGTAGCTTCACCGAGGTTTTTCTTTGAAAAAACTTCTTTCAAATACTCCTTTATGCTTTCCAGAAAATTCTACATCATTTCCGATCAACAATATGTCATTCACATATACTTATCAGAAAAGCTGTAGTGCTCCCACTCACTTTCTTGTAAATACAGGCTTCACCGCAAGTCTGTATAAAACTATATGCTTTGGTCACACTATCAAAACGTACATTCCAACTCCGAGATGCTTGCACCAGTCCATATATGGATCGCTAGAGCTTGCACATTTTTTAGCACCTTTAGGATCGACAAAACCTTCTGGTTGCATCTTATACAACTATTCTTTTAAGAAATTCATTAAGGAATGTAGTTTTGACATCCATTTGCCAGATTTCATAAAATGTGGCAATTTGCTAACTTGATTTGGACAGACTTAAGCATAGATACCAGTGAGAAAATCTCATCGTAGTCAACACCTTGAACTTTATCAAAATCTTTTTCGACAAGTCTAGCTTTGTAGATAGTAACACTACTATCAGCGTTTGTCTTCCTCTTGAAGATCCATTTATTTTCTATGGCTTGCCGATCATCGGGCAACTCAACCAAAGTCCACACTTTGTTCTCCTACATGGATCCCATCTCAGATTTCATGGCCTCAAGCCATTTCGCGGAATCTGGGCTCATCATCGCTTCCTCATAGTTCGTAGGTTCGTCATGGTCAAGTAACATGACCTCCGAACAGGATTACCGCATCGCCGCTCAGTGCGGATCTCACTCTGGTTGACCCACGAGGTTCGGTAGTAACTTGATCCGAAGTTACATGATCATCATCATTAGCTTCCTCACTAATTGGTGTAGGAGTCACAGGAACAGATTTGTGATGAACTACTTTCCAATAAGGGAGCAGGTATAGTTACCTCATCAAGTTCTACTTTCCTCCCACTCACTTCTTTCGAGAGAAAATCCTTCTCTAGAAAGGATCCATTCTTAGCAACGAATGTCTTGCCTTCGGATCTGTGATAGAAGGTGTACCCAACTGTCTCCTTTGGGTATCCTATGAAGACACATTTCTCTGATTTGGGTTTGAGCTTATCAGGATGAAACTTTTCACATAAGCATCGCAACCCCAAACTTTAAGAAACAACAACTTTGGTTTCTTGCCAAACCACAATTCATAAGGTGTCATCTCAACAGATTTAGATGGTGCCCTTTTTAACGTGAATGCAGCTGTCTCTAATGCATAACCCCAAAACGATAGTGGTAAATCGGTAAGAAACATCATAGATTGCATTATATCCAATAAAGTACGCTTATGACGTTCGCACACACCATTATGCTGTGGTGTTCCAGGTGGCATGAGCTTGTGAAACTAATCCATATTGTTTTAATTGAAGGCCAAATTCGTAACTCAAATATTTGTCTCTACGATCAGATCGTAGAAACTTTATTTTCTTGTTACGATGATTCTCTACTTCACTCTGAAATTCTTTGAACTTTTCAAATGTTTCAGACTTATGTTTCATCAAGTAGATATATACCCATATCTGCACATATTATCTGTGAAGGTCAGAAAACAATGATACCCGCCGTGAGCCTCAACACTCATTGGACCGTTTACATCGATATGTATTATTTCCAACAAGTCAGTGGCTCGCTCCATTGTTCTGGAGAACGGAGTCTTAGTCATCTTGCCCATGAGGCATGGTTCGCAAGCATCAAGTGATTCATAATCAAGTGATTCCAAAAGCCCATCAACGTGGAGTTTCTTCATGCGCTTTACACCAATATGACCTAAACGACAGTGCCACAAATAAGTTGCACTATCATTATTAACTTTGTGTATTTTGACTTCAATATTATGAATATGTGTATCACTACAATCGAGATCCAACAAACCATTTTCATTGGGTGTATGACCATAGAAGGTTTTATTCATGTAAACAGAACAACAATTATTCTCTAATTTAAATGAATAACCTTATTGCAATAAACATGATCAAATCATATTCATGCTCAACGCAAACACCAAATAACATTTATTTAGGTTCAACACTAATCCTGAAAGTATAGGGAGTGTGCGATGATGACCATATCAATCTTGGAACTGCTTCCAACACACATCGTCACTTCACCCTTATCTAGTTTTTGTTCATTATGCAACTCCCGTTTCGAGTTACTACCAACTAAACGAGTATCAAATACCGCGGGGTTGCTATAAACACTACTAAAGTACACATCAATAACATGTATATCAAATATACCTTTGTTCACTTTGCCATCCTTCTTATCCGCCAAATACTTGGGGCAGTTCCGCTTCCAGTGACTAGTCCTTTTCTTTGTAGAAGCACTTAGTCTCGTGCTTAGGTCCAGACTTGGGCTTCTTCACTTGAGCAGCAACTTGCTTGCCGTTCTTCTTGAAGTTCCTCTTCTTCCCATTGCCCTTTTCTTGAAACTAGTGGTCTTGTTAACCATCAACACTTAATGCTTTTCTTGATTTCTACCTTCGTCGATTTCAGCATCACGAAGAGCTTGGGAATCATTTCCGTTATCCCTTGCATATTATAGTTCATCACGAAATTCGAGCAACTTGGTGATAGTGACTAGAGAACTCTGTCAATCACTATCTTATCTGGAAGATTAACTCCCACTTGATTCAAGTGATTGTTGTACTCAGACAATCTGAGCACATGCTTACTGTTTGAGCTATTCTCCTCCATCTTGTAGGCAAAGTAATGTCAGAGGTTTCGTACCTCTCGACACGGGCATGAGTATGAAATACCAATTTCAATTCTTGGAACATCTTATATGCTCCGTGGCGTTCAAAACATTTTTGAAGTGTCGGTTCTAAGCCGTAAAGCATGGTGCACTAAACTATCAAGTAGTTATCATACCGAGCTTTTGTCAAAATGTTCAAAACGTCTGCATCTGCTCCTGCAATAGTTCTGTCACCTAGCGGTGCATCAAGGACATAATACTTGTGTGCAGCAATGAGGATAATCCTCGGATCACGGAGCTAGTCCCCATCTTTGCTACTAACATCTTTCAACTTAGTTTTCTCTAGGAACATATATAAAACATAGGGAAGCAACAAAGCGAGCTATTGATCTATAACATTATTTGCAAAATACTATCAGGACTAAGTTCTTGATAAATTAAAGTTCAATTAATCATATTACTTAAGAACTCCCACTTAGATAGACATCCCTCTAATCATCTAAGTGATCACGTGATCCATATCAACTAAACCATGTCCGATCATCACGTGAGATGGAGTAGTTTTCAATGGTGAACATCACTATGTTGATCATATCTACTATATGATTCACGCTTTCGACCTTTCGGCCTCAGTGTTCCGAGGCCATATCTGCATATGCTAGGCTCGTCAAGTTTAACCTGAGTATTCCGCGTGTGCAACTGTTTTGCACCCGTTGTATTTGAACGTAGAGCCTATCACACCCGATCATCACGTGGTGTCTCAGCACAAAGAACTTTCACAACGGTGCATACTCAGGGACAACACTTTTATCTTGGAATTTAGTGAGATATCATCTTATAATGCTACCGTCAATCTAAGCAAAATAATATGCATAAAAGATAAACATCACATGCAATCAAAAATATGTGACATGATATGGCCATCATCATCTTGTGCCTTTGATCTCCATCTCCAAAGCATCGTCATGATCTCCATCGTCACCGGCATGACACCATGATCTCCATCATCTTGATCTATATCAATGTGTCATCACATGATCGTCTCGCCAACTATTGCTCTTGCAACTATTGCTATCGCATAGCAATAAAGTAAAGCAATTATTTGGCGCTAGCATCTTTTGCAATAAAGAGACAACCATAAGGCTTCTGCCAGTTGCCGATAACTTCAACAAAACATGATCATCTCATACAACAACTTATATCTCATCACGTCTTGACCATATCACATCACAACATGCCCTGCAAAAACAAGTTAGACGTCCTCTACTTTGTTGTTGCAAGTTTTACGTGGCTGCTATGGGCTGAGCAAGAACCGTTCTTACCTACGCATCAAAACCACAACGATAGTTTGTCAAGTTAGTGCTGTTTTAACCTTCTCAAGGACCGGGCGTAGCCACACTTGGTTTAACTAAAGTTGGAGAAACTGACACCCACTAGTCACCTGTGTGCAAAGCACGGCGGTAAAACTAGTCTCGCGTAAGCGTACGCGTAATGTCGGTCCGGGCCGCTTCATCCAACAACACCGCCAAACCAAAGTATGACATGCTGGTAAGCAGTATGACTTGTATCGCCCACAACTCACTTGTGTTCTACCCGTGCATATAACATCTACGTATAAAACCAGGCTCGAATGCCACTGTTGGGAAGCGTAGTAATTTCAAAAAAAATCCTACGCACACGCAAGATCATGGTGATGCATAGCAACGAGAGGGGAGAGTGTTGTCTACGTACTCTCGTAGACCGAAAGCGGAAGCGTTAGCACAATGCGGTTGATGTAGTCGTACGTCTTCACGATCCGACCGATCCAAGTACCAAACGCACGGCACCTCCGAGTTCAGCACACGTTCAGCTCGATGACGTCCCACAAACTCCGATCCAGCAGAGCTTCCACTACAAAAAAATACACTTCCGTGATGATACGTGTTTGTCACAGCAGGTCGCGTTTTTTGTCTTGCATGTACATCCATGACAAATTTATGACAGAATCAAGATAGTCATACCTGTGTCATCGTAGAAGTGTTCCATGACATTACCAAAATTATCATCACGGAAGTGTCCACTTCCATGACGATAAATCCCGCGTCACAGAAGTGCTTTCGTCAAGGGTGACCGACACGTGGCATCCACCATAACGGAATGCCGTTAAGCTATCGGGTCGGATTTTGGATCCGATAACCCGTTAACAGCCATGACCAATGCCGATTTTCCACGTGTAAAATTCTCATTGGCTGACGGATCCACGCGTCAGCTCCGCGTTAACAGTGTCACTCATCCAACGGTCGAGATGGGCCTATGATATGTTGACACGTGGACCGGCCCAACAGTGGCCCACAAAGTTTAAATTGGCCGGCCCAACCGAAGGCCCATAAGATTTAGCGGACCATAATGGGCTGGCCCAGCTAAAGGCCCACAAAATTTAGCGGACCATAATGGGCCGGCTGAGCTAAAGGCCCACAAGATTTTGCAGACCATAATGGGCCGGCCCAGCTAAAGGCCCACAAGATTTTGCGGACCACAATGGGCCGGCCCGACTAAAGGCCCACAAGATTCTCGCAGACCATAATGGGCGGCCCGACTAAAGGCCCAACATTCTCTGTCAAATCGGCCCATCAACGGCCTGTCCTAAACTTGCCATCAACGCGGCCCATGGTCACTTCGCCCGTTAATGCATCGCTAAGTAATTGGGCGAATCACGGCACGGTGTATTTCCGACTGTTAAAAGTCGACTTCATTTGGGCCCATTTACGAATATCAAAACTTTCGCCCATAAACGACCGTGAAGGATTTGGGTCATATTCGCCATGTCGACATTCGGCTGTTAGAGGCCCACTATAGATTTGGGCCACTTTCTTCCTGTTGTCATTTTCGCTGTTAACGCCGGACGTAAACCATGGGCCATATGTGGCCCAAGCGTCATATTGGGCCCATTAACGGCCCATATAAAAATGATGATAATCTAGCTCGATCAAGTTCCTACCGTTAAAGGCCCGTGTATTAGGTCGGCGCATTTACTACCTGCATTTAATTTCGCTCACAAAGATCCGCGTCGTAAATGGGCCACCATTTCGGCCTGCTAAGTCCAGTGGGTTATTTGGCACAATCAGGGTCCAATCTCACTTTCGGTCTATTAAAGGCCCATGTTTTTATGGGCTCAAGATATTTACACTTGTAAACGGCCTATTTTTACTGAGGGCCCAAATTATGTTTAGGCCTGTTAAAGGCCCACTATGGGCACAGGCCTACCAGAAAAATATGAAAGCTTATGCTGATTTAGGCCCAGATATTTTTAGTGGGCTACATGTCAATTTTGGCCCGTAATCGTTTTTAGCCCAATTGGAATGGGCCCGACGAATGTTGGCATGTTGGGCTCCTGCAAGGCATTCGGCCGAATACATTACTAAGATAAACCTACACTATACAAAAATAGTGTCATAATTACTGCAGCCTGGGGCAGCATCATAAATGTTGTATCACAACAAAATAAATTGCAACCATACAACAAAAGGCATGTTGGCATAAAGTTCTGATCCTTCCGGATAAAAAGCACCATCGGATGTATAGAAGCACGCAGATCATTTGACACGAGTGCTAATGTTTCAGTCAGAATGCGATGGAGCAAAGACGATCTCCACCTTTTTTCCGCCATTGCTCTTGAACAACGAAGCGAATGTATGATAGTCTGGTTTCAAAACCATTCATATCTTTACGACATTTCTCAACCACTATTCTTGTTTCCGAAACAACGTCCATTAGGGATTGGACTTGTGTGCGGAGCACGTATATATCACTCTGTCTAGCAGGAAGATTTTGTTCGATGGCGATTTGGACGAGGTTACCTTGACAATCAACCCGAATTACGCAGAAGGTGCTTTTTGCAATCGTTAGTGGAGAGATCTTGATGCCTTGCGGCAAGAGGTGACATTGTGCTGTAGTAGCCTCGTCACCTTCGTGTGGTTGTGGTTGTTCAATCATTTGTTCCATAGCTTACGAAAGTTTGAACTTGTAGATTAAGCGTCTGCGGATAAGTTACTAATGAGACAAAAACAAACAAAAGTAGGTTAAGCGTTTATACATAACTTGTTTTGGTGAACTACTTGTAATACATTAGCATGTATTGTAGTGCCAACTACATAATAAAATCACTTTGGAACATATGTCCATGTAGCATGCCATCTTTGTATTGTCTATTTCCTCACATTCGTTGACATCTAAGGATAAAGAGACATGGTTTAAAGTAGGATGAACATAGTATGGCATCATTCATATCATGGGCAAACAGATATAAAACAAACATACTATTTTATCATTATGTGCGCACGTGAACATAACAACTAGATTACATATCAAGACCAAAAGAATATCCTTCATCTCTTTTAAACCATGTAAGGTGAAATGATACGTTAAGACAACTGTGTATAAAAGTGAACAGAGTAATCGACATTGGCTGCAAAACCAAGTAGTTAAATGAACACATCACGGTACCAATCAGTTCAAGGCGGGAAGAGTAAGGACTTGCAACTTGGGGCTTGAACTGGTGTGCTCATGCCCTTCATCTTGCTAGTGTGGCAATCCTTGAAGATTTCCACGCATTTGGTTCGAGTTCTTTTGGTCCGCACGGGCTTTCCTCCGTATTTGGAACAAGTCAATATAGATACGATAATATGGCACAAAAAAAGAAGGAAGTAGAAGCTATTTACAAAAGCCTCGCGATTGTGCAATATAGCTACGAGATCACATTGTTTGTTGGAATTTCACTTTAGAACGGTTGGTTTTGTTCTTCAAACAGTTATCCTAGAAGAAGATACACTTGTAAGGCACATACATAAATACAAGTTCAATATGTGGTCTGATCAAATACATATTGCCTACCTGATACTTTGGATCAGACCAACATTTAACAAGGGCTGTCCAGTCTTCATCTGTAATATATTCCACTGGAGATGTTTGGGCTATTTCATTGTTAGCCTTGCTTCAAAGTGAGATTTTTTAAGGTGGTACCAATACTGTCAAAAGAATGTGAGTGCATGCTTGTTTAGTTGCATCATCTTTCGGATCCAACTTGAACCTCATCTATTGAAAAAAGAATGTGAGTCTTATTAGGAGGAAGCTAGAAAGTATGGGACAGAGCAAGACAATATTACTAATTGTGATGAATAACATTACTTACAGATAAATGGTCAAGGAAGGTGTTAAACTGGGTATTGTCTTTCTCATTCCTGTCTTTGGATCCACGTTGGGAGGATACGTGCATGACACCTAACGGCAACGGCTGCCTCTGATACTAACTTGGCTGACTCTGTAGCATCATGTGGCCTTTTTAAACCTGCCTCAAAATGGATCTCCATTGTTCCTCCTTTAGATTTTGTTAATCTGTCAACCATTACCCTGATGTCTGTTTTCGCTTGCACCGTGGTGCTAGTTCAACAACGAATATGGAAAGTGTTAGTGTACATCAAACTGTGAGAGTACATATAAAGGAGCATGCAACTGCAACTTGACTCGGTCAGGTACCGTCTTGGTGTTGATGCTCATGAGGTTCATCCGATCTTGCCAAGTCCTGTTGTGTCGGTAGTGCTTGAAGCGGTGTTAGGTGTGAAGGCAGCTTTGAACTGGCGATTCGGAGCAAACGAACAGTAATTGGTTCAGATCTTTGCATACGATTGAAGCGGATGTTGCAGCTGGTGGAGCAGGTGATACTGTGTTTGTAGATTTAGCCGGTGGACTTGGACCTTCTCTTGCACTATAAATACCAGTGAGAATCTCGACGGCAGAACCTTCTCCGTTTCACCCGTGAGTAACAAAGACTCCCTACTATATTATTTTCCTTGCTCTTTTTTGACTTTGCCATGTCAAGTTGTACCCACAACACAAAAGAATAAAATCACTCTTCGTAACTCATTGATGCATGATCTGACAAGCAATACTTTGATGTAAGACAACCGTATGAGGATGGAATATGTAAGAAAAACAGGACGGCATGACATATTCACAGCTACGATGTGCAAACTAAGCGAAGGATTTTCAAGAAAATAGAAGTAATGCAAGCTAGACACCATATGAAAGATGCAACCAATATTACTTTGCCAAGTTAAAAGTGTCTTGTCATAAGTGGCAATTCGAAAAATTAGAAGCAGTACAACGTAGAAATCAATGCAAGATGCAACCACTATCAAACAGCCATGTTAAAAGCGTCTAATCATGAGTGACTGATGCGGGATACACAACAGCAGTACTTTGATGTAATAACATGGTATGATAGATAGATGCAGTGTATTCTAGACACAGAAAGCCATGTCATATGCACATGTATAACGTATAAACTCAGCAGGTGCAATTTAATCAAAATAGAAGAAATACAGGCTAGACAACATATGCAACATGAAACCAATTATCACACTTTGTCAACTTAGAGCAAGCACCTGCGATGGTGGAGTACGGGAGATGAACTCATCATGTAGACTTGGGACTTCAACTTCATTAGCAGTAGCAGGGGCAAATCTAGAGAGTCTCTGTTTGTGTCGGTGCGGAGGACCACCAACATCCCCTAACTTACTCTTTTCCTTCCTATTTTCTGATATTGCCTTATGAAGTCAAAACCACAAGAAGATGAATAAAATTAGCTCTGCATAACTGGTTGATGCATGATCTGAACGAACACTACTTTGATGTAAGGCAAGCGAGGGATAGGAGGATGGAATATATACAAAAAGACAGTGTTTCATATTCACACGTACGATAGGAGGATGGAATATGTATGAAAAAACAGTAAGCGGAAGGCATTTCAACAAAATTAGAAGAAATGAAAGCTAGGAACCATATGAACATGCAACCAATATCACTCTATCAGGTAAAAAGTGTCTCGTCATAAATGCCATTTCAAGAAATTAGAAGCGGTACAAGCTAGAAGACAATGCAAGATGCAACCTACATCATAGTCCCAAGTTAAATGTGTCTTATGGGTAAGTGATCGTTGCAGGTATAAGTTGTAAGCTACGCAGATGCAATTCAACATAATCAAGCAATACAAACTAGACATCATATGGAAAACGCAACCACGTATAATAGCCCAAGTAAGAGCAAGCACTGTGATGGTGGAGTAGGGGAGATGTGCTCATCATGTACACGTATGTTCTAGAAACAGGAACACGTGTCATATTCACAGGCATTATGTGTAAAGTAAGCAGATGCAATTCAAGTTAGAAGCAATACAAGCTAGACATCATACGCAACATGCAACCACATATAATAGTGTCAAGTTAGAGCAAGCACGTGATGGTGGAGTAGGGGAGACAACTACGTTGACTGTCCAGCCTTGTGTTGTCTTGCGAATCTTGTTGGGAGGATGGCGGAGTAGAATCTGTAGAGACCCCTGTTTGAGTTGCTGAAAGGACCACCATCATCCTTTGCCAACTAATTTCCTTCAGTTGTAATGATTTTGCATTGTGAAGTCAAACCGATAAGAAAAAGGAATAAAATTCGCTCTTGAGAACTCATTCATGCATGATCTTGTGAACACTACTCGGATGAAAGGCAAACACATGATGCGAGGATGGAATATGTATGAAAAACAGGATGGTGTGACATATTCACACCTATGATGTAACAACTAAGCGAGAAGGCATTTCAACAAATTAGAAGACTTGCAAGCTAGACACCATATGAAAGATGCAACCAATATCACTCGCCAAGTTCAAACGTTATGGCGTTTCAACAAATTAGAAGCGACATGCTAGAAATCATATGCAAGACACAACCAATATCACAGTGGCGACTTAAAGGTGCCTTATCATAAGTGACTGATGCGGGATATGCAAGAATAGTAGTCTAATGTAGAAACAGGAATACATGTCATATTCACAGGCATTATGTGTAAAGTAAGCAGATGCAATTCAACAAAGTTAGAAGCAATACAAGCTAGACATCATACGCAACATGCAACCACATATAATAGTGCCAAGTTAGAGCAAGCACCTACGATGGTGGAGTAGGGAGATGTGCTCATCATCTACACAGCCTACGTTGATTGTCTAGCCTTGCGTTGTCTTCTTGAATCTTGTTGGGAGGATGGCGGAGTAGAATTTGTAGAGAACCTCCGTTTCAGTTGCTCGGAAGGACCACCATCATCCAATGCCTTGCCAATTTCCTTCAGCTTTATTGATTTTGCATGTGAGGTCATACCGACAAGAAAAAGGAATATCATTCGCTCTTCAGAACTCATTTATGCATGATACTGACAAACACTACTCTGATGAAAGGCAAAGTCATGATACGAGGATGGAATATGTACGAAAAAATGGACGGCTTTACATATTCACACCTATGATGTGGTAACTAAGCAGAAGGCACTTCAAAAATTTAGAAACACTGCAAGACACCATATGGAAGGTGCAATCAATATCACTCTGCCAAGTTAAAACTGTCTCGTCATAGGTGGCGTTCATCAAACTAGAAGCAATACATGCTAGAAATCATATTCAAAACGCAAACCAATATCATCGCCAACTTAAAGGTGTCCCATCATAAGTGGTGATGCACGGGATACACAAGAAGAGTAGTTTCATGTAAGAACATGGTGTGATAGATGGATATAGTATGTACCAAAAAGCAGAAAGCGTGTCATATTCACATGTATCATGTGTAAGCTAAGCAGAATGCAGTTTACACTAATTAGGAGCAATGCGAAGCTAGACAACATATGCAACATGCAACCAGATATCACCTTTGCCAAGTTAGAGCAAGCACCTTGGATGGTGGAGTAGGGGAGCAGAGACTTGGACCTTGTAGTGCACTATCAGTACAAGGAGAATCGGTACAGATGCTCCATTTACGTTGCTGCAGAGGACCACCATCATCGCCTTCCTTACTCTTTTCCTTCCTCTTTCTTGATTTTGCCTTGTCAAGTCAAACCCACAAGAAAAAGGAATAAAATTTTCTCTTCAGAACTCATTGATGCATGATCTTGTGAACACTACTTTCATGTAAGGCAGCCACATGATAGGAGGAAGGAATATGTATGAAAAACAGGACGGCATGACATATTGACATGTATGATGTATAAAATGTAAACTAAGCACAAGGTGCTTGAACTTGTTAGAATCGATGCAAGCTAGAAACCATATGAAAGATGAAACCAATATCACTGCCTTAAATTAAAAGGGTGCCCTAACAAATGTATTTGACCAAATTAGAAGCAATACATGGCAACAGGCTAGAAATAATATGCAATATGCAACGAATAAAGGTGACTCATCGTAAGTGATTGATGCAGGATCTGAGAAGAGAGGTAGTTTCATGTAAGAACAAGGTTAACACATAGATGTAGTGTGTACCAAAAATAGGAAGGCATGTCATATTCACGGTATAGTGTGTAAACTAAGCGGATGCAATTTACCCTAATTAGAAGCATTACAAGCTAGACACCGTATGCAACATGCAACCACATATCACATCGCTGAAGTTAGAGCAAGCACCTATGATGGTGGTGTAGGGAAGTCACGGTCTTGGTGCTGAGCTACGTTCAATGTCTTCATTTAGGCTTGCTGTTTCTTGAGAATCATGTGGAGAGGATGAAATTGCATTCTTTATAAGAGTATTGCATATCATATTAACCCACGCGCATGACTGTCTCATCATAAGCGATAGACGCAGGATACACAAGAACAGTAGTTTGATGTAAGAACATGGTGTGATAGGCAGAAGTAGTATGTACCAAAAACAGGAAGGCGTGTCATATTCACATGTATAATGTGTAAGCTAAGGAGATGCAATTTAACAAATTAGGAGCATTGATGAGGGATACACAAGAAAAGTAGTTTGATGTAAGAACATGGTTAATAGAAAGATGTAGTATGTACCAAAAATAGGAAGGCATGTCATATTCACAGGTATAATGTGTTAACTAAGCAGATACAATTTACCCTAATTAGAAGCATTACAAGGTAGACACCATATGCAACATGCAACCACATATCACACTGCCAAGTAAGAGCAAGCACCTGCGATGGTGGTGTGGGGGAATTGTGGTGATCAACTAGAGAGCTACGTTGACTATCTTCATTTAGCCTTGTTGTTTCTTGAGAATCATGTGGGGAGGATGACACTGTACTCTTTAAACGAGTAGGGCGTCTCATAGTAACCCACCCGGGTGACTATCTCATCATAAGTGATTGACGAGTGATACAAAAGAGAATTAGTTTGATGTACGAACATGGTTAATAGACATATGTAGTATGCATGTAGCGACCCGACCCAAAATCGGTCAAGTCTCTGTGTAGCCGTACCATCCCAAGATCATGCTGGCACACACAGTACATTGATGAAAAGAATCAAAGTTCAATCACACCTGAATTTATTAAACGATTCTCATATCGAGTCTTTATTACAAGATAATAAATTCGGCCGAAGGCCAACTCATGAGAAATAAACTAAACAAAGCTGCGGAAGCATAGACAAATAGCGAGTCCATCCGACTCCATAGGGCAATCGCCAAGCGTGGATCGTAGCCTCACTCCTGATCGGAAAACTCCTCTGCAACATAAGACGTTTATGGTTTCCTTCAAACTTCGTCAACCAATCCATGCCTAGGATTACATCCAAGGTCTGGGTTTCCAATACTATGAGGTCTGCGGGAAATTTATGGTTTCCGATGTTGAGGGTTGCATGACAGCCTAAGCCTGCCATCATTTCTCCTCCTGCGGAACTGACGTGAAGAGGGCTTCTAAGGGTTCTAGTGGGCAACCGTACTTTTCCACAACTACCCTTGATATAAATGAATGCGTTGCACCAGAATCAAAGAGTACCAATCTTTGGATGTGAATTTAATAAAAACTTACCAACCACGATTGTCCGGCTGATCATAGACGTCCTCCACGTCAATGTGGTTCACCCGAGCACGAGGAAAAGGGTTGGGCTTCTTTTTGAGCTTCCATTGCCGTTTCCATTCCTGCTTGGCCTCCGGGCGGTCGGTGGCATAGTGCCCTGTTTTACGGCACTTGAAGCAGTGATGTGACTCGAGATCCTTCCGAGCCGGCGGAGGCGATCTTTGGGTGCCATTGCCGTTTCCATTGCCTGACTTGTTGTCGTGGTTGCGGTTGTTCCCATTCCCTCCATGGGTGTGATGGGTATGCCCTCCCGAGTATGGGGCATAACGGGGATTCTGCTGAGATCCAGAGTTGTACTTCCCATGGCCATACTTCCGCTTGCGGCTATCAATCTGCTGATGCTTGCCTTCGAGTATGGTGGCCTTGTCTACCAGCTCCTGGTAGTTGCTGAAAGTAGCCACCATTAGCTGCATTCCCAGCTCGTCATTGAGTCCCTCGAGAAACTTTTTCCTGCTTATGCGGCATCTGTGGCCACATCATCCGGGGCATAGCGAGCTAACTTGCTGAATTCATCCACGTCTTGCCCCCACAAGACGGTTCCCTGGCGTAAGTTGCGGAACTCACACTTCTTGAGACTCATGGCTCCATCTCGAGACATGAGCGGTGAAAAGCTTCTTTGGAACTGATCCCATGTGATGGTGGCGATGGGATAAGTGGTGGTGTAGTTCTCCCACCAAGAGGCTGCAGGTCCATCAAGGCGATGTGTGGCAAAGCGCACCTTCTCTCGTGCATCTGTGCATCCAAAGTGGCTAACTCTCTTCCGACCTTGGAGGAGCCAATCGCCAGCCACAATCGGCTCAGGTCTTTGCTAGAGAACACTGGCGGATTCAGCCTTAGGAAGCGGGTCAAGTTGTCAACAGGGGGTGGTGGGGTGGATTGTTGTTGTTGTTGTTGTTCTGGTTCTAGATGAGCATCTGCATGAGGGCATTCTGCTGCTGGATCAGCTGGGTGAGCTCCGGCGGAAAGTTGAAACCGGGGTCACGTCTCGGAGGCATTTGGTGTTTTTGGAGTGAATGAGAAAATTAGAATAGAACAAGGGTCTAATGAGAAAATATCACTACCCATATGAATGCACAATCATAATCTCTGATACCATCTCTGTAGCGACCCGACCCAAAATCGGTCAAGTCTCTGTGTAGCTGTACCATCCCAAGATCATGCTGCCACACACAGTACATTGATGAAAAGAATCAAAGTTCAATCACACCTGAATTTATTACACGATTCTCATATCGAGTCTTTATTACAAGGTAATAAATTATCAAGGCCAACTCATGAGAAATAAACTAAACAAAGGCTGCGGAAGCGGAGGCGAATAGCGAGTCCATCCGACTCCATAGGGCAATCGCCAAGCGTGGATCGTAGCCTCACTCCCGATCGGAAAACTCCTCTCGCAACATAAGACGTTGCAGCCGTGTGTAGGTCAGCATTTTGAATATGTCGGCAAGTCAAAGAGAGAACAACAATAAAAATTACTAACACTATATGCAATTTGGCTGTGGGGCTCTAAGTTTCATTGTTTTCTTGAAAAAGCCAGTTTTTTCCTACAACAAGGACTTGTTTGCAAATACTACAAAATGTTGGTAGTTATTGAGATGGTTCCGCCAACCAAGGTCTCATTCCCAATTATTAAATAACCCCCTCAATTAATTTATTAA
Source organism: Aegilops bicornis (assembly GCA_021605145.1). Classification (NCBI taxonomy): domain Eukaryota; kingdom Viridiplantae; phylum Streptophyta; class Magnoliopsida; order Poales; family Poaceae; genus Aegilops; species Aegilops bicornis. The sequence continues at coordinate 152,768,738 of CM038673.1, forward strand.
GTTTGGTGTTGAGATATCCGAAATACTCCAAGTTTCCAGAGGCTCAAATTGTCCAGAATCGGGACACGGCTAACCGATTAGATCTTCACTGGCAGAGGTTTGCGCACTTTACCCGCAAGAGTCGTTCCCTCCTTTAAGTCTTCGCACTTCACGGTGTTTGAAGACGGGATGAACGTAAACAGGGTCTTAGAAGAGTTCCTCTGGGCCACCAGTGCCCATCCAATCCTACCGCTTCTTCTACATCTCGTAGCACCGTCCGGCCAGAGTCACACCTAGGGTCGACCAAGCAGAGCGCATAATGGCTTGCGGCTGCACGTAAGCTTCCGGTCAATGGGGTATCCATCCGTCTCTTCGTGGATCGGGTGAAGCTTTCCGCAAGATGTCATGGCGCTTCTCCATGCATCCCGGCCAGCCACCTGGTTTCTCCAGTGGTGCCCATCAACCGTCCTCCACCCAAAGTAGTGAATTTTGAAGTCCATCTTGAGCTTGAAGTCATGGGGTTGTCATCATCTTGACTCTCACATCTCCCTTATGAATCACTCAACCAAGCCCGTCTATGAGCATAGCAAAAATAAACTACTTCGCCCCGGGCCAAGGTAACAAGGGGATTGGTTTCATCCTACCTCATGATAATACTCAAGAACATAACTTAAAATTCTCCTACTGCATGCATGGTGGGGAGGTATAATTCTAATGCAACAAAATCATAGGTATTGTAAAACATGATCAAATGACTTGCCTGGCTGACGGTCTTCGAAAGCTAGGGACTCGTGATAGCAGGCTCCGCACTCCGGAAATTCTACCGAAACAAACAACAATCATATAAACATACAATCACTTAACATAACAGCATGCTAACATAAAACACACAAAACAATCGAACCAAAAACCAAAGAAAACTCAAGAAATCCAAGCCAACAACTAACAAGAAAAATAAAATAAAATTTTATTTTCTGTAAATAAAAGTTCATGTTCTAAAACTACAGAAACTAATCTAAAATAAACTATAACATAGGTAAAATAAAATTATTTACTAAATAAAACAATAGGAAAAAGTAGCTAGTTAAATAAACAAGAAACACATGATTTCGACTAAAACTATTTTTTTTATCAAATCTAAAATACCCAAATAAATTCCTACTGCTAGGCAAAGTCAAAAGAAAGCAGTGAGAAAAAGAATCACTAAAATAAAATAATCCTAACTCATTTCATAGCAGAAATACTAATCTGTCTAAAACTAAAATAAAACAATTTCTAATAATTTAAACATGGCCAAACATATTTTCTACAGAAACTACAACAAATTTGCAAACTAACAAAAAAGAATCAACTAAAAATATTAAGTAACCTAAAAGATATGGATTTTACAAAACTGGAACTATTCTGTTAAAACAGAAACGAAAAAAATAACTAAAAAGAAAAACTAGCGCTAACGGGCCTATCTAACGCTCAGGCGATAAATAACTAAAGCGTGCCCGCGGTTAACAGAAAATAAACCGATGGGACCGGTCTAACTAAACCGCTAACTAAACCAAAATGAAACCGTAACTAAACCGGCCTTTAAAAAAAACCGTACCCCTTCGTAGATCTAATCTAGGCCCTAGATTTTAGATCGAACGGTGGTGGGGGCTCCGGTGGCTTACCGCGGTGGTCGGCGGCGACGGCGGCTCGGGCGGCGACGGCGCGGTGGCTCCGGTGGTCGGGGACGACGGCGGAGACGTCCGGCGGGTGCGGACGAGCGAGGGGAGTCCGGAGGTGGTGTCGTTGGAGCTCGGGGGGGTCGGAGACGAGCGGTGGGGCGGCAATGGCGCGGCGGGGGCGCTCGGCTCCGGCGAGCGATTGCGGCGAGGGGAGAGGGTTTCGGGCGCGGCGAGGGGGCGGAACGGGGTGAGGGGAGGGGTATATATAGGGGGGGGTCGGCTTGGAGGAGGGGGCGAATCGGGGAGGCGATCCCGGGATCTCCGGGATTCCGGCGGCGGCGGCGGTTCGGGCGTGAGAGGTGTGGGCGAGGGGAAAGAGACAAGGGCGGGCCCGGGGCGTCAGCGAGAGAGGGGGCGAGGGTTTCGGTCGGGCGACCGAGGGAGAGGGTTTCAGTCGCGGCTCGGGCGTAATGGCTCGGCTGGCTGGTCAGCCCGCATTGGTTGGGCCGCTACCAAGGCCGGGTTGGCTATTCTGGCCGGCTACTGGGGGTTCTTTTTCTTTCTTTTTTTGAATTAGGGAGAGGGGGAAATATATAAAAAATATATATATTTATATAGGACATATATATATATATATATCAAAATAATCAGGGGAATTTACGCTACAACTTGGACATTTTTCCAGGGGCAAAACTCAAACTTAAAAAAACATTTTCTAGAAATCCCAAATAAAATCAAATTTGAATTCAATCTTTTTGGCAAACTTTTCTTCTGACATTTTTGGAGTGTCATGTTTACTCCTCTCATACTTTTTCTCAAGTATTTGTCAGGCATTGTTTTGAAGTAAATTCAACTGCCAATTTGAATTCAAATTCCAACAAACTCAAAAGCCTCTGAAATAATTCAAATGTCACTCAATTCAAACAATAATGCATAGATGTAGCTATAATTGTAAAACATTCCAAATGGGAAATTTGGGATGTTACAATGTATCAAAAACAGGAAGGCATGTCATTATCAAAGGTATAATGTGTAAAGTAAGCATATGCAATTTAACCAAATTGGAAGCAATACAAGCTAGACACCATATGCAACATGCAACCACATTTGACATAACGAAGTTAAAGCAAGCACCTGCGATGGTTGTGTGTGGCAAATGAGATCATCAACTGCAGAGCTACGTTATCTGTCTCCAATCACGACACTACACCCATTAGAGCTGACTGAAACGCTTAGTGCTTGTCTTGAATTACATCAAGCGACTTACATCTTTTATTTTCTGCATTCATCAACACTGCGTCAGAGTCTGAAATATCCATGCATAAAAAACAATAGTGTGAGTATGGGTGAAGTGTGTGCACAATTAGTACAGTGTAAAGGTAGCAGATAGCAGGTCGGTGAGAAATAAGTGACGGGAGACATATGATAGCTCTACAACATGCATGGCACACTAAATTACTACAGGATTCTATGAAAATAACAATGATCGAAAAGAAAATAGGCGATCCATTTTTCTCGCACCGTCCAATGTACAAAGAACGGGCAGATCGCCTTCATCTACCTCCACCGGTCGGTGTTGGCGATCTTCCTCGAACGCCCGGCGACCACCGGCCCAGTATTCCTCCCCTGCCTGCGCCCTCCCCTCGACCTCACCGCACCGCCGTGCTTGGCACCGACCCCCCGGCCATCCATTCAAGCCCTGCCGACCTCCAGATCGGACACAAGCAGCTCCTGCGCCCCATACCCCTATGATAGACACCGATGCGCCGCTTCCCGTGGAACAAAGCGGACTAGGTGCTCCGCGCCTAAGCGGGTGCCGCTTCTTTTAATTGCGGTTCGACCGCCCTGAATTGAAATCCAGGCAGACTCTTGACCTCTAGCAAAGGTGAAATAGTAAAAGGGAGGAAACCTTGTGCATTTAGTATCACGAAGAAGATGCAGTAAGAAGCGCTCAACTAGTTTCTTTCGTGGGATAAATATGGTGTGAGCAGAGACGTAAGATTTGCATGAATAAGGGAAGAGGAGTACCTCTTTCTGCTGGCAATGATGTGTCCTCCTTCTGTTTTTCCGACGATCTTCTTGTTGTTCGCCGGAAACCAGAAGTTGTGGAGGACGGTGCAGCCTTGGACGAACCCATGGCCAAGTTGTTGAGTGTGGTGCGGTGGCCGTCTGTCGGCGGCGGGGAAGCAGATCCGAGACGGCGTAGTAGGAACAGCTCCGGTGCGGTGGACGGTTGCCACAGTGGAGCGACAGCAGTGAGGCGCAGGACGGCGTGGTCGGAGTGGTTCTGGTACGGCGCACGTCGGCATCGGCGTCGTGTAGGCATCTCTGCCTCGACTTCAGCTGCTAAGTCCTTGAGGGTGTTGCGGTTGCGATTGCGTTGGACGACGACGTCGGGGTACCGGCTCCGGCGTGATGGAGGAGGGCGCCGGTGGATTGGCCGCTATAGGGTGGAGGACGGGCCGACGGAGGAGGCGGGGGTTTCGCGGCTGGTGGAGAGGGCGTTTTCACGCCCACGGAGTATGAATGGGGAAACGGAGGGAGGCGGGGAACTAAGGGGAACAATGTTCGGTTTGAGACGCTTTGTTTGAAATTTGGGGAAAGTTACAAACTTTGCCCCCATCTAAAATTTCGGAAATATTGCGGGTTGGGGGTAGAGACAGTCATGTCGGTGTCCCAAATGTGGGTGGGATAGATTTCGCCGAGCGCATGGGTGTTTAGGTGCCCACGGTGTATGAATGCTTCTCGAGGCGGTTGAGGCAAGGCGTCTTGGTGAAGTTACAGACCTACGGTTTTAGACCTTTGGACATCGGGCCGATAGGCTACACGGGCCAGAGTCAGGACAGTAATTTCCTACCACCAAAACATTGGTCTCGCGCGGTTTCGGGTGACCAGAGGCCTATTTGGCGCTTTGTTCAATATTTGGGAGTAGAAGCATTAACGTTTTCGGTTCTCTTGAATTGAACTTTCAGGATTTGTCAAACTTCACAAATCTTTACTCTTGAAAATCCTAAAGCTACAATTATTTTGGAATGGAGGGGGTACATTTGAATATACATTGTACACGAGTATATATTAAAAAATATGCAACTTACCTCAGTTCATGCATGGTTCCAGATATAATCTCCTTGGTTGCAAAAAAAAGTTAGATATGCGTATGAATATATATAGCTTGTTCAAACTCACAACAAAGATTGATGCCCCCTTTTACATCTGATTTACAAATGCCCTTATCTCGGGTTCAAATAAATGAATGCACTTCCTATGAATTCGAATCTTCGAAACCCCCTTTATGTTGAATTCGACATGTATTCTATTTCGTAGCTTGCAATTTGGAATGTATCCATGCAAGTGACAAATGTATAAAGTGTTTCACACTAACAACATGGAGTGCACTAATTAATGTTTATATATGAATTGCAAAAGCATCCATTGCATGTATTTCAAACCACTCTCACTCTATGGATCGATAACATGAAATAAACACATGCACATGCTAGAATTCAATAGAGTATGGGTGTCTGATAGACTGATTTTCGTCCATACGCAATTTGCAGAATTCATGATCTCATCCAAAAATAATAATGCCATTTATATTTTAATTTAATGCGTAGAACCGCCTTTTACACGTAGATGCACTATGCCTCGCCCCGTTCTCACAGAAGCGTTATATATCTCTTCATCTAACGCATAAGTGCACACACTTTATATGCATCGGCATTTCTCTTTCACACATGCTCACAATCTCTCTCAGGGTGTCGGGGTGTCTCACGCACATGCTCTCTCTGTTTCTCTCTCTCTCTTTCTAACTACTATGTACCACTCTTTTCACTAATCTCAGTTGGAAAACACTATTTCTCTCACATGCATATATACACATGCACGGTCTCTACTAGCCCTCTATACGCACATATATGTGCCTACGTGTCTCCCGCACGCACATTATCTTAGTAGTTGGCAGATGATTTCATCATATCGTCATTCAGTAGGATATCCCTGGTTGTTAGGCTGGATGGTAATACGAGGCAAAGTTTTACCCTAGTTCGGACCGGACCCTTGCAGTTGAAGAAAGAGCCTACTCTGCATGCTTGTATATTAGTGATAGGGGTGTGTACAAAGTACACGTGAATACCAGGCATTGTGCGTGTGTGTATACTATCGACGAACTATCCCCCAAGCTTGTATAACATACTAAGGGCCTAGGGTTACAAATCATATATAGTCGGCTTATCACCAGTGGGGTGATAACCCACAAGTATAGGGGATCAATTGTAGCCTCTTTCGATAAGTAAGAGTGTCGAAACCAACGAGGAGCTAAAGGTAGAACAAATATTCCCTCAAGTTCTATCGACCACCGATACAACTCTACGCACGCTTGACGTTCGCTTTACCTAGAACAAGTATGAAACTAGAAGTACCGTGTAGGTGTTTTTGGGTAAGCTTGCAAGAAAATAAAGAGCGAGTAAATAAAAGCTAGGGGCTGCTTAGATAAAAACACAACTAAAATAAATATGGCGAGTGTGGAAAAGTGGTGGTAGGAGTTGTGGAATTGTCCCTAAGCAATTGACTATGTTACTAGACCGGTAATCACTATTGTAATTCTATTTAAGGGAGAGGCATAAGCTAACATACTTTCTCTACTTGGATCATATGCACTTATGATTGGAACTCTAGCAAGCATCCGCAACTACTAAAGATTCATTAAGGTAAAACCCAACCATAGCATTAAAGTATCAAGTCCCTTTATCCCATACGCAAACAACCTACTTACTCGGGTATTTGCTTACACACTCACGCCACCCACCATAAGCAAATCATAAACATATTGCAAACCCTACAGCGGGAATCCCTCACGCTTGCGCGAAACGGAGGGCACAGTAGGACAGCACCAATGATAAAATATGCAACTCAAACCAATCATAGCAATTCATCAATCACCGATAGGACAATGGAAATCTACTCAGACATCATAGGATGGCAACACATCATTGGATAATAATATGAAGCATAAAGCACCATGTTCAAGTAGAGGGTACAGCGGGTTGCGGGAGAGTGGACCGCTGAATATAGAAGGGGGAAGGTGATGGATATGTTGGTGAAGATGACAGCGCTGTTGGTGAAGATCGCGGTGATGATGATGGCCCCCAGCAGCGCTCCGGCGCCACCGGAAGCAAGGGGGAGAGGGGCCCCCTTCTTCTTCTTCTTCTTCTTCTTCTTCCTTGACCACCTCCCTAGATGGGAGAAGGGTTTCCCCTCTGGTCCTTGGCTCCCATGGCTTGGGAGGGGCGAGAGCCCCTCCGATATTGCATCTATCTCTCTGTTTCTGCGTTCTGTTCTGGCTCTGTTTCACCGTTTCGCGTATATATGGAGATCCGTAACTCCGATTGTCCTAAAACCTTCGCCGTGATTTTTTTCCGAATATTATCTTTCTTGCGGCAAAAGAAGAGCATCAACCGCCTTACGGTGGGCTCACGAGGGTAGGGGGCGCGCCCCCCTGCCTCGTGACCACCTCGGGCACTGGTTCACGTTGATTTTCCTTCCAAATTTTCCATATTTTCCAAAAATAAGCTCCGTCCGTTTTTATCCCGTTTGGACTCCGTTTGATATGGATATTCTGCGAAACCAAAAACATGCAGCATGTGAGGTGGCACCTTTGGGCCTTTGGATCAATATGTTAGTCCCAAAAATAATATAAAAAGTTGCCAAAAAGTATATGAAAGTTGAATAATATTGGCATGGAACAATCAAAAATTATAGTTACGACGGAGACGTATCATGGGGATAGAGTCCTTCGTGACTCTGGTAGCTTTGTGGGTTACGCCGAGTCCTCCACATGGGTCTTCGTATAACACGTCTCGGTCCAACCTATATGTGGCGCAGGATGGAACCGACCCATGAGTCTTGACGTTGACCCACCACAACTAGAAATGATGTGCCCACCACACCACACATGCAATGGGCCACTAAGAAAATAAGCATATACAATAGTACAATGGTATCTAGCTCACGATACGTGTCCATATTTTGTTGATGACACTGACGGACTTTGCATTTGATGCGTGCTCCGTATTTTGTTGACGACACTTACGGTCATTGTATTTGAAGCAAAAGCACGATATGGTCACTGGACTTAAGAATAAGCTCATCACGGTCACCACATACATTCTGTCAGGCTAACCAACATGTGGTTGGATGGTTAGAGGACAGTGGTTTCTCGAGCCCACCAAGGTAAAAGTCCGGTGCTCGCATTTTATCTTGTGTTAATTTCAGTATTTTCCGGCGATATGCGTTCCGTGGGAGGAGACGTTCCACTCGACTATGAGGCACCTATGGTGACTTCGTGAAAGTCTCAAGATCATATATGCTGGCCCACTCTCTCAAGGTGCTCATAGGGTAGGGTTCGTGGTGTGTACGCTTATAGCGGTGAGTGCTCACAGCGTATATATGAGCCCTTGCGTTTGTACCGTGTTAAACAAATACATGTCATGATTATACGGTCACTTTGGCTCACCCGCATAACTTCGTATTATGTTGATGACACAATCAATTGACCGATCAAACTTTCCACGCGCAAGCAACTAGTGTTGCACCATCGGGGCGCGTAACTGTGGGGCCCACCTGTCAGCCCGTATATGAAAGAAAGAAATGGTTGTTTGAGTCTATACTGTGTTAATAAAATAGGAGTACATTTTAGGGTGATCATACGGTCATTGGCTCACCGTACAACTCCGTAATTTGTTGATAACACGATCAATTGACCAGTCAAATGGTCCACATTCAGCAGCGCACATTACCATAGGGCCCACCCGTCGGTACAGATATGAAGGACAGAAATGGTAATAAATTAGTGGTCGGTGGGTATTCGAAGTCGTGAGACCTCTGGTTGGCGATGACCGCGGTTGGGGTGTTCATTGGGCGGTGGGTGGGGATCCCGGAGAAAAAGCTCCGTCGGGGGTAGAGGGATGGCCGGTGTGGCGGCGAACCAGCGGTGGGGAGTGGTTTTGGGGAGGGCGGGCCGGCCGCGGGAGGCGGGGGCTGGCGGTTCGGCCGGTGGTGGCTGGCGGCTCAGGGGGGGTGGAGTTTGATGATAAACTGGGCCCTTGATTTCGTATCCAACGGCTGGAAAATCTAAGGACCAGAGATGAAAAAGTCGGTCGATCGACGTGTAGCCTCACCTCAAGACGTACACATGCACGCACACATGTAGGCGCAACACCGACACGCATAACATACACACGCACGCATGTCTTTGGCGTGCAACACCGACACGCATACATGCACTCACGAACACATGCACGTACGCACCCATGCATGCAACATCAAACGCACTTTGCATGAACGCAACACTCGCATGACGCTTTGCATGCACACAAAGACACGCACGTAAGACACACGCTCAACCTATACGTGCATGCACCCTTTGTTAAGGACATGGATTGTTACGGGTATTAATCAATCTTATATGTGATAAGCAGAACATTGATGTTTGCAGCGGTTGTCATGGTTCCGAGTCTGACAGTAGAATAGGGGGGTAGGAATGTAGAGGCAAGATCTTAGCTATGGAGGAGTTGTACACGCTGGTTTTACGAGTTCATTCCCTTCTCGGAAGAAGTAATAGCCCTACGTCTCGGAGCCCGGAGGCGGTCGACTGGATTATACGTGTGTGTGTTACAGGGGGTGCCAACCCTTGTCCCAGAGGAGGGGGTGGCTTATATAGAGTGCGCCAGGACCCCAGCTCCCCTCCGTTACACAGGGTTAAATGTACATAAAGAGGTGGCGTTACAGGTAATGCCTGTATTGAAATGTTGTAAATGGTCATTAAATATCTAAGTAAATACCCGACCGTTGCTGTGCAGAGCGGCTTTAGGTCTTCTTATCATTGAGTGGTTTGATGGTCGAGTGACCTAGATAAAGTGAGATCACCGAGTGGATGGTAGGTCGAGTGGACTTCACTCGACGCCTTTGCTGGATCTCTTCTTCTGATACTTGAACTTCTTTGTTCTTAGGACTAAGACCTTAGGTAGGATGTATAGGTCAGGCCTATTACCCTACCCTAGGTTTATGTCTACATCATTAGCCCCCGAATGGATCGAGGTTTGAGTGAAATGTATGAAGGGCCGGAGTTGCCCTTGCTTTTACTTTTGGTTGTCTCTTCTATATCCCCGAGTAGAGGCCAGTTGACGGAACTTCAGCTTCGTTTCAGTCGCCTTGATCAATTCAGGAATTATCGACTGGTTTATACCACCACATCCATCGAATGAAATCTCTGACACGAAATCTTTGGCGTGATCGGTTGCAGAGGATCCCGGATTTCCTGGGATTCAAAATTTGGGTAGGAGCGCGCCAGGCGGAGTGTCCCGCGGTAAGTGGAGTAGATAAATAGGACTTTTCAATTACTGCGCCACCTTTTTTGCCACGTATCAGGTGTGCAGCTGTTGGGGAGATTTGACAGGACTGCTCGGGCCCACGCATCAGCCACACGGGAGTAGGTTCTTAAAAGCGGCCAGACCGAGGCGTCTGCACTGTGCGTGCTCATTCCCTTCTTCTTCCTCTCGCGACTCCGCTCTGCCCAGGCCATCCACTCTCAACGCCGTCGCTCCGCCGCCATGGGGAAGGACAAAACGGCAGCGCTGGAGCGTGTGAAGAAAGCGACGGGGGCGGCGAAGAGCAAGAAGATGAATCGGGGGTCTTCGTCGCGCTCGGGGTTGTCGTCGGGTTAGATCCATGGAGATTGGATCCGATCCTCGCTCTGACAGGAGGACTTGGACGATATGGACGAGCTGGGGCTGATCGTCCATAAGTCCGCGCGCCTGCCGAGGGGGGAAACGGAGCCACGGCCGTGGCCGGGTGAGTGCGTCCTGCTCACCACCCACGTCGATCGTGGTTTTTCTCTTCCCCCGCATCCCTTCTTTCGTGGATTCCTGAATTTCTTTGGAGCCCAACTCCACCATTTCACTCCCAGCACTATCACATATCTTGCTGCGTTCGTCTCCATGTGTGAGAATTTCCTGGGGTGTCGACCGCATTGGGGTCTTTTCAAGCACATCTTTACCATTCGATCCCAAACTGTGAAAAAAGCAAACTCAAAGGATGAGAAAACCCATGCCATCTAGATATGTGGGGGCTTGGGCATCCAGAAGAGGAAGAGGAGCTCTTTCCCTCCGATGACCCTTCCTCAGTCGGTCAGGGGCTGGCAGTCGACCTGGTTCTACTGCCAGGACCTCGCTACTCCAGGCCAGTCAACTGGGCTTCCTCCTTTTTCTTTCGACTGTGTTCAAACTCCATCTTCCTTGAAAGTGACCGCCGCGGAGAAGGCAGAGACAGGCATGTTAGTTGAGAGAGTGGTACAGCTGATCAACCAGGGTGTCACTGGTATGGATTTGCTCGAGGTGTTTCTTAGTCGGCGGATCCAGCCTCTCCAAGCTCGTGATCATCCCATGTGGATGTACTCCGGGGCTGGTGACACCGCTCGGATTCATCCGGAGGAGGTGGAGGCCAAAACCATAGCCGAGTGGTTGATGGGTATCACCGGGAACAAGGACAACCCTGTGGGTACTAGGCAGTCGACCTTTCGGTAAAGCAACCCGCCAGAGAAGGTCTGGTCATCATGACTGAGTTTTTGAACGCATTTTCCGACTGATTGTTGTTTTGACTGATTCAGGATTGGTCTCTTGCTTTGCAGATCTATACGGAGATGTATTCGATGCCCAATGGTGAACAAGCTCGGGAGCAAGACCAGGAGGGCAAGGACAGTGCTGAGGAGAGCGGCGAGTGGGAGTCCCCAGCTAACGATGACGAAGAAGAGAGCGACAAGTCGGAAGACGAGGAAGCAGCCGACTCACCGCCTCGCTCCGAACGTCGATCCGAGCGGAAGCATGACCCCACGAACAGGCGCGGCAAGGCCGTGGCATCGAGTGCTCCATTTCACAAGCGCGCTCGGTCCCAGACACCGGATCTGACTGAGAAGGTCACCAAGCAGCCCAAAGCTAACCCTTCGAAGGCTCGGAAGACCTTGCCTAAGATTAAGATGGATGTTCTTGTTGCTTCTGGGTAAACGCTCTTTCTCATATCTTTTGTCGCGATCAATTTTTCTGTTCCGACTGGCTTTCTTGTTCTGACCGAGTGGACGATGGATTTCTGTAGCCCGACCTCAGCTGCGACCAACATGGATATCGACAAGACTCCAGCCGACGAGGAAACTGACGACGCCGTCTCCTCCAAAGCCTGTAAGCTAGGTCGATTCGAATTCGTTTGGTCGACTGATCGATTTGTCAGTTATTGTTATGGCTTTCTCTGTTCTTTGCAGATCCACAAGATGTTGTTGTGCTTCCGGACGACGGCGAAGAAGTGCTGCTGAGAGGGAGGAGGAGGAAGGACAAGGAGCTGGGCGGGAAGGCGCCTGAGGTCCAGGTTCCTCAGTCGACTGTGACACCTGGAACGGTGGTCGAGCGCATGACAGATCTGGCTCGAACCAACGTCACCTTCGTCGTTCCGCTATCGACTGATTGCCCCTCGGGGTCGATTGCTCTGCCTCCATCACTTTTCACTACATACCAAACTCCAGACGATCCACCAGCTGCTACCAAAGAAGCTCTTCTTCAGTTGAATCTTGTGATGGGACAGATGAAAATGGTGCATGAGGCTAGTCAGGTAGCCTTCAACGCCGGAGTTGCTCTGTAAGCCAATGTCCAGGTTAGTCGACTTTTTGATCGACTGTATTTCTTGTCTGATCACCCACTGGGGTGTGGCTGTTTTAATGTTGTATGTCTCTTTGTGTCGATTCGAACTGAACCTCACGCCGAGTGGAAACGAAACCAGTGGGGGCACGCTGAGTGCACCCACTGGGTGTAGTCCCCGAGACCATAGGTGACTGCGGGCAGTCGACTGTGGTCTGAGAATGAGAACCTCTCTCCCCCTTTTGTTTTTGTCACTCGAGCTGGGCAGACCATGCCGAGTGGAATCGAAACCAGTGGGGGCACGCTGAGTGCACCCATCGGATGTAGTCCCCGAGACCGTAGGGTGATCAGGCAGTCGATCGTGGTCTGAGAATGAGAACCTCTCTCCCCCTTTTTTTATTTTTTTGTCACTCGAGCTGGGCAGACCATGCCGAGTGGAACCGAAACCAGTGGGGGCACGCTGAGTGCACCCACTGGATGTAGTCCCCGAGACCGTAGATGACTGCGGGCAGTCGACTGTGGTCTGAGAATCTTCTTCTTTTTTTTGAAGAATCAGTGGGGGCACGCTAAGTGCACCCACTGGGTGTAGTCCCCGAGACTGCCATTGAATGTTTGATTCGGTGGTAGTCTTAGAGTAACTAGCATTGTGATGTATTTTTATCTCACGATCGATATGACTTGTAGATCAGTAGAAATCTTGCGATCTTGGGGCTCGGCTCTCTGCAATGAACAAGCAGTAAATCAGCCTCAACCTTGATCTGGAGTTGGCCAAGAAAAATCTCCAGAGCGCTCGTGATGAAGTAGCTGCCATGGGAGGTAATCAATCGCCGACCGTTTATCCCACTATTGGCACTTTTTCTTTCCATTTTTTGAACCGAGTGACTCCACTCGAGCAGATGTATGTAGTGAAGACCGCCAACTCCAAGCCCGTCTGAAGAATGTTATTTCTTTAGAGAAAATGAAGCAGGACCTGGACCTAGCTGCAGCTCAGAAGGAGGCGCGCGAGGAGACAGCGCTTGCTGACAAGAAGCTTGCTCCAGTCGGCAAGTTAGAAGAAGAAAATTCCAAATTGAAGACTGATGTTTCTGACGCCAACCAAGAAGTCGAGAGACTGAAGAAGGACAAGGAGAAACTGACCGACGAACTTGGGAGCCTCAAGATCAAGAACGACGAATTAGAGTCTTATCTGAGCCAACTTGCTGCGAAACTGGTCTTGAAACTTGAAGGTACCTATCAATCTGTCTTTTTTTTCTGTCGACTGATAATTTTAATTGCGTCGTCGACTCATACTCCACTCTACCGTGCAGAATTTTGCCAAGACTTTGAAGCGGAAACTGGGCGGGTCGAGACGGGTCTTGACCCCATTAACTGTCCAGTCAAGGATGAAGTTGCAATGAACGTGCTGCGGTTGGAGTCTCGCATGGATGGCGCAGTTGCTTATCTGGCCCGTCTGAAGGCTGGAATGACCCAGATTGATGCAGAACTTTGGCCTCAGGTGGAACTGTCTCAAGATCTCGAGTCTCTGATGGCTTGACTGAATCAAATCCCTGAGCGTGTGCAAGAATGAAAGAAATCCTTTGCTCGCTGTGGCGCTGACGTCGCTCTGTCTCTGTTCCGAGTGCACTGCAAGGATGCCAAAGAAGACAAGCTGGCGGAGCTTAAAGTTGCGAACACGAAGAAGCATACTTTCCAGTCTTTCATGGACACTTTTCTTGCCGCCGCCACTCGCATTGTAGACAGCATCGACCTTGACTGTTTCTGCGACCCGGCCAGTCCTTCTCCTGACGTGTGATCGAAAAAACATTAAGCTTCACCTTTATTTGCCTCGGGATGCTGAGTGATTGTGTAACCGTTAAACTGCCTCGAGCTTGATGCTCGAATACTTTTGAACTGTCGTCCGAAACCTTAGGAATTTATCCGAACTTGGTTTATTTCTGAATATGCTTGCGTTTACCTTCGAATGGAATTTTCTTCACTCGGAATAATCTTTGTGTTTGAGATTTCAATCGTCCTGTGCTTCATTGTCCTTGTAGGTAGGGATGGAGCGACCGTTTTACTCATTGCGTAGCTCCGAAGGAGAAGGTTGCAGTCGACCTGCACCTCATCGTCCTTGCGGATAGGGATGGAGCGAACGTTGTACTTGTGGCGTAGCTCTGAGGAGAAGGTTGCAGTCGACCTGCACCTCGTCGTCCCTACGGATAGGGATGGAGCGAACGTTGTACTTGTGGCGTAGCTCTGAGGAGAAGGTTGCAGTCGACCTGCACCTCGTCGTCCCTACAGATAGGGATGGAGCGAATGTTGTACTTGTGGCGTAGCTCTGAGCAGAAGGTTGCAGTCGACCTGCACCTCGTCGTCCTTGCGGATAGGGATTGTTTCTATACTTAGGCGAGTACTTGACTGCAGCTAAGCCCCCGAGTGGGAGGGTTGCTCTCCACTCGGTAGGACTTTTCATACTTAGGCGAGTACTTGACAGCAGCTAAGCCCCCGAGTGGGAGGGTTGCTCTCCACTCGGTAGGATTTTTCATACTTAGGCGAGTACTTGACTGCAGCTAAGCCCCCGAGTGGGAGGGTTGCTCTTCACTCGGTAGGATTTTTCATACTTAGGCGAGTACTTGACTGCAGCTAAGCCCCCGAATGGGAGGGTTGCTCTCCAGTCGGTAGGATTTTTCAAACTTAGGCGAGTACTTGACTGCAGCTAAGCCCCCGAGTGGGATGGTTGCTCTCCACTCGGTAGGATTTTTCAAACTTAGGCGAGTACTTGACTGCAGCTAGGCCCGAGTAGGAGGGTTGCTCTCCACTCGGTAGGATTTTTCAAACTTAGGCGAGTACTTGATCGCAGCTAAGCCCCCGAGTGGGAGGTTGCTCTCCAGTCAGTAGGATTTTTCAAACTTAGGCGAGTACTTGACTGCAGCTAAGCCCCGAGTGGGAGGGTTGCTCTCCACTCGGTAGGATTTTTCAAACTTAGGCGAGTACTTGACTGCAGCTAAGCCCCCGAGTGGGAGGGTTGCTCTCCACTCGGTAGGATTTTTCAAACTTAGGCGAAACAGATTCGCAGCTAAGCCTCCGAGTGAGAGGCTTTCTCACCACTTGGTAGGATTTTTCAGACTTGGGCGAAACGGATTCCCAGCTAAGCCTCCGAGTGAGAGGCTTGCTCACCACTCGGTAGGATTTTTTAGACTTGGGCGAAACGGATTCGAAGCGAAGTCACCCACTGGGGGATTTCAAACGGAAACAAAAGCAACAACAATCATTTAGGAAGATTATAAAGCTCTTGTCTTTGATAAATAAACTACAAAGGTGTTTCTTATTACATCTCATCCGAGTGAATACTTAAGTATAAAAGGGGCGGAGCAGCTCCGCATTCCAAGCTCGTGGCTCGTCTTTCTGATGTTCGACATTGTAAAGATGGTATGCTCCATTGTGGAGAACCCTGGTGATAATGAAGGGACCTTCCCAAGAAGGGGCAAGTTTGTGTGGCTTCTGTTGATCCACTCGAAGAACCAAATCTCCCTCCTGAAAAGCTCGGCCCTTCACGTTTCTGGCATGGAATCAACGCAAATCTTGCTGGTAGATGGTCGATCGGATCAATGCCATCTCTCTTTCTTCTTCTAAGAGGTCGACTGAATCCTGCCGGCATGTTCTGCTTATTCTTCAGAGAAGAGTTCTACTCGGGGTGCGTTGTGGAGCAGGTCACTTGGCAGAACAGCCTTCAAATTCAGTAGACCAAAAAGAAAGGGGTTCGCTCGGTCGATCGATTGGGAGTTGTCCTCAAACCCCAGAGAACTGATGGAAGCTCATCGACCTAGGCACCTGCTGCATGTTTGAGATCACGCATCAGTCGGGGTTTCAGTCCTTTGAGGATTAGACCATTCGCCCTTTCAGCTTGACCATTCGACCGGGTGAGCCACTGAAGCATAGTCGACTCGTGTGCCTTGAGAAGTGCAGAACGCTCTAAACTCATCAGAATCGAAGTTCGATCCATTGTCAGTGATGATGTTGTGTGGAACTCCATATCTGAACGTTAATTATCTGATGAAGCTGACAGCAGTGCTGGCATCAAGATTCTTGATAGGTTTGGCTTCGATCCATTTTATAAACTTGTCGACTGCTACAAGCACATGAGTAAATCCGCTCCTACCGGTCCTCAGCGGCCCGACCATGTCCAATCCCCAAACAGCAAAAGGGCCGTGAGTGGAATGGTCTTGTGGGGCTGTGAGGCTTGTGAGACATATCAGAGTAGAACTGGCAACCTTCACAACTGTCGACTATATCTTTCGCCATTTCATTTGCTCGGGGCCAATAAAATCCGGCTCGGTATGCTTTAGCCACAATGGCCCAAGAGGACGCATGGTGACCACAGGTCCCCGAGTGGATGTTGTTGAGGATCATTCAACCTTCTTCTGGTGTTATGCATTTCTGACTGACCCCAGTCACACTTTCCCTGAACAATTGTCCCTTTATCACCGTAAAGGCTTTGGATCGACGGACGATCTGCCGAGCCTCTTCTTCATCCTCTGGGAGTTCCTTCCTAAGGATGTACACGATGTAAGGCACTGTCCAGTCAGGAGTAATGACCAGAACTTCCATGATTAGGTCGACCCCGGCTGGAACCTCGACTTCAGTCGGATCTGTGGTGCTCTTAGGTTGCGGGGGTTCTTCTTTAAAAGGATCTTCTCAAACTGTTGGTGTGTGAATGTGTTCCAAAAACACATTGCTGGGAATGGCTTCTCTCTTGGAACCTATCTTCGCCAAATCATCGGTTGCTTGATTTTTCAGTCGGGGTATATGATGAAGCTCTAACCCCTCAAACTTCTTTTCTAGCTTTCTCACCGCATTGCAATAACCAGTCATGGCTGGGCTTCTGACGTCCCACTCTTTCATCACTTGATTGACCACCAAATCTGAGTCGCCATAGACCATGAGGCGACGCACGCTGAGTGAAATGGACATGCGCAACCCATATAAGAGTGCTTCATATTCTGCTTCGTTGTTGGAGGAATCAAAGTGAATCTGGAGTACATATCTGAGCTTGTCCCCTCGGGGGGATACTAATACCACCCGGCACTGAATCCATTCAGCATCTTGGAACCGGCCAAAGAACACGGTCCAAAGGTTCGAAAGTGAACTTGAGTCGGCATTGTTGTTCGATCCACTCGGCGAGGAAATCAGCTATTGCTTGGGACTTGATAGCTTTCTTTGCCTCAAACCGAATATCTAAGGAAGGAGTTCAATCGCCCATTTTGCTACTCGACCGGTTGCATCTCTCACAGTGTAATCTTCACGATAATGGAGCGTCGCTGACGACTGTAACAGAGTGGTCAGAGAAATAGTGTGCAACCTTCTTCGTGGTCATATAAATCCCATAAACAAGCTTCTGATAGTGCGGATATCTCTGTTTCGACGGAGTCAGTACTTCAGAAACATAATAAACCGGGCGCTAAACTTTATAAGCTTTCCCTTCTTCTTCTCGTTCGACCGTAAGTACTGTACTGACGACTTGTCCAGTGGCTGCTATGTAAAGCAGTAAAGGCTCTTTGCTAATTGGGACATCAAGCACCGGCTGGGTGGAAAGTGGCTTTTAGCTCTGCAAACACCGTGATCAGCTTCGAGTCCACTCGAACTTATCGACTTCTTCATCACCGGTAAAGAGGTAGCACCTTCTCACCGAAGTCCGGAAATGAATCGACTTAGGGCGGACAAACAACCAAGAAGCTTCGGACATCGTGGCACACGACCGGGCGTTTCATCTGGAGTATGGCACCAACTTTCTCGGGGTTAGCATCGATCCCTCGCTCGGAAATGAGAAAACCGAGTAACTTTCCGCTGGAACTCCGAACATGCACTTTGATGGATTAAGCTTGATATCGCATCTTCCGAGGTTGGCAAAGGTTTCAGCAAGGTCGGTCTACCGGTCGGAACCTTTGCGTGACTTGACCACAATGTCATCCATGTACGCTTCCACATTCCGACTGATTTGAGTGAGTAAACACTTCTGAATCATTCGCATGAATGTGGCTCCAGCGTTCTTCAAGCCGAATGGCATAATGACATAACAGAAGCACCCGAATGGGGTGATGAAAGTTGTTTTGATTTCATCGGGTCCAAACAGACGGATCTGATGATACCCGGAATAAGCGTCCAGAAAGGACAGACGCTCACACCCCGCAGTCAAATTGACTATCTGATCAATGCGAGGGAGAGGAAAGTGATCCTTCGGGCAGGCCCGATTGATATGCTTGAAGTCGATGCACATGCGGAGTGAATTGTCCTTCTTAGGGACCATGACAGCGTTAGCTAACCACTCGGAGTGGTAAATCTCTCGGATAACCTCAGCTGCCAGGAGTCGAGCCACTTCTTCACCGATTGCCTTTCTCTTCTGTACGGAGGACCGTCGAAGATGTTCTTTAACCGGTTTTATCTTTGGGTCGACTCGCAAACGATGCTCAGCCAGTTCCCTGGGAACACCCGGCATGTCAGAAGATTTCCATGCGAAGATGTCCCAGTTCTCACGGAGGAACTGGATGAGCGCTTCTTCCTATTTGGAGTCGAGAGTTGTTGAAATGTGGGTCGGAGCAGCGTTGGGATCAGTCGGGTGGATATGAACCGGTTTCGTTTCACCGGATGACTGAAATGCTGAATCCGTCGCAGGCTTCTTAGCTCGTAGCAAATCACTCCGATCTGCATTTTTCTGATACTCCTGCAATTCTACCACTGCCATCTGCGCATCGGCAATTTTTGAGCCCTTCTGGAAGCACTCTTCTGCCTTTTTCGATTGCCAGTGATGGTGATCACCCCCTTGGGACCAGGCATTTTCAATTTGATGTACACATAGCATGGTCGAGCCATAAAGCGCGCGTAAGCCGGCCTGCCCAGAATGGCATGATAAGCACTCTGGAAATCCACCACTTCAAATGTCAACTTTTCCTTGCGGTAATTCTTGTGATCACCGAAAACCACGTCAAGAGCAATCTGGCCGAACGATTCAGCCTTTTTGCCCGGAATGACTCCATGGAAACTCATACTGCTCCCACTGAGTCTGGACATCGGAATGCCCATCCCTTTCAATGTTTCTGCATACAGAATGTTCAGGCCACTGCCACCATCCATCAGAACTTTAGTCAGTCGTGCCTTCGACAACTAGGTCGACCACCAAAGCTTGCCTCCCAGGGGTGGCTATGTGTGTCGGGTGATCAGATTGGTCAAATGTAATGGAAGTCTGGGACCATTTCAAATAACTGGGTGTCGCCGGAGCGACCATATTCACTTCTCTGTTGATCACTTTCAATCGACTCTTACTCTCAACATCAGCAAAAATCATCAGAGTGGAATTGACGTGAGGGTAACCATCATCACTCTCCTCCTTGTCCTCAACCTTGTCGGACTCTTTTTCCTTGTCTTTGGGCTGTTTATCCCGGAACTGCTGGATCAGGAGCCGGCACTGCCGAGTGGTATGCTTCGGGTAAATGATTTTACCCTCCTCATCTTTCTTTGTGTGGATGTGGCATGGCAAACCTAGCACATCATTTCCATATTGATCTTTTATCTTCTTAGGGTTCCATGGCCCCTTGGGCTTCCCTTTGGGCTTTCGTTGAGTCACGGCTAAGGTTTCCTGAGCAATTGTCTCGCCTTTATGCGCTTACCTTCGGAATCGGAGTTTCCTCCTCCATTTCATGGGCGACGATTTGTGCTTGCCACTCGAGCTGATCCTCTTCCTCACCATTAGCATATTTGGTGGCAATCTCCATCATTCGACTCAGGAGACATGTCTCGGTCCGACCGAACTTCAAGTTCAACTCTTGATATTTGACGCCTTCCTTGAAGGCATGTATCGCTTGGTGATTAGACACATTCTCAACTGTGTGATGCAAGTGTGATCCATCTCTGGATATAATCCTCAAAGTTTCATTTGTCTTATGCACAGGATTGCAGCTCATCAACCCCGCCGGTCATTTGCATGTCCCTTCAAGCGTTTCGACAAACACTGGGCAAGATCTTCCCAAGTGTAAATGCTGCTGGTGCTAATCGATTCAGCCACGCCCGGCCGAACCCTCCAACATCGAGAGGCAAGTGTTTCATAGCCACTTCATCATTACCGCCGCCAATCTGAACAGCCACTCGGTAGTCCTCAAGCCAAGTATCGCTTGGACTCACCGATGAACTTATCGACTCCAGTCGCCAACCTTGAAGTTGGGGGAATCACCACGGCCACGATGGCTCTACTAAAGCACTTTCGGGTCCCGAGACGCAGCGCTCTCGCTGGTGGGTACATCTCTATCATGACCTTCTCGGTGAGCTCTGTTCTGTCCGACCAAACCCCGAACGAGAATAGATCTCGCATCAAAGCCTGGCTCCCTAGTGTCAACTGGAATCATTCGCCCAGCGCTGTGAGGGCGCCTGTCATCCTGCTGTCGAGGCACATATGATCCACTCCTTGGGGGAGGAGTGGGCACTCGACGACGATCGTCATGGTCGAGTCGGTGATCATACTGCTCACGGTTTCTGTACTAATCACGCCGGTCGTCACGTCCCTCACGCCTCGGGGGTGATCTTGGACTATGTGCCTACTGGACTGTATCTGCAACAACGGACCTGCTGTGGATCCTATTCCGCGACTGCGATACAGCCGTATTCTGCTCCCCCGCTGCCCGGAGTAAAGCTCTGATCTGCATTAAACCCCTACCGGCTTCTGACTGGGAGGGCTGAATTGACTCTGCTATACGAGCCGCAGCTATAAGATTTTGGATCGGAGTTCGATATACCTGAGTCGGAGGTGGAAAAAGTTGGCGTCGACTCGATTCTTGAACCCTTTGTCGTGCACGCTCGTCGAGTACTCGCTGGAGATTTTCCAGTCGAGTGCGCTCGATCGATTGGCGGTAGCGCTGGCGTCCTCCAAGGCCCGGGCCTCGGGGGTTTCTCCAATGATAGGAGTGTGAAGAGCATCCATGTTCCGGCGGCGAAGCTCTTCCCTCTGCTCCGAGGAGAGGGGCTCAGGGCGGTATTCCTCATGAGCATGCGACGGATCGCCTCTACCATCGCCACCGTCGGTGCGAGGGAAGCTAGGAGGACTGCGAGGTCCATCGACCATCAGGACCTCCGCCACTGGATCACTGCTGTCGTCGACAGATCGAACAGGCCATAAAGAGATTCGTCGGGCTCGATCACCGTGACCTGAGGGGTGGCCGTTTTGCGAGCCACAACGTGTCTCACCCATCGCTGAAGCCTTGACCGAACGGAGCGCTTGCGCCGGTGGGCGATGGGGAGGGAGGACGCCACAGGTGCCGACCGATACTGGGTCAAAGGCTGCCTCAGGACGCACGCGTGAAAGTGCGTTGCCCCGCGGACGGGGAGTGCATCGACGTCGAGTGGAGCCTCCTGAAGCCAAGCGGAGTCGTCGGCGATGAAAACGAGCGTGCCGAGACGGATCTCGCGGCCCTCAGCCAAACCTCCGCCTGAAACCATGATGAAGGGGATCGGAAAAATCGCAACTTCTCCAACAAGTTGCTATGACACCTGCCCCACGGTGGGCGCCAACTGTCGTGGTTCTGAGTCTGATAGTAGAATAGGGGGGGTAGGAATGTAGAGGCAAGATCTTAGCTATGGAGGAGTTGTACACGCTGGTTTTACGAGTTCAGGCCCTTCTCGGAAGAAGTAACAGCCCTACGTCTCGGAGCCCGGAGGCGGTCGACTGGATTATACGCGTGTGTGTTACAGGGGGTGCCAACCCTTGTCCCAGAGGAGGGGGTGGCTTATATAGAGTGCGCCAGGACCCCAGCTCCCCTCCGTTACGTGGTTAAATGTACATAAAGAGGTGGCGTTACAGTAACGCCTGTATTGAAATGTTGTAAATGGTCATTAAATATCTAAATGCCCGACCGTTGCTGCGCGAAGCGGCTTTAGGTCTTCTTATCGTCGAGTGGTTTGATGGTCGAGTGACCTAGATAAAGTGAGATCACCGAGTGGATGGTAGGTCGAGTGGACTTCACTCGACGCCTTTGCTGGATCTCTTCTTCTGATACTTGAACTTCTTTGTTCTTAGGACTAAGACCTTAGGTAGGATGTATAGGTCAGGCCTATTACCCTACCCTAGGTTTATGTCTACATCAACGGTCTTTATGAATCACAACGTATCGAACGGGCTATCAACATAGTAGGCTTATCTACATGAAAAAGATGACGTCACACTCAATGAACAATCATCGGTTTATGAAATTCCGCTTCGACCGCCTGCCCACCAAAGGTTCCTCTGCTTTGCGCTGCACTGCGTTGGGTCACCGACATGCAGGCCATGCACCCAAAGAGCCCACAGTCAGCGGAAGAACGGCACGGTGTCCTAGGTCGAGTCGAGGGCGCCACTCATGCAAGACGCCGGCTGAACACGCCTCCATGCCGCATTCAAACGCCTCCATGAAACCCGCCTGTGGAAGCCGAGAAACCCACTTCGGACACACGTCTGCTCATGACCGCCGGTGTTAAACGCAACGCCGGCCGAGCTCCTCCCGTCCGCCTTCTATTTAATCTCCTATTTAAACGAGGCCAAACGCCGGCCAAGAATCGCACACCTCCGCCGCTCCCCTATCTCCTCCACCATTTTGTCCATTCTTACAATGGCTTACGAAGAGTAGTTATTCCGCATCCAAGCCGGCTGGGTAGCCCGCCGGATACGAGCTATGAAGCTTGCCGATCCACCTCCCTCCCCTCGCTCGACGGAGCCAGTTGCCGCCCCAAGCCGGCGTGCGGTTCAGCAACTCGCCGCTCCAGGCCAGCTCGACGAGGAGCAGCGCACGAGCGTCGTTGCTGCCGTCCATGCCCCGCCTGCATCGCGTCTCCCATTTTTGTGGCCGAGACTCATGCCGGGCGGCCGCGCATGCAAGCAGCGCGAAGCCGGTGCGCGGAGAGCGACGATTTAGTCGGTGGCCAGCGCCCCACGTCCGCCGCCATCATCGAGGAGAAGTACAACACGGAGACCGCCGCCGCTTGGGTCCCATGAAGGCTACCACGGAGGCGACGCCGTGTACACAACAGTGTCTTGCCGGATCCTTTTGTTGCGAGGACCTTCACGACTTCGCATGGGCTCCACGAAGAGGGGAATGTTAGGATGAACTCGAGTCGGTGCCGCCATGTCGAAGTAGTGGCGGTGATGAACTCGAACCGTGCCGCCACCATCATCTTACGGCACCAAATAATGATATCAGTTGGGCAAAGGGGGAAGCGAGCCGCCCTTTGTCTTGAAGCATATACCTCCGGGGCTCCCGGCAGTCCGTGATCGTCTTTGCCGGACATGAGGAACACAAATTGATCGGCGGGCGACCATTTAGGCCAGGTATTATATACCTGTGCTGTCCAGAACTAGCACCGCGTAGTTCATTTGAATGTAATGAAATCCGTCATGTTTGTATGAAAATCCGGTATTTTATATGATTTCTGTCATTGTTTATATGAAATATCAGTTTGTCTACGTGTTTGCGTGAATTTCGTCCGGTTGGTTGAGTTGTTGTCATAATGTGCGGCTACGGTTGGATGGCGTAATTTATGGGTCGCCGGTCGGTGCGGGCGGCTCGAGGCGGCGTTAGGGACAAAAACACAGCTCGTAGGAGCTCGTCTCCAACGTAGCGCTGGAGGATGCATGACAAAGATGAGCACCCGAGCCATTCCTCGTTCATTGGTGGCAAAGGCACCGGTGGACAAAAGGGTCGCCAATATTTTGGCTACCCGGCAAGATCCAAACAGCCCCTCCCAACAGATTCAAATCCCTCGTCACCGTGGAATTTTGCCATGTGTTGTTTTCATGGACTAGCAAGATGCCCGTGCATTGCACGGAACATCAAGATGCATTTTTTTACAAACTCCCGCATGCATGCAAGGGATAATTAATGTCCTCCTTTGCTAGTACCACGAGGCAAACACCATTAATATTGCATCAATTAGTGTTAGTGGCCTTTTATTTCTGCAAATTGTAGTTTTGATAGTGGCCCCTTGTATATAAAAATGGAGGGAGAAAGATGAGAGATAAGGTGAGGAGGAGTGGGGCGTGGTGGTGAGTGGTGGTCGGACTGGGCGGAGGCATGGGGATGGACGGCGCATTATGTCTAGGTTTGTATCTCTCACACACACCCACGTAGGTGGGGGACATGCACGAAGAGAAGAGGTGCACGTATGGCGCACGTACTCGTGTCTCTTTCCCAACCACACCCGCGCGGGTACACGGTGGAGCTCATTTCTATACGAAAAAGGCAGCCCACGTGGTAATTTGGCACGTGTACTGGTTGTCCACTTGGTGGAGGGAGGATTGTCTACCACGGGAGAACAAACAAATTGTGACTTGACGCATTATGTTAAATTAAAAAAAGAGGCAAACCATGTGGGGCCTACCTTAGAGGCAAGGCTCTATACACTGGAGTACTTTTGATGTATCCCATCAACTCGCAGAACGAGGAGAAGCTTGCTTAGTACACCGTCTCCCCCGCCCATGGGCGCGGTGGCTCGCAGGATGAGGTGAAGCTTCCTTACGAGTACTACTACTACTACTACTACTACTACTGGACGCCTTTACGCCCGCTCCCTCGCCCACGCGCGCGGTGGCTCACAGCACGAGGAGAAAATTTTATTACTCCCTCCGTTTACTCCTCGTCCCTACTACGTATGCTTTGGTTAGTACTCCCTCCATTTACTTATACAAGGCCATTATAAAAAAATACATTTTGCAACTATACAAGGCCACAAATAGTAATCGAGACAAAAGTTACTACTCCCTCATTTCTAGTTTATGGCTCAATTTCAAATTCTCTCCAACCAAGGTAGACGGTGAGTGGTCGAATTAATTTGATAGTTTGCACAAGTAATTAGTACGCTCGTTTTTCTCAAGAAGTTATGTTTACCGAGGCATTAATTAGAACGAATGCATGAATGACCACTAAATTTCCATGAACTTGTACATGCATCGGTAAGTACAATAGTGCGCTTTACATGGCATTTTTGCATATGTGGAGGAAAGAGAGGCAAGGAAAAAGTGGAGAGAAGTGGGCTCTCATGCAAGAGCCAGCCTCTACTACTTGGTGGAGCACTGGGAGAGGCACCTGTATGGAGGTGGTCATGAATCGGGAGACTCACGCCGGTCGTAGTGCCATGATTAAAATGATAATGGCAAGTCAAATCACGGGCCTCACCTGTCCAAAGAAGAACTTCGGTGTCAAATCACACAGCCTCACGCTTGCAGCAGCCTACTCCCTCGTCTTCTCGCGTCTCTGTCGAACCGACTAGGCGGAACTGCCCCGCCACCTACCGCGCAGGAAAAGCCCCGCCCTCGACTTTTAAAGACAACTACATCCGCTTAAGAATCCAATGATATACTTTTTGTGACATAGTAACTCATATTTAGTTAGTCAAATGGATGACCTAGAACTACGTGCAGGCCCTATAAACCGAGACGCCTAAAAGTAAAAAAAAACGAGACGGAGAGGGTAGTTCAGCAGGTATCTTTTTAGATCAATATAGTCGGGATTCACCAAGGAGCAAAACCAAGTGGTAGGTTGCTCCTGTTGTGTTGGCGTAGCAACTCAAGCAGGGTCAGTCCGCATTACCTAAATGGCTTACACACTTAACAGGACCCCTTTGGCCGACATGTGGCTCATCCACCGCCTTGTTCCACGTGCGATGCACCAAATTATAGTTCGGAGCAGCGGTTGGAATTGGAGGCACCCGGTCAGAAGCGCCTTGAAAGAGTAGAAAATGAGCGATGAGGGGTCAAATCACAAAGCCCCACCTTTCCGCATTAAGATTTGGAGTCTTTAACGAGCAAGCAACCATCATTTCACTCTAGGACGCAAGAGCATAAAGAAAAGAGAAAACAATGATGCGTGCGGCAGCTACCTAGGGCACCCTAGGGTAGGGGTCTCCACTATAGATCCTTTTTTTAAAGCGCCTCCATTACAAATCGGCTTCTCCCTCGTCCTCTTGAAGAAAACCGATGATGAGTGCGGAGGTAGGGTTTGTAGGAGTACTACGGCATGCGGGGCCACGTCGTAGTAAACGGGTTCGAGTCGACGCCTTAAATATGTGTGGGCCGCTTGGTTTTACGGAACGAGGCAGCATTTTGGGTTCGGGACTAGTGGAGATATAGTACATTACAAAAATTGTGGACGTAGGTTCGACCAAAGGCAATGATGCATGGGCCCTGCATTTTGATATACCCGGGGCCGCGTGAAATTTGCTACTCTACTCAAAACTAGTAAGGTACACATGTATTGAACGCATGAGATTTCGAAACCAAATTATTAATAAATACACACTATAGCATGTAAAGCTTTGAGTCATATATGGATGATGTAGATGTTCTTTTAGTTCTTATAGTTCATCTCATTCAAAATCAATTAGTTTTATAAAAATGTTAAGATTCATGGGGTTGTGCATTGTAAATTATAAAGTAAAAAAACAAATAATGGCAATTCATTTAGAAAAAATAATCAATTATGATACAGAATATTCTAGAACAAAGGAGAAGTGCTTGTGTTTTGAGGTTTGTGCATTATGCTTAAGTTCAACCATGGAGTCTTCTAAATTGTACATGTGGCAGATCTGGTGGAATGTTGATGATATCCAACGGCCAAAGAGTGCTCGGATTTGCCTATCTCTCGCACTATCTCGGGTTAGCTTCATCCAGCGACCATCTTTCAAAGTTATTGGCACACTATATAATTCTTGTGCCATAGTTGCATGTTTTGGAAAAAAACTACTAGTGGGTTGTACTATCTATTTAGGAATAGAAGATGTATACATGGAAGTTGTAGGGAAAGAGATGACATGGAGCATCTCAATTCCTATGAGTAAGGATTGGCAAAGAGATGTCATTTGGTTCACATCATAGGAACTTTTCTATTGAATCTAGAGATGACATGTATCTCAATTCCTATGAGGAGGGATTAGAAAAGAGATGTAATTTGGTTCATATCATAGGAACTTTTCTATTGAATATACGCTAATGTTTATTTTCCTTTGAAATTAAGGGAGTATAGGAATCCATTCATATGAACCAAGTGGCTCTAGAGCTATAGAAATGATATCATGTTTATTTCCTTTTAAATGTGGAGTATATGAATCTATTCCTATGAACCAATTGGCTCTAAAGGAAAAAATCCTATAAAAATCATATTATATAGAGTTCCTATGATATTCCTCGACACTAAAGGATGCTTGAAATTGCCGCGGGTGATACGATGGTCTTTCTTTGTAGACTCCTCGCCCATCTTTATAGTTACCTCTCGAAGATCAATGAAATGATATATACAGGGTATTCTACATGTGCAATTTGGTACACGAAAACTCGGTAAAAGTTTGCGAGGTTTGAATTTTCAATAAAGCTATATGCACTGCATTTCAGAACGGAGGGAGCATACGGCAGTTGCTAACACTCACGTGGAAGATTTGTGTGTAGGAGGAGTGGCTGTTTGTTAAATGACATGGCAAACCGACACCGCTTGTCGGATGCCGATCTAACGGTTCTTACGGTGTTCGTCAGGAAAAGGCTTGTGGTGAACGTTTGTTGGATAATGATTTACGGACACATGCATTGCATTGATACGTGCCCCCCTCTCTCTCTCTCTCTCACGCACACGCACCCTCACGAGTCACGACTCTCCCGAGTCCTCTCGCAGACTCAAGACGTCGCACTCCACCGCCTATCTCAGGTAGACGCCACGCACATATGTGCTCTTCACACCCTACCCTCAGAACTTCTAAAAAACAAAAGACGGCGCACACATTTTATTTTAGCTCGCACGTCACACACTTATACTATTACTCTTGCGGTGAACGTTCTTTGGGCATAGTATATTGTACTCTCACGAAGAGAAGCGGTGCACGCATGCACTAGTTCTCTCACACCCACTTGCGGGTACACGTAGGAGCGCATTTTTTTAAGCTGGTTCAACAAAATCACTCCACTATATATAAAAGCAGGAGCCTTAGCGCTTGCTTTACTAGGGTTCCTCTCATTCACTCTCTCATGCTCTCCAGATCTAAGCAAGACATGGGTGGCCACACTCTCTCTCAGCTCACGGCTGGTCACATATCCGGCCGGAAAACCTCGACCAGGGCAGGGGTGTAGGTGCATCGTTCACGCTGTCGTCGGCGGCGAGGGAGGAGACCAATGGCTGCCCGCGCGTCCCGATCGGCGGCCGTGCCGTTCTCTCCGAGAGAGCGCCAGCTCGGGAGGGCCTCCGACCCCTTCTTCCTCCTCATGTATTGTGGCCAAGATGCGGCCTCCGACGCTGCCTTTTGCCACATGCCGATTTAATTCGGTATATATTCCTTCGAAACCTGTCTTGCTCTACTGCCCCAGCTCCCTTCGTGTGGATCCTTTTCTACTTCCATCCGCTGTTCCAAAGCCACCTAGTCTTCTACTATTATTAGAAGTCAAGCTAGTTCATACAGTCGACTCAAAGCGTTGGTTCAAACAGGGAAGAAAGTGGGAAAGCTGTAGCATGAATCTAGGACTTGGTTCTAAGAGGAAATGGGGGAAAGTAGTAATATATGTCACTGTTTAAATAACCGTATTTCGTATTTGCGCAAACAGGGATGTCTGTCTCCATATCGTTTCTATCTGCGCAATCAAAAGCACGCACCTCAGTTTTAGTACAACTGCGCAAAATGAGATGGCTATCCCTCGTTGTCATCGTCTAACCTCCTGTCTTCAAGGTATCCCTACATTGGTAGTAACTAAGGTAGAATGACCGACGCAATCTAAAAGAAGTTGATTCAGACGCTTTTACTTCACGATTGCAAGGTGGACGAGCTAAAACAATCGCATCCTAGTCCGAATGCACTTTCTACCAGTTCATCCATGGACCGAGGACTAGCTGGCACGGCTGCACGGCGGTTTTTGGACAAAGTGCCGCATACAAGAGGCATTGTGTTCGCTTATTTCTGCAAATAGCGGTGCTTAAATTTAGTGGAATGCACAAGCATTTCAGCTGGTCAAGATAATCGCATGGTTCAGTTCAAAGCATTCCAAATTGAGACCACAATTATAACTGGTTATTCGGAATGAGAGAACCTAACCCCGGATGGTGGAAACAAGAAAAACCAGAGTGAACTCCAGAAATTTAAGCACGGGAGGCCCTTTGCTCGTGAGAAGCCTTTTGCCTGCTTTTTTCCTGATTTGTAAACCTTCTCACAACTTTGTCTTTTGTTGTGAACTAGTATATGTTTGTTATGTTCTATGAATCCTTGAGATGTATAAAATTGCTTAACTTATGCTTTTCAAGTTTTTTTATGAAGACGAGTTTAATGTGAGTGTTCCACATGAGCGCTGGACTAGCGTTGAACGTTTGGAATTTATTACACTGTGGCCTCAATTAAGTGCATGAATCACTGTAACAAGATACATAGTTGCTTATATGTCAGACAGCAGATTGTTGATTGTTAGCTGGTCGATAGCCTAGTGTTGAAGCGAGCTGAGCCAATGTGTCGTGTTTTGCACAACTGCTTACAAGTGTGGTAGCACCAACAGTGTTTACAAGTACTTATGTATACGTCGGCGCATGGTTCTCGATGAGTGCTCTATTTCATCAAAACACACACTGCTCGTATGATAAACCGTGACAACTTATGTCTTACCATGCAATATTCATGAAAAACTAGTGAGGACGCATCTGTTTCGGCAACAATTACGATGGTTCTCACATGATTCACGGGCACACAAAAGTAGCAGCAGTTCCCATAGACGAACAAAGTACTAGCCCCAGAGGGGTCGATAATAGTCAAATGTTCGGATAATTACACACAATCCAAACTATTATTAAACACTAGCTGGGGTCACTATTTCATGCCTCGATCTAATTTGGGCTGGACACAAGACGGACCTTGCCATGAACATCATCGAGGACGTCCCGCAGCAGCTCAATCGCGTGAACCTTCATGAAGACAACCTTGTGGCCTTGCCATCGATAAACC
The DNA here is from genome assembly GCA_021605145.1 of Aegilops bicornis. Lineage (NCBI taxonomy): Eukaryota > Viridiplantae > Streptophyta > Magnoliopsida > Poales > Poaceae > Aegilops > Aegilops bicornis. Next base: position 152,799,000 of record CM038673.1, read on the forward strand.
TTTTGTGGAGGCATGCCACGTCATCTTCTCGCGTAAGCTTGACAAGAACAAGATGCCTCACAAACGAAGGAGTAGCTTTGAACTTCTTGTGCTTTAGTACACCACGGACAACACGCTCGACAATAGTGAGGCTGGAATACAACTCTTCATTGGTATAACCGCAAATGGCTTCCAGATCCAACAGCCTAAGAACTCTGTTTCCCAAAGTGCATATATTCAGGTTAAATACGCCTCATAGCGAGTGACATGTACAACCACACAATCCTTGTGCGCATCGGGGCTCTAAATCGAAATGTAAACAAATTCTGAATTACTTTTTAGTATAAGAAACACAAGTTATTTAAACCACTATGTATAGCATGGCATCGAAGCTAATAAAATTTTCCATTATTAAACACCACAAACTTCCTTTCCTAAAAAAATCCCCACATACTTAGATGAAAAACCACAACCGACCTCCCCAAAGAAGGAAACCACCTTGGGCAGCTCAGCCCGGGGGGGGGGGGACACATCCTCGAAGGGGGAAAACTGCTCTCAGCAGTGCCATGGGGCTGTAACCTCAAACGGGCGTTGACCATCTCAAGAGTGGCCATGAGCGATCTCGGGTCGGCTCGGTGGTTGCCTCCATCTTCTTGGAGCTCTTCGTCTCGTGGGGATCAGCCTCCCGTCTGCTCCAATATCGGTAGATCTTTGCCCGGTTCTCCTTGGTCCATCATGAAACCGACGAATACTAGGAAAGCACCGAAAGAAAACACAATCGCAATGACAATGAAACAAAAAGAGAGTGAGTATCGGTTATCGCTTTGGTAAAAAGTTCTTTTTTTTCTCGAACGAAAATATACCAACATCACGGATCCGCTTACCTTCCCTTTGTTCGGAGAGAAGAACAAAGGGCAGATGCGAGTGTTGCCTTTCTTGAAGACGGTGAGGGAGAAGGGGATTCAGCGAAGAGTGAAATGATGGTTGCTTCGTCCGTCAAACTTAGACTGCGGGGAGGTGGGTTTTTGTGATACGACGGCTTGTTACTGCCGTGCTACGACCGGGGTGACTCTCCGCCTGCATACTGCCTTCTAATTTGGTGGATGGCTTCTAGGCCCGTGCGCTGCATGGCCCGCATGTCGGTGAACAAAAGTATAACGACATTCAGTAGAGGGAGACGTTTCAATGACCTAGGAGGAGCCAGAAGCGGTAGAGTGTCTCCACTGTACTAGTAGTAATTGTTTTCTGGGTAGTCAGAGAGTGTCTCCACTGCATTAGTAGTAATTGTTTCTCTGGGCCCAAGACAAAACAGCCCATCCGCACTAGTAAATAGTAAAATCAATTCAAAAGCCCATATATTTCTTGAATGAGAGGCGCTACCCACACCCAAAGACCCCCCAAAAAACCTGGGTGCTCTTCTTCCTCCTCGCTCCCACCCACCTCACGTCACCGCTCCACTCGCACTCCCCAAATTCCTCACCTCACTCCCTCTGAAAACCCCAGCTCCCCTTTTTCCTCACTCCTACAAAAACCCCAGCCCCCTTCTTCTTTGCTCAAGACTACAACTAGGATCGTCATTCGTTACTCTGCTCAAATCCGTGAGCGACGCTGACGCCTCGAGGAAAATGGAGTCGGTCACCCCTCAAATACTAAGAAGATGAGGTTTCCGCCACAAGGGCGATGCTCACAGGTACATCCCGCACCCGGCAAAGACAGGGAGAAGCGGCGACCCCGCCCCCATCGGATCCCAGGAACTCGTAGAATCTTGGGTGGACCGCATTAGCGATCACCCGGACGCCGTCCTTGGGGAGATCATCTCGCTTCTCCCCACCAAGGATTGCTGCCGCACCCAAGTCCTCTCAATTCGGTGGCGCCCTCTATGGCGCGCCGTGCCCCTTAATCTCAACTGTCATCAGCTATCTCTCTTCAATGATTTCGAATCCCTAGAGCCATCATCTCCTCCCACCGTGGCTACGTTCAAAGCCTCTGCATCTGTCATGCTACGAGCAAGCATACCATGCCTGCACGTGGACGCCTGCTAAAATCCTCGAATTCATAGAACTACAGCTGCTTGAGTTCTACTATTCCCGAAATCACATACCACATACCGAATGCCATGAACTTGTGCCTCAAAGACCGATGTCCATCTCGCGGTTTTCCTCCTCTCCACACCGCCACCTTTGCGCTTATGCTACCTACTGCATAACTGGTATTAAACCTTCGACTCCCATTTCTCCATAAACTTTCACTTGTGCGGGTTCATATATCGGAGGCCTCATTGCACAAAGATCATCCACTCCAGTTGCCTCGCTACCGGAGTGCTTGGTGCTTGTTTTCACAGTTAGAATTGGTTGTCTCCAAATAAAGTCGCCTAACCTTGTAAGAATTGGAATTTCTTTTGCTGGAAGCCAGCTCATCATCCAAGATGCCCCTTCACTTCAAAGGTGGATCCTTGATTCTAGTTATTCACCGTTGCAAATAACCGTCCTCTCTGCGCCTAAACTAGAGACCTTGGGTGTAATACATGATCTCTGTGCTCATTTCAATATGGTGTTTGGCTCCATAGTTCTTCAGGTACTTTATATTATCATCTACATTTGTAACCATAAGCTGCATTTTAAATTTCTGCGCATAATTTATATATCATCTTGGAGTACACATTTTGTACTAATATTATGTTCTGTGCTCAATGAAGAGTTTCTCCATGGATGGCCTATCAATGGTGCTAGATTCTGTCAAGATCTTATATATCCAAATGAATAGTTTTGATCTGAACAAGATTATTGGCTTGCTGCAATGCTTTCCATGTCTGGAGAAGTTGTATATAAAGGTGATAATTTCACGCACATTGGAAGCCCGCATATAGTGTACTAGAATTAACCGTTCAGCTATTGCTCTTTCGACACTCTTCTTTTAGACCTTAACTTTTTTCAATCTTCATGTATATTTAGGCAACAGGACGGGGTGAGAAAGTTATAACCAATCGGTGGATTCATAAGCATCAGGATTTTCTCACTTCTCATGAGATTCGATTGAAGACAATAATGCTAGAACGATATGTAGCCAACCATGCAAACACAAGATTTGTCACATTCTTCCTGCTGAATGCGAGGTTACTATTGTCCATTAGGCTTAAGTTTATCAGCAGCATGGTTTTGACGGATGGGTATGTCGAAGAGCAAAAACAGGAGTTTCTGTGGGCATAAGAGCTTACGAACGCGTCGGGCTTCTATTTACAACATATTGTGGTCATAATCCAAAGAATTTTACGACCCGGGATGTTCATTCTATGGACCTGACCGATCCATTTGATCGTGATCGCCGAAAACAAGGCCGGAGTTAGATGTTGTTGCCCTTTTCAATCTGGGTTTTTGTAAACCCGATGAACAATTAACCCTCGTGCTTTTGTACAGCTTTGTGTCGGAGTTAGATGTTCCTGCCCTTTTCAACTCTCAACAGGATCGCTATATTTTCTTTGAAACAAGGCAAATGGCTTGCCATTCGCTTAATTTATAGTGAAATGTTGTAACAAATCCCAACCAAGGGAAATAACATTACTCGCCACCGCTTGAGCTCATTGTGCATTCTGAAGCCAAGTGATTAGCCCCACCAAAGACCCACAAACTTATTTCGAACTAGCACATCAAATGGGCTATAAATTTTCATAGGAAAGGTTGCATGACAGTGACAGATTTGGATTCTGACAGTTGGGACCCGCGAGGAAATAGCCTATCCAAGGTAGTGTCGACTTACTAGCCAGTCAACAAATGATACGGCCTTGGTTCGCTCCCCGTGCGTGGTGCGCCGCCCTCTTGCATTGTCAACGTCATCAACAACCGAGAGGAACAAGGAGATGATTGTACGTGGAGAGGATGATAGTAGGGACCCACCAGCGTCATGGCAGTACGCAAGCAAGTGCCTCTATAGTACAAGCCCAAAAATATGGTTCCTCTTAATGGTTGGACATTTGGGGCTCACGCCATTGTCAACGTAGTCAATAAACAAGAGAATTACACTATGAGCGGTTGACACCAGGGACCCAGCAAGTCGCGCAGTTTTTTTTTTGAGGAACAAGCAGTTGTTATTTATACTAGTTTTAGCAATGGATCAGGGTACAACAGAGGGTTGTCGAGAAATGTAGCCCGTCTAGCCAGGGTTTTATTTATGTTTACCACATCATGAGCCCAGTTGTGTTTTTTTCTTGCTAAAAATGGCTAGCCCAGTTCTACTTTTTTAAATAAATACCCAAACAAGGCCTACTTGCTTTATCGGCCCTGCTGGGCTGCAAATCTTTCAAGACGAGGAGAGTTTCATTCGGTTTGCCCAAAAATGGGCTGTACATTTTTTAAACACATCAAACCGGGAATTAGTTTCAATTTTTTTTTCATTACAAGATTTTAAATTCCATTGATTTTATGCGTGGACATTTTTTTGGATTTTATATTATATAAATTATTTTTCAAAATAATTTGAATGTGAATCAATATTTCTGGATTAAAAACAGTTGACCGCACCGAAATATGCAACATTTCGTATACCTTTTATCCGTGGCCACAATATGGGCTATAATGCTAACAAAAATAAGATGGGCTCCAAAAATATTCTTAAGAATTAGCAAATGGGCTGTACATTATTAGAAATAATGGCAGATGGGCTGTATGTTGTTTTCCACAGATTTGAGGCTGACTTGTGCTCCTACTACAGGTTGACGCGTATGCTTTCATAAAAAAGGTTGACGACACGCAACGCCTGTCAACTTAGTGAACACACGAGAGCAAGGATCGTTGGATGTCCATCCAACGGCTGTCATGCTTCTTCAATCTCTCGCTCTTCATACTCGGCCGCTCAAACAAGCGCCGGCGGGACTGCTCGCTCCTCCTCCCGTGGCGGCTATGCGGCCACGTAGGCCTCTGACCCCACCGTACTCCCATCGCTGGCCTAGCCATCCCTCTACTCACCCACACATGCCGTTATTCTCCGGCTGACGACAGACGAACGGTAAACCCTCGTACTCCTCGCGTGGGAAACAAGCGCCGAGTATTCCACGGCTCGTGTCGTTCCCTTCCTAGGCCTCGTCGTCGTCCACTGCCCTGGTGCTCTCGGCGCGGCCTGGTCAACGTGGTCAATGAACGACATCCATCGGAAGTGGACTGTACGTGGAGAGGCTGACAGCTGGGTCCACGGCCGCACGAAAGGAAGTGCCTCCTTATTAGGCGCAAAACAATGATTCCTCCACCTGACAGCTAGGACCCATAGGAAGGGCCTCTGTATTTCGCGAAAAAAACGTTCCCCCCGCTGACAGGTCGGACCCACCAGCTATATCTTCGCACGCATGGAAGTGCCTCCTTATTACGCCCAAAAAAATGAATACCCCCCTGCTAGCTGGAACTCACCATATTGTTGCGCTGACTTGTGGGCCTACTAAGTTGACGGGGGCGGAGGGCTTTGTCAACTTAGTCAATACTCCAGTGACCGTATGATGTCCATCCAATGGCCATAGTGCTTCTTCAACCTCTGGTCTTCTTGCTCCAGCCGCCCAAAGCAGAGCCGGTCGTTCACTTTGCTCCTTCCTCCCATGGCCGGTTGTGCTATCATGGAGGCCTCACCGCCCCATACTACTCCCACCACCGCCAGTGCCATCCCTCCACTCACCCACACCCCTGTTATTCTGCGGCGACGGCAGCCTCACACCGCAATCGAACCGGTGAACCCTCGTACTCCTCTCCGCGTGCGCATCCACTGCCGCGTCTTCCTCGGCTCCACGTCGTCCCCTTCCTAGGCCTCGCCGTCATCCACCGCCTTGGTGCTCTCGGTGTGGCGTGGTCAATGTGGTCAACGAATGACTTCCATCGGAAGAGTACTGTACTTGGAGAGGCTGACAGCTGGGTCCACGGCAGACGCAAGGAAGTGCCTCCTTATTACGCGGAAAATAATTATTCATCCACCTGACAGCGGAGACCCACCGGACAGGCCACCAGTATTTTGCGAAAAAATCGTTTCCCCTGACTGCTGGGACCCACCGGACGGGCCACCGTATTTCACGAAAAAATGTTCCCCCCGCTGTCAGCTCGGACCCACCGGAAGTGCCTCCTTATTACGCACAAAAAAAATGAATACTCCCCCGGCTAGCTGGGACCCACCTTGGTGGGAGGATGACTTGTGGGCCTACTAAGTTGATGGGGACAAAGGGCTTTGTCAATGTATTCAATATGAACGATTCTAGCTCCAGTGACCATACGATGTCCATCCAACGGCCGTAGTGCTTCTTCAACCTCTGGTATTCTTGCTCCAGCCGCCCAAAGCAGCGCCGGTCGTGCCGCATGCTCCTGCCTCCCGTGGTCGGCTCTGTTGCCGCAGAGGCCTCACCGCCCCTACTATTCCCACCGCTGGGCAGGCCCTGCGGCGATGGCAGCCTCACACCGCAGCCGAACCAGTGAACCCTCGATTCTCCTCTCGCTGCGGGCTTCCCGCCGCTGTCTTCCCCGGCTCCGCGTCGTCCCCTTCCTAGGCCTCGACATCGTCCACCTCCGTGGTGCTCTCCGCGCGGCGTGGTCAACGTGGTCAAGGAACGACTTCCATCGGAAGAGTATCGTACGTGGAGAGGCTGACAGCTGGGTCCACGGCCACAGCCCAGTTTTTTGTGATTTGCCAAGTAAGTCGCTTTGTCAGGCCTGTTGGGCTGCAAATCTTTCAAGACGAGGAGAGCTTTCATCTGGTGGCGAGAAAATGGCCCATAAGTAATGAGAAATGGGTTGTACATTTCTAAAACACATCAAACCAGCAATTAGTTTCAAATATCTTTTTTTTCATTTCAAGATTTTAAATTATATTAATTTTTATGCATGGAGTATTTGTTGGATTTTATATTGATATACATTTATTTTTAAAATCAGTTTGAATGTGAGTCGAATTTTCGGGATTAAAAACAGTTCGGACCGCACCGAAATATGCAAAATTTCGTATAATTTTTTAACTGTGGCCACAATATGGGCTGTAATGCTAACAAAAAGAATATGGGCTCCAAAAACCTTAAGAATTAGCAAATGGGCTGTAAATTATTAGAAATAATGGCAGATGGGTTGTATCTTGTTTTCCACAGATTTGAGGCTTTCCTAAACAAAGGGTTGACGACAGCGTTGATCGTTGGATGTCCATCCAACGGCCGTCGTGCTTCTTCAATCTCTGCTCTTCTGCTCCACCGCTCAAACAAGCGCCAAGGGACTGCTCGCTCCTCCTCCTCATGCGGCCGGGTCTTCTGTGAGCCTCACCGCCCCACCGTACTCCCATCGCTGGCTTAGCCATCCCTCTACTCACCCACACCTGCTGTTATTCTCCGGCGAAGGCAGACGAACCAGTAAACCCTCATATAGTCGTACTCCCCTCCGCGTGGGAAACAACTGCCAAGTCTTCCCTGCCTTCATGTCGTCTCCTTCCTAGGCCTCGCCGTCGTCCACCGCCGTGGTGCTCTCGGCGCGGCGTGGTCAATGTGGTCAACGACCGACTTCCATCGGAAGAGTACTGTGCGTGGAGACGCCGATACCGGGTCCACGGCCGCAGCAAGGAAGTGCCTCCTTATTACACACAAAATAATTATTCCTCCACCTGACAGGGGGGACCCACCGGACGGGCCACCGTATTTCGCGAAAAAACGTTTCCCCCCTGACTGCTGGGACCCACCAGCTACACCTTCGCACGCAAGGAAGTGCGTCCGGGCAAAAATAACAAAACGATTCGCGCCCCTGACTGCTGGGACCCACCAGCTACATCTTCGCACGCAAGGAAGTGCGTTCGGGCAAAAAAAACGATTCGCCCCCCTGACTGCTGGGACCCACCAGCTACATCTTCGCACGCAAGGAAGTGCCTGACAGTCGGGACCCACCTGGTCGAAGCGTACATAGCGTTGTCATTCTGGTCGCGAATATGTACGTACATACTGGTCGTTGTAGAGGCACGCACGTGTCGTAGTAGAGGCGCGCATGTAGCATGTACACGTACGTACAGCGGCCAGGGTGGAAGAAATAAATTACGGCCACATATGTGTACATACGGGCGGGGTCTCGAACGCCTACTCGCGCATACATACGGCCAGGGCTCGTACATGGCTGGGTCGGAACGGAGAAACAGCGTCGTCATCGTGTTCATGGGGAGGCAACGGAGTGCGTCGTGTTCATGGAGAGGCAACGGAATGCGCCGTGTTCATCGGGAGGCAACGGAACGCGTGGGAGCCAACCGGCTAGGTCGGAACAGAATGTGTGGCCGTGTTCATCAGGAGGGCTTGGACGGAACAGGCGATGGAAACGAGGCTTGGCGTACCGCACAACGGAGGAAACGGACCTCCTATGTTCGGAACGGGGTCCTGTTGATCGGGAGGTGTTACGCATAAAAGCGGAGGAAACGGACCTCCTATGGTCGAAACGGGGGTCCTGTTGATCGGGAGGGGTGTGGCGTACCGGAAAACGGAGGAAACGGACCTCTAACGGTCGAAACGAGGGTGGAGGGGTGTGGCGTACCACAAAACGGACAAAACGGACTTGTTTTGGAGCGCTATGGTCGAAACGGGGGTCCTGTTCATCGGGAGGGGTGTGGCGTACCGCAAAACGGGACTCCACGGGATACTGTTCATCTCCACCGTCGACCTCCTCCAGCCTCCACGGGTTACCGTCGACCTCCTCCAGCCTCCACGGGCTCCTGTTCATCCAGCCTCCACCGCGCGCTACTCCACCGGCCATCGCTCAACCACCCCTCCACCGTCTACTCTTCATCCAGCCCTCCACACCACGGGGTCATGTTCAACCACCCCTCCACGGGCACCCCTCCAACGTCTACTGTTCATCCAGCCCTCCACACCACGGGGTCCTGTTCAACTACCCCTCCACGGGCACCCCTCCACCGTCTACTATTCATCCAGCCCTCCACCACACCACATGGTCCTGTTAATCCATAGGAGACGCCCATCGCCTTTGTTCATCCAAACCCCCGCAACGCAGCTCGCTCATCATCCAGAGGCAGCATCGATCGGCTTGATTAGCGGCAGAGCGAAGAATCGCTCGATCGGGTTGATTAACGACCATCGGTCGATCGCTCGGGTTCAAGAAAGTGTAGCATGCGGTCTGATCGCTCGGGTTGATTAGAGCCCAACGCCTCGCTTCGGGTTGATTAGAGCCAACGCCTCACACACGCCAAGCATACGTGTATGAGAGAAAGCAGCATCGCCGGCCCCCGACCTCCCATCTTAACCGGAACTCCACGAAATTTTCCTCCCCTCGCTTCTACCATGGTTTTTACGTCATGGACGGCCCAAAGAATGTCATGCAGCTGCGTCTCCGGCCCGCCCAGACGAAAAGCCCATTTTTGTCATGATTTTTTGTCATAGAAGTAGGAGCCCACCACATCTATGATGATACCGGGTTTTGTCACAATTATCGTCATAGAAGTGTCATATGTATGACAGAAAAAAAATTCGTTCGGCCCAAAATGTCACGGATGTGTCTTTTTTTTGTAGTGTTCGGGTGAGAGTTTCGTCAGCACAACGGCGTGATGACGGTGATGATGATGCTACCGACGCAGGGCTTTGCCTAAGCACCGCTACGATTTGATCGAGGTGGATTATGGTGGAGGGGGGCATCGCACACGGCTAAGAGATTAAGAGATCAATTGTTGTGTCCAGAGGTGCCCCCGTATATAGAGGAGCAAGTGGGGAGAGGCGGCCGGCCAAGGAGGGCACACCAAGGGGGAGTCCTACTCTCATCGGGAGTAGGACTCCTCCTTTCCATGTTGGAGTAGGAGAAGGGAAGGGAGAAGGAGAAAGAAGGAAGGGGGCGCCCAGGGGTGTGATACGTCTCCAACGTATCTATAATTTTTTATTGCTCCATGCTACTTTATCTATTGTTTTGGACTATAATGGGCTTTATTTTCCACTTTTGGGACTAACCTATTAACCGGAGGCCCAGCCCAGAATTGTTGTTTTTTGCCTATTTCAGTGTTTCGAAGAAACGGAATATCAAACGGAGTCCAAACGGAATGAAACCTTTGGGAACGTGATTTTCTCACCGAACGTGATCCAGGAGACTTGGACCCTACTCCAAGGAGTGCCAGAGGCGGTCACGAGGGTGGGGAGTGCGCGCCTCCCACAGGCGCGCCCCTGCCTCGTGGGCCCCCGACGCTCCACCGACGTACTCCTTCCTCCTATATATACCTACGCATTCAACAGATCGTAAGACGGAGCCAAAACCTAATTCCACCGCCAGAACTTCCGTATCCACGAGATCCCATCTTGGGGCCTGCTCGAGGCTCCATGGGGGCATCCACCACAGGTCTTCTACATCAACACCATAGCCCCTCCGATGAAGTGTGAGTAGTTTACTTGGACCTTCGGGTCCATAGTTAGTAGCTAGATGGCTTCTTCTCTCTTTTTGGATCTCAATACAATGTTCTCCCCTCTCTCGTGGAGATCTATTCGATGTAATCTTCTTTTTGCGGTGTGTTTGCTTTGAGACCGATGAATTGTGGGTTTATGATCCAGCTTATCTATGGAAAATATTTGATTCTTCTCTGAATTCTTTTATGTATGATTAAGTTATCTTTGCAAGTCTATTCAATTATCCGTTTGGTTTGGCCAACTAGATTGGTAGTTCTTGCAATGGGAGAAGTGCTTAGCTTTGGGTTCAATCTTGCGGTGACCTTACCCAAAGGATGTAAAGGGTTGCAAGGCACATATTGTATTGTTGCCATCGAGGATAACAAGATGGGGTATTTATCATATTGCATGAATTTATTCCTCTATATCATGTCATCTTGCTTAAGGCGTTACTCTATTTTTAACTTAGTACTCTAGATGCATGCTGGATAGCGGTCGATGAGTGGAGTAATAGTAGTAGATGCAGAATCGTTTCGGTCTACTTGTCACGGACGTGATGCCTATATACATGATCATTGCCTGGATAACCTCATAACTATGCTCAATTCTATCAATTGCTCAACAGTAATTTGTTCACCCACCATAGAATACTTATGGTCTTGAGAGAAGCCACTAGTGAAACCTATGGCCCCCGGGTCTATTCTCATCATATCAATCTCCATCACTTTATTTACTTGCTTTGCTTATACTTTTTACTTTGCATCTTTATACCAAAAATACCAAAATATTATCTCTATCAGATCTCACTCGTAAGTGACCATGAAGGGATTGGCAACCCCTAAGCGTTGGTTGCGACTAGCTATCGCTTTGTGCAGGTACGAGGGACTTGGCGTGGTCTCCTACTGAATTGATACCTTGGTTCTCAAAACTGAGGGAAATACTTACGCCATCGTGTTGCATCATCCTCTCCTCTTCGGGGAAATCCAACGCAAGCTCAAGACGTAGCAAGAAGAATTTCTGGCACCGTTGCCGGGGAGGCTTACGCAAAAGTCAACATACCAAGTACCCATCACAATCCCTATCTCTTGCGTTACATTATTTGTCATTTGCCTCTTGTTTTCCTCTCCCCCACTTCACATTTGCCGTTTTATTCGCCCTCTCTTTCCCAATCTCCTCCTCTTTTTCCCTTTGCCTTTTGTTTGCTCGTGTGTTAGTTCGCTTGCTTGCCGTTATGTCGAATTCCTTATCCGCTCCTATGTCTCCCGAGTTTGAAGTTCTTCACTTCAAGCAAAGGCAAGGAGAAAACTTAAAAGATGCTTGGTATAGGATGATGGAATCTTATCGTAAGTGCACCCTAGAGGTGAACTTTAGAATTCTTCTTCGCAATTTTTATGTTGGGTTAAATATGACGCATAGACAACTCTTGGGTTTCATGGCCAAGGGAAATTTCATTAATATTGATCCTGGTATTGCGCATGAGATTATAGAGGGAATAGTGGGAAAACCACCCCAAAAGGGAGGATCTCATCCTACCCAGGAAGAAACCCAAGTGTTTGAGAAGATTTGTGAAGTAACAAAGATTTTACAAAAGTCTCTTGAGCCTCTTAAAAATATTAGCGAAAATCTTAACCGTATGAATATGTTGATTACTCTTTGCAATAAACGGTTGGATTCTTTAGATCTAAAAGTTTCCGACTATGACGGGAAGAGGGAAGAACCCCCCAGATTTGAGCATGACTCCGCTAAAAAATTGAAAATTAAAGAGGGCAATACCTAGATCTATCCTTGTTTTCATGCCTAGCTAGGGGCGTTAAACGATAGCGTTTGTTGGGAGGCAACCCAATTTTATTTTGTGTTTTTTGTTTTTGGTTCTATTTAGGAATAAATAATCCATCTAGACTCTGCTTAGATGTGATTTTATCTTTTAATTAGTGTTTGTGCCAAGTTGGACCTATTGGATCTTCTTGGATGATAGTTATTTGATCTTGCTGTAATTTCCAGAATCTTTGTGCTCAGTGCCCGAATTGTTAAAAATCACCAGAACGTGATAAAATACTGATTCTAATTTCTGGTGATCAATAAACAAATTTTCCAGGTCGTCTAATTTTGGTAGAATTTTTTGGGTTCCAGAAGTTTGCGTTAGTTACAGATTACTACAGACTGTTCTGTTTTTGACAGATTCTGTTTTGCGTGTGTTGTTTGCTTATTTTGATGAATCTATGGCTAGTAAAATAGTTTATGAACCATAGAGAAGTTGGAATACAGTAGGTTTAACACCAATATAAATAAATAATGAGTTCATTAATTACCTTAAAGTAGTCTTTTGTTTTCTTTCTCTAACGGAGCTCACGAGATTTCTATTGAGTTTTGTGTTGTGAAGTTTTCAAGTTTTGGGTGAATTCTTTTGATGGATTATGGAACAAGGAGTGGCAAGAACCTAAGCTTGGGGATGCCCATGGCACCCCCAAGATAATCCAAGGACACCAAAAAGTCAAAGCTTGGGGATGCCCCAGAAGGCATCCCCTCTTTTGTCTACTTCCATCGGTAATTTACTTGGAGCTATATTTTTATTCACCAACATGATATGTGTTTTGCTTGGAGCATCTTGTATTATTTGAGTCTTTTCTTGCTAGTTACCACAATCATTCTTGCTGTACACACCTTTTGAGAGAGCCATATATGAATTAGAATTTGATAGAATACTCTATGTGCTTCACTTATATCTTTTGAGCTTGATAGTTTGCTCATAGTGCTTCACTTATATCTTTTTGAGCGTGATAATCTTTGCTCTAGTGATTCGCTTAGATCTTTTAGAGCACGGTGGTGGATTTGTTTTAAAGAAACTTGATCTCTCATGCTTCACTTAGATTATTTTGAGAATCGTTAATAGCATGGTAATTTGCTTAATGTTAATATACTTGGTGTTCAAGATATGTGAAACTTTCTTTTGAGTGTGTTGAATACTAAGATAAGTTTGATGCTTGGTAATTGTTTTGAGATATGGAGGTAATAATATCAAAGTCATGCTGGTTGAGTAGTTGTGAATTTGAGAAATGCTTATGTTGAAGTTTGTAAGTCCCGTAGCATGCACGTATGGTTAAAGTTGTGTAACAAATTTGAAGCATGAAGTGTACAGCTTGTGCATCCTTATGAGTGGCGGTCGGGGACGAGCGATGGTCTTTTCCTACCAATCTATCCCCCTAGGAGCATGCGCGTAGTACTTGAATTTTTTATGACCTCTAAATTTTTGCAATAAGTATATGAGTTCTTTTGACTAATATTGAGTCAATGGATTATACACACTCTTACCTTTCCGCCATTGCTAGCCTCTTCGGTACCGTGCATTGCCCTTTTCTCACATTGAGAGTTGGCGCAAACTTCGCCGGTGCATTCAAACCCCGTGATACGATACGCTCTATCACACATAAACCTCCTTATATCTTCCTCAAAACAGCCACCATACCTACCTATTATGGAATTTCCATAGCCATTCCGAGATATATTGCCATGCAACTTTCCACCGTTCCGTTCATCATTATCATTACATACTTTACTTTTGTCATATTGCCATTACATGATCATGTAGTTGACATCGTATTTGTGGCAAAGCCACCATGCATTATTTTTCATACATGTCACTCTTGATTCATTGCACCATCCCGGTACATCACGGAGGCATTCATATAGAGTCATACCTTGTTCTAGTTTCGAGTTGTAATCCTCATGTTGTAATCAATAGAAGTGTGATGATCATCATTATTACAGCATTGCCCAAATAAAAAAGAGAGAAAGGCCAAAAAAAGAAAGGCCCACAAAAAAGAGAAAAGAAAAGGGCAATGCTACTATCTCTTTTTCCACACTTGTGCTTCAAAGTAGCACCATGTTCTTCATGTAATGAGTCTCATATTTTGTGCTTCAAAGTAGCACCTCGTTCTTCATGTAGTGAGTCTCATATATTGTGCTTCAAAGTAGCACCATGTTTTTCATTTAGTGAGTCTCATATGTTATCACTTTCATATACTAGTGGGAATTTTTCATTATAGAACTTGCCTTGTATATTCCTACGATGGGCTTCCTCAAATGCCCTAGGTCTTCATGAGCAAGCAAGTTGGATGCACACCCACTAGTTTTCCTTTGTTGAGCATTCATAGATATAGTGCATCTGTCGCATGGCAATCCCTACTCCTCATATTGACATCAATTTATGGGCATCTCCATAGCCCGTTGATTAGCCTTGTCAATGTGAGACTTTCTCCTTTTTTTGTCTTCTCCACACAATCCCCATCATCATATTCTATTCCACCCATAGTGCTATATACATGGCTCACGCTCATGTATTGCGTGAAGGTTGAAAAAGTTTGAGATTATTTAAGTATGAAACAATTGCTTGGCTTGTCATCGGGGGTATAGAAGTTGGGAACATCTTTGTGTGACGAAATGAAGCATAGCCTAACTATATGATTTTGTAGGGATGAACTTTCTTTGGCCATGTTATTTTGAGATGACATAATTATTTTGATTAGTATGCTTGAAGTATTGTTATTTTTATGTCAATATGAACTTTTGTCTTGAATCTTTTGGATCTGAATATTCATATCACAATTAAGAAGATTTACATTGAAATTATGCCAAAGTATCACTCCGCATCAAACATTCTCTTTTTATCATTTACCTACTCGAGGACGAGCAGGAATTAAGCTTGGGGATGCCTGATACGTCTCCAACGTATCTATAATTTTTGATTGCTCCATGCTACTTTATCTATTGTTTTGGACTATAATGGGCTTTATTTTCCACTTCTATATTATTTTTGGGACTAACCTATTAACCGGAGGCCCAGCCCAGAATTGTTTTTTTTGCCTATTTCAGTGTTTCAAAGAAACAGAATATCAAACGGAGTCCAAACGGAATGAAACCTTCGGGAACGTGATTTTCTCACCGACGTGATCCAGGAGACTTGGACCCTACTCCAAGGAGAGCGAGAGGCGGTCACGAGGGTGGGGGGCACGCCCCTCCCCCCTAGGCACGCCCCCTACCTCGTGGGCCCCCGACGCTCCACCGACGTACTCCTTCCTCCTATATATACCTACGTACCCCCAACAGATCAGAAGACAGAGCCAAAAACCTAATTCCACCGCCGTAACTTCCTGTATCCACGAGATCCCATCTTGGGGCATGTTCCGGAGCTCCGCCGGAGGGGTCATCCACCACAGAGGGCTTCTACATCAACACCATAGCCCCTCCGATGAAGTGTGAGTAGTTTACTTCAGACCTTCGGGTCCATAGTTAGTAGCTAGATGGCTTCTTCTCTCTTTTTGGATCTCAATACAATGCTCTCCCCCTCTCTCGTGGAGATCTATTCGATGCAATCTTCTTTTTGTGTTGTGTTTGTTGAGACCGATGAATTGTGGGTTTATGATCCAGCTTATCTATGGAAAATATTTGATTCTTCTCTGAATTCTTTTATGTCTGATTAAGCTATCTTTGCAAGTCTCTTCGAATTATCTGTTTGGTTTGGCCAACTAGATTGGTAGTTCTTGCAATGGGAGAAGTGCTTAGCTTTGGGTTCAATCTTGCGGTGACCTTACCAAGTGACAGAAAGGGTTGCAAGGCACGTATTGTATTGTTGCCATCGAGGATAACAAGATGGGTATTTATCATATTGCATGAATTTATTCCTCTACATCATGTCATCTTGCTTAAGGCATTACTCTATTTTTAACTTAAAACTCTAGATGCATCTTTGGATAGCGGTCGATGAGTGGAGTAATAGTAGTAGATGCGTAATCGTTTCGGTCTACTTGTCACGGACGTGATGCCTATATACATGATCATTGCTCGGATAACCTCATAACTATGCTCAATTCTATCAATTGCTCAACAGTAATTTGTTCACCCACCGTAGAATACTTATGCTCTTGAGAGAAGCCACTAGTGAAACCTATGGCCCCGGTCTATTCTCATCATATCAATCTCCATCACTTTATTTACTTGCTTTGCTTTTACTTTTTACTTTGCATCTTTATACCAAAAATACCAAAAATATTATCTCTATCAGATCTCACTCTCGTAAGTGACCGTGAAGGGATTGACAACCCCAAAGCGTTGGTTGCAGTAGCTATCGCTTTGTGCAGTACGAGGGACTTGCGCGTGGTCTTCTACTGGATTGATACCTTGGTTCTCAAAAACTGAGGGAAATACTTACGCTACTGTGCTGCATCATCCTCTCCTCTTCGGGGAAATCCAACGCAAGCTCGAGACGTAGCAGGGTGCAGCCACCCTTTGGGGCCTTTCTCTCCTTTCCCGTATGGCCCATTAAGGCCCAATACGAATTCCCGTAACTCTCCCAGATTCAAAAATACCCGAATCACTCGGAACCTTTCCGATGTCTAAATATAGTCGTCCAATATATCGATCTTTACTTCTCGACCATTTCGAGACTCCTCGTCATGTCCCCGATCTCATCCGGGACTCCGAACTACCTTCGGTACATGAAAACACAAAAACTCATAATATAATCATCACCAAAACTTTAAGCATGCGGACCCTACGGGTTCGAGAACTATATAGACATGACCGAGACACGTCTCCGGTCAATAACCAATAGCGGAACCTGGATGCTCATATTGGCTCCTACATATTCTACGAAGATCTTTATCGGTCAAACCACATAACAACATACGTTGTTCCCTTTGTCATCGGTATGTTATTTGCACGAGATTCGATCACAAGATCTCAATACCTAGTTCAATCTCGTTACCGGAAAGTCTCTTTACTTGTTCCGTAATACATCATCCCGCAACTAACTCATTAGTTACAATGCTTGCAAGGCTTATAGTGATGTGCATTACCGAGTGGGCCCAGAGATACCTCTCCGACAATCGGAGTGACAAATCCTAATCTCGAAGTACGCCAACCCAACAAGTACCATCGGAGACACCTGTAGAGAACCTTTATAATCACCCAGTTACGTTGTGACGTTTGGTAGCACACAAAGTGTTCCTCCTGTAAACGGGAGTTGCATAATCTCATAGTCATAGGAACATGTATAAGTCATGAAGAAAGCAATAGCAACATACTAAACGATCAAGTGCTAAGCTAACAGAATGGGTCAAGTCAATCACATCATTATCTAATGATGTGATCCCGTTAATCAAATGACAACTCATGTCTATGGCTATAAAACTTAACCATCTTTGATTCAACGAGCTAGTCAAGTAGAGGCATACTAGTGACACATTGTTTTGTCTATGTATTCACACATGTAACAAGTTTCCGGTTAATACAATTCTAGCATGAATAATAAACATTTATCATGAAATAAGGAAATAAATAATAACTTTATTATTGCCTCTAGGGCATATTTCCTTCAGTCTCCCACTTGCACTAGAGTCAATAATCTAGTTCACATCGCCATGTGATTTAACATCAATAGTTCACATCTTTATGTGGTTAACACCCATAGTTCACATTGATATGTGACCAACACCCAAAGGGTTTACTAGAGTCAGTAATCTAGTTCACATCGCTATGTGATTAACACCCAAAGAGTACTAAGGTGTGATCATGTTTTACTTGTGAGATAATTTTAGTCAACGGGTTTGTCACATTCAAATCCGTAAGTATTTTGCAAATTTCTATGTCAACAATGCTCTGCACGGAGCTACTCTAGCTAATTGCTCCCACTTTCAATATGTATCCAGACTGAGACATAGAGTCATCTGGATCAGTGTCAAGACTTGCATCGACGTAACCATTTACGACGAACCTTTTGTCACCTCCATAATCGAGGAACATATCCTTATTCCACTAAGGATAATTTTGACCGTTGTCCAGTGGTCTACTTCTAGATCACTATTGTACTCCCTTGCCAAACTCAGTGTAGGGTATACAGTAGGTCTGGTACACAGCATGGCATACTTTATAGAACCTATGGCTGAGGCATAGGGAATGACTTTCATTCTCTCTCTATTTTCTGTCGTGGTCAGGCTTTGAGTCTTACTCAATTTCACACCTTGTAACACAGGTAAGAACTCTTTCTTTGACTGTTCTATTTTCAACTACTTCAAAATCTTGTCAAGGTATGTACTCATTGAAAAAACTTATCAAGCGTCTTGATCTATCTCTATAGATCTTGATGCTCAATATGTAAGTAGCTTCACCGAGGTTTTTATTTGAAAAAACTCCTTTCAAATACTCTTTTATGCTTTCCAGAAAATTCTACATCATTTCCGATCAACAATATGTCATTCACATATACTTATCAGAAAAGCTGTAGTGCTCCCACTCACTTTCTTGTAAATACAGGCTTCACCGCAAGTCTGTATAAAACTATATGTTTGATCACACTATCGAAACGTACATTCCAACTCCGAGATGCTTGCACCAGTCCATAGATGGATCGCTGGAGCTTGCACATTTTTTAGCACCTTTAGGATCGACAAAACCTTCTGGTTGCATCTTATACAACTCTTCTTTTAAGAAATACATTAAGGAATGTAGTTTTAACATCCATTTGCCAGATTTCATAAAATGTGGCAATTTGCTAACATGATTTGGACAGACTTAAGAATCAATGCGAGTGAGAAAATCTCATCGTAGTCAACACCTTGAACTTTGTCAAAATCTTTTTCGACAAGTCTAGCTTTGTAGATAGTGACACTACTATCAGCGTCTGTCTTCCTCTTGAAGATCCATTTATTTTCTATGGCTTGCCGATCATTGGGCAAGTCAACCAAAGTCCACACTTTGTTCTCCTACATGGATCCCATCTCAGATTTCATTGCCTCAAGCCATTTCGCGGAATCTGGGCTCATCATCGTTTCCGCCATAGTTCGTAGGTTCGTCATGGTCAAGTAACATGACCTCCAGAACAGTAATACCATACCACTCTGGTGCGGATCTCACTCTGGTTGACCTACGAGGTTCGGTAGTAACTTGATCTGAAGTTACATGATCATCATCATTAGCTTCCTCAATAATTTGTGTAGGAGTAACAGGAACAGATTTCTGTGATGAACTACTTTCCAATAAGGGAGCAAGTACAGTTACCTCATCAAGTTCTACTTTCCTCCCACTCACTTCTTTCGGGAGAAACTCCTTCTCTAGAAAGGATCATTTCGTAGCAACGAATGTCTTGCCTTCGGATCCGTGATAGAATGTGTACCCAACTGTCTCCTTTGGGTATCCTATGAAGACACATTTCTCCGATTTGGGTTTGAGCTTATCAGGATGAAACTTTTCACATAAGCATCGCAACCCCAAACTTTAAGAAACGACAACTTTGGTTTCTTGCCACAGTTCATAAGGCGTCATCTCAACAGATTTGGATGGTGCCCTTTTTAACGTGAATGCAGTTGTCTCTAATGCATAACCCCAAAAAGATAGTGGTAAATCGGTAAGAAACATCATAGATTGCATTATATCCAATAAAGTATGGTTATGACGTTCGGACACACCATTATGCTGTGGTGTTCCAGATGGCATGAGTTTGTGAAACTAATCCATATTGTTTTAATTGAAGGCCAAACTCGTAACTCAAATATTTGTCTCTACGATCAGATCGTAGAAACTTTATTTTCTTGTTACGATGATTCTCTACTTCACTCTGAAATTCTTTGAACTTTTCAAATGTGTGACGCCCTCGATTCAATCGTACACTAATCATGCACGCAAATGTGTACGATCCAGATCAAGGACTCACGGGAAGATATCACAACACAACTCTAGACACAAATTAAAATAATACAAGCTTTATATTACAAGCCATGGGCCTCGAGGGCTCGAATACATAAGCTCGAATACACAAGAGTCAGCGGAAGCAACAATATCTGAGTACAGACATAAGTTAGACAAGTTTGCCTTAAGAAGGCCAGCACAAAAGCATCTACGATCGAAAAGGCAAGGCCTCCTGCCTGGGAACCTTCTAACTACTCCTGATCATCAGCGGTCTCCACGTAGTAGTAGGCACCGGCGGTGGCATCTGGCTCGTGGGCTCCGACATCTGGTTGCATCAACCGGAAAGAAGAAAGGGGGAAAAGGGGGGAGCAAAGCAACCGTGAGTACCCATCCAAAGTACTCGCAAGCAAGGATCTACACTACATATGCAACATTATCAAAGAAAGGCTGTATATGTGGACTGGGCTGCAGAAATGCCAGAATAGAGAGAAGGCCCAGTCCTATCGAAGACTAGCATCTTCTGGAACCACCATCTTGCAGCAAACAGGAGGGAGTAGAATAGAATAAAGTAAAGTATTAGTAGTGTTATCAACCTCGACCAGAGATCCTTTCTTGACTCCCTGCGAGAAAGAAATCCCAGAGCCGTACTATCCAATTATCATCACAATTCATTACTCATCACCATCCAATTCTCATCACAAGTATCTAGTTCTAGTTGTATCGATCGGGATACAACTCCAAGTGTCTCATATCAGAGGGACGGGCTATCGATAGATGTTTTCTTCACCGCAGGGTGCACCAACTTACCCACCACGCTCGATCAACTCCTACGGACACACTTTCTGGGTCATGCCCGCCTCGCCAAACAATACGCAAAGAACCCGACCTAGGCTTAATAGAGAGGCCGACGCCGGACTAAACCTATGCCCCAGGGGTCATGGGCCATCTCCCTGAACTCCTGACGCTATGTGACGCTGCCGGTGAGCAGACCTAGCTACCTCCTTCCACAAGGCAGGCGCTTACGCAGTCCAACCCGGCGCGCGCCGCTCAGTCGCTGATGTCTATTAAGCTTCGGCTGATGCATACGACGCAGAACGCCCATACTATGCCCACGTGATGGTTAGTGCTATCAGGCCAGAGGCCCCTTGGATCAAATATCCAAATCGTAGTGGATTAGGAACGCGGTAACAAGCAGAGACTCACGAAACATGTGACCTCGTTGCCCTGCTTCGAGGACTTGCGGCAAGGGCTAGGAATGCCCTACCACGCCTCGTAATTATCTCGCGGCACCCTCCGTGTCAACCCGACTCCACATCACTCGCAATTAAGCTCGCGGGCACCCTCGTGGTCGACCCGTCTTTCCAAGTAACATTGGTAAAGTCCAAGTATCCGTGTGTCCAAACATCAAGGGAAAACCGAGGAATCACCCCGATGAATTCCACTAGATGAAATCAACAAGGAGAACTAAAGAGGAATCACCCCTAGGATCACACTTGAGGGTTGCACGAGTCGTGTCGACGGAAGTGGTTAAGGCGGAATCACCCTCGATGACCACGACCGAATAGCTACACTACAGGGTTAACATCAGAAGTGCTGTAGAGGTCTCACCCTCGGCACTCAATAGTAACACTGCAGAGTCGAGCAACGAAGGGGCGTGATGTGACGTGAGGTGTCGGGTCCTGGTCTTCAATCCCGTTGATCGGGTCTTACGATAATCGGTAGGCGATCGAGTCAAGTGGGGGTCAGCGATGGGTCTCTAACCAACCTATACTAAGCAGTTTAAGATAAGCAGGTAGGTAACAATAGCAGGTTACAATAAACAGGCTATACAGCAGAATAGGAGCAAACAATAATAGTAGCAAAATCTAATGCAAGCATGATAGAATGGAATGGGCGATATCAGGATGATCAAAGGGGGGCTTGCCTGGTTGCTCTGGCAATGAGGGGTCGTCGGTGACGTAGTCGATCACAGGGGCATCATCGGTCTCGGGGTCTACCGGAGAGAAGAGGGGGAAGAAACAGTAAATATAAAGCAAACATAGCATCATTAAAGCGTAACGTGGCAATATGTCTGTGCCGGAGTGACCTAACATATGGCTACGATAAAGGTGAAGGGGAAAACAACCGAAAGTTTTCCGGTTAGGACATGTGTCGCATGTGACGAATCGGAGGGGGAATGTCCCATGTTCAGCATGCTAGGGGCATGTGACAGATGAACGGACCGCGTAATCGGATTCGTTGGATTTTTCTGAGCAACTTTCATATAGAAAACATTTTCATCGGAGTTACGATTTAATTACTATGATTTTTGCAAGTTTAAAACATATTCTGGAATTATTTATATTAACATAAAAGGAATAATGACGTCAGCAGAGTGTCAGCATGACATCAGCAGGTCAACAGACCCGCTGACTGGTCAAACTGACCAGTGGGTCCCATATGTCATAGACAGATGGCTAACAGTGGGTTATCTTAATTAAACGTGGTTAATTAGCAGCTGGGCCCCACATGTCAGTGACTATTTAGTTTAACTATTGATTTTAATTAGAAAAACATTTTAGGTAAATTAATTATGCGTGGGGCCTGCACGTCAGTGGCACTGGGCTGCCCAGTCAGCAGTTGAATGGGTCAACCCAGTCAACTGGGGGCCGTGGGGCCCACTGGTAGTGAGCCAGGGGTGGGGCCCGGCCAGCCACGTCAGCGGAGGCAGGCGTCTCGCCGGGGGCGACCTCCAGGACGGCGTCGCGGCTCGGCCACGGTCGGAAAACGGTCACCGGGGACCGTTTGGACCACCATGAGCACCTACAGGTGCAGGGGGGCGCGCATCCAGCTGGGGCATCAGTGGGTTCGAGGGCTGGCCGGATTGGCGCCGGCGACGAACAGGGGCGGAGGCGGTGTTCGGGAGCGCATCGGGAAAAAGCCTAAGGGCCGCCAAATCTGGCGCGGCTAGTCGCGTTCGAACGCGGCTATCAAGCCACGTCGAGCGGTGGCACTTGCTCGAGCTGAGTTGGCCGGAGGCGGCCGCTACTACTACAACAGGCGGTGGCGGAGCTTGGGCCTCGATGGGGACGGCTCTAGGGAGTACGGCGAGCGGCGCCGAGGGGCTCGTTGGCCTCCTAGGAAGCTCAGGAGCGCGGTGTGGGTCGCGGGTGCGAGTGGGGCTATCGGTGCCTGCGGCGGCGACATGAACGGCGATAGCGACCTACGGGCACAGCGGCCACGGCGACTAGCAGAATCGCGGGAGAACCAGAGGTGAGGGGGGAAGGAAGTTGGGCTCACGGTGAGGTCGGAGCGCAGATCAATGGGCTCGGGGGAGGCCTGGGGCAGATAAATCAAAGCGGTGGAGATCCCGCGGTCGGAGGTTGAAGAAGGTAGAGGCGATTTATCGGTCGGGTTGACATGCCCAGCTCGAATGGCTAGCGGGGTTGACGCGTAGGCGGCGTGTGGAGCTCCAGGACACACCGGAGAGGGACGGGGTCGACGGTGGCCACGGCTACGCCAGGGCCATGGCAAAGACGACGCTCGGTAAGGTGGAGAAGAGAGGGAGAGCGAGCGTGCGAGGGGATAGGGACTGGCGGAGATCTGGGAGGAGAGCGGGGTGAGTGGGAAGCTGACGAGGCCAGGAGGCTCGGCCTTATCCCCTTGGCGCGAGTAGCAGGGTGGCGAGGCGGTCGGGGGGCGACCGCGCGGGCACGCGCCTCGGTCGGGTGAACAGGGGAAGGGGACGACCGCGGGTGGGGGGGGAGTGGGCTGGGTTGTGCACTGTAGCAATTGACTACAAGTGCACAGTAGTAGCTAGGCCCTTTTCTATTTCTAATTTTTTATTTACAGAGAGAGAAAGGGAATTATTTGGCCAACTATTTCACTTAGCAAAAATTTGGGCGGTGTCCCATTAAATCCCTGGTGATCATAGACAGTGCCACAATTATTTTGGAGACCAGAAGAACTCATTTGGTATTTTTCAAATATAGGATAGCATTTAAAAAATGTTGAACTGGTGCTGTTATAATTGCTAATGTTCATCTTTGCACCAATGTGATGTTGTGTTCCTTAACAAATAATTGTTATGGAATTTTTGACAGATGATGAACATTTTTCCGGCAACTTTTGATCAACTTCGAACTTCACTTGAATTCCAATTGACTGGAATTTCAAATGGGATATTGGACAAGGTGATTAAGCACCGTTTGGATAAATGATTAGCTTAATCACAGAGGGTTACTGTAGCATGACACTGGGGTGTTACAAATCTCCTCCACTACAAGAAATCTCGTCCCGAGATTTAAGGGGTGGAGTAAGGGGGAAAGACTCGGGAAGGACGGAGCTCAACACAAGATAGATACCTGGGGGCTATCTCAGTGAACGTGGCATAGAGGCATCTCTCAAGTTGAAATCCAAGAAAGTCATCGAGAGCAAGGTAAGAAGGTGCAATAAGAAGCTTCGACTTGGTAGGCAATCATTCGTTGCCTGGAACAGAGGGTGAAAGGGGTTCAGAGCAATGGGAATAAGTATTGCGTCTGATACCAGAATAGATCGCCTCTCGGAAGGCGGCTCGGGATTTTCATAAGAAGCCAAGCGTGAGAAATAACCTTAGAAACAAGGGTGTACAGGAGAGTCAGGTTACGATCTTGTGGAACTGTGGGTTATGGGACCAACATGTGGGTTAAAAGCAGGAAGACGCTAACATCTTGAATGGTCATGATAGCAAGGCAGGTCAGAGGATAGCCTGTCAGTTATGTTGGCAACAAAGTTTGGTACCAAGGGCATGGGACGAAGAGAACCATTTTCCTGCTCGTAAGACGAGGCGGACCAATAGGCAAAGTTCTCGTCCGACGGTGGTTACCGGAATGTCATCAACAATAGTAACAGGGTCTTACTGACAGAGTTGTACACCGAGGTGCTTACTTAAGCAGGGATTTATCTCTTCTTAGACAAGTTAGATGACAAGAAAGGTGAAACAAAACAATGGAAAGGAAAATGTGATTATTATGATAACCAGACCAATGAAAAGGAAAGATGTTTATACCCAAGTGTTAGGGTATAACTTTCCAAGGAAAGGCAGAGCATGATAGGGCTCCAAGTATTAAAGCATTTAGACAAAGGGGCAAGGAATTTATGAGGCTTATCCATACAACGGTGTTTGGATAAATGATCAAGAACAGTTAGCATTGCGCTCCCAAATGTTCTTGTTGATTATCGGAGTACCACACACATGCTTTGGGATAGTGTTGACATGGTCATCAGGGAAATGTCAGACTTCGGATACACAAAGGATCCATCGGAAACAACTTAGAAAATAAGTCATACAATTTCAGCAAGGAAAAGATGAGGGTGTGGCCGACGGGCTCAAAGAACAATCCATCGGCATGTCAAAAGGATGTATTTCCAAAATTATATGAACAAGTTTGTGTTGGGGAAGGCAAGAATGTTGTCGATGATAATTCAAATCATCGAGGGGCAAGGATGGTATTTATCACCCTGAATTCGATTGATATCCTGGAAGAAGTCAAAATGTTGACGGTGATCACAACAAAATTTTGTTGAGAGACTCTATGAAGATGCCATCGAGCAGTATTTACATTAAGCAAAAGGAAGGATGAAGTAAAAGGCTATGAGAACCACAGATTCGACACAAGATCGAAATCAAACTTGTTCTTCGAGATGAAATGATAGGATGCGGAAGATTGACGCAAGCTTAGCTCATCGTCAGGAGTTGTGCTCTGGGAAGAAGGACCGGGTAGCACAGTTAAAAATAGCTCGATAATGATATAGCCGATCAGGCTATGAATGAAGTGATGGAGTATCATTCCAATGAGAATTCATAAGAGGTAGTCCAATGACACAATATCCTCGGGATAACAGGGGGCAATACTCGAGGTAAATCAAAATAGAGGTTGCGGAGATGCATTGGTCTGCATAAGACAAGTGCTTTAACTTGTCCGAGAAAAGGAATCAAAGAATATCAATATGACCGGAACTACGATTACAGAAAACCAAACCTCAGATATAAGATGAACTTATACCAAGGGGGTAATTATTTTCACTAGAAGCTTCCATGATAAGATCTACATCGTGTATATGGGCATGAACACAAAGATCAAGGTCGACTCCCACTTCTTCAATGCATAACCTTTTGTTCACTGCTCTAAAAATGATTACAGTGTCAAAAACCTACATGGTGAATTACCAGAGGAGTATGACCCATGAAACCTTTCGGGTTCACACATTAAGGAAGGCATAGGTCCAACCCATCGGGGCTTCTTAGGACATATACCATGAACTTTAGGATCAATTAACACATGTTCGAAGCAGAGCATGGTTGACAAAAGCAGAGGGTACAAATTGTCAAAGACATTATGTATCATGGGAATAACTCACAAGAATTTAGAATGTGAAGGATACTATCGGATAATAACCCGGCAATGGGCCTGCCGGTCCAAAATGGAGCTGATGTGAGTATCGGTACTCAATCAAAGGAAGAAAGAATGCAAAGGCATCGGGTTATAGAACCTCTGAATAATTCGATGCTTAGATAACAAAGGAATTATGATTTCCAAAATGAAGGAGCAGAAGCAGTCGCTCTGATCAAGGATGGATAAGTAGAATAGACCTAGGGGCACAATCGACGACAAATAGATTGGTCGAGAACCAGCTCATGTTCGAAATGACGTCTGAGCCAGAAAGATAATTTAGAAGGATCAATCGATGATTGCGTGCTTTCACACACATGTTGAATCGATAGGATCAAAATGATGGTTTCAAAGGATACTAATGAATATTGCTACACATATGGAAAGCATCCATAATGCAAGCAGACAAGTATTTGCAGAGCAATAATTTGAAGAGGATTCTCGGAAGACCGGATAGTATTTCAAAGTATCTTGTGAATCACTTGATCAACTAGGAATGAACAAATCCTCGATAAGTGTGAGGAATTATCCTTAGTTGTATTCATATGGAAAAGGAGCTGCAAGGCAGCAGGCACAATGGATTCTCGAAACATCAGAGTGTAATTCGATGCATCTTGTAATAACAAGAGCAACTGGAAAAATGATGTATTAACGACGGGTGTATGTAGCTATCCCTAGGGATTTATCGATGGAAGGGAATTTCAAAAAGCGATGGTACAAGTCTCGAGAGAACATCGGAGAGTAACTTCGAAGTCTTATGGTGAAGCAGGCGATCATCGATAATGTCGGGGCTCTCCGGGAGGAAGTGGGTACGAGAACCTAATGTCATAGTTAGCAAAATTGTTTAACCCGAATGGAAGAGAGATCAGAATCCCAGAATATAGACAAGGAGTAAAAGATCCTAATACCACCTTATGGCGACGTGGGCCCGTAAGACACACAGCCATGCTAGTAAAAGTTTTGTAGTGACTAGACTCGACTTCGGCCAAGGAGTTGGAAGGGGGCTACCTACAGGCAGTCGGCTCTGATACCAACTTGTGACGCTCTCGATTCAATCGTACACTAATCATGCACGCAAATGTGTACGATCAAGATCAAGGACTCACGGAAGATATCACAACACAACTCTAGACACAAATTAAAATAATACAAGCTTTATATTACAAGCCAGGGGCCTCGAGGGCTCGAATACATAAGCTCGAATACACAAGAGTCAGCGGAAGCAACAATATCTGAGTACAGACAAAAGTTAGACAAGTTTGCCTTAAGAAGGCCAGCACAAAAGCATCTACGATCGAAAAGGCAAGGCCTCCTGCCTGGGAACCTCCTAACTACTCCTGATCATCAGCGGTCTCCACGTAGTAGTAGGCACCGGCGGTGGCATCCGCCCTGGCTCCGGCATCCGGTTGCATCAACCGGAAAGAAGAAAGGGGAAAAGGGGAGCAAAGCAACCGTGAGTACTCATCCAAAGTACTCGCAAGCAAGGATCTACACTACATATGCAACATTATCAAAGAAAGGCTGTATATGTGGACTGGGCTGCAGAAATGCCAGAATAGAGAGAAGGCCTAGTCCTATCGAAGACTAGCATCTTCTGGAACCACCATCTTGCAGCAAACAGGAGGGAGTAGAATAGAATAAAGTAAAGTATTAGTAGTGTTATCAACCTCGACCAGAGATCCTTTCTCGACGCCCTGCGAGAAAGAAATCCCAAAGCCGTACTATCCAATTATCATCACAATTCATTACTCATCACCATCCAATTCTCATCACAAGTATCCAGTTCTAGTTGTATCGATCGGGATACAACTCCAAGTGTCCGTTACCGTAGGACAGGCTATCGATAGATGTTTTCTTCCCTGCAGGGGTGCACCAACTTACCCACCACGCTCGATTAACTCCGGCCGGACACACTTTCCTAGGTCATGCCCGCCTCGCCAAACAATACGCCGCAACCCGACCTAGGCTTAATAGAGAGGCCAAGACGCCGGACTAAACCTATGCCCTCAGGGTCATGGGCCATCTCCCGAACTCCTCGCATGTTGCGACGCGGCGGTGAGCAGACCTAGCTACCTCCTTCAACAAGGCAAAGGCGCTTGCGATCCAACCCGGCGCCACGCCACTCGGCCGACGCCTATTAAGCTTCGGTGATGCATACGATGCGTAACGCCCATACTATGCCCACGTGATGGTTAGTGCTATCGGGCGAGGCCCTTGGATCAAATATCCAAATCGTAGTGGATTAGGAACGCGCGGTAACAAGCAGAGACTCACGAAAGATGTGACCCCGGTTCCCCGTCTCGAGGGCTTGCGGCAAGGGCTAGGAATGCCCGGCCACCCCTCGTAATTATCTCGCGGGCACCCTCCAGGTCAACCCGACTCCACATCACTCGCAATTAAGCTCGCGCGGGCACCCTCGTGGTCAATTCGCCTTTCCAAGTAACATTGGTAAAGTCCAAGTATCCGTGTGTCCAAACATCAAGGGAAAACCGAGGAATCACCCCGATGAATTCCACTAGATGTAATCATCAAGGTGAACGTAAGAGGAATCACCCCGAGGTTCACACTTGAGGGATTGCACGACGTAGTCAGATCGGAAGTGGTTAAGGCGGAATCACCCTCGATGACCACGACCGAATAGCTACACCACAGGTTAACATCAGAAGTGTTGTAGAGGTCTCACCCTCGGCACTCAATAGTAACACTGCAGAGTCGAGCAACGAAGGGGCGTGATGTGACGTGAGGTGTCGGGTCCTTGTCTTCGATCCCATTGATCGGGTCTTCGATAATAAATGGGCAATCGAGTCAAGTGGGGGTCACCGATGGGTCTCTAACCAACCTATACTAAGCGCTTTAGGATAAGGTGTAGGTAACAATAGCAGGTTACAATAAACAAAGTGCTATGCTACTGAATAGGAGCAGACAATAACAGTAGCAAAATCTAATGCAAGCATGAGAGAATGGAATGGGCGATATCAGGATGATCAAAGGGGGGCTTGCACAGTTGCTCGGCAATGAGGGGTCGTCGGTGACGTAGTCGATCACAGGGCGACATCGGTCTCGGGGTCTCAGGAGAGAAGAGGGGAAGAAACAGTAAATATAAAGCAAACATAGCATCACAAAGCGTAACGTGGCAATATGTCAGGCCGGAGTGACCTAACGTATGGCTACACGATAAAGGTGAAGGGGGGGAAAACAACCGGGAATGTTTTCCCGGTTCCGGACATGTGTCAAACAGACGACCGGAGGGGGAATGTCCCATGTTCAGCATGCTAGGGGCATGTGACAGATGAACGGACTGCGTAATCGGATTCGTTGGATTTTTCTGAGCAACTTTCATATAGAAAACATTTTCATCGGAGTTATGATTTAATTACTATGCTTTTTGCAAGTTTAAAACATATTCTGGAATTATTTATATTAACATAAAAGGAATAATGACGTCAGCAGAGTGTCAGCATGACATCATCATGTCAACAGATTCTCCGACCGTCAAATCGACCAAAGGGTCCCATATGTCATGGATGATGGCTAACAGTTGGTTATCTTAATTAAACGTGGTTAATTAGCAGCTGGGCCCCACATGTCAGTGACTATTTAGTTTAACTCTTGATTTTAATTGGAAAAACATTTAGGTAAATTAATTTTGCGTGGGGCCTGCACGTCAGTGGCACTGGGCTGCCCAGTCAGCAGTTGAATGGGTCAACCCAGTCAACTGGGGCCGTGGGGCCCAAGTGAGCCAGGGGTGGGGCCCGGCCACCACCACGTCGCCGAGGGTAGCGTCTCGCCACGGCGACCTCCAGGACGGCGGCGCGGCTCGGCCTCGGTCAGAAAACGGTCACCGGGGACCGTTTGGACCATCACGAGCACCTACAGGTGCAGGGGGCGGCGCGCATCCAGCTGGGGCATCAGTGGGTTCGAGGGCTGGCCGGATTGGCGCCGGCGACGAACAGGGGCGGAGGCGGTGTTCGGGAGCGCATCGGGAAAAAGCCTACGGGCCGCCAAATCGGGCGCGGCTAGTCGCGTTCGAACGCGGCTATCAAGCCGCGTCGAGCGGTGGCACTGGCTCGAGCTGAGTTGGCCGGAGGCGGCCGCTACTACTACAACAGGCGGTGGCGGAGCTTGGGCCTTGACGGGGACGACTCTAGGGAGTACGGCGAGCGGCGCCGAGGGGCTCGTTGGCCTCCTAGGAAGCTCAGGAGCGCGGTGTGTGTCGCGGGTGCGAGCGGGGCTATCTGTGCCTACGGCGGCGACATGAACGGCGATAGCGACCTACGGGCATAGCGGCCACGGCGACTAGCAGAATCGCGGGAGAACCAGAGGTGAGGGGGGAAGGAAGTTGGGCTCACGGTGAGGTCGGAGCGTAGATCAATGGGCTTGGGGGAGGCCTGGGGCAGATAAATTGAAGCGGTGGAGATCCCGCGGTCGGAGGTTGAAGAAGGCAGAGGCGGACGATTCGGTCGAAGCTGACATGCCGAGCTCGAATGGCTAGTCAAGGGTTGACGCCAGAGGGCGTGTGGAGCTCCAGGACACACCGGAGAGGGACGGGGTCGACGGTGGCCACGGCTACGCCAGGGCCATGGCAAAGACGACGCTCGGTAAGGTGGAGAAGAGAGGGAGAGCGAGCGTGCGAGGGGATAGGGACTGGCGGAGATCTGGGAGGAGAGCGGGGTGAGTGGGAAGCTGACGAGGCCAGGAGGCTCGGCCTTATCCCCTCAGCGCGAGTAGCGGGGTGGCGAGACGGTCGGGCGGCGATCATGGGCACGCGCCTCGGCCGGGTGAACAGGGAAGGGACGACCATGGGGGAGTGGGCTGGGCTAACTCGTACCAATGGGCTACAAGTGCATGAGTAGCTAGGCCCTTTTCTATTTCTATTTTTTATTTACAGAGAGAAAGGGAATTATTTGGCCAACTATTTCACTTAGCAAAAAGTTGGGCGGTGTCCCATTAAATCCCTGGTGATCATAGACAGTGCCACAATTCTTTTGGAGACCAGAAGAATTTCATTTGGTACTTTTCAAAAATAGGATAGCATTTAAAAAATGCTGAACTGGTGCTGTTATAATTGCTAATGTTCATCTTTGCACCAAAGTGATGTTGTGTTCCTTAACAAATAATTTTTATGGAATTTTTGACAGATGATGAACATTTTTCCGACAACTTTTGATCAACTTCAAACTTCACTTGAATTCCAATTGACTAGAATTTCAAATGGGATATTGGACAAAGGAGATTAAGCACCATTTGGGTAATTGATTAGCTTAATCACAGAGGGTTACTGTAGCATGACACTGGGGGTGTTACAAAATGTTTCAGACTTATGTTTCATCAAGTAGATATATACCCATATCTGCTCAAATCATCTGTGAAGGTCAGAAAACAATGATACCCGCCGTGAGCCTCAACACTCATTGGACCATTTACATCGGTACGTATTATTTCCAACAAGTCAGTGGCTCACTCCATTGTTCCGGAGAACGGAGTCTTAGTCATCTTTCCCATGAGGCATGGTTCGCAAGCATCAAGTGATTCATAATCAAGTGATTCCAAAAGCCCATCAGCATGGAGTTTCTTCATGCGCTTTACACCAATATGACCTAAACGGCAAAGGCCACAAATAAGTTGCACTATCATTATTAACTTTGCGTCTTTTGACTTCAATATTATGAATATGTGTATCACTACAATCGAGATCCAACAAACCATTTTCATTGGGTGTATGACCATAGAAGGTTTTATTCATGTAAACAGAACAACAATTATTCTCTAATTTAAATGAATAATCGTATTGCAATAAACATGATCAAATCATATTCATGCTCAACGCAAACACCAAATAACATTTATTTAGGTTCAACACTAATCCTGAAAGTATAGGGAGTGTGCGATGATGATCATATCAATCTTGGAACTGCTTCCAACACACATCGTCACTTCACCCTTAACTAGTTTCTGTTCATTCTGCAACTCCCGTTTCGAGTTACTACCAACTGAACTAGTATCAAATACCGCGGGGTTGCTATAAACACTACTAGAGTACACATCAATAACATGTATATCAAATATACCTTTGTTCACTTTGCCATCCTTCTTATCCGCCAAATACTTGGGGCAGTTCCGCTTCCAGTGACTAGTCCTTTTGCTGTAGAAGCACTTAGTCTTAGGCTTAGGTCCAGACTTGGGCTTCTTCACTTGAGCAGCAACTTGCTTGCCGTTCTTATTGAAGTTCCCCTTCTTCCCTTTGCCCTTTTCTTGAAACTAGTGGTCTTGTTAACCATCAACACTTGATGCTTTTCTTGATTTCTACCTTCGTCGATTTCAGCATCACGAAGAGCTTGGGAATCATTTCCATTATCCCTTGCATATTATAGTTCATCACGAAGTTCTAGCAACTTGGTGATAGTGACTAGAGAACTCTATCAATTACTATCTTATCTGGAAGATTAACTCCCACTTGATTCAAGTGATTGTAGTACCTGCATAATCTGAGCACATGCTTCTTGTTTGAGCTATTCTCCTCCATCTTGTAGGCAAAGTAATGTCGAGGTTTCAGACTTCTCGACACGGGCATGAGTATGAAATACCAATTTCAACTCTTGGAACATCTTATATGCTCTGTGGTGTTCAAAACATTTTTGAAGTCTCGGTTCTAAGCCGTAAAGCATGGTGCACTAAACTATCAAGTAGTTATCATACCGAGCTTTTGTCAAAACGTTCAAAACTTCTGCATCTGCTCCTGCAATAGTTCTTTCACCTAGCGGTGCACCAAGGACATAATACTTCTGTGCAACAATGAGGATAATCCTCGGATCACGGAGCTAGTCCGCATCTTTGCTACTAACATCTTTCAACTTATTTTTCTCTAGGAACATATATGAAACATAGGGAAGCAACAATGCGAACTATTGATCTATAACATTATTTGCAAAATACTATCAGGACTAAGTTCATGATAAATTAAAGTTCAATTAATCATATTACTTAAGCACTCCCACTTAGATAGACATCCCTCTAATCATCTAAGTGATCACGTGATCCATATCAACTAAACCATGTCCGATCATCACGTGAGATGGAGTAGTTTTCAATGGTGAACATCACTATGTTGATCATATCTACTATATGATTCATGCGCGTCCTTTCGGTATCGGTGTTCCGAGTCCATTTATACAGATGCTAGGCTCGTCAAGTTTAACTCGAGTATTCGCGTGTGCAACTGTTTTGCACCCGTTGTATTTGAACGTAGAGCCTATCACACCCGATCATCACGTGGTGTCTCAGCACGAAGAACTTTCGCAATGGTGCATACTCAGGGAGAACACTTTTATCTTGAAATTTAGTGAAAGATCATCTTATAATGCTACCGTCAATCTAAGAAAAATAAGATGCATAAAAGATAAACATCACATGCAATCAAGAATATGTGACATGATATGGCCATCATCATCTTGTGCCTTTGATCTCCATCTCCAAAGCATCGTCATGATCTCCATCGTCACCGGCATGACACCATGATCTCCATCATCTTGATCTATAATTTTTGATTGCTCCATGCTATATTATCTACTGTTTTACACTATATTGGGCTTTATTGTCCACTTTTATATTACTTTTGGGACTAACCTATTAACCGGAGGCCCAGCCCAGAATTGTTGTTTTTGCCTATTTCGTTGTTTCAAGAAACGGAATATCAAACGGAGTCCAAACGGAATGAAACCTTCGGGAACGTGATTTTCTCATCGATAAGACCCAGGAGACTTGGACCTCCGTCAAGAAAGCCACGAGGCGGGCGATTTAGGGTGGAGGGCGCCTCTAGGGCGCACTCCCCTACCTCGGGGCCCCTCGAGGCTCCACCGACGCATTTCTTCCTCCTATATATACCTACGCACTTCAACAGATCGATATGGAGCCAAAACCTAATTCCACCGCCGCAACTTTCTCAGATCACGAGATCCCATCTTGGGGCCTATTCCAGAGCTCACGGAAGGATTCCACCACGGAGGGCTTCTACATCAACATCATAGCCTCCGATGAAGTGTAAGTAGTTTACCTCAGACCTTCGGGTCCATAGTTAGTAGCTAGATGGCTTCTTCTCTCTTTTTGGATCTCAATACAATGTTCTCCCCCTCTCTCTTGGAGATCTATTCGATGTAATCTTCCTTTTGCGATGTGTTTGTTAAGATCGATGAATTGTGGGTTTATGATCAAGATTATCTATGAGCAATATTTGAATCTTCTCTGAATTCTTTTATGTATGATTGAGTTATCTTTGCAAGTCTCTTCGAATGATCCGTTTGGTTTGGCCAACTAGATTGGTAGTTCTTGCAATGGGAGAAGTGTTTAGCTTTGGGTTCAATCTTGCGGTGTCCTTACCAAAGGATGTAAAGGGTTGCAAGGCACGTATTGTATTGTTTCCATCGAGGATAACAAGATGGGGTATTTATCATATTGCATGAATTTATTCCTCTACATCATGTCATCTTGCTTAAGGCATTACTCTGTTTTCATTAACTTAATACTCTAGATGCATCTTTGGATAGCGGTCGATGAGTGGAGTAATAGTAGTAGATGCGGTGAGAGTCGGTCTACTTGTCTCGGACGTGATGCCTATATACATGATCATACCTAGATACTCTCATAACTATGCTCAATTCTCACAATTGCTCAACAAAGAATTGCTCACCCACCGTAAAATATCTATGCTCTTGAGAGAAGCCACTAGTGAAATATATGGCCCCCTGGTCTATTTCCATCATATTAATCTTCCTATGCTTTAT
This sequence comes from Aegilops bicornis, assembly GCA_021605145.1. Classification (NCBI taxonomy): domain Eukaryota; kingdom Viridiplantae; phylum Streptophyta; class Magnoliopsida; order Poales; family Poaceae; genus Aegilops; species Aegilops bicornis. The sequence goes on from CM038673.1 coordinate 152,834,201, forward strand.
TATTGCTTTTCTCTTTACTTTGCTTTTTATTTTACTTTGCATCTTTATACCAAAAATACCAAAAATACCAAAAATATTATCTATCATCTCTATCAGATCTCACTCTCGTAAGTGACCGTGTAGGGATTGACAACCCCTATTCGCGTTGGTTGCGAGGAGTTATTTGCTTTGTGTAGGTACGAGGGACTTGTGCATGGCCTCTACTGGATTGATACCTTGGTTCTCAAAAACCGAGGGAAATACTTACGCTACTCTGCTGCATCATCCTCTCCTCTTCGGGGAAAACCAACGCAAGCTCAAGACGTAGCAAGAAGGATTTCTGGCGCCGTTGCCGGGGAGTCTAAGAAAAGTCAACATACCAAGTACCCATCACAATCCCTTGTCTCTCGCATTACATTATTTGCCATTTGCCTCTCGCTTTCCTCTCCCCCACTTCACCCTTGCTGTTTTATTCGCCTCTCTTGTCGCTTGCCTTGATGTCTTACTTGGCCTGCTTTGCTCATTTGGTTGAAATAGTTGAGTATTTATTCCTAAACGAAGAAGCTAATATCTATGGATCCTCATCCGCTTGCCAATCTTTTTAAGATATCCAATTATGATGAACCAATTCCTAGTGATTTGGATGCACTAGATTATCTTTATAAGGTTTTGCCTGAAATCCGTGAAGTCACTCACGATAGATCTTTGAATAAAAGCATGATTGCAATTATTTTATTATGAATTATTTTGATGTCAATTGTACTAATAAGATGCAAAACCCTAAGCTTGGGGATGCTAGTTTTGCTATGTCTACTACTTGTTGCAACGATCATGATTGGGGTGATTCTTCTTATGATCTTGAAAATTTATTTAAGCCCCATGATGAATATGAAATTGATAATATTGTTTGCAATAATATTGAAAGTGGGTTTGGAAGAGTGTCAACTTTAGACCCCACATATTTGGATAATGTTCAATCTTATGAAATTTTTGATAAAAGTGGGCTTGGAGAAATCATGACTTTAGTTAATGATAATCCCACTATTTTGGAAGAGTGTCAACTTCGCATGCATGTGGATCATGTTGAGAATATTTTATGTGATAGCTATATTGTTGAATTTTCTTATGATCCTACATGTAATTATTATGAGAGAGGAAAATATGGTTATAGAAATTTTCATGTTACTAAATTACCTCTCGTTATGTTGAGATTGCTATTGTTCTTTTCCGCTTCCTTGCATATGCTAGTTTTTGCTTGCTATGATAATTTGTTTTTCTATAAGATGACTATGCATAGGAAGTATGTTATACTTAGATGTGTTTCCCTCGTGTTTTATGATGCTCTCTTTATGCTTCAATTCTTGTCTTTCATGTGAGCATCATTAAAATTATCAATGCCTAGCTAAAAGGTTTTAAAGAAAAAACGCTTGTTGGGAGATAACCCAATATTTTTCCTTGCTGCTTAGTAATAAATAATCCATCTACCTTATGTTTAGATATGGTTTTATGTTTTAATTAGTGTTTATGCCAAGTTAAACATATAGGATCTTCTTGGATAATAGTTATTTGATCTTGCTGTAATTTCCAGAAACTTTTGGTTCACGAAAACAATTGTTAAAAATCACCAGAACATGATAAAATAGTGATTCCAATTGCTGCTGATCAATAAAAAAAATTCCTAGGTCTTCCTATTTTAGATGAATTTTTGGAGTTCCAGAAGTTTGCATTAGTTACAGATTACTACAGACTGTTCTGTTTTTGACAGATTCTGTTTTTCGTGTGTTGTTTGCTTATTTTGATGAATCTATGGCTAGTAAAATAGTTTATGATCCATAGATAAGTTGGAATACAGTACGTTTAACACCAATCTATAATACCTAAATAGTTTATCCCCACTATCTTATTTCTCTTGACATGCAGCCTATCCACATCAGCAGCCTAGCCACATAAGCACTCAATTACAGGCTTACAGGTGGGGCCAATCCCAAATTGACCAGTGTAGACCAGAGATTAGAACGCCACATCAGCTTCTGTTACCAGCTCACAGGATGGTGGTCCACACGCGCACTAGCGTACAGACGGATGTCTCTTGCTCGGTCGCTCGATTTGGCCCACCCATCTCATGCATTCTCATTGGAAAAAAACATCATTAGCAGTTAAAAAAAGGCCGTCGGGGTTGTCTCTCTGGTGTGAGCCAACCCAGTTTTTCTCCCCAAAAGGACCAACCTTTCCTGGATCCATCTTTTCCCCCAATATTTTCCCACACCGGCGGTCAGAGCGGAAGGAAATGTTGCTCTGCTCCGGCCCTCTTCACGCTGCTGGCCTTCCCACACTGGTGATCACTGATCAGAGCCAGAAGTTCTCCCTCACGTCCTTGCGCTGTTGTGGGCCGTACTAGCTCCGGCGGCCTCGGACGGATCGGACACGGCCATCCCCGGTTCGACCCACCTCGGAAAGAGAAGCTCACTGGCCTCCCCCATCCGAAAGGTCCATTCATCTATCAGAATACAAACGATCTCGCTCTCCCGGTCTCCCCGCATCCCCGTCTCTTAACTACTCCAGTTTCATCCCTTCCCCTTCTCTTGCCCCTCCACTTGAGATCTACTTAAAAACAAAGCTCGACCTGTTTTTCAACTTACCCAACCATAAAGTTTGTCCACACCGTCCGCCCGTCCGTCGCCAAATAGGATCGAAGCAATGACAACGGGATCAGACCCGTTGTACCTGAGTTGTACATCACTATCTGTCGTCTCCTAGATAGTCGGTCGTTTCTACCTCTCCACGCAATTGGAAACGAACCAATAGGCCAGTTTCAATCTGTTCAACGAGGCAACCAAGCAGGCAACTTCCTACGGTATCCTTCCGCTCAGATAATGTCATCCACCCACACCAGGCCAACCAACCCTATGAATTCTACTCCCACATGTACTTCGCGGATATTCTCTTGCACTATCAGAACTAACTGTGTTATTTGTTAGTAGGTTTTTATGGAAATGGAGGTACTGATGCAGCATCCTACATGAAAAAAACATGCCATGAGGTTGTTATTTGAGGTTTCACTGTTCCTAGAAGCAGTACAAGATGTTTTTCTTCTTCTGAATCTGTCAAAAACTCAATCAGCAAAGCTTTCTTAAGTACTGACCTTGCACTTGCAGATGATTTAGTCATCAGTCGATCGTAGGGAATCACAACTCTTACAGCTTTGATCTTGGAAAGGTATGATGACCATGCAGTCAAAACTCCTACAGACACATTCTAATTTGTGATACAATATGATTGTATTTGCATATACATTCAGACATTTATTTTTGTTCTTATCTCGCAGGCAGTTGTTGGTTGCAAATGCTGGGGATTACCAAGCAGTTCTATGTAGGAAAAGGCCTGGCTACAGAGATGTGGCGTGATCACAATCCAACATATGAATCAAAGATCATGCTCTTTCACATGGACATAAGGTAGTATATATTTTTTTTGCTTACATAGTGTTTGATTGCTAGATGTCTTTGCTTTTAACATGCTTTTCCAACAATTCCTGATGTGTAATATAATGGCATGCATGATGCGTAGCAAGACATAATTTTGTTTCCTTCACAAATAATCCTTTCCACTTTACTGCATTTGTTGCCGCTTACTATGTGTACGCGGTGTCATTTCTTTCCTCTTTTAATTTGGAACCATGCTTTTCTGACAGTATGAAATATTGCAATTTACTCCATTGAAGAGGGTATTGTACAATTTATCTTCATATAAGAGCTGCAGCTTAAAGCCATCTGTTGGTGTGGCTTTGCACTGTTTATGATAGATATGGAGGCATCGGAATTCAAAATATGCACATCCTTAAACATGTTATGATTTTTACCTACAATTTTCTTTGCGACGCACAAATAATGAAAGGTTATTAATTGATTCAAGAAATGATTTACTGCTGTGGCAGTAAGTTATTTCATGCAGTACATATTTTGTGCTTGCCTTTTCTCTGTTAATTGTTGACAAACTGTTGTAATATATATATTGATTTTGCATTTGTATACATTTTTGCATGCTGAATACTCCGCATTTAGATTTGAAGAGGGTATACAAAATTACTATTTCACCCATCTATTTGGTGACCTTTCATCTATGTGATCCTGTACTTTTTGCTTTCTTCATGCATTGGCAAGATGCAACATGTTCAATACATACACTTCATCCTCTGGTGCCTTTTCTTACACATATTTACTATTAGAATAATGTTGCAACAGAGATCAATATATATGCTGGATTTTTGCTTAATGGTCGTCTTTGAATTTTGAATGGTTTCTTTCCTACCAATCTAACCAAATTTGACCAAAATGTATTTCAACCAAATCCCGCCGCAACGCGCGGGGTATCATATAGTATAAATAAAGAATGAGTTCATTACAGTACCTTGAAGTGGTCTTTTGTTTTCTTTCGCTAACGGAGCTTACGAGATTTCTGTTGAGTTTTGTGTTGTGAAGTTTTCAAGTTTTGGGTGAAATCTTTTGATGGATTATGGAACAAGGAGTGGCAAGAGCCTAAGCTTGGGGATGACCATGGCACCCCAAGATAATCCAAGGACACCAAAAGTCAAAGCTTGGGGATGCCGGAAGGCATCCCCTCTTTCGGCCCACTTCCATCGGTAACTTTACTTGGAGCTATATTTTTATTCACCACATGATATGTGTTTTGCTTGGAGCGTCTTGTATTATTTGCGTCTTTGCTTGTTAGTTTACCACAATCATCCTTGCTGTACACACCTTTTGAGAGAGCCATACATGAATTGGAATTTTTTAGAATACTCTATGTGCTTCACTTATATCTTTTGAGCTTGATAGTTTTGCTCTGTGTGCTTCACTTATATCTTTTGAGCTTGATAGTTTTGCTCTAGTACTTCACTTATATCTTTTAGAGCACGGTGGTGGATTTGTTTTAAAGAAACTATTGATCTCTCATGCTTCACTTAGATTATTTTGAGAGTCTTAAATAGCATGGTAATTTGCTTAATAATAATATGCTTGGTATTCAAGATTTGTAAAACTTTCTTTTGAGTGCGTTGAATACTAAGAAAAGTTTGATGCTTGATAATTGTTTTGAGATATGGAGGTAGTAATATTAGAGTCATGCTAGTTGAGTAGTTGTGAATTTGATGAATACTTGTGTTAAAGTTTGTGATTCCCGTAGCATGCACGTATGGTGAACCGTTATGTGATGAAGTCGGAGCATGATTTATTTATTGATTGTCTTCCTTATGAGTGGCGGTCGGGAACGAGCGATGGTCTTTTCCTACCAATCTATCCCCCTAGGAGCATGCACGTAATACTTTGCTTTGATAACTTGTAGATTTTTGCAATAAGTATATGAGTTCTTTATGAATAATGTTGAGTCCATGGATTATACGCACTTTTCTCACCCTTCCACCATTGCTAGCCTTTCTAATACCACGCATTTTTCGCCGGTATCATACATCCACCATATACCTTCCTCAAAAGAGCCACCATACCTACCTATCATGGCATTTCCATAGCCACTCCGAGATATATTGCCATGCAACTTTCCACCGTTCTGTTTATTATGACACGCTCCATCATTGTCATATTGCTTAGCATGATCATGTAGTTGACATCGTATTTGTGGAAAAGCCACCGTTCATAATTCTTTCATACATGTCACTTATGAATTATTGCATATCCCGGTACATCACGGAGGCATACACATAGAGTCATATTTTGTTCTAAGTATCGAGTTGTAATTGTTGAGTTGTAAGAAAAATAAAAGTGTGATGATCATCATTTTAGAGCATTGTCCCAAGTGAGAAAAGGATGATGGAGACTATGATTCCCCCATAAGTCGGGATGAGACTCCGGACGAAAAAAGAAGAAGAGAAAAGAGGCCAAAAAAAAGAGAAAAGGCCCAATAAAAAAATAATGAGAGAAAAAGAGAGAAGGGACAATGTTACTATCCTTTTACCACACTTGTGGTTCAAAGTAGCACCATGATCTTCATAATAGAGAGTCTCTCGTTTAGTCACTTTCATATACTAGTGGGAATTTTTCATTATAGAACTTGGCTTGTATATTCCAATGATGGGCTTCCTCAAATTGCCTTAGGTCTTCGTGAGCAAGCGAGTTGGATCCACATCCACTTAGTTTCATTTGTTGAGCTTTCATATACTTATAGCTCTAGTGCATCCGTTGCATGGCAATCCCTACTCACTCACATTGATATCTATTGATGGGCATCTCCATAGCCCGTTGATATGCCTAGTTGATGTGAGACTATCTTCCCTCTTTTTTTCTTCTCCACAACCACCATTCTATTCCAAATATAGTGCTATATCCATCGCTCACGCTCATGTATTGCGTGAAGATTGAAAAAGTTTTGAAAATGTCAAAAGTATGAAACAATTGCTTGGCTTGTCATCGGGGTTGTGCATGATTTAAATATTTTGTGTGGTGAAGATAGACCATAGCCAGACTATATGATTTTGTAGGGATAACTTTCTTTGGCCATGTTATTTTGAAAATACATGATTGCTTTGTTAGTATGCTTGAAGTATTATTATTTTTATGTGAATATGAACTTTTGTCTTGAATCTTTTGGATCTGAATATTCATACCACAATTAAGAAGAATTACATTGAAATTATGCCAAGTAGCACTCCGCATCAAAAAATCTTTTTTATCATTTACCTACTCGAGGACGAAAGGTGAATTAAGCTTAGGGATGCCCGATACGTCTCCAACGTATCTATAATTTTTGATTGCTCCATGCTATATTATCTATTGTTTTGGACTATATTGGGCTTTATTTTCCACTTTTATATTACTTTTGGGACTAACCTATTAACTGCAGGCCCAGCCCGTAATTGTTGTTTTTGCCTATTTCGGTGTTTCAAGAAACGAAATATCAAACGGAGTCCAAACGGAATGAAACCTTCGGGAACATGATTTTCTCATCAGATAAGACCCAGGAGACTTGGACCCTCCGTCAAGAAAGCCACGAGGCGGCCACGAGGGTGGAGGGCGTGCCCCCTACCTCGTGGGCCCCTCGAGGCTCCACCGATGTACTTCTTCCTCCTATATATACCTATGTACCCCCAACAGATCAGATACGGAGCGAAAAACCTAATTCCACCGCCGCAACTTTCTGTATCCACGAGACCCCATCTTGGGGCCTGTTTTGGAGCTCCGCCGGAAGGGGATTCCACCACGGAGGGCTTCTACATCAACATCATAGCCTCTTCGATGAAGTGTGAGTAGTTTACCTTAGACCTTCGGGTCCATAGTTAGTAGCTAGATGGCTTCTTCTCTCTTTTTGGATCTCAATACAATGTTCTCCCCCTCTCTCGTGGAGATCTATTCGATGTAATCTTCCTTTTGCGGTGTGTTTGTTGAGACCGATGAATTGTGGGTTTATGATCAAGATTATCTATGAGCAATATTTGAATCTTCTCTGAATTCTTTTATGTATGATTGAGTTATCTTTGCAAGTCTCTTGAATTATCCGCTTTGGTTTGGTCAACTAGATTGGTAGTTCTTGCAATGGGAGAAGTGTTTAGCTTTGGGTTCAATCTTGCGGTGTCCTTACCCAAAGGATGTAAAGGGTTGCAAGGCACGTATTGTATTGTTGCCATCGAGGATAACAAGATGGGGTATTTATCATATTGCATGAATTTATTCCTGTACATCATGTCATCTTGCTTAAGGCGTTACTCATTTTCATTAACTTAATACTCTAGATGCATCTTTGGATAGCGGTCGATGAGTGGAGTAATAGTAGTAGATGCAAAAGGTGAGTCGGTCTACTTGTCTCGGACGTGATGCCTATATACATGATCATACCTAGATACTCTCATAACTATGCTCAATTCTCACAATTGCTCAACATGAATTGCTCACCCACCGTAAAATATCTATGCTCTTGAGAGAAGCCACTAGTGAAATCTATGGGCCCCGGGTCTATTTCCATCATATTAATCTTCCTATGCTTTATTATTGCTTTGCTCTTTACTTTGCTTTTTATTTTACTTTGCATCTTTATACCAAAAATATTATCTATCATCTCTATCAGATCTCACTCTCGTAAGTGACCGTGAAGGGATTGACAACCCCTATTCGCGTTGGTTGCGAGGAGCTATTTGTTTTGTGTAGGTACGAGGGACTTGTGCGTGGCCTCCTACTGGATTGATACCTTGGTTCTCAAAAACTGAGGGAAATACTTACGCTACTCTGCTGCATCATCCTCTCCTCTTCGGGGAAAACCAACGCAAGCTCAAGACGTAGCATGTCGTCACATGATCGTCTCACCAACTATTGCTCTTGCAACTATTGCTATCGCATAACGATAAAGTAAAGCAATTATTTGGTGCTTGCATATTATGCAATAAATAGACAACCATAAGGCTTCTACCAGTTGCCGATAACTTCAACAAAACATGATCATCTCATACAACAACTTATATCTCATCACGTCTTGACCATATCACATCACAACATGCCCTGCAAAAACAAGTTAGACGTCCTCTACTTTGTTGGCAAGTTTTACATGGCTGCTATGGGCTGAGCAAGAACCGTTCTTACCTACGCATCAAAACCACAACGATAGTTCGTCAAGTTAGTCTTGTTTTAACCTTCTCAAGGACCGTGCGTAGCCACACTTGGTTTAACTAAAGTTGGAGAAACTGACACCCGCTAGCCACCTGTTTGCAAAGCACGGTGGTAAAACCAGTCTCGCGTAAGCGTATGCGTAATGTCGGTCCGGGCCGCTTCATCCAACAATACAGCCAAACCAAAGTATGACATGCTGGTAAGCAGTATGACTTGTATCGCCCACAACTCACTTGTGTTCTACTCATGCATATAACATCTACGCATAAAACCAGGGTCGGATGCCACTGTTGGGAAACGTAGTAATTTCAAAAAAAATCCTACGCACATGCAAGATCATGGCGATGAATAGCAACGAGAGGGGAGAATGTTGTTTACGTACACTCATAGACCGAAAGCAGAAGCGTTAGCACAACGCGGTTGATGTAGTCGTACGTCTTCACGATTCGACTGATCCAAGTATCGAACGCACGACACCTCCGAGTTCAGCACACATTCAGCTCGATGACGTCCCATGAACTACGGTCCAGCTGAGCTTCGAGGGAGAGTTTCATCAGCACGACAGCATGATGACGGTGATTATGATGCTACCGACGTAGGGCTTCGCCTAAGCACCGCTACGATATGATCGAGGTGGATTATGGTGGAGGGGGGCACCGCACACGGCTAAGAGATCAAGAGATCAATTGTTGTGTCTAGAGGTGCCCCCCTGACCCCGTATATAAAGGAGCAAGGGGCTGAGGCAGCCGGCCAGGAGGAGGGCGCGCCAAGGGGGGAGTCCTACTCCCACCGGGAGTAGGACTCCTCCTTTTCCTTGTTGGAGTAGGAGAGGGAAGGGAGAAGGAGAAAGAAGGAAGGGGCGCCTCCCTAGTCCAATTCGGACCAGTCCATGGGGAGGTGCGGCCACCCTTGGGGCCTTTCTCTCCTTTCCCATATGGCCCATTAAGGCCCAATACGAATTCCTCAGAACTCTCCCAGATTCAAAAATACCCGAATCACTCGGAACCTTTCCGATGTCCGAATATAATCGTCCAATATATCGATCTTTACGTCTCGGCCATTTCGAGACTCCATGTCATGTCCCTGATCTCATCCGGGACTCCAAACTACCTTTGGTACATCAAAACACAAAAACTCATAATACAATCGTCACCGAAACTTTAAGCGTGCGGACCCTACGGGTTCGAGAACTATGTAGACATGATCGAGACATGTCTCCGATCAATAACCAATAGCGGAACCTGGATGCTCATATTAGCTCCTACATATTCTACGAAGATCTTTATCGGTCAAACCGCTTAACAACATACATTGTTCCCTTTGACATCGGTATGTTACTTGCCCAAGATTCGATCGTCGGTGTCTCAATACCTAGTTCAATCTCGTTACCGGAAAGTCTCTTTACTCGTTCTGTAATACATCATCCTGAAACTAACTCATTAGTTACAATGCTTGCAAGGCTTATAGTAATGTGCATTACCGAGTGAGCCCAGAGATACCTCTCCAACAATGGAGTGACAAATCCTAATCTCGAAATACGCCAACCCAACAAGTACTATCGGAGGCACCTGTAGAGCACCTTTATAATCACCCTGTTACGTTGTGACGTTTGGTAGCACACAAAGTGTTCCTGCTGTAAACGGGAGTTGCATAATCTCATAGTCATAGGAACATGTATAATTCATGAAGAAAGCAATAGCAACATACTAAACGATCAAGTGCTAAGCTAACGGAATGGGTCAAGTCAATCACATCATTCTCTAATGATTTGGTCCCGTTAATCAAATGACAACTCATGTCTATGGCTAGGAAACTTAACCATCTTTGATTCAACGAGCTAGTCAAGTAGAGGCATACTAGTGACAGATTGTTTTGTCTATGTATTCACACATGTATCAAGTTTCCGGTTAATACAATTCTAGCATGAATAATAAACATTTATCATGAAATAAGGAAATAAATAATAACTTTATTATTGCCTCTAGGGAATATTTCCTTCAGTCTCCCACGTGCACTAGAGTCAATAATCTAGTTCACATCGCCATGTGATTTAACATGAATAGTTCACATCTTTATGTGGTTAACACCCATAGTTCACATCGATATGTGACCAACACCCAAAGGGTTTACTAGAGTCAGTAATCTAGTTCACATCGCTATGTGATTAACACCCAAAGAGTACTAAGGTGTGATCATGTTTTGCTTGTGAGATAATTTTAGTCAATGGGTGCATCACATTCAGATCCGTAAGTATTTTGCAAATTTCTATGTCAACAAAGGTTCGCACGGAGCTACTCTAGCTAATTGCTCCCACTTTCAATATGTATCCAGATTGAGACTTAGAGTCATCTAGATCAGTGTCAAAACTTGCATCGACGTAACCATTTACGACGAACCTTTTGTCATCTCCATAATCGAGGAACATATCCTTATTCCACTAAGGATAATTTTGACCGTTGTCTAGTGATCTACTTCTAGATCACTATTGTACTCCCTTGCCAAACTCAGTGTAGGGTACACAATAGGTCTGGTACACAGCATGGCATACTTTATAGAACCTATGGCTGAGGCATAGGGAATGACTTTCATTCTCTCTCTATTTTCTGCCGTGGTCGGGCTTTGAGTCTTACTCATTTTCACACCTTGTAACACAGGTAAGAACTCTTTCTTTGAATGTTCTATTTTGAACCACTTCAAAATCTTGTCAACGTATGTACTCATTGAAAAAACTTATCAAGCGTCTTGATCTATCTCTATAGATCTTGATGCTCAATATGTAAGTAGCTTCACCGAGGTTTTTCTTTGAAAAAACTCCTTTCAAATACTCCTTTATGCTTTCCAGAAAATTTTACATCATTTCTGATCAATAATATGTCATTCACATATACTTATCAGAAAAGTTGTAGTGCTCCCACTCACTTTCTGGTAAATACATGCTTCACCTAAAGTCTATATAAAACTATATGCTTTGATCACACTATCAAAACATACATTCCAACTCCGAGATGCCTGCACCAGTCCATAGATGGATCGCTGGAGCTTGCACATTTTGTTAGCACCTTTAGGATCGACAAAACCTTCTGGTTGCATCTTATACAACTCTTCTTTTAAGAAATCCATTAAGGAATGTAGTTTTGACATCCATTTGCCAGATTTCAAATAATGTAGCAATTTGCTAACATGATTTGGACAGACTTAAGCATTGATACGAGTGAGAAAATCTCATCGTAGTCAACACCTTGAACTTTGTCAAAATCTTTTTCGACAAGTCTAGCTTTGTAGATAGTAACACTACTATCAGTGTCTGTCTTCCTCTTGAAGATCCATTTATTTTCTATGGCTTGCTGATCATCGGGCAAGTCAACCAAAGTCCACACTTTGTTCTCATACATGGATCTCATCTCAGATTTCATGGCCTCAAGCCATTTCGCGGAATCTAGGCTCATCATCGCTTCCTCATAGTTCGTAGGTTCGTCATGGTCAAGTAACATGACCTCCAGAACAGGATTACCGTACCACTCTGGTGCGGATCTCACTCTGGTTGACCTACGAGGTTCGGTAGTAACTTGATCTGAAGTTACGTGATCATCATCATTAGCTTCCTCACTAATTGGTGTAGGAGTAACAGGAACAGATTTCTTTGATGAACTACTTTCCAATAAGGGAGCAGGTACAGTTACCTCATCAAGTTCTACTTTCCTCCCACTCACTTCTTTTGAGAGAAACTCCTTCTCTAGAAAGGATCCATTCTTAGCAACGAATGTCTTGCCTTCGGATCTGTGATAGAAGGTGTACCCAACTGTCTCCTTTGGGTATCCTATGAAGACACATTTCTCCGATTTGGGTTTGAGCTTATCAGGATGAAACTTTTCACATAAGCATCGCAACCCCAAACTTTAAGAAATGACGACTTTGGTTTCTTGCCAAACCACAGTTCATAAGGCGTTGTCTCAATGGATTTAGATGGTGCCCTTTTTAACGTGAATGCAGTTGTCTCTAATGCATAACCCCAAAACAATAGTGCGGTAAGAAACATCATAGATTGTACTATATCCAACAAAGTACGGTTATGACGTTCGGACACACCATTATGCTATGGTGTTCTAGGTGGCATGAGTTTGTGAAACTAATCCATATTGTTTTAATTGAAGGCCAAACTCATAACTCAAATATTTGTCTCTACGATCAGATCGTAGAAACTTTATTTTCTTGTTATGATGATTCTCTACTTCACTCTAAAATTCTTTGAACTTTTCAAATGTTTCAGACTTATGTTTCATCAAGTAGATATATACCCGTATCTGCTCAAATCATCTGTGAAGGTCAGAAAACAATGATACCCGCCATGAGCCTCAACACTCATTGGACCGTTTACATCGGTATGTATTATTTCCAACAAGTCAGTGGCTCGCTCCATTGTTCCGGAGAATGGAGTCTTAGTCATCTTGCCCATGAGGCATGGTTCGCAAGCATCAAGTGATTCATAATCAAGTGATTCCAAAAGCCCATCAGCATGGAGTTTCTTCATGCCCTTTACACAAATATGACCTAAACGGCAAAGTGCCACAAATAAGTTGCACTATCATTATTAACTGCGTCTTTTGACTTCAATATTATGAATATGTGTATCACTACAAACGAGATCCAACAAACCATTTTCATTGGGTGTATGACCATAGAAGGTTTTATTCATGTAAACAGAACAACAATTATTCTCTAATTTAAATGAATAACCGTATTGCAATAAACATGATCAAATCATATTCATGCTCAACGCAAACACCAAATAACATTTATTTAGGTTCAACACTAATCACGAAAGTATAGGTAGTGTGCGATGATGATCATATCAATCTTGCAACCATTTCCAACACACATCGTCACTTCACCCTTAACTAGTTTACATTCATTATGCAACTCCCGTTTCGAGTTACTACCAACTAAACTAGTATCAAATACCGCGGGGTTGCTATAAACACTACTAAAGTACACATCAATAACATGTATATCAAATATACCTTTGTTCACTTTGCCATCCTTCTTATCCGCCAAATACTTGGGGCAGTTCCGCTTCCAGTGACTAGTCCTTTTGCTGTAGAAGCACTTAGTCTCAGGCTTAGGTCCAGACTTGGGCTTCTTCACTTGAGCAGCAACTTGCTTGCCGTTCTTCTTGAAGTTCCTCTTCTTCCCATTGCCCTTTTCTTGAAACTAGTGGTCTTGTTAACCATCAACACTTGATGCTTTTCTTGATTTCTACCTTCACGATTTCAAAGCATCACGAAGAGCTTGGGAATCGCTTTCATTATCCCTTGCATATTATAGTTCATCACAAAGTTCTAGCAGCTTGGTGATAGTGACTAGAGAACTCTGTCAATCACTATCTTATCTGGAAGATTAACTCCCACTTGATTCAAGTGATTGTAGTACTCAGACAATCTGAGCACATGCTTACTATTTGAGCTATTCTCCTGCATCTTGTAGGCAAAGTAATGTCAGAGGTTTCGTACCTCTCGACACGGGCATGAGTATGAAATACCAATTTCAACTCTAGGAACATCTTATATGCTCCGTGGCATTCAAAACATTTTTGAAGTCTCGGTTCTAAGCCGTAAAGCATGGTGCACTAAACTATCAAGTAGTTATCATACCGAGCTTTTGTCAAAATGTTCAAAACGCCCCAGATCCGCTTCCCGCAATAGTTTACATCACTGGCGGTGCATCAAGGACATAATACTTCTGTGCAGCAATGAGGATAATCCTCGGATCACGGAGCTAGTCCGCATCTTTGCTACTAACATCTTTAAACTTAGTTTTCTCTAGGAACATATATAAAACATAGGGAAGCAACAACGCGAACTATTGATCTATAACATTATTTGCAAAATACTATCAGGACTAAGTTCATGATAAATTAAAGTTCAATTAATATTACTTAAGAACTCCCACTTAGATAGACATCCCTCTAATCATCTAAGTGATCACGTGATCCATATCAACTAAACCATGTCCGATCATCACGTGAGATGGAGTAGTTTTCAATGGTGAACATCACTATGTTGATCATATCTACTATATGATTCACGCTCGACCTTGTGGTATCAGTGTTCCGAGGCCTTATCTGCATATGCTAGGCTCGTCAAGTTTAACCTGAGTATTCCGCGTGTGCAACTATTTTGCACCCGTTGTATATGAACGTAGAGCCTATCACACCCGATGATCACATGGTGTCTCAGCACGAAGAACTTTCGCAACGGTGCATACTCAGGGAGAACACTTTTATCTTGAAATTTAGTGAGAGATCATCTTATAATGCTACCGTCAATCTAAGCAAAATAAGATGCATAAAAGATAAACATCACATGCAATCAAGAATATGTGACATGATATGGCCATCATCATCTTGTGCCTTTGATCTCCATCTCCAAAGCACCGTCATGATCTCCATCGTCACCGGAATGACACCATGATCTCCATCATCTTGATCTATATCAATGTGTCGTCACATGATCGTCTCGCCAACTATTGCTCTTGCAACTATTGCTATCGCATAGCGATAAAGTAAAGCAATTATTTGGCGCTTGCAAATGTTATGCAATAAAAAGACAACCATAAAGCTTCTGCCAGTTGCCGATAACTTCAACAAAACATTATCATCTCATACAACAACTTATATGTCATCACGTCTTGACCATATCACATCACAACATGCCCTGCAAAAACAAGTTAGATGTCCTCTACTTTGTTGTTGCAAGTTTTACGTGGCTGATACGGGCTGAGCAAGAACCGCTCTTACCTACGCATCAAAACCACAACGATAGTTCGTCAAGTTAGTGTTGTTTTAACCTTCTCAAGGACCGGGCGTAGCCACACTTGGTTTAACTAAAGTTGGAGAAACTGACACCCGCTAGTCACCTGTGTGCAGCGGTAAAACCAGTCTCGTGCAAGCGTACGCGTAATCTCGGTCCGGGCCGCTTCATCCAACAATACCGCCAAACCAAAGTATGACATGCTGGTAAGCAGTATGACTTGTATCGCCCACAACTCACTTGTGTTCTACTCGTGCATATAACATCTACACATAAAACCAGGCTCGGATGCCACTGTTGTGAAACGTAGTAATTTCAAAAAAATTCCTACGCACACACAAGATCATGGTGATGCATAGCAACGAGAGGGAGAATGTTGTCTACGTACTCTCATAGACCGAAAGCGGAAGCATTAGCACAACGTGGTTGATGTAGTCATACATCTTCACGATCCGACCGATCCAAGTACCGAACGCACGGCACCTCCGAGTTCAGCACACGTTTAGCTCGATGACGTCCCACGAACTCCGATCCAGCAGAGCTTCGAGGGAGAGTTTCGTCAGCACGACGGCGTGATGACGGTGATGATGATGCTACTGACGCAGGGCTTCGCCTAAGCACCGCTACGATATGATCGAGGTGGATTATGGTGGAGGGGGGCACCGCACACGGCTAAGAGATCAATTGATCAATTGTTGTGTCTAGAGGTGCCCCCTGCCCCCGTATATAAAGGAGCAAGGGGGGAGAGGCGGCCGACCAAGGAGGGCCCGCCAAGGGGGGAGTCCTACTCCCATCGGGAGTAGGACTCCTCCTTTCCTTGTTGGAGTAGGAGAAGGGGGAGAAGGAGAAAGAAGGAAGCCCCCCCCTCCCTAGTCCAATTCGGACCAGTCCATGGGGAGGGGTGCGGCCACCCTTTGGGGCCTTTCTCTCCTTTCCTGTATGGCCCATTAAGGCCCAATACGAATTCCCGTAACTCTCCGGTACTCCGAAAAATACCCGAATCACTCGGAACCTTTCCGATGTCCGAATATAGTCGTCAAATATATAGATCTTTACGTCTCGACCATTTCAAGACTCGTCGTCATGTCCCTGATCTCATCCGAGACACCGAACTACCTTCGGCACATCAAAACACAAAAACTCATAATACAATCATCACCGAAACTTTAAGCGTGCGGACCCTACGGGGTTCGAGAACTATGTAGACATGACCGAGACATGTCTCCGATCAATAACCAATAGCGGAACCTGGATGCTCATATTGGCTCCTACATATTCTACGAAGAACTTTATCGGTCAAACCGCATAACAGCATACGTTGTTCCCTTTTTCATCTGTATGTTACTTGCCCGAGATTCGATCGTCGGTATCTCAATACCTAGTTCAATCTCGTTACCGGAAAGTCTCTTTACTCGTTCCGTAATACATCATCCCGCAACTAACTCATTAGTTACAATGCTTGCAAGGCTTATAGTAATGTGCATTACCGAGTGGGCCCAGAGATACTTCTCCGACAATCGGAGTGACAAATCCTAATCTCGAAATACGCCAACCCAACAAGTACTATCGGAGGCACCTGTGGAGCACCTTTATAATCACCCTGTTACATTGTGACGTTTGGTAGCACACAAAGTGTTCCTGCTATAAACGGGAGTTGCATAATCTCAACATGTATAAGTCATGAAGAAAGCAATAGCAACATCCTAAACGATCAAGTGCTAAGCTAACGGAATGTGTCAAGTCAATCACATCATTCTCTAATGATGTGGTCCCGTTAATCAAATGACAACTCATGTCTATGGCTAGGAAACTTAACCATCTTTGATTCAACGAGCTAGTCAAGTAGAGGCATACTAGTGACACATTGTTTTGTCTATGTATTCACACATGTATCAAGTTTCCGGTTAATACAATTCTAGCATGAATAATAAACATTTATCATGAAATAAGGAAATAAATAATAACTTTATTATTGCCTCTAGGGCATATTTCCTTCATTTATAGCAACCCCTCGGTATTTGATATTGGTTCAGTTGCTAAGAGTAGTAACTTGAAACAGGAGTTGCAAAATAAACAGAGACTAGTTAAGGACGAGGTTACGATGTGTGTTGGAAGTAATTCCAAGGTTGATACGATCACCATCGCACACTGCCTCTTCCTTCGGGATTTGAATTGAACATAAATAAATGTTATTTGGTGTTTGCGTTGAGCATTAATATGATTAGATCATGTTTATTGCAATACGATTATTCATTTAAGTTAGAGAATAATTGTTGTTCTGTTTATATGAATAAAACCTTCTATGGTCATACACCCAATGTGAATGGTTTTTTGAATCTCAATCATGGTGATACACATATTAATAATATTGATGCCAAAAGATGCAAAGTTGATAATGATAGTGCAACATATTTGTGGCACCGTCGTTTAGGTCATATTGGTGTAAAGCGCATGAAGAAACTCCATGCGAATGGACTTTTGGAATCACTTGATTATGAATCATTTGATGCTTGCGAACCATGCCTCATGGGCAAGATGACTAAAACTCTAGTCTCCAAAACAATGGAGCGAGCCACTGACTTATTGCAAATAATACATACCGATGTATGCGGTCCGATGAGTGTTGAGGCTCGCGGCGGGTATCGTTATTTTCTGACCTTCACAGATGATTTGAGCAGATATGGGTATATCTACTTAATGAAACACAAATCTGAAACATTTGAAAAGTTCAAAGAATTTCAGAGTGAAGTGGAGAATCATCGTAACAAGAAAATAAATTTTCTATGATCTGATTGAGGAGGCGAATATTTGAGTTACCAGTTTGGACTTCATTTAAAACAATGTGGAATAGTTTCACAACTCACGCCACCTGGAACACCATAGCGTAATGGTGTTTTCGAACGTTGTAACCGTACTTTATTAGATATGGTGCGATCCATGATGTCTCTTACCGATTTACCACTATTGTTTTGGGGTTATGCATTAGAGACAGTTGCATTCACGTTAAATAGGGCACCATCTAAATCCGTTGAGACGACACCGTATGAACTATGGTTTGGAAAGAAACCTAAGCTGTCGTTTCTTAAAGTTTGATCCATGTATGAGAACAAAGTGTGGACTTTGGTGGACTTGCCCAATGATCGGCAAGCTATTGAGAATAAATGGATCTTCAAGAGGAAGACGAACACTGATAGTAGTGTTGCTATCTACGAAGCTCGACTTGTCGCAAAAGGTTTTCGACAAGTTCAAGGTGTTGACTACGATGAGATTTTCTCACTCATAGCGATGCTTAAGTCTGTCTGAATCATGTTAGCAATTGCCGAATTTTATGAAATCTGGCAAAAGAATGTCAAAACTGCATTCCTTAATGAATTTATTAAAGAAGAGTTGTATATGATGCAACTAGAAGGTTTTGTCAATCCTAAAGGTGCTGATAAAATGTGCAAGCTACATCGATCCATCTATGGACTGGTGCAAGCATCTCGGAGTTGGAATATACGCTTTGATGAGTTGATCAAAGCATATAGTTTTATAAAGACTTGCGTTGAAGCCTGTATTTACAAGAAAGTGAGTGGGAGCACTACAGCCTTTCTGATAAGTATATGTGAATGACATATTGTTGATTGGAAATGATGTAGAATTTTTTGGAAAGCATAAAGGAGTGTTTGAAAGGAGTTTTTCAAAGAAAGATCTCGGTGAAGTTGCTTACATATTGGGCATCAAGATCTATAGATAGATAAAGACGCTTGATAGGATTTTTCAATGAGTACATACTTTGAGAAGATTTTAAAGTAGTTCAAAATGGAACAGTCAAAGACAGAGTTCTTGCATGTATTGCAAGGTGTAAAGTTGAGTAAGAGTCAAAACCCAACCATGGCAGAAAATAGAAAGAGAATGAAATTCATTTCCCTATGCCTCAGCCATAGGTTCTATAAAGTATGCTATGGTGTGTACCAGACCTATTGTGTACCTTGCCATGATTTTGGCAAGGGGGTATGATAGTGATCCAGGAGTGGATCACTGGACAGCGGTCAAAGTTATCCTTAGTTACCTAGGAGGACTAAGGAAATATTTCTCGGTTAGCCTTAGTTACCTAGGAGGACTAAGGAAATATTTCTCAGTTATGGAGGTGATAAAGAGTTCTTCGTAAAGAGTTACGTCGATGCAAGCTTTTACACCGATCCGGATGACTCTGAGTCTCAATTTGGATACATATTGAAAGTGGGAGCAATTAGCTAGAGTAGCTCCATGCAGATGATTGTAGACATAGAAATTTGCAAAATACATACGAATCTGAATGTGACAGACCCGTTGCTATACTTCTCTCACAAGCAAAACATGATCACACCTTAGTACTCTTTGGGTGTTAATCAAATGGTGATGTGAACTAGATTATTGACTCTGGTAAACCCTTTGGGTATTGGTCACATGGTCATGTGAACTATGGGTGCTAATCACATGACGATGTGATCTATTGGTGTTAAATCACATGGCAATGTGAAACTAGATTATTGACTCTAGTGCAAGTGGGAGACTGAAGGAAATATGCCCTAGAGGCAATAATAAAGTTATTGTTTATATTTCCTTATATCATGATAAATGTTTATTATTCATGCTAGAATTGTATTAACCAGAAACTTGATACATGTGTGGATACATAGACAAAAAAAAGTGTCCCTAGTAAGCCTCTACTAGACTAGCTCGTTAATCAAAGATGGTTAAATTTCCTAACCATAGACATGTGTTGTCATTTGATGAAGGGGATCACATCATTAGGAGAATGATGTGATGGACAAGACCCATCTGTTAGCTTATCATAAAAATCGTTAAGTTTTATTGCTATTGCTTTCTTCATGGCATATACATATTCCTTTGACTATGAGATTATGCAACTCCAAGATATTGGAGGAATACCTTGGGTGCTATGAAACGTCACAACGTAACTGGGTGATTATAAAGATGCTCTAAAGGTATCTCCGAAGGTGTTTGTTGGGTTGGAATAGATCGAGATTAGGATTTGCCACACCGAGTATCGGAGAGGTATCTCTGGGCCCTCTCGGTAATGCACATCATAATAAGACTTGCAAGCAATGTGACTAATGAGTTAGTTGCGGTATGATGTATTACGGAACGAGTAAAGAGACTTTTCGGTAACGAGATTGAACTAGGTATGAAGATACCGACGATCGAATCTCGGGAAAGTAACATACCAATGACAAAGGGAATTACGTATGTTGTCATTGCGGTATGACCGATAAAGATCTTCGTCAAATATGTAGGAACCAATATGAGCATCCAGGTTCCGCTGTTGGTTATTGGCCGGAGAGATGTCTCGGTCATGTCTACATAGTTCTCCAACCCGTAGGGTTCGCATGCTTAACGTTCGATGATGATTTGTATTATATGAGTTATGTGATTTGGTGATCGGATGTTGTTCGGAGTCCCAGATGATATCACGGACATGACGAAGAGTCTCGAAATGGTCAAGAGGTAAATATTCATATATAGGAAGATAGTATTTTGACACCGGAAGTGTTCTGGGGGTACCGGGTACGTATCGGGTCACCGAAAGGGGTTCCGGGCTACTCCCGGCAAACTATATGGGCCTATTGGGCCAAGAGGGGAAACGCAGCAGCCAGCATGGGCTGCTGCGCCCCCCTTGCTGGCCGAATAGGAAGGAGAAAGGAAAAGGGGGAGAGAGAAGGAAGGGGAGGCAATTCGGCCTCCCCCTTCCTTCCCTCCTCTCTTCCCCTTCCTTCCCTCCTCTCTTCCCCTTCCTTCCCTCTCCGGAAAAGATGGTAAGGGGGGCCGAATTTGACAAGGCCCCCAAGTAGGATTCCTCCTACTTGGGGCGCCCCATGGTTGTCCCCCTCCCACTCCCACCTATATATATATATATATATATATATATATATATATATATATATATATGTGGGGAGGGGCGCCTAGAACACACAACAAACATTGTTAGCCGTGTGCGGCACCCCCTGCACAGTTTACGCCTTCGGTCATATTCTCGTAGTGCTTAGACGAAGCCCTGTGCGGATCATTTCACCATCACCGTCACGCCGTCATGCTGACAGAACTCTCCCTCGACACTTTGCTGGATCAAGAGTTTGAGGGACGTCATCGAGCTAAACGTGTGCAGAACTTGGAGGTGTCGTACGTTTGGTACTTGATCGGTCGGAACGAGAAGAAGTTCGACTACATCAACCGCGTTGTCAAACGCTTCCGCTTTCGGTCTACGAGGGTACATGGACATACTCTCCCCCTCTCGTTGCTATGCATCTCCTAGATAGATCTTGCGTGAGCGTATGATTTTTTTTTGAAATTGCATGCTACGTTTCCCAACACGGAGCGCCAGATGTGGTGCCACCGGGACGTGAGGATCTGGTTGTGGGTGTCGTCCTTGGTGCGGAGGAGGGAGACGATCTCACCGAGGATGGGATCGGGGAGGTTGCTGATGCGGTCGATGCGCCCATCATCTTCATCACCAAGGCGGCGTCTCTCTGAGGTCCGCATAGGGGCTTCAGTTGCCGGTGACGCCGGCATCGGCGGCGCCTGTGCCTCTTCGCGGCTGTCGACGGCCACTAACTTCACTTTCGAACTAGGACTACCCGACTCCATTTCCATGGCCGGCGGCCGGCAGCCCGGTTTGGCGTAGAGGAAGTGAGCAAGGCGGATTGGTGCCGAGGGTTAGGAGTCTCCGGCGGCAGCATAGAATATGGATGATTTTTTTGTTGAGGATTGCGTAGAATGTGGATGGTCGTGCGGAGGTTGGACGATTTGCTCCGTCTCGGCAGGGTCGGGACAGGAGGCTTCAGTTGCCGACGACGTCGGCATCGATGTTGTGCCTCTTGGCGGCTGTCAACGGCTGCTAACTTCACTTTCTTCGAGCTAGGACCGTCCGGCTCCATTTCCATGGCTGGCGGCCGGCGGCCTAGATTGGCGCAGAGGAAGTGAGCAAGGCGGATTGGTGCCGAGGTTTAGGAGTCGCCGGCGGTGGCGTAGAATGTGCCTGATTTTTTTGTCCATGGCCGTGTAGAATGTGGATGGTGCTGCGAAGATGGCGGCGGTGTGGAGAATTTTGCACGTGGATCCATTTGAGGCCTGGAGCTTGCGCGGGCTGAAACAACAGAAAAATGGGGCTGTGTTTGGTTACTTTTTGGAATGGTTGGCCATTTATTTGGGCTAGGCTAGTTTTTACCTGTATTTGGTATGACAACATTTGTACTCCCTCTCTTTTTCTCATAAAAAATGTACTCCTGCTCTAGTGATCTAAACGCTCTTATATTTCTTTACGGAGGGAGTAGTATAACTACTATATATGTATTCTTATTCGAAAAAGGTGTCAGGATACAGTGAGTCTATACCACCTTACACTACCATGTAGTATGCATGATCAGCTATTTCATGTTGATGAACATTTGATTTCAATTATGTATATCATCCCCATGAAGAAAAGCATCACGGTAATGGGCTGACAGTCATAAGGTGTGCATAAACAATGTTTCGGTGAGATATACAACATATATGGTGTCTGCAAGGTTAACTGACCAAAATAAACCGTAAATAAGGAGCTGCGGTTAGGGATAATCGAGCACACTGGAGAAGAGGATGTATCCTTATCTTCAATCCTTGGAGAGAAGCTAATCACAGTTGGAGTGGTGAGCGTTACCACTAAGACCCACCAACACCACAAAGGCTCGTCCTCTTCTCTTTAAAATATCATCACGAAGACGATTCCCAACCATTAGTGGTAGACCTTAAGCGGCCTCCAACCTTCACAACTTTAGAAGGTAAATCACAAGTCAATTCCTCACCGGAGACTCATACCGTTTAGGAGTCTTTAACCTCCAAGAGTAACAAGAACAAAGGGAGAAGCTCGAAAGTTTCGCAAATCATGAGTTGCTTTGGTCAAAAGAGAGAGGAGGAGCGGATCTATGCTTGAGTGGAACCTTTCTCAATACTCTCAAGAATCCCTCAAGAAATATTTGATATGGTGTGCGGGAATAAGAGAGGGACCAATCTCAGTTCTAATCAATGTGTATGTGTTGGTCAACCCCCCATGAAAGGGTGAGTGGGTATTTATAGTGGAAGAGTAACTAGCCATTTTCGAGCATAAATAACATGGTCGGACAGTCCAGCCAGATGAATAGGGGATGACGCATCGAGCAAACCATGAGGAAGAGCGAGTCAGGCGCCTAGAGAAGAATGGCATGTCCCACCTCATGACATCACGAGACAGACAAGGGGAAGCGAGATACCCAAGGAAGGGTGATGTTGTCCCGGACTAGAGGTCAATCACCAGGTCGTATCCCGGCCAGGTGGGCCGGCCAGAGGACCTCCCATGGTGATTCACCGATAGGCCATCTCCAGAAGGTCTATGGCGCAAAGAAGGAATATTCCTCAAGACTTTGTGCATACTCCAAGACTTAGAGAGGTCGTCTACAACACGATTACCTTGTACGTAGCTGGCCTATATACCTGTAACCTAGGACCCCTGATATCTATATAAACCAAGGGGCAGGGCTTGTAGAACATAATAACAATCTCGTGGTAGATCAATATATATTGTGTACTTGATGACCCACAAATATAGGGGATCACGCCAGTCTTTGAGGGAAGTATTTCAACCAATTTTTTTTGATTCGACGCAAAGAGAGCCAAATAATATTTATAAGTCTTAGCAGTTGAGTTGTCAATTCAACCACACCTGAGGAGATAACTTAGTTGCAGCAATTTATTAATAGAGCAATAATATGATAGAGTAACGGTAGAAGTAATAGTAACAAGTTTGCAGAGTAGTAGCAAAGCGCGACAACAGTGAATTTAACGAAAACAATAGCAGTAAAGTTCAAGCATGGAGTAAGCGATGGATTGTTAAGATGAGATTCAATATTGAACATCACTAATAAACACATGGCCCTTTTTATCTCTTTTATGCCTCCTGGGCTTTTTGCTTCTGGAAGGAATGGACATGGAGAGATTTGCTGGTGGTGGCGGGGGGTACTTCTCAGCACAAATCCATGATTCATGGCAAATTTAAGCAAATTTGTTACTTCTCAGCACAAATCCATGATTCATGGCAACTTTAAGCAAATTCACATGGTTTTTCCTACAAGGCCGATTGAATTACCCAAAGATGGCAATTTCCCTTGCAATCCGTAGCCAATCGCATTGGTGCTCAATAGAATTCAGTTTGTAACCTGGGGGAAGGGGCGCAGGAGATGGTTTAGGGGTAAGGAGGTCAGGAAGGATAGAGATTACTTAGGAGGGGGTGGAGACGGCTGCCCGATCACGAGGGAAGGGGGGCAATAATTTTTTTTCTGAGATTACGCCATAGAAGGAGAGGGGGTGAACGTGGAGGAGGATGTGCAGGAGTGACGAAGTTGTTGAGTGAATAGCATAAAACTACCACTTTTCGTGCTAGGGTTCCAAAAAACCACCACTTTTTTGTTTGTGACTGATACCTACCACTTTTCTCGTCGGTTGTCTCAAAAAATCCAAATTGCCAGTTGCTAGCGTTTTAAACCATTTTCTGACGGTCCGGGCCCGCCTGTCAGGCCACATCAGCCCCGCGCTTGACGGCAAGGCCGTTAACGGCCGTTACTCCGACCGACCGGTGTGGTCGGACCGCACCCGCTCGCTCGCTGCCCTGGTGCGCTCATTAAGTCGTCTCCCTGCCTCTCACTCTGCTCCTCTGCCCGCACTCATCTCTGCTCTCACTCTCACTTTCCTCTCTGCTCATCGACGCCGGCGGCGACTTGCGCTGTGGAATCTCCACCGCCGCCATGCCTTCCTGGAATGACAGGGATACGAGCTTAGAGAATGAGTGCAACATCACAAGCATGGACATGGCTCTTTGGGTAAGTTTTTCGATCTGCTGAGCTAGGGCTAGGGTTCATCTGGGAGCTAGATTAGGTTAGGGTTGATATTGGTGAGCTAGGGTAAGCTTTGGTTACTGTTATTTAGTAGGCAGGGTTATTGTTGCTGTTTGAGCTAGGTTTATGTATGCTTCAAAATTGGGGTTAGGGTTAGGGTTCTTGCTGGATTGGGGAATTAGTTTTCAACCTATGTCTGGTTCTGTGAGCTAAGGTGGTTTTGTTGATGTGTTCATGCAGGAGACTCCTGACACCACCGTGGAGCCTATTTTCTGTGGCCAGCTGGAGCATTCTGAACCCACCTGCATGATGCACCACATGAGGCCAATTAAGTGTGTGGCATTTGAAGGAGCCTTAACTGGAAAGCGTTTCTATGGTTCTCCAGTGCAGCAAGTATAGTACCTTAATTGGAAACATTTTCTTCTGAAGCCACACATGTATTTACATGACAAGCTGTTGTTCTGAATCCACACAGTATTATGTTGACAAGTTGCTCTTCTGAACCTACACTGTATTTTTAAGGATGAACTGAAATATGCCTTGTATTAAGGTATTGAGGGATATGGTAACTATCAACTATGCTTTTGTATAGGAAGCATATATCTGTGAATGAACTTGTACAAGCAGGTTGGGTTTCAGTTATAGTTTGAGTTATATTAAACAACATATTCAGTTTAATTAAGCCTCACCTTCAGTTTCCTAGTCTGATATGATTTGTTGTTATGAAATTGAGTGCACTTAGTGATGTATATTTCAATTTCCAAATGCAGAGTGAAGGTGTTAACTGTGGTGTTACTGAGTGGGTTAACCAGCCCTGGCCTCCAATTCTTCAGAATTTCATGTCCAGGTTGTGGGACATATTCCATGAACAGAATTGTGGCAGGGTAGTTGATAAGCAGAAGTATGAGAAGCTTCTGGCCAAGCTTAAGACTGAAAATGACAAGTTGTGCATTGAGTACACAAAGCTTATCCAAGATGTATCCAAGATGTTTGGTTGGCAGGATGGTAGGGTAGACCACATGGATTACCAGAAGGTAGTTGAGGAGGAAGAACTTGAGAAGAAGAAGAAAGAGGTAGAAGAGAGTGCTAGGTTGGAGGTTCTGATGGAGAAGCTCAAACTTGCCAAGGAACAGAGGTGCATTTTATAGATTCAAGCTGACATTATCAAGAACACCAGGAAGGCAATGAAGGAGGTTGAATAGGATAGAGGTTTTCTTAAGATAGAGAAGGCCAAGCTTGAGCATGTGGTGAATGAGTTGCTCAATGATGGGCATGCAAGCAAGGATAAACTTGAGAAAATCAAGGCTATCCTTGATTCTTGAAGTGTGTTCTGCAGATGGTGAAGTACATCCAAGGCCTTTATAAGTATGTGGCCTAACAATCTGATGTGAAGATATGGTGTGTACATTTTGGGGAATGTGAAGTTAATCTAGTCTATGTCTATGCCAATGTTAAGAACTGTAGTGTATGCTGCTAGCTAAGTTATGAAGTATGTTGTAATGAATGTTTTGCCTGTATTTGAACCTCTTATGCTATGTTATGGAGTCAGTGATAAGCACTGCTGTACTATGCTATGTGTTTTTTATCTTTATAAGATAGTTGAAGTGTGTTTATTAGTGCTTTGTACCTGGGCTTTCTGGCCCAGTTATGTTTACAAACCTAGGCCTACTAACTCTAGATGCCTCACCACTGCTCATAAATAGCCTCCTCCACCCACCCTCCTCCTTGTCCAGAACCCAGCCGCCACACCATACCTCTAGAAACCCTAGATGGATCCAGAGCTTGGGGAGGTGACAGATGATGAAGAGGAGATAGTGGATGCAGTGGATGTGAGGAGGCAAAGGGATCGCCCTGCGGTGCCCAAGCCATCAGCTTGGGAGCTGGAGTTCAAGAGGAGGCTGGCAGACAAGATCTTGGAGAAGTGCAACCCAGATGGGTTCACATTTCTTGTCCCTGGCGGCAGGCGCAAGAGCTCAGGAAGATCATCAGGTGGGCTAGGGCACATGCAGTACTCGCTCCTCACCCTTCTACCAGAGCAAAGTGGCGTCGTTTCTTGTAGTTATTTTAAGTATGAATGAGAGTTTGAGCTTTGTATCCCTTCCATTTCTGTACAACTCTTTGTATGAAAGAATGTTTGTATGGTGGAATCTATGAATGTTTGAATAAATCTATCAATGTTTGCATCAGTGTTGTCTGAATCTATCAATCTTTGCATCAGTGTTTTGGGATTCTATCAATCTTTGCATCAGTTGCAAAGCTCTCTGGGACCAATGTGAAGCAGAACATAAACAATAAGAAGTCACAAACCCATACTCATAATGCAACCACTCGGGTTTCAGGAAGCAAATACATAGGTTTCATAATGCAAACACTCAGGTTTCAGCAAGAAAATACATAGGTTTCATAATGCAATCACTCAGGTTTCAGCAAGCAAATACATAGGTTTCAAAATGCAAACACTTAGGTTTCAACACTCATACAGTGCAAACAAGACAACTTTTCCAAATGTTGGAATCTTCAGTAGTTACCACTAGCAGTGAAATATGCCTTCCACTTTCCAGTTGGCTTCCTAACCCTCTTGGACCCAATCTCCATCTCAGAGTGAGCAGCTTGCCTTGGAGCATTGAAAACTGTGTACCCCCTCCTCTGCTAGTTGTTGATGCTCTGGTGTTCTTTGCTGGAGAGGCAATGGATGACCTTGTGTTCTTGGCTGGTGAAGATGTGCTAGGAGCCCTTGTCTTCTTGGTTGCTTTGGTCTTCTTGGCAGGTGCTGATGTGGCAGGTGCTGGAGTAGCAGAAGCAGCAGCCTTGTTCCTCTTTGATGGTCCTGGAGTAGCAGAAGCAGGATCCTTGTTCTTCTTTGATGGTCCTAGAGTAGTTGTGGTTGTTGCTGGCCTCTTCCTAGCTATGGCTGGTGCTGATGGTGGTGGGGGGGGGGGGTGCAACCACTTCTGTAGTAGCTCTGGTAGATGAAGAGTAGTCTGACCTATTCTCCTGCACATTTAAGAAAGCAAATTAGGATCAAACCACCTAGCCTATGAAACATAAGTTTCTTTATCAATAATCATACCTGGTGATTATTCTTCCTCATTTGCAGTTTGGGTTTCAGTGGATCACCACATGTGGTATACCTGTGACCTTGCTTATTGCAATTGCTACAGGTCACTGTCCCAATTCTTGATGTATCCTTCTTGGCAGGCACCTCAAATTGTCCTTTCCTCCTAACTGTCTGCTTTTTACCCTTGTTTTCTTTGAATACTGGAGGAGATATGTCATCCCCCATGGTGTGTGGCCAACAATCAGGGCCAGGAACTGTTGGGGAACGCAGTATTTCAAAAAATTTCCTACGATCACGCAAGATCTATCTAGGAGATGCATAGCAACAAGTGGGGAGAGTGTGTCCACGTACCCTCATAGACCAAAAGTGGAAGCGTTAAGTAACACAGTTGATGTAGTTGAACATCTTCGCGATCCAACCGATCAAGTACCGAACACACGGCACCTCCGTGATCTGCACACGTTCAGCTCGGTGATGTCCCTCGTACTCTTGATCCAGTAGAGGCCGAGGGAGAATTTTGTCAACACGACGGCGTGATGACGGTGATGATGAAGTTACCGATGCAGGGCTTCGCCTAAGCACTACAACGATATGACCGAGGTGGAAATCTGTGGAGGGGGCACCGCACACGGCTAAACAATCAACTTGTGTGTCTATGGGGTGCCCCCCTCCCCCGTATATAAAGGAGTGGAGGTGGGGGCCATCCGGCCTCCTATGGCGCGCCCCAAGGGGGGAATCCTACTCCTACTAGGAGTAGGTTCCCCCCTTTTCCTAGTCCTACTAGGAGGGGGGAGGAAGGGAAGAGAGGGAGAAAGGAAAGGGGGGCCGGCCCCCCTCCCAATTCGGATTGGGCTTGGGGGGGCACGCCCCACCTCTTGGCCGCCTCCTCCTCTCTTCCACTAAAGCCCATGTAGGCCCATTAAGCCCCCGGGGGGTTCCGGTAACCCCCCGGTACTTCGGTAAATGCCCGAACTCATCCGAAACCATTCCGGTGTCCAAACATAACCTTCCAATATATCAATCTTCATGTCTCGACCATTTAGAGACTCCTCGTCATGTCCGTGATCACATCCGGGACTCCGAACTACCTTCGGTACATCAAAACACATAAACTCATAATACCGGTCATCATCGAACGTTAAGCGTGCGGACCCTACGTGTTCGAGAACTATGTAGACATGACCGAGCCTCACTTTTGGTCAATAACCAATAGCGGAACCTGGATGCTCATATTGGCTCCTACATATTCTACAAGATCTTTATCGGTCAAACCGCATAACAACATGCGTTGTTCCCTTTGTCATCGGTATGTTACTTGCCCGAGATTCGATCGTCAGTATCATCATACCTAGTTCAATCTCATTACTGGCAAGTCTCTTTACTCATTTCGTAATGCATCATCCCGTAACTAACTCATTAGTCACATTTCTTGCAAGGCTTATAGTGATGTGCGTTACCGAGAGGGCCCAGAGATACCTCCCTGATACACAGAGTGACAAATCCTAATCTTGATCTATGCCAACCCAACAAACACCTTCGGAGACACCTGTAGAGCATCTTTATAATCACCTAGTTACGTTGTGACGTTTGATAGCACACAAGGTGTTCCTCCCAGATTCGGAGTTGCATAATCTCATAGTCAGAGGAACATGTATAAGTCATGATGAAAGCAATAGCAATAAAACTAAATGATCATTATGCTAAGCTAACGGATGGGCCTTGTCTGTCACATCATTCTCTAATGATGTGACCCCGTTGATCAAATGACAAAACATGTCCATGGTCAGGAAACTTAACCATCTTTGATTAACGAGCTAGTCAAGTAGAGGCATACCAGGGACACTCTGTTTTGTCTATGTATTCACACATGTACTAAGTTTCCGGTTAATACAATTCTAGCATGAATAATAAACATTTATCATGATATAAGGAAATATAAATAACAACTTTATTATTGCCTCTAGGGCATATTTCCTTCAGGAACAGGGTATATAATATGCTTGTAGGTTTCATAGTAGAGGGGCCTCTTGAAGAACTCATGGACAAAATCTTCAGGGTGTAGCTTCACCTTCTGCATTGCTGGTACAGCATGCCTAGATGGAACAGCTGTCATATCCCACCTCATGCAGTCACAAGTGTGTTGTTTAGGTTTACACAGTAGGTCTTTTCTGAACTACTTGTAACTTGCCAAATGCTTGGTCCAGCCATATATGCATCACAATATTTTGCCCACTTCTTGGCCTGTATGTGGGTGTGATATCCCACCTACATGTCTATGTCTTCTCCCTAATCTTTTGAAACTTGATCATGAGTTTTGTCCTTATTCCTTCAAGCATTGTCCTTATGGGCTTGTTCCTAACATCCAGAATCATCATGTTGAAAACCTCACTAAGATTGTTTACAACAAGATCTGTCTTGCATATAGTATCCATTCTATGCCTAGCCCAAGTATGGACTGGTATGTTGGACAACCACTTCCATGCCTCCTCACTCTCTTTCTTAAATGCTTCCATGCCCAGATCATGCCCATGCTTAGTGAAAGAATATGCAACCTGGTCTAGATGTTTTTTCAATTCATCCCCTCTGAACCCCGCTGGTTGAAAGTTGGCATATATGTGTCTTAAACAAAATCTTTGAGGGGAATCAGGAAATACATCCTATATTGCATTGAGCAGACCCTGTTCGTTGATTTTGTATTAATAACTAGTGAAGTAAGTAGAGAAAGCATTACATAGTGCAAGGAAGAGCATTACATAGTGCAAGGAAAAGCAGTTAAATCATGAAGAGTAGTTGTACCTTTTGCCTGTCTGACATAATTGTGTAGGGCCCAAACTTGTTGCCACTACCAATTACTGTCCTTAATCGTAAGAAACCAAGTCCAACTATCTGTCTCCTCCTTGTCAACAACACCAAATGCAATAGGGAAGATGTTGTTGTTGCCATCCCTCCCTGTTGCTGCCAGGATTTGCTGCCCAGTGCTTAGTTTGATGAAGCATCCATCAAGCCCTGCATTTTAAGCCATTAGTAAGCAACAACTGTTATGAAAGGCCTGCAACCATTTAGGAACCCCTCCTTACAAGCAAATAGATAGTAAAACATGTAATGAAATCTTGGGGTAGGTGTTGGGTGGAGTTCAAATTCCTTTGCACCTACTACCAGGGTTTATGTCCAAAACACACTGCAGATAGTCTCTTAACATGTAGTATTGTGTCTTGTGATCCCCTTGCACAACATCAACTGCTTTCCTCCTTGCCCTGTAGGCCAAACTTTTTGGAACATGTGCTCCAAATTTCTCTTTTGTATAACTCAGTATAGTCTCAACACTGCACTGTGATTGGATCTTACAAGATCCTCAACAGCCTTTGCAACCCACTTCATGGTAACCTTTGTGTTCTCTCCACTTGCTCCACAGGTGTGATCAAGATTCATCTTCTTGATGCTAAAGGTTGACTCATGGGAAATCTTAGAAGCAGTAATATAAAATTCACAACCATGCTTTCTATCTCGAAAGCACTGTGCTATGATCCTACTTGGATCATTCCTATGGTACTCAAAGTTCCTCAGTGTCCTAACATGGTAGTTTCTCAATGCTTCTCTGAACTCTACCACATTCAGAAAGCACAAATGAATCTTAAATTGTTCATGTGCATCAGGCCTAGAGAAATCATACCATATTCTCTCCTTCTTCTTCTTCAATTTTCTCTTCCTGCCACAAGGCAACCTAGGTGCATCATCTTCTTCATCAGAAATGCCTTCATCACCTGGAAAGCAATACTCATCAGCTTCTAGCACGAAATCTTCAAACTTTATGTGATCTGGCTCACTTTGTGATCTACTTGTTGGGCCTTGTTTCCTCACAGGTATCAATTTCCATGCCACACTTTTCATATGATCTGAAGCTTCTTCTTCATCATCTTCGTCAGAACCATTTTGCTCCTGCCAAAACTCTGAGGGTTCAGAAGCAGCCCCAAAATAATGCTCAACCATCTCTTCCTCTTCCATGTAGTGCTGACTTGTTCCTTCACCACCTTCATCTTCTCCCCTAGCCCAAGACTTGTATGCAATTTTCTTCCCTCTGTAATCACCCCTGAAAAACTCAAAATCTCAAGAGGATTTGTCCAACTCATCTTCATCTTCATCTTCTGCTTCAATATTTTCAATTTTCACTGCCTCTTTTCCCTTGTTGAAATTACAGCTCTGCTGTGTGTTAAGATATGGTTCAACAGGCACAACTAGAGGCTGTGAAGAATTTGAGACAAGGAAAAGGACACCTTCTTGGGAAACACTATAAACAATGGGATCACCAACTTGACTCACTGGAATCTGCTCTTCAAGCAAGGTGTGGTCCATGTTTGCATCTGCTAGATTTGGGTCACTAGTCTCTCTCACTATTATGTTCAATACTTTCTTCTTAGCAAACAAATCTAGCATCTCCTCCACCTTCTTATCACTGTCCAAAACCTCAATCCCCTCCAGCCCCTTACCCTCATCCTTAACATATGACAGATAGGCATCCAACCCATAGCCCTCAAGTTCAATCAGTGCTAACAATAACAGGTAATTCATTTATGATAAGGAAAACTTCCTTTCCATATTATCTCTACCCTGAAAGTGCAGCCTCAATTCCCATACTTCATCATCCAAACTATGCAAAAAAAAGAAAGAACACATTCAAATTTCTTCAGATTTTCAAGTTCAAAAGTATGCAACAGTTTCACTTGCACAACATATCATCCAATCCTAAACCCTAATTCATATATTGCTTACAATGTATACATAATAATATACAAAAGAAACTAATTCATTAACAATCTAAGAAACAAATCATAACCCTAGTTCATAAATATACTAAGAAAGATAATTAAAACAATTCATAACTTACTCCACGCCACCAAGTGAGGAGGCCCACTGGTGCCCGCCTTCTGGATCCGCGTGGATGCATTTGGCCACTGCCCTGGCCGCGCGGAACGCCGGCGAGATCTGGACCTCCTGTGTCGGTGGCCCAGGCGAGCGCTGGGTCGGGAAACTTGCGCGCCACTTGTTGACCTTGGAGTGAGCACCGCCCTCGCCGCCGGCTGACGCCCCAAGGTCCAAAGGCTCGTTGTCGTCCTTCTTCTTCGTCGCTGCCATCGCCAGGAGAGACAGAGAGCACGGGGGAAAGGAGGAGCGAGAGAGAGCTGCTGCCGACAGAGAGAGAAAGGCAGCGAGCGAGCGTGTGCAGGACGACCGCACCGGTCGGTCGGATTAACGGCCGTTAACAGCCTCGCCGTCAAGCGTGGCACTGACGTGGCCTGACAGGCGGGCTCAGACCGTCAGAAAACGGTTTAAAACGCTAGCAACTGGCAATTTAGGTTTTTTGAGACAACCTACGAGAAAAATGGTAGGTATCAGTCACAAAAAAGTGGTGGTTTTTTAGAACCCTAGCATGAAAAGTGGTAGTTTTATGCTATTCACTCCAAAGTTATTTATTTGCCGGGGAAGAGGTGGGTTTGGTAGCTTGAGTTTTTAAATCTCGTGGAGACAAGGTTTTTTGTTGTTGTTAGCATGTGGCTCACACTCATGCTCTGCCGAAGGAATCACACACATCGAAAAGCATTAACGTGTGCGGAAGGAACGCCCGCTCGCGCTATCCACGTAGGCATTAGGGGCTGGCGAGGGCATTGTTGTATTGCTCGATAATTTCTGATGGGCGCAGTAAAGAAGGCCTCACACACGCGGCCCAACCCCGCACTCCACGCTCTCTCCATCCCCACACGCAACCTCTCCTCTTCTCGTTTCTCCTCTGCCTCACCGCCGCCGCCACTGCTTCCCCTTCACCCCTACCTCCTCTCCCTTCCGCTGGTGCGATGCTAGCCATACCACGGCCACACGGAAAACGGCGACGATGAGGAGGGTCGGCGCTTGGCGCATACCCGCGCCCCCGACCGTGGCAGCGTCCGATCTCTCTGTCTCGCAGGGCCAGGCTTCCCGTCCGCGCCGCGACGCCGCCGGAAAGGAGGCCTGGGCTCGGACAGCCTCCGCGGTGTCGAGTGCGCCGGTGAGGTGTCTGGGGACCGCGTGGCGGGGAATTGGCGCTGCTTCTGGTTGTGGGTTCCGGCGATGCCAAGCCATACATCTGAGCCGCCGCCTCCAATTTTGTTTCTTCCATGTTTCAGCTCCAGGTGTCACGTGTGTCCGTCATCGGCGATCCCTCCTTCCGGCTGTTGCCGCGTCCGCCTGCTGCGGGTCCTCCGTGTTCATGACTATTGTGTCAGTGTCGAAAGAATTTCTCCTGCAGTCAGGTATTGCTCCGAATACAGGCGTCTTTTGTTTTGGGGGTCGATCAAGTTTTCCCTTGTTGGCTACCGATTTCATACGAGCGCGGTCACCATGCTGATTGTGCTACTGGTAGGGCTCTCAATTGGGTTGAATTTCAGCACGGACCCTTTTTTTTGCAAGCAAGAACCGATGAGCCTAATTGAAATAGTAGATCGTTGGAGCAAAGCTACATCCGTTTGGTTCCTAGAAGGAATTAATCAGCTGGTTACACAGTGTTTAGCATCGGCCTATGGTGCAGAATTTGTTAGATTTATTTTCTGTGTAATTTTTATTTGTCCAGTAAGAATCAGGTTACTGTTGGTACCGAGAGAAAAATAAACGACCCACAAAAATTAATGATATGGCCGTGGTGTTCCCCAGCCTGGTGCATGCCAAGGAAGGAAGTCCTATATTTAGACCTGATCTTGTAATTATTTTGGTGCATGCCCAGAATAGCAGTGTGCACATGTGGTAGGTACAGTAAGCCAACTTTGGTAGCTTGCTTGGTACTGGAAAAGGAATAAGCAGGTTATGAGATTCCTAACAACTCTTTTTGTGTTGATCAAATTGGTGATATGTGCTAGCTGGGTATTAATAAAGATTCTCTGGTACTTTCTGTGTGAAGTCTGTGTTTCTCAGTGTCGTTGCCTCATGTGTTTCCGGTCTCTTCTGCTTTATGAATGAGATGGCTGTCATCTCCCATTCATGTTGGCCGCTTGGTCATGTGCGACTGTATAGATGGTTGTTGGTGTGATGTTGTTCGTTGGTTTGTTATTGATGTTAATCCACTTATAGCCTGTTTGTTGTTATGTCGTGGCAAGATGTGCTCTCGATGTCATGTTTTATTTTGATTTTGTGTGGTTCTAGCCGGTGCTTAATTTTTGTCCACGTATTTATGGCTAAAGCCCATGCATACATACTCATGAATTTGATTTTGTGCTATGGCCCTTGTGAACAATCAAGTTATCAGGTGAGAATCGATTCGTGGCTCTTTCTTTTTTTAAACTGCTCATTATGTGGTTCTTCGGACTCACACTCTGTTCCATTTCTTTTTGTACCTCCTATTTATGGGCTCGCTTTTGTTAGGGAGTCGATCAAGGACCAAATGGGTATCTTGTCGCTCATCTCCGGATACGGATCTGTATCCTTCTCTGTGTAAGGAGAAGAAGATGAAGTGATATCGTTTTCTTTGTGGTTGCTGTTATAAATGTTGCTATAACAAGGTAGCTCATGTGTTGTATTCCTGTTTGGTAGACATGTCTTGCTTCCAAGGTTGTTCTTCTGCTCACAGGTTGCGTTCCTCTTGCTTCACAATGTTTGTATTTACCATATTACTCCTCAACGCCATGAGGTCAGTCATCATCATATGTTCCTCCATATTTAACATAGTCATTTACTATTTTGTCCCTATTACCTCCAGTTCTTACATGTTTGTCTTTCATGTCATCTGTTGTCTTACAGTTGGGAGCAGCTCCAATTCCATCAGATGTACATGAGCTATATGTTGATAAGCTCGCGTATCAGTTGGCGGATGTTCTTGATTTCTTCAGGTAATAATTGGCTTACTTTTTTGTATTCTGTTGGTGCCTAAAGGAGTTATCTGATGTTATTGTGGCATTGCTCTTGCAGTTTAGGGTCTGTGATGTGCATGGGTGTCACCGCCGGTGCCTATATGCTTATCTTCTTTGCAGTACGTGTTTGCATGATTAGGTATTTAAAGCTTGCTATTTGACTTTGGCTAACAATTTATTTTATATATTATCCTAGACAAAGTAGAGGGAAAGGGTTCTTGGTCTGGTGTTGGTTTCACCTCTATGTAAAGCCCCATCTTGGAGTGAGTGGTTGTATAATAAAGTAATAATTGACACTTCAGTTTCAGCCATGAATTGTCAGTGCCTTATTTCTTTGTGTATACTGGCACTCTGGCAGTACAGTGTATTCCATTTTAACCTCAAATACAATGTCCAGTTAGGAAATTACTAACTCCTATTTATATAGATTGTTCGATTGTTCGATGGATTAATCTTGGTCTCAGATGTAGTTGTGAAGTTATTCATTTTCTTGGGATGCAATTTCTTTTGCTAATATGGGTTAAGCCTTGGTGGAGGTAGCAGTTGTTGCAGATTTGCACACCACATGTTTGGCTTAATATCTTACTCAAAGTAAAGATTTCTTTTCTACTTGTAATGAATTAGCTATCCCTTTTCTGCGCGCACAATGTTTCTACCTAAGAAATTGCTTATTTATTTCTGCTTAATCACAACATTATTCAGTCCAGAGGAATACCAGCCGTTTATGAACACAGCTGATGGCAATGTTCGTATGGATTCAAAAGACAAAATAGTGCTGCCAAAATATATTTTGATCACACTGCAATGTAATGTTGTGTTTTTTCAAAGAACTGAGCAATGGTTTACATGGATTGCTGAAAATATTATTAACAGAACGCCATGTCCGTCATAAGAACTAAACAACCTGTCAGGAAGTTTAATTATATCTGTTTCAAATATCCAAAGTTAGTTGTTCTCAATTTTAAATTATGCATTGGTTGGCTTGTTCAGCATATCATGGTTAGACATTTTTGTTTGCAGCTTGTACAGGATTTACCAATCTGTATTTGGACTTGCACTGCAGGTGGTTGCGAATCTTGGGCTCCGTGTGTCAGTCTATGGCATCCTTGCCGTGGATTCATCTTTCCAGGATAGGGCTGCTCGACGTATAAAGTAATTTGTGCCATCATCTTTGCCATCTATTTATGTTTAGGACTGTGACATGTTACTACTTACTGATTCTGTATGTTGTTT
Source organism: Aegilops bicornis (assembly GCA_021605145.1). NCBI lineage: Eukaryota > Viridiplantae > Streptophyta > Magnoliopsida > Poales > Poaceae > Aegilops > Aegilops bicornis. The sequence goes on from CM038673.1 coordinate 152,871,635, forward strand.
AGTATATGCTCTGTACAAGATCAATGCCTAAAAGGGTGTCTGCATCGCAGTTGAGTTGGATACCTGAAGCTCGAGTATGTTTATGTTCTTTCCTGTGCAGTTTCTCACTGTTGCATGTAATACCGGAGCCTTTCTTAGTAATGCCAAACATTTGATTGATGTGTGTGCATAGAAGAACTCTTGGGATTGATACCGTAAGTTTGTCGCTTAGGTAATTTTTCTCTTAGACACTAAACTATTTAATATAGGTTTTAAACAACTGCATCTTTGAATAGCAGTAGCTCCTCACAATTTTTCCTTATTTAACCGACTATTTGGAGCCAAGATCCAGTTTGCCTTCTGTAAGTTAATGTTGTGTGACGCCCTCGATTCAACTGTACACTAATCATACACACAAATGTGTACGATCAAGATCAAGGACTCACGGGAAGATATCACAACACAACTCTAGACACAAAATAAAATAATACAAGCTTTATGTTACAAGCCAGGGGCCTCGAGGGCTCGAATACATAAGCTCGAAAACACAAGAGTCGTGGAAGCAACATATCCGATCTGAGACATGAGTTAGACAAGTTTGCCTTAAGAAGGCTAGCACAAAAGCAACATCGATCAAAAGGCAAGGCCTCCTCGGGAGCCTCCTAACTACTCCTCGGTCATCGGCGGCCTCCACGTAGTAGTAAGCATCGGCGGTGGAATCTGGCTCTGGGCTCCGTCATCTGGTTGCATCAACCGGAAAGAAGAAGAAAGGGGAAAAGGGGAGCAAAGCAACCGTGAGTACTCATCCAAAATACTGCAAGCAAGGATCTACACTACATATGCAACATTATCAAAGGAAGGCGTATATGTGGACTGGGCTCAGAAATGCGAGAATAGGGAGAAGGCCTAGTCCTATCGAAGACTAGCATCTTCCGGAAACCACCATCTTGGCAAAGAACAGGAAGGAGTAGAGTAGCATAAAGTAAAGTAGTAGAAGTGTTATCAACCTCGTGGGAGATCCTTTCTCGACTCCCTGCGAGAAAGGCATCCCAGAGCCATACTATCCGGTTATCATCACAATCAAATCCTCATCACCATCCAGTTCTCATCACAAGTATCCAGTTCTAGTTGTATCGATCGGGATACAACTCCAAGTGTCCGTTACCGTAGGACAGGCTATCGATAGATGTTTTCTTCCCTGCAGAGGTGCACAAACTTACCCACCACGCTCGCTTAACTCCGGCCGGACACACTTTCCGGTCATGCCCGCCTCGCCAAACAATACGCCGCAACCCGACCTAGGCTTAACCGCTTAATAGAGAGGCCCGACGCGGACTAAACCTATGCCCCAGGGGTCATGGGCCATCTCCCGGAACTCCTCAAGACGCTATGCGTGGGCGGCGGTGAGCAGACCTAGCTACCTCCTTCAACAAGGCAAAGCGCCACGCAGTCCAACCCGGCGCTACCGCCAATCGACTCCTATTAAGCTTGGTGATGCATACGACGATAACGCCCATACTATGCCCACGTGATGGTTAGTGCTATCGGGCGAGGCCCCTCGGATCAAATATCCAAATCGTAGTGGATTAGGGCAGCGGTAACAAGCGAGACTCACGAAAGATGTGACCCGTTGCCCGTCTCGAGGACTTGCGGCAAGGGCTAGGAATGCCCGCCACGCTGTAATTATCTCGCGGGCACCCTCCAGGTCAACCCGTCTCCACATCACTCGCAATTAAGCTCGCGCGGGTACCCCTCAGGGTCGACCCGTCTTTAGTAACATGGCTCAGTGTAAAGTCATAGTAACCATAGTAACTGTGTGTCTAAACATCAAGGGGAAAACCCGAGGAATCACCCCCAGTGAATTCCACTCGATGTAATCATCAAGGTGAACGTAAGAAGATTCACCCTCGAGGTCCACACTTGAGGGGTTGCACGACAGAGTCGTATCGGAAGTGGTTAAAGAGGAAATCACCCTCGATGACCATGACCGAATAACTACACTCTGAGGTTAACATCTGAAGTCTTTGTAGAGGTCTCACCCTCGGCACTCAATAGTAACCCAAAGAGTGTCAAGCAACTAAGGGAAGTGATGAGCGGTGTCGGGCCTGGTCTTGATCCGTTGATCGGGTCTTCAATGATGAAGCAGGGCAACAAGGACAAAGTGAGGGTCACTGGTGGATCACTAACCAACCTATACTAAGCAGTTTAGGATAAGCAGGTAAGGTACAACATCAGATACAAAAGCAGGCTATGCATCAGAATAGGAGCAAACAATAACAGTAGCAAAATCTAATGCAAGCATGAGAGAATGGAATGGGCGATATCGGGATGATCAAAGGGGGGCTTGCCTGGTTGCTCAGACAAGAAGGAGGGGTCGTCGTCGACGTAGTCGATCACAGGGGCATCAACAACGGTCTCGAGGTCTACCGGAGAAGAAGAGGGGGAGAAACAGTAAATATAAAGCAAACGTAGCATCACAAAGCATAACATGGCAATATGCGGTGCTAGGGGTGTTCTAACGCAGTGCTAGGCGACATCGGGCGAAGGAGGATAACATCCGGGAAAGTTTTCCCGGTTCCGGACGTCTGTCAGACAGATGAACCGGAGGGGAAAAGTTCAACGTTTGCTATGCTAGGGACGTGTGGTAGACGAACGGAGGGCGTATTCGGATTCGTCTCGTCGTTCTGAGCAACTTTCATGTAGAAAACATTTTCATCCGAGTTATGGTTTATTTTATATTAATTTTCAAAATTTTAAAAGATTTTCTAAAGTTATTAATAAACCTAAAAGGAGTTATTGCATCAAGATGACATCATCACGACATCAAGAGTCAACGGCACGATCGAGTCAAACTTACAGGTGGGTCCCGCTGTCATTGGCACAGTTTAATTAAACATGCTTAATTAGACTAAATTGTTCATTAGGTTAACTAAACAAAGTTAATTAAGTTAATTAATTAATTAACCAATTAATTAATCATTTTTAATACATATATTTATTTTTTATTTTTATTTTAACAAGGGGGGTGGGGCCCCTTTGGCAGTGGCCCTGGGAGAGCGGTGCTGGCCGCCACTGGTGCAGCTATGGGCGCCAAGGCGTGGCGTTGTGCCGTGACCACTGGGGCGATGGCCACGGCGGGCGAGCCGCACGCGAGGTGGTGGCTGGCGGGCGCAATGAGCCGCATGACGACGAGGTGGCTGGCTGAGGCCGCCCGGGGGAGGGGGCAGGGGAGGAGCGGGCGGTGGGCGCAGGGGCGCCGCGATTCATGGGCGCCGTGAGGGCGTCGAGAAGGGCCACGGTTCGCGGGCACTTGCGTCGGGCGTGGCCGGCGCTACACGGGCGCGACCGGCGCGTGGCCACGACGGGGTGAGGCGCGAGTGTGGTGGACGCATCGGGGCAGAGGGGGAAGAGGAGGACGGACGACGGCTCACCCCCGTTGCAGGGGAACGCCGGCGAGGCTCGGAGGATCCGCTGTTGAGGAGGAGGTCGAGGACGGCGCAGTGATGAGGACGAGGCGGCGGGGAGCGGCGACGACGCGGGCGGCCGAGGCTCGGGCGCCATGGGGTCGAGCCCCGATTCACGGTCGAAGGGCGCGCTGGCAAAGGCGAGACGGAGGCTACGGGCGGCGTTGAATGGGCACCGCGTGACGCGAGGTGGGTCGCCCGGATCCAGCAGAGAGAGGGGGAGGAGTGGAGGAAGGCGAGGCATCCGGCGAGGGGGAGGGGGTTCTTTGGGCGGCGGCGGCGTTGGACGGGGCCGGGGCATCTTCCCCGATCCAGATCCATACAGGATCGGGTGAGGGAGGGGGGAGTGGGGAACGAGGAGGAGTGGGGGGTTCGTGCGGGGTTAGGGTTCTGGGAAGCGGCCTAATAGTCCAGGGGAGCGGGAGATTGGGCCGGCATGTGGGATGGCCGACTGGGCTGGCGGGGTCGAGGCCCAGTGGGGAAAAGGGGGGAGGGGGTCAGGGGCTTCTTCTCTCTCTCTCCCACCTCCTCTTTTCTTTTAGTTTTTTTTTGTTTTTAAACTTTCTGTTATAGCTAATTTTAGGCCATTTAGACATTTTGCAAAAAATGTTGGTTCACCACCAATATTACCAGAAGAATACTTCCCACATAATGAACATTTTAGTTTTCAGGTGTGACAAAAATGAATTTTTTTTACTTTAGATTGGGTTTGAATTTAAATTGTGATTTGGATCAAGTGAAGGTTAGCAACAGTAACATGATGACATGGCACCATTAACAGGGGATTACTGTAGCATGACACTGGGGGTGTTACAAATCTCCTCCACTATAAGAAATCTCGTCCCGAGATTTAAGTGGGGAAGTAAAGAGTAACTTCGGGATAACTAATCCTTATAGGGTTAATTATCTGGTGAACAACTCAGGGAATGAGGCAGAAGTATCTCTCGAGTTGAAACTTAATAAAACATCGAGAGAATTTAAAGTAGGCATGAGAATTTTCAAGCCGAAGGCATATGTTCGTTGCTTGAAACAGAGGGTGAGAGGGGCTCATAGCAACAGAATAAAAATCGCGTCTGACACCGAAATAGAATAAGCGAGGGAAGGTGGCTCGTAAAATTCATACGAAGCCAAGTATAAAGTATATTTCGGCATCAAGGTTGTACAAGAGAGTCAGGTTTCGATCCTGTGAAACTGTGGGTAATGGGCCCACCATGTGGGTTAGAAGCAGGAAGGCGCTAATATTTGCACGGTCATGACAGCAAGGCAGGTCAGAGGATAGCCTGTCAGTTATGTTGGCAACAAAGTTTGGTACCAAGGGTGTGGGACGAAGAGAACCATTTTTCACCTTTCGTTAATTCGAGGCGGACCAATAGGCAAAGTTCTCGCCCATCGGTGGTTACCGGAATGTCAACAACAATAACAACAAGGTCTTACAGACAAATTGTACACCGAGGTGTTTTCATAAGCGAGGGAACTATTCGCTTAGATCTCATAAACCACAAGAAAGTTTAAACAAAACAATGGAAAATAAAAGGTGATCATTAGATTAATCAGAACATTGGAAGGGAAAATGTGTTTACACTCAAGAATTGGGAGTATATCCTTCCCAAGGGGGAAGCGAAGCAGGATATACATGATATGACAGCAAGTTCAAACGCATTTAGATAAAGGGGCGAGGGAAGAATCATGATATTACCCATACAACGGTGTTTGGATAGGTGATCAAGAAACATTTAGCATTGCGCCTCCAATGTTCTTAATGATGTTCGGAGTACCTCAGCCATGCTTCGGGATCGCATTGACATGGTCACCAGGTAAAGATCGGACCTTGGGAACACAAAGGATCCATCGGTAATTTCTAGAACATCTCATGCAATTTCTCTTTTCAGGAAAAAGATGAGGATGTGGCCGATGGGTTAAGCAGCAATCCATCTGTGTTTCCAAAATTTTATATGAACAAGTTTTTGTCGGGGGGGGGGGGGGAGGCAAGAATGAAGGTCAAGGATGGTATTTCTCATCACAAATTCGATTGATATGCTGGAAGAGCTCAGAATGTTGACGAGCACGACGCAATTGTCGAGAGATTTCAGGAAGATGTAATCGATCGGCGATGACATCAAGTCAAAGGAATGATGAAGCGATAAGTTATTGGAACCACAGTTACGACACAAACTCGATAGCAAGCTTGCTGTTCAAGGCGAAATGGTATGACAAGGAAGATCGACATAAGCTTAGCTCATTGTCAAAAAATCTGTTCCAGGAAGAAGGACCAGGTAGCACAGTTAAAATTTAGCACGATAATGACATAGCTGGCCAGGCTAGGAATGACTAGAAGGATTATTAAACTCGTAAGTAATGAAATTTACTTTGAGTTATAGAATCGGAGTGAGGAATCGATTCAACTGATTCACTTATCGGTGTCCTTGAGTGATTAATAACTCAGCTCCCGGGGGGAATCTGAAATCGGTGAGAAGCACTACCAGATGAAGACTCATAGGAAGCAACGCAGTTCTTTGATATTCTCAAGGTACCGGAGGGTAATACTCGAAGGAAGATAAAAATAGAGGTTGCGAAGATGCATTGATCTGCAGAAGACAAGTGCTTTAACTTGTCCGAGAAATGGAATTAAAAGGGGGAACAATCATGGCCAAAACCACGGTTGCAAAGGACCAAACATAGATACCATATGAACTTATAATAAGGGGATTATTATATCGCAAGAAGCTTCCATGATAAGATCTACATCGTGTCCACGGGCACGAACACAAAGTTCAAGGTCGACTCCCACTTCTTCAATGCATATCATTTCATTTACTTCTCGCTTCGATGAAGTTGTAGTGTTGAAATTATATCCGGCAAAACACCGTAAGAGTATGACTCGTGAAAACTCTCGGGTTCACACCGATTAGGGAAGGCATAGGTTCAACCCATAGTGGCATCTTAGGAACATATACCACAAATCTCAGAGTAATATAACACAAGCTCGAAGGCAGAGCTTGGTTGAGAAGGCAGAGGATACAATTTACCAAAGGCATTACGTATCCAAGGAAAGGCCCAAAAGGTTATTGAATATGAAGGACGTTGTCGGATAAAAGACAACAAAGGATCTGGCGGTCCACATAGGGTCTGATGTGAGTATCAGTACTCAACCAGAAGAAGAAAGAATGCAAAGGCTTTCGGATAATAGAAACATCTGAATAATTCGATGCTTAAATGCAAAGAAATCATGATTTCAAAAATAGAAGATCGAATGACGCTTTGATCAAAAGATAAGTAAGTTGAATAGCCTTAGGGATACAATCGACAACAAATTGATTGGTCGAGAAACAGCTCTTGGTCAAATGACGTCCAAGCCGGAAGGATGAATTCTATGATCCGACTGAGGATTGCGAGCATCCGCAACATATTGAATCAACGGACTCAAAAGGATAGTGACAGAGGATGTCAATGAAGATTACTTGAAATATGGAATTAACCATAATGCAAGCAAACAAGAATTTCAACAAAGAACAGGTTCTTTGAGGATTTTGGAAGATCGAGATAGTATTTCTAGGTATTTAGGAAAGCATATGAACAAGCGGGGATGAACGAACCCCGGTTAAGTGAATTATCCGCAGTGCAAAAGAAGCTGCAAAGCAGAAGGCACAAAGGATTCTCGAAACAACGGAGAGTACTAGGGGCATCTTGTAATAACAGGATCAACTGGGGATGAAGGTACAAGCGGCAAGGATATTATTCACGGGGATTATCGGTGGTCAGGAACTGCAACGCAGTGGGCACAGGGTCTCGGGAAACATCGAGGAGTATATGCGGAATTTTCTGACGAAGCAAGCGATCATCTGTAGTGAAGTGGCTCTCCGGAAGGAAGTGGTTACGAGATCCTAGAGTCAGAGTTAGTAAAAGTTTAACCCGAATAGACGAGAGATCAGAGTCCGAGAGCATACACGAGGAGTAAAAGATCCTAATACCACCCAATGGCGACGTGGGCCCGTAAGACACACAGCCAAAGTTAGTAAAAGTTTTTCGGTGACTAGACTCAACTTCGGCCAAGGAGTTGGAAAGGGGGCTACCTACAGGCAGTCGGCTCTGATACCAACCTGTGACGCCCTCGATTCAACCGTACACTAATCATACACGCAAATGTGTACGATCAAGATCAAGGACTCACGGGAAGATATCACAACACAACTCTAGACACAAAATAAAATAATACAAGCTTTATGTTACAAGCCGGGGCCTCAAGGGCTCGAATACATAAGCTCGAAAACACAAGAGTCGTGAAGCAACAATATCTGAGTACGAGACATGAGTTAGACAAGTTTGCCTTAAGAAGGCTAGCACAAAAGCAACATCGATCGAAAAGGCAAGGCCTCCTGCCTGGGAGCCTCCTAACTACTCACTGGTCATCGGGCGGCCTCCACGTAGTAGTAAGCATCGGCGGTGGCATCTGGCTCTGGGCTCCGTCATCTGGTTGCATCAACCGGAAAGAAGAAGAAAGGGGAAAAGGGGAGCAAAGCAACCGTGAGTACTCATCCAAAGTACTCGCAAGCAAGGATCTACACTACATATGCAACATTATCAAAGGAAGGAATGTATATGTATGGGCTGCAGTAAATGCCGAATAGGGAGAAGGCCTAGTCCTATCGAAGACTAGCATCTTGAAACCACCATCTTGCAAAGAACCGGAAGGAGTAGAGTAGCATAAAGTAAAGTAGTAGAAGTGTTATCAACCTCGGCGGAGATCCTTTCTCGACTCCCTGCGAGAAAGGCATCCCGAGCCATACTATCCGGTTATCATCACAATCAAATCCTCATCACCATCCAGTTCTCATCACAAGTATCCGATTCTAGTTGTATCGATCGGGATACAACTCCAAGTGTCCGTTACCGCAGGACAGGCTACCGATAGATGTTTTCTTCCTGCAGGGTGCACCAACTTACCCACCACGCCGCTTAACTCTGGCGGACACACTTTCCGGGTCATGCCCGCCTCGCCAAACAATACGCCGCAACCCGACCTAGGCTTAATAGAGAGGCCAAGACGCGGACTAAACCTATGCCCCTCAGGGTCATGAGCCATCTCCCCGGGAACTCACGCACGTTGCGTGGGCGGCCGGTGAGCGGACCTAGCTACCTCCTTCAACAAGGCGGCGCTACGCGGTCCAACCCGGCGCGCCGCTCGGTCGGCCGACGTCTATTAAGCTTCGGTGATGCATACGACGATAACGCCCATACTATGCCCACGTGATGGTTAGTGCTATCGGGCCGAGAGGCCCCTCGGATCAAATATCCAAATCGTAGTGGATTAGGAACGCAGCGGTAACAAGCAGAGACTCACGAAAGATGTGACCCCGTTGCCTGCCTCGAGGACTTGCGGCAAGGGCTAGGAATGCCCGCCACGCCGTAATTATCTCGCGGGCACCCTCCGTGTCAACCCGTCTCCACATCACTCGCAATTAAGCTCGCTGGTACCCTCGTGGTCGACCCGTCTTTAGTAACATGGTTCAGTGTAAAGTCATAGTAACCATAGTAACTGTGTGTCTAAACATCAAGGGGAAACCCCGAGGAATCACCCCCGGTGAATTCCACTCGATGTAATCAACAAGGTGAATGTAAGAAGATTCACCCTCGAGGTCCACACTTGAGGGGTTGCACGACAGAGTCGTATCGGAAGTGGTTAAAGAGGAAATCACCCTCGATGACCATGACCGAATAACTACACTACAGGGTTAACATCTGAAGTGCTGTAGAGGTCTCACCCTCGGCACTCAATAGTAACCCAGTAGTGTCAAGCAACTAAGGGGAAGTGATGAGCGGTGTCGGGGCCTGGTCTTCGATCCCGTTGATCGGGTCTTCAATGATGAAGCAGGGGCAACAAGGACAAGGTGGGGGTCACTGATGGATCACTAACCAACCTATACTAAGCGCTTTAGGATAAGGTGTAAGGTACAACAACAGATACAAAAGCAGGCTATGCAATGTAATAGGAGCAAACAATAACATTAGCAAAATCTAATGCAAGCATGAGAGAATGGAATGGGCGATATCGGGATGATCAAAGGGGGGGCTTGCCTGGTTGCTCAGACAAGAAGGAGGGGTCGTCGTCGACGTAGTCGATCACAGGGGCATCAGTAGCGGTCTCGAGGTCTACCGGAGAAGAAGAGGGGGAGAAACAGTAAATATAAAGCAAACGTAGCATCACAAAGCATAACATGGCAATATGCGGTGCTAGGGGTGTTCTAACGCAGTGCTAGGCGACACTGGCGAAGGAGGATAACATCCGGGAAAGTTTTCCCGATTGCCCGGACGTCTGGGCAGATGAACCGGAGGGGAAAAGTTCAACGCTTGCTATGCTAGGGACGTGTGGTAGGCGAGCGGAGGCGTATTCGGATTCGTCTCGCCGCTCGAGCAACTTTCATGTAGAAAACATTTTCATCCGAGTTATGGTTTATTTTATATTAATTTTCAAAATTTTAAAAGATTTTCTAAAGTTATTAATAAACCTAAAAGGAGTTATTGCATCGACATGACATCATCACGACATCAAGATCAAAGCAGTTGACTGAGTCAAACTTACAGGTGGGTCCCGTTGTCATTGGCACAGTTTAATTAAACAGGCTTAATTAGACTAAATTGTTCATTAAGTTAACTAAACAAAGTTAATTAAGTTAATTAACCAATTAATTAATCATTTTTAATACATATATTTTTTTTTAACAAGGGGGGTGGGCCCCTTTGGCGATGTACAGGGAGAGCGGTGTTGGCCGCCACGGTGTGCGATTATGGGCGCCGGGCGTGGCGCTGTGCCTGCGTGGCCACTGTGGGCGATGGCTACGCGGGCCGGGCGAGCGAGGTGGTGGCCGTGGCGGGCAGGAGCCACACGACGAGGTGGCTGCCAGGCGATCGCCGTCGGGGAGGGGCAGCAGGAGGAGCGGGCGGCCGTGGCGCAGGGCGTCATGGTTCGGGCGCCGTGGAGGGCGTGCCGAGAAGGGCCGCAGATTCCGGCACTCGGCGGGCGTGGCCGGGCGCTACGGGCGCGACCGCGCGTACCACGGCGGGTGAGGCGCGAGTGTGGTGGACGACGGGCAGAGAGGGAAGAGGAGGACGGACGGCGGCTCACCCCGCTGGAGGAACGCCATGAGGCTCGAGGAGAGCCGCTGAGGAGGAGGTCGAGGACGGCGCAGTGATGAGGACGAGGCGGCGGGGCGACGTCGGGACGAGGTGGCGGGGAGCGGCGACGACGCGGCGTCGAGGCTCGGGGCGCCGCGGGGTCGAGCCCCCGATTCAGCTCGGGTCGAGGGGGCGCCAGGCGGCAAAGTAGACGGAAAGGTGCTACGGGCGGCGTCGGGAATGGGCACCGGCGTCAGGGCGCGAGGTGGGTCGCCCGGATCCAGCAGAGAGAGGGGGGAGGAGTGGAGGAAGGCGAGGCATCCGGCGAGGGGGAGGGGTTCTTTGGGCGGTAGCGGCGTTGGACGGGCCGGGCATCTTCCCGATCCAGATCCATCTGAGATCGGGTGAGGGACGGGGAGTGGGGAACGAGGAGGAGTGGGGAGGGGTTCGTGCGGGGGTTAGGGTTACTGGGAAGCGGCCTAATAGTCCGGGGAGGCGGGAGATTGGGCAGCATGTGGGATGGCCGGGCGGCGGGGTCGAGGCCAGTGGGGAAAAGGGGAGGGGTCAGGGGCTTCTTCTCTCTCTCTCCCACCTCCTCTTTTCTTTTAGTTTTTTTTTTGTTTTTAAACTTTCTGTTTTAGCTAATTTTAGGCCATTTAGACATTTTGCAAAAAATGTTGGTTCACCACCAATATTACTAGAAGAATACTTCCCACATAATGAACATTTTAGTTTTCAGTGTGACAAAAATGATTTTTTTTTACTTTAGATTGGGTTTAAATTTGAATTGTGATTTGGATCAAGTGAAGGTTAGCAACAGTAACATGATGACATGGCACCATTAATAGAGGATTACTGTAGCATAACACTGGGGGTGTTACATGTTGTTTACAATTTCTCTGCCTCAAGTGGGTAGTCTTGTCTTTTCCTAGCCAGTGTATTACTTATTTTGAATGACTCGCTGTAAATAGTACTACGTCAAACTGGATCAACGCAAACTATATTCAATTATTTTGGTACTAATCCATTGATCCTTGTTTCATTTTAGGAGTTAGGGTGCCGACGCACCGGTGCCAGCCGCAGGGTTGTGACCTACCGGCGGCATCTCAGGGGCACGCCTTGCTAGGTGCTCGCCTTTTCCTACATCTCTGTAGGAACACATCAGGCAGGAGCTCAGTCCCACATCCTTGCTCAAGGTTTGTCCTCATTCCTACTTGGAATTAATGATAATAAACTCTGCCACCTGAATACTTGATTCATTAAGGTCGTCACCCTACCCGGAAGTCTCTATCGTTTTCTTTGTTTGTTAAGCTTCACAGGGTTGGGACTCCCTAAATCAAACTGCAATCGTTGTTTATCAACCACTCACGCATTTATTACACGAGATCTTCGACTTAGCTCCCACAGGTCATCCACCCGGGGCGGAAGATAACGAAAGGGAGACAAAGTCCTAACTAAATCAACACATAATAATCTCAACCTTCTACCCATTCCATCCATCATATCAGTCGAGTCGAGGAGATTTGTTCTTATATAACATGGGAACTGAGGAACGTTAGAGCAGCACAAATCTTCATAAAGAAAAACCTTAATTTAGGCATGGATATTGATCTGCAAATTTGAGGTAGAAAAATATTTATTTTCCTAGGTACTAACTCGCAAGTGTTCTACAAATTCAGTGAATAAAAAAATGTAGATCAAACATGAGATCATAGTATCGTACTGACAGACACCACTAATTATATTGAAGGAAATGGCATTTTTCTGTGGGCAGGTAAAAGAGCAGCCATATTTTTGGTAAAGCTTGCTTGCCTTTCAGTATTTTTGGTTACATTGTGTGCTTCCAGTTCCTCTGTTTTGCTCTGATTCGTTGATCTTCTGTACTGCCTCTGTATCAAAATATAAGACGTTCTGTATCGCCCCTTGGTGCCAGCATGAAGGCAAGGCAACCCTGGCTAATATGCATCTAGATGTCCTTCCCCTTATACTTCGATTCACTATGGGTAGTGTTCCATCCATTGTCTATATCCATTGTCTCTTTTTCGTTATTTCTCTGAGAAATCTTAATTTCTAGACTGCAAGTTAGAATGTGCGAAACTGACTGTTTCCCTTGCTGGTTAGGGTTCTCATTACTAACCTGCATTTCTTAGTTTAGTTGTAATTTTATCAAATTCTGTGATTTGAAGTGTAACATTGCCTTTTTACTTATAATTTCTTGCTGACATTGGAGTCTGGGGTTGTACTGTCTGTTTGCTTCATAAAAAGTTAATGTTGAAAGATTGTTCATGGTTATATGTAGCTGCCTAGCATACCATGATGTCATGATCCTGCTGTAAACTTAGACCAGGTTATATTTATTTATTTTTCTGAAGTTGATGTTAATTATCGTAAGGAAATTGTTATCTTAGTTTTGCTATTTGGAATGTGAATCAGGTCTTTGAACGTATGTTGCATCTGGAGGCAAGGATTCAAACAAGGAGGGGGAGTAGCCGCGCCCGGAGGAGGTCGTCCCCGATGCCCGCATCCTCCTCGAAGAGGCCGTCCCCGATGTGTGGCCATCAACCTTAGAGGTCATGCTAGGAGACATGAGGAGGATAGGCAAGTTCGCCATTGCTGAAGAAGCACCAGTACCAAGTCTTCGACAAAATATGTAATAATGAAAAACAGTATGAGGTCTTATGATTTTACTCACACTACAATACTAGAACACCACTTCCAGTCTCTTGTTCTTGCTGCGGATATTCTTATATCTGTATGGAAAATAAAAAATGTATACAAAGTGGTTTAAATGTAAGGAGCTTGCACGTACATGTGCAACTAAAATTAGCAAAAAGGAAGCTAGAAGGGGCATCCCCTATCTGGCACCGTCCAGATGCCACTCAGGGGGCGCAACAGCTAGTAAAATCCTTTAACAGTCGCGTAATGTGCGCACTCTCACGACGTCCACGTCGGCACTGGGCGTTGTTTACTGTTTCTCGCGTACAAAAGCAAATCTGGAGAGATCTGTGGCTGGCCAATCGGAGGGAGAGGCATACGCGCTGCTCAATCGCGCTCGTCCACACGAAGCTTCCTTCCCACCCCACCTCGCTGAGCTTTGCTACATCGACGGAGAGTTACGGGGGGTTTACGGGTCTGAGCACCCAGCCCACCAGTTAAAATCAGGGGGCGCGCGGTTAATTAGGGGAAGAAGATTAATTAGACGAATTAAAACATGACAACTCAGCAGGCCCGTAAAGTTTGTGAGGTAGGAGTCCGTGTGTGTAGCATTTTTGCACCTCGCTTCGTCGCTAAGAAAGAAAGAGGGAGACAAACACCTCCTCCCTCGACGCGCTCCTCGCCCGCCGCCGCCTCCCCGCTCCGCTCCGCCCCGCCCCGCCGCTCATCTCGCTCGCCGCCTCCGACGCCGCCGCGCTCAACGAGTCCTCCACCGCCGCGCTTGCCGAGGCGCCCTCCTGCCGCGTCCGCCACCTCGACGCGGCGCACTCGCGCGCCGAGTCCACCCTGGCCCGCGCCGAGGCCGCGCTCGACCGCTCCCGCGTGCTCGACGCCGTGCGCCGCGCCCTGGCCACCGACGACCTCGCGGCCGCCGCCACTGCCGCGCACGAGTTCCTGGCCATCGACGCGCGGTTCCCCACCGACGACAACCTCCGCCGCGACCTGCACGACATAAAGCGCCGCCTCGAGGGGCTCGCGCGGCGGAGACACTCCGCCGCGGTCGACGCCCAGGACCACCCCGTCGTGCTGCGCCTTGTGCGCCTCTTCCCCCTCCTCGACCTCGCGCCCGAGGGCCTCCAGGTCTATGTCGCCTACCTCAAGAAGGTCGTTGCCCTCCGCTCCCGCACAGACTTCGAGCACCTCACGGGCCTAATCTTTGCAACCCAGCTTATCTCGGAGCGCCCTGATTTCGTTGGCTGCCTTACCCGTCTCTTCAAGGATATTGTGCTCGCGTTGAGGAGAATGACGCGGCGTGAGCTACGGGGTGAGGATGGTGTCGCCTACGCCATCATCGAGCTGCAGGAGGAATGCGACTTGAGGGGCACCCAGATCCTTCGTCGTTATGCTGATTACCGGAAGCTTGCAGTATTTCGTGAAAATGGTTCAGTTCCCTAACTTTGTGTTGACGGAGGTATGTGATTCAGTCTCGTGAGGAGTTAACAAGCATACTCGTTTATATACTGTCACATGTAGTGCTAATTTTTACCCCATTGCTAGGTCTTCTATCATTGTTTAACATTGCCAAATGCAACAACTAAGCTCTCAGGTTTGGGACCTTCACTATTTTCTGTCGCTCAATGTAATAATCAGATTTGTCATATTGTCATGCAGTCCTAACTTGACATGTGTAGATTTGAAATTTCAATAGATTCAAGGAACTCTTTCAGGAGTTATATGAAGAGAATGGGACGTACAAGTTCAAGGAAAACTCAATATGGTCAATGCTAATTTGTACCAAATTTTGATCACTATAATTTTGCTGGAACCACATTTAACCCGTACATGATTCACGCATCTATCAACACCGGTTGACTGATAACATAGTGCATCCTTTTGTCCTCCAAATGATATAGGAGGCAGTCAAGTTTCATCTTCCAATTTCTGTGATATTTGAACCTATTAGGATGTGTGCATCGACTTTCAACGCAAATATGTGCTCGGTTTGATTGTGCACTTCATTTGATAGGTGGATCAATATTACTAGCTGAAACTCATAAAAACCCATAAACGTCTTTCTTATAAAATGGAAGATGGATTGGAATTGTCATTTATGCAGTAGCTCATGATGACTACTTCATTTGATACTCTCTCTCTGACTCATGTTTTCCCTTGAAATAGCATGACACCTATAGTATTCAGATATTCTCCATTGTTATAGTTATTTGAATTTCAACTCTACTTTGCTACTTTGTTAATAGGTTGAAGCTATAGGTCAGTCAACCACGTTGTTAAAGCATGAGCGCTCAGTGTCATCTCCACCGGTTGAGTGGCAACGTTGAGGTGCTGCTAATATTGCCGCTGCTGAAAATGGCGGTGCTACTATGTGGTCAGGTTATTTTCTGCTTTCATCAAGATGAGGATAACGTGTGCCTGGTTGCCGGAGACGTTAAATTAGCTAGATCTGCCATGTGTGTTTGCCGGAGATGTTAATCAGCTAGATCTGCCTTGTGAACTGGGGCAGAGGCAGCTTTAATTAGGCCTATATCCAAATCACGCATGCATGCATGTTGTATCTCCTATTTTTTTTTTTGAGAATAGAGATAATGTCTCTGTGTTATGTTCAAGTTCTGTAAGAGTATTGGAGAGGGTTCCTGGATGGTTCAGGAACTCTTTGTGATGGCTAGGTATACCTTATCCGTCAGTGTTGCATTCAAACCTGTCAGAATTCTTTTTCAGAAACCATTTTAGTCAGATTTTGAAACGATAATATATTTATACCAGAGGCTAACACATTTGGTCTGAATTTGATAGGGAGCATGCACCATCCATTATATTTATGGATGAAATTGACTCTAATGGATCTGCTACAATGGAGTCGGGATCTGGCAATGGTGATAGCGAGGTTCAGAGTACTATGCTTGAGCTTCTGAACCAACTTGATGGTTTTGAAGCATCGAACAAAATTAAGGTTCTTATGGCAACGAATAGGATAGACATATTGGATCAAACTCTTCTGAGGCCTGGTCGTATTGATAGGAAGATCGAATTTCCAAATCCTAATGCAGATGTAAGTGATGCAGTACTCACCATAATTAATTTAATATTGCTTGATCATATCAGTGCTAAGTCTGAATTATCTATCCTTTCAGTCCCGTGGTGATATTTTGAAGATTCATTCGAGGAAAATGAACTCGATGCCTGACATTGATCTGAAAAAAATTGCTGAGAAGATGAACGGAGCATCAGGAGCAGAGCTAAAGGTATGTATTGTTGCCATTATAAGCGAGCATCTAAATTTTTAATATATTTGTCTTGATAAACTGAAAAAATATTTGGAATTGTACAGTGCTAATAAGTTACCATGTAGGCGAGCACATACTACAAAACATCTATAATCTGTTGCATAATGTCCCCTGTAGCTTCTGCAAAAATCCAGGCCCAGTTGCCATTTTTACCCATGCTAAAATGCTATAAACTCAGAACCCTGTCCTGGTAGCAAGTAGCAAGTTTTTACCATTGAGGTCTTGACTTTACCAATGTATTGGCCTGTATTATGTTTCAAGTAGAGTGCATCAAACCATACATCATGAGTGAACTCACTTTGATATATCATCAGGCGGTCTGCACAGAAGCTGGAATGTTTGCCCTCCGCAAGAGAAGGGTGCACGTCACTCAGGAGGATTTTGAGATGGCTGTGGCAAAGGTGATGAAGAAGGATACCGAGAAGAACATGTCGCTGCGAAAGCTATGGAAGTGAGGCCCTCGTTTTAGCATCTCAGCTTTTGCCGGCATGCATCGGTGGATTAAGCTTATAGCGGCACATTTGCCAGATGAGCTGCGGGTTTCTTGAACCGTGTTGACAACTGTAACTTGCAGTGCCTCATCAGGGTTAAATTTCTTCATTGTGTTATATTATGAGACGTGAGATGGGAACCGTTCGTTTGCTTGTAATGTTTGCTGCTTTTCATTCCCACTATTGTTACCATGTTGAACTTTTTTTGTTAATTAAGAGGACTGTATGCACTATGTAAGCATATAAATGGTTTTTCTCCTATCGTTTTTGTTTACATGATGATAGGTTCTGCAACTTTGGAGTTAACAAATGTGCTTAGGTATCTGTATATTGGTCACTCCCCGGTCATTGTTGATTGTTTTCCGCCATGAATACTCATACTTTTTCAAACTGGGAATTAGTTTTGTAGTGCAAATTTGTGTTGATATGCCCTACATATCAAGTTCATCGTCCAAGCACCTCTTGCGGAAAGAAAGAAAAAATTCTTTGTTTGGTAATTTGCAGATGCAAGCCCTTCTGACTGCTAAAGTTTGTAATTTAGAGATAAAAGGAGACAACTCCTTGGTTGCAGTTCTGATCATAGGCTTGGTATGATTCTCTTGTGATTCAGATTTTTAGTCGAGGAACCTTGGCTTCTTGTTGGGTCTATGTAGTAAAAGTATAGTGGTTATCATTCATCATCATCACCAAATGATTTCATTTTGTGGATGCTTGAGTTTAGAAATATTTGTCTCACTTTTCATCATCGACGTACCGTGAGTTGTTCATACGAGGGAGTACATTTCCAGCAATGCATTTTCTGTTGGTCCTGTAACTACTATACTACTTTGCTTAGCTTGAACTTGTGCATGTAACCTCAAAAGTTGCCACTGATCAGCTTTGTCTATAACATGATTATCTAGCTACATGTGTTCCATCTCTCTTGTTTTGTTCTATTACAGATGTCACTTTCTTCACTAATCATGATTATTAGCATAAAAAGGACAGTGGAAGGGGCGCCACCTACCTAGCACAGCAGAGCTTTTGCTCAAGCGGCGCACCAAGGGTGCGCCCCAACCACTAGTCCTTGTCACGCGGAAGGGGCCTGCAGCGCGAAGTATCGTCATCACCGCACCGCGCACACGTGTCATCGTGCCAGGAGGAATTCGGGGCGCACAGTCGCGCTGTATTCCAGTCCTTGCAGCTGCAGATAGTATACACGTATCTCACAGTAAATACGTTGCATCCAACTATTTCCAGATTCCCGAAATATACAATAGAGAATTATGAAAACGTTTTCAGAATCGCAAAAGTCTTGCTGCCGGTGACAATGGGTATTCAGAAAGGTTGCAGACTTCCAGTTCAGCGACAAGCATTAGTTCTGATGTCTCGCTTCAAAGCAAATAATGACCGCAACAATCTGGAGAGTACGATATTCTTCCAGTAATAGTTTTCAGAATCTTCAGAACAATCAATAAAGTTTTGCAAAACTCAACTGGGAAAGGAAACATCAAAGACGGCAATACAGTTCAGTAACTTCAGAGCTACTTGAGGACTGAGCAACCATTCACATAACAGTTCCGTGGAAAAACAAATATTCAGTGGCGAAAGCAAGGAATGGATCAAAGAACAGCGTGAATAAAAAAGAAAAAAGACCTAAAATCAATACCGGAGTTGCTAGGCCAGCTGACTTGGCAAGAAATGCCATGTGGCAACTTTGAAGCAAACATAATAACATCACGAGTACGATGGTGCCATGACTGAAGCAAAGAACATGCACAATATTAATGATACTAGGTCGACAAACATGAATGACAATTGACAATAGCTATATGAGGCTGTAACTTGATTACGGAGTAATGAAACAGCACACATAGAATAATAATTTGAGAATACTTGTCTGATGGAGAACGTCCCGGGTAATGTCTCTAATTGCAGCCCCAGAACGTTGTTTCAGAACATTCAGGCGAAAGCGAAGGATTGGGTCGACGCAAGACGTAAGCGGGCATTGGCACTTGTTGTGCCACCCCCCCCCCCCCCCCCCCTCTGAGATCAACATGGTTCCTCAAAAAGGAATTTTATGTATCGATTTTACACTGATGATTATGGTAAATACAATGATAGTTCAGTAATCAAATTAAGCAACACTTATAAAGAGCAAAGTTAGCATTTATTTCCATTGACAAGGACAAGCAATAGCTATGGTGTACTCATAAATCAACAAGTAATCATATTACTGATATGATGCATGGACAAAGTAATCACTTGTAGATAACATAGCAGACTTTTTTTTGGAGGGGGGGGGGGGGGTATTTTATTGTCATTCAAGAGAAAACACCTACCTTGGATTATCATCAACAGATGGCACTGCAAGTTGTTCATGGATTCATTTGGGAGATGTTGCAGTTCAAGATTAAAGGCATCTTAACAAGCAATCTTCCTTCCTGTGGCTACCATTGATTATGACTATTTGCTTCATACTTTCTGCCATTATTACAAGTGCAATAGTATATAACAAAACTAATGACAACTGTAACTTGTAAATCACAAGGTTGCACAATAATACAAGCTTAAAAAGGATTACAAACATGGAAATTTACTATGTGCACACACGAACTTTCGCTCGTTTCCATCTGTTCCTTGTTCCCAGTAGAGAAAACTTGGCAGGAAAACTTCTTACTTCTTACTAAGCCTTTTGTCCCAAACAAGTTGGGGTAGGCTAGATATGAAACCCTTTCACGAGGACTTCCCAGGAGGTCACCCATCCTAGTACTACTCTCGCCCAAATGGATTTCATACCCAAAGGACTGGCTAGTTTTTACGTTGGCTCGCCAAAAGCCTATCAAAACCATTAGATATGAAACCCTTTCACGAGGACTTCCCAGGAGGGCACCCACCCTAGTACTACTCTCGCTCAATTGGGTTTCATACCCATGGGACTGGCTAGTTTTTACGTTGGCTCGCCAAGCCTATCACAACCCTCCTCCTTTACCCGGGCTTGGGACCGGCTATGCCTAGAAGACATAGGCGGAGTTTGGCAGGAAAACTTGAACTACAATATTAACAATCAATCAGTCCTAGTGTTGTTGTAGTGGTAGTCAAGATGGGCATCTCCAGATATTATCTTCTATGGTTGTAGCTATCTACTACCGTTGATTATTCCTCGGTCTTGCAGTGAGATTACAGAGATTGATATATGCTTCATAAATCTAGACATGCCACATGG
This sequence comes from Aegilops bicornis, assembly GCA_021605145.1. NCBI lineage: Eukaryota > Viridiplantae > Streptophyta > Magnoliopsida > Poales > Poaceae > Aegilops > Aegilops bicornis. Next base: position 152,891,841 of record CM038673.1, read on the forward strand.
TATATCAAACAAACAGCATAGATAGCTAAACTGATGTCCTAATGTTCCAGGATAATACAAACTCAAGAAACTACAAGCACCAAAGCTAATCAAGGTAGGACAAAAATACAAGATGGGATAAGCAGATAGGCAAGAGTAAGCCCTCGATGGACCAAACCAAGTTTTTTCAACACCGACGTACAAATGGATCAACTACATCCAAATCACGGACATGCTTGATGTCCCAGTTAGTGCGGACACATATATCAGTTGTAAAATGAAACTGAGCACCTCTTGAAACTCTGTCCTGCAGCTGAAGTTTCCTATGCTGTTCTACGAAGAACTCCTCATTGTAATTACTGGTTTCAACCTGAAGTGTCATTGACTCTAGCATTCTCGCGTTCAATACAAAGAACGTAACAAAGTTAACTTGAGACTTGATGCCCCGATATGAATTCAGAACTATCGTCTTCAGACGGATGTCAAGACAATTTATCAGATTCCGGTGTTTACGACGCCAAAAGTTGCTTGACTCTGATGTACGTGCCTAAAAAGAACATACAGAGATAACAAAATCAACCATTTAGAACAGAAACAGATCAAATGAATAGTTTAACTTTCGATGAAGAATCATCACCTTAATGTACAGCTTCTCCAAGCATGGAAAGCATGTCAGCAAGTCAATAACCATGTCCAAACAAAGAGCTTTCATCTGGATAGCTAAAATCTTGACCGTGCGCACCACCATCTCCAGATTATCTACATGTAATCCCTTTACCAAGCATGAAAGACAACATTAGGCCATGCACAAGTAAGGTGATATGTGATTTTTGCACATACACAAATGCCATTGAGCAATTCAGAAGCATGACGGATCGATGGTATACCAGAATAACTGTGGATCCAAACGCAAGTCTGTAGAGGTGATCCTGACTGCACTCGTAATACCCATCAGAAAGGAAGCCTATGGTCTCCAGTTTAGGTGCCGCAATTACTGATATGTGCAGACCAGTTTCCTGATGAAGAAGCAGTAACCTTTCAAGACAAGGAGCATTGTTGATGATGAGTTCCTGTAACTGTAACGCGACTGGGTTATTTTCCCAAACAGCATAACTATCAAGACCAACGCTTTTAAGGGAAAGCGAGTTGATTCGGATGCAGGGAAAGCCAAAACTGCGGTGAATCAGAAGGGACTCCAGGGCGGGGCAGCTGGCAATCAGGCTATGCAGCGAGCACTCGGAGATGCAGACAAATTCAAGCCCGAGCTGCTTCAGCAGGGGAAAGTGGATCCCTTGGACGGTGCTGTCGGGGAGGTTGGAACATCCGATGGTGACAACACGGAGGGTGGGCGAGAATCGGAAGATTGATGTCGGCGGCGGCTGCTCGAAGCATGAGAACTCAAGCTCCTGGAGGTTGCCCAGAGCGTCGGACCGGAGCAAGGAGTCCACGGTAGTGGATGGGGCGTCAAGGAGGTCAGCGTGGATGCAGAGGCGGCGGCAGGGGCCTTGGTGTGAAGAAATGATGCGTGATAGGGCACCAGCGAGCTCATCCCCATGATTGAGGCCGCGGCAGTCGAGGTTGAGAGGGGCGGAGCGCCAGAGGTGGCGCCACCGGGACGCGAGGATCTGGGTGCGGGCGCCGTCCTTGGTGGGGAGGAGCGAGATGATCTCGCCGAGGACGGCGTCGGGGAGGTTGCTGATGGTGTCTTCGGCCGGCGGTTCAGATTCCGCCAACTTTCTTCTTCGGGTCATAGGGCCGCCGGCCGGCAGCAGTGGCTGAGGAGGCTCGCGCCGCCGCATCTCTCAGATGCGCACCGCAACGGGGCTAGGGTCCAGAGGAATGAAGTAGGGAGGATCGGGGTTGCGTTTGAAAAAGTTCACTGGTGGAAGGCTGCGGCTCTTTGTTCCATTGAGTTGGGCCTGATTGTTAGAAATATGGGCCGGCTTGTGGAACTAGTATTATTTAAAACGAGTAGTAGACAATATTGTCTCAACCCCTCAAAAAAAAAAGACAATATTCTCTAAAAAAACGAGTCATTTTTGTATGCTTCTTCCCTCCTATTTCAATTTTTTTCAGCTAAAAAATATTTATTATTTCTATGTTTTTCATCTTCAGTGATAAAGTAGTTATTTAACTTTTTGTGTGCAATCTTCTACTCCATCCGTATTAAAATAAGTGTGTCTGGTTTAATACAACTAAGTGCAACTAAAGTGTCACTATACTTATAATTGTACTAAATCAACGACACTTATCGCGACTGCAGGAGTAATAGGTAAGGTAATGTTTGTAAGTAACTAATGTCTATTGAAATATTATGGCTAGAATTGTAGAAAAAATGTGCTCTTCTTTACCTTGACCCGCCCAAAAATTTCTATGTAGCTCTGCCGCTGCATGTGCCTGCTCCGCAACGGTCATCCTCCGCGCTTGCTCATAAGGTAAGGATGTGTTGGAATAGGGACTTGCAGTAGTGGATTTGCCAGAACAACATACATGACTGTGAACTTCATGAACACAACTGCCATATGTATTTCTATATGAGGTGACATTTGTTTTGTCTATCCCCCTGATGTGAGATTATTTACACTTTTTTCTCGAATGGGCTTGTGCATGAATTAGTGGATGCTCGTGAGATTCTAGATGTAAGTGTAGATATTGAGTTATTCAGTTGTGATAGTTCAACTGCTCGGAAATATATTGTTAGTAATCAAGCTCTGGGAGATGAGTTAGTGGTTGTTTTTATCACTTTAAGAATTTAGGTACAATTTATGATGTTGCAAAACACAACTGAGTTTTGTGAAAACATCTTTGATATTTTGTTCCAGTACACACGAGAAGCTTTGTTCTTGCGTATCTTAACCCAACAATGTAACTATAGGTGCCAAGTCCTATTCATGTCTCACTATCAGGTTGCTTTTCATGATAAATTGCATCGGGGCCAAAGGGGAGCATCCCCCCCCCCCCCCCCCTCCTACTAGAGGAAAACTCTCAGCTCCACCACCGCATGCACTGGCGGAGGACCCCAGTGGGCAAGGTCTGGCGGCCGCCATACCTTGAATCGCTACAGATTTTTTTATACCTACGCTGCTGCGCACACAAGTCACAACCATCACCCCCCATGGCCTGCTTTCTGTCACGGTTTAGTCTCGTAACTCCACCTTGATGAACCTTTCAACCTAGTCGGCATCTCTAACAGCTGCAACATTCTCTTTCTCTTGATTGCCACTATAACGCTTGCTACTCCGCTATATGGGCCAACTCATGTAGAGATTTGCCTTTTTTGTCTTAGTTTCATCTTTTTCTTTGGTTTTATTTTTTGTATTTCTCACTTATTACCTTTTTTTTCATTGTTTTTGTTTCTTTTTTTGGTGGAAATGCACGAACATTTTATAAAACTGTATGATCATAAATATGTACTCCCTCCGTTTCTAAATATAATTTTAAGAGATTTCGGTATGAACTATATATGGATGTATATAGACGTATTTTAGAGTGTAAATTCACTCATTTTGCTCCGTGTGTGGTCTATATTGACATCTCTAAAAAGACTTATATTTAGGACAGAGGGAGTATGAATGTATTATTCAAAAAATACAAAAAATATATTAAATTGTTAGGCACTGCCAGCCTGGGTCTTCTAGACGGCGTTGAGAGCCTCATTATCGATATGTATTGCATTTTCATTGTATTTGGTTATTCTATTAAGGATCACATGAAAATATTAACGTGAATCGTTATTGTGTATTTAATATTATGGTTTCACATAAAGTTCGTTCCACCTTAGATTTTTCGTCCTCCGCCTCTGGACGCATGCATGTGTATTATTTATCTAGGCTTTCTTCTTTCTTCTTTGTGAGACAATTTGGAGCTAGGGATTTTTTTTCAATAAACTAAAATTTTATATAAGTAATGTTGGCTAAGCTGGTGAAATCCTTGGACTGAGATTCTCTGATCCTTATAAAGGATTCCCATGATTAAGGAAACAAAAGTAATTAACCAATCTATTACCTATGGTGAGCATGAACACACTTTCATACTATGCCTTGGTAGTATGTAATATGTATGTTCTCTTTTTGAAAGTTTTCTTAAACTAAATTAGTACCCCATCAAATTATTCTCAGTGTTTCAGTTTACATGTTTTTGTCAGGTCAAGCAGGATGATATCTCTGTCGTTCTCATGACATTTGGAATGCTTGAAACTTTATTAACTTTTGAGTGAAGGGCCTCCTTTGTTTTCAAACACTATCTGGGCGGAAAAGCCCTACCAAGCGGTTGTAGAGAAGCATATGGAAGCTGTGTTTGTGCCTAAGCACTGATTCGGATTTCTAGCTACTAGCGAAAGAAAAATCCAATTGTTGGTAATTGACTTTTGTATGACTAGATTTATTTCACGTCATGTTTTTAAGACAATATAATTATTTTTTTTGAGAAGAAGACAATATAATTATTGGTTACACGAGTATTGCACGTGCACGATTACTAGTACAACTAAAGTGTCACTGTACTTATAATTGTACTAAATCAACGACACTAATTGCGACGGAGGGAGTAATAGTTAAGGTAATGTATGTAAGTAAATTTGTATGTGTTAGTGTTAGATACTTCCAAAATTCCAATAAGCTTTGTACGAGCCCAACCCTAGTCGCCGCCGCCAAAGTTCTCCCCCATGTTGTCGCATTGGCCCCCCTCCTCTAACCGCGTACAGGGGTGGCCTTGCGTGCGCCACATATTCTGGCTACAATGCACCAGCCCCTTCCATCCATGGAGTCACCTTCCTACTGATGCGGAGGCTCTCCATATCTTCAGGGCTTTGACTTCTTAGTCGCTGGGACAACAACTCTTGCCACTTCTGTATTGATCCATGGGTTGATGGAAAATCTATCGCAGAGATGGGCCCGCTGGTCTGCGTCTGTGTTTTTAAATGTAGGTGTCAGTCCGACACTGTATGCCAGAGCTTGACCTGTGCGCGTGGGTGCATGATATTCATGGTGCTCTTGGACTTAGCGCCCTGGTGCAATATGTGGCACTTTGGCTACCCTGACAAATCATGCTACCTTGCACTCCCCCGAGGCTTGATCACGGACCCCCACTGGTGCTTCACTTGGAAGACTTGGGCGCCTCTCCGCGTCAAGGTGTTCACTTGGCTCACCCTACAAGACCGTTGCTAGACGGCGGACCGTCTTGCTCGCCGTGGCCTTCCTCATGAAGAGTGGTGTGTGCTACGTGATCGAATATGCAGACATGAATCACTTTCTTGCGAGCCGCCCCTTTTCTTGCCAGGTCTCGCATAAGGTGCTTTCCTGGTGCTGATCCACGGCGACACTGCCATGTCCGACGATGAGCTTCTTTGGTGGAGGACGACTTCTGCTCACATGTCCCTACCGAGCATCGCCGAAAGCCTCTCCTCCATCCTCATGCTCATGGCATGGCCCATTTGGAGACATGATAACGGGTGCATCTTCGACGGGCAACAACCCTTCGCCTCTCGTCTTGTCCACGGCATCCAGGTTGAGGCCCATCTTGGGCCAAAGCCAGTGCCACTGCGATGATCAACTTCTTTTCAGATATGTAATCTTTCTTGTTGTTGGGGCTGAGCATCCCCTTTCTTTCTGCTTGAGTCATCTTGCACATGTCATGCCATTAAGTAATTCCGAACGGAGGGAGCACATGCTGCATGATGCAACAACCATTGTAATTTTCCACTCTCCTTCTACTAATGCGAAATGCGCAAGCTTTGCATATTCGCAAAAAAAAGTGATGAAGTCTTCTGTGTTGTGTGCAGTGTGCCGAAGCCTGGTGCTATGATTCAGGCAACTTCCTTTTCATTTTCGTGCTCCGACAATAAACAAACATTTGCTTGTGCAGAATGATGTTATAGATAAATAATTAAATATACTCCACGAAGAAGATGTAGGCCAAATTTTGGCAAACAAGATCGAAATTTAGTCAAGTCTCGAAATAATACAAAATGAAAACACTATGCTGGTTGCTCAAACGTGAATTTTCAGTTATGATGCCCAACCAAAAAGGCGGTCAATGCTAAGATTAGCAAATTGATTTCATGAAAAAATCTTAGAAGCAAAAGTATATCACGCTAGTACTGATGGACAAGTATTTTCCTTGCCAAAACAACACAGGACATGCATATATGCATCCATGCAATGTTCCTTTTTTTATTAAAAAATATGACAAATTAGACTCGAAACACAACTTCAACTTAAATGACCACACAAAACTTGAATTATAACAACATTCAGCCATAGGTTATACAAAAAGGAACCACATTCAAATCCATTTACTCCAGATTATGAACACTGGTCGGGCAGATTTCCCATATGTTGGTGGTGTTTCACCAGAAATCAAATGTAGCTACCATACAATTGTTAATTAATCCTCAATATGACAATCAGATTACCCTATGCTTCATAAATTGCAAGGCTGTTACATGTTACGACACAAGCAGCTAGTTTAAAATATAAACATACAAAAACGGCAAACACCAAAAGCAATCAAGTTTTGACAGGATAACAACCGAGATAGCCTAACATTGAAGAATAATTCTAAATGGACAAGTGCTAGTTTCAACATACAAATGGATCAGTTAAATCCAAGTCACGGACATGATGCACATCCCAAACACCACGGGCACATTTATCAGTTGTAAAATGAAACCGAGCACCTCGTGAAGCCTTGTTTTCTAGCTGAAGCTTCCTACGTTGTTCTGCCAAGAATTGTTCATTATAATCCCTGGCTCCGATCTGAAGTTTCATTAACTCCAGCACTGTAGCGTTCAGTACAAAGAATGAAGCAAATTCGATGTCAGACTTAATACCCTCATAACATTCAAATACTATTGTCTTTAGACGGATGTTAGGACATTTGGTAAGATTCCGGTGTCTGCGACCGCGCACATTTTTTTCCTTCTTTGACTCTGACTGAAAAAGAACATGGACAAATGGAAACCAACCACTTCAGTTCAGTAAGTAGATCAAATGAGCATTTGAAGGCAATGAATTATAAATGAAGAATTATCACCTCAATATATATCTTCTCCAAGCACGGAAAGCATCGCATCAACTCGATAACTGTATCCAAACTAAGAATCTTCATATTGACAGCTAAATTCTTCACTGTGTGCACCACCGTTGTCAGTCTATCGACACGCAAGCCCTTCATCAAGCATCATAGACAAAATTAGGCCAACGAAAAGTGCACATGGTTTTATTTTTCCTGCATACAGAGATGAAACTGAGAAGCCTCGTGAAGGCAACAAGAAGGATGGCCAAAGATACCTGAATAACCGTGGAGCCAAACACGAGTCTGGAGAGATCATCCTCTTTGGAAATGTAAAACCCATCAGAAAGGCAGCCTATGGTCTTCAGTTTAGGCGCGGAGACTACCGATATACGCAGACCATAGTCAAAATCAAGATGGAGCAACCTTTGAAGGCAAGGTGCATTCTCGACAATGAGTTCCTTTAACTGGTCATTGCCTTTCCGATAGTTCTTGACAGCAAAGCTTCTAAGGGTAAGGGAGTTGATCCTGAGGCAGCGAAAGCCGAATCCATGGCTAATCAGCAAGCACTCCAAAGCAGGGCAAATGGCAATCAAGCTGTGCAGTGAGCACTCCGAGATGCTGACGAGTTCAAGTCCGAGCTGCTTAAGCAGGGGGAAGTGAAGCCCTTGGACGGTGCTGTCCGGAAGGTTGCAATTTCCGATGGTGGCAACACAGAGCGTGGCCGAGAAGCGGAACATGGACGATGGTGGCGGATGCTGCAGCGGCTGCGGTCGATAGTACGGCTTGAACCAGAACTCAAGCTCCTGGAGGTTGTCCAGAGCGGGGGTTCGGAGCCATTTGTCCACCGTGGAGGCTCGGTCGCCGAGGAAGCACGAGGGGACGCAGAAGCGGCGGCAGGGGGGCGGATGCTTTGAAACCGTACGCGAGACGATGCCGGCGAGTACCTCGTTATCGGCGGGGAGGCCTTCGCAGTCGATGGTAAGAGGCGCGGAGCTCCAGATGTGGCGCCACCGGGGCGCGAGGATCTGGGTGCGGGCGCCTTGGTTGGTGGGGAGGCGGGAGACGATCTCGCCGAGGATGGCGTCGGGGAGGTTGCTGATGCGGTCGGAGCTTTCTTCATCCTCACCCACTCCGGGCGGCGGTTGTTGGTTGTGGGCGGAGGGGGTTGGTCCGTGGCCGGGGGCTTCCGAAGCCTCCGGTGCCGGCAGCACCTCTTGGGTCTTGGGCGCCGTAAATTTCGTCCTCTTCGGAATAGGACCGCGCGCCTCCATGTCTGGCCGGCGGCCGGACTAGGGCACAGGAGGGTGGACCGCCGCCGCACTCGTGGTCTCAACCTCTCAGTTTGAGTTTCTTTTTTCCCTTCCCTGTCGGAGGAAGGAAGGAAGGAGGGCAGAGTGGTGGGCCGAGCCTTCTGCTTATGTTGCTTGCGCTGGCTGAGGTTTCCAGCTTGACGAGTAAGATTGCCTTTGTCTCAAAAAAAAAAGAGTAAGATTGCCTAACCAAAAAAAAAAAAAAAAAAAAACTTGACGAGCTAAGAGGAATTCCAATAGCTCCCCTCAAAACGTCTAGTAAAAGTCGTTTTACATGATGACCGTATAATTTACAGGAAGGTTTTTTTTACCACTTTTCTGAGTTCTTGTAAACATCATCCCGTAAAAACTTTATTTTTTATTTATTTTCTATTACTAGTAAGTGTGCACGTGTAATGCACGAATAACCATACAAAGAAAATCCCCCCTTCATAATAAGATGATTTTTTTTAAAAAAAATCACTGTAGTATGTGTATGTTACACGTCAAAAGCAGTCGACTTGATGAGTTTCTACACACCCCTTACAAGAAATAAAATAAAAACCGGATAAACTCCTCACTTCATAATCCGCAGACCAGACCATGCATGTTCGTATTATGCGAATGGGCCATTCGAAAATAAATTTTACATTAGCTACCTTCCATTTAATGTATGTCGGTGCTAATACTAATGTAGTTGTAGAAAGAGTATCTCCTTTTACCTGGACTTCAATGATTTAAAGCACTCTTAGTTCACTTCGGTAGGGGGCAGATCTCCAAAACCCAACGCCGTAGGTTTAACTGTATGAACTTCTACCAACCATTTGCATGGAATAAAATAAAAACATACTGGATTAACTTCTCCGCAGAAAACTTATGGGCATAAGCTATTTGGTCTGTGTATAGTAAAAAAATGGAATAAAAAATCCAAAATGTCTATTTTGTAATGCAAACTTCACATGACTTGTGATACAATTAAGCATTGGACAAATGGACATGGTAGAGACACAGACTTGGAACAAAGGGACAAAAATGGAAAATAGGAACATGCTAAATGAGTCCCAAACATTAAACTTTATCAGCAGTATAATTGATTAAGGGCCATACACTATTGCAAGGATAATCCTAATATGATTGTTCATGGTTCTTACATGATGAACCACAAATTTTCCCAAAAACAAACAGGGAAAACAGCATCCAATAACATCTGGTTTATAAGAACAAGTTCATGTCATACATACATGATAATAACGCAAGATTCACAAATCAACATCAATCTTAACACGTAGAACAATGTTAATTATAACCATGCCCGTCCAAGGAACAATTCAACAATCTATAGTAATCACAATTGGTTTAAATTTACACATAGAAGTATATGAATGTTTGTGTCTGCAAGTCATTGATGCGGCCAGAGACAGGGTTCATACATATATAATCAACATTAGATGTAGAACCATTAACTTGGGTGGTCCTGGAATAATAAAGGAAAGGTTACAACACTGTTTGTGTCTGCAGGTCATCGATAGTGCGAGACACTGAGCAGTAGAGATTGAATCACGAACAATCTCGATCTCCCATGGAGATAGTCTAATTTGGTAGTACAGTCTGTGCCATCCTCCCATCTTACCTGCACAAAAGAGTATAATTTTAGTTCACAAATGATCACTGAACCAGCCTGCTATATATTCATGCTGAATAATTAAAAAGGCACAACCCTTAATCCATCTTAATTAGAACATAACTTCTCATTATGAGTTAATTTTCTAAGAAACGTTTTAATCACCATGCCATGCTTACCCGAAGGTGAAAATCTTCAGGAACTTCCAACATGGAACAACAAATTCCAATAATAAAGATTCAAATTCTGTATGCAATGTTGCCAACTGAAAAGAATAGCATTTTATGTGCATACTTTTTACTGACCTTTACATATTATAATTCCTATCCTTGACGCAGAACATGTCTTATTTTTGTGCTTAGTTTAAAAGCCTACAAAATAATTTTCTCTGCCTCTGAAAAAAATATTAGATGGAAATAATGTTTACCAGCAACAAAATAATACTATAGTATACATGAAAATAGTGTTGCATACCATACTCCTGATCAAGCAGTACAACAACACTGATCTCACCTCTTATAATGGCGGAACCTCCACTTCGCTCCATGCAAATCCTTGGCAACAAACTCATGGGAAGGCTTGATCTGCTGGTAGTGATAAGAATCCTCTCACCACAGTGTTCCTCTCTACTATCTAACACACAAAAAAAAACTCCAAGAGAGATGAAATTTTGTTCGCACCCAGAGAGAACAGGTCTATCTACCAAAGCTCTCTCCATTCCCCATCATAGGAGATCTCCATGTCCCCGCGACAAGCGTTCGCCAACAGAGCACCAGTGCTCGCCGTTCCCCGCGGACGGAGTCCCGAGTTCACCTCTAGTCCATGGTCACGGGCTAATGGCGACCCCGCCGGGGCCGGGAGAGCGAGAGAGGGAGGCAGGGAGAGAGGGATGAGATGTACCTTGACCGCACCAGTGCCCTTACTCAGCCGCCGCGGGTGGCTCTGACAACGGAGTTCTCGGTCTCGAGCACTATCACCCATCGGCGGTGCACCGTTGAGTCCAACACGAGCAGCGCCGTCAGGCGTCCATTGCTCACGACCAGTTTCTCCTCCACCGCAGGTCGTAGTTGCGATTGCCGCCATTCTTGTCGATCTCCAATATGTTCGGGAAAAGGCTCTAGAGTGTGACTGAGGGGGCCATCCCCGCCGCTGCCATCAGCATGCTCCAGACCGCCAGACGCGGGTCTCTTCCTCGGTCCCGCTGCCGCCACCGCCACCCACGTGGTTGGATTTGTTCGCTCCGCCTAGCGCGCACGGCTCGTTGTATTCGTGAGAATCCGGGCCATCCAAATTACTCCCTCGGTTTCAAAATAGATGACCCAATTTTATACAAAGTTTAGTACAAAGTTGGATCATCTATTTTGAAACGGAAAGAGTACCTAAGATGAGACGCAAGAAAAAAATATTTTCTAGAGAAAAAAAATCACCTAAGATGAACAACAAACCAGATCAAAGACTGGGGATTGCCGCAAGCTGAATCGTCGGCTCAAACCTTCTAATGCACATGGTGCTTATGGACTAACCTTGGGTGCAGAGGAGGACGACGATGGTGGCCGATGTGGGAGGACGGGGTGGATCTTGGCTGGATCCGGTGACCTGGGGAGGAGGGCCACGGGCTCAGCGGTGCCGTCCAGGTCAAGGGCGTGCCTGGCGAGAGGGCGCCGTCTCAGCTCCACCTCGTCGGTGTTGGTGAAGGAGGGAGACGTCAGCTCCACCTCGTCGGTGTTGGGATAGGGAAGATGATAGGAGGGGATGGGAGGTGCTGCCGGCGCACTCGTCGATTCTGCGGCGGCTGCGGTGGCAGAGGAGGGTCAGGCGACGGCGCATGTGGCGTGGGTGTCCAACACTCGTCCGGTGGCCAGGGCAGGCGGCCTCGCGGGGCAGTTAGCGAGCGCGGGGCTCTGATTGAGATCACTTCCCTTTTTTCTTCTACTCTTTGCGTGATTGTAGGGATTGAGTTGGTGCTTGGTGGAGCTTCCTAGAAAATATTTAATGGGCCTCCACGGTGATTCGGTGAAGAACGGTCAGCCAGCTTAAATTACTAAGCGCACACTACAGAACAGATTAGATTAAGGCTAGCTGTTAGATTAAATTTGATGGGCCTAACCGTACGGTGCTAATTAAACTGTGTACATCAGCCGTGTGGCTTTAAAAAAGAATTAGTTTGATTGTTTAATAGTAGTATAGAAAAAGCCTAGGGCCCGCAAGTCATTGACCGGGGCACGACGGTGAGCGCGTGGCGACGAGTGACAGCGGTGTGTAACGGCGCGTCACGACAAGCGCGGCGGGGCCGGGCAATGCGGTGTGGCGGCTGAGTGTGGAAGAGCGGTCCGACGCAATGCAGTGTGAAATTTTGGGCAGTAATCCGTCCATCAAAATTATACGGGAAGTTCCAAAATTAACCGTTGTCCAAGTTGGTGGGCTAAAACTCCTTGCACTTTCACACCAGACACCATGCCGCCACACCGCCGTGACAACGTCGTCGCGGTCCTGCGTCCCTACCACATCGTTGCCGCCGGCGCAAACCCGTTGTCGCCGTCGATCACCGTCACTACGACGAGTTCCACCAGCGTGCCACTGACTTGTGGGCTGTAAGCTGTTACTTTAAGCTATTTTCAATTGAAAATAGAAAAGGAATATTTTGTGGGAAGGTATTTACTGAAACCGAGAAAAGTATGCGTGAGACAACTTACCCTAAATTATATTGTTCTCCTGTAAAACGGCTTTTACGGGAAGTTTTTTAGGGGTGCTATTGGAGTTGCTCTAATGAAAGTTCAAAATCACTAGTTAGTAGGGTCGCCTCCAAGAAAAACTTGTTAGGAGGGTAAGTGCATCTATGAACGGACGCCCCATATCATCCAAAACGCTCGGGCGGCCTGCCCGGACATCATCTAGACAGAAAAAAGCCGTCCAACCGGCCGCCACAAACGCAACACAAACATCCGGGCTGACCAGCAAACCCCATACCCGGCCCATATGTGGGGCGGATATGGGGATGCCCGGACGTGCTCGAACGCGTTCGCCACTTCGGATCCGACCCACTATGGCCAACCCTGACCCCATAAATATCCGCACACCGAACAAAACCATAGCCACTCCAATCTGTCCCCAATCTCTTGTTTGACGACCTCCGGCCTTCTCCGGCATGGCGAGCAGTGGATCAAACTTCGAGATCTCCTTATCCGTCAACTGGGACCTTGCACCATGCGAGGACGAGAAGGAGATGGCCGCCCACATGGCGCTCCACCACTCCTAGGAGGAGTGCGCCCGACCGTCGATGGACTCGATCCAATCGGAATCCATTACGTCTAATCAAATGGCGCTTGGATCTGATGGGGCTGGTGGCTCGAGGTGCGTGACGACCTCACTAGAGGCGGCGAGCACTGGCTGGCGGTGCAACCCCTTAGGCGGCGGCTCGTTCCCGCTGTATCAGGATCCTAGACGGAGGTCAAAACATCGCCATGGTTCACGACCAAACCGGTCAGGAAGCTTGAAGTGCCCGTCGTGAGAGGGTGCCGGCCGTTGTAGCATTTGTAACATCCCAAATTTTCAATTTGGAATGTTATGCATTAGATCATCATTGCATATCATATTTTATTGCATTTTGGTTGATCCTAGAAATTCTACGCAACTCAAGGACCCACGGAGAGAGTTGGGGATTTCGTTATTTTCATATTTGAGTTTTTCTCGAATTATGAAAAGAGGATCTTTTGGTTTTAATTATATTTCTTTGAAATATTTCTTTTATTAAAAATAAAAGAGAGAGGATAAAATGACTTCCTCAAAATAAAGAAATATCAGAGATTTAATATTAAAATCAAATAAGATTTTTTCGAAGTTTTATCGCTATTTTATTTGAATTAGGAAAAATATGCGTTTTTCAAAATTGCATTTTAGGCCCAAATAAATATTCATCTTGTCTGGCTTATTTTTAGAGGACGAGGAAAATTTATTTCGGGATTTGTGGAGTCCGTTTAATATTTCTTTTCTTTCTTTTTCTGCACGTCCGAATTATTAAAAAAAAGACAACCGATTAAGTTCCGTGTGCAACCACAAGCTATTATGGGCTCTAGCATAGTTGATTAAGTTGTGTGAACTCTTACAGTGGTAGACTAGCAGATGTAGGGAATGTAGGTGTACCGGTCTACCCATCGTAAGGTGCTAACGCTTCTGAAAGACTGTGTCTCGGTCATCCGTTTCTCAAACACCATGTAGTGCGAGAAATCCAATGGAGGAGATCGAGTCTTGTGGGGAAAAGTGCACAAACCTCTACAGAGTGTACAAACTAATAATGGTTAGCCGTGTCCCCGGTTATGGACGTCTTGAGTATCTGTTTCTTGGATTATCATGTGGATCTCATCACTACTTAATTTAATTTGATGGGTTATTGTTAAATACTTTTAATTGGGATTGAGAGGGGGTTTACCTTCTCAATGTTTATCAACCACCATGATAGTTAAATAAAACATATTCCTTTGCAGTAGGGAAAAATGGCTTTTCCCAAAATATATTAACCATACAAACCACCGACCATATATGCATGTAGTGATAGCATTATTACATTTCATTATCTTTTGGTGTTACATTGCCAAGATATTCCATCTCACGACCCATTTTCGGCCGCAACGTATCATGTTGCGTACTTTTCGCATTTGCAGTAAGGAGCCTTAGGTCGTGGTCTTTCACTCGATGATGCCGTTGGAGTTGATGGACTCACTTTATCTTCCAAGCCTTCCGTTATCGTATTAGATGGCCTTAAGCCATATTTATTGTAATAAGTTCTCTTTTGAGACATTTGATGTAATAAGTGTGTGATTGCTACTCTGTCATAAATCCTTCAAGTATTGTGTGTGTCAGCATTACCGATCCAGGGATGACACTTATACACAGAGATCAGACTATTTGAGGTCTGGTCGCTACAAAGATGGTATCAGAGCACACGCTGACTGTAGGACACGACCACTAAGTTAAAGCGCTAGTTCACTACTCTCTTCTCATTTCTGACTCCTCTCAATTTTCTACTCTTTAGGATGGCGGATGCAAGGATAAAAGTTCATACAACCGGATGAAGACACCCCTTTTGGACGCGACTTGAAGGAAGTTACTAGGTACCTGAACATTGGAATACCAAGCTTCACCGGGACCTACAATGCCACTTTACCAGAAGAGGAGCACTGGATGATTCAAGTTCAAGTTCCAGGAAGGACGTTCACGCCAGTCACTGAGTCCATAGAGTTTTCTTTCGATGCACCCACCTGGAGTCTAGGAAATAGTGTGGCAGCTCACATCACCATGGGACGCATTGGAGAAGTCTACCACAATGATCTCAAGGACACTATTTACCAGATTTGTGGGCACCGAGATGAGCAATGGGGGATGATCAGCACCAGGAAGGATAGATCGATTGCCTCTTTCATCCAGGAGTTAAACCAGCACATTCGACGCCAGGAGAACCAGATGTGCGCAGGCATGATGGATTTGAAGAAGGCAATGACAAGGATCACGAAACTGGAGGAAGAACTCAAGGCTACACGCGAAGATTATGAGGAGGAAATCATCGTACTAGTGGAGAAGAATGACGACCTGACCAGGAAGCTAGGAGTTTTCATGGGAGACCCTGCGCCAGGAGGAGAAGATGACAGTTCCACTTGCCCGGAGAACTACATCATCATTGACGACACCGACTCGGACCCTGACGATAGTGATACGTCTCCGTCGTATCTACTTTTCCAAACACTTTTGCCCTTGTTTTGGACTCTAACTTGCATGATTTGAATGGAACTAACCCCGGACTGACGTTGTTTTTAGCAGACTTTCCATGGTGTTATTTATGTGCAGAAACAAAAGTTCTCGGAATGACCTGAAACTCCACGGATCGTCTAGTTAAAAATAATAATAAATCATCGCCAAAGATGAAGACCAGGGGGCCCACACCCTGTCCACGAGGGTGGGGGCGCCCTCCCAGGGCGCGCCCCCTATCTCATGGGCCCCCTGGAGCTCCTTCGATGCCAACTCCAACTCTATATATTTGCTTTCGGGGAGAAAAAAATCGAGGAGAAGAAATCATCGCGTTTTACGATACGGAGCCGCCGCCAAGCCCTAAAACCTCTCGGGAGGGCTTATCTAGAGTCAGTTCGGGGCTCCGGACAGGGGGATTCGTCGTCGTCGTCATCATCAACCATCCTCCATCACCAATTTCATGATGCTCACCGCCGTGCGTGGGTAATTCCATCGTAGGCTTGCTGGACGGTGATGGGTTGGATGAGATCTATCATGTAATCGAGTTAGTGTTGTTAGGGTTTGATCACTAGTATCCACTATGTTACGAGATTGATGTTGCTATGACTTTGCTATGCTTAATGCTTGTCACTAGGGCCCGAGTGCCATGATTTCAGATCTGAACCTATTATGTTTTCATGAATATATGTGAGTTCCTGATCCTATCTTGCAAGTCTATAGTCATCTACTATGTGTTTTGATCCGGCAACCCCGGAGTGACAATAATCGGGACCACTCCCGGTGATGACCGTAGTTTGAGGAGTTCATGTATTCACTATGTGTTAATGCTTTGGTTCGGTACTCTATTAAAAGGAGGCCTTAATATCCCTTAGTTTCCATTAGGACCCGCCGCCACGGGAGGGTAGGACAAAAGATGTCATGCAAGTTCTTTTCCATAAGCATGTGTGACTATATTCGGAATACATGCCTACATTACATTGATGAATTGGAGCTAGTTACGTGTCACCCTATGTTATGATCATTACATGATGAATCGTGATCCGGCATAATTATCCATCACCGATCCAATGCCTACGAGCTTTCCATATACTGGTTTACACTTATTTACTTTCCCGTTGCTATTGTTACAATCACTACAAAACACCAAAAATATTACTTTTGCTTCCATTACTCTTTTGTTACCGTTACCACTACTATCACACTACTTTGCTACTAAATACTTTGCTGCAAATATTAAGGTATCCATGTGTGGCTGAATTGACAACTCAGTTGCTAATACTTGAGAATATTCTTTGGCTCCCCTTGTGTCGAATCAATAAATTTGGGTTGAATACTCTACCCTTGAAAGCTGTTGCGATCCCCTACACTTGTGGGTTATCAAGACTAATTTAGGGTGCCGTTGTCGGGGAGCATAGCTCTATTCTTTGAGTCACTTGGGATTTATATCTGCTGGACACTATGAAGAACTTGAAAGACGCTAAGACAACAATTTATCCCTCAACTACGAGGGGAGGTAAGGAACTACCATCTAGCTTTGCACTTGATTCACCTTCTGTTTTGAGTAAGCTTACGACACCTAAGCCTGCTTCTGCTATTCGTTCTGATATGTCGCATGTTATTGATGATGCCACTTCTGCTATGCAAGATACTTATGATGAAACTACTTCTATGCTTGATACTACTGTGCCCCTTAGTGAATTTCTTAATGAACAAATTGCTAGGGCTAGAGAGAAAGAAATTATTGAAACTGAACATGTTGATGAAATTGATGATGAAAACATGCCTGTTATTCCCGAGGGTTATATTTTTGATAAAGAAGCTTCTGCTGCTATTTTAGCTTGCAAAGATAACGATGAGCTTAGAAGGTTATTAGCTAAATGGAATGAGCAATCTCTTAATGATAGAATGAGGCCCGACCCTGCTTTTGCTACTTCACCTATCTGTGTTGTCAATAAGGATTATGAATTATCTATTGATCCTGATATAATTACTTTGGTTGAATCTGATCCTTTTCATGGCTATGAATCTGAAACTGTTGTGGCACATCTTACTAAATTAAATGATATAGCCACCCTATTCACTAATGATGAGAGATCTCGCTACTTTTATATCCTTAAAATATTTCCGTTCTCATTAAAGGGTGATGCTAAGATATGGTTTAATTCTCTTGATCCTGGTTGTGTGCGTAGTCCCCAGGATATGATTTATTACTTCTAAATATTTCCCTGCTCATAAGAAACAAGTTGCTTTGAGGGAAATATACAACTTTGTGCAAATTAAAGAAGAGAGTCTCCCACAAGCTTGGGGGAGGCTTCTCAAGTCACTTAATGCTTTGCCTGGTCATCCTCTTAAGAAAAATGAAATACTTGATATCTTTTATAATGGACTAACCGATGCTTCCAGAGATTACCTGGATAGTTGTGCTGGTTCTCTTCGTGGAAAGAACACGGATGAAGCTGAAATTCTATTGAATAATATGTTGACAAATGAAAATAATTGGGCACCTCCTAAGCCAGCTCTGGGCCAGCTCCTGCTCCACCATCGGGCCTATTCCTAAACCAACTCAAGAAGAGAGGTGTTCTATTTCTCGATCTGAAGATATGCAAGAGGCAAAGAAATCTATGAAAGAAAAAGGTATTAAAGCTGAAGATGTTAAGAATTTACCTCCTATTGAAGAAATACACGGTCTTAACCTACCGCCTGTTGAAGAAACACATGATCTTAATCCATTACCTATTGAAGAACCTCCAGGTCCTGATAACCCGACACAGGTAGTAAAGGTAAATTCTCTCTATAGATTTGATGAAGGTGATATTCCTCACTATAAGTCTGCTAGACAATGCTTAAAAGAGTTTAATAGTTTTATCGTCAAACAAGAAAACTTCAATGCTTATTTTGGTAGACAATTAAAACAAAATGCTTATATGATTAAACACTTGGGTGATTATATGGCTAATATTAGAGGTGAATTTAAACTTGTTAGCAAACATGCTTCTATGGTTACCACTCAAGTAGAACAAGTACTTAAAGCTCAAAATGATTTGCTCAATGAAATGAATAGTAAGAAAAATGATTATCTGTTAGAGTGGCTACTAGAACTGGTAGAATGACTCAGGAACCTTTGTATCCCAAGGCCACCCTAAGAGAATTGAGCAAGATTCTCAGAGAAATAATATTGATGTACCTAGTTCCTCTAAAAGGAAGAAAAAGAAAAATGATAGGACTTTGCAAACTTCTAGTGAACCTATTGCTGAACCACCAGAGAATCCAAATGATATGTCTATTTCTGATGCTGAAACACAATCTGGTAATGAACCTAGTGAAAATGTCAATGATGATGTCATGATGATGCTCAAACTAGTAATAATAATGATGTAAAAATTGAACCTGATGTTGATCTTGATAACCCACAATCAAAGAATCAATGTTATGATAAAAGAGATTTTGTTGCTAGGAAACATGGTAAAGAAAGAGAACCATGGGTTCAGAAGCCCATGCCTTTTCCTCCCAAACCATCCAAGAAAAAGGATGATGAGGATTTTGAGCGCTTCTTTGAAATGATTAGACCTATCTTTTATGTATGCGATTAACTGATATGCTCAAAATGAATCCTTATGCTAAGTATATGAAAGATATTGTTACAAATAAAAGGAAGATACCAGAAGCTGAAATTTCCACCATGCTTGCTAATTATACTTTTAAGGGTGGAATACCAAAGAAACTTGGAGATCCAGAGTACCTACTATACCATGCTCCATTAAAAGAAACTATGTTAAAACTGCTTTATGTGATCTTGGAGCCGGTGTTAGTGTTATGCCTCTCTCTTTATATCGTACACTTGATTTGAATAAGTTGACACCTACTGAAATATCTTTGCAAATGGCTGATAAATCAACTGCTATACCTGTCGGTATTTGTGAGGATGTGCTTGTTGTAGTTGCAAACGTTACTATTTTAACAGACTTTGTTATTCTTGATATTCCCGAGGACGATAGTATGACTATTATTCTTGGAAGACCTTTTTTGAATACTGCAGGGGCTGTTATTGATTGCAACAAAGGCAATGTCACTTTTCATGTTAATGGTAATGAGCATACGGTACACTTTCCGAGGAAACAACCTCAGGTTTATAGCATCAACTGTATTGGAAAAATTCCATCGATTATTTTTTGAGGTTTTGAATTTCCTCTTCCTACTATCAAGAAGAAATATGATATTCTTATTATTGGGGATGTGCATATCCCCGTTGAAGTAACATAGTGTTATTCGAAATTTCTCAGGTTTCATGTTATTCAAAATGAGTTTGTTAACAAGACCTGATCAACCTTGTTAGTGGATTCCTTTTGATGAGCATGAGATGGATGAAACTAGAAGGCACAACCTTCTATACCCTCCTTATACTTTCTGTTATTTAGTTGAAATAAAGTAAAAATAGTATTTTTTTTGTCTGTTTTCTGATTTATCTGCGCAATATAAAAATACCCCGAAAATAAAAGTCCTCCAAATGCCATGCCAATTTAATATGATTTTTTCTAGAATATTTGAGGATTTATGGTACTAAAACATCATGGGAGCTGCCACACTGCCACGAGGTGGAGGGCGCGCCCTACCCACTGTGGCGCGCCCACGCCTCGTGGCCCACGGTGGCCCTCCTCCACTTATTTCTGCACCCATACAGTTCTTCTTCCTCCCACAAACACGAATATCCAGCTCAAGCACGAGTTCTAGCTCACTTTGCTGCGATTTTCGATCTCCTTGCTCAAAGCACCTCTCACAAAAATGCTTGGGGAGATTGTTCCTTGGTATGTGACTCCTCCATTGGTCCAATTAGTTTTTGCTCTAGTGCTTTATTCATTGCAAATTTGTGCTGCCTAGGTGACCATGTTCTTGAGCTTGCATGTAAAATTTATATGGTTCCAAGTAGTTCTAATGCATGATATATCCTCTAGGCACTTGTAGGAGTAGTTGCTATCAATTATGTTGAGTGTGGCTCACTTTTGTTTGAAGTTACTAAAAATTTCAGAATATTTCAGGAAATGATGAAGAGGCTTTTGAGGGGATCATCGAGCCGAAGCTCGAAGGAAAAGCAAAATGAAGAAGCACAGAGGCCCAAATATAATTTGCCTCGTACCGCGGAGGTCCAGCCATGTGAATGGCCTTCTGATGACTTCTTGAGACAAGCCGGATTTATGAGGATTTTTATTCATTGGCTGAGGATGCTGGCCTCACCGACTTCCTCCACGACCAACGTCATCAGTATCTCTTACTCACTAATACTTTTGTGCAAAACTTCTACTATTTTCCTAAGGAATCACCTCCTTCAGTAGAGTTTCATTTATATGACGTTGTTAAGAAAATGCCATGATACGTCTCCAACGTATCTACAATTTTTGATTGCTCCATGCTACTTTATCTATTGTTTTGGACTATAATGGGCTTTATTTTCCACTTTTACAGAATTGTTGTTTTTTGCCTATTTCAGTGTTTCGAAGAAACGAAATATCAAACGAAGTCCAAACAGAATGAAACCTTCGGGAACGTGATCTTCTCACCGAACGTGATCCAGGAGACTTGGACCCTACTCCAAGGAGTGCCAGGCGGTCACGCAGCGGGTGGGGTGCGCCCTCCCCAGGCGCACCCCGCCTCGTCAGGCCCCCGACGCTCCACCGACGTCTCCTTCCTCCTATATATACCGCTGCACTTCAACAGATCGGGACGGAGCCAAAACCTAATTCCACCATCGTACCTTCTTCCGTATCCACGAGATCCCATCTTGCGGCCTGTTCCGAGCTCACGAGGGGCATCCACCACGGAGGGCTTCTACATCATCACCATAGCCCCCGATGAAGTGTGAGTAGTTTACTTCAGACCTTCGGGTCCATAGCTAGTAGCTAGATGGCTTCTTCTCTCTTTTGGATCTCAATACAATGTTCTCCCCTCTCTCGTGGAGATCTATTCGATGTAATCTTCTTTTTGCGGTGTGTTTGTTGAGACCGATGAATTGTGGGTTTATGATCCAGCTTATCTATGGAAAATATTTGATTCTTCTCTGAATTCTTTTATGCATGATTAAGTTATCTTTGCAAGTCTCTTGAATTATCCGTTTGGTTTGGCCAACTAGATTGGTAGTTCTTGCAATGGGAGAAGTGCTTAGCTTTGGGTTCAATCTTGCGGTGTCCTTACCTAGTGATGTAAGGGGTTGCAAGGCACGTATTGTATTGTTGCCATCGAGGATAACAAGATGGGGTATTTATCATATTGCATGAATTTATTCCTCTACATCATGTCATCTTGCTTAAGGCGTTACTCGCTTTTTAACTTAATACTCTAGATGCATCTTTGGATAGCGGTCGATGAGTGGAGTAATAGTAGTAGATGCGTAATCGTTTCGGTCTACTTGTCTCGGACGTGATGCCTATATACATGATCATTGCTGGATAACCTCATAACTATGCTCAATTCTGTCAATTGCTCAACAGTAATTTGTTCACCCACCGTAGAATACCTATGCTCTTGAGAGAAGCCACTAGTGAAACCTATGGCCCCCGGGTCTATTCTCATCATATCAATCTCCATCACTTTATTTACTTGCTTTGCTTTTACTTTTCACTTTGCATCTTTATACCAAAATACCAAAAATATTATCTCTATCAGATCTCACTCTCGTAAGTGACCGTGAAGGGATTGACAACCCCTAATCGCGTTGGTTGCGAGTAGCTATCGTTTTGTGCAGGTACGAGGGACTTGCGCGTAGCCTCCTACTGGATTGATACCTTGGTTCTCAAAAACTGAGGGAAATACTTACGCTACTTTGCTGCATCATCCTCTCCTCTTCGGGGAAATCCAACACAGTGCTCAAGAGGTAGCATGCCACTAGATGAATTTTGTGAGGTTTGCAAAATACCCTTCGAAGGTACCTTAGATGAACCACATCGTAAGGATGTGGAAGAATTTATTAACACCGTCACTGTGGGGGAAACCAGGAAGGTTTCCGATGCAAGAATCACTAGCATACATTTCCCTGTTTTATGCTACTTTGCCTTATTTGCTAGTCGTTGCTTGATTGGTCGCGGAAACTGTGGAAACCTTAGTGTTCCTGATATTATAATTTTGTTCCATGGTTTATACCATTATAACACTATTAGTATGGGCGGAATTATTGCTAAACGGTTAAGTTTGAACCGTACTAAAGGCCCCATCTTTGGAGGTATTTATGCTTCGCGCCTAGCTGCACATTTTAACATACCCATTAGGCTTTATGAGAAAGAAGAAAAATTGCTGCCTAGTGCTTATTTAGATTATAAGAGTATGCTAGCGCATGATTTTATTGTTAAGGGCAGAGAAGGGGAGCTTAAATATAAATTGTACTTTAATAAACATCACCCTGAGACTATTACCTTGCCTGCTCCTTCCTTGTTTAATTTGTCTGAAGGTCCTTATCTCGTTCCGTGGGCGGCCGTTCAAGCCTACCGGAACCCTACACCAGCCCCGGAGCCGGAACCACAATACGAGCCTCCACGCCAGTCTGTTTATTCTTGGGATCCGGAGATGGCTGCCACCGATGTGGTCAGAGTCCTCTTCATCGCAAAGACGACCCAGCTACACCTACGGATATCCGCCAGCCATCCTCGGCAATGAACCAACTTAGGCCAAAAGCCTAAGCTTGGGGAGTCACGTATTTCCCACCGACATTACATTTATGTTTACACACTCATTGCTAGATGTCGGTGCTCATACTTTTTCACTGTAATATCCATGCTAGTTTATTTTCTTTTTCTTGCTTTCTTCTTGTGTGTTTGTTAAACTTTAAGAAAAACCAAAAAAATTAGTAATAGCTTCTAGTTAATTTACTTTTCCTGCTGTACTAGTAATTATTAAAAGAAAACCCAAAAAGATTTCCCGTTCTTCTTTTGCTTGTTGGGAGCTTTCCCGTGTAAATAGTTTTTATTTATTTTCTTTTCTTTGGGGGTCGATAGGAGAAGACCATGATTAAATCGTTGAAGTGGCTCTTATATGCATTATTATTGATTTAACCAAGAGCCCATATTGCCTTGTCTTCTCCTGTTTATTGAATGCTCGCAGATTCCAGCTTAGTCCAATGCACGTACACTCTTATTATTATTCACATCGTTCAGTCGTGCAAGTGAAGGGAAATTATGACGATCTATGATGGACTGGCTGAGATGAGAAAAGCTGGTATGAACTTGACCTCTCTTGTTTTTGTAAATATGATGAGTTCATCGTTCCTGATTCAGCTTATTATGAATAAACATGTTTGCAATGACAATTAGAGATCATAGTTGCTCGTGCCATGCTTGATTAGCTATGAGTTATAATGGTTTACCTTATGCCAACATGCTATTAAAATGGTTGTGATGTGGTATAGTGGGGTGGTATCCTCCTTTGAATGATTTAAGTGACTTGACTTGGCACATGTTCACACATGTAGTTGAAACAAAATCAACATAGCCTTCGCGATATTTATGTTCATGGTGGATTATATCCTACTCATGCTTGCATCCAATCTATAATACCTAAATAGTTCATCCCCACTAAGCTATTTCTCTCAACATGCAGCCTATCCACCTAAGCACACTTGCCACATCAACGTTTTGTTAGGGACTTACATACGGGACCAACCAACACAGCAGCCCTGCCACATAAGCCTTCAGTTATTTCTAAGGGCCCACTACAATATGTACTCACGAGCACCCTTTCACTCTGATTCGGTTCTCTCGCAAGCCACACAAGACATCCCCCTTCCCATTCCACTTCCACTTCCACTTCCTCCTTTAATTCCCAATCCGTCCTCTGCCTCCACCGGTCTGCCCTCTTGCCCCCCCCAAACAAATCTTCCTCCCTGAGACCTCCTAATCTCTCCCGTCAAGTTTGACGCTAGCACATGTACCTACGCCCAACAGCCGGGTGGCTGCTCGACTCCTTCCACCTGCCGGTCGAAGAGATGAAAAGGATAGGGCATGTGGCGGCTATCACGCTGCCCCTGCCAGAGAAATCCCGGTGTTCTGCCTAAACATGGGTCACAGATACCCGTGGTGCTGGTCCTCCGAGGGCCGGGCTGGTGGTGAGGCCGGCCAGGGCTCCGTTCAGAGAAACAACTTGGAGGGGCGATAGATCCATCTCCTCCTCAGGTTCCGCCCCGGCTAATTCACATACCAGATTATACTGCGGCAATGGTGGTATTGCTTTTCCAAGCTGATGCTAAGGTATGGGCATCTCTGAGCAAGCACGACATCTTTCTCCCTGTGATTAGAGGCTGATTAGACAGACTCTTGGTGTTTTGGATAGCGGATAGCTGTTTTGGTGACTCTCCGAATTTTGGATGGTGTCGGGGAAGCTGAGCTGGCCCACGAACACCTATGGGACCGGCGGACCGAGCCCCTTTCGGTTCGGCGGAGGGCGGAGGTCGCACGAAGAGCAGATCGAGGCGAAGCACACGAGCAGTTTACCCACCGGAGCTCTCCAGAGAGATAACACTCCTACCGCTGCATGTCCGAGTGTATTGAGTTCTTGCTCAGAGCTGAGTGCTACAAAGACACACAAGCTGCTAACGAGACCCGGCGTGAGTGTTCTTTGGCTTCAACCTTCGAACCCCCCACGCTATGCATGGGCCTCCTTTTATATGCTAAAGGGGTCTCCGACAGGTGGCAACATAGACAAGGGTAAAAATGGAAAAGGAGTGGTTGGTACAGCTACTTGTACAGTGTATCATACCTAACCCTGACGACAGGGGACAAAGGCATTAAATGCCCGTCTACGTCGCCCTAACAGTGCAGAAAGGGACCGTCAGGGGCGCCACCGCTTGCCACGATGGCAATCTTGTCGTGCCGCTTGCCATCAGCGCTCCGCTGGTCAAGACCTCTTGCCACGCTGCTAGCGCTGGAAAGGTCCCAAGGCGACACGTTAGTGGATGTCTTTGGAGCGCAGTACTGAGTGGTGGTCTGCTGTGGCAAGCGCCTTTGCCGCGGTTGTTGTCTTGTCGCGTCCGGAAGCTTGTCGCTCATCGGGCCTTCCCGCAAGCTCCTCTTGTCGGGGCCTTGTCTCCTAGGTGCCTTGGGTGGCCTTTCCGCAAGCTCCTCTTGCCGGGCCTTGTCTCCTTGGCTTGAATACTTTGTTCTTGAATGGCTCCAAAGGAACCACGGAGGACCTTGGCGGTCACCCGGTAAGCCTTGCCGCGGAGGGCTGCAACTGCCCGTGCACAAGTTCGGGATACTAGGGTACCCCTACTCTAGTACATCGACAGATGGTACAGAAGGATGAGCTAAAATAAATGCTTCGGTTTGGGTTGGCTTGATTCAACCTGTTTCACATGGCTGGGTGAGTTGCTAAAGTTTTCATTTACTGTTGTTTCCTTAATATAGTGTGCTTGGTTAGTATGTGCATTAGTTGTTGTTTGTTCGCTCGGTTGTTCAGTGTTGTAAGGTTTTAAGGTCGTTTGTACTTTTATTAATGTTAATTCAACACATTCAGTTCTCACGTATGTCGTATGGTTACAAAAATTGTTCCATGTCTTAAGTTAACAAGAAGCAAGTTATTCCCATTGATTTTCAGCTTCTACGGGCCCTCCAGTAGCACCATCTGTAAGTGCCATATCTATCTATCTCAATCTATTTTTGTTGAAGATCTTGATATGTACATAGGGCATCATAAATTGTCTTGCTTCTTTCCTGAAAAGGGTACTGAAGTCGTCGTCTTCTTTCATGCTTTTGGAGGACAAATTATACACTGTGTGCTAGCTGGTAAATCATTTTTTCCGGAATAACTAGTAAACAAAATAACTGAAGCAATTTCAAAGTGATGTCTTACTTGCTACGGTCTAACTCTGAACTTTTTCCTAATTTACATTCTCTTTCTGAAGGTTACTTCCAATACATGCAATAGTCTGAAGGTATATGCATATTTATGTTTCTGAGGTAAGTCATATAAATATTTTACTGCAGATCATGATGGCTTGCTTCCTTTTTTTATGAATTCCACAATAATTTTCTCTATACTTCCCTCTGTATAAGTGTTCCATGTAGATGTTAGGAAAAGGGCATATAGTATGGATGCATAAATAAATTATTCTACAATTTCATCTTTAGCATGGTCGATCACAGATCACTGAAACTATATAGTGCTCCCTAAATTATGAAGTTTTGTGGGAATAGGAACTATGAACATTATGGTTAAACTTTGTTGAACATTCTGCACTACATTTGCTCATTTTATTTGGTCAGCCACACTGAAAGAGTTTCATAAAGATACCAGTGTAACGACTATCTAGGGGCACCCATAATCCTAAAAAAATCAACTAAGACCTACAAAAATGTTATTGTTTGATCTAATTTCCCCTGATAGTCGATTTGCGCAAAATCCTAGATGTTATCATCCGTGTTACTGAGCCATTGGGGAAGGCAATGCTATCATCCACTCGCAACTCCTATTCTTCCATTCCCTTTTTAGGATCACATTTTCCAACATCTTACTATCATATATTGCTAAAGATGTCTGGTGAAATTACTTTGTGCTATCCAAAAGTTATTCTAATACTAATTGATTTTAATGCAAGATGAATGTATCTTCTCTAAATAACAAAAGTATCTTGATGTTCACATGTTGCTTTTGTCTTGATTATGTAGTTTCCTAATATGCAACATGTTCAACTTGACAGTTCTCCACTCAAGCATGGATGAAGATGTACATGGAAATGATTATACATATTATGAGATATAAAATTTCAGACAAGTGCAGTCTTTAAATTTTCTCTATTACTCACTTTGTTTCAAATTCTCCTTTAAAGAATGGATGAAAACATGAGAATTAGTAAGCTATTTTTTATTCGAAAGCTTGGCACCAGCTCAATGGTAGCATATATTGGAAAACTTTAACCGGTTGGTTCTGCGGTAATTGGTTGTTCGTCTCTTTGTCTAAACTTGAATGATATAAGTAGGAGGATTGATCTTCCTTAACAATGCATAACATCAAATTTAGGCAAAATTTCCCGCAGCAACGCGCGGGGAATCATCTAGTGTTTATTAATTTTAATGCATGTTCATGGCTGTTGTCTCTCTCTAGTTGGTCGCTTCCAAGTCTTTTGCTAGCCTTCACTTGTACTAGGCAGAAATACTGCATGTGCATCCAATCCCTTAAACCCCAAAGTTATTCCATATGAGTCCACCATACCTTCCTATATGCGGTATTTACCTGCCGTTCCAAGTAAATTTGTATGTGCCAAACTCTAAACTTTCAAATAAACATTCTGTTTTGTATGCTCGAATAGCTCATGTATCAACTAGGGCTGCCCTTATCTTCCATGTTAGGTGGGTTATTCTCACGAGGAGTGGACTCCGCTCCTCATTCACGAGAAAATGGCTGGTCACCGGGATGCCCAAATTCCCATGCTTTGTGCAAACTAAATCAAAATTAATTGCAAATGTAACTCCCCGGGACTGTTGCTAGTTGGAGACACTCGTTGTTTCGAGCAAGTCATGGATTGATGCTTGTTGGTGGAGGGTGAGTATAAACTTTACAATTCTATTTGGGAACCGCCTATATTGTGTGTAGCATGGAAGATATCGCCATCTCTTAGTTGTTATGTTGACAATGAAAGTATGCCGCTCAAAATATTATTTATCTCTATTTCAAAACTGAGGTCTGGCACCTCTACAAATCCCCGCTTCCCTCTGCGAAGGGCCTATCTATTTACTTTTATATTGAGTCATCACCCTCTTATTAAAAAGCACTAAATGGAGAGCACAACTGTCATTTGCATTCATTATCGTTAATTTATATTGGGTATGACTATGATTGGATCTCTTTTACCATGAATTACAATGTCTAGTGGTCCTTGATCTTTAAAGGTGCTCTGCATTTATGTTTTGCGGTCTCAGAAAGGGCTAGCGAGATACCATCTTGTTGTATCATATTATGATTGTTTTGAGAAAGTGTTATCATCCGAGATTTATTATTATGGCTTGCTAGTTGATTATGCTATTGATATGAGTAAACATGAGACCTAAGAGTTATTGCGGATGTGGTTAGTTATAATCTTTGCTGAAAACTTGAATGCTGGCTTTACATATTTACAACAACAAGAGCAAACAGAGTTTGTATAAAAAATTTCTTTATCACTTTCAGTTTATCAACTAAATTGCTTGAGGACAAGCAAAGGTTTAAGCTTGGGGGAGTTGATACGTCTCTGTCGTATCTACTTTTCCAAACACTTTTGCCCTTGTTTTGGACTCTAACTTGCATGATTTGAATGGAACTAACCCCGGACTGACGCTGTTTTCAGCAGAATTTCCATGGTGTTATTTATGTGCAGAAACAAAAGTTCTCGTAATGACGTGAAACTCCACGGATCGTCTAGTTAAAAATAATAAAAAATCCTCATCAAAGACGAAGACCAGGGGGCCCACACCCTGTCCACGAGGGTGGGGGCGCCCCCTCCCAGGGCGCCCCCCTATCTCGTGGCCCCCCTGGAGCTCCTCCGATGCCAACTCCAACTCAATATATTTGCTTTCAGGGAGAAAAAAATCGAGGAGAAGAAATCATCGCGTTTTACGATACGGAGCCGCCGCCAAGCCCTAAAACCTCTCGGGAGGGTTGATCTAGAGTCCGTTCGGGGCTCCGGAGAGGGGGATTCGTCGCTGTCCTCATCATCAACCATCCTCCATCACCAATTTCATGATGCTCACCGCCGTGCGTGAGTAATTCCATCGTAGGCTTGCTGGACGGTGATGGGTTGGATGAGATCTATCATGTAATCGAGTTAGTTTTGTTAGGGTTTGATCCCTAGTATCCACTATGTTCTGAGATTGATGTTTCTATGACTTTGCTATGCTTAATGCTTGTCACTAGGGCCCGAGTGCCATGATTTCAGATCTGAACCTATTATGTTTCCATGAATATATGTGTGTTCTTGGTCCTATCTTGCAAGTCTATAGTCACCTACTATGTGTTATGATCCGCAACCTCAAGTGACAATAATCGGGACCACTCCCGGTGATGACCATAGTTTGAGGAGTTCATGTATTCACTATGTGCTAATGCTTTGTTCTGGTTCTCTATTAAAAGGAGGCCTTAATATCCCTTAGTTTCCATTAGGACCTCGCTGCCACGGGAGGGTAGGACAAAAGATGTCATGCAAGTTCTTTTCCATAAGCACGTATGACTATATTCGAATACATGCCTACATTACATTGATGAATTGGATCTAGTTCTGTGTCACCCTATGTTATGATCATTACATGATGAACCGTATCCGGCATAATTATGCATCACCGATCCAATGCCTACGAGCTTTCCATATACTGGTTCTCGCTTATTTACTTTTCCGTTGCTACTGTTACAATCACTACAAAACACCAAAAATATTACTTTTGCTTTCGTTACTCTTGTTACCGTTACCACTACTATCATATTACTGTGCTACTAAATACTTTGCTGTAGATATTAAGTTATCTAGGTGTGGTTGAATTGACAATTCAACTGCTAATACTTGAGAATATTCTTTGGCTCCCCTTGTGTCGAATCAATAAATTTGGGTTGAATACTCTACCCTCGAAAGCTGTTGCGATCCCCTACACTTGTGGGTTATCAGATAGCAATGACGATTATGTTGATGAAACTGGAGCAGATATCATGGAGTCTTCGACCGATCAATTTTTCTAGTAGACCACCAAATCAGTAGTAGTATTCCACCATGTATATAGCATAGTCCAAGCTCTTTTGTAACGATAGTTCTATACCGATTGTATGCTTTGTTTGATTGATTGAGTGATATGTTTGTGTTTTTCTCATGTGCATATGGGTAGCGTTTTCCCTCTAGACCTCATTCTATTCTGTCATCTCATCTTTTCTAAACCCAGCAGATGCCTCTGAGACGCGACAATGGATTTGCTTTCCCACCAGAGCTCGCTCGATTAATCCAAGAGCGTAATGCATTGATGCAGATACTAGTCCGTAATCGTAACTGTGGGGACAACAACAACAACCCACCACCACCCCCACCAGTTGACCACTTAGCCCGTTTTCTTAGGCTAAATCCGCCGGTGTTTTCCAGTAGCACCGAGCCGATTGTTGCAGATGATTGGCTCCGCAAGATTGAGAGGGATTTGACTACTGCAGGATGCACAGATGCGGAGAGAGTGCGTTTTGCCGCACATCAGCTTGATGGACCCGCAACATCTTGGTGGGAGAATTTCATAGTCACTTACCCTATTGACACTGTGACATGGGACCAGTTTCAACATGCTTTTCGCACTGCCCATGTTTCAGCAGGAGCTATGGCCATGAAGAAGCGTGAGTTTCGCAACTTACGCCAAGGAGGGCGCACTGTTGGCCAATATGTGGATGAGTTTAGTAAGTTAGCATGTTATGCCCTAGATGACGTTGCTACAGATGCTGCTAAGAAGGAGAAGTTTCTGGAAGGACTGAATGATGAGCTGAGCATGCAGTTGATGGTGGAAAATTTCAATAACTACCAGGAGTTGGTAGATAGAGCTCTCATGCTTGAAGGGAAGCAGCAGCAGATTGACAACCGCAAGAGGAAGTATGGACAGGGAAGTATAATTGGAGCCCAAAGAGACCCGTTACACCCCGAACTCGGGAGGACTTGTTCATAACCATGGAGGCCACACTCATAATGGAGGAAGTTCACACAACCATAGTGGCCCCAAGAATGGTAATGGTAATGGAGG
The DNA here is from genome assembly GCA_021605145.1 of Aegilops bicornis. NCBI lineage: Eukaryota > Viridiplantae > Streptophyta > Magnoliopsida > Poales > Poaceae > Aegilops > Aegilops bicornis. Next base: position 152,923,184 of record CM038673.1, read on the forward strand.
AAGTAGCGGACAAACCCGTTCCAACCCGGCAACACCCACTAAGAAGGATCTAAGCCACGTTACTTGCTACAAGTGCCAGAAGACCGGACATTACGCCAATGAATGTCCTGAAGCTAAGAATGGAAATGGCAATGGAAGCTCTGGGAAGAAGCCCAACCCTTTCAACAGGGGACAAGTGAACCACGTTAACACGGAGGAGGTTGAAGCTCAGCCAGATGCAGTAATAGGTAAGTTTTTGGTTAAGTCATTTACTGCAGTCGTACTTTTTTGATACTGGTGCATCGCATTCATACATATCAAGGGGATTTGTGGATAAGTATAAGTTGTCCACTAGAGTTCTTAAGACACCCATGCTAGTAACCTCACCCGGAGCAGAGTATATGGCAAGCCATGGATGTTTTCAGATGCCATTAGCCATAGGTAGGCATGTTTTCCCTTCCGATGTGATAATATTGGAGTCGCAAGGTTTGGATGTGATTCTGGGTATGGATTGGCTGTCGATGTATGGAGGAAACATCGATTGCACCAGTAAGACGATTTTACTCACCACCCCAGAGGGAAGAAGGATCAAGTATGTATCCCGGCATGTGCCAAATAGGACTCAAGTAAATTCCTTATCAGGAGTTGTACAGGAGGAAGTACCAGTGGTAAAGGATTTTCCGGATGTATTTCCAGAAGAGTTGCCAGGCATGCCACCGGATAGAGACATTGAGTTTTTGATTGAGCTTTTGCTAGGCACAAGGCCAATATCTAAGCAACCATACAGAATACCCGCAAAGGATTTGGAGGAGATTAAGAAGCAGATTAAGGAGTTACTGGATAAGGGATATATTCGCCCAAGTTTGTCACCTTGGGGATCACCAGTACTTCTAGCGGAGAAGAAGGATGGATCATTAAGGATGGTTGTTGATTATCGAGGACTGAATGAAGTGACGATCAAGAATAAGTACCCACTGCCGATGATCAATGATTTGTTTGACCAGTTGCAAGGAGCTAAAGTGTTTTCCAAGATCAATTTGCGATCAGGGTATCACCAGTTGAAGATTCGAGAGCAGGATATACCTAAGACAACTTTTACCACAATGTATGGTTCGTATGAGTATACCGTTATGTCATTTGGTCTGACTAACGCACCTGCCTATTTTATGAACATGATGAACAAAGTGTTTATGGAGTTTTTGGATAAGTTCGTCGTAGTGTTCATTGATGATATTCTGGTTTTCTCGAAGAATGAAGAAGAACATAAAGAACATTTGCGTTTGGTACTTGGTAAGCTCAGGGAACACCAGTTATACGCCAGGTTCAAAGAAGTGTGAGTTTTGGCTGAAGGAAGTTGGATTTCTTGGACATGTTATATCCGGAGAAGGAATAGCGAGACCCCACCAAGGTTGTCACCGTGACAAACTGGGAATCACCCATAACAGTTGGAGAGATCCGGAGTTTTCTTGGACTCGCTGGATACTACCGGAGGTTCATTGAGAATTTCTCAAAGATTGCAAAACCTATGACGGAGTTGTTGAAGAAGGGCACCAAATTCAATTGGACTGAGGAATGTGAGGCCAGTTTTCAGGAGTTGAGGAGACGCTTGGTTACATCACCAGTATTGATTCTGCCAGATCAACGCAAGGATTATGAAGTGTATTGCGACGCTTCTCGTCGAGGACTTGGAGCCGTACTTATGCAGGAGGGAAGAGTTGTTTCATATGCCTCACGACAACTTAAGCCCCATGAGTTAAACTATGCTATGCATGATTTGGAGTTAGCAGCCGTAGTGCATACGTTGAAGACATGGAGACATTTTCTCATCGGAAACCATTGTGAGGTATACACGGATCACAAGTGTTTGAAGTATATCTTCACACAGAAGGAGTTAAATCTTAGGCAGAGGAGATGGTTAGAACTCATTAAGGATTATGATATGAGATTGCATTATCATCCAGGAAAGGCTAACGTAGTAGCCGATGCGTTGAGCCGCAAGAGTCATGTAAATACTCTCATGACCGGAGAATTACCCAAGAAGTTAGCAGAAGACCTTCGCGAGCTATGTTTGGAGATAGTTCCGAGAGGCTATGTAGCAACATTGGAAATTCAGTCTACCTTGATGGATTAGATCAGAGAAGCTCAGAAGACGGACAAGGAGATTGCTGAGATAAAGGAAAGGATGAGTAAAGGAAAGGCCAAAGGATTTCGTGAGGATGAGCACGATACCTTATGGTTTGAGGACCGCGTATATGTGCCCAATGATCAGAAGATCAGAAAGTTGATTCTGCAGGAGGCCCAGGAAATACCAAGATGTATCTGGATTTGAAGGACAGTTTCTGGTGGACCGGTATGAAGAAGGATATTGCGGAGTATGTAGAAGTTTGTGATGTATGTCAAAGAGTAAAGGCAGAACATCATAAGCCAACGGGATTGCTACAGCCATTGCCTATACCCGAATGGAAGTGGGATAAACTAGGCATGGATTTTATCACGGGATTGCCCAGGACTCATTCAGGCTATGACTCGATATGGGTTGTAGTCGATCGTTTGATTTAAAGTAGCTCATTTCATCCCAGTGAAGACCACTTACACCAAAGCTAAGTTGGCAAAGATATACATGACCAGGATTGTATGTCCGCATGGAGTTCCGAGGACCATTGTATCGTATAGAGGAACCCAGTTTACTTCAAAATTTTGGAATCAGTTGCATGAAACTTTGGGAACCAGGCTAGAGTTCAGTACAACATTTCACCCGCAGACAAATGGACAGACTGAGAGAGTAAATCAGATTCTAAAGGACATGTTGAGAGCTTGTGCACTAGACTATGGATCTAGTTGGGACGAAAAATTGCCATATGCAGAGTTCTCTTATAACAACAGTTTTTTTCGACTATATCTTATAACAACAGTTATCAAGCCAGTTTGAAGATGACCCCTTTCGAAGCACTGTATGGAAGGAGGTGCAGAAAACCGTTGTTGTGGGACGAAGTTGGAGACCGACGATTGTTTGGACCAAATTTGATTAAAGAGTCTGAAGAGAAGGTTAAGCTGATTCGCGACAGGCTCAAGGTAGCCCAATCCAGGCAAAAGAGTTATGCGGATTCTAAACGCAAGGAGATAGTTTACGAAGTTGGAGACAGAGTGTATCTTTGTGTATCCCCACTTCGAGGAGTGAAGCGCTTTGGAGTTAAGGGAAAGTTAGCGCCACGTTTTGTGGGACCATACAGAGTTTTGGAACGTATGGGAGAAGTTGCTTACAAATTGGAATTACCCGAAGGATTGTCCGGAGTTCACGATGTGTTCCACATTTCTCAATTAAAGAAGTGCCACGTGGAGATGGCTGATATTCCTCTGAGAGATACAGTGCCGCTTGAAGCGATACGGTTGGATAGTGATTTGACATATGAGGAGAAACCAGTCAAGATACTCGAGTTTGCCAGCTGAGTTACGCGCAACAAGGTTATCAAGTTTTGCAAGGTTCAGTGGAGTCACCATACCGAGGATGAAGGCACTTGGTAACGTGAGGAAGACTTACAGAAGGATCACTCTCACCTATTTTCTAGCTAACCCGAATCTCGAGGGCGAGATTCACCTTAAGGGGGGTAGGTTTGTAACATCCCAATTTTTCTATTTGGAATGTTATGCATTAGATCATCATTGCATATCATATTTTATTGCATTTTGGTTGATCCTAGAAATTCTACGCAACTCAAGGACCCATGGAGAGAGTTGGGGATTTTGTTATTTTCATATTTGAGTTTTTCTCGAATTATGAAAAGAGGATCTTTTGGTTTTAATTATATTTCTCTGAAATATTTCTTTTATTAAAAATAAAAGAGAGAGGATAAAATGACTTACTCAAAATAAAGAAATATCAGAGATTTAATATTAAAATCAAATAAGATTTTTTCGGAGTTTTATCGCTATTTTATTTGAATTAGGAAAAATATGCGTTTTTCAAAATTGCGTTTTAGGCCCAAATAAATGTTCATCTTCTCCGGCTTATTTTTAGAGGACGGGGAAAATTTATTTCGGGATTTTTGGAGTCCGTTTAGTATTTATTTTCTTTTTCTGCACGTCTGAATTATTTTAAAAAAAGTCAACCGACTCAGGGCCGTATTCGGCCAGGACTCTCCCGGGCCGGCCTTTAAAGCCGGAGACCCCGAGCGCCGAGCCGCCGCCAGCCCACCTGAAACCCTAGCCGCCTGGCCGCCCGCCGCTTAGCAAGACCACCTGGCCGCCGCCACGCCACGCCACGTCGCCAGACGAGCTCTGGCCACGGACCACGGACCCGAGGTAGCGGCCTCGTTTTTTCATGAGAAAGACCGTTTTTTTTCGAAACCCTAGATCCGTTTTTTTATTAGATCCGGTTCGATTTTATTTTTTCGGTTTAGTTATTTAGCGGACGTTCGTTTTTACGAACGGTTTTCACCGTATAGCAGCAGACAGCGAACGTTCGTTCATTAGCCTGTTCGTCAGTTTTTCTTTTTCTCGGATTTTCCGCGTTCGATCGTGATTTCTGATCCGATTTTCGTTCTAGTATAACTTTCGCTCGTTTATCGGAATCAGGCGATTCAAGCGCCTAGAGTTTCGTCCCGAAACCCTCTTTCCGTTTAACCAACTTAAATAAGTTTTTGCTACTGTAAAATTCGACTTTAGTCCAGATTAGTAAACGAAGCTTCTTTCTTTCGCCGTTCGTGTGCTTCGTTTGATTTGATTCTTTTTGCAAACCGGAGTTCTTAAGTTGAACTTTCTGGTTAGATCTCCTATTTGAGTTTTACCCGTGCCCTTGCTTGATTGCTTATTTTATGCTTGTTTGTTTGCGATAGAGTACTCGGAGTGTGAAGCGTGCTACTACGAGTCTCTAGGTTTCACGGATCATCAGCAAGGCAAGTAACACTTTGATCATACCTCTTACTACCCAGTTTTATTGCATTAGATCAATCCTCAAACAATTGCATGGTTAGGATCTGAATTAAATTGTGGGATTGGGAAGTAGATGAGGTAGTACCTATTCACCTGTTTATTATCAAAACCCTGGGAGTTACTTCTATGTTATGATTATATTGCCATGCTATGCTCGTAGACGTGGTTTGGGTTTGAGTGTATCCATGACAGATGTGAGATTGTTAATTAATGGTTCAACTTAAGGTGGCAACTTAAATACACATCTGGGTGGATTGAGGCACCTGGGTATTCCAGTGATTGCCTGTATTTTTTTTTGGAAATCCCGGGGTACCGTGTGATTCTCCTATGGACTGCCACCCAGGCTAAAAGGGATAATAAGATTATTCATACTGGAAACTTCCGTGTGCAGCCACAAGCTATTATGGGCTCTAGCATAGTTGATTAAGTTGTGTGAACTCTTACAGTGGTAGACTAGCGGATGTAGGGGATGTAGGTGTACCGGTCTACCCATCGTAAGGTGCTAACGCACGAAAGACTGTGTCTCGGTCATCCGTTTCTCAAACACCATGTAGTGCGAGAAATCCAACGGAGGAGATCGAGTCTTGTGGGGAAAAGTGCACAAACCTCTATAGAGTGTACAAACTAATCATGGTTAGCCGTGTCCCCGGTTATGGACGTCTGGAGTATCTGGTTCTTGGATTATCATGTGGATCTCATCACTACTTAATTTAATTTGATGGGTTATTGCTAAATACTTTTAATTGGTATTGAGAGGGGGTTTACCTTCTCAATGTTTATCAACCACCATGATAGTTAAATAAAACATATTCCTTTGCAGTAGGGAAAAATTGGCTTTTCGCAAAACATATTAACCATACAGCCTCCACCAGCCATATATGCATGTAGTGATAGCATTATTATGTTCATTATCTTTTGGTGTTACATTGCCAGCATATTCCATGTGATGCCGTTTTCGGGCTGCAACGTATCATGTTGCAGACTTTTCAGACGACGAGTAAGGAGCCTTAGGTCGTGGTCTTTCATTCAGTGATGCCGTTGGATTTGATGGACCCACTTTATCTTCCAAGCCTTCCGCTGTTATCATATTAGATGGCCTTAAGCCATATTTATTGTAATAAGTTCTCTTTTGAGACATTCGATGTAATAAGTGTGTGATTGCTACTCTGTTATAAATCCTTCAAGGACTGTGTGTGCCAGCATTACCGATCCAGGGATGACACTTATACACAGAGATTAGACTGTTTGAGCTCTGGTCGCTACAGCATCCCTCGAGGCGAAGGCGGAGTCACACGATGACTTGGACAGGAACGAGGAAGTCCTCCTGGCCGCATCGTTGATAAGCGGCAAAGGAGGGTGACGCTCGCCCTCGCAAAGGGAGCAAAAACCGATGATGACCAACAAGTATATGAGATCAATCGTAGTCCTTTCGATAAGTAAGAGTGTCGAACCAAATGAAATGCATAAGGAATTGATAGGCGATTTTCATCAAGGTATCCTCTATAGTTTTGATAGATAGTTTGATAGCAAGTAACAAGTTACAAATGGAGCAAGTTGTAGCCCAATTCTTAATTATGTTAAGGATATTGGAAATATGCCCTAGAGGCAATAATAAAGTAGTTATTATTATATTTCATTAATAATGATAAAGGTTTATTATTCATGCTATAATTGTATTGATTGGAAACTTAAATACATGTGTGAATACATAAGCAAATACCAAGTCCCTAGTAAGCCTCTACTAGACTAGCTCGTTGATCAAAAGATGGTTAAGGTTTCCTAACCATAGACATGAGTTGTCATATGATAACGGGATAACATCATTAGGAGAATGATGTGATGGACAAGACCCATCCTTTAGCTTAGCATATGATCATTCAGTTTATTGCTACTGCTTTCTTAATGTCTAATACATATTCCTTCAACCATGAGATCATGCAACTCCCGGACTCCGGATGAATACCTTGTGTGCTATCAAACATCACTTTGTAACTGGGTGGTCATAAAGGTGCTCTACAGGTATCTCCGAAGGTGTTTGTTGAGTTGGCGTGAATCAAGATTGGGATTTGTCACTCCGTATGACGGATTTGAACTAGGTATTGAGATATCGATGATCGAATCTCGGGCAAGTAACATACTGACAGACAAAGGGAACTACGTATTTTGTCATAAAGGTTCGACCGATAAAGATCTTCGTAGAATAGGTAGGAACCAATATGGTCATCCAGGTCCCGCTATTGGTTATTCACCAGAGAAGTGTCTCGGTCATGTCTACATCATTCTCGAACCCGTAGGGTCCGCACGCTTAACGTTCATTGACAATATAGTATTATATGAGTTATGTATCACTGGTACGTGCCGGTGTCAAAACCGGCGGATCTCGGGTAGGGGGTCCCGAACTGTGCGTCTAAGGTTGATGGTAACAGGAGACGGGGGACACGATGTTTACCCAGGTTCGGGACCTCTCTATGGAGGTAATACCCTATTTCCTGCTTGATTGATCTTGATGAATATGAGTATTACAAGAGTTGATCTACCATAAGATCGCAATGGCTAAAACCCTAGAAGTCTAGCCTGTATGATTATGATTGCCTCTACGGACTAAACCCTCTGGTTTATATAGACACCAGAGGGGACTAGGGTTGTACAAAGTCAGTTACAGAGAAAGGAATCTTCATATCAGAATGCCGAGCTTGTCATCCACGCCAAGGAGAGTCCCATCCGGACACGGGAGAGAGTCTTCTGTCTTGTATCTTCACGACCCATCAGTCCGGCCCATGTCCCACAGCTCAGACGCCCGAGGACCCCTTAATCCAGGACTCCCTCAGTAGCCCCTGAACCAGGCTTCAATGACGAGGTGTCCGGCGCGCAGATTGTCTTCGGCATTGCAAGGCGGGTTCCTCCTCTGATTACTCCAAAGTATCCTTTGAACATGTCCGGCTCTGCAAAACAAGTACCACACACAACCACAGAGAGTATAATATTTCACGAGTCCAATCTGCTGACAACTTTTGTAGCGTGACATCACGTCCCTGCCCGGTCATTATTTCGAACCGTTTTTTAGCTGCCGCTCCACATTTCGAAATGCGGTTTTATTGGCACGTCTTATCGAAGCACAGATCGTGTCCCCTTATTTCGGGATTCTCATCAATACAGGTGCGGGTAACCCAAACATTCCGTTGGCATGATTCCTTGGGAATAGGCGTGTTTTAAGGCCTAGGAGGAGGCGTTTGATGTTCATTGCCTTTATAAAGGGGCACAGGCCCGTCTTTCTCCTCTACGCCAACCATTTCCTCAACCTTTCCAACTTCGAGTTCCAGCACCCAAGGTTCAATTTAATTGCTCCGAGCCTTCCAGTCATGTCCAGACCCAGCCTTCAAGGCCAGTGGGTGGTCTCCTCTATCACATAGGAGGATATCACGAAGCTCCGAGCAGCAAGATACCTGACCGCGGAAATCCCCCACATGCTTCCTGCTCAAGGGAAGGTTATTTCTACTCCTAGATCCGACGAGAGGGTCGTATTCATCTCCCACTTCCTCTGGGGGCTAGGGTTCTCTCTCCATACCTTCGTTCGAGGGCTCATGTTCTACTACGAGATAGATTTTCACGATCTAGCTCTGGACTCCTTCCTTCATATCTCGGCATTCATCATCATGTGTGAGGCCTTTCTCTGCATCCCCCCCCCCCCCCACTTCGGCTTATGGCTCAAGACCTTTAATGTGAAGCTGAAGGTAGTTGAGGGGAAGCAAGCGGAGTGCGGTGGTACTACGGTGAGCAAACCCACCAATATTCCTTGGCCAAAAGGATCTTTCACGGAAACTTCCGACCTATGGCAGCGGGAGTGGTTTTACATCACTGAACCCCGTGGTACCAAGTGGGCTGGACTGGGGATCAATTGACGAAGTGCATACGCTACAAAGCCGCATCCGGAGCCTCATCGAAAAGGACACCGGCCTCATCAACGTAATCCAAGTAATGCTAGTCCATCGGGTCCTACCGTGCCAGCGACGGCCCCTCTGCATGTGGGAGTTCAATCCGGAAGGACCACGGACCCTTCAGCGCTTATTCGGCACGACGCACAGAGGAATGTGGAAATATTGTTCGGGACACGAAAACAGTGGCCGGATATCACCGAGGACATCAGCCTCGACTGCAATCGTTCGGATACCTCGGTAAGCACTCGACTCTCGAACACAGCTTAGTTAAATATCATTTAATAATACACTGAGAAAACCATCTTCGACCAGGGCTGGATAAAGAAGGCAGAAAGAATTAGGTGTTCGGCCCCTCTTCCCGAAGACTCGGCTGATCCTGTGTTAACAAGGATGCTGGCTCCGGCGCCATATCAAGTGCCGGCGAAGGAGGACAAGGAGGAGAGCAAGAAGGCCAAAGGTGGCCTCCATTATAAAGGTACACCTGACACTATGTCCGGGGAGATTGGAACTCCCTCTTCCGAAGATAAAAGAGAAGGAGAAACTGACATCCCCTCTCCCGATGGGAAGAAGAGGACCGCCTCCGAAGATTTGGAGGTAAAGGCTCCTAAGCGATGGAAGATGACCCTGTTAGGTGGTTCGGGTTCGGAAGACGGTGTTGTCGCGCAGTTCCTCCGTAAGGACAAGCCCCTAGCCGAATCGTAAGGGAACAAGGGTGTCCTAAACATATCCCGTTCCTTTCCGGTTACAAGGGTAACATCTAAAATATACGTTTGCAGCCCGACACGTAGTCTTCCTCAACAATCCTCCTCCTCGGGGGATCTTCTTTCGGAGATGATGGAAAGCGAGACGCCTCCATAGACCTCCCCGCCCAATAGGGCAGACGACTCCGAGGTGTTGTCCCGGAGGATCTCTCCCGATCAACAAGTGGTGCGAGGGACAACGAAGACTACGCCCGAAGGTGATACTTCGGTCGTCCAGGGTCAGAGGCATGCGGCCCCTACATGGACCAACAATAAAGGCCTCGGACTATCCGGTTTACAGCCGGGGACGACTCTAGGGTCAAGTAAACATATCCCTTTGAAGGGAGTCCGTATTCCCGCAGCCGCTTCCAGGAATCCGAAGGCGCCGGATACATTGATGGGCATGTTGCAACATGCGTCTGTCTCAGAGGAACATTGTACCTTAATGGGTACGGTAGTTGAGAGGATTCTGTCCGCGAGAAGCAGATTGAATGAAGCCTTCATGGGCCTACTAAGAGGCTTCGAGGTATGCGATGTAATATCTTCAATTGCACTTCTACATGGAAAATGCACCTGTGTATAGATAGTAGCCCCTGAGACTCTAGTTGGCGTCCAAAAGGAGGCGATCATAGGATAAAAAAATATCCCCCGGAAATAATTTGATTAATATGAACACATGTTGTTACATGCATGGTGACTGCCCAAGCTACAGAGGTTGCAGGTCTGAAGCATAAACTTGATGCGGTGTGTTGGGGATATTACTACTGGGCGTAAACCGGCCTATCTGGGCCGGGTTAACTTCATCAGTAGTTCAACGGTGTAAAAGCCCAAGAGGCATGAAAGTAAGGGCCCAAGGCCTGTAGTCGGTTTAGAACTTGTAGCCGTAAACCGGCCTGATATGTAAACTTGTATTGTGAGTTAGGAATAGAGAGAGACCAACCCGGATACGAGTATGAACCGGTGATTGGGACTCTTCAACCGACAAGGCCACCCGTGTATATAAGGGGACGACCGGACGGTTCAAAGACAGACGACAACAACTCGAGGCCTAGGCGGCTTATTTGCTCCCTAGTCATCGAGACCACATCAATCCCATCACAACTAGACGTAGGCTTTTACCTTCATCGAAGGGGCCGAACTAGTATAACTCTTGTGTCTTTGCGTCCGCTTTAACCCCTTCAAGTAAACCCGTAGCGATGGCTCCACGACTAAATCCTTTCATGAGGACATCTGCCGTGACAAAACCACGACAGTTGGCGCCCACCATGGGGCTATCGCACGATGGTTTGATGATCTTGGAGGGCAAGTTCGAAGGACTCGAAGGCTATGCTGTGGGCCGGATGACCAAGAGTCGTCACGGCAAGCTCTACATCGACGGTGCAGGTTGGGGCCCCGAGGCCGGCTTGATTGAGTACGGGTACCGGGTCCCCTTTGGTGGCATACACGTTTTCATCGACAAGATTGGTGAGCCAGGGCCTGAGCCGGACATCCGCACCGACCTCAGAGAGACGGCTCAACGTCTGAGATCCGCCTGTTAAACCGGCCGTGAAGCGTGCCTTTGTGGGAGTCATCCATGAGGAAGTTATGAGGACGGATCAAAGTGCGGTGGCGAGACCATCGTCTACTCCGACGACGAGTCGCCAATCTGGAGAAAGCGAATATCTCAGATCAGCTACAAGATGGCCGGATTGGGGGATGTTCCGATGGTGACAGTATTCCGGACCCCTTTGATCTGCCCAACCGGGTTGGAATATTCATGGCCGGTACACAAGCAGTGCTTCACTCCTCGACCGCTGCGGCGATGATTGCCGGTTCAACAGCGGCGGCTGCCGGGGCGAGGAGGCTCTGTCGCGCCGCCGCTCAAGTTTTATCGATCTGTTCGATGCGTTAGCTACGCTCATGGCAGAGGTTAACCCGCGGACCAGGACACTCATAACGCCGGAGATTGCGAAGGTGAAGGAACAAATCACTCAAAGCAAGCGGATCTAGCAGCCGCAGACGCCAGGATGACGGTAGAGCAGGCCGCTTTAGATGCGCAGCTTATAGGCTCATCTTTGGATCGAGCGTCACATGAAGTCATGAAGAGGAAATACAGATCCCGTTTGCCTTCGGTTTTCGAGGAAGAGACCTCTTCAACACCCGGGCGGGAACCAGTAATCCGCCGGCAGTAAACCGGGCGGAAGCACGAGACGGGCGCCGGTTCAGCCCCGCTTAATAGATCTACTCGCCATAATGCCGGGCGCCTCGGTAATGCAAACACCTCCGGTCACTACTCCAACCCGATGGATAACCTTGTCGCAGCCGCGGCACTACCGGAGGCTATTCAATTTAAGGCGATTCACCACAGCAAGAGAGACGCGCGGGTCAAGGAGCTCCTCGTGACAGCTTTGGTCCAACAGAAGCATATTCAGACCGCGACCAGATCCACTCTACCCCCGCCCAAGCCGGAGCTATAGCAGGCACGTGGATGAACCGGCCGTATCAAGTAATGCACGGCGTGATGCGCCCCGTGGCAACAACCCGGCAGGTGGCGTCGATAACGCTAAGGAGGTGGTGGACCGGGCCCGAGCGTGCAGGGAGGCCGAGTTAGCAAAGACAAAGATCGGGCTTATCACCACGCGGTTCGTCTGACCATCTCGGTCGAGCCTGGGTTACCTCTAGCTCTTTGGGGGTGCCTTGCCTCGTCCCCGCTTTACACAATGTGCGCTTGCCCAAAGACTTCAAGGGTCCGCACAAGGTGCCAAATTACACTGCCGATTTAGCTCCAGAAGCATGGATAGAAAGTTATGAGATGGCCATGGAGATGCTGGATGTGGATGAGGCCGCGTGTGCAAAGTACTTCACCATGATGCTCGAAGGCACGGCCCGCACTTGGTTGAAGAGCTTGCCACCCAATTCTATCAATTCATGAGCCCGATTGCGGACCCGGTTTATCCAGAATTTCAAAGATACCAGAAGCAGCCCATGTCCGTAGCGGACTTGGCGGCTTGTGTCCAGGGGGAAGGGGAGTCAACAACCCATTGGGTACGCCGCGTTTCGGAAATCTTGCACTCGTCAGACCGGATCAACGCTGACTCTGCGATCTTAACCCTGGAGGGCAACTGCCGGTTTAAGCCTTTAAAGTTGAAGTTGGGGCGCATGAAGCGGTTTTGTAATGACATGGGCACTCTCATGGGCGCTTTAGTGAAGTATGCTGATTCTGATAGTACCAAGGACCCCGAGTCTGACGATGATGAGACAGGGAAGGGAAGGAAGAACAACAACTCCAAGGGCCAGCAACATCACTCGGCAGGTAATGGTGGAGGCAAGCGTAAAGTTTAATGGCAACATGGACTTCAGAGCCAACACCAACGCTACAGGACAAGGGCTAGCGGCGCAAGGGTAAACAAATTGAATCAAGTGGAGCGCCTAATCCCAATCTGCACCGCTTGAATTATCTCGTTGAATCAACCTGTCCAAAGTATGGGACGAAGGAGACGCCAAAGAAACCATCTCTCGGAAGGACTGCTACATTATGCAGGAGTTCAAGAGTTCTAATGCTTTCGGTATGATCAAGGTTCCGACGGTTCAGGATCCGGCCGGTTACGGTGGAGGAAATTCCGGTTCAGGATTTAATGGTAATCCGGCGGACATAACAATCAGAACAATCGAATAACCAAGGTGGTTACAATCAAGAAGACAAATCGGGTTATCGAGCAACCCAAAGCAGTTGAATAGTGGGCAGTACCATGTCTTCACCACTAGCTTAGACAAGCGAGACCGGAAGCTTGAAGCGGGCAACAACGCCGTTGAACCTGTCGTGCCTCATTACCTACGCTGGTCGAGCAGCCCATTGTATGGAGTAGAGAGGATCATCCTCCCGGGTTGACAATCCGGGTCACCGCCCTAGTGGTGGCACCTCGTGGGAGGTTATAAGTTCACCAAGGTGCTCATGGACGGAGGGAGCAGCATTAACATCCTATACTATGAGACCTTCCGTCGTATGGGGTTAACAGATAAACATCTCAAACCGTCCAATACAGTGTTCCATGGTGTGGTACCTGGCAAGTCAGCATATCCGGTTGGTAAAATAGCTCGAAGTGGCCTTTGGTGACGAATATGACTCAGATCGGAAACATTGATGTTTGAAGTGGTAAAATCCAAAGTCCATATCACGCCCTATTTGGGCGGCCGGGCTTATGCCAAGTTCATGGCACGGCCTTGTTATATCTATTTGCAGCTCAAGATGCCGGGTCACAAGGGGATAATAACGGTTCATGGGAGCCACAAGATCGCTTTGGAATGTGAGGAAGGTGATGCGGCTTACGCGGAGTCGGTTTGTGCCACCGAGGAGCTGAAGTATTATAAGGACAATGTTGATCCGGCGGACATGACTCCATTGAAGAAGCCAACTACAGAGCATGATCCAGCCCTGAAATTCAAATCGGCAGCTGAGACTAAGCTTGTTGATTTCGTGCCTGGCGATTCGTCCAAGCTGTTCAAAGATCGCCAACTTGGATCCGAAATAGGAAAGCGCACTCATCGAGTTCATCCGTGAGAATCGGGACATTTTGCATGGAAGCCTTCCGACATGCCGTGTACCGAGGCAACTCGCTGAGCACACTCTTAATGTTGATCCCAAGTACAAACCGGTGAAGCAGTTTCTCCGCCGGTTTAACGAAGAAAGGCGAAAGGCCATTGGAGAGGAGGTGGCCAGGCTCTTAGCAGCTGGCTTTGTCGTTGAAGTTTTCCATCCAGAGTGGCTTGCTAATCCGGTGCTGGTTCTTAAGAAAAATGACACTTGGCGCATGTGTGTGGATTACACAGATCTTAACAAGGCTTGTCCAGCAGATCCTTTTGCCTCCCGCATTGACCAGATTATTGATGCCACTGCGGGTTGTGAGCGCTTTGAGCTTTTGGATGCGTATTCGGGTATCATCAGATCAAGATGGCAGTTAAGGACCAGGAGAAGACGGCGTTTATCACTCCCTTTGGAGCCTTACGCTATGTGTCTATGCCTTTTGGGCTCAAGAGCGCCCAATCAACTTATCAACGCTGGTACGTAATTGCTCGCATAAACAGATCAGCCGTAATGTGCACGCCTATGTGGATGATATTGTGGTCAAGTCAAGGGAGAAGGAGACACCGATTGACGATTTGAAGGAAACCTTTGACAACCCGTGGGTTTACAAGATGATGCTCAACCCGCCAAATGTGTCTTTGGTGTTCCAAAGCAAGTTATTGGGTTTTCTCGTGTCCAACAGGGGAATTGAAGCTAATCCGGAGAAGATTACGGCTATTACCTCCCTGGCTAAAACGAAGTGCATTAACGATGTTCAGCGTTTGGCAGGCCGGATTGCCGTGCTGAGCCGGTTTATCAGCCGCCTCGGAGAGAAGGCCATCCCTTTATACCGAATCTTTGAAAAGATGAATCGGTTTATGCGAGTCCGGCCGCCGATGAAGCGTTGGAGGACTTAAAGCGGCAATTGGCCAACCCGCCTGTGCTCACCGCTCCCATTGACAAGGAGCCGCTTCTGCTATATGTTGCTGCTAATGCATGGGCGGTCAGCGTGGCCATTGTGGTGGAGCGGAAGGAGGCAGGGAAGGAGCATCCGGTTCAATGTCCGGTTTATTATATCAGCGAGGTACTTATCGAATCTAAGCAAAGGTATCCGCATTGGCAGAAGCTGGTATATGGAGTTTTTATGGCAAGCCGGAAGCTGAAGCAGTATTTCCAAGGGCACCCCATCACGGTGGTCAGTTCTGCTCCCTTAGGCGATATCATACAGAACCGGGAAGCGACTGGCCGGATTGCCAAGTGGGCTATAGAGCTCGGGACGCACGGTCTGAAGTACGTGCCTCGGACGGCTGTGAAGTCTCAAGCACTTGTGGATTTCATTAATGATTGGGCGGAGTTGCAAGCACCTGAAGAAAAGCCGGATCATACATATTGGACCATCCATTTTGACGGATCCAGGCAATTGGAGGGCTCGGGGCTGGAGTCGTATTAACTTCCCACGAGGTGACAAGTTTTGTTACGTTCTCCGCTTAATGTTCCCTTGTACTAACAATGCAGCTGAGTATGAAGCCTTGCTCCATGGTCTCCGGATGGCTAAAGAGATGAATCTAAGCCGGGTTAAGTGCTTCGGTGACTCGGACTTAGTGGCTCAACAGGTGTCTAGCACTTGGGATTCAAAGGACCCACTCATGGCTGCATATCGTCGTGAGGTGGATATTGTCGCAGGTCATTTCAAGGGCTATCGTGTGGACCACGTGGACCGTCGGAAGAATGAAGCGGCGGACGCTTTAAGCCGGTTGGGCTCTCAACGCAAACCGGTCCGCCTAATGTTTTTACGGACGTCTTTGCACAACCCGTCGGTCAAGCTCCCGGTGAAGCGGATTTGGCTATTCCTGATCCGGAGGCCCAATTGGTGGCAGCTCTTCACGCCACTCCGGATTGACGCTTCCTTATCTTGCGTTACATGAACCGGGCGAAGTTACCAGAAGATGAGACGTTGGCCCGGCAGATAGTCCGTGATCTAAGTCTATGACCATTGTTAATGGCGAATTGCATCATTGCGGCGTGTGAGGCGTTTCAACGCTGTGTGTCCCCTGAGGAAGGCTGTGAAATATTGCATGAGATCCACGAAGGAGATTGTGGTCACCACGCCGGTTCAAAATCCTTGGTGGCTAAAGCGTTCCGCCACGGTTTCTATTGGTTGAGTGCCCATGCCGATCACGAAAAGATCTGGTCGACGATGTGATGGTTGCCAAAAGTTTTCCAGACGTGCTCATGTACCGGCCCAAGAATTGAGGATGATTCCAATTACTTGGCCGTTTGCGACTTGGGGGATGGATATGGTTGGACCTTTTAAAAGGTCTAAGGACAAAAAGACCCACCTCCTGGTGGCGGTTGACAAATTTAAAAAGGGGGTGGAGGCAGAACCTGTTAGCAAGTGTGACGCGGCTACGGCGGTTCAGTTCATCAAAAAGGTGATTTTCCGGTTTGGCTTTCCACGGTATCATCACAGATAATGGTACCAATTTGTCCAAAGGTGCCATGAAAGAGTTCTATGAACGTGAGCACATCCGGCTTGACGTTTCTTCAGTAGCCCACCCACAGTCCAATGGTCAAGCGGAAAGGGCTAATGAAGAGATCTTGAGAGGCATCAAGCCCCGGCTTATGGTCCCTTTGCAGAGGACACCGGGTTGTTTGGTAGAAGAGCTACCGTCTGTGTTATGGAGTATCAACACTACGCCTAACAGATCCACGGGATACACGCCATTCTTTATGGTCTATGGAGCGGAGGTGGTTCTCCCCAGTGACATCCGTCATGACTCACCTCGTGTGGCAGCTTATGTTGAAGCAGACAATGAGACGGCATGGCAGGATGCTTTGGATCGGTTGGATGAAGAGCGTGACATAGCAGTTGCCCGCTCGGCGATTTACCAACAGGATCTTTGTCGTTACCATAGTCGCCGGGTCAGAACCAGAACTTTTCAAGAAGGAGATTTGGTGCTTCGGCTCATCCAAGACCAGACCGATATGCACAAGTTATCCCCACCTTGGGAGGGACCTTTCGTGGTCAGCAAGAATCTGCACAACGGGTCGTACTATCCTATTGATGTTCGAGAGCATAAAGACTCACGCACGTCAGAGGAGGAGACCAACAGACCGTGGAACATAGCTCATCTTCGCCTTATTATACCCGAGCCATCGGCTCTACTTATGTACATATTATGACAAAGGTATATATTATGAATAAAGTAATAAACCGGAGCCTCGGCTAAAGCGGGTATCTGCTACATTACATCATGTGTGGTTACATGGAGTTGTTACGTCTTAAAGCGGCCTCCGGTTTACCCCGAGTTTGCTTTTCAAAAGCTTTGTGATATCACTTGGGGGCTTGGTCGTGTCCGAACCAATGCAACACCTTTTGATAGGCGAAAGCCACCAGGATCACTTGGGGACATGGTCAAGTCTGAACCGATCACGCCTCTTGATCGGCCTAAGGCCATAGAGTCACTTGGGGGCTTGGTCGAACCCGAACCATTGCCACGCCACTTGATCGGCATAATGCCACGGTTTCCGTTGGGGACCTGGCTGACTTGAACCATGGCTACACCTTATAGGGAGCTTGGTCGTGTCCGACCATGGTAACACCATCCGATCGGCTCAGTAAAGCCTTCTTTTTTGCAAACGGTTTATCATTGCCTTTGCTTCCATGTTTTTTCATAACTATTATTTGATTTTTGTTGCGTTTCTTAAACCGACAACATTTTTAAGCCGGTTCAAACTGTCAATTAACGGAATTCGAACCATTTTTTAATCCGGAGATAATCTCACCGGTTTGACTTTTTTCTGTTAAACATCCCATTATGGAGTAACAGGGGGCTTGTCATGACCCGGCACGGTTTACATGGTAAACCGGCATTAAAAATACAGGAGCTATTTTCTCCTTTGACGGTAAGAGTTTATACAACCTCCGCTTCAAGATTGGCTAAGCCAACTTTATGCCCAGCGATGGCAGGTATTTTGTATCACAAATTTTGATTATATACCTCAATATTTTATTTCATATGAACGTCACAAGCCGGCTGGCGGCACAAACCGCCATGGCGGTTTAAGATTTTGTGATTGCAGGCAATATAGATTGAGAGTTTCGATCATTCAAGCAAAAGTATCAGCACCTATGCACGAAAGCATATTAAAAGCAAGAGTGTTGGCTATCCTATTACAAGGCAACATGGTGACCAAATAAGATCATTGTTTCTTAGCGGAATATGATGAAGCAGCTATTTAAACCGGCTTCTGGTTCATGCTTGCTCGCCGCCCCGGTCTGAGGGTTGCGGGTCGTCCTGCGCCGCTTCAGCTTCTTCATCTCTACCCAGCGGCTGGAAGTCAACGATGGTCGGTCGATTCCCACTAAAGCTTGAAAGACAGCTTCCTCATGGATCGGGGAAGATGGTTCAATATCGAGCGTAAGTATGCTTACGGATCGGAGGGATCAGGTTCTCCGCTTCAGGAATAGGTGCAGCTACCGCTTGTTCGATCGTCATATCGAGCTTGATAATGCGACAAGTTTGCCTCTTCACCAATTGGCAAGCGGAGGGCGACCGCCCGGTTTATCGCTCTTAGGTCATCTTCGTTGAACTCTGAGCCGTCTTCCTTCAGACTGGGATAGCCCTGAGCTGCTTCCACAGGATCGAAATCTGGCACCCATGCTTTGGCCCGGATTAAGGCGTTAATGGCGCCGGTTCGAGCAGCAGATTTCTTCAGCTCTTCAATCCATGCGGGAAGCATTGACAACCTCCTAAGAGTATCTTGAATTAAGGAGGGTGCTGGATTGTTATGTGATGCAGTGGAGATGATCCGCTGCGCTCCGAGTACAAATGTTGCTCTATTAAAGTGTAGGCAGCCTTCAATTTCTTCCGAACATCTGACCCCAAGTGACCAATGCGTGTGCCTACAGCATTGCAAGAAATCACAAACCGGACTTATCATAAGAAGGCCAAGATTATCACAGAAGCCAAAGGAAGTTTACCGAAGATGGCAGCAGTCATGGCATGCACTTGCCGCTTCACGCTGGTCAGCTCATCTACCACCGGTTTTAGGGCAGCTTCAGCATTTTCAACCTTTTTGGTTAAAGCGGCCTTTTCAGTATCCCAGCCGGCCCGCTCATTAACAGGCGGCTTGACAAGGCGCAAGGTATGTTTTGGGGCGGCAGTATATGTATGTATAATAATATGAGAATGAAGCTAAGAATTATATACTGAGATATGCATAACTGCAGATAGTGCGGCCGCAGTTGAGACCCTTCGGGCTGAGCTTGCCCGGGCCAAGGAGCAAGCCAGGATGAGTAATGCGGCTGCCGAGAAGGCAGCGGCTGAGTTGAAGGCCGAACAGGCTGCTCGACGCCAGTGCGAGGAGAGAATATCTACCATGGCGCTCGAGCTAAAGGATGCCACGGTCCGATGCAAATTCCTCGAGAAGGATAACAAAGATAGAATGGCCGATCTCGACAAGGCCTTACAAGAGGCGAGAGAAGCACGGTCCGAGTCTAGAGCGGCTCGGGAGGAGACCTGGCAAGCTGGGGAGATGCGGCCAGTAGCCCTCCTTATTACAAACTAAATTCGGAGATCCGAAGTATCCCCCGCTTAATCAAATGTGGAGTTCTCCAGACGCATTTTTGGACTTGCCGAAGAGTGTCTCTAATGCGACACAGTTTTTCCAAGCGCAAGAAGGACATGCAACGGAGAAGCTTTTTTGGTCGCAATTCAGCATGCCAAAGCGTCCGCTATTGCTGAACTAACAGATGGCCCAGTGGGCGGACCTACATAAGATATCCGGATCTGCCATGAAGGACATCGTGGTCCGGCTGTGGCCGACTGAGCCAATTCCAAATAGTTATTTCGGTTTGGTGCAGTGACTTGTTGATGCGGTGCCGCGTATTGACGCCGTAAGCGGTCAACATGCATTGAAGGTGCACAAATGGCCTTTGCCCACGTCAAGGCGTACTGGGCGAAGATGAAGGCCACCGATATTGCGGCGAAGAGTCCACCCAAGGGCAAGGACCATCACACGCCAGAGCATTATTTTGAAGATGTCCCAGAGGGTGCACGCTTGATAGAGGGTCAGTGCTCGAAGGATATGATGTTCGAGTGAATGTACCGAAATTGTAAAAACAATATTATGGTATATATTAAGGCCATGCTTTTTATACTTTTACCTGAAAGTTTTGGTTCCTGCTGTGCGGCCGTTTTTTTATAATCTGAAAGTTTACCAGTCGTAGGCTTCGGCCCCCTCGCATATAATACGGGGGTGTTCGGAAAAGCACTTGATCACTCTTGACCCAACGTCTGGGTCCATGAAGGAGGTGTCAATGTGGCGAACTAGGCAATCGGAATATAGGGCTTTAACACTTTCACTTAGCCATAGGATTTTGACAGTGGGTCTACGATATAGCCCCTGGTATGTATGCAATTATCCGAATATGGTGCGTTACATAGGTGACCAGAAAAATAGTCCTTCGTGTAATACGGAAGGAATCACGAAGGATTCCGATGAGTCATCGAGTGGTTGACCAGCTCTCGCCGCATCATGACAGTCAGTTTTCGGCTTTCTCTACTGAGGTGCTTGACCAGATGAACCGGAAACACAATCGTAGTAGTTCTCCCTTTACTACCCTAGCTGATAGGGCGGAACGTAAGGTAGTAAGCACAGGAGCCGGGCAACCCAACTATTGACCAAAGACATGATTCGGAGCTGATGCATATAAGGCCAAACTCGTGATGCCGAAGTGTGCTAAAAAGCTATACGGACTTGTCGGCAACTCATATGTTGCCGTATTGAGCCCCTGGCAATTTGTGCCGAGGTGCGTGCGTGAAACAACCGAAGAAGCAAAATTCAGCTTGTAAAAAAAGCGAATATTGAATACGGGTTATGTTCACTGAAATGTGATTGACACGCCGAACGCAATCTTACAGATTATAACGCTACTATCCGGGCTATTTGACATGCCGGGGGTCAAAGGCTGAGGAAAAAGGCACTTTACAGGTTTGAAATAAAGAGTGAGGTCTTACAAAAATCATTTGGACCTCCTGTCGCACATATGCGCTGCCTTGCCTCGGCGAAAGGACTCCTTAGCAGGAATAGCCTTTGGTTATTTATACGAAGCCAAACTCAGAGAGAGTTCGTAAAATGACCAGGCTTTGAGTCACCTGTGGTAAAAGATAAAAAATAGTCAGAAAAAAGAAAAAAAACTATGAGAGTGCGGACAGCGTTGTAGGCCTGTCTGTATTGTGCCTCCGCCGATGACCAGAGTATTTTAAGTGCATAGTTATGTATGCGCGGTACAAACTCCGCGGCTATATGAGGCGAACGACGGAGGCCGAACTGCTAATCCCGCTCTGAGATTGGTTGGTCCTGTTTAGTAGAGACCGGCGGCCTGATGGCCGATGAGATACGCGGCTTGATGAGGCCGCTTTGTACTTCGGCTGCAGTAGCCATAGTATACTCCTCTGTACAGAGGGAGCGTTCCGCATTTCCGTTTATCGTGATGATGCCGCGTGGACCGGGCATCTTAAGCTTTAGATAGGCGTAATGTGGGACCGCATTGAAACGAGCAAAAGCGGTACGCCCGAGTAGTGCCTGGTAGCTACTGTGGAACGGGAAAATATCGAAGGTCAAGCCTTCGCTTCAAAAGTTGTTCGGGGAACCGAAACGACTTCCAATGTAATTGAGCCCGTGCAGTGAGCTTCTATGTCGGGTACTGCTCCCTTGAAGGTATTTGTGGTGGGCTTGATTCTTGAAGGATCAATTCCCATTTTGCAGACAGTGTCTTGGTAAAGTAGATTAAGGCTACTGCCCCATCCATAAGGACTTTCGTGAGATGGAAACCATTGATAATTGGGTCGATGATCAGAGCTGCAGAACCTTTGTGACGGATACTGACCTGGTGGTCCTTGCGATCAAAAGTGATCGGGCTGGCCACCCATTGGCTAAATGTTGGGGTGACCGGCTCTATGGCATATGTGTCCCGTAGTGCGCGCCTGCGCTCCCCTGTAGGGGTGTGCGTCACATATACCATGTTTACGGTTTCACTTTGGGGGGGAAATTGTTTCTGACCCCCAGTGTTCGGCTGGTGAGTCTCTTCGTCATCGCTGTCACTGGGCGGCCCCTTCCCCTTGTGTTCGGCATTAAGCTTGCCGGCTTGTTTGAATACCCAACAGCTTCTGTTGGTGTGAGTAGCTGGTTTATCAGGGGTGCCATGAATTTGGCAGAGCCGATCCAGTATCTTGTCTAAATTGGATGGTCCGTCTCTGTTTGCCTTGAATGGCTTTTTTCGTTGACCGGGTTTGGAGCCGCTGAATCCGGCGTTGATCGCCATGTCTTGCGTTCCTTCATTATTATTTCGACGCTTGTGTTTGTTGCATCATGGCTTGCCGTTGCCGTCTCGAATTTCAGAAGTGCCCGGATCACTGGTGTTGTTGCTTCTACGAGCGAGCTAGCTGTCTTCTCCCGTGCAAAAGCAGGTCATCGGAACGGTAAGGGCTGCCATGGATTTTGGTTTTTCTTGACCAAGGTGGCGGGCGAGCCACTCATCTTGGACTCTATGCTTAAAGGTCGCGAGGGCTTCAGCGTCCGGACAATCGACAATTTGATTCTTTTTAATTAAGAACCTAGTCCAGAGCTTCCTGGCTGACTCTCCGAGCTGCTAGATGATGTGACTTAGGTCATCACCGTCTGGTGGCCGGACATATGTACCTTGGAATTTATCGTGGAAGGCGTCTTCTAGGTCTTCCCAGCTGCCAAAAGAGTTTTCAGGCAGGCTGTTCAGCCAATGTCGGGCTGGTCCCTTGAGTTTTAGGGGGAGGTATTTGATGGCATGAAGATCATCGCCGCGGGCCATATGAATATGGAGAATAAAGTCTTCGATCCATACCGTGGGATCTGTGGTTCCATCATATGATTCGATATTCACGGGTTTGAACCCTTCTCGGAATTCATGTTCCATTACTTCATCAGTGAAGCAGAGGGGGTGTGCGGCGCCTCTATATCGGGTCAGATCGTGACGTAGTTCGGATGGAGTCCATCTGCGGTTTTAGGCCCGGACATGATTGCGCTTGCCATGTTCGGCTTGATAGCCGTCGTCGCGTGTCGGGGCACGCCCCCGCGATTCATAGATCGATCTGGCGGACCTGCTTTATTCTTCATGTCCTGCCGCAGGTCATACGTGTATCCCCGAGCTGTTTTGTCTCTGCCTTTACGGCGAGGCAGGACGGGCTCGTATTCGGCTTGAGTTGTCGTTTTGTCCCGGCCACATGGTGGTCGGTCAGCTGCATTACATGTTGATGGTACGGGCTCAAGTGCCTCGTCGCTGAATTGAGGTAGCAATTTACGCTTCGGGTAACTTTTGGTTGGGCGCTCGAGGCCGTATTCCTCGGCTGCCATGACATTAGTCCATCTATCGTTGAGCAGATCTTGATCAGCTTGGAGCTGCTGCTGCTTATTTTTCAGCCTCCTTGCAGTGGCTATTAGCCGGCGCTTAAAGCGCTCCTGCTTGAGAGGTTCCTCGGTTACGATGAAGTCTTCGTCACCGAGGCTCACCTCATCGTCGGAGAGTGGAAATAATTACTGTCCTCTGAGTCTTTGTTTATGGCCTATTCATCAGGGCTAACTTGCCCATCTTCTCGTTCATCCTGTCTAGACGTTGCCTCAACGGGGTCTTCATTGTCTTCGGCATCGTCCAGAGTATTGTTTCCTCCTGTTCCAGTATTGTTGTCTTTTCCACGACGTGACTTAGAGTGGCGCCGCTGTCGTCGGTGCTTTGACTGTATCTTAGGAGGTTTATCCTCGACTGGGTCTTCTTTGTCATCGTCGTTAGCTTCTTTGGGTGTATCCACCATGTACACGTCATACGAAGAGGTGGTCGTCCAGCGTCCGATAAACGGCGGGTTTTGGGCCTCCTCTTCTCCGGCATCGTCGTCCATATGTTCGATATCTTCGGAGTTGTAATCGAGCATGTCGGTTAAGTCCTCAACAGTGGCTATGAAGTGGGTGGTGGGTGGGACGTAAAATTCCCCGCTCTCAGACCCTAGTCTGGGTTGGGCGTACTTCGGACGTTGCTCCTCCGTAATCATGAGGGATCGCATCAATTCCAGAGCCTCTCTTAAAGGCGAGGTTTGTCGAGGGAGAAAAGAATCCGTGGAGTATGGCGGGGAGGGAATTCCTCGACCGAGCTCACATGATGCTGACTCCGAGAGTTTGGAGCCAGCATCCGGGGAAGAGTCCGGCTTGGTGATGTTTGCACGCGATGGCGCTTCCTCCGGCTCTCCCGTACTGGACCTAGTGGCCACAGATAGTCCGGCGGGTTTAGAAATCCTGTCTTCGGTCCTGGCGAGGCGCTCTGGCTCTAAGGCCAGAGCAAAGGTTGGGGTCGTGAATCCTTGGAAGATCAAGTTTCCTCATATATCAGCGACATAATCCAGGTTTCCAAAACTAATCTGGTGACCTGGGGCGTAGCTGTCGATCTACTCCAGATGGCCAAGTGAGTTGGCCCGCAGTGCAAAGCCACCGAATATGAAGATCTGGCCGGGGAGAAAAACCTTCCCTAGGGCAGTATCGTTGCAAATGATGGATGGAGCCATCGAACCTTTTGGTGGCGACACAGTGGAACTCTCAATGAAAGCACCAACATCGGTGTCAAAACCGGTGGATCTCGTGTAGGGGGTCCCGAAGTGTGCGTCTAAGGTTGATTGTAACAGGAGACGGGGGAAACGATGTTTACCCAGGTTCGGGCCCTCTCTATGGAGGTAATACCCTACTTCCTGCTTGATTGATCTTGATGAATATGAGTATTACAAGAGTTGATCTACCACGAGATCGTAATGGCCAAAACCCTAGAAGTCTAGCATGTATGATTATGATTCCCTCTACGGACTAAACCCTCCGGTTTATATAGACACCGGAGGGGACTAGGGTTGTACAAAGTCGGTTACAGAGAAAGGAATCTTCATATCCGAATGCCGAGCTTGTCATCCACGCCAAGGAGAGTCCCATCCGGACACGGGAGAGAGTCTTCTGTCTTGTATCTTCACGGCCCATCAGTCCGGCCCATGTCCCACAGGTCGGACGCCCGAGGACTCCTTAATCCATGACTTCCTCAGTACGCGTCGGTCCTATACAAACGGTTTTACCCCTTTCCGCGACGGCATTTGGAACCGTCGCCAAGTGAGTGTGGGCGATAGGGGGGTCCATCCCACACGACCCAGAAACCACCGGGGATAGGGCCCCTACAGTACGCCTACTCGTTTCTGCTTGCATTGCCATCGCAGTTAGTATTCTATGGTGCTACGTTTACGATGCGCGGTCCATCACAAACGGTTCACTATTATAGAATGTGTATGATGCGCGGCCCATCACAAACGGTTCACTGTTAAGAAGATTAGCTAATCGTCGTACGAGTGTCGGATAGGATTACGAAACGTCGGACCATCGTAACATCGTCGTACACGACAACTATCGCACACGCTATTCTGTGGTGCAACGTTTACGATGCATACTTCATGAGAAACAGTTCATTGTTGCGAATTGTGTACGATAAGGCAACTAACACAAATGTTTAGTTTGCCCGCACCGTTTGTGATATTGTCTGAAATCGCACACGCTTTGCAAACGGCAACTGTGTGCATGCTTGCACACGTTTCCTCTCTCTGAACCGTCTCAGATTATGGTGCATATCACAAGCGTTTGTGTTTTACCAACCATGTGTGCCATAACAACCTGGAGAGCGTAATTTCACCGTAATTTAATTGCTGCTTTTCCAAATTGTACCGGATTTTGATCTGAATTTGAATTTGAATGTATGCTACAGCTTTCTTCATATCCATCAGGTTCAAACAACCAATGCATTATTCGATTCATAGGTACATATGTTCAAGAATTACATAAGAACCAAATAAAGAATGATGAACCACAGTTGTATACTTGTACTATTAAAGACGGTAAAGAAATAGGCGAAATATATTCTGGTTACTGAACAAGGTGAAGCGGAATGCCCATATTGTGCCTGATGTCTACTACGCAACCTTCTTCTTGTAGACGTTGTTGGGGCTCCAAGTGCAGAGGTTTGTAGGACAGTAGCAAATTTCCCTCAAGTGGATGACCTAAGGTTTATCAATCCGTGGGAGGCGTAGGATGAAGATGGTCTTTCTCAAGCAACCCTGCAACCAAATAACAAAGAGTCTCTTGTGTCCCCAACACACCCAATACAATGGTAAATTGTATAGGTGCACTAGTTCGGCGAAGAGATGGTGATACAAGTGCAATATGGATGGTAGATATAGGTTTTTGTAATCTAAAAATATAAAAACAGCAAGTAACTAATGATAAAAGTGAGCGTAAACGGTTGCAATGCTAGGAACCAAGGCCTAGGGTTCATACTTTCACTAGTGCAAGTTCTCTCAACAATAATAACATAGTTGGATCACATAACTATCCCTCAACATGCAACAAAGAGTCACTCCAAAGTCACTAATAGCGGAGAACAAACGAAGAGATTATGGTAGGGTACGGAACCACCTCAAAGTTATTCTTTCCAATCAATATGTTGGGCTATTCCTATAAGTGTCACAAACAGCCCTAAAGTTCGTACTAGAATAACACCTTAAGACATAAATCAACCAAAACCCTAATGTCACCTAGATACTCTAGTGTCACCTCAAGTATCCGTGGGTATGATTATACGATATGCATCACACAATCTCAGATTCATCTATTCAACCAACACATAGAACCTCAAAGAGTGCCCCAAAGTTTCTACCGAGAATCAAGGCAAAACGCAGCCAACCCCTATGCATAGGTTCATGGGCGGAACCCGCAAGTTGATCACCAAAACATACATCAAGTGAATCACGTTATATCCCATTGTCACCACAGACACGCACGGCAAGACATACATCAAGTGTTCTCAAATCATTAAAGACTCAATCCGATAAGATTACTTCAAAGGGAAAACTCAATCCATTACAAGAGAGTAGAGGGGGAGAAGCAACATAAGATCCACCTATAATAGCAAAGCTCGCGATACATCAAGATCGTGCCAAATCAAGAACACGAGAGAGAGAGAGAGAGAGAGAGAGAGAGAGAGAGAGAGAGAGAGAGAGAGAGAGATCAAACACATAGCTACTGGTACATACCCTCAGCCCCGAGGGTGAACTACTCCCTCCTCGTCATGGAGAGCGTCAGGATGATGAAGATGGCCACCGGTGAGGGTTCCCGTCGGTGTCAAAACCGGCGGATCTCGGGTAGGGGGTCCCGAACTGTGCGTCTAAGGCGGATGGTAACAGGAGGCAAGGGACACAATGTTTAACCAGGTTCGGGCCCTCTCTATGGAGGTAATACCCTACTTCCTGCTTGATTGATCTTGATGAATATGAGTATTACAAGAGTTGATCTACCACGAGATCGTAGAGGCTAAACCCTAGAAGCTAGCCTATGGTATGATTGTTGTTTTTATCGACTAGCTTGGCCTCAATTTATATAATGCACCAGAGGCCTAGGATAACAAGAGTCCTAGCCGAATACGCCGATGGGGAGGAGTCCTTGTCTTGATCACCATGTCTTGTGGAATCTTCCTTGTATGTGGTAGCTGTCCGGACTGGCCCATGAGTATACGGCCATGGGGGTCCTCGGCCCAATCCAACTGACCGGGAGATGAAGTGGTGAGTACCCCCTAGTCCAAGACACCGTTAGTAGCCCCTTGAACCGGTCTTCAAGTTAGGGATGCTCCTCGATTCTTCCGAACTGTTGTTCATCTTCGGTCGCCGGTCTTGAAAACTGGTTCAACAAATCTTCTCATCTTCAATCTTGAGGATCGCCTGTAACATCCCAAATTTTCAATTTGGAATGTTATACATTAGGTCATCATGCATATCATATTTTCTCGCATTTTTCCGATCCTAGAAAATTTCACGCAACTCAAGGACCCTCGGAGAGAGTTGGAAGTTTCATTATTTTCATATTTGGGATTTCTCAAATTTTGGAAATAGGATCATTTGGATTTATTTAAAATTATCTTCATAAAGTTTTCCTATAAAAATCTCAAGAGAGGGAATAATATGACTTTCCCAATATTTAGGAAAAATGAAGATACTATAAATAAATCAAATTTGGTTTTTGAAAGATTTATTTTGCTTAGGCAAAAATGAGCATTTTAAAATTTTATGCATGTTTGCCGTTTTTAAAGTACATTTTGTTCGACTCATTTTTAAGAGTCGGGGAAAATTTGTTCTATTTAATTTGGAGTTCATTTGGTATTTTTTTTTAATTCTTTTGATTTAATTTTATTTAAAAAAAAAATAAACGCTACCGACTGAGGCCCACTGCCCAGCCCAGCCGACCAGCCCCGGCCTTCCCCAGCCCACCTCCCTTTCCTCGCGACGCACATGAGGAGTCCCGCCGCCACGCCGCCGACCTCGGCTCGGACACGCCGAACCCGTGCCCTCCCCACGCAACCGAGCCCCCTCCTATTTAACCCGGCCACGCCTCCCTCTCTCACATCGCCCATGCCGCCCTCACCCGAGCCCGACCGAGCCATTGCCGCCCTCGTCGCCGAGCACGCCATTGCCGCCCGAGCCCCTCATGACCCACTTGGCGATCACGGAGGTAGCCACCGCGCCCGATCCGAACCGATCCGGTTTCTCTAGAAAACCCGGTCCGGTTTTTTTTGCAAAAGTTCGGTTTTTTTTAAAACTAGATTGGTTTTATTTTTTTCGGTTTTCTTAATTAACGATCGTTCACCGACCCGTTCGTTTCAATGAACGTGTTCGTTGGATTAGTTCTGTTAACGAACGTCCGTTATTTAGTTCGTTCGTCGTTTTCTTTTAAATCGGATTTAATCCGTTAATTTTCAGATTCGATTTCTGATCCGATTTTCAAAACTGTTTTATTTCTTGCTCGTTTATCGAATCGTGTGATTCAAGCGCCTGGAGTTTCAGAATGAAAACCGCCGTTCGATTAACCTACTTTCACAGAGTTTTGCCACTGTGAAATTTTGACCTAATTTTAGATTTCTAAACCGAGTCGTTCTCTCTCGAGTTCCGACTTTCGATACTTTATTTGATTCGATTCTTTTGCAACCAGGGTTCTTAAGTTGAACTATCTGGTCAGATTTTATTCGAGATTTCCCTGTGCATTAGATGAATACTTATTGTATGCTTGTTGTTTGTCTGCGTTAGATCACCCGGAGTGCGCCGCTTGTTATTTCGAATCTCTAGGACTCGCGGATCATCAGCAAGGCAAGTAACACTTTGATCATGCCTTTTCTACTACCCAGTTTTATTGCATTAGATCAAACCCTCAAACACTTGCATGTTTAGGATCTAATTAAATTGTGGGATGGGAAGTAGATTGAGGTAGTACCTATTACCTGTTTTAATATTAAACCCTTGGGAGTTACTTCTACGTTTGCTTGATTATGCTATGCTATGCTAGTAGACGTGGATTGGGTGAGTGAATATCCATGACAGATGTGAGATTGTTAATTAATGGTTTATCTAAGGTGGCAACTTAAACACACATCCGGGTGGATTGAGGCACTGGTTTCTATCGAGATTTGCCTCAGATTTCTTGGACCGCCACCTGTGCTCTAAGGGATCATGAGATTATTCAAACTAGAAACTTCCGTGCAGCCACAAGCCAATTATGGGCTCTGGCGTAGTTGAGTAAGTTGTGCGAACTCTTACGGGTAGGCTAGCTGATGTAGGGGATGTAGGTTGGTACGGTCTACCCACATGTAAGGTGCTAGTGCTTCTGAAAGACTATGTCTCGGTCATCCGTTTCTCAAACACCATGTAGTGCGAGAACCAAGCGGAGGCGATCGAGTCTTGTGGGGAAAAGTCATAAACCTCTACAGAGTGTAAAAACTAATCATGATTAGCCGTGTCCCCGCTTATGGACGTTTTGAGTATCTAGTACTTGAATATCATGTGAATCTCAACATGTTACTTCTAATAATAAAGTTATTGGGTTTTTAATGAGTACTTTTTAATTGGGATTGAGGATGTCAACCATTCTCAATGTTTAACAACCACCATGATAGTTAAATAAAATTATTCCTTTGATGTAGGGAAAAATTGGCTTTTCGCAAAAAATGTAAATCAGAGAGCCTTACCACCAGCCAAATATGCATGTAGTATAGGCTTATTGCTTCATTGCTCTCTATGTGTTACATTGCCAGCATATTCCATGTGCTGACCCGTTTTCGGGCTGCAACTTTTCATGTTGCAGACTTTTCAGACAACGAGTAAGGTGTTAGGCCGTGGTTCTATACTCAGTGATGCCGTTGGAGTTGATGGGCTCACCTGCTTTCCAAGCCTTCCATGTTATTATTAGATGGCCTTAGGCCATATTATTGTATTAAGTTCCCTTGTGGACAACGATGTAATAAGTGTGTGATTGCTACTCGCTATAAATCCTTGAAATCTTGTCTGTGTCAAGACATTCTTGATCCAGGGGATGACATCGAGCACAAAGCGCTAGATCCATTCGGTGCAGTCTGACGAGAGAATGGTATCGAGAGCACACGACTATAGGACACGACCACTAAGATAAAGCCATAGATCACTATTCTCTTCCCATTTTCTAACTCCTCATCTCTTCTACTCTCTTTAGGATGACGGACGCGAAGATCAAGTACACCCAACCGGATGAAGGCACACCTTTTGGATTTCACTTGAAGGAAGTTACCAAGTACCTAAATATTGGACTACCAAGCTTCACCGGACTTTCAACGCCACTCACTGAAGAGGAGCTACTGAAGATTCACGCTCACGTTCCAGGAAGGACATTCGCCCCAATCACCAAGCCAATAGATAGTGTTTTCAGTGCACCAACTTGGAGTCTGGGAAAGAGCATGGCAGCCCACATCACCATGGGACGCATTGGAGAAGTTTATCAAGAAGACCTCAAGGACACAATCTACCAGATTTGCGGATGCCGAGATGACAAATGGGAAGTCACAAGACCAAGAAGGATAGATCCATTGCAGTGTTTATCCAGGAGTTAAACCAGCACATTCGACGCCAGGAGAACCAGATGTGCAATGATATGTTGGAGTTGCAAAATGCAAAGGGAAGGATCATCGAGCTTGAAGAAGAACTCAAGACAACTCGCAAGGATTATATGGACGAGATCGTAGCTCTAGCAAGACACAATAACGATCTTAAGTACGAGATTGAAGAACTGAAGAAGAAGTTGGCGCTCAGGAATGAAGACCAGTATGTCGATTGCCCAAGCGACTACATCAACATCGACGACACCGATTCGGATCCAAGTGAACCCGACTTTGAAGACGAAGCTGGAGCAGACATTAGGGAGTCTTCCACCGGTTCAAATTAGTAGAAGTCCCCCACATATTAGTAGTATTCCCTCCATGTAAACATTTTAGCACACGCACTTTTGCGATAGTTAGATCGTTGTAAGCCTTTGTTTGTTTGAATGAAGTGATCTTGTGTGTATTTGCTCATGTGCATTTGGGTAGTGATTTCCCCTTAGACCTCATTCTATTCTAAATTCTCATCTTTTCTAAACCCATCAGATGCCTCCGAGACGCGACCCCGGATTCATTTTCCCGCCAGAGATCACCCAACTGATTCAGACAGAATACCTGATTCAAACATTGGTACAGTAACTGTGGCAACAACAACAACAACAACCCACCACCACCACCACTGCGGATCATCTGACTTCGTTTCCTTAGACTGAATCCGCGGTGTATTCCAAAGAGCACCGAGCCAATTGTAGCAGATGACTGGCTCCGCAAGATAGGAAGGGAGCTGACCAACTGCAGGATGCACGGATGGTGAAAGAGTGAAGTTTGCAGCACATCGGCTTGAAGGACCCGCAGCTGACATGGTGGGAGAATTTCACGACCACTTACCACCGTAGACACCATCACATGGGATCAATTTCAGCAAGCTTTGACCGCCCATGTTTCAGCAGGAGCTATGGCCATGAAGAAGCGTGAGTTCCGCAACTTACGCCAAGGAGGAAGGACTGTTGGCCAGTACGTGGATGACTTTAGCAAATTAGCACGTTATGCCCCAGACGACGTTGCTACTGATGCAGCTAAACAGGAGAAGTTTCTAGAAGGACTGAATGATGAGTTCAGCATGCCGTTGATGGTAGCCAGTTTCAACAACTACCAAGAGTTAGTAGACCGAGCCCTCATGATTGAAGGAAAGCAAAGAAGAATTGAGAACTGCAAGCGGAAGTATGGACAAGGAAGTATAACTCTGGAGCTCAGCAGAAACCTCGTTATACCCCTAAGTCAGGAATTCAGTTTCCAAAGATACCCATGGAGGAGGAAATTAGCATAACCATAACAGCACCAAGAATGGGAGCAGGGAATGGAGGAAGCAACAGACAGAATCGCACCAACCCGTCAACACCATCCAAAGTAGACTGAGTCATGTTACTTGCTTTAAGTGCCGCATAAGATGGGCATTATGCCAATGACTGTCGAAGGCCAGAATGGAAATGGCAATGGAAGCTCGGAAAGAAGCCCAACCCTTTCAATAGAGGACAGGTGAACCACATTGAAGTGGAGGAGGTTGAAGATCAGCCCGATGCACGATGTCGGTAAGTTTTTGGTTAAGTCATTTATCGCGGCTTGTTCTTTTCGATCTTGGTGCATCGCATTCATACATATCAAGGGGATTTGTGGATAAGTACAAGTTACCAACCCAAGCCCTTAGGTCACCCATGCTAGTAACCTCACCGGAAAGAGTACATGGCTAGTAAATGGTGTGATCGATCGCCATTAAGGATTGGACACTATGTTTTCCCCTCGGACCTAATAGTTACGGAATCCCAAGGATTGGTTGTGATATTAGGAATGGATTGGTTATCAAAGTATGGAGGAAACATTGATTGCTCCACTAGATCAATTTTGCTCACCACACGGAAGGAAGAAGGATTAAGTATGTATCACGGCACGAGCCAAGGAGAGCACAAGTAAATTTCTTATCAGGAGTGGTACAGGAAGAAGTACCAGTGGTGAAGGATTTTCCTGATGTATTTCTGGAAGAGTTGCCAGGAATGCCACCGGATAGAGACATTGAGTTTTTGATCGAGCTGTTGCCGAGAACAGGCCCGATATCGAAGCGACCGTACAGGATGCCAAAGACAGATTTGGCGGAAATCAAGAAGCGATTAAGGAACTATTGGATAAAGGTTTTATACGCCCAAGTTCTTCACCTTGGGGATCACCCGTTTTGCTAGTGGAGAAGAAGGATGGATCGTTAAGAATGGTTGTTGATTATCGTGGATTGAATGAAGTAACAATCTAGAACAAGTACCCACTACCTATGATAAATGATCTGTTTGATCGCTTGCAAGGAGCCAAGGTGTTTTCAAGATCGACTTGCGATCGTGGTACCATCGATTGAAGATTCGGGAGCAGGACATACCCAAGACAGCATTTACCACGAGATATGGACTATCACGAGTATACCGTTATGTCATTTGGACTGACTAACGCACCAGCCTATTTCATGAACACGATGAACAAAGTGTTTATGGAGTTTTTGGATAAGTTCGCCGTGGTGTTCATTGATGACATTTTGATTTTCTCGAAGAATGAAGAGGAACACAAGGAACATTTGCGATTGGTTTTGGAGAAACTGAGGGAACACCAGTTGTATGCCAAGTTCAGCAAATGTGAGTTTTGGTTAAAGGAAGTTGGATTTCTCGGACATGTTATATCCGGAGAAGGGATAGCAGTTGACCCCACGAAAGTTGAGACCGTAACCAAATGGGAAGCACCAACGACAGTTGGAGAGATTCGAGTTTCCTTGGACTCGCAGGATACTACCGAAGGTTCATTGAGAATTTCTCAAGGATTGCCAAGCCTATGACAGAATTGTTGAAGAAGGAAAACAAATTCATATGGACTGAGGACCGTGAGGCAAGTTTTCAGGAGTTGAAGAAAAGATTGGTTACCTCACCAGTTTTGACATTGCGGATCGGACTAAGGATTATGAGGTGTATTGCGACGCTTCACGTCGAGGACTTGGAGCAGTGCTTATGCAGGAAGGAAAAGTTGTTTCGTATGCTTCGCGACAACTTAAGCCCCATGAGTTGAATTATGCCACTCACGATTTGGAGTTAGCAGCCGTTGTGCATGCCCTAAAGACATGGAGACATTTTCTCATTGGAAATCATTGTGAAGTATATACGGATCACACGAGTTTGAAGTATATTTTCACACGTATGAATTGAACCTCAGACAAAGGAGATGGTTAGAGCTTATCAAGGATTATGACATGAGATTGCATTATCACCCTGGGAAGGCTAATGTCGTAGCAGACGCATTGAGCCGTAAGAGCCACGTCAATACCCTAATAATGGGAGGAATACCCAATGAGTTAGCCGAGGACCTTCGAGAGCTATGTTTGGCAATAGTACCGAGAGGCTATGTAGCAGCATTGGAGATGCAGTCAACACTGATGGACAAAATCAGAGAAGCCCAAAAGGCAGATAAGGAAGTTGCCTCTATAAAGGAGAAAATGAGCAAAGGAAAAGCTAAAGGATTTCGTGAGGACGAGCACGATACCCTATGGTTTGAAGACCGTGTTTATGTGCCCAATGGCCCGTAGATCGGGAAGTTGATTTTACAAGAAGCCCATGACTCACCCTATTCGATTCACCCAGAAATACCAAGATGTATTTGGATTTGAAGAATACTTTACGGTGGACCGGAATGAAGAAGGATATTGCGGAATATGTAGCAGTTTACGGCGTATGTCGAGAAAGTAAAGGCGTAACATCGAAGCGGCGAGATTGTTACAACCATTGCCGATACCGAATGGAAGTGGGATAAACTAGGCATGGATTTTATCACAGATTGCCAAAGACTCGTTCAGGATATGACTCGATTTGGGTTATAGTCGACCGTTTGACTAAGGTAGCTCATTTTATTCGATCAAGACTACCTATAGCGGTGCTAAGTTGGCAAAGATATACATGACCCGAATTGTGTGCTTACGGAGTTCCGAGGAGCATCGTGTCGAGATAGAGGAACCCGGTTTACCTCGAAATTTTGGAACCGGTTACACGAAACATTGGGAACCCGATTGGAATTCAGCATGACTTTCCACCCACAGACCAATGGATGACCGAGAGAGTCAATCAGATTTTGGAAGACATCTTTGAGAGCTTGTGCCCTAGATTATGGATCTAGCTGGGATGATAATTTGCCGTATGCAGAATTTTCCTACAACAACAGTTACCAAACCAGTTTGAAGATGGCACCTTTCGAAGCTTTGTATGGAAGAAGGTGCAGGACACCATTGTTATGGGACGAAACTGGAGATCGTCAGTTGTTCGGACCAGATTTGATTAAGGAGTCTGAACAGAAAGTTAAGTTGATTGAGAGACAGGCTCAAGGTAGCCCAGTCCGGACAAAAGAGCTATGCCGATTCAAAGCGGAAAGCGATTGAGTATGAAGTTGGAGACAGTATATCTCGAGTATCCCGCTTGAGGGTTAAGCGTTTTGGAGTTAAAGGAAAGTTAGCACCCGTTTCGTTGGACCGTATAAGATTTTTGCAACGTATGGGAGAAGTTGCTTATAAGTTGGAATTGCGGAAGGACTGTCGGGGAGTTCATGATGTATTCCATGTTTCTCGATTGAAGAAATGTCACCCGAGATAGCAGAGGTACCGTTAAGAGACACAGTACCATTGGAAGCAATTCAGTTGAAGGATGATTTGACATATGAGGAAAGACCGATTAAGATTCTCGATTATGCCAAAGAGTTACCCGCAGCAAGGTTATCAAGTTTTGCAAAGTTACGTGGAGCCATCACACCGAGGATGAAGCCACCGGAAAGAGAGGAAGTTTTGCTCAAGGACCATCCTCACCTATTTTCTAGCCAACCCGAATCTCGAGGAGATTCATCTTAAAGAGGTAGGTTTGTAACATCCCAAATTTTCAATTTGGAATGTTATACATTAGGTCATCATGCATATCATATTTTCTCGCATTTTTCCGATCCTAGAAAATTTCACTCAACTCAAGGACCCTCGGAGAGAGTTGGAAGTTTCATTATTTTCATATTTGGGATTTCTCAAATTTTGGAAATAGGATCATTTGGATTTATTTAAAATTATCTTCATAAAGTTTTCCTATAAAAATCTCAAGAGAGGGAATAATATGACTTTCCCAATATTTAGGAAAAATGAAGATACTATAAATAAATCAAATTTGGTTTTTGAAAGATTTATTTTGCTTAGGCAAAAATGAGCATTTTAAAATTTTATGCATGTTTGCCGTTTTTAAAGTACATTTTGTTCGACTCATTTTTAAGAGTCGGGGAAAATTTGTTCTATTTAATTTGGAGTTCATTTGGTATTTTTTAATTCTTTTGATTTAATTTTATTTAAAAAAATAACGCCCCCACTGGACCGAGGCGGCCCGGCCCACCAGCCGGCCAGGCCCGGCGCCCCGGCCCACCTCCCCTTTCCCTCCCTTGCGCTGTGAGAGGAGTCCGCCGCCCGCGCCGCCCGACTCGGCTCGGACACGCTGGAGCCCGCCGTGTGCCCCCTCCCCACGCAGCAACCGAGCCCCCTCCTATTTAACCCTTGCCGCCGCCCCCTCTCTCACATCGCCCTTGCCGCCGCCCTCACCCGAGCCCGGCCGGAGCCGCCGCCGTCGCCCTCGTCCGAGCACGCCCGCCGTCGCCCGAGCCCTCGCCGACCCCTTGGCGATCGCCGGAGGTAGCCACCGCCCGCGCCCGATCCGAACCGATCCGGTTTTCTCTAGAAAACCCGGTCCGGTTTTTTTTGCAAAAGTTCGGTTTTTTTTAAAACTAGATTGGTTTTATTTTTTTCGGTTTTCTTAATTAACGAACGTTCACCGACCCGTTCGTTTCAATGAACGTGTTCGTTGGATTAGTTCTGTTAACGAACGTCCGTTATTTAGTTCGTTCGTCGTTTTCTTTTAAATCGGATTTAATCCGTTAATTTTCAGATTCGATTTCCGATCTGATTTTCAAATCTGTTTTATTTCTTGCTCGTTTATCGGAATCAGGTGATTCAAGCGCCTGGAGTTTAAATATGAAACCGCCGTTCCGACTAACCTACTTTCACAGAGTTTTGCCACTGTGAAATTTTGACCTAATTTTAGATTCTAAACCGAGTCGTTCTCTCTCGAGTTCCGACTTTCGATACTTTATTTGATTCGATTCTTTTGCAACCAGGGTTCCTAAGTTGAACTATCTGGTCAGATTTTATTCGAGATTTCCCTGTGCATTAGATGAATACTTATTGTATGCTTGTTGTTTGTCTGCGTTAGATCACCCGGAGTGCGCTGCTTGTTATTTCGAATCTCTAGGACTCGCGGATCATCGACAAGGCAAGTAACACCGTGATCATGCCTTTTCTACTACCCAGTTTATTGCATTAGATCAAACCTCAAACACTTGCATGTTTAGGATCTAATTAAATTGTGGGATGGGAAGTAGATTGAGGTAGTACCTATTACCTGTTTTAATATTAAACCCTTGGGAGTTACTTCTACGTTTGCTTGATTATGCTATGCTATGCTAGTAGACGTGGATTGGGTGAGTGAATATCCATGACAGATGTGAGATTGTTAATTAATGGTTTATCTAAGGTGGCAACTTAAACACACATCTGGGTGGATTGAGGCACCTGGTTTCTATCGAGATTTGCTGTATTTCTTGGACCGCCACCTGTGCTCTAAGGGATCATGAGATTATTCAAACTAGAAACTTCCGTGTGCAGCCACAAGCCAATTATGGGCTCTGGCGTAGTTGAGTAAGTTGTGCGAACTCTTACGGGTAGGCTAGCTGATGTAGGGGATGTAGGTTGGTACGGTCTACCCACATGTAAGGTGCTAGTGCTTCTGAAAGACTATGTCTCGGTCATCCGTTTCTCAAACACCATGTAGTGCGAGAACCAAGCGGAGGCGATCGAGTCTTGTGGGGAAAAGTCATAAACCTCTACAGAGTGTAAAACTAATCATGATTAGCCGTGTCCCCGATTATGGACGTTTTGAGTATCTAGTACTTGAATATCATGTGAATCTCAACATGTTACTTCTAATAATAAAGTTATTGGGTTTTTAATGAGTACTTTTTAATTGGGATTGAGGATGCTGTCAACCATTCTCAATGTTTAACAACCACCATGATAGTTAAATAAAATTATTCCTTTGATGTAGGGAAAAATTGGCTTTTCGCAAAAATGTAACCGTAGAGCCTTACCACCAGCCAAATATGCATGTAGTATAGGCTTATTGCTTCATTGCTCTCTATGTGTTACATTGCGGCATATTCCATGTGCTGACCCGTTTTCGGGCTGCAACTTTTCATGTTGCAGACTTTTCAGACAACGAGTAAGGTGTTAGGCCGTGGTTCTATACTCAGTGATGCCGTTGGAGTTGATGGGCTCACTCGTTTTCCAAGCCTTCCGCTGTTATTATTAGATGGCCTTAGGCCATATTATTGTATTAAGTTCCCTTGTGGACAACGATGTAATAAGTGTGTGATTGCTACTCTGCTATAAATCCTTGAATCTTTGTCTTTGTGTCAAGACATCGATCCAGGGATGACAACGAGCACAGAGCGCTAGATCCATTCGGTGCAGTCGCGACATCGCCAAGTGCATCCGAAGAGTTTACACGTTGGGTATCCGAGGAGCCTTTAAGTTTCCGCCTTTATCAATGCCTTGTTATTTTTATGCCACGCCTCAGGTTTGAAGTTGTTCCCGGGAGGCAGTGTCCTCTTGCGTCCGAGCTTCCAACGCCAGACTGCTTTTGAGGTATCCTTTGCAGCCGAGCACCAATGCCGGACTGCTTCCGAGCTCCAACGCCGGACTGTGTCCAAACTCCAACGTCGGACTATATCCGAGCTCCACCGGATTATATCCGAGGTGTCATAGATCACCTTGGTTCAAAAAGTTGAAAAGAGTTTAGCTAAGCTTAATACCGGAAATGCCCTCTATGGAGCCAGCCACTGGCGCCCGAGCTTTATGCCGGACTGCTTCCGAGGTGGTGCACCACCTTGGCCATGGGACTGATTTTTATGAATTTAATTCCGAATTAGGCAATGTAATATCTGACAAGATGTATAGCCAGTATCCCTCAAGGTGCGTGTTGGCCTAATATCCGAGATGCACCTGAAGGAAAACATGAAACCACTGATCCTAGTAGCCCCTGAGACTCAGGTCGATGCGCGAAATCGGCCTGAGGATCAACTCCTAGCTCGGCAGCATACGTAGGAATAGAAACGCGGTATAATATATTAGGGAAAATAGTGATCGGTGAATAGGCCCTTGATAGAGGGTCTCGAGAAGTCGCCGTAATATATTATCTTGACGCCGTATAGGTCCAGATGGTACCCATTGTTGTCCGAAGACGCGTTTGCGCATAGTTCGGTCAAGCCGAACACTGAGCACTTTGAATTTTCTGCATTGAATAGGCAATGAAGTAGCCCCGAGACACCGGTCGGGTGGCAACACCGCAATCGAGGATCGATGTACCCCTTTAATATTTATAAATAATGATTGCAAATCCCAGTAGCCCCCGGGCCTTAATGTGGGCACGGGTGGCCGAATTAAGGATCGATATCCAGAGTAAAATCACAAAGTATGTGTAATGATTTTATGTATCCAAGTACTCTACATCATTAATGCTCGGATCCGCATTGTACAAAACTTTGTTGACCGACCATCGGCTTCAACCTCCTCAGCCAGTAGCCGAGGAGTGTTTGTCCTACCTTATAAAGCCTTTATGAGGGCAAAGATTTACGGCAAACAAGGCGATCCGGTCATCCAATTTTATAAACAAAGGTATGCGGAGAGATATGTTATATTACTTTTTAACGTAAGAAACATCTTCCAAAGAAAATAGTCCCACTATCAGTTCCTTTCTTTGGGTTGTCATGCTAAGCACGATCATGAAACCTCAGCTCTGATCAATGTGGGAGGAAAATATTGAGGATTTAGTTCGGGGAAAGTTCCCGAACTCTGTGGTATTAATGAACCAAAAATTTTACTTTCGTTGTTGCCGACCAATGTGATCCTTTAAGATTGCTAGCTTTCGACTTCACCCAGTCTGAGGTACTTAACTCGGATGACCCGGTAGTAACAATCACAGAGGTGCTCCCTTTATTGCCTAGCCGAACAATCGGGAACGTAGGGGTAAGCACAGGAGCCAGGCAACCCAGCTTGGCCAAAAATCCTAAGTCAAATTGATGCATATTTATGGCTTTATATAACAATAATTACGGAAGGCAACGCTTGTGTAATGAATACAAATGCTGATGATATATACTTATTTTGACCCCATTCCGACCGTTTATGAGTTGAAAGTGGCCCATCGTCGGCTTCTACCCCTTTGTAGATACTACGCAGGGTGTTTCTGCAATAACCAGACAACCCTTAGTCGACGTCTCGGTGCCCGGAGGCGGTTGTGCTAGCGGAAATGAGGCAATCAGATATCTTGGCTTTATAACTTTCACTTAGTCATAGGAGCTTTAAACTAGGGAAGCTAGCTACAAGCCCCTGGTTAGTGTTCGGCGACAGCTAAGGTCAAGCCGTAAACACTTCAGCCAATGTTATGAACGGCTCATCGTTTAACACGGTCATCGGATCGCTGACCAGTTTGCGCTTATTGTGACAGTCAGTTTTCGGCTTTCTCCACTGAGGTGCTTAACCATGCGAGCTGGAAGCACAATTGCAGTGGTTCCCCTTTTGCACACCTAGCCGAACAAAGCGGAACATAAGAGGCAGGCAAAGGAGCCGGGCAACCTAACTATTGACCGAAGACACAATTCGAAACTGATGCATATATAGCAATATCCGAGAATGTTTTTGCCGAATCCCTAAAGGTGTCCGGCGTTGCACTGCGAGACTAATGCTGAAAACGCACAAATAGTTTAAAAGTGCCATAGGCTCGAAAAGCCAAAAAAATTATTCAAAAGTTTAATGTCTGAACTAGATCAAGTGTTCGGTGCCAATCCGAAAATTGGACTGTAAAAAAAAGGTGCTTGTGTCGTGCTTTAACATGACACATCCTATCTAGAGACTTCAAGCGGGTCAGCCTATGGCTTCAACCTCCTATCCTGAAGGCGGAGTATTTCTCGTTAGGCCAGTTTAGCAAACTTTAGCGGCTTTGAGAGAGAAATTAGGCTCCCCGGCTATTGACCGCACACT
This sequence comes from Aegilops bicornis, assembly GCA_021605145.1. Classification (NCBI taxonomy): domain Eukaryota; kingdom Viridiplantae; phylum Streptophyta; class Magnoliopsida; order Poales; family Poaceae; genus Aegilops; species Aegilops bicornis. Next base: position 152,964,486 of record CM038673.1, read on the forward strand.
CGCGCCGAAAAAAGGAGTGATAGAAAAAAGACTTTGCAACGACTAAGAAGAAGAACACGTATACTAATTTAAGAGCCCCCGAGTGACTTGGGTAAAAGAATTTTATGTATAATGATTGTATGTACCGAAGTACTGATATCATATCTTTGTTCACCTGAACTTTAAACGCGTCTTAACCGACCGTCGGCTTCTCCCTCTTCGGTCAAGGACCGAAAAGTGTTATGTACTCCACCTGTCGAGAATATGAACGGTGTTTCCGATAACCAGGCAATCAGGTCACAAGGCTGTAACAGACAAAGCGTGCTCAGGGAACTTATGCTATATTACTAACAGAGTGTAAGAAGCATCTTCGAAGAAAATAGTACCCCCACCGATACCTTTCTTCGGTGCTCATTGTTACTATGAGACTTGTGCAATAGATTTTTTGTACTCATGAGTTCCGTTGTGTGCCGACCATAATTGAAAACAGTAAGAGCGCTAGCTTTCGGCTTCACCCAGTCTGAGGTCCGGCTCGGATGAACCGATCGTGACAATCGCAGAGGTGCTCCCTTTACTCCCTAGCCGAACAATCGGGAACGTAGGGGTAAACACAGGAGCAAGGCAACCCAGCTTGCAAATCACTTAGGTCAATATGGTGCATATTGTGGCATAATACACGAACAAGGAACGAAGCCGTACAAGTATAATCATTTGCAAGAGGAAAGGCTTCATAAAGGAAGCCCCCAAGTAAATGGGGTATTTGAATTTGTGTGTCACAAACAAACTTTGGACAAGGAAGTTTTTCGCAAACAACCTTTGTCAAAAAAGGTATAATGCTTGGTCGGACCGAACAAAATTTAAAACTAAAAGTTTTTGAGCATGAAAGCGACTTAGCTGGTTAATGTGCTCAGTGTTGATGACGTGGTCCTAGCTTGATGTAGGACAAGGTCCCAGCCCCCAAGCCGGTCTCGAGGTGGCGGAGTGAAGAGCTCGGCAATCCGAAGTGGCGACGTAGCACGGCCAATGTAGGCCGGCAGAGTGACGCCGAATAGACCACATGACACAGTCAAAGTCCATTACCTGCACATGTAGAATAGTGCGGTCCAGGAAATAATAATAATGTATATAATCCTTGCGTAATTGCTTTGCGCAAAAATAATTTATTTAAAGAGATGTGGCCTAGTGCTCAAGCCAATGTCGATGCAGGGCGTCAGCGTGACGCAGTGACAAAGCCTGAATTTGCAGGGCGGTCCAGGCTCCGGATGCGGCATTCGCCGAACTATGTGCGGAAACTGACCGAATCACCACGCGACCGTTGTTAATGTGGCCGCCATTCAATAGACCTGTGTGCAGATGATGGAACAAACCGGAGTAATAATTCCTTAAGAAAATGAACCCAACAAGCAAAAATTGTTAGGATTAATAACACCTGGTTTATTCGTTGTAGCAGTCCAAAGAAAAGCAACTCCCAGAATTGGGACTTGATCCGCATACCCATTGCCCAATGGGAGATGAAGCGATGGCATGGCGACGCTGGTAAAGGCTGACTCGCCGAGGCAAAGCCCCCGGTCCAGCTGACATGACGAAGTTGGTCGGCTGGTGTCGCCGAAGTTACCGAAGTGTGCTGATGAAGGGATGACAAAGCCCCCGGTCTGGACAAGGAGACGGAGCAGATCGATGAGGAGATGTTGCAGCTGCCATGTCAGCCGAGTTGTTGAAGTAGTTCGGCGTTGGTGGACATTGGCTCGATGAAGCAACAGTTCGGCCATGCCGACAATCTTGGCTTCTTTGAAGTGGCCGTCTTGGCGATGCCGGTGTGCCCGCTCTGTGTAATCCATGGGGTGGTGATGTTGGTGATGATTTATCTTTGGTGATTCCGAACTCTTGTTCGGCTCGCCGAGGTGAGTATCCGAAGAAGTTGAGCTCGGCTCAGAAAGCGACGACATGTCTAGCGCAGGTCGACAGCCGTGGAGCTATATTGCCGGACTGGTTTGATACCAGCGTGATGGCGAAGATTACCTCAGAGGAGGATTAAAAATTTATGGGCGCGTGTTAAAAACAATGCCCAATACCTTAGAAGAAAATTCCTTTTAAAAAGGTTGTCAAATATCACATTTATAAGGAAACATGAATTCGGGTTGGACCCTATTCGCGTAGGAAACAGATCTGAAAAGTGATGCACTAATCGGGAGGTTCCCGGAATTTGGACGGTCGGATCGAGCTGAATGTTTGACAGGTTGTAGATATAAGAATTCCACAGCTGATCAACAGTTGGATCTTCCAAAGGACGTCCGAGCTAGATGCTAGACACCACTTCTCCAAACTCGTCTGGATTCTCATCCAGATTCAATGCGGCTCCGGTATATCGGAGATTGCTAGAGATTCCTCCATCGGAACTCGACGAAATTTTCCAGGGTCGTTGTAGACTCAATTCCGCACAATTCCACCGAAGCAATCGTTAAAGCGACACTCGAGGAGGCGGTGGAGGGGGATACAAGTTCGCTGTCCAGCAAAACAGCATGGTCGCCCGAGGGCAATGTTGACGTTGAGCCCCTGAGCGCCATGGATGATTCCTCCATGATCTTGATAGAGATCGGGGTTGATGTTGATGAAGGCCCTTGTCCGAACATGACGATCGGAGGCAGGGCACAGTATTTGGTCAAGCCGAGGTGACTGGTCGAGCCGGTGACGAAGAAGTCGACGTCACAGTTGATCTGACGAGCCATTGATCCTTTTGCCGATCACACAGCGGAACTCTCAATGAAAGCACCAATGTCGGTGTCAAAACCGGCGGATCTCGGGTAGGGGCCCCCGAACTGTGCTTCTAAGGCGGATGGTAACATGAAGTAAGGGACACAATGTTTACCCAGGTTCGGGCCCTCTCTATGGAGGTAATACCCTACTTCCTGCTTGATTGATCTTGATGAATATGAGTATTAAAAGAGTTGATCTACCACAAGATCGTAGAGGCTAAACCCTAGAAGCTAGCCTATGGTATGATTGTTGTTTTTATCGACTAGCCTGGCCTCGGTTTATATAATGCACCAGAGGCCTAGGATAACAAGAGTCCTAGCCGAATACGCCGGTGGGGAGGAGTCCTTGTCTTGATCGCCAAGTCTTATTGAATCTTCCTTGTATGCGGCAGCTGTCCGGACTGGCCCGTGAGTATACGGCCATGGGGGTCCTCGGCCCAATCCAACTAATCGGGAGACGACGTGGTGAGTACCCCCTAGTCGAGGACACCGTCAGTTCCCCCCTCCGGCAGGGTGCCGGAACAGGGTCCCGATTGGTTTTTGGTGGCTACAGAGGCTTGAGGCGGCGGAACTCCTGATCTATTATGTTCCCCAATTGTTTTAGGGTATATGGATATATATAGGCGGAAGAAATACGTCAGGGGAGCCACGAGGGGCCCACGAGGGTGGAGGGCTCGCCCAGGGGGGGTGGGCGCGCCCCCTACCTCGTGCCTTCCTCGTTGCTTTCTTGACGTGGACTCCAAGTCTCCCGGGTTGCTTTCCTTCCAAAAATAACTTCTTCAGAAGGTTTCATTCCTTTTCGACTCCGTTTGATATTCCTTTTCTTCGAAACATTGAAACAAGGGAAAAAATAGGAACTGGCACTCGGCTCTGGGTCAATAGGTTAGTCCCAAAAATAATATAAAAGTGCATAGTAAAACCCATAAAACATCCAAGATGGATAATATAATAGCATGAATACTTCATAAATTATAGATACGTTGAAGACATATCAGCATCCCCAAGCTTAATTCCTGCTCGTCCTCGAGTAGGTAAATGATAAAAAAAATTATGAAGTGTGAATGCTAGCAGGTGCATAAGTTTGATCAATGATAATTTCAATCACCTTTTCTAGCATCATTATATGTCATAACAGTAGCTCAACTCATAGAACTTTTCATGATCAAGTAACAAACTATTCACATGTTAAAGTATAGATCATAAACTTTCTTGAAAACTAACAAACTATGTTCTCAGTCATCAAACAATTGCAATTCATCTTATTTTCAGGAAGATTCTATGTCAGAGCTTTGATTCAGCAAACTTCACATACTCAACTATCATTTAGTCTTCCATGATTGCTACCACTCAAAGCATATTTTTAGAACAAATAGTATTCATCGAACACAGAGAAAGATATGGCTTAATGTTTCGCCTCCCAACCTTTTACCTCAAGGGTAATGTCAACAGTAATAATTCATGCTCAAATGTATTTGAATGGCCATATATGCCCAGATCTTTCCATCACATGATGCTTGCCAACTAAAGAGTAGGTTGGAATGAGAAGGAATACTACTGACTCTTGCATAAAAGTATAAGATAGGCCCTTGAGAGAGCGAGGTGGATTTGCAGAGGTGCCAGAGCTCGAAGCAAAAACATAGATGAAAATAATTTTGAGAGGTATGCTTTCATTGTCAACATAACGACCAAGAGTTCCCAATATCTTCCATACTACATACATTATAGGTAGTTCCCAAACAGAAAGGTAAATATTTTTACTCCTCCCTCCGCCAACAATCATCAATCCATGGCTTGCCCGAAACAACGGGTGCCTCCAACTAACATCAAACCTGGGGGAGTTTTGTTTGCAATTATTTTTTATTTGATTTTGATCTTTTGATCATGGGACTGGGCATCGATTCTTGGCCATTTTCTCGTGAATGATGAGTGGAGTCCACTCATCATGAGAAGAACCCACCAAGCATGGAAGATATCTGCTAACCCGTAGTCGCTACATGAGCGATTCGACATACAAAACAGATTATTATTTGAAGGTTTAGAGTTTGGCACATGCAAATTTACTTGGAGCGGCAGGTAAATACAGCGTATAGGTAGATATGGTGGACACTCATGGAAGAAACTTGGTTCAAGGAATTTGGCTGCACAAGCAGTATTCCGCTTAATCTGAGATATTTTGGCTAGCAAAGGATTTTAAATAGCAAGCACCACATGTTAGAGGATCCATAGCAATATAACTTCTATACAAATATACACAAGCATAACTCATTATGTTGTCTTCCTTGTCCAATTTCAACTAATTTTCTCAGGTTTGAAAATAATTAATGGGGCTCACAATCATAGAAGATGTCCAAGATAGTATATTTATATGTGAAACCTCTCTTCCTTGAATATTCTTTCATGAATTGTTCAAGTGACCAATACAATGTTTGATAACCTTCAATAAATTTACCACCTCTACTTCTTATATGTGGAGTCATTACTCCCCGTGGGATAAGCATATGAAACATATATAATTTCAGATCTATGACATTCAATTCATTCAACCATTTACTCATAGGATATAAGTGAAGCACACGAGTAAATGACAAACTACTCCAAAAAGATATAAGTGAAGATCAATGAGTAGTTAAATAATTATGTAGCTACGTGAAGACTCTCTCTCATTTAAGAATTTCAGATCTTGGTATTTTATTCAAACAGCAAGCAAAGCTAAATAAAACAACATGACGCTCCAAGCAAAACACATATCATGTGGTGAATAAAAATATATCTCCAAGTAAAGTTACCGATGAACGAAGACGAAAGAGGGGATGCCTTCCGGGGCATCCCCAAGCTTAGGCTCTTGGTTATCCTTGAATATTACTTTGGGGTGCCTTGGGCGTCCCCAAGCTTAGGCTCTTTCCACTCCTTATTCCATAGTCCATCGAATCTTTACCCAAAACTTGAAAACTTCACAACACAAAACTTAACAGAAAATCTCGTGAGCTCCGTTAGCGAAATAAAACAAAACACCACTTCAAGTTACTGTAATGAACTCATTATTTATTTTTATTGGTGTTAAACCTACTGTATTCCAACTTCTCTATGGTTTATAAACTATTTTACTAGCCATAGATTCATCAAAATAAGCAAACAACACACGAAAAACAGAATCTGTCAAAAACATAACAGTCTGTAGTAATCTGTAACTAACGCGAACTTCTGGAACTCCAAAAATTCTAAAATAAATTGGTGGACCTGAGGAATTTGTCTAGTAATCATCTGAAAAAAGAATCAACTAAATATAACTCTCCAGTAAAAAGTTTTAGCTAATCTCGTGAGCGCTAAAGTTTCTGTTTTTTACAGCATGGTCATAAAGACTTCACCCAAGTCTTCCCAAAGGTTCTACTTGGCACAAACACTAATTAAAACATAAAACCACATCTAAACAGAAGCTAGATGGATTATTTATTCCTAAACAGAACCAAAAAGCAATAAACTAAAAATAAATTGGGTTGCCTCCCAACAAGCGCTATCGTTTAACGCCCCTAGCTAGGCATGATGATTTCAATGATGCTCACAAAAAAGATAAGAATTGAAACATAAAGGGAGCATCATGAAGAATATGACTAGCACATTTAAGTCTAACCCACTTCCTATGCATAGGGATTTTGTGATCAAACAATTTATGGGAACAATAATCAACTAGCATAGGAAGGCAAAACAAGCATAACTTCAAAACTTTAAGCACATAGAGAGGTAACTTGATATTATTGCAATTCCTACAAGCATATATTCCTCCCTCATAATAATTTTCAGTAGCATCATGAATTAATTCAACAATATAACCAGCACCTAAAGAATTCTTTTCATGATCTACAAGCATAGAATTTTTAGTGCTCTCCACATAAGCTAATTTATTCTCATCAATACTAGTGGGGGCAAACTCAACAAAATAACTATCATGTGATTGAAAATTAAGATCAAGATGACAATTTTCATGGTTATCATTATTCTTTATAGCATACGTGTCATCACAATAATCATCATAGATAGGAGGCATGCTTTCATCATAGTAAATTTTCTCATCAAAGCTTGGGGGACAAGAAATATCATCTTCATCAAACATAGCATCACCAAGCTTGTGGCTTTGCATATCATTAGCATCATGGGTATTCAAAGAATTCATACTAACAACATTGCAATCTTGCTCATCATACAAAGATTTAGTGCCAAACATTTTATAGACTTCTTCTTCTAGCACTTGAGCACGTTTTTCCTTCCCATCATTCTCACAAAAGATATTAAAAAGATGAAGCGTATGAGACAAACTCAATTCCATTTTTTTGTAGTTTTCTTTTATAGACTAAACTAGTAATAAAATAAGAAACTAAAAGATTCGATTGCAAGATCTAAAGATATACCTTCAAGCACTAACCTCCCCGGCAACGGTGCTAGAAACTGCTTGATGTCTACTACGCAATCTTCTTCTTGTAGACGTTGTTGGGCCTCCAAGTGCAGAGGTTTGTAGGACAGTAGCAAATTTCCCTCAAGTGGATGACCTAAGGTTTATCAATCCGTGGGAGGCATAGGATGAAGATGGTCTCTCTCAAGCAACCCTGCAACCAAATAACAAAGAGTCTCTTGTGTCCCCAACACACCCAATACAATGGTAAATTGTATAGGTGCACTAGTTCAGCGAAGAGATGGTGACACAAGTGCAATATGGATGGTAGATATAGGTTTTTGTAATCTGAAAATATAAAAACAGCAAGCTAACTAATGATAAAAGTGAGCATAAACGCTATTGCAATGCTAGGAAACAAGGCCTAGGGTTCATACTTTCACTAGTGCAAGTTCTCTCAACAATAATAGCATAGTTGGATCACATAACTATCCCTCAACATGCAACAAAGAGTCATTCCAAAGTCACTAATAGCGGAGAACAAACGAAGAGATTATGGTAGGCACGAAACCACCTCAAAGTTATTCTTTCCAATCAATCCGTTGGGCTATTCCTATAAGTGTCACAAACAGCCCTAGAGTTCGTACTAGAATAACACCTTAAGACACAAATCAACCAAAACCCTAATGTCACCTAGATACTCCAATGCCACCTCAAGTATCCGTGGGTATGATTATACGATATGCATCACACAATCTCAGATTCATCTATTCAACCAACACATAGAACCTCAAAGAGTGCCCCAAAGTTTCTACCGGAGAATCAAGACGAAAACGTGTGCCAACCCCTATGCATAGGTTCATGGGCGGAACCCGCAAGTTGATCACCAAAACATACATCAAGTGAATCACGTGATATCCCATTGTCACCACAGATACGCACGGCAAGACATACATCAAGTGTTCTCAAATCATTAAAGACTCAATCCGATAAGTTTACTTCAAAGGAAAACTCAATCCATTACAAGAGAGTAGAGGGGAGAAGGAACATAAGATCCAACTATAATAGCAAAGCTCGCGATACATCAAGATCGTGCCAAATCAAGAACACGAGAGAGAGAGATCAAACACATAGCTACTGGTACATACCCTCGTCCCCGAGGGTGAACTACTCCCTCCTCGTCATGAAGAGCACCGGGATGATGAAGATGGCCACCGGTGAGGGTTCCCCCCTCCGGCAGGGTGCCGGAACAGGGTCCCGATTGGTTTTTGGTGGCTACAGAGGCTTGCAGCGGCGGAACTCCCGATCTATTCTGTTCCCCGATCGTTTTAGGGTATATGGATATATATAGGCGGAAGAAATACGTCAGGGGAGCCACGAGGGGCCCACGAGGGTGGAGGGCTCGCCCAGGGGGGTGGGCGCGCCCCCCTGCCTCATGCCTTCCTCGTTGCTTTCCTGACGTGGACTCCAATTCTCCCGGGTTGCTTTCCTTCCAAAATTAACTTCTTCAGAAGGTTTCATTCCGTTTCGGCTCCGTTTGATATTCCTTTTCTTCGAAACACTGAAACAAGGGAAAAACAGGAACTGGCACTGGGCTCTTGGTCAATAGGTTAGTCCAAAAAATAATATAAAAGTGCATAGTAAAGCCCATAAAACATCCAAGATGGATAATATAATAGCATGAATACTTCATAAATTATAGATACGTTGGAGCCGTATCAGTGCCCTCCTCCATGCCGAAGGCACGCACGACTCTAATCCAACCCCTTGTGATGGCCGACTGCCCATCCTTCACGTTCTTCATGAAAACATCTAGATAATCATCGTGTTGTGGTAGAAATACTTTAACATTTGCATGCCCACCAATCATGTAGTTTGAGAGGTAATCTTGAGTAAACTGCTTTGGCAACCACTGCAAAGGAAAAAGATTCAAACATTGTCATCTAACACAACTCATTACGGGAAGTAAAAAGAAAGCTGCAGAGTTCTTACTTACCATCCTGCAGTTCGCTATTGTCTTGGATAAAGTGTAAACAAATAGTTTAATTTCCATCTTTGGACCCATTTTACTAACAATCTTTATCAGCTTCCTCAGTTGATGCTAGTTCATCGATATCTCATTGCCCCATATGCAGAAAGGGTCGAAGCGCAGATCTTTACCAATGGCACATGTACCTAAAATCACCAAGTTAATATTAGAAGCTAAACAACAATTGCACAATGATGTAGTACAACACTCTTTTATAATATGTCTATATACATCCGTATGTGGTAGTCCATTTGAAATATCTAAAAAGACAAATATTTAGGAACGGAGGGAGTATCTTATAACATCCAATATACTCACATATTAGATGAATTAACATCTTATATTATGGGCCGGAAGGAGTTTAGTGCATTTTTACAAATTATCGGTTGATTAACTGCTGCTGTATCCATGGGTTACAGTTAGTTTGAGCCAATCCGGGCTCTATCCCTAAAGTATATCTAAACATGAGGGCTAGTTTGAGCTAGTTGCATCTATAACCCACCCAAAAAAACTATCCAACCCAAGAGGTGCTAATTGGAGCTAGTTCTCCTAGTGCATTTATTGTCAATCTAACCCTGCCCTCCAAACAACTCTTTGAGTTAGTTCAGGGTTAGTCATGAGCTAGAAACTAACTCTAACCTCTAGCTAAGTTGAGTATCCAAACAGGACTGTGTTGTTGTTGTTGTTGTTGTTGTTGTTGTTGCTGCTGCTCTTCTACGTATATCTAGACATCATTAGAACATTAATGTAACACTCTTCCTTGTTGCTATGTAGCCTAGGATTGCATATTTAGACATTAAGTACAGTGCATGTTGCTATGTAGCCTCAGATATATTACATATGGCCCTAGTTAACCTAACGATAAACGGGTTGCAGATATATTCAGTTAAAAGTCTGATTCACCGATTAGTCCCTTATCAGTCGCCGACCTATATGGTACCATCTACCGATATCCTTAACAGTGAGCAGATATAAGCCATGGGATGAAACTAACCTCGATGAAAAACAACCGTCGTTCCCAAAATTGTCCTGTGTAGGTACATCGAGAAGCATGTTAAGCACAACAGGCTAAACATCAACCAAAATTATCCATGGCAGACAAAATAATCTCCAAAAGATAGCTTCAGTGTGCAAGTTTAAGCATGCTAGTAAAGCAAAACAAGTGGAAAGGTGTGCTAACAGCAACATGCCTAACATTTAACAACAAGCAAACATAGTCATTCAAACTGGTATTGTGCCGGTCTAAGTACAATGGTTATTGTTAAATAAAAATGGAAAGGTGTGTTAACTACAAGATGTAGCAACCAAATGTAGTCATTCATAGTGGTATTGTTGAAACTGGAACTGATGAAATTGAACTGCACAGTTCATACTTGCACATATAGAACATCACGTTGTGAATAACTGGAATAAACAAGGCATACTACGAACAACCAAAGATAGGATTTGAAACTGGACATATGCTAACTACAAACAATCGAACAATCAAAAAACTTTAAAAGAGGCATATGCTAGCTATAACAGGCTTAACAGCAAGCAAATATATGCATTCCTATCGGTGTGTTCAAAACTGGATTGATGAAATGTACTGCACAGTAAATAATTGCACATACAAAGCATCACATCGTGAACAACTGAAATAAACAGGGCATACTACAAACAACCAGATATAGCAATTAAAACTGGACATATTCTCACTACACTACAAAAGAGACTCAACAAAACAAATCATGGGCTTCCCCCTCTGAAGAGACACGACGAAACAAATCATGGGTTTCCTCACTTGTCACAGATGGGCTCGTTCCCATGGGAAGAGCACGGACCCTGGATGTGCTGCATGTTGTCGCAGATGGGCTCCTTCCCCTTGGAAGAGCACGGCTGTAGGGTGCCCTCCCTGATGTTGCAGACGGGCGCTTTCCCCTTGGAAGAGCAGATGGGCTCTTTCCCCTTGGAAGAGCCAGAGAGGGTGCCTTCCTCGTGGTCGTCGCGATGAGGTCTGACTTGGAAGCTGTGGATCCCAAGCCAGCGTCACAGAACATGTCTGAGGGAGTCCTGGATTAGGGGGTGTCCGGATAGCCGGACTATGACCTTTGGCCGGACTCCTGGACTATGAAGATACAAGATTGAAGACTTCGTCCCGTGTCCGGATGGGCCTTTCCTTGGCGTGGAAGGCAATCTTGGCGTCACGGATATGTAGATCTCCTACCATTGTAACCGACTCTGTGTAACCCTAACCCTATCCGGTGTCTATATAAAGCTGGAGGGTTTTAGTCCATAGGACGAACAACAATCATACCATAGGCTAGCTTCTAGGGTTTAGCCTCCTTGATCTCGTGGTAGATCTACTCTTGTACTACCCATATCATCAATATTAATCAAGCGGGAGTAGGGTTTTACCTCCATCGAGAGGGCCCGAACACAGGTAAAACATCGTGTCCCTTGTCTCCTGTTACCATCCGCCTAGACGACGATTCGGGACCCCCTACCCGAGATCCGCCGGTTTTGACACCGACATTGGTGCTTTCATTGAGAGTTCCTGCGTGTCGTCATCCTTAGGCCCGATGGCTCCTCGATCATCAACAATGATGCAGTCCGGTGAGACTTTTCTCCCGGACAGATCTTAAATATTCGGCGGCTTTGCCTTTGTGGGCCAATTCACTTGGCCATCTGGAGCAGATCGAAAGCTACGGCCCTGGCCATCAGGTCAAATTTGGGAGTTTGAACTACATGGCCGACATCCGCGGAGACTTGATCTTCGACGGATTCGAGCCACAGCCAAGCGCGCCGCACTGTCTCTATGGGCACGATCTAGCTCTGCCACCGAACAGTGCCTTGGAAGCCGCACCAGAGTCCGCTCCGACCCTTAGCTCAGAGCCGACTCCCCCAATCGAGGACGAGTGGTTGGACACCGCCTCGGGGGCTACAATCTCTACGGCGATTGAGCCGAACTCCATCCCTGTCGCTGCGAAGACCGTGACTCCAAGGTGCGGACTCCTCTCCGGACCCCGAACCCTCCGCGCCTCGCCTTAATCGATTGGGCGCCGGTCATGGAGTTCTTGCCGCATGACATCTTTCAAAGACTCGCCCTTTGGCGACATCCTGAATTCACTAAAGTCTCTCTCTTTATCAGAGAGCCCTGGCGGACTACGGCCGGGAAGGTTGGGATGCGGACGATGAAGAAATTCAACGCCCACCCACCACCCACTTTGTAGCCACTGTCGATGATTTAACCGACATGCTCGACTTCGACTCCGAAGACATCGATGGTATGGACGACGATGCTGGATACGACCAAGAACCAGCGCCTATAGGGCACTGGAAGGCCACCTCGTCATACGACATATACATGGTGGACATCCCAAAAGATGGGAATGGCGATGGAACAGCGGAGGATGACCCCTCAAGAAACAATTAAGCGCCCGGCGTACAAGCGCCGCTCTAAATCCGCCACAGCAAAAATGGTGATTCCGCACGGAGATAATAACACCGGACGGTGCGAAGACAACCCCTCCAAAGCAGGATTCAAAGACGGGAGGAGGGAGAAGCCAGCCCTCATGATAGAGCGGCGAGATAGGGAGGTGGAGGACGATAATTATATGCCTCCCTCCAAAGATGAGGCAAGCCTCGACGATTTACAATTTGTCGTGCTGAGGATCCCGTCGAACAGGAGCGTTTCAAACGCAGGCTTATGGCCACGGCAAACAGCCTCAAGAAAAAGCAGCAACAGCTTAGAGCTGACCAAGACCTGCTAGCTGACAGATGGACTGAAGTCCTTGCAGCCGAAGAGTATGAAATCGAACGCCCCTCCAAGAGATACCCCAAACGCAGGCTGCTACCCCAATTAGAGGAAGCAGCACCCAAACCTACATCACCAGCGATGCGGCCGACCGGCCACCCCATGGTCGCGACAGAGAGGCCTCTAGACCCTCCATTCAAGCCGCACTCCGGCGTCGCTTGAAAAGTACCAAGGCACGGGGAAACGCGCCAGACCTGCGAGACATATTGGAGGACATGGAAAGGCAAACAAGATCGATCTACGGATCACGTGGGCGCCCCACGACGCGTGATGATAACTGTCACGCCGGATACAGCAATTCCGGCCGGGCCGAACACAGTAGACAAAGCTCATTTGAGCTGCGTCGTGATATAGCTCAATACAGAGGCGCCGCACACCCACTATGCTTCACAGACGAAGTAATGGATCATCAAATCCCCGAGGGTTTTTAACCCGTAAACATCGAATCATACGATGGCACAACAGATCCTGCGGTTTGGATCGATGACTACCTCCTCCATATCCACATGGCCCGCGGCGATGATCTACACGCCATCAAATACCTCCCACTCAAGCTCAAAGGACCAGCTCGGCATTGGCTTAACAGCTTGCCAGCGGAATCAATTGGTTGTTGGGAGGACCTGGAAGCCGCATTTCTTGATAACTTCCAGGGCACATACGTGCGACCACCAGATGCCAATGACCTCAGCCACATAATTCAGCAGCCAGAAGAATCGGCCAGACAATTCTGGACACGGTTCCTAACCAAGAAAAATCAAATCGTTGACTGTCCGGATGCAGAGGCCCTTGCAGCCTTCAAACATAACATCCGTGATGAGTGGCTTGCCCGGCACCTAGGACAGGAAAATCCGAAATCCATGGCAGCCCTCACAACGCTCATGACCCGCTTTTTCGTGGGAGAGGACAGCTGGCTAGCTCATAGCAACAACTTGACCAAAAACCCTAGTAGTTCGAATACCAAGGATAGCAATGGCAGGTCGCATCGCAACAAACACAAGCGCCGCATTAACAGCGATAATTCTGAAGATACGACAGTCAATGCCGGATTCAGAGGCTCTAAACCCGGTCAGCGTAAAAAGCCGTTCAAAAGAAATATTCAGGGCCCGTCCAATCTGGACCGAATACTCGATCGCTCGTGCCAAATACATGGCACCCCCGAAAAACCAGCCAACCACACCAACAGGGATTGTTGGGTCTTCAAACAAGCGAGCAAGTTAAATGCCGAACTCAATGACAAGGGGCTGCATGGCGATGACGAGGAGGAGCCCCGGCCGCCGAACAATAGAGGACAGAAGGGCTTCCCCCCACAAATGCGGACGGTGAACAGGATATACGCAACCCACATACCCAAAAGGGAGCGGAAGCATGCACTAAGGGACGTATATGCGATGGAGCGAGTCGCCTCGAAGTTCAACCCATGATCCTCCTGCCCGATCACATTTGATCGAAGGGACCACCCCACTAGCATCCGTCACGGCGGATTCGCCGCATTGGTTCTTGACCCAATCATCGACGGATTTCACCTCACTAGAGTCCTGATGGACGGCGGTAGCAACTGAACCTGCTTTATCGAGGATACTGATGTGCAAAATGGGCATAGACCCTCGTGATTAAACCCACAAAGACAACCTTTAAAGGCGTCATACCAGGTGTAGAGGCCAATTATACGAGCTCGATTACACTCGAAGTGGTCTTTCGATCCCAGATAACTTCCGGCGAAGAGTTAATCTTCGACATAGTATCACGCACTGCTTGGACGAACCACATTTGCAAAGTTCAATGCGGTGCCGCACTACGCATACCTCAAGCTCAAGATGCCAGGCCCTCGAGGAGTAATCACGGTCAATGGAAACACCGAACGCACTCTCCGAACAGAGGAGCACACGGCGGCCCTCGCGGCGGAGGTGCAAAGCAGCCTCCCACAGCAATTCTCGAGTCCGGCTATTAAACGTCCGGCCATCGTCAAGCGCGCTCGGAGTAACCTACAATAAGACCGTCTGGCACGATCCGAGCACGCGTAGCAATCCGGCCCCAACCCCAGCCCTCGCGAAACTGTGAAGCCAGTACTACG
Source organism: Aegilops bicornis (assembly GCA_021605145.1). Taxonomy (NCBI): domain Eukaryota; kingdom Viridiplantae; phylum Streptophyta; class Magnoliopsida; order Poales; family Poaceae; genus Aegilops; species Aegilops bicornis. The sequence continues at coordinate 152,979,498 of CM038673.1, forward strand.
CGTACATAACTACGCTCTGGAGATACCATGGGCATAAGGGGAGGGGCACGACCACGGCACGCCCAGAATTCGGCTCAGGCGCACAAGGGGCCCCCGATTGTGTCATTCTTTTTCTTTTCTTCTTTTTTCTTACTTTTAGGACTCCGTTTTCCAGAAGTCCTATCCGGCACTAGAATTGCCGAACTCATGATGCAACAGCCAGGGAAGCAGAAAGCTACGTCGAATGTCCAGGTGGTCTCTACTACGAGCATTATACCTGTTTTACATACCATCCCGCAGCTTATCCCTGGAGGGGGACATGTTAAATAGTCCCATCCCTTGCTTATCGCACTATTTGTATCGTTCTGCTTCCATTGCAGTACCTTTTTGAATAAACAATACATTGCTTTTGCTTATTATTGCACCCCTTTCTTTATCTATATATATATGTTCATTTCATGACATTTTGCACCCGTACACTTTGGTACGGCCAATACACCAGGGGCTTAAGTACCCCAAAAGTATGGTGTGATAAGTCCGAACACTTTCACAAGTGCGGCACCCTGAACTTATAGCATTATATGCATCGGCTCCGAATCATGTCTTGGGTCAATAGTTGGGTTTGCCCGGCTCCCATGTTTTGGTACCTTACGTTCCGTTATATCGGCTAAGGTAAGGCCTTTGGGAGAACCACTTCGATTGTGCCCGGTTGAGATGGGTTGAGCACCTCGGTGGAGAAAGCTAAAACGGCCGTCATGATAGGTCGAGAGCCGGTCGCTGTTCGAGAGGTTTTTCGGGTTCCTAAAGACTTATGCCGCTTAGAGCGAGGAGTCGGCATTGTCCGACCAAAGGCGTGGATAGCGCCCGAACTCGGTCTTCGAATACTAGGGGCTTCGCGAAATTTAAAATTATAGAATTCTATGGCTAAGTGAGAGTGTTCAAGCACTATAAGTCCGGTTGCCTTGTTCGTTGCATTGAGCGCCTCCTCAAAGGACCCAAGAATGGGAACAAGAGCGCTCAAGTTTATCCCGAACACCCCAAAGACTCGTGGCATGGGGCTGAAGCCAACGACTTGCCATCTCTCAAATTTGATAAACGGCCGCCTGAAGGTAATATTTTAAATTAACAAGCGTTGCTTAGCGCATATGAACAAGTTTTCAGCGTCTGAGGATAACAAATGCGAGTCTATTCAAAAATTACATCTTTGGAGCACTCATCCGCTATCTGGCGGGCACCCTTCATGACGCCCTCATAGTACATTTCGGGCTTGCGATGCTCCTTGCCCTTCGGTGGCCCGTCCGTCACAAGCTTCTCCGCATCCAGCTTGCCCCAGTGCACTTTAGCACGGGCAAGGGCCCGACGGGCACCTTCAATACAGACGGAGCGCTTGATGACTTCAATCCATGGACAGGCGTCCACCAGACGCTGCACTAGCCCGAAGTAGCTCCCATGCATGGCTTCCAACAGCCACAGCCGAACTATGAGGCCCTTCATGGCCTGTTCGGCGACCTTGTGGAGCTCGACCAGCTGCTTCAGCTGGTCGCTCAGGGGCACCGGATGTTCGGCCTCAAAGATATCGAGACGAACACCTTCTCCATCGAGCTCCCCTCCTTGGCGCAGTAGAACACGGCAGCATCAGATACACTACGAGGCAGATCTGCGAATGCTCCTGGAGAGCTCCGGATTCGGGTAAGTAAAAGGTAATTCACTTTCACATGCTTGCTTTGCATAAAGAATGCCTTACCCGCCGATATCTTCTTTAATGATTCAATTTCTTGGAGGGCTTTTTGGGCTTCGGCATTAGCGGCTTTGGCACTCTCAAGAGCCGAGGCGAGCCCGGACTCTCGAGTCTTCGAGTCATGCTCCAAACTCTCGTGTTTTTCCACGAGAGCCTGGAGCTCTTGCCGCACCTCCGCCACCCGCGCCTCCTGCCTCTCTCGCTCGGTGCGTTCCGCGGCCGCTTTGCTTTCGGCAGCGGACACCGCTTCCTTCAGGGTCGCCACCTCGTTCGTGGCCCCTACAATACCCACGTTATTCCTGTCATTTTTTGCAACCAAAGCCTTTCTATAAGGTATTTCTTTAATAAGGTATTACTTACCTTCCTTGTCCTCGAGCTGCTTCTTAGCAAGGCCGAGCTCGTTCTCGGACCGCTCGAGGCTCTGCTTCAATGCATTGACCTCCGCGATCGGTGCAGAGAGGTCACAAGAGCCTTCTGCATTTGCATATTGACATACTTATATTAGACTCGTGCGTATATCTTTTTAGATCCTTAGTCCGGCTTTTCTTTCCGAACAACGAACTAAGCATCAGGGGCTACTGTCTATGCGGTAATATTTTTACATATTATAAACTTACCTCAAAGCCTGTTAGAAGGCTGGTACAGGCTTCAGTAAGCCCGCTCTTGGCGGACTGAACTTTCTGGATCACCACACTCATAACAGTGCGGTGCTCCTCCTTGATGGAGGCACCGTTAAGCGCCTCCAGCAAGCTATCCGGTGCCTCCGGATGGACGGAGGTCACCGGCGTCGTGGTCTTGCCCTTCTTACGAAGGAGCCGCTTGCGGGACTTCGGAACCACTGAAGGTTCGATGCGGAGTCCGCCTGAGGCGGACTTAGAGCCCTCTGGGGTTTCGCCCCCTTTGCGCCCGGAGTCCGGGAGGTCGCCTTGCGGCGCCTCCAGGACCACCTCCTCCTGGTTGGGCCCCTTTTGGGACTCCACCACGGTGTCGTCGGCGACACGAGGAGAGGAGGCGGTCGGAAGTGAAGTGCTATTCACATCCGACGAACCCAGGGAGCCGCTCGACGAAACGGCGAGCTCGTCCTTGGGCGGGCTACATGGTCATATTCAGCGTTAGAAGACACTATGTGACAAATAAAAAGTCATGAACTATTCCGGAGTCCGGACACTTACGATCTCACCAGAGGCTTGGCCCTTGTTGGCCACTCCTCCTCGTCGTTGTCGGTGTTGGTGGATAAGTCCGGAGGAAGGGTCCTTCCTTTCTTGGACCCTCCGGCCTCCCCAGTTGGGGCGGCCTTCCTTTTCTTCTCTCCCCCCGATGGGGGAGAACCTTCTTTTTCCTCCTCCTCTTCCTCAGAGGAGGATTCCGCCTTAGAGTCGTCGGACGATGAGTCCGACAACACCTGGCGTCGGGCGCTCCTTCGAGTCCCAGTGGCCTCCTTCTTGGCCTTCTTCTCGGCACCACGTGAGGTGCCGGAGCCAAGAGCTCCAGTTAATCGAGGCGTCCACTGGGTTTTACTGGTAAGGGGTCCGGACAGTTAATCTGTCCGGACGTCTTCACTGTCTGTCAAAGGTTAGGGAGTTTTAGATCCCGCATAGAGTCAAACTATGAAAAAAGAGTCCCATAAAGGGTAAAATAACTTACCTTGCTGGCTTGACGCTGCGAGCTGAATCCGCAATCTTCGGTAGCGGATGTGGGAGCCTCGGCGCCCTTGAACAACACCTTCTAGGCATCTTCGTACGTAGTGTCAAAGAGCCTTTTTAGAGTCTGGTGCTGTGCCGGATCGAACTCCCACAATTTGAAGGACCGTTGCTGGCATGGGAGAATCCGGCGGATGAGCATCACCTGGATTACGTTGACAAGCTTGAGATTCTTGTCCACCAGGTTCCGGACGTAGGTTTGGAGTCGGACAGCTCTTCGAATCACCCTACGTCAGGCCCGTCTCTTTCCATGATGTGAGCCGTGGTGGGGAGCCATATCGAATTTGGGGCCGCCGTCCATTGAGAGTCGCGGCTCGGTGATGTAGAACCACCCGATTGCCACCTTTATGGTCTCCACAAAGGAGCCCTCGAGCCATAGGACTTTGGCCATCTTGCCAACCATGGCGCCTCCGCACTCCGGCTTGGCGGCCGCCCACTACCTTCGGCTTGACATTGAAGGTCTTCACCATAAGTCAAGTGGGGCTGGATGCAGAGGAAGTCCTCGCACACGATGATAAACGCCGAGATGTTGAGGATGAAGTTCGGGGCCAGATCGTGGAAATCCAGGCCGTAGTAGAACATGAGCCCCCGGACAAATGGGTGAAGTGGAAAACCTAGTCCGCGGAGGAAGTGGGTGAGGAACACCACCCTCACATGGGGCTCGGGGGTAGGAATGAGCTGCCCCTCGTCGGGTAGCCGATGCGCAATGTCGCTGGACAAGTATCCAGCCTTCCGCAGCTTTTTGATGTGCCCCTCCGTGACGGAGGAGGCCATCCACTTGCCTCCCGCTCCGGACATAGTTGGAGAAGGTTGAGGTGGGATGTGCGGACTTGGGCGCTGGAGCTCGAGTGCGCGGAAATGGATGAGCAAAGGAGGAATAAGGCGTAGGTGAAAATGTAACATCCCAAAATTCTAAATTTTGGAATGTTATATTAAATAAATAACTATGCTTGATTGTCTGATTGCTGGTTTGATGGATTGAGTGAAACTGAGTGAAATTTGAAATTTTTGAAAGTTGAATGAGAGGGAATGAAATGACTTTCCCAAAACTTTCCCTTTGCCTTTTTGGATTCCAATGGATTCAAATTCATACCAACACCAAAGCCTAGAGTGAGGATGACATGACTTCTTCCATTTTTAAATGAATAGGGTTTTGGAAAAAGATTTGAAATTCATTTGGGAAGATTTCAAATTCAAAGTTTTATGCAACTCAATGATTTTCATGAGGGAAGATAAAATGACTTCTTCAATTATATGAAATAGGAGTTGGAACTTATAATGAATCAAGTTGAAAATCATTTGAAAGTGCTTTGAAACCCTCTTTCAAATTTTGAGTTTTGAATTTGAATTCAAACTTTGGCATGTGGGAAACATTTCCAAAAAACTATGCCTGATAAATACTTGATCAAAAGTATGAGAGGAGCAAACATGACACTCCAAAAATATCAGAGGAAACAATGCCAAAAGTTTTGGAATTCAAATCTGAATTTTATTTGAATTTAAAAAAATGGATTTTTATAAAGTTTGGATTTTGCCTCTGGAAAAATGTTCAAATGAAAGGGAATATTCCCCTGATCATTTTGGTATATATATACCCTATATAAAATATTTATATTTATTCTTTTAATTCAGTTTTTGTTTTATAAAAAAAAATAAAGAAAAACCCCTCGGCTGACTAAACCACCCAGGCCCGGCCAGTGCCGCACCCTCCGCACCCGCTTTGGCGCTGACCAGCCCACAGCCAGCCCAGCCGGCAAGCTCCCCGCCCCCTCGCCCGAATCGCTCTGGCGCGGTCGCTTCGCCTCGCCCCCTCTCTCTCTCACTTGTGAACCCACCCCTTCTTCCTCCCGCCCCCACGCCGTCGCCGCATGTGATCGCCGGATCGAAGGATCCGGATGCCGATTCCTCCCCGATCCCCTTCCTTCCCGACGAGGCCCCGCCCTATAAAACCCCCTCCCACCCGTTCCCCTCTCGCCTCGACGGACCTCCTCTCCCTCCTGCTCGTGCTCATGGAGCCCGGCTCACTGCCGCCGCCATTGTCGCCGCCGTCGACGCCTCTACCCTCCCCGACCACCCCGACTCCACCAAACCCTTCCCGAGCTCCTCAAGACCCGACCGGCCGCTTCCCGACCTCACTGACGCCGGAGCCCTCGCCGCACTCTGCCGCCGCCCGCCGCCGTCACGCAGTAAGTCACTGAGCCCCCTCCGCCGTCCGATCCCCATCTACGGCTAGGATTAGACCGAAGGGGTATGTTTTATTTTAGAAAACCGGCCCGGTTAGATTACGGTTCATTTAGTTAGGTTTTTTTATTTTAGCCGGTCCGTTTAGTTTAACCACTAGGCCCGTTTAGGCTATTTGACGACAGTCGTAGTTTAGGCCCATTAGGCCTTTTTCTTTTTATTTTGATTTTACATTTTCTGAATAGCTTCTGTTTTCAAAAATTCATATCTTTTATTCTGTTTAATATTTTTGAGTGATTCTTTTTTGTTGGATTGCAAATTTTATGTAGTTTCTGTAGAATATATATTTAGCTATGTTAAAAATAATTAAAAATGCTTTAATATTGTTTTAGTCAGAATAGTAAATCTGCTATAACTTTAGTTAAAAAATTATTTTGCATGATTCTTTTGTCATCACTTTATTTTGACATTGCCAAACCCTAGAAATTAACTTGGGTATTTTAGGATTAATAAATAATTAGTTTTAGACAGAATCCTATTAATCCTAATTAATTAACTAGTTCCTGTTTTCCTAATTAATTAATTAGTAAATTAATTTATTTTTAACTTGTGATTAGTTATTCTAGGTTAGTTTCTGTCATTCTAGTAGATGAACTTTTATTTATAATTAATAAAAGTTTTAAATTATTTTCTTAATAGAAATTGGATTAGGCCTAAAATGAGTTTTATAATAGCTTTTAAATTAATTCTTTTTGCTCCTAGTTGCTTAGTGAATCCTTTTCTGTGTAGTTAACTTAAAACCATGATTAGGTTATATTAAGGATTTTTTTTATATAAAAACTATTTTTTGCTATGGTTTGAAGTAGGGAAACTTTGAGTGACCTTTCTTTGAGTTTTTCTTTTGGATTTGGTTTGGTTGTTTTGTTGTGTTATTGTGTTAAGTGATGTTATGCTATGTGCTTATTATAGTTATTGTTTGACTCGGTAGAATTTCCGAGTGCGAAGATTTCTACTCTGAAACCCTAGTTTTTCAAGATCGTCAACCGTGCAAGTTCACTTTGACCATGCTTTTCTTACCTATGTTTTATTGCATTTAGTGGCATCCTTGCAACCACCCCTCAGTAGTGATATTGAAATTCTTGTAGTTGAGTAGTATGCATGAGGTAGGAACCCATCACCCTGTTACCAAGCCCGGGACGATATTTTATTTTAATGCTACGCTATAGTAGACGGGGTTTGGTATGAGTGCACGAGAGTGGTGTGAAGAAGGAGGACTCTCGTCAATGACGACAACTCCATGATGGAATCTGCAAGGACTGCACCTTCAAGACCTCAAGACTTCAAGACTCGAGACAAGAATTCAATACACACTCTTTGGGTGAAGGGCGGTTGACGGGCACCTGGAGAACCCAGTGGTTGGCCGGGATGCATGGAGAAAGCGCCATGACATCTTGGAAAGCTTCACCCAGACTCAAAGAGACGGAAGAATACTTCATGACCGGAAGCTTACCTGTGCAACCGCAAGTCATTATGGGCTCTGGCTTGGTTGACCTTAGTTGTGACTTCTGGCTGGGACGGTGCTAGCAGATGTAGAACTACGGTAGGACTGGATGGAGTACGGACGGTGGTCGAGGAACTCTTTGGAAGACCATGTTTCGGTCATCTTGTTCTCAAACACTCACGAAGTGCGAGAACGTAAAAGAGGGATCGAATCTTGCGGGTAAAGTGTACAAACCTCTGCAGAGGGTTAAACCCTAATCGATTAGCCGTGTCCCTGGTTACGGACAATTTGAGCCTCTGGACTTGGATCTATCTCGGAACTCTCAACACCGGATTGATAACTTAATTGTGGGCAACATATGATGATTTTGGGCTATGAGACATCGGTTGGCGGAACCATGTCATGATAGAAAACTCCATAGTACAGACTTCATTTATTCCTTTGATGTAGGGAAAATAAAATCAGCTTTTACGCATAAACAAAACTTCAGATCTGAGCCACAAAGCCAAATTGCATATAGTATAGTTTTACCATCTGTTTATTCATGTTGTGATCTTGCGGTACATTCAATGTCTTGACCTACACGGCTGCAACGTATCATGTTGCAGATATTTCCTCGACAGTAAGAGTTACGATCTGAGGTTACGGTCTACACTCAACCTGCCGATGGCGTTGATGGGACTCCACACCCGCTTGATTGTTTCATTGAGTATTATGAGGTATATATCATTTTACGTTATTTATACATGTGATTGCACTTTGATATATACATTGATGTACTGTGTGTGCCAAAGATATCTTGATCGAGGGATGGCACAAGAATACGTAGGCTTGACCGTCTGAGGTCGGGTCGCTACAGAGATGGTATCAGAGCACATGTTGACTGTAGGACGTGACCCTAGAAATCGGAAAGCCCTAGGATAGGATATCTCTAAAGACTTTATTTACAAAAGACTCTTACTTCTCATCTTTTCTGAATTTATCAAATAGACCCTCTCACCTCAAATAGATAGAATATACCCCTTTTCCCTTTTGACCCCATGAAGGATCAACTGAAGCCACTCCAAGAAAGATATCGGAGAACTGATGACCTCTTCCAAATAAAGAGGATTTCACCATGTATTAGAAGCTACAACAGTTGAAGACTCCGAAGACTTGAAGGATCTGAAGAATTATTTGACCTTTAGAAGACCAAACCCTGTTATACACTTACGTTAGATGCGGCGATTTGTGAGCTGTCATTTGTTTGATGTTTTCCGACAGCCACAAAGTAAAACCCGTTTCTTCAAAAACTATTGTTTGTATTGTGTGTATCCCTCCCACCTCTCTCATATCTCATCCCAAAACTTTTGGACCCCATAGATGATGAAAGAAGTTGGGTGATATTCTCTGGATCAAGACTCGGCCCGAGGCGAGCTATGGATGCTGAACATGGAGAATCACTTGGGGAACAATTTGGTTTCAAGGAAGTATGAGGTCCGACACGCTCTTGATTACTTTACGTAAAGTGCTGCAACCTGGTGGAGAATGCATCAATCCATACAAGGATTTAAAGGAGCAAGAACTTGGGAGGAATTCAAGAAGACCACGATGAGATCACGTCTTATCCGGAAGCACAATGATACACCAAGAAATAAACCTTGTGCTCGCAAGATTTGCGGAGAAATAGGACACACCGGAAGGTTACGCAAAAACCTAAGAGTGGTGAAGTAACGATAGATGTTTTGTTTGGCTTGCAGAAACCATGGAATAACTCGAACCCAGTTCGAGAACAAGAGAAATTCTGCAATGCTTGTGAGTATGCCCAAGTGTTAGAATACGTGATTCGATATTTACGTATGTGGTAATGATTCAAATGCACGGGATGGATTGGCCCCCATACGAAGACTTCTATCATGAACTATCATATGTTGATGGAAAATCAGAGAGCCTTGAAAACCTTAGAAGAGTGTCGACACGATAAGCCATAAAACCATAGAATGGTAGTATGATGGAACCCTTTACAGGCAACCGTTGCCAACGTTAGGATATACGGTGAAGTTCAACCCAGACCCGTTCTCTGCAGGAGAAACCATTAATGGTAGACCACCATGAGTGTTTTGATAGTTGTCTAGAATGGACACAGACCCATCAGCTAAGAAGATCTAGTCTCGGACGAACTTCAACTTTGACGAACCGACCCAAGATTCTGAGGAAAGCTCTATGCTTCTGACAGAAGAGCGTTAATGAAGGAGCTATTATAAGATATGTGAAGAGACTTACATTTTCAGCCCTCCAGAGGAAGTATCTGAGTTTATTGGAACCATGACCTTGTTTTTAAGTGTGGTAGCACCCCTGTCCTTTCTGACCAAGACATTTGCTAGAAGACCCCAACCCCTAACCTTTTCTTGTTAGCCTCTTGAATCTCGAGGGCCGAGATTCATTTTAAGTAATGGTAGGTTTGTAACATCCCAAAATTCTAAATTTTGGAATGTTATATTAAATAAATAACTATGCTTGATTGTCCGATTGCTGGTTTGATGGATTGAGTGAACCCAGGTGAAATTTGAAATTTTGAAAGTTGAATGAGAGGGAATGAAATGACTTTCCCAAAACTTTCCCCTTTGCCTTTTGGATTCCAATGGATTCAAATTCATACCAACACCAAAGCCTAGAGTGAGGATGACATGACTTCTTCCATTTTTAAATGAATAGGGTTTTGGAAAAAGATTTGAAATTCATTTGGGAAGATTTCAAATTCAAAGTTTTATGCAACTCAATGATTTTCATGAGGGAAGATAAAATGACTTCTTCAATTATATGAAATAGGAGTTGGAACTTATAATGAATCAAGTTGAAAATCATTTGAAAGTGCTTTGAAACCCTCTTTCAAATTTTGAGTTTTGAATTTGAATTCAAACTTTGGCATGTGGGAAACATTTCAAAAAAACTATGCCTGATAAATACTTGATCAAAAGTATGAGAGGAGCAAACATGACACTCCAAAAATATCAGAGGAAACAATGCCAAAAGTTTTGGAATTCAAATCTGAATTTTATTTGAATTAAAAAAAATGGATTTTTATAAAGTTTGGATTTTGCCTCTGGAAAAATGTTCAAATGAAAGGGAATATTCCCCTGATCATTTTGGTATATATATACCCTATATAAAATATTTATATTTATTCTTTTAATTCAGTTTTTGTTTTATAAAAAAAAAATAAAGAAAAACCCCCTCGGGCGCCAGCTAGGCCACCCCAGGCCCAGCCAGCGCCGCACCCCTCCGCACCCAGCGCTGGCCCGGCCCAAGCCCAGCTGGCCAGCCCATCCCAAACCGGCTCCCTCGCCCCTCGCCCGAATCGCTCTGGCCGGTCGCCCTTCGCCTCGCCCCCTCTCTCTCTCTCACTGCCTGCTGAACCCACCTTCTTCCTCCGCCCCACGCCATTGCCCGCCATGTGGATCGCCGGATCCCGAAGGATCCGGATGCCGATTCCCTCCCGATCCCTTCCTTCCGACGAGGCCCCCGCCTATAAAACCCCTCCTCGCACCCGTTCCCCCTCGCCTCGCGGACCTCCTCTCCCTCCCGCTTTCGTGCTCATGGAGCCAGGCTTCAAGCTCCGCCGCCATTGTCGCCGCCGTCGGCGCCCTACCCTCCCCGACCACCCCGACTCCACCAAACCCTTCCCGAGCTCCTCACCCGACCGGCCGCTTCCCGACCTCACCGACGCCTCGAGCCCTCGCCGCCTCTCGCCGCCCGTCCGCCGAACGCATGTAAGTCACCGGAGCCCCTCCGCCGTCCGATCCCCATCTACGGCTTAGGATTAGACCTCAAGGGGTATGTTTTATTTTAGAAAACCGGCCCGGTTCGTTACGGTTCATTTAGTTAGGTTTTTTATTTTAGCCCGGTCCGTTTAGTTTAACCACTAGGCCCGTTTGGGCTATTTGACGACTGATCGTAGTTTAGGCCCATTAGGCCTTTTTCTTTTTATTTTGATTTTACATTTCTGAGAATAGCTTCGCTTTCAAAAATTCATATCTTTTATTCTGTTTAATATTTTTGAGTGATTCTTTTTTTGTTGGATTGCAAATTTTATGTAGTTTCTGTAGAATATATATTTAGCTATGTTAAAAATAATTAAAAATGCTTTAATATTGTTTTAGTCGGAATAGTAAATCTGCTATAACTTTAGTTAAAAAATTATTTTTGCATGATTCTTTTGTCATCACTTTATTTTGACATTGCCAAACCCTAGAAATTAACTTGGGTATTTTAGGATTAATAAATAATTAGTTTTAGACAGAATCCTATTAATCCTAATTAATTAACTAGTTCTGTTTTCCTAATTAATTAATTAGTAAATTAATTTATTTTTAACTTGTGATTAGTTATTCTAGGTTAGTTTCTGTCATTCTAGTAGATGAACTTTTATTTATAATTAATAAAAGTTTTAAATTATTTTCTTAATAGAAATTGGATTAGGCCTAAAATGAGTTTTATAATAGCTTTTAAATTAATTCTTTTTGCTCCTAGTTGCTTAGTGAATCCTTTTCTGTTTAGTTAACTTAAAACCATGATTAGGTTATATTAAGGAATTTTTGTTATATAAAAACTATTTTTTGCTATGGTTTGAAGTAGGGAAACTTTGAGTGACCTTTCTTTGAGTTTTTCTTTTGGATTTGGTTTGGTTGTTTTGTTGTGTTATTGTGTTAAGTGATGTTATGCTATGTGCTTATTATAGTTATTGTTTGCCTCGGTAGAATTTCCGGAGTGCGAAGATTTCTACTCTGAAACCCTAGTTTTTCAAGATCGTCAACCGTGCAAGTTCACTTTGACCATGCTTTTCTTACCTATGTTTTATTGCATTTAGTGGCATCCTTGCAACCACCCCTCAAGAGTGATATTGAAATTCTTGTAGTTGAGTAGTATGCATGAGGTAGGAACCCATCACCCTGTTACCAAGCCCGGGACGATATTTTATTTTAATGCTACGCTATAGTAGATGGGGTTTGGTATGAGTGCACGAGAGTGGTGTGAATAAGGAGGACTCTACGTCAATGACGACAACTCCATGATGGAATCTGCAAGGACTGCACCTTCAAGACCTCAAGACTTCAAGACTCGAGACAAGAATTCAATACACACTCTTGGGTGAAGGGCGGTTCGGCACCCTGGAGAATCCAGTGGTTGGCCGGGATGCATGGAGAAGCGCCATGACATCTTGCGGAAAGCTTCACCCAGACTCAAAGAGACGGAAGAATACTTCATGACCGGAAGCTTACCTGTGCAACCGCAAGTCATTATGGGCTCTGTCTTGGTTGACCTTAGTTGTGACTCTGGCTGGGACGGTGCTAGCAGATGTAGAACTACGGTAGGACTGGATGGGTACCGGACAGTGGTCGAGGAACTCTTTGGAAGACCATGTTTGGTCATCTTGTTCTCAAACACTCAAGTGCGAGAACGTAAAAGAGGGATCGAATCTTGCGGGTAAAGTGTACAAACCTCTGCAGAGGGTTAAACCTAATCGATTAGCCGTGTCCCCTGTTACGGACAATTTGAGCCTCTGGACTTGGATCTATCTCGGAACTCTCAACACCGGATTGATAACTTAATTGTGGGCAACATATGATGATTTTGGGCTATGAGACATCGGTTGGCGGAACCATGTCATGATAGAAAACTCCATAGTACAGACTTCATTTATTCCTTTGATGTAGGGAAAATAAAATCAGCTTTTACGCATAAACAAAACTCGGATCTGAGCCACAAAGCCAAATTGCATATAGTATAGTTTTACCATCTGTTTATTCATGTTGTGATCTTGCGGTACATTCAATGTCTTGACCTACACGGCTGCAACGTATCATGTTGCAGATATTTCCTCGATGAGTAAGAGTTACGATACAGGGTTACGGTCTACACTCAACCTGCCGATGGCGTTGATGGGACTCCACACCCGTTTGATTGTTTCCGCTGAGTATTATGTTGTATATATCATTTTACGTTATTTATACATGTGATTGCACTTTGATATATACATTGATGTACTGTGTGTGCCAGCATACCGATCCGAGGATGGCACAAGAATACGCAGGCTTGACCGTCTGAGGTCGGGTCGCTACAGAAAAGTTGGATCCTTATCCCCTTATATGGACGGACGAAGCTATGCGTCCCCCGCCAGCCTGGTAAAACTCGCTTATCTCCCAAGCGCCGTAATCAATGGCGCGGTTGGGTTACCCATGTCCGTATTGATGAGAATCCCGGAATAAGGGGGCACGATCTCCGCTTTGATAAGACGTGCCAAGGAAGCCGCCTCGCTAAACGCGCTGAGGTGGAACAGTAAAAACGATTCGTATAAAGGTCTGGCCGTGGTATGATGTCACGCCGCGGAATACGTCAGCAGATCCGTGCAAAAGTTATTCTCTCTACGGTGGTATGTGGAACTTGTTTTGCAGAGCCGGACACTATCCTGGTGTTCAAAATGTTCTATGAAGTATTCGGAGGAGGAACCCGCCTTGCAATGCCGAAGACAATATGTGCGCCGGACTCGTCGTCATTGAATCCTGGTTCAGGGGCTACTGAGGGAGTCCTGGATTAGGGCGTGTCCGGATAGCCGGACTATGACCTTTGGCCGGACTCCTGGACTATGAAGATACAAGATTGAAGACTTCGTCCCGTGTCCGGATCGGACTTTCCTTGGCGTGGAAGGCAAGCTTGGCGATACGGATATGTAGATCTCCTACCATTGTAACCGACTCTGTGTAACCCTAACCCTATCCGGTGTCTATATAAACCGGAGGGTATTAGTCCGTAGGACGAACAACAATCATACCATAGGCTAGCTTCTAGGGTTTAGCCTCCTTGTTCTCGTGGTAGATCTACTCTTGTACTACCCATATCATCAATATTAATCAAGCAGGAGTAGGGTTTTACCTCCATCGAGAGGGCCCGAACCTAGGTAAAAACATCGTGTCCCTTGTCTCCTGTTACCATCCGCCTAGACGCACAGTTCGGGACCCCCTACCCGAGATCCGCCGGTTTTGACACCGACAGTATCCTCCAGAAATGACAAAAGGGGTTCGATGGTGATGTAGAATGGCAAATTGTTGACAGCGAGCCAGAGGAGATCAGCGGCGGGGCCATGGATGAGATCGATGGTGGTTGAACCCGAGGGGTTGGGGATGGGCCACTTAACCTGTGACATAGCCCGCCTCAGGCCTTCGCTGTCGATGACCTCGATGTCATAGCCAGCAGCCAAGACATGCCCGCACACTCTAACCAGCTGCTTCAGTTCCTGCCGCCAGTAATGGTCGTCAGCTTCCTCGGTGACGTAAGGTGAAGAGACCGCTATACAACTCTTTTGGGCCAGTCGCTCCTCGAGCTCCAGGGGAAGCGTAGTCGGGCTTACGATGTGATGCTCTGGAGTGGGGGATGGGGATGGGGATGGGGATTTGTGGGAAAGGGGGTGTTTGGCAGGCGTCATCTAAGAAACTCAGGGCGGCCTGGGTATGGAGATCGGTAGGTAAGCTGCACGGGCAAACCGACAGATGTTGACAATGGAGGCCTTGCGGCAGCGGCGGCGGCAGCGGCGGCGGGGCCCTTGCTAGGGTTTCGAGCGAGGGAGGGGGTGTGTGTGTGCGCATGCCCGAGGAGGTTTTGGTGTGTGTGTGTGGAGGGCGGGTGTGGGGTGTTTGAGGAAATGACGCGGGTACTAAAAAAATTACTATGCGGGAGTCAAACACAGGAGTGAAATGCCGGGCTATTGAATTTTTTTATGATAGTGCATCGCACACGGTCCGGAGATAACAACCGTGTGTTATGGAACAGAAAAACCCTTGAGGCGGTTCTAGGGATGCAGGCGGGATTGGGAACAAGAAACACCGCACACGGTCCGGAGATAACAACCGTGTGTTATGAAACAGAAAAACCCTCGAGGCGGGCATATATTTTCTAGGGATACAGGCAGGATTGGGAACAAGAAACATCGCACACGGTTTGGAGATAACAACCGTGTGTTATGAAACAGAAAAACCCTCGAGGCGGGTAGATATTTTCTAGGGATGTAGGCGGGATTGGGAACAAGAAACATCGCACACGGTCCGGAGATAACAACCTTGCGTTATGAAACAGAAAAACCCTCGAGACGGGCATATATTTTTGAGAGGGGGAGCCTCGTGGAGCCCAATGTACTGTGCGGATGTGTGCGTGACAGGGGCACTGGCGTGGCACACAGTTAGTTTGCATGAACCGTGTCTGCTAAGGCCATCCGCTTGTCTAATGTTCATAAATTTGGCAAAAATGTCATGGAGAGGGTCAGAACACAAACACACTTGCATGTGGACCAAATTTATGTATCAAAAGGGTGGTTTGATTTTCAAATACCAAATGCAACTTTGATGTGGCACCTCTCTCGCAAAGCGCACGGTATTTCTTGCCCCACCCCCTTGTGTCGGCACGAAGGGAATCCTAAGCTATGAATGCATGCCCCCTCCCCCCCAACCGAGGTTCACCTAGCAAAGTTCGAAGTAGCTAGCAGCCCCCCTCCTCCCGCGTGTCGGCACGAAGGGAATCCTAAGCTATGCATGCCCCTCCCCCCCAACCGAGGTTCACCTAGTAAAGTGCGAAGTAGCTAGCAGCCCCCTCCTCCCTCGTGTCGGCACGAAGGGAATCCTAAGCTATGAATGCATGCCCCCCCAACTGAGGTTCGTTCACCTAGCAAAGTGCGAAGTAGCTAGCAGCCCCCCTCCCTCGTGTTGGCACGAAGGGAATCCTAATCTATGAATGCATGCCTCCCCCAACCGAGGTTCACCCTAGCAAAGTGCGAAGTAGCTAGCAGCCCCCCTCCCTCGTGTCGGCCCGAAGGGAATCCTAAGTTATGAATGCATGCCCCCCCCCCAACCGAGGTTCGCCCTAGCAAAGTGCAAAGTAGCTAGCAGCCCTCCCTCGTGGTCGGCACGAAGGGAATCCTAAGCTATGAATGCATGCCCCCCAGCCGAGGTTCACCTAGCGGCGCTGAAGTAGCTAGCAGCCCCCGCTGTGTCAAGACGAAGGGAATCCTAAGCTATGAATGCATGCCCCTCCCCCAACCGAGGTTCACCTAGCAAAGTGCAAAGTAGCTAGCAGCCCCCTCGTGTCGCCACGAAGGGAATCCTAAGCTATGAATGCATGCCCCCGCCCCCCCAACCGAGGTTCGCTAGCAAAGTGCGAAGTAGCAACCCCCCCCCCCCCGCCCCCACACACACACATACTTTCAGTCGGTGGGCCAGAGAGGCATATCTCACCAAGATGGATCGTAAAACGGACCAAGAATAATCCACCTTGGTTGTACAACCTCTCTCTTGTTGTTAGTCAAAGTGATGGCTGTCCATGCGACCCCGGAGATGGGCTAGCTCGCCAATAATCATGCAAGTAGCTAGTCCCCGAAGACAACCACTGCATGCGTGTGGCACAAACACATATGTATGGAGAGGTGTGTTTTTGAGTAACAATGGAACAACTTTGATGTGGCACTGTGATTTTGAACTAGAAATCCCCACATTGAGTGAGGGTTAGGTTGACAATGCATATGTATGTTACACCACACTTAAAGCCAACGACGGGGATTCACACATGCATGCGTGCATAGTATATGTGTTCAAACTTAAGGTCTGAATCTCACCATGACCTATACTACGATAACACGAACCAAATGAAGAATCCGCCATGGTAACCTATCTTGTTGTTGGTCAAGGTGATCATGGATGTCCACGCGGGCCCATGAATATATAGGCTTGTAGCCGATCACCATGTGAGGGAGTGTACCATTCGAAGGCCACCACTACATGCATATGTATGGAGGTGATGCGTGCATGCATGTTTGAATACACAACATTGATGTGGCACATGCGTCAAAAATCGTACACTAGCTCCCCACACAGAGCGAGATCGGTTCATGATGTGTTGGGGATATAACTATTGGGTATGACCCGCCCAGGAGGGGCCGGGTTATACCGCTGGTGGTTTGTTATGACAAAGCCCATGAAGATGTTGAAGATGGTGGATCATGAAGCAGGCTTACTGAAGGCCCGAAGCCCAAAGGCGACTTAAGGCCTACAGGTGTAAACCGCCATATATGTATGACTTGTAGTATAAGGCATGTGTAGTTAGTCACCGAGCCGGACACGTTGTATATGAGCCGGCCGGGACTCCGTGAGCCGCTGGGCATCAACCTGTGTATATAAAGGGACGACCCACGGCGGTTCAGGACAAGAAAACGAGAGATCGAAAGCTAGGTTAAGTGTATTCGCTCCCTGGTAATCGAAACCCAAGCAATACCACTCGAACTGGATTAGGCCTTTACCTTCGCCGCAAGGGGTCGAGCCAGTATAAACTCCCTGTGTCATTTGTCCCATTTAACCCCTTTAAGCTAACCTTGTTGCGATGGCTCCATGACTAATTCATTCTGCTAGGACATCTGTCGTGACAATCCCACGACAGTTGGCACCCACCGTGGGGCCAGTGCACGGTGGTTTCGAGTTCTTACAGTGCAGCTTCGAAGGGATCAAGGGATACGTCGTGGGCCGAATGACCAAGAGTCGTCGCGGCAAGCTCTACATCGACGATGCAGGCTGGGGCCCCGAGGCCGGCTCAATCGAGTACGGGTACCGGGTCCCCTTCGGCGGAATCCACATCTTGATCGGCAAGATCGGCGAACCGGGCCCTGAGCCGGACATCTGCACCGACATCATCGAGACGGCTCAGCATGCACGACCCGCCCGGGTTCAACCCGCCGTGAAGCGCGCCTTCGTTGGATTTATCCATGGGACGGAATTTGAGGAAGGATTTGTGTCTGGCGGTGAAACGGCCATCTACTCCGATGGTGAATCGTCCACAGGCAAGACTAATTCAATGTATCAGCTACGAGACGGCCGGCTTGGGGGCTGTTCCGATGGTGACAGTATTCCGGACCCCTATGAGCGGCCGAACAGGGTGGCGATCTTCATGGCCGGTACACAGCCAGTGCTTGGTTCAACGTCTGTCGCGGCTATGACCTCTAATTTAGCGGCTACAGCGGTCGCTGCTGCTGGCGGCTCAACGCGCCCGCCGGCTCAAGTTTTAACAGAGCTGTTGGAGGCTCTGGCAACTTTGATGGGGATAGAGGTAACCTCGGACAACCAGGAACAACATAAGGTAGATGTGGCTATGCTGCGAGATGAGATAGCTTAAGCCAAGGAAGAGCTGGCGGCTGACAACACTAGGATGACTGTGGAGCGGGCTGTTTTGGACGCCCAGGCACAGCGGATTCAAGCGGATTCCTTCCGGCTCACATTGGATCAGAACGCTTCAAACGAGATCATGAGGAGGAGGCACCAGAGTCGTTTCCCCCCGGTTTATGATGTGAGAAACCTCTTCAATACGCCTGGAGCGGGGACCAGTAACCCGCCGGAGGTAAACCGGGTGGTGGCAACGCCTGGGGCTGGAGCGCCGGCTCAGCCGCGCATGACAGATCCACCTCGTTTGAATACTACCCAGCCTCAACATGTTCTAACGCTGCCGGGTCATTATTCAAACCCTCTGGACAATATGATTGCTGCGGCCACACGATTGGCGGCTCTGCCAGTTGAACGCGAGTCTCCGACGGCGATTGAAATGCGAAGGGCCAGAGAACTTCTTCAGACAGCATTGGAGCAGCAGACATCATTGGAACTTCTTCAGAGCAGCAAGCAAACAACATTGGACCCGAAGCTACAGCAGACACATTGACTCACCGGCAGTTTCAAGCACTGAACAACGCCGTAACCAGCCTCATGGACATGACCCGGCGTGCGGTGGTGCCAATGCTCAGACTCTGGTGGATCAGGGCAGAGCACGTCCGGAGGCCGAGCTGGCGGCTCATCAACATTCTCCGGCTTATCCGACAACTTCGGTGGAGGCAGGTGTGACCTCTACGACCTTGGGCGTGCCATGTTTAGTGCCAGCTCTACGTATTGTGCGTTTGCCCAACGATTTCAAGGGCCCTCGTAAGGTGCCTAACTACATAGCAGATCAGCCCCCTGAAGCTTGGGTTGAAAGCTATGAGATGGCAATGGAGCTGTTGGATGCTGGCGATGCTGCATGTGCTAAGTATTTTTATATGATGTTGGACGGAACAGCCCGTACTTGGTAGAAAGGACTGCCTGCCAACTCCATTGGATCATGGGCCGAGTTAAAAGCCCGATTCATCAAGAATTTTAAAGACACGTGCAAGCAGCCTATGTCAATTGTGGATTTGGACTCCTGTGTCCAAGAAGAAGGCGAGTTAACAACCCATTGGGTGTGCCGGGTCTCAGCCATCCTGCACTCATCAGATCGTATCAACGCCGGTTCAGCAGTTCTAATGTTGGACAAAAACTGCCGTTTTATGCCTCTTAAGCAGAAGCTGGGGCGGCTCAAACGCACTGCAGTGACATGGAGGAGCTCATGGCGGCTCTGGTCAAGTATGCCGACTCTGATAGTACCAAGGACCCCGAGTCTGATGAGGAAAGGCCGGGTAAGGGCAAGAAGAGTAGCAACACCAAAGGGCGTGACATAACCCGTGAATCGTGGGGCAATGGTAAGCGCAAGGCTGATAGTAGTTTGGATTTTGTGGCTACCACCAACACGCAGAATAATGGTCAGCATCGTAAGGGAAAGCCAAACCCTCGATTTGGAGGGCAAAATTTCAACCTTGAGGAGATGATGAATCAACCCTGCCCAAAGCATGGTACATGGGAAAATCCGGCCGCTCACCTCTGGAAGGATTGCTTCATCATGAGAGAGTACGGAAATTCAAAAAAAATAGAACAATCATGGGCCATACGGTGGCTCGAGACCCGGCTCTCACGGTCCGGGTTACTGTGGTGGCGGTTCTAGTTCCGGTTTTCAGGGCCAAGGCAATCAGGGTGGTTTTAATCAACAGCCTGGTCAAGGGAATCAGCAATAGGCTGGTTATCAGAGTAATCCAGAGCAGCTAAATAGTGGACAGTATCATGTCTTTACCACGAGTTTGTGTAAGCGAGATCAGAAACTCCATAAGAGGGCAGTAAACACGGTTGAGCCGGCAATTCCCCGTTACTTGCGATGGTCCGAACACCCTATTATTTGGAGCCGCAAAGATCACCCGACCCGTGTTGGTAACCCGGGTCACTTCGCTTTGGTAGTGGCACCCCAGGTTGGAGGGTACAAATTCACTAAAGTACTCATGGATGGAGGCAGTAGCATCAATATCCTTTATTATGATACTTTCCATCGCATGGGATTAAGTGATAAAAATCTTAAGTCGCCGAACACTGTTTTTCACGGTGTGGTGCCTGGTAAGTCGGCGTATCCGGTGGGCAAAATATCTTTAGAGGTTGCCTTTGGAGATGAGTATGATTCCAGATCTGAGACGTTGACCTTCGAAGTGGTTAAAATCAAGAGCCCTTATCATGCTCTGTTTGGGCGGCTGGCTTATGCTAAATTCATGGCAAGGCCTTGTTATGTTTACTTATAGCTTAAGATGTCGGGTCACAAGGGCACCATCATAGTGCATGGAAGTCGCAAAGTAGCCCTGGAATGTGAAGAAGGTGATGCTGCTTACGCTGAATCTGTCTGTGCAACGGAGGAATTGAAATTTTACAAGGATAATGTTGACACGACGGATATGACATCTTCGAAGAAGCCAACCACAGAGCATGGCTCCTTGTTGAAGTTTAAGTCGACAGATGACACTAAGCTAGTTGACTTCGTTCCTGGCAACTCATCCAATCAGTTCAACAACAATGCCAATCTGGATCCGAAATAGGAAAGCGCGCTCATCGAGTTCATCCATGAGAACCGGGACATCTTTGCATGGAAGCCTTCAGACATGCCAGGTGTATCGAGGGAACTCACTGAGCACACTCTCAATATTGATCCAAAGTTTAAACCGGTCAAGCAATTCCTTCGCCGTTTCAATGAAGAGAGGCGTAAGGCTATTGGTGAGGAGGTAGCCCGGCTCTTGGCGGCTGGGTTCATTGTTGAAGTTTTTCATCCTGAGTTATTGGCTAACCCGGTGCTGGTATTTAAGAAAAACGGCACCTGGCGCATGTGTGTGGATTATACGGACTTAAACAAGGCATGCCCGGCTGATCCCTTTGCTCTCCCCCGTATTGATCAAATTATTGATGCTACGGCGGGTTGTAAGCGTTTGAGTTTTTTGAATACTTATTCTGGTTATCATCAGATCAAGATGGCAGTAAGGACCAGGAGAAGACAACCTTCATTACTTCCTTTGGAGCCTTCTGTTATGTGTCTATGCCTTTTGGGCTCAAGAGTGCCCAGGCAACTTACCAGCGGTGTGTGCAAAATTGCCTTCATGATCGGATTGGGCGCAATGTCCATGCTTATGTGGATGATATTGTGGTGAAATCCAGGAAGAAGGAGACCCCGAAGATGATTTGAAGGAGACCTTCGACAATCTCCGGGTCTACAATATGATGCTTAACCCAGGCAAGTGTGTCTTTGATGTGCCAGCAGGCAAGCTCTTGGGTTTTCTGGTTTCAGAATGAGGTATTGAAGCTAACCCGGAGAAAATAAAGGCTATCACCTCTCTGGCTAAACCGGCGTGTATCAATGATGTTCAGCGTTTGGCGGGTCGTATTGCAGCCTTAAGCCAGTTCATAAGCCGGTTGGGTGAGAAGGTTGTCCCTCTTTACCAGATGATGAAGAAGACAGATCACTTTGTTTGGAGTTCGAGGCCTTAAAGAAATAGTTGGCTGAGCCGCCGGTTCTTGTTGCTCCCATCGATAAAGAGCCTTTGTTGTTATATGTGGCTGCCAATAGCCGAGCTGTCAGTGTAGCCATTGTGGTGGTAAGGAAGGAATCAGGCAAGGAGCATCTGGTTCAGCGGTCGGTTTACTACATCAGTGAGGTGCTTATTGAGTCCAAGCAGAGGTATCCACATTGGCAAAAGCTTGTATATGGGGTGTTCATGGCTAGCCGAAAGCTCAAGCACTATTTTCTGGGTCACCCCATCACTGTGGTAAGTTCTGCTCCTTTAGGGGATATCATTCAAAATAGAGAAGCCACAGGTCGGATAGCCAAATGGGCCATTGAGCTTGGACCTCATGGTTTGAAGTATATGCCTCGCACAACCATCAAGTCTCAAGCGCTTATGGATTTCATCAATGATTGGACGGAGCTACAGATGCCTGAGGAGAAGCCGGATAACACATATTGGACTATTCATTTTGATGGATCCAGGCAGTTGGAGGGCTCGGGGGCTGGAGTTGTCTTGACTTCCCCACGAGGTGATAAATTTTCCTATGTTCTCTGGTTGATGTTCCCTTGTACTAATAATGCAGCTGAGTATGAGGCTTTTCTCCATGGTCTTTGAATGGCTAAGGAGATGAACTTAAGCCGGATGAGGTGTTTTGGCGACTCAGATCTGGTAGCTCAGCAAGTTTCTGGCACTTGGGATTCTAAGGATCCGCTCATGGCGGCTTATCGCCGAGAAGTAGATGCTACCGCTGGTCACTTCAAAGGTTATCAAGTGGAACATGTTGATCGCAGGAAAAATGAGGCATCTGATGCTTTGAGCCGGTTAGGATCCCAGCGTAAGCCGGTGCCACCTAACACTTTCCTGGATATTCTGCATAACCCGTCAGTCAAATTGCCTACAGAGGAAGATCTAGCTATTCCTGACCCGGAAGCACAGTTGGTGGCAGCTCTTCATGTTATTACTGACTGGACAGTTCCATATTTGACTTATATGACCCGGGGCGAGTTACCTGAGGATGAAACTTTGGCCAGGAAGATAACCCGGCGGTCTAAGTCAATGACTATTGTCAATGGAGAGTTGCATCATCGCAGTGTCACAGGGGTGTTTCAACGTTGCGTTTCTCCTGAGGAAGGCTGTGAAATTTTATGAGAGATTCATGAAGGAGATTGTGGTCATCATGCCGGTTCTAAGTCGCTCGTGGCCAAGGCTTTCCGTCATGGATTTTATTGGCTAGCGGCTCATGCTGATGCAGAAGATTTGGTCAGTAAATGTGATGGTTGTCAGAAATATTCACGACGAGCTCATGTGCCGGCTCAAGAATTGAGGATGATTCCAATTGCTTGGCCGTTTGCAGTCTTGGGGCTTGATATGGTTGGACCCTTCAAAAGGTCCAAGGATAAAAAGACCCACCTTTTGGTGGCGGTTGACAAATTTACAAAGTGGGTGGAAGAAGAGCCGGTCAGTAAGTGTGACGCGGCGACGACGGTTCAATTTACCAAAAAGGTGATTTTTTGTTTTGATTTTCCCCACAGCATTATAACTGATAATGTCACTAATCTGTCTAAGGGTTATGAAAGAGTTTTGTCAACGTGAGCATATTCGCCTTGATGTATCACCAGTGGCTCACCCTCAGTCTAATGGTCAAGTTGAGAGAGCCAATCAAGAAATTTTGAGAGGCATCAAGCCCCAACTCATGGTCCCTTTGCAGAGGACACCGGGTTGTTGGGTGGAGGAGTTTCCCTCGGTGTTATGGAGTATCAATACTACCCCCAACATACACGCCTTTCTTCATGGTTTACGGAGCAGAGGCAGTTCTCCCTAGAGACACCCGTCACGACTCGCCACGTGTGGCGGCTTATGTTGAAGCTGATAATGAAAAAGCACGTCAGGATGCACTTGACCTGTTGGATGAGGAGTGTGACCTTGTGGCGGCTCGTTCGGTGATTTACCATCAAGATCTGCGTTGTTATCACAGCAGCTGGGTTAAGCCCAGAACCTTTCAACAAGGTGACTTGGTGCTCCGAGTTATCAGGATCAAACTGATATGCATAAACTATCCCCACCTTGGGAAGGGCCTTTTGTGGTCAGCAAAAATTTGAACAATGGGTCATACTACCTTATCGATGTTCGAGGCCACAAGGACTCACGCACGTCGGAGGAGGAGATCCGCCGGCCGTGGAATATTGCTCATCTTCGGCCTTATTACACCTGAGCCACTGGCTCTCGTGATGTACATATCTCGACAATGTATATATTATGATGAATATAACAAAGTCGGCATCCCTGATAATTCAGGGCCTCTGTCGTTTCATTTTTCAAAAATAATGAGTCTTTATTTTCACTTCATATGATCACTTGGGGGCTTCCTGCTCATCGAGCATAGCTATGACTACCCTCTTGATCCGGCTTGTACGCCATGATTACTAAATACTTGGGGGCTTCCTACTCATTGAGCATAGCTGTGATTACCCTATTCATCTGGCTTGTACGCCTGGAATGAAATATTACTTGGGGGCTCTTTGTTCAAAGGACAAGAGTTTTTATGACCCTTGTAATAGGCTTGGAAGCCAGGTGTATTCACCTAAAAACCCGGGTTATCCTTCCTTTGAAGTCTACCACTCTGCCCAGATTGACTGGAATGACTCGCCGTACTCTTGACAAGTTAATCTTATACAGACCCTGAACTTGTCAAAGTTAAAACGACGATTGGTCATGTGAGGCCCGGCTTATAAGGTTAAGTGAAGGTTTAACTCAGCGGCCCTGACATCACTTGATTTGAAGGTTTGGCAGCCTATGAAGGCCTTGTTTTTGTCTTTTGATTTATATTTGATTTGGGTATTTTGTGACATGTTGATACATGGTTGAAAACCAATGAGGGCTATGATGCCTTATGGTTCACATATGAATCCGTCCAGAGTTTGTTAACTCGGCCTGGCTTTGGACTATAAGTCGCCCGTGTATGATGATTTTATATACTTAGAAGCGTTGTGCTCTAAAGTCTTGGGATATTACCCCTTACTGCACAGGTATGGTAAGCCGACAGTGTGAACAAATATCACAAGTATGATATTTTATAATTATATAAGGTTATGACTGAACCGACCCTGGTTATGGACTGCCTTTAGTCACCAGTGGTTTTTATAGGGTATTGTGACCCGCCCTGCGATAAACCGCTAGGGTACTTGTGATATATTTGTGTATAGGTACAATAAATAATCTGGTGCACATAGTTGATGAAATCATAAACATAAGTGGCAGATCTTTAAATTGGCAGATCAACAATGTCATGCAAAACAAAACATGCACGATGGCATGGCATATCAAGAGTTTAACTAGCCTATTACAAGGCATCTGATGGCCAACAAGGATAAGTGTTTTGATGTCAACACAACAAAGTATTATGTTTCATAAATCGGCTCATGGCTGTTGGCGGGTTGAAGCCTCCGGGTCATCTTGCGCCTCTTCGTCATCTTCAGCCCCTTGATTATCCGTTAACTCGAAGTCAGGTGTAGACCAGTTGATACCGGTCAACACTCTAAACACAGCTTCATCATCAATAAGGTTGTTAGGAGCGAAGGTGTGCTTACGAATTGGCGGAATGAGATCTTTTGGCTCGTGAACCGGCGCGCTAACTCTCTTGTTGTCAGCATCATAAGCCGCCTGGTATGTTGATAGACTTGTTTCGTCAGCCAGCTTGCTTGCTAAGGGACGCATGGCTCTTGCTATCTCTGCAAAATCGTCAGCACTGAAGGCACATCCATCTTCTTTAACACTGGGCAGTCGTTGGCCAAATCTTCTGGGTCAAGATTGGCTTGCCATGCCTTTGCCCGGCTTAAGGCAGTTAAGGCGCCGGCTCTGGCAGCTCCCCGTTTTAAGTCGTCAATCCTTTTGGGCAACACGAATAACTGCTTCAATGTATCTTTGATAAGTGTTGAGGGGGTTTTCTTGTGCAGCGTAGCAGCAATGGTTCGTTTGGCACCAGTATATAACTGTTCTACAAGAGTGTAGACATCCTTAAGCCGGACGCGCATGTCTGAGCCAAACTTCACGCTCCGCGAACCTATATCAGTAAAATTATGAGTAAGCCGGTAGATATTCACAATGTGATTCTTGAGGTACAAGGGAGACATGTTTTTCTACTTACCAAAGATGGCTGACGACATGATATTAATCTGTTGCTTTAAGTCGGATAACTCTTTAGTCACCGGCTTAAGTGCCGCTTCAAAGATCATCTCGCTCTCTCTTCAATAGAGCCGCCTTCTCAGTTTCCCAGCCATCTTTTTCAGCATTGAAATTTTGCTTCAGCTGTTCAATATTCTCCAAAGCAGTTTTTAATTCTATTTTGGCCTTGGATGTCACGGCTTGCTGGGTTTTCACATTGGCCTTCAGATCATTCACCCGTGCATCCTTTATGGTTAGTTCAGCCTGTGATATATGCAAACATGGAAGGCGTTATGATCATGATGATTTGCGAAGTCCCAAGCAACAATACAAGTATTATACTTGGCCCTTGGGGGCTAATGTCTATTGCTTCTTGAAACTTTCTAAAAGTCCCAAGCACAATACAAGTATTATACTTGGCACTTGGGGGCTAATGCATATTGCTCTTTGTTAAGACAGACTTATCTGCTGACCTGGATAAATGACATGATCCGGTTTAAAAAGTCCACAAGCTAGAATATTGGTTTGTGGCAGGATGCTTAGTCCCGATTTATTCATGACTGATTAAACCGGTCCTTGGGGGATACGGATGCAATATTGATTCTTTTTAATTAAAGTCCCTGCTTAACATACTTATTAAGCTGGCCCTTGGGGGCTACACATGCAAAGTTGAAGTACTGATATTATAAGTCTCGGTTCATATTGAAAGCATAAACCAACCCTTGGGGGCTACTAGATTTGATCTATGCAACTATTGAAGTTTACAGCACATTCTATTCTATCGTGTCCAATAAACTTGGCGGCTAAAAGGAAGTATATTCATATAAGAAGGAGTTGCAGCATTTACCTCATAGTGCTCCTTCATCAGGTTTACTAAGGGACTTCAAAATCATGGCTGGTGTATAGATGGTTCAAGTAGCCATAGTGGATGTCTTGGGCATTGAACTGGGCATAGCTCTCCAAGTCTACCTTCCACTTGCCTTTATCTTCAGCAGAAATTTCTTCTTTGGCGTTGTGCTTAGATAAGACAGTAGGTTGACCTGGGGCTATGACTCCAAACCCAGTAATAACAACGTCATCAGTCTTATCCTCAACAGGCTTAATCGGGCTTGGCGGCTTAGAAATCACCGGTTCAATATCCATATGGTCTATGGAGGCTTCATGGTCTTCTGGTGGTGGGTCATCAATGGTGGCTTCTGCAATTGGATGAGAAGAGTATGGTTGTTGTTTTTCCGACTCAGACGGATTGGAATCATCGACCGGCTTATTCAGCTTTGCCTTCTTGCTAGGTTTGGCCTGGCCCCTGGAAATAAGAAGTGTAAAGAGGTCAGTATAATAGTCAGGCATAAGGTGTGAATGATTAAAATATACCCTTACCCAGGTACAATCTTGAAAGTCAGGATTTGAGTTCCGTTGACTCGCCAGAGGAGGAATGAGAAGTCCCCTGATAGTTTGAATCAGACGGGTTAAGAGGTTGACGGAAATGACCCGCCTTGGGATAAAGTATATCAGAAATATGAAAGACCTCTGGGCGCCGTTTGCGAACCGGCGTGTTCGGTAAGCCGAAAGAAGTGATTACACCACCACTATGTCGGGTGGTGCGGCGATCTTCGTGTTGTTGTTTCTTCAAAAGAAAGTTGGGATCCAAGTGAGATAGAGGGTGAGAAAAGCTTACTTTCCGGCTTGCTTGTCGGGTTTTCTG
This sequence comes from Aegilops bicornis, assembly GCA_021605145.1. NCBI lineage: Eukaryota > Viridiplantae > Streptophyta > Magnoliopsida > Poales > Poaceae > Aegilops > Aegilops bicornis. Next base: position 153,007,173 of record CM038673.1, read on the forward strand.
TGTAGGCAGAGGTTCTGAGCCGGAGGAAAGAATAGTTACCTGTGCGTCATCTGCACGGCTGGCCTTTGGGTTGTCCTGGTAACAATCATTGTCAATGAGATGTATAAACAAGGAGCCAAGAGAGTCAAGTTCTACCTCTGACTCCTTATCATCATCGTCATCATTGAAGTTTAACCCGGCGAACTCAGTGGTCTTCTTCTTGGCAGGCCTCTTGGTGGCCTTGGTTTTGGTACGAGCCGGTTTAGCCGGTTTATCTTGTGGTTTCTTCTTCCAAAATGGAGAATAAGCCTGTTAAGGTCAAAAAGATCATAAGTGGGCATAATTATTGAAAATATTGATTGAGCAGAAGGTGTGCAGCACTTACGGCTGGCGGCTTGTTGAAGGTGCTGAAAGGACTAAGTCCTATTTTGCTGCATTCCTTTAAAGGTTCGTTCAGCAATTTCTTGGTGGCCTCAGTAATTTCTGCATCAGACAGTTGAATGTCACAGTGGCGCTGGGGATCTTATACATCGCTAGTGTATTCGCACATTAAGCCGGGGCAACGGCTTAATGGCAAGATACTCTAGGACACCCAGCACCGGACAAAGTCGACGCCGGTTAAGCCGTTGGCCATAAAGGCTCTGAGCTTTGAAAATGATGGCGCGTATTTGGCCTGTTCCTTCGCACTGAGCCGTGAGGGGAGTGGATGTGTGCTGCTAAGTCGGTGATCACGGTAACCCAACAGAGGATTCTCGCCAGCTGGAGATGTGTATTGACAATAGAACCAAGTTTGGTTCTAGTCTTTGGGATGACTTGGCGGCTTAGCATGGGGAAAGCTGACTTCTTTCCTCTTTTGAATTGAAACCCCACCGAGTTCGGTGTTGGGCCCATCAACAAACTCTGTCTGGCGGTTTAAATAGTAGAATTCTCTGAATAAATCAGCTATGTGCTCCTCTTGAAGATAAGCTTCACAGAATACTTGGAAATTGCAAATTTTGGACATGGAGTTGGGTCCAATATCTTGAGGGTGAAGTTGGAAAAAATGAAGCACATCACGGAAAACTTTGGGCTGAACCCCCGACTTAGGTGGTCAGCAAAAACACTTCTCCATCCTTGGGTTTAGGAGGATTTTCTTCACCAGGGGCCCTCCAGTGGATGTCCTCTTTCTTGGCTAGGTCACCAGTGGCAATGAAATTGTTTAGCTCTTCTTCAGTGACCCGGGACTGGACCCAGTTGCAAGCAATATATGCTTTCGCCATTTTTTTCGATGATCTGAAAGAAAAAATATGCCGGTTTAAGATTATATGGTTAAGCCGGTTGTTAGTTTAAAGGCAAATAATAATGAAGCATACAAGGGTGTTAAATCGGAGGATGACATTGAAGTTATAAAGATGAGCTATTGGCAGCTTAAGAGGGGACTAATGGTACCTGGCGGGTTACGGCTTCTGAGTTAAGCTGCCCACATAATTATTTGCAGATCTGAGAAAGGAAAAATTGCTAAGTGTTGGGGAAACAGGTTTCATAGATTGATGTTATAATTTTGGATCTACGTCACTTCAGTTAATGGAAAAATATCTAGACCTAAATTATAGTACTTGAGCAGTTCATGTGTCCAGATCGGATTTCTTATGCAAAAAGAGATGCTCTAATAGAAAAAATGAGTGCTACGACTATCACCGCGCAGGAGGGGTACCATGTTTGAATCAAAAATCACAAGCTACAGTGAAGAACGAAGATGAACTCCGACGAACTCGTGGAAACCCTAATGGGATCTATGGGAAAGGGAAGGAGGAGAACTCACCAGAACTGTTGAACTGCGGAAGCACGCGGACGAACTCTGGTCGATTCAGGTTGATGCAGCGGCCGTTGTTGAGGTAGTGGCAAAGGTCGACGGTGGCGGTGGAGCTCAGGTGCTGAGGCGACACAAGGTGGAAGACAGAGATGAGGAGGCAAGGGGGGGGGGAAGTGAAAGGGACCACTGGCCCTATTTATAACGTTGAAAGGATAAGTGGCATGCGCGGGAATCGAGGAGTCCAAAAAATGGATATGCGACAGCGCAGACGCCTCGATTTTCGGGAGCTTATTAAAAAGAGAAGATGTATTAAGATTTGGGCCTTGTGTAACATTAATGGCAGGTGACGGCACGACGGGTTACCACGATCGTAAAAGATGACGTCATGGCAGGTTACAAGGCCTCGCAAAAATAAATAAAGAAGGATTTTTTCTAAGTGTGGAAGGTTGATATAAACAAGTTTAAATCAACCTGGGGCCTAATGTTGGGGATATAACTATTGGGTATGACCCGCCCAGGAGGGGCCGGGTTATACCGCTGGTGGTTTGTTATGACAAAGCCCATGAAGATGTTGAAGATGGCGGATCATGAAGCAGGCTTACTGAAAGCCCGAAGCCCAAAGGCAACTTAAGGCCTACAAGTGTAAACCGCCATATATGTATGACTTGTAGTATAAGGCATGTGTAATTTGTCACCGAGCCGGACACGTTGTATATGAGCCGGCCGGGACTCCATGAGCCGCTGGGCGTCAACCTGTGTATATAAATGGATGACCCGACGGCGGTTCAGGACAAGAACAAGAGATAGAAACCTAGGTTAAGTGTATTCGCTCCCTGGTAATCGAAACCCAAGCAATACCACCTCAAACTGGATTAGGCATTTACCTTCACCGCAAGGGGCCGAACCAGTATAAACTCCATGTGTCATTTTTCCCGTTTAACCCCTTTAATCTAACCTCGTTGCGATGGCTCCACGACTAAGTCCTTCTGCCAGGACATCTGCTATGACAATTCCACGACATGATGTGTCGTTGTACTAGCCACTTCGACTCAATGGGAGGGATTCATGCGTACACATGCATGTGTGTGTGCTCAAACTGTATCATGCATGTCATCCCAAAGCAAAAATAATAATCCCCTCCTAAGTCAAATTAACCTCTCTTGTTGTCAAGCAAAAGGTAGTATGGACCAAGCGGGCCCACAGATGGAAAGCATCGATATCGCTGATAACCGCTTAAGTGGGTGCGAGAGAACAACCACCACCGCTTTGCATGTGGGCCAAATATATATATGTTGAATACCCAAAATGCACAACTTTGATGTGCCACATGCCTCAAAAACCGTAAACCATGCACCCACACAGAGCGAGGTTCATCAAGCATACTACATATGATGGTCCCCTTCCCCCCTCTTCACCACATACTATATGCTCCTGCCGTAATATATGTACAACCCAAAAGAATCCTCATCGATGGTGAAATTAATTAACCTCTCCTGATGTATGTCAAAGTGATGCATGCATGCATCGACGATGGCCTCGTGGGCCGACAGATGGAAGCGTCACACGTGAGTGTCCTAGCTAGGATATGCATGTCTCCCAAAAAGGTGTTGGGTGATGTTTGAATAGCCAATTTCACAATTTTGATGGGCACGTGCCTCGGAAACCAAAAGGTCCCAACACTAAGTGAGGTGTACTTGTTCATGGATGCGTACGTATAGTATTTATGCTAGCCTCCTCCCACCTCTTCGACGCGTACTGTATACCACCATAACACAACAAAAAAGATTCTACCTTGCTAGTCAAATTAACCTCACTGTCGGCTGTTCGTCAAAGTGATGGGCGAAGATCTCGCGAGCCCACAGAAAGCGTCACACGTGAGTATCTAGTGTCGTGTAGGACAACCATCGACTACATGTGGCCAAAACATGTATGTATGAAAGGGTTGTGTAATGTTTTAAATAACAATTTCACGACACTGATGTGGCACCGGCCTGCCTAACAAAACGCCAACCCACACGGTGGCTCACAACTCGTAGTGTACTGCAAGCCACCCGCCACCCACAAACGCACACACCATGAATCCACCGCAACTACGATGTATGTTAAATTAATTATCCCGCAGTGAACATACATGTTACCAAAGGAGGGACATTTTAATTTCAAAAAAATCACAGAGATCATTAAGACGTTTTAGTACATTGATTGATTGATTTTCTACGGGTATAATGTGCAAAAATCAAATTTGAGATACGTGCACATGTGACAGTGCACCTAAATGGATTGCAAAAACACATGTGTCTCACTGGGTGCATGTATACTCCCCGTGCAACAAATTTCAAACATTGAGAATCTTAATTTTTAAATTCTAGTACATCCAAAACTTATTTGAAGTTCATGAAACTTATCATGTTGTCATATGGACACCAATACAAAGTGGCATTGTATTTTTTTGTCAAATTTGAGACCAGTTTTGATGTAGTCTTTATCTAATTATAGATGGCAGATTATTAATAATTGGTAACCAATGTCCCAAACAGATTATTTATTCAAAACATGAGCGTTAGACCAACAATGGATACGTGTCATGCTTCGGTTAAACAATAAAAAGGCAGTATTAATCATCCAAATAGAAAAACAATATACGTGTCGTCGCGCGACCCATGTGCCGTGCGAGCAGGCGTGAGTTGACAGGACGCATGCAAGCAGTCCGCCGCGCAGGCAGACGGGGAGGCGTGCGTGCAGGTGTGTGAATTTACGGAGGCGTGCTCGCTCCGCAGTGTCATCAGGAGGCGTGCGAGTAGCTGTGTGAAACTTTGGTAGGCATGCCAGCAGTCCGGTGCGCAGACTCACCGGGAGGCGAGCCATCGATTTGACCGCCGCCCGCGCCTCTCCCACAACTCCCACTGCTCCATATTAATGGTGTGCCCGAGCGACCGCACCCCCCATCCTCGCCACACACACACAATCCACTCTCTCCGCTTGCATCCTCGATGCCGCTCTCAGTCTTCAAAGTTGTTAGTGTATGAGCATGCCACCGAAGCGCCCCATCAGAGGGAGTGGCGACGCCAGGGCTGCTAAGTAACTGGAGCATGGCGTGGAGATGGAGACAGAGGTTGCCGTCATCGCCGGCGAGTTATCGCTGCACCCTGACGTCGTCGACAGCGTCGAGCTTCCATAGCCAGAGGTGGAGTTCCACACCGACTCCAGCGACCACCCCGGTGACGACTCCGACGATGATGGACAGCTGGTTAGTCATCTATACCCATTTATGTGTCAAATAGATCATAGGGTTTCTCTGGTTACTCTTGCCTCCCCCTTTTTGGAATAGAAATCCTATGGTTATGTTCTCCCAAACCATGAAATCTGAGTAAGTTTCGTTAGATCCCTGTAGTGTATTGATTGTTTGAATGGTACAGGTGATAAGTGATTAGTTGTTTCATCTGTGCAAATGATTTCTGCTAGTAATCCGACTAGGGTTAGTGTTCGTGCTAATAATTCCTAGCCAGGACTTGACAATTGATTTTGAATGACCTATGTTTGTGCCATTATTTTCTTCAAGATTGGTCTGTACATAGACGAATGTGCTTAAAAATCGAACCATAATCTCTGGATATGTATAAATAAATAGCCATAAATTCCTAATCCTACTTCACGACATGTAATCATTGATTTGATGCCAAATTTGTTTTACTATTTGTATAGGTGCTGTCTGACGATGTGGACATCGAGGATGAAGATGGCCAGAGGAGGTACAAGTGGCAAATCCTGAGGGAGCTTTATGCGGGAATGCATAACAGGCGTATGGAACGGCGACTATGGATGCCCATTTTGCAACCAGAAGCTTCATGACGCATATCTAAGTGTTCTGGCGTATGCAAGAGGATGGGCCGTTGGCTCCTTCAAGCAGAAGTATTCTCGCAAGGTGGCGCACGGCGTGTACGCCGAGTACCTGGAGAAGCTTCAGGATCGTGCTGGCATGTGAGATGAGATGTGGAATGGATTGAACTATGTACACTTGAGTATGCTTCATGACGGTTGAACTATGTACTTATGGTTGAACTATGCTTATGTACATGTACGCTTATTATCTATGTCTGAGTATGTTAAATATTTGGTCAAAATTTGGTAAAAAATTACAAAGGGGGACCAATAAACCAGGACGGAGGTAGTACGTCAATCACACACGGTTCCCAAAATTGGAACCGTCTGCAATGACTTTCATTTTGCCTGTTGCGTCAATCACACACGGTTCGCTCTAGCAAACCGTCGCCCCCAAAATTCTTTGTGGGATAAAAAACCCTCATGACCCAATTCAAAAAAGAAAAAAGAAAATCCTCACCATCCCCACGTCACAAAAATCCTCACCCCGCCCGCCACCCCCTCCGGTACGGTCCCCATTCACACCTGCACAAGCTCCTCCGCGTCTATGCCATGGCACCGCCTATCGCGGCGGTAAACACTTAGCTCGACGCCTGCCGCCGCCACCAGGTTGCCGGCAAAGCCCACCGCATTTCGCCACTTCCGCTTGCTGCCGCCTATCGCCATCGACTTTCTCGACGCTGCTCGTGGTCGACCCAGCTCCGCTCGGTTGGGGAATCTGCCGTACTGAGGGTTCTTTCTCATGGACGACAAGGTAACTAATTTAATGAGATATTATCTCATCTCTTATCCCAGTTCATCTGCCTCCTTTAATAACCCGGCGGAAATCGCCGTGAATTCATTTTTATTCGAGCTGATTTGAGGGTTTTCTTTCATCCATAGAATGTATAGTGCACCGACACTTCAGGACTTTGCGACCTCTGCCAGAGATTCCATCTCACCGTACTATATAACTTGAGGACGCGCGTGGTATGTTCAATCTCACCCCAAATCGGTTGGCATGGCCTACTTTCCTGAAAATATTCTAAATATTGCTACATTTGGATAAAAGGTGCCACATGCACCATATACGTCAAAGGGGATTTTCCCCTCTTCTTTCTATATAGGCAAATTAATGATGTATTGTTCTTTAGATTACTCTCATATTGCCATGACATCATGTTTACCCTATCTATTTAATTATATATTTTTGTCCTTCGATTTCAACTGATGTACAGTTCTTTCAATTTGGGCCCATATTTGCATGTTACCATATTTTCTTTAACAATCCTACCATTTTCTGCAACACATACCTTGCTATGCAACAGATCATGTAGTGCACAATTTTTCCCTTTACATAGATCAAGGCTCCACGGATGTCATACTGCACACAAACCATGGATTTACAATCGCTACTGTAAGACTTGATGAACGTGGTGAGTCCTATTTTGGCACTGGCTTTTGGAAAGAAATTGCAAAGTTTTATGTACTGAAAGTTGGCACTAAAATTGCACTGCACATAAAAGGGCCTGGTCATGAGATATATGCTAACTTCCCCGACAAAATCATCCGTCCAGACATTGTTCGAAGTAAGTTTTCTTTTCAACTCTGCATGTTGACTTACCCAGCAATGTCAAATGAATTGTGTAGTATTTAAGCAACCAATTGTTATTCCCTTTTCTTACTATATTCCTACCTAATAACTTCTAGTTACCAATACACTTTTCTATTGCCCGCTTTTAACTAAATATTCCTGTACTCCCATTTCTATCGAAAGCGCCACGACAGAGACTCCGGAGGTGGAGAACAGGGCTGCCAACAAGGGAGGCGGGCGAGCTAGACCCGCAAGCGACTCCAGCAGGCCTAGACTTCATCAGCAGCCTCCCCGATGATATGTTGAGAGTCATCATCTCCCTCCTCCCAATCAAATATGGGGCGCGGACAACCATCCTTTCCCGACGGTGGCGCCCCCTATGGAACTCCAACCCTCTCGACCTCATCGACACCCACGAGCTCTGCCATGGCTATCGCAAAAGCTTGGATGCATTCTCCCAGATCCTCGGCAGTCACCTTGGCCCAACCAAAGGCCTTAGAATGGGCAAGTTCCGTTCCAACACCAAGGACCTAGCCAAGCTTGACGACTAGTTCCGATATGTCGGCATTCTGGGAACGGGGGTCCCCAGACTTGCCTGCCTGCGGCCTGCAGCGTGGCTCAAAGGGGGGCCCAACACGGCCCATCTTCATCAACACGAGCTCAAGACCCTCGCGAGGGGCCAGATTGCTGAGGCGGATGATAGGAGCTTCCTCGAGCACGGCCTCGTCAGCCGGGCTCGCGAGGATGCGGAGAGATCAAGGCGGGTACCTCACGAGGTGCCCATGACGCAAGCCATGATGACCAAGGGCGCCAAAGGGCGCCACCGCAGTTGTCCTCCTTTCCTCTTTGGTGCAAAGGGAGCAAGCGCAGGCGAGAGCATCAAGCAAAGGCGTCCGTTTCGGTGCAACAAGACCAAGACCAGTCCAACAGCAGGAAGGAAGTCATTGTGGAGCCCAAGCCAAGGCCACCACCGTGAGCCTTTGACAAAGCGAGGACCAACTTTAGTCAGGATAAGTGTACTAGATGTTCCCCTTCAAATGGCCAATTGTTGGCGCCTTCCCGCTCAATATTTGGGAAGAGGCCTGTGGCCTATACCTATATAAGTAGAGCTAGCCACCATAGTAGAGACATCTCGATCAAGAGTTGGATGCACCTTGGACAGAGAAAGAGAGAGAGAGAGAGAGAGAGAGAGAGAGAGAAGGCGACTGAACTCCCCCTAGCAGTTCATCGCACCGGCCAAGAACAAACCCTCGCGAGGCTGTTCTCCCTTGTATTGTTCATCACCATCAGCCCAAGAGGCAATCCACCACACCACAAACTAGAGTTGGGTATTACACCCCAATGGTGGCCCGAACTAGTATAAACCCTGTGTCTCTTGTGTTGTTCCTTTCGTAGCTTAGATCTTAGCGAGGCGGTGGGGTGCAGGTAGGTAGAGGGTGAGATTCCGCCACAAGACCCCTGTTGTTCGAACCTCAAGGGTCTGCCGGAACCCAAAATCCGACATTTGGCGCCAGTAGGGTGCGCCGGAATTGCCTTCCGCCGCTTGTTCTCCATTGACCCCAGATCCATATGACGCTTCGTCGGGCCGCTGAAGCGCCAAGCCGCTTCGCTGCCGCCCAGACGGCTCCCATCGGCGGGCGCCTCGCTGCGTTGCCGTCGCTGCCACAATGCCGCCACTGCCCGGGCGGGAACGAGCAGCAAGCATCGCCCCAAAGATCCTCCCGTGAGGCAAGACGGCCGCACTGCTACCCCCTCGCCGCCCGGCTGGTTCTTCGTCTCGCGCATTCCGCGCCATGGAGGCTCGAGCTGCGCCATCGCGTAAACGAGCTCCTGCGCTACTGGCCCTGCCGACGACGTCTATGAAGAGTGGCTCGACTGCCGCCGAGCCTCGTCGCACCGCAGGGCTCCCAGCGCCCGTCTGTCTCTGCACCGCACCCTGCCCCTGCGTGGGCGACGGTTCGGGGCGCCCGGCCGCCTCCCCTCAAGAAGGCGCCTGGCCCCAAGGCTGCGTGGTCCTCGGCAGAACCCGCTCCGTCCGGGCGCAGCGACAAGAGCAGAGCTCCTGGGAGGTCCCTCGCCCGCAAGAAGCTGCCCGAGTGCTCCCGCTCCAGCTCGCCGCGACCACGCCTGCTCCAAGACGCGTCAAGACCCTGCGCTGCTCCCAGCTGCAGTGCATGGGGACCCGCAAGACCAAGCTCTTCGTCACCCAAGGCCTCCCGTGGCCACAGCAGGCTGACGTGCCTTCACCCCCGAGTTGCGCAGCGTCGCGTGGCCCGGCAAGTTCAAGCCGGACCTGCCTCCTCGCTACGATGGTACGGCCGACCCCGCAGAATTCCTCCAGCTCTGCGAGCTGGGCATCGAAGCCGCCAACGCAGACGAGAAGGTCATGGCAAACTGGTTTCCCATGGCTCTCAAGGACGGGGCCTGCACCTGGCTCCTGAACCTGGCCCCAGGCACGATCTCCTCCTGGGACGAGATGCGTACCCGCTTCATCGCCAACTTCCAAGGTACTCGTGACCGGCCACCCGCCGTGAGCGACATGCGCCGCATCAAGCAGCAACCATGAGAGACCACAGAAGTACATCCCGCGCTTCAACAACGCACGCCTCAAGATTCCCAAGGTGAACGAGGAGGCCATCATCTCCGCCTTCTCCGACGGTGTGCGCGACGTCAAAATGAAGGAGGAGATGGCGATGCATGAAGATCTGTGCACTTCCTTGGAGTTGTTCAACTTGGCGACTGGCGCGCCAGGCCGAGGAAGGGCGTCTCTCCCTCCTCGAGCTGCCTGCCGCAGACCCAGAAGAGAAGAAATCCAAGGCCAAGGACGTGAAGCACAAGGGGGCTGCCGTGCTCGCGGCAGAACCGGACACCAAGCGGGGCAGAGATCAGCCCGAGTCCTCCAAGGGCAGCCGGTACTGCGTGTACCACAACCTCCACACGCACAACACCAGCGAATGTCAAGAGCTCCGAGCCGTGCGAGAAGGGAGGATCGGCCGACGTCCCGGATCATGGGCGCATCGGGCTACGGCCGAGGAGGAGGAAGGAACGCGGGACACTGGAAGACCGCTGCCCACGCCAAGGGTGGCGCGACCAACCTCGCGCGAGATCGCTGGCAAGACCCGCCATGAGGGAGGCCGGAGGGATCCGCCTCGCGAGGACCGCCCGCAAGGCAACGCAGGACTCCTTCCTCTGTCACCGCAGCCAAGGAGAAACGAAGACCATCATCAGGACGAGGGGGCTGGGGGCTTCCAGGAGCCTTGCGCGATCGCCTGCATCCTTGGCGGAGCTCAAGCCCCAGCCTCTCAACGCATCTTCAAGCAATTCGCCTGCGAAGTGAATGCATTCCTCCCCAAGCTTGAAGCCACACGCCCCCTCAGGTGGTCGGCGTGCACCATCACGTTCACCTCAACGGATCAGCTCAAGTGCGCGGCCACAGCCGGCGTCCTCCCGATGCTCTGTTCCCCAATCATCAGCAACGTGCTAGTCACCAAGACCCTCATTGATGGCGGGGCAGGGCTCAACATCATGTCCGTGGAAACGTTCAACAATCTCCAAGTGCCTTACAACCAGCTTCAGCCAACCAAGCCTTTCTCTGGGGTCACCGACGGCTCCACAGTCCCGATCGGGCAGGTTCGCCTCCCTGTCACCTTGGTAAGACGCGACAACTACCGCACGGAGCTCATCGACTTCGACGTCGCCCACATTCGCCTGCCATACAATGCCACCCTCGGGTACCCAGCGCTGGCCAAGTTCATGGCCGTAACCCACCATGGCTACAACGTCCTCAAGAGGCCAGGCGTTCCGCAGCCCTGCCGGAGATGGAGATGGTCCACGAGGAGCCACCGGCGCCTCCGGATCATCCCGAGGCCCCTGAGCCTGGGGGCTCGTGAGGATCGGCTCCCGCAGCCCACCGAGTCTGCTGCACCAACACCCTTTCGTCTTCAACGCTACCAGGTGACATCTTTCAAGTTTCATTTCCAGCTGGGAGCGCCCCCCGGGGCTGCATTATTCCCAGGCTGCGTGGGTCCGTCCCTCGCGCGTATCCCTTTACTTCATGTTCCTAGCTTACCTTGTTGGGGGCGCCCCTCGGGCTGCATCATCCCCAAATCGCTCGGGCCAGACCCGGCGGCATGTATCCCTCTTGCGTTTATTTTGGGTCATGCATTCGACCTATCATGCTTGTTATTTGATGCCAATCCATGGCACCTTCTCTTCGTTCATGTCGACCGCTTGCACGTTAAAGGGGGGTGTCGGTGTCAAAACCGGCGGATCTCGGGGAGGGGGTCCCGAACTGTGCGTCTAGGCGGATGGTAACAGAAGACAAGGGACATGATGTTTTTACCCAGGTTCGGGCCCTCTCAATGGAGGTAATACCCTACTCCTGCTTGATTAATATTGATGATATGGGTAGTACAAGAGTAGATCTACCATGAGATCAAGGAGGCTAAACCCTAGAAGCTAGCCTATGGTATGATTGTTGTTCATTATACGGACTAAAACCCTCCGGTTTATATAGACACCGGATAGGTTAGGGTTACAGTAGTCGGTTACAATGGTAGGAGATCTACATATCCGTATCGCCAAGCTTGCCTTCCACGCCAAGGAAAGTCCCATCCGGACACGGGACGAAGTCTTCAATCTTGTATCTTCATAGTCTTGGAGTCCGGCCGGACGATAGTCCGCTTATCCGGACACCCCTAGTCCGGGACTCCTCAAGAGCTCCCTCGAACCAGGCTTCAATGACGCATTTAGTCTGGGCGCGATATTGTCTTCGCATTGCAAGGCAGGTTCCTCCTCCGAATACTTCATAGAAGGTTTTGAACACAAGGATAGTGTCCGCTCTGCAAAATAAGTTCCACATAACACCGTAGAGAGAATAATTTTTGCACAGATCTGTCGACGTATTCCGCGGCGTGACATCACACCACGGTCAGGCCTTTATATGAATCGTTTTTTATTGTTCCACCTCAGCGTGTTTAGCGAGGCGGTTTCCTTGGCACGTCTTATCAAAGCATAGATCATGCCCCCTTATTCCGGGATTCTCATCAATACGGACGTGGGTAACCCATCCGCGCCATTGATTACGGCACTTGGGAAATAAACGAGTTTTACCAGGCTGGTGGGGGACGCATAGCTCCGTCCGTCCATATAAGGGGATAAGGATCCACCTTTTCACCTATGCCTTCTTCCTCCTTTGCTTATCCATTTCACAAGACTCGAGCTCCAGCGCTAAGTCCGCACATCCCACCTCGACCTTCTCCAACCATGTCGAGGCGGGAGGCAGGTGGATGGCCTCCTCCGCCACGGAGGGGCACATCACAAGACTGCGGGAAGCCGGATACTTGTCCGCAACATCGCGCACAGGCTTCCCGACGAGGGGCAGCTCATTCCGACCCCCGGGCCCCATGAGAGGGTGGTGTTTCTCCCCCACTTCCTCCGTGGACTAGGTTTTCCTCTTCACCCATTTGTCCGGGGGCTCATGTTCTACTATGGCCTGGACTTCCATGACCTGGCCCCGAATTTCATCCTCAACATCTCGGCGTTTATCGTCAGGTGCGAGGCTTTCCTCCGCATCCAGCCCCACTTCGCTTATGGCTGAAGATCTTCAACGTCCGGCCGAAGGTAGTGGGCGGCCGCTGCCGGAGTTCGGAGGCGCCATGGTTGGCAAGATGGCCAAAGTCCCATGACTCAAGGCGCCTTCTCAAGACAATAAAGGTGGCAATCGGGTGGTTCTACATCACCGAGCCCCGCAACACCAAACGGTTGGCGGCCCCGAATTCAGATCTGGCTTCCCACACGGCTCTCGCCATGGAAAGAGACGGGCTCGACGGGGGAATTCGACGAGACATCCGGACTTCAAACATGCGTCCGAAACCTGGTGGCCAAGAATCTTAGGCTTGTCGACGTAATCCAGGTGATGCTCATCCGCCGGATTCTCCCATGCCAACAACGAGCCTTCAATTTGTGGGAGTTCGATCCGGCACAGCACCAAACATTGAGCCGGCTCTTCGACACTATGTACGAAGATGCCTGGAAGGCGCTGTTCAAGGGCGCCGAAGCCCCAGCATCCGCTACCAAAGATCGCGGATACAGCTCGCAGCGTCAAGCCGGCGAGGTAAGTTATTCTACCCTTTACGGGACTCTATTATCATAGATTGACTCTACGTGGGATCTAAAACTCCCTAATCTTTGTGACAGACTGGTTGAAGACGCCCGGACAGATTAACTGTCGGCTCCTTTGCCGGAAGATCCGGAGGACGCCCAATTGACGGAAGCTTGCTGCTCCGCGCCGTGACGTGTTGCCGGAGAAGAAGGCTAAGAAGGAGGCCACGGGAACTCAAAGGAGCTCCCCGACGCCAGTGTTGTCGATTCAAGCGGAATCTTCTCCTGAAGACGAGGAGGAGGAAGAAGAAGCTCCTCCCCCAGCGGGGGAGGAGAAGAAAAGGAAGGCCGCCCTGACTCAGGAGGCCAGAGGGTCCAAGAAGGGAAGAACCCTTCCTCCGGACTTCTCCACCAACGTCGACGACGACGAGGAGGATTGGCATACGAGGGCCAAGCCCCTGGCGAGATCGTAAGTGTCCGGATACCCATGGCTTTTTATCATTGCAGTAGTGTTCTCTAATGTCGAACAACCGTGCAGCCCGCCTAAGGGCGAAGTTCGGCCGATTCATCGAGCGGGTCCTCGGGCTCATCGGAAATGGAGAGTACTTCGCTTCGACCGCCTCCTCGCCACACCGCGGATGACGCCATGGTGGGGCCCCAAGGGGCTTGGTCAAGAGGAGGTAGCGCCGAGGCGCCACAAGGCAACCTCCGGACTCAGCGCTGCTGGGGCAAGACCCCAGGGCTCTAAGCCGACCCTCGTCCGGACTCCATGCCGGAACCATCGCCGGTTCAAGTCCGGACAGCGGATCCTTCGCAAGAAGAAGGTAAGACGCCGTGTCCTCCGTCCCAACCAGAGGCACCGGATAGCTTATCGGAGGCGCTTAAAGGCGCTTCCATCGAGGAGGAGCACCGCATCGTTATGAGTGCGGTGATCCGACAATTCAGTCCGCCAAGAGCGGATCGACAAGCATGTACCAGCCTTCTAACAGGCTTTGAGGTAAGTTTGAAACATGTAAAAATATTACCGCATAGACAAGAGTCTCGATGCTTAGTTCGGTGTTCGGAAAGAAAAGTCGGACTAAGGATCTAAAAGATATACGCAGGAGTCTAACATAACTATGTCAATATGGGAATGGAGGTTGCGCCGCTGACCTCTCGCCGCGACCGATCATGGAGGTCAATGTATTAAAGCGTAACCTCGAGCGGTCCGAGAACGAGCTCGGACAAGCCAAGAAGCAGCTCGAGGACAAGGAAGGTAAGTAATACCTTATTAAAGAAATACCTTATAGAAAAGGTTTTGGTTGCAAAAAATAACAGGAATAACTTGGGTACTGCAGGGGCCATGAACGAGGTGGCGACCTCAAGGAAGCGTGTCCGTGGGTCGAAACAAAGCGGCTGCGAACGACGAGCGAGAGAAGGGGGAGGCGCAGCTGGCGGAGGTGCGGCAAGAGCTCCAGATTCTCATGAAAAAACATGAGGGTTTGGAGCGTGACTCGAAGACCCGAGAGTCCGAGCTTGCCTCGGCTCTTGAGAATGCCAAATCTGCTAAGGCCGAGGCGCAAAAAGCCCACCAAGAAATTGAAGCACTAAAGAAGATAGCGGCGGGTAAGGCATTCTTTATGCAAATCAAGAATGTAAAAGTCAATTACCTGTTACTTACCCGGATTCGGAGCTCTCCAGGAGCATTCGCAGATTTGCCCCATAGTGCCCTGATCTTGCCGCATTCTACCGCTACCAGAGGGGAGCTCGACAGAAAAGGTGTTCGGTCTCGTGATGTCGAGGCCGACCACCTGTTTCTGAGCGACCAGCTGAAGCAGTTGGTCGAGCTCCATAAGGTCGCCGAACAGGCCATGAAGGGCCTTATAGCGCGGCTGTGGCCATTGGAGGCCATGCCCGGGAGCTACTTCGGCTTGGTGCAGCGGCTGGTGGATGCCTGTCTGCGGCTTGAAGTCATCAAGCGCTCCGTCTGCATTGAAGGTGTCCGTCGGGCCCTTGCCCGTGCTAAAGTGCACTGGGGCAAGCTGGATGCGGAGAGGCTTGTGACAGACGGGCCACCGAAGGGCCATGAGCATCGCACGCCCGAAATGTACTATGAGGGCCTCCTGAAGGGTGCCCGCCGAATAGCGGATGAGTGCTCCAAAGATGTAATTTTTGAATAAACTCGCATTTGTTATCCTGTATGCTGAAAATTTGTTCATATGCGCTAAGCAACGCTTATTAATTTAAAATATTACCTTTTGTGCGGTCGTTTATCAAATTTGAGAGATGGCAAGTCGTTGGCTTCAGCCCCTATGCCACGAGTGCTGGGGTGTTCGGGATAAACTTGAGCACTCTTGTTCCCATTCTCGGGTCCATCTAGGGAGGCGCTCAACACAATGAACAAGGCAACTGGACTTTTTATGCTTGAACACTCTCACTTAGCCATAGAATTCTATAATTTTAAATTTCGGCGAAGCCCCTAGTATTCGGAAGACCGAGTTCGGGGCGCTATCCACGCCTTGGCCGGACAATTCCGATTCCTCGCTCTAAGCGGCATAAGTCTTTAGGGACTCGAAAAAACCTCTCGAACAGCGACCGGCTCTCGCCTTATCATGACGGTCAGTTTTAGCTTTATCCATCGAGGTGCTCGACCCGGCATAACTGGGGCACAATCGTGATGGTTCTCCGTGCTACCTTAGCCGATATAGCGGAACGTAAGGTACCAAAACACGGAGCCGGGCAAACCCAACTATTGACCCAAGACATGATTCGGAGCCAATTCATATAATGCTATAAGTTCGGGGTGCCGCACTTGTGAAAGTGTTCGGACTTATCACACCATAATTTTGGAATACTTAAGCCCCTAGTGTACAGGTCGTACCAAAGTGTACGGTTGCAACATGTCGTGAAATGAACATATGTATATATAAAGGACGTAGAGCAATAGTAAGCAAGAGCTATGTATTGTTTATTCAAAAAGGTACTGCAATGGGAGCAGAACGATACAAATAGTGCGATAAGCAAGGGATGGGACTATCTAACATGTCCCCTCCGAGGGTAAGCTGCGGGATGGTATGTAAAACAGGTATAATGCTCGTAATAGAGACCACTGAACACTGACGTGGCTTTCCGCTTCCCTGGCTGTTGCATCGTGAGTTCGGCGATTCAAGTGCCGGACAGGACTTCTCAAAGACGGAGTCCTGAAAGTAAAAAAAGGAAGAAAAAAGGAAAAAGAAAAAAAAAGAAATGACACAAACGGGAGCCCCTGGTGCGGTCGAGCCGCATTCTTGGCGTGCCGTTGTCTTGCCCCTCCCCATATGCCCATGGTATCTCCAGAGTGTAATTATGTACGCGTAATACTAGCTTCGCAATTTCGCGAGGGCTGGGGTTGGGGCCGGATTACTAATCGTGCTTGAATCGTGCCAGGTGGTCTTGTTGCAGGTTACTCGGTAGCGCTTGGCGGTGTCCGGACGCTTAGTGGCCGGACTCGAGAATTGCCGTGAGAGGCTGCTTTGCACCTCCGCGCGAAGACGCCCGTATGCTCCTCCGCTCGAGAGAGCGCTCTGTGTTTCCATTGACCGTGATTACTCCTCAAGGGCCTGGCATCTTGAGCTTGAGGTATCGTGGTGCAGCACCGCATTGAACTTTGCAAATGTGGTTCGTCTGAAAGCGGTGCATGATAGCCGCCGGAATGGAACAATGTCGAAGATTAACTCTTCGCTCGGAAGTTATCCGGAGATCCGAAGACCACTTCGAGTGTGTTGAGCCTGTACAATTGGCCTCTACACCCGGTATGACGCCTTTAAAGGTCGTCTTTGTAGGTTTAATCCTTGAGGGGTCTATGCCCATTTTGCGCATTGTATCCTGATAAAACAGGTTCAGGCTACTACCGCCGTCCATCAGGACTCTGGTGAGGTGAAATCCGTCGATAATTGGGTCAAGAACTAATGCGGCGAAGCCGCCGTGACGGATGCTAGTGGGGTGGTCCCTTCGATCGAAGGTGATCGGGCAGGAAGACCATGGGTTGAACTTCGGGGCGACTGGCTCCATCGCATATACGTCCCTTAGTGCATGCTTCCGCTCCCTTTTGGGTATGTGGGTTGCTATATCATGTTCACCGTCCGCACTTGTGTAGGAAAACCCTTCTGTCCTCTATTGTTCGGCGGTCGGGGCTCTTCATCGTCATCGCTATGCAGCTCCTTGTCATTGAGTTCGGCACTTAACTTGCCTGCCTGCTTGAACACCCAACAATCCCTGTTGGTGTGATTGGCTGGTTTTTTCGGGGGTGCCATGTATCTGGCACAAGCGATCAAGTATTCGGTCCAAGTTGGACGGGCCCTGGGTATTTCTTTTGAATGGCTTCTTCCGCTGACTGGGTTTAGAGCCTCTGAATCCGGCATTGACGGTCAGATCTTGATATTATCGCCGTTAATGCGGCGCTTGTTCTTGTTGCGATGCGACCTGCCATTGATGTCCTTGGTATCCGGGATATCAGGATGTTTGGCCAAGTTGTTGCTTCAAGCTAGCCAGCTGTCCTCTCCCGCACAAAAGCGAGTCATGAGGGTTGTGAGGGCTGCCATAGATTTTGGCTTTTCCTGTCCTAGGTGTCGGGCAAGCCACTCGTCACGGATGTTATGTTTGAAGGCTGCAAGGGCCTCTGCATCCAGACAGTCAACGATTTGATTTTTATTTGTTAGGAACCGAGTCCAGAATTGTCTGGCCGATTCTTCTGGCTGCTGAATTATGTGGCTAAGGTGATCGGCCCGGTGGTCGCACATATGTGCCTGGAAGTTATCAAGGAATGCGGCTTCGTGTCCTCCCAACAACCAATTGATTCTACCGGCAAGCTATTGAGCCAATGTCGAGCTGGTCCTTTAAGCTTGAGTGGGAGGTATTTGATGGCATGTAGATCATCACCGCGGGCCATGTGGATATGGAGGAGATAATCCTCGATCCAGATCGCAGGATCTGTGGTGCCATCGTATGATTCGATGTTTACGGGTTTAAAGCCCTCGGGGATTTGATGATCCATTACTTCATCTGTGAAGCATAGCGGGTGTGTGGGCGCCTCAGATTGGGCTATATCACGACGTAGCTCATATGAGCTTTGTTCATCGTGGTTCGCCCGGCCGGTTTTGTTGTATCCGGCGCGACGGTAATCATCCCGTGTCGTTAGCGCCACGCGATCCGTAGAGATCGATCTTGTATGTTTTGCCTTATCCTCCAATATATCTCGCAAGTCTGGTGCGTTTTCCCGTGCCTTGCTACTTTTTTAGCGGCGTCGGGGTGTGGCTTGAGCGGAGGGCCAAGAGGCTTCTCTGTTGCAGCCACGGGGTGGCCGGTCTGCCATGTCATGCGCTGGTGACTTGGGTGCTTCCTCCTCTAGTCGAGGCAACGGCCTGCGTTTGGGGTAGCTTTTGGAGGGGAGTTCGAGTTCATACTCTTCGGCTGCAAGGACTTCGGTCCATCTGTCAGCTAGCAGATCCTGGTCAGCTCTAAGCTATTGCTGCTTTTTCTTGAGGCTGCTTGCCGTGGCCATAAGCCTGCGTTTGAAACGCTCCTGTTCGGCGAGATCCTCAGGCACGACAAATTCGTCGTCGTCGAGGCTTGCCTCATCTTCGGAGGGAGGCGCATAATTATCGAACTCAACCTCTCTTTCTCACAGACCGTCAGGCGGGCTTGCTTCTCCCTCCTCTGTCTGAGTCCTCTGGAGGGGTTCTCTTCGACCGTCCGGTGTTATTATCTCCCGTGGTCGGAATCACCGCTTTTATTGTGGCGGGATTTAGAGCGGCGCCGCTTAATGTCGGCGCTTCGCTGTTTCTTGAGGGGTCATCCTCCGTTGTTCCATCGTCGTTCCCATCTTTTGGGATGTCCACCATATATATGTCATATGACGAGGTGGCCTTCCAGTGCCCTGTAGGCGCTGGGTCTTGGTCGTCTCCGGCATCGTCGTCCATACCGTCGATGTCTTCGGAGTCGTAGTCTAGCATCTCGGTTAGATCATCGACAGTGGCTACAAAGTGGGTGGTAGGTGGGCATTGAATTTCTTCGTCGTCCGCATCCCAACCTTCCTGTCCATAGTCCGGCCAAGGCTCCCCGGATAAAGAGAGAGACTTTAGTTAATTCAGGATGTCGCCAAAGGGCGAGTGCTGAAAGATGTTCGCGGCAGTGAACTCCATGACCGGCGCCCAATCGGATTCGATTGGCAGGGGCGTGGAGGGTTCGTAGTCCGGAGAGGAGTCCGGCACCCTGGAGTCGAGGTCTTCGCAAAGGACAAGGATGGAGTTCGGCTCAACCGCCATAGAGATTGTAGCCCTCGAGGCGGTGTCCAACCACTCGTCCTCGATCGGGGAATCCGGCTCCGGATTAAGGGTCGGAGCAGAATCTGTGGTGTGGCACCGCTCGGGCCGCAGATCTAGATCATGCCCATCGAGACAGTGCGGCGCGCTTGGCTACGGCTCGAATCCGTCGAAGATCAAGTCTCAAGCAGAACAGGAGCCGCAACAGAGTCACTTGTCGGCGGTGGAGCTGCGCGGAGCGGGTTCGCCTGGTGGAGCCGCAGGGTTGGCAGCGCCCCGCTTCAGCTTGGTGCTGAAGGCCCGGAACTTCCCCAGCAGAGCCTCCGCACGACCCTTCACGGCCTCAGCAGCGGCAGCGGCAAGCTCGTCATTCGGCTGGCTCCAAAGCTGTCGAGGTCGACGCGTTGGGATCGCGAAGGTAGACGTGGGTGAGGACCCGGCGTCGGCCGCAGAAGACAAGACACGCGCCTCGGCCTCAGCCATAAGGCCAAGGCCAAGGGCGGCATCTTCAAGAGCGCGAACCAGGAAGGGAAGCAGCTTGGCGGGGTCGTCCTCTGCGCCGGCCAGCGGGCTCTCCAGGCTGTTATCATAAAGCTCGCTCAGCAAGGTGCGAGCCTTCACCTCCATATCTGTGAAGGCCACGCGATCCTCGGCAAGGACCCGTGCCTTGCCGTCCAGCTCGACCTTCCTCGTCTCCAACTCTTGCTCCAAAGACGCCTAGGCGTTCACGGCGCTTCTTGAGCTTGGCGTCCCGATCCTTGACGGCCACCTCGCGAGCTTTCATGCCTTCCTCCTGCTCTTGGCGGCGGGCCTCCTTGGCGAGCTGGTCCCGAGCCTGCCGGCTCGCTCTCCAGCGCCTTTGCAGCGACCTCGGACCTCGGCTACCTCCCAAAGGCGGCGTCGCGAGCAGCTTTCGCCCCAAGGGCGGCTTGCTTCTCCTCGTCGCAGTTGCCGAGGCCTGGACCAGCGCCGCCCGGATTGAAGCGTCCGAGCGAATCCAGCGGCCAGACTCCAGACGCCCAGCCACTGCACGAGGGTCGGCGCCCAAAAGATCCTGCCGCAGCCGGTCCAGTTCGGCAGCAGCACGATCCAGAATGGTAGGAGGAGTCGGAGAGACAGCAGTTGGTGGAGTAGGAGGAGAGGACGGCAGTGTGACCACGGTATCCTGAGGCGGGACCTGCTGTGCCCCAACAGCTGTGGCGGCGGCATCAGGCAGGGACACCTCAGGAGTCGCTTGGGCCATGGGGGCTGAGCCCGCCCCAGCCAGCTCCACCAGGCCTCGCGAGGATGACCGGGCAGGAGAGGCTCATGCATCACGGTCACCTTCTTTCAGGGGCGGATGCGCTGCCCCAGACGAAACCTCAGGAGATCCCTTCAACTTCTTTGCCGCGGGCGCTAGCCTAACCAAGAGATACAGACGTCAAGCCTCAGCGACAAAACAAGAAATAAGATAGGAACCGAACACTTACTGGTCGTCGCTCGCGAGCTCGAGCAACCTCCGGCCATACTTGAAGCCCGAGAGCCGGTTACAAGGATCAGCCTCAAGGAGCTCGGGAGCAGGAGGCGCCTGCGGATCGCCTCGATGTCGGGCAGACCAGCTGGGCCAGCCAGTCCTGTCCTTCTTCGGGATCGGGGCAAGCTTCCGCCGCCCGCTCGTCATCATCCTCGTCGTCGCTGCTGCCGGGTGAGAGGTGGAGAATGCGGGACTTGCGCCGAGGAGGGAGCCCTCGACTCTCCGTCGGTCGCCTCGGAGTCGAGCCCTCCTTCCCGCTCCCCTTCTCCCTTCTCCTCGCTGGAGTCGCCGGAGGACACATCCACCGGTTCCTCGGGAGCCTCCGCGGGCACGGGCCCGTCCCCGTTGAAGACGGGCATGGACTGCACTACCTGCTCCCAGTCGTCGCGGAGGAACAGGGGCGTAGGAGCGCCCTCCAACCTCGCCACGTCGCCCCCGACCAAAGATTGGAGAACCGCAGCCAGGTCTTCGACGGCCAAGACCGCAGGGCTCGGGTGGGGCCTCCACATCGGAAGTGGGTACTGACGAAGTGGAGCCAGCTGGTGCTCCAGGAATTCCCTCAGCAGTGACGCGCCGGTCAGCTCCGCCGCCGCCATGCTGGCCGGCCTCAGATCCATGTCCATGCTCTCCAACACCAGCCTCGTGCGGGGATCCACGAGCTCCACTCGGGACCGATCGCCGAGTGTATGGGTGCTCCGTGGCAAGATTAGCCGAGGGTGCATGCGCCCAACATCTACCAAGACCCACTTGCTCCTCAAGCCCTCAATCCTCTTCCCGGGTTCGAAATGGCGATGGAGCTACATCAGACGGCTTAAGCTCGTGACACACAGAGAAGGAACCACGAGAGGTCCGGAGGGAGAAATAGTGAAGCAGCAGGGCCACTGAGGGCTGCACCCCGACGCGAGCCTCACAATAGTAGGCAAAGATCGCTAGGAGGAGAACAGAGTTGGGGTGGAGATGCAGAGCTTGTAGCTTGTAATGGCGGAGGACGGAGAAGAAGAACTCGGAAAAGAGAGGCATCAGGCCAGCAACAATGGCGCTTACAAAGAGCGGATAGAAGGTGCTCCCTTGGCCCTCAGGGAGGGCGGAGCCGGCTGAGGGAGTCCTGGACTAGGGGGTGTCCGGATAGCCGAACTATTATCGTTGGCCAGACTCCTAGACTATGAAGATACAAGATTGACGACTTTGTCCCGTGTCCGGATGGGACTTTCCTTGGCGTGGAAGGCAAGCTTGGCGATACGGATATGTAGATCTCCTACCATTGTAACCGACTCTGTGTAACCCTAACCCTATCCGGTGTCTATATAAACCGAAGGGTTTTAGTCCGTGGGGCTAACAACAATGATACCATAGGCTAGCTTCTAGGGTTTAGCCTCTCTGATCTCGTGGTAGATCTACTCTTGTACTATCCATATCATCAATATTAATCAAGCAGGAGTAGGGTATTACCTCCATCAAGAAGGCCCGAACCTGGGTAAAAACATCGTGTCCCTTGTCTCCTGTTACCATCCGCCTAGACGCACAGTTCGGGACCCCCTACCCGAGATCCGCCGGTTTTGACACCGACTTTGGTGCTTTCATTGAGAGTTCCTCTGTGTCGTCACCTATAGGCCCGATGGCTCCTTCAATCATCAGCAACGACTCAGTCCGTGGTAAGACTTTTCTCCCGGACAGATCTTCGTATTCGGGCGGCTTTGCATCGCGGGCCAATTCGCCAGGGCCATCCGGAGCAGATCGAAAGCTACGCCTCGCCATCGTGTCACATTTGGAAAGCTTGAACTATACGGCCGATGTCCGCGGAGACTTGATCTTCGACGGATTCGAGCCACGCCAAGCGTGCCGTGACCGTCTCGATGGGTACGATCTAGCTTTCTGCTGCCGAAACAAGGATGCCCTCGAGGTCGCAGACGGTTCGGCCCGCTTAATCCGAGCCGGTTTCGGGCCGATCGAGGGCGGTTGGTTGGACACCGCCGGGGCTGAAATCTCTACGGCGATTGAGTCAACACCATCCCTCGTCCTTTGCAAAGCTCGTGACTCTGTGTGCCGGACTCCTTTCCGGACTCCGAACCTCCAGCGCCCTGCCGGTCGAATCCGGTGGGCGCCGTTATGGAGTTCACCGCATGGCGGACATCTTTTCAAAGACTCGCCCTTTGGCGATATCCTGAACTCATTAAAGTCTCTCTCTTTATCGGGGAGCCCGGCGAACTACGGTCAGGAAGGTTGGGATTCGTACGAAGAAGAAATTCAACGCCCACCCACCACCCACTTTGTAGCCTCTGTCGATGACTTAACCGACTTGCTCGACTTCGACTCCGAGGACTTCGACGATATGGACGACGACGCCGCAGACGACTAAGAACCAAATACCATGTGGCAATCGGATGGCCACCTCAACTTATGATATATATATGGTGGACACACCTAAGGGAAGCGATAACGAGGAATGACGAGACGCTGCGAAAGAAAATTCCCTCAGAAGCGATCAAGCGGCGTAAGCGCCGCTCAAAACCCCACCTCGACAAAGTTAGCGCCCACACAGACCCAGCCATAGAGCAGGGTGAGCCGGCCGATGGCGAACATGCCATTGAGCAACCATCCGAATAGGCCAACTTGGACAAACAACCCATCCCCGGCAAGGACAACAGTCCGGACGATCTCACACCGGACACGTCATTGGATCAGAAGAACCTCCACAAAGAGCTCCTCGCTACTACACGTAGCTTGAAAAAGCAGAAACAGAGGCTCAGAACAGCGGAAGACGACTCAATGAGATGGAGTAAATTACTCAACATCGCAGACAAATATGGCGACAGCCGCCAAGCAAAGAGCTACCCAAAGCGCAAACTACTGCCCGAATTCGATGAGGAGGCCGTAGAGCCCCCACGATAAAAAAACAAAGAGGCCGCCGGGTCGGATAGACGACCACATGGCAAACATAGAGCAGCAAGCGGCGCCGCACACAAGTCGGCACGCAATCCGCATAAGGATTCGCACCAGAAGGATGGCCCAGTTAGATCTATCTACGGGCCAAGGAAACAAGTTCTGGCGAGCAATACAACACGTCAAATATCCGAACATCACGGCACACCCAAATACAGGGGCGCCGTGCACCTCTATGTTTCACCGATGAGGTGCTGGATCATGAATTTCGGTGGGATTCAAGCCCGTAAACATAGAGGCATACGACGGAACAGCAGACCACTGAGTCTGGATTGAGGATTATATCCTCCACATACACATTGCGAGAGGAGATGATCTCCACGCCATAAAATACCTACCCCTCAAGCTCAAAGGGCCAGCGGCATTGGCTTAAAAGCCTCCCGAAAACACCATTGGTAGTTGGGAAGAGCTTGAGGATGCTTTTCGGGCCAATTTCAGGGGAACCTATGTCCGACCTCCGGGACGCAGACGACCTAAAGTCACATAACCCAATAGCCGTGAGAGTCATTTCGAAAATTCTGGAACAGGTTCCTCACCAAAAATAACCAAATAGTCGATTGTCCAGGACGCCAAGCCTTAGCAGCTTTTAAACACAACGTCCGAGATGAATGGCTCTTGAACACCTTGGCCAGGAAAAGCCAAGAACAATGGCCGCACTAACAAGCCTCATGACCCGCTTTTGCGCGGGAGAGGATAGCTGGCTAGCAAGATGCAGTACCAGCGACCCAAGTACATCCAAAGTCAGGGATGGGAATGGGAAACCATGACGCAGCAAGGACCAGCGCCGGGTTAAGGGTAACGGTCCAAAGAGCACGACAGTCAATGCCGGATTCAAAAGCTCACGGCAGAACAATAAAAAACTGCCCCTTAAGGACAATAGCGATGAGCTATCCAACTTAAACAAAACCTTGGACAAGATATGCCAAATCCACAGTACTCCTGGGAAGCCTGCAAACCATACCCACAGAGATTGTTGGGTCTTCAAGCAGTCCGGCAGACTCAACGCCGAACACAAGGTGCTCGACACACCAAGTGAGGATGATGACGAGCACCACAACCAGAGCACCGGAAAACAAAAGAATTTCCCACAAGAGGTCAACTTACTTCAAGTAACAAAAGGGGAAAACAGAGCGGCACCCATCGAATTACGCGCCGCACAATCTACCCCAGCGGAGTCCCGACACTGGTTGTCAAAACCAATTACCTTCGACCATCAGGACTACTCTGAAAGTATCCGGAACGTAGGATGGACTGCCTTGATACTAGAACCTATAATCGACGGTCTTCAATTTACGCAAGTCCTAATGGACAGCGGCAGTGATTTAAACCTACTATGTCAGGACACAATCCGCAACATGGGGATAAACCCAAACAGGATTAGCCATAGCAACACTTCCTTCCAAGGAATAATGCCAGACACATATGCCCATTGTACGGGCTCCCTACTATTGGAAGTTATGTTCGGCTCACCCGACAACTTCCGTCGGGAAAAGTTGGTCTTCCACATCGCCCCATTTAAAAGTAGCCATCAAGCACTCTTCGACGCCTTGAAGCTTTCGCCCGCTTTAACGCAATACTGCATTATGCATCTCTTAAACTTAAAATGCCCGGTCCACGAGGCATCATTTCATTAAAGGGAAGTTGCGTGTGTCCCTCAAGGAAAGAATGTGAGACTGCCTTAACAGCCTCACACTAATACGGCCTTGCTGGCCAAAAGCGTCTAAAGCAGGTCGTTCAGACCCCAGACACGGTTAGGCGAGTCCGACATAAATAAACATGATGCTTACTAGCCGCGTACCCCCTTACGAGGGGCTCCACGCATGTACAACAAGAGACAATAAAGCTCAATTTTACTCATTTTTGAATCATACTCTATTTTATTTCCAATTACATTTTAGCGCGATCTTTTTCAAACTAAGTTCCTCTCTTTTTACAGATGAACGCCGTGCTATACCCGTCGAGGATACTGCACAACGGAGACCTGTATGAGCGTGCAGCGAGGACCCGTCGCAAAGGATTCTTTTCATATTAAGACCCCGCGTAAACCTTTTTCACTGTCTCTTGTTGTTACTCATCCCCCGGTCTCTTATTATAACCGAGGAGGAGGCTGGCGTTTTGGCATCGACCGTGTCAGAATTTTGCACATACCTGGACACCAGGGGCTTGTTACCAAGGGCATTGTTCGGCCCGCTTTATAAAAGACCGAATACCTTAGGGAGTGTTCGGCGTCTCGAGTTAGGCCTTATATGCATCAGCTCCGAATCATGTCTTTGGTCAAATGTTGGGTTTGCTCGGCTCCTGTGTTTTGCTGCCTTACGTTCCGTTCTATCGGCTAACGCGGCACCAGGAGAACTACTGCGATTGTGCCCCGGTTCAGCCGGGCGATCACCTCAGTAGAGAAAGCCGAAAACTGACTGTCATGATATAGAGAGAGACTGGTCAACCACTCGATGACTCACTGGAATGTTTAGAATTCCTCCGCATCAACGAAGGACCATTTCCCGGTCAGGCACATACGCACCCCGAATTCGGGAGAGTGCGGTGCCCCCAGGGGCTATATAGTAGCCCCACCATCGAACTCCTATGGCTAAGTGAAAGTGATAAAGCATTATAGTCTGATTGCCTAGTTTGCTATGCTACAACCTCCTTTATAGGACCAAGACGTTGGATTAAGTGTGAAGGCGCGACTTCTTTGCAAACACCCCCGCACTATGTGCGTGGGGGCTGAAGCCGAGGACTGCCATCTTTCAGGTTATATACATATATACATCAACGGCCGCACAGGAGGTAGTTTGCTACTTGAAGGCACAAGTATAAAAAGCTCTTACATTAAACTGAAACGTTGTTTCATAAATTATACATGTCATTCAAACATAACATCCTTCGAGCCGCGTCTCTATTAAACGAGCGCCGGAAGAACTTCCTCAAAATAGCGCTCGACTGGTACTCGGCTGCCGTCCGAATATGGGGACGCAATATCGGTGGCCTTCATCTCAGCCCAGTATGCCTTGACATGGGCAAGAGCCATCCGCGCCCCCTCAATACACGCCGACCGCTTCATTGCATCGATACGCGGTACCGCACCAAGGAACTGCTGCACTAAGCCAAAATAACTCTTCGACTGGGGTCCGCCTGGCCACAAATGAGTCATGACATGCTTCATGGCAAGTCCGGATAATCGATTCAGCTCGGCCCATTCGGCCAACCGATCGGTCAACAGAAGAGGACGCTTCGGACTATGGAATTGCGAACAAAATAGCTCTTCCCTTATGTGCCCCTTCTGGCCTCGGAAGTGCTCAATCGCGTCCGCAGCGCTCGCCGCTAAGTCCAGATAAGCATCCTCCGAACTCCACAGCTTGTCCAACTGAGCATACTTCGGATCCGTATATTTCCTCCGCAGCAGAAATGGTTTTCCAGCCGCAATATCCCCGACCTGACTCAGCTCCTCCTTGGCAGCTCTCATAGAGGAACGGGCATCCTTGGATTCGGCGGTGGCCTTTTTCAGGTCCTCTTGTTCCACTTAACGTTCTTTTTCAAGAACCTCGCAGCGGCCGGTAGTATTCTTCAGTTTCAGGGCCAAATCGGCCATTTCCTCTTTGCTTGACGATGAGCAGCCCGTTAAACTTTCAGCTCTTGGCCGCCTTTAAAGCGGCCGCATTACTCTTCGGGCTTGCTCTTTAGCTCGGGCAAGTTGCGCTGCAGCCTCTCCACGCAGCGGCACCGTCTGCATCACAGCATACAAGTAGTAAGGAATGGGCGTCAAGCTCCCTTACCCGGTGTCCGCGGAGAAGTCGCAGACCTTGTGACTCGTCACACCGTTTATTGCCCACCGCGCTGGCCGCATCCGCCTCGTCAAGTTGCCGCTTTAGTTCGGCAAATTCATCGATCCGGCTAGCCACGGACGCCCGCCACCTACATAGGAACGGTGACATGTTAGTCTTGAGATTATGATCCTCAAAGACGCTATCGGGCCAGACAAAGATACCGAGTCTCGTGGGGCTACTATCTACACAGGCGCATTCTATATGCATAAGCGCCGAGAAGGTACATCATTTTTTCGTACCTCAAACCCCGTCACAAGAACTGGCGGCTTCATGCAATCCGCTCTCGGCGGATGCAATTCTTTCAATTACCGTAGCCATTAAGCGCACGGTGATCTTCGAGATATACGCCGCCTCGAGCATGTCCTTGACTCCTCCGACCGCGACGCCCGATTGGCGCGGACCGTCGGCCCGCCCGGACTCGGGAAACTCTCCGTGATTTACACTTCGTGGTCGCCCGCCTCACACGAAGGTGCGATAGGTGGAGGCATTTCGCTCTCTATCATCTCCGGATGAAGATCCCCCGAAGACGAGCTCTGCTAAGAAGGGCTGAGATCCGAACTACAAGGTACAATTTCGGTTATCTTCAGAAATAAATACAGGGATGTTCTTTATTCACAGGACCCCTTCTTTTTACTTACGGCTCGCTGGAGGGCTGATCCCCTTGGGGAAATAGTGCGGCTGGGGTACTTCCCAACGCCGGACTTTCTGACGAAGACTTCTTTCCCTGTTTTGAGGCCTTGGCTTCCGGGTCTTCGGAAGCGGTCCTCTTCTCCCCTTGGAGGGGAGGATCCCTGATCCCCTCTTCCTTGAAAGCCTCCTTCACGGAGGCAGTTGCTTCCCTGCTCCCCCCTTCGCCTTCTTTAAAAGGCGCAGCCTTCAACATCTTGGTCAGCATGGGATCCGGCGTGGTCTCTGGGAGGGGAGCCGGACACCTTATCACCTTTGCCTTGGCTATCCACTCCTGTTCATTAATCGGCTCCCTTAACGGGCATATATATGATAAATGAATGATCAGCATGTCCGGTTCTGAGGTTACTTACTTGAGTATCTGGGTGATTGCAGCTTAGACCTGCGTCCTCGGTCAAGTCCGGACACTTCTCTTGTGATCCGAAGAACAGTTTGTACATATCCTTGGGCGTCGCGCCCATAAAATGTTGGAGAGCTCGTGGTCCCTCTGGATTAAACTCCCACAGACGGAGGGGCGACGTTTGCAGGGCAGAAGGCGCCAAATCAGCATAACCTGCACCGCCACAACCAGATTGATCTCTCTTTCTTGGAGGTCTCGAATACGGCCCTGCAACAGAGGAACGTCCTTGGACGGCTCCCAGTCGAGCCCCCGGTTGACCCATGATGATGCCAGCCATTGTGGTGGACTGGCGGAAGGCGGGTGGCACCACTCATTTGGTGCCCCTGGGAGCGGTGATATAAAACCACTCATGTTGCCACAAACCAAGCTCCTCTTGAAAAGAGCCCTCGGGCCATGGAGCATCAGCACACTTGCTTATGACCGCCCCTCCGCATTCTACTTGTTGCCCCTCGATCATCTTCGGCTCCACCTTGAAGGTCTTGAGCCACAATCCAAAGTGAGGGGCAATATGGAGGAAGGCTTCACACACGACAATGAATGACGAGATATGGAGGATGGACTCCGGATTCAAGTCATGGAAATCCAGCCCATAATAAAACATGAGCCCCCGCACAAAGGGATCCGTCGGGAAGCCTAAACCCCGAAGGAAGTGAGACACGAACACCACGCTCTCGCTGGGCTCGGGAGTGGGAATGACCTGCCCTGGAGCAGGCAGCCTATGCGAAATCTCGCCGGTTAGATACCTGGCGTCTCGCAGCTTTAGCACATCTTCTTCCATGACGGAAGAAGACATCCATCGGCCGAGCTGGTCGGAGCCGGACATCGTCGAAGGTCCGAAGCGCCTAAATCTGAAGCTCTGGGTGTTAGAACTCGAGCGAGGCGAACTCGATGGAGGGTGGAAAAAAGAAGAGGGCCTTGGTCTCATTATAAAGAGGTTGAATACCAAGAGCCCTCCCCGTGGTCGATTGGGACTTGCCTTCGATAGAGGAGGCATGCCAACGGGAACGGTTGGGTTACCCACGTCCGTATTGATGAGAATCCCAGAATAAGGGGGCACGGTCTACGCTTTGATAAGACGTGCCAAGAAAGCTCCTCGCTAAACGCGCTGAGGTGGGACAGTAAAAAAAGATTCGGATAAAGGCTTGGCCGTGGTGTGATGTCACGCTGCGGAATACGTCAGCAGATCTGTGCAAAAATTATTCTCTCTACGGTGGTATATGGAACTTGTTTTGCAGAGCCGGACACTATCCTTGTGTTCAAAACCTTCTAAGTATTCGGAGGAGGAACCCGCCTTGCAATGCCGAAGACAATATGCGCGCCGGACTCGTCGTCATTGAAGCCTGGTTTAGGGGCTACCGAGGGAGTCTGGACTAGGGGTGTCAGGATAGCGAACTATTACCGTTGGCGGACTCCTAGACTATGAAGATACAAGATTGAAGACTTCGTCCCGTGTCCGGATGGGACTTTCCTTGGCGTGGAAGGCAAGCTTGGCGATACGGATATGTAGATCTCCTACCATTGTAACCGACTCTATGTAACCCTAACCCTATCCGGTGTCTATATAAACCGAAGGGTTTTAGTCCGTAGGACGAACAACAATGATACCATAGGCTAGCTTCTAGGGTTTAGCCTCTCTGATCTCGTGGTAGATCTACTCATGTACTACCCATATCATCAATATTAATCAAGCAGGAGTAGGGTATTACCTCCATTGAGGGGGCCCAAACCTGGGTAAAAACATCGTGTCCCTTGTCTCCTGTTACCATCCGCCTAGACGCACAGTTCGGGACCCCCTACCTGAGATCCGCCGGTTTTGACACCGACACCGGCCCTGAACACCTTCGCCCCGTCGATGCCCTGCGCTGCCGCCATCTGGCGCACCCGGGCAAGGCTCGCCTCCGACACGTTCGGTGAGTCCAGGGCAGGCGCTGCACCAAGCTCGGCAAAGTGCAGCGGCGCCATGCCTTGCTAGGGCGTGCAGTCGAAGTGGATCTGAAGATTTCGGAGGCAGGAAGGAGAGGCGCAAGAAAGGGGATCTGAGCAGTAACCAGAGAAAGCAAGGGAAGCAAAGCCTAGGCAGACGCCACACCTTTATCGACTCACGCGGTTGCTGAGGTTCCCACGTCCAATCACCGCCACGAGGCGCCCAAGGCCACATGCTGTTAGGGCCCGCAGTGCTTCGCACTTGCCCCTTCGTCTCTCTACTCGGCCAAGTCCGGGCACGCCTTGGGCCCGGGGGCTATTGTCGGCGTTCTGGGAACAGGAGTCCCCAGACTTGCCTGCCTGCGGCCTGCAGCGTGGCTCAAAGGGGGGCCCAACACGGCCCATCTTCATCAACACGAGCTCAAGACCCTCGCGAGGAGCCAAGCCTCGCGGGGCGGACGACAAGGAGCTTCCTCAGGAGCGGCCTCGTCGGGCTGGCTCATGAGGAGGCGGAGAGATCAAGGCGGGTACCTCACGAGGTGCCCATGACGCAAGCCATGATTTACCAAGGGCGCCAAGCGGCGCCAGCCCGCCAAGCAAAGTGTCCTCCTTTCCTCTTTGGTGTAAATGGAGCAAGCGCAGCGAGCATCAAGCAAAGGCGTCCATTTCGTGCAACAAGACCAAGACCAGTCCAACGGCAGGAAGGAAGTCATTGTGGAGCCCAAGCCAAGGCCACCACGAGCCTTTGACAGTGAGGACCAACTTTAGTCAGGATAAGTGTACTAGATGTTCCCCTTCAAAATGGCCAATTGTTAGCGCCCTTCTCGCTCAATATTTGGGAAGAGGCCCAGGGCCTCTGCCTATATAAGTAGAGCTAGCCACCATAGTAGAGACATCTGATCAGTAGCTGGATGCACCTTGGACAGAGAAAGAGAGAGAGAGAGAGAGAAGGCGACTGAACTCCCCCTAGCAGTTCATCGCACCGGCCAAGAACAGACCCTAGCGAGGCTGTTCTCCCTTGTATTGTTCATCACCATCAGCCTAAGAGGCAATCCACCACACCACAAACTAGAGTAGGGTATTACACCCCAATGGTGGCCCGAACTAGTATAAACCCTATGTCTCTTGTGTTGTTTCTTTTGTAGCTTAGATCTTAGCGAGGCGGCGGGGTGCAGGTAGGTAGAGGGTGAGATTCCACGTGCACCCCAATGTTCGAACCTCAAGGGTCTGCCGGAACCCGAAATCCGACACGATCCCCCACCCTAGATCAGCTCGAGGAGCTCACTTTTGATGATGGGCATATGCGGTCGCTGCCAATGTCCGCACTCCGCCTCGCGCCCACGCTGCGCGTCACCAAGTTCAGGAACTGCCATCCCCCCTGTCGGTATCAAAACCGGTGGATCTCGGGTAGGGGGTCCCGAACTGTGCGTCTATGCGGATGGTAACAGGAGACAAGGGACACGATGTTTTTACCCAGGTTCGGGCCCTCTCGATGGAGGTAATACCCTACCCCGCTTGATTAATATTGATGATATGGGTAGTACAAGAGTAGATCTACCACGAGATCAAGGAGGCTAAACCCTAGAAGCTAGCCTACGGTATGATTATTGTTCGTCCTACGGACTAAAACCCTCCGGTTTATATAGACACCGGACAGGGTTAGGGTTACACAGAGTCGGTTACAATGGTAGGAGATCTACATATCCGTATCGCCAAGCTTGCCTTCCACGCCAAGGAAAGTCCCATCCGGACACGGGACGAAGTCTTCAATCTTGTATCTTCATAGTCTAGCAGTCCGGCCAAAGATGATAGTTCGGCTATCCGGACACCCCCTAGTCCAAGACTCCCTCAGTAGCCCCTGAACCAGGCTTCAATGACGATGAGTCCGGCGCCCATATTGTCTTCGGCATTGCAAGGCGGGTTCCTCCTCCGAATACTTCATAGAAGATTTTGAACACCAGGATAGTGTCCGGCTCTGCAAAACAAGTTCCACATACCACCGTAGAGAGAATAATTTTTGCACAGATCTGCTGACGTACTCCGCGCGTGACATCACACCACGGCCAGGCCTTTATATGAATCATTTTTATTGTTCCACCTCAGTGCGTTTAGCGAGGCAGTTTCCTTGGCACATCTTATCAAAGCGGAGATCGTGCCCCCTTATTCCGGGTTTCTCATCAATACGGACATGGGTAACCCATCTGCGCCATTGATTACGGTGCTTGGGAGATAAGCGAGTTTTACCAGGCTGGCGGGGGACGCATAGCTTCGTCCGTCCATATAAGGGGATAAGGATCCACCTTTTCGCCACGCCTTCTTCCTCCTTTGCTCATCCATTTCCCTTTTCGAGCTCCAGCGCCCAAGTCTGCACATCCCACCTCAACCTTCTCCAACTATGTCCGGAGCGGGAGGCAGGTAGATGGCCTCCTCCGTCACGGAGGGGTACATCACAAAGCTGCGGGAGGATGGATACTTGTCCGGCGACATCGCGTGTCGGCTCCCCAACAAGGGGCAGCTCGTCCCCACTCCCAGGCCCCATGAGAGAGTGGTGTTCCTCACCCACTTCCTCCGCGGACTAGGTTTTCCACTTCACCCATTTGTCCAGGGGCTCATGTTTTACTACGGCCTGGATTTCCATGATCTGGCCCCAAACTTCATCCTCAATATCTCGACGTTTATCGTCGTGTGCGTAGGCTTACCTCGCATCCAACCCCACTTCGGTTTATGGTTGAAGACCTTTAGCGCTGTCAAGATAGTGGGCGGCCGATGGGCGGAGTGCGGAGGCGCCATGGCGGGCAGGATGCCCAATGTCCTATGGCTCGAGGGCTCCTTCGTGGAGACAATAAAGGGGTGGCAATCGGGGTGGTTCTACATCACCGAGCCGCGCGACTCCAAATGGGCGGCGGCCCCCGAATTCAGATCTGGCTCCCCCACACGGCTCACATCATGGAAGGAGACGGGCCTGACGTGGGGGGATTCGGACGAGCTATCCGGACTCCAAACCTGCGTCTGAAACCTGGTGGACAAGAAGCTCAAGCTTGTCAATGTAGTCCAGGTGATGCTCATCCGCCAGATTCTCCCATGCCAGCAACGGGCCTTCAATTTGTGGGAGCTCAATCCGGCACAGCACCCAACTCTGAAGAGGCTCTTCGACACTAC
Source organism: Aegilops bicornis (assembly GCA_021605145.1). Lineage (NCBI taxonomy): Eukaryota > Viridiplantae > Streptophyta > Magnoliopsida > Poales > Poaceae > Aegilops > Aegilops bicornis. The sequence continues at coordinate 153,041,222 of CM038673.1, forward strand.
ATACGAAGATGCCTGGAAGGTGCTGTTCAAGGGCGCCGAGGCTCCCAGATCCGCTGCCGAAGATCGCGGATTCAGCTCGCAGCGTTAAGCCAGCGAGGTAAGTTATTTTACCCTTTACGGGACTCTTTTTTCATAGATTGACTCTATGTTGGATCTAAAACTCCCTAACCTTTGACAGGACTGGCTGGAGACGTCTGGACAAATTAACTGTCCGGCTCCTTTGCCAGAAGACCCAGCGGACGCCCGATTGACGGGGCTGCTGGCTCCGGTACCTCATGTGGTGCCGGAGAAAAAGGCCAAGAAGGAGGCCACGGGAACTCGAAGGAGCTCCCGACGCCAGGGGCTGTCGAACTCATCGCCCGACAACCCTGAGGCGGAATCCTCCTCTAAGGAAGAGGACGAGGAAAAAGAAGCCTCTCTCCCAGCGGGGCGAGAGAAGAAAAGGAAGGCCGCCCCAACTGGGGAGGCCGGAGGGTCCAAGAAGGGAAGGACCCTTCCTCCGTACTTCTCCACCAACGCCGACAACGACGAGGAGGAGTGGCCAACAAGGGCCAAGCCCCTGGCGAGATTGTAAGTGTCCGGATCCCCATGGCTTTTTTTCATTGCATAGTGTTCTCTAATGCCGAACAATCATGTAGCCCGCCCAATGAAGCTCGCCGCTCGTCGGCGGGTCCCTGAATTCGTCGGAAGTGGAGAGTACTTCACTTCCAGCCGCCTCCTCACCTCACGATGCTGACGACGCCGAGGTGGGGCCCCGAGGGGGGCCTGGTCAAGAGGAGGTGGCGCAGGAGGCGCCGCAAGGCAACCTCCCGGACTCCAGGCGCGAGGGGAGCGAGACCCCCAGGGGCTCTAAGCCCGACCCTCGTCCGGACTCCATACAGGAACCGTCTGCTGGTTCTCAAGTCCAACAAGCGGTCCCTTCATAGGAAGGTAAGACGCCGGTGTCCTCCGTCCAACCGGAGGCACCGGATAACTTCTGGAGGCGCTTAACGGCGCCTCCATCAACGAGGAGCACCGCCTTGTTATGAGTGTGGTGATCCGGAAAGTTCGATCCGCCAAGAGCGGGCCGACTAAAGTCTGCATCAGCCTTCTAACGGGCTTTGAGGTAAGTTTAAAATATGTAAAAATATTACCGCATAGACAAGAGCCCTCGATGCTTAGTTCGGTGTTCAAAAAGAAAAGCCGTACTAAGGATCTAAAAGATATACGCAGGAGTCTAACATAAGTATGTCAATATGGGAATGCAGGCTGGCTGACCTCTGCCAAGACCGATCGCTGGAGGTCAATGCATTGAAGCAGAGCCTCGAGCGGTCCGAGAACGAGCTCGGCCTTGCCAAGAAGCAGCTCGAGGACAAGGAAGGTAAGTAATACCTTATTAAAGAAATACCTTATAGAAAGGATTTGGTTGCAAAAGATAACAGGAATAACGTGGGTATTGTAGGGGCCACGAACGAGGTGGCGACCCTGAAGGAAGCGGTGTCCGGCCGAAGCAAAGCGGCATGGAGCGCACTGAGCGAGAGAAGGGGAGGTGCAGGTGGCGGAGGTACGGCAAGAGCTCCAGTGCTCTCGTGGAAAAACACGAGGGTTTGGAGCGTGACTCAAGACCCGAGTCCGAGCTTGCCTCGGCTCTTGAGAGTGCCAAAGCTGCTAAGGCCGAGGCCCAAAAAGCCCTCCAAGAAATTGTATCATTAAAGAAGATAGCGGCGGTAAGGCATTCTTTATGCAAAGCAAGCATGTGAAAGTGAATTACCTATTACTTACCCGGATTCGAGCTCTCCAGAGCATTCGCAGATCTGCCCGTAGTGTGTTCGATGCTGCGCGTTCTACCGCGCCAAGGAGGGAACTCGACGGAGAAGGTGTTCTGGTCTCAAGATGTCGAGGCCGACCGTCCGGTGCCTGACGACCAAATGAAGCAGCTGGTCGAGCTCCTAAGGTCGCCGAACAGGCCATGAAGGGCCTCATAGTTCGGCTGTAGCCATTGGAAGCCATGCCTGGAGCTACTTTTGGGCTAGTGCGGCGGCCGGTGGACGCCGTCCATGGATCGAAGTCATCAAGCGCTCCGCCTGCATTGAAGGTGCCCGCTGGGCCTTGCCCGTGCTAAAGTGCACTGGGCAAGCTGGATGCGGAGAAGCTTGTGACAGACAAAGCCACCGAAGGGCAAGGGAGCATCGACGCCAAATGTATTATGAGGGCGTCTGAAGGGTGCCCGCCAGATAGCGGATGAGTGCTCCAAAGATGTAATTTTTAAATAGACTCGCATTTGTTATCACATGCTGAAAACTTGTTCATATGCGCTACGCAACGCTTGTTAATTTAAAATATTACCTTCTGTGCGGCCGTTTATCAAATTTGAGAGATGGCAAGTCGTTGGCTTCAGCCCCCATGCCAGGAGTGCTGGGGTGTTCAGGATAAACTTGAGTGCTCTTGTTCCCATTCTTGGGTCCGTCGAGGGAGGCGCTCAACGCAACAAACAAGGCAACTGGACTTATAGTGCTTGAACACTATCACTTAGCCATAGAATTCTATAATTTTAAATTTCGGCGAAGCCCCTAGTATTCGGAAGACCGAGTTCGGGGCGCTATCCACGCCTTGGCCGGACAATGCGGTTCCTCGCTCTAAGCGGCATAAGTCTTTAGGGACCCGAAAAAACCTCTCGAACAGCGACCGGCTCTCGCCCTATCATGACAGTCAGTTTTAGCTTTCTTCACTGAGGTGCTCAACCCAGCTCAACCGGGGCACAATCGCAGTGGTTCTCCTAGTGCTACCTTAGTCGATATAACGGAACGTAAGGTACCAAAACATAGGAGCCGGGCAAACCCAACTATTGACCCAAGACATGATTCGGAGCCGATGCATATAATGTTATAAGTTCGGGGTGCCGCACTTGTGAAAGTGTTCGGACTTATCACACCATACTTTTGGGGTACTTAAGCCCCTGGTGTATTGGCCGTACCAAAGTGTACGGGTGCAACATGTCATAAGATGAACATATATATAGATAAAGAAAGGAGTGCAATAATAGGCAAAAGCTATGTATTGGTTATTAAAAAGAAACTGCAAATAAAAGTAGAATGATACAAATTGTGCGATAAGCAAGGGATGGGACTATTTAACATGTCCGCCTCCAGGGGTAAGCTGCGGGATGGTATGTAAAACAGGCATAATGTAGTAGAGACCACCTGGACACTCGACGTAGCTTTCTGCTTCCCTGGCTGTTGCATCGTGTATTCGGCAATTCTAGTGCCGGACAAGACTTCTGGAAAACAGAGTCCTGAAAGTAAGAGAAAAGAAAAAAGAAAAGAATGACACAATTGGGAGCCCCCGTGAGGTTGAGCCGCATTCTGGCGCAGCCGTGGTCGTGCCCTCCCCTTATGCCCATGGTATCTCCAGAGCGTAATTATGTACGCCGCGATCGGCTTCACAATTTCGCGAGGGCTGGGGTTAGCCGGATTGCTACGCATGCTTGAATCGTACAGCGGTCTTGTCGTAGGTTACTCCGGCGCTGCTTGACAGTTGTCCGGACGCTTAATGGCCGGACTCGAGAATTGCTGTGAGAGGCTGCTTTGCACCTCCGCCGCGAGGGCCGCTGTGCTCCTCCGCTCGGAGAGATCGCTCGGTGTTTCCATTGACCGTGATTACTCCTCGAGGGCCCGGCATCTTGAGCTTGAGGTATGCGTAGTGCGGCACCGCATTGAACTTTGCAAATGCGGTTCATCCAAGCAAAGGCGTGATAGCCGTCATGAACGGGATTATGTCGAAGATTAACTCTTCGCTTCCGGTTATCCGGGATCCAAGACCACTTCGAGTGTAATCGAGCTCGCATAATTGGCCTCTACACCCGGTATGACGCCTTTAAAGGTCGTCTTTGTGGGTTTAATCCTTGAGGGGTCTATGCCCATTTTGCGCATTGTATCCTGATAAAGTAGGTTCAGGCTACTACCGCCGTCCATCAGGACTCTAGTGAGGTGAAATCCGTCAATAATTGGGTCAAGAACCAATGCGGCGAAACCGCCGCGACGGATGCTAGTGGGGTGGTCCCTTCGATCGAAGGTGATCGGGCAGGAAGACCATGGGTTGAACTTCTGGGCGATCGGCTCCATCGCTGTATCGCCCTTTAGTGCACGCTTCGGCTCCCTTTTGGGTATGTGGGTTGCGTATATCATGTTCACCGTCCGCACTTGTGGGGAAAGCCCTTTTGTCCTCTATTGTTCGGGCGGCCGGGCTCTTCCTCGTCATCGCTTATGCAGCCCCTTGTCATTGAGTTCGCACTTAACTTGCTCGCTTGTTTGAACACCCAACAATCCTGTTGGTGTGATTGGCTGGTTTTTCGGGGTGCCATGTATCCGCACAAGCGATCGAAAGTATTCGGTCCAAGTTGGAGGGGCCTGGTATTTCTTTTGAATGGCTTCTTCCGCTGACCGGGTTTAGAGCCTCTGAATCCGGCATTGACCGTCGATCTTCGTGATATCGCTGTTAATGCGGCGCTTGTTCTTGTTGCAACGCGACCTGCCATTGCTGTCCTTGGTATCCGAACTACCAGGGTGTTTGGCCAAGTTGTTGCTTCGAGCTCGCCAGCTGTCCTCTCCCGCACAAAAGCGGGTCATGAGTGTTGTGAGGGCTGCCATGGATTTCGGCTTTTCCTGTCCTAGGTGCCGGGCTAGCCATTCATCGCGGATGTTGTGTTTGAAGGCTGCTAGCGCCTCTGCATCCGGACAGTCTATGATCCGATTTTTCTTTGTTAGGAACCGTGTCCGTAATTGTTCCGCCAATTCTTCTGGCTGCTGAATTATGTGGCTAAGGTCATCGGCGTCTGGTGGTCGCACATATGTGCCCTGGAAGTTATCAGGGAATGCGGCTTCCAGGTCCTCCCAACACCCAAATGATTCTGCTGGCAAGCTGTTAAGCCAATGCCGAGTTGGTCCTTTAAGCTTGAGTGGGAGGTATTTGATGGCGTGTAGATCATCACCGCGGGCCATGTGGATATGGAGGAGGTAGTCCTCGATCCAAACCGCAGGATCTGTTGTGCCATCATATGATTCGATGTTTACGGGTTTGAAACCCTCAGGGATTTGATGATCCATCACTTATACGTGAAGCATACCGGGTGTCTGGCGCGCCTCAGATATTGGGCTATATCACGACGCAGCTCAAATGAGCTTTGTTCATCGTGTGTTCGGCCCGGCCGGAATTGCTGTATGCGGCGTGACGGTTATCATCACGTGTCGTGGGGCGCCCACGCGATCCGTAGATCGATCTTGTTCGCCTTGCCTTGTCCTCCAATATGTCTCGCAGGTCTGGCGCGTTTCCCCGTGCCTTGGTACTTTTCGAGCGACGCCGGAGTACGGCTTGAATGGAGGGTCTAGAGGCCTCTCTATCGCGACCACAGGGTGGCCGGTTGGCCGCTTCATGCCCTGGTGATGTAGGTTTGGGTGCTGCTTCCTCTAATTGGGGTAGCAGCCTGCATTTGGGGTTTCTCTTGGAGGGGCGTTCGAGTTCATACTCTTCGGCTGCAAGGACTTCAGTCCATTTGTCAGCTAGCAAGTCTTGGTCAGTTCTAAACTGTTGCTGCTTTTTCTTGAGGCTGCTTGCCGTGGCCATAAGCCTGCATTTGAAACGCTCCTGTTCGGCGGGATCCTCAGGCACGACAAATTGGCTGCCGCCGAGGCTTGCCTCATCTTCGGAGGGAGGCACGTAATTATCGCCCTCTACCTTCTTTTTCCGCCAAGACCGCCGTAAGTGCGGACTTGCTTCTCCCTCCTCCTGTGCTGAATCCTGCTTTGGAGGGGTTGTCTTCGCACTATCCGGTGTTATTATCTCCGTGCGGAATCACCGCTTTTGCCGTGTGGCGGATTTAGAGCGGCGCCACGACGCCGGGCGCTTGGGTTGTTTCTTGGAGGGTCATCCTCCGTTGTTCCATCGCCATTCCCATCTTTTGGGATGTCCATCATGTATATGTCATATGACGAGGTGGCCTTCCAAGACTTCGTAGGCGCTGGGTCTTGGTCGTCTCGGCATCGTTAGCCATACCGTCCAATGTCTTGGAGTCGAACTTCGAGCATGTCGGTTAAATCATCGACATGGCTACAAAGTGGGTGGTGGGTGGGCGTTGAATTTCTTCGTCGTCCGCATCTCAACCTTCCCGACCGTAGTCCGCCAGGCTCTCCTGATAAAGAGAGAGACTTTAGTGAATTCAAGATGTCGCCAAAGGGCGAGTGCTGAAAGATGTCCGCGGCAGTGAACTCCATGACCGGCGCCCGATCGGATTCCATTGGCAGAGGCACGGAGGTTTCGGAGTCCGGAGAGGAGTCCGGCACCTTGGAGTCACGATCTTCGCAAAGGACAGGGATGGAGTTTGGCTCAATCGTCGTTGAGATCGTAGCCCCCGAGGCGGTGTCCAACCAATCGTCCTCGATCGGCAAAACCGGCTCCGGATTAAGGGTCGGAGCGGCATCGTGCGGCCTCCGAGCCTTTAACCGGTAGAGCTAGATCGCACTCCATCGAGACAAGGCGCACGCTTATTGTGGCTCGAATCCGTCGAAGATCAAGTCTCCGAGGACATCGGCCGTATAGTTCAATCTTCCAAATCTGACCTGATGGCCAGGGGCGTAGCTTTCGATCTGCTCCAGATGGCCACGTGAATTGGCCCGCAGTGCAAAGCCATCGAATACGAAGATCTGTCCGGGGAGAAAAGTCTCACCCTGGACCGCGTCGTTGTTGGTGATTGAAGGAGCCATCGGGCCTATAGGTGACGACACAGAGGAACTCTCAATGAAAGCACCAATGTCGGTGTCAAAACCGCGGATCTCGGTAGGGGGTCCCGAATCAGGCGTCTAGGCGGATGGTAACAGGAGACAAGGGACACGATGTTTTTACCCAGGTTCGGGCCCTCTCGATGGAGGTAATACCTACTCCTGCTTGATTAATATTGATGATATGGGTAGTACAAGAGTAGATCTACCATGATATCAAGGAGGCTAAACCCCGAAGCTAGCCTATGGTATGATTGTTGTTCGTCCCACGGACTAAAACCCTCCGGTTTATATAGACACCGGACAGGGTTAGGGTTACATGTAGTCGGTTACAATGGTAGGAGGTCTACATATCCGTATCACCAAGCTTGCCTTCCACGCCAAGGAAAGTCCCATCCGAACACGGGACGAAGTCTTCAATCTTGTATCTTCATAGTCTAGGAGTCCGGCCAAAGATGATAGTTCGGCTATCCGGACACCCCCTAGTCCAGGACACCCTCACCCCCCTTAATGATGCGCCCTCTCTTATTCTACCACGACTGAAGCACCTCGAGCTCGTCGCCGTCTGCCTCTCAAACGGTGACATGGAGCGCCTGCTCCGTGGCTGTACTGCACTCGAGTACCTTCATCTTCAGGCGATCAATGGGTTGAGTACCTTCCACATCACCTCCATGACTCTCCGGACTATTTATGTGTGTTGCTGGTGCGGCAGGAAGACATCACAAGATGTGTACCACGGTATGGTCATTGAGGACACCCCTGCACTTGAGATTACTTGTAGTTGATCAAGAAGGTCCAACAAGAATCAATGTCATTTCTGCGCCGAAATTGACAGTGGTGGGCTACTTGTCTCACAAATACTCCGAACTTGTTATTGGATCCACACCCGTTCAGGTACAACAGTCACCTTCTACCTCTCCTTCTACAAATTAACATTATTTCTAATTTTGAAGATGTTTGTTCGTCTGTCATTCAGAAAATGATTCCGACAAGCTTGACCTCAAATCATGCGATGTTGAAGGTCTTGGCACTAGAATCTATCTCGCCCGACTGGAGCAAGTTGTCGGGCTTCTGAGATGCTTTCCGTGTTCGGAGAAGATATATATCAAGGTGATGTTCATTTCTGTTAAATGTTAACCATAAGGGAGTTCAATTTGTGACACCTTTTCCAAGTTCGCAATGACAATGTACTACGATTTCTGAAGGTTCTTTTGGAGGATTTCATACATACATGCCCCCCCATATTGGTTGCTTGATCCATATGGTTACAATCAATAAGCATTTCTCCTTTGGATTCATCTGTACTAGTTTTTTAGGGAACTTTTTGTCGGCGTTCTGGGAACGGGGGTCCCCAGACTTGCCTGCCTGCGGCCTGCGGCGTGGCTCAAAGGAGGCCCAGGACAACCCATCTTCATCAACACAAGCTCAAGACTCTCTCGAGGGGCGAAGCCTCATGAGGCGGACAACCAGGAGCTTCTCGTGCACGGCCTCGTCAGGTTGGCTCATGAGGAGGCAGAGTTCAAGGCAGGGTACCTCGCGAGGTGCCCATGACGCAAGCCATGACGCACCAAGGGCGCTTAGTCAGCGCCAGCCCACGCAAAGATCCTCCTTTCCTCTTTGCTGCAAAGGGAGCAAGCGCAGCGAGAGCATCAAGCAAAGGCATCCGTTTTGGTGCAACAAGACCAAGACCAGCCCCAACGGCTGGAAGGAGTCACCGTGGAGCCCAAGCGAGCGTCATCACCAGAGCCTTTGGCGGCGAGGACCAACTTTAGTCAGGATAAGTGTACCTGTTGTTCCCCTTCAAAATGGCCAATTGTTGGCGCCCTTCCTGCTCAATATTTGGGAAGAGGCCCAGGGCCTTCGTCTATATAAGTAGAGCTAGCCGCCATAGTAGGGAGGAGATCTGGCATTCGGAATCCAGAGAGAGATAGAGACCCGATCCTCAAGCTAGAGCGACGGAACACCACCTAGCAGCTCATCACACCCGCCAAGAACAGACCCTCGCGAGGTTGTTCTTCCCTGTACTGTTCCTCATCAGCCCAAGAGGCAATCCACCACACCACAAACTAGAGTAGGGTATTACACCACAACGGTGGCCCGAACTAATATAAATCTTGCGTCTCTTGTGCAGTTCTGTTTAGTAGTTTAGGTCCCTGCGATTCGGCGAAGTATGAGACGGTGGAGGGTTGGATCTCCGCGCACTGTAGTTCGAACCTTTAAGGGTCTGCCGAACCCGAAATTCGACATTTGGCGCGCCCGGTAGGTGTGCGGAATCTGCCTTCGTCGCCTCGTTCTTCCTGCATCACCGCAACCATGTTCGGACGCGCCGGGCTCGCTGAGCGCCGAAGCCGCTTCGCTTCCCATGTCGCCAGACGGCTCCCGTCGGGGCGTCCCTCGTCATTCCCGTCACACCGCCATTAACGCCACCATCGCCCGGGCGGGAACGAGCAGAAGCGTCGCCCCAAAGCACCCGTCCCATGAGGCGGACGGCCGCACCGCCACGCCTTTCGCTCACCTCGCTGGTTCTTTCGCCACGCGCTTCGCGCGCCATGGAGGCCCGAGCTGCGCTCATCGCGCCAACGAGCTCTGCGCGCTTGCCGCCGACGACGTTTACGAAGAATGGCTCGACCGAGTCACCGAGCTCATCCGCGCTTCTGAGGCGACCCGTGCCGCCGTCTTCGCCAGACCGCACCGCCCCCGCTGGGCGATGAAGCTCCGGGCGCCTCGGCCGCCTCCTCCTCAAGACAGCGCCACAGCCCCAAGGCACGCGGCCTGGGCGGAACCTGCTCCGCCAGCGCCGGCAGCAAGAGCAGAGCTGTAAGAAGTCCCTCGCCCGCGAAGAAGCCGCCCGGCGCTCCCGCTCCAAAGACGTCAAGACCTCGCGCTGCCCCCTACCAAGCGGCGCAGGAGGCCCACAAGACCAAGCCCTCGTCGTCCGAGGCCCCCGCTGCCATGGCGGGCTGCGGTGCCTTCACCTCCGAAGCCGCGCAGCGCCACGTGGTTCGCCAAGTTCAAGCCAGACCTGCCCACGCCACGACGGCACGGCTGATCCTACGGAGTTCCTCCAGCTTTCACGAGCTGGGCATCGAGGCTGCCAACAGGGATGAAAAGGTCATGGCGAACTGGTTTCCCATGGCGCCAAGGACGGGCCTGCACTGCTCCTGAACCTGGCCCAGTGCACGATCTCTTCTCGGGCCGAGATGCGCACTCGCTTCATCGCCAACTTCCGTGGTACTCGCGACCGCCACCCGCCGTGAGCGACATGCGCCGAATCAAGCAGCAGCTGTGGAAACCCCGCAAAAGTACATCCAGCGCTTCAACAAAGTGTGCCTCAAGATCCCTGTGGTAACGGAGGAGGCCATCATCTCGCCTTCTCCGAGGCGCGCGACGCCAAGATGAAGGAGAAGTGGCGATGCATGAAGATCTGTGCACCTCCTCGAGCTGTTCAACTTGGCGACCAAGTGCGCCAGGCTGAGGAGGGCGCCTCTCCTCCTCGAGTTGCTGCTGCGGATCCCAAGAGAAGAAGTCCAAGGCCAAGGACGTGAAGCGCAAGGGGCTGCCGTGCTCGCAGCCGAACTGCACACCAAGCGAGGCGTAGATCAGCCCGAGTCCTCCAAGGGCATCCAAGATCGTGTGTACCACGACCTCCACACCCACAACACCAATGAATGTCAAGAGCTCCGGCCGTAAGGCTGAAGGAAGGGTCGGCAGACGCCTGAGCGCAGCGACCGGGCTACGGCCGAGGAGGAGGAAGGAATGCAGACGCTGGGAAGATCATGGCCCGCGCCAAGGGTGGCGCGACCAACCTTGCGAGGACCGCTGGCAAGACCCACCTCGCGAGGGGGGCCGGAGGAATCAGCCTCGCGAGGATCGCCTGCAGGGGAACGCAGAGCCTCCCTCCGCGCCGCCGCCAAGGAGGATTGAAGACCGTCATCAGGACGAGGGGGCTGGGGGCTTCCAGGAAGCGCGCGCGATCGCCTGCATCCTGGGTGGAGCTCAAGCCCCAGCCTCTCGGCGCATCTTCAAGCAGTTCGCCCGCGAAGTGAATGCAGTCCTCCCCAAGCTCGAGGCCACGCGCCCTCTCAGTGGTCGGCGTGCGCCATCACGCTCAGCTCGGCGGATCAGCTCAAGTGCGCAGCCACAGCCGGTGTTCTCCCTATGCTTTGTTCCCCAATCTTCAGCAACGTGCTGGTCACCAAGACCATCATCGACGGCGGAGCAGGGCTCAACGTCCTGTCTGTGGAGACATTCAACATTCTTCAAGTGCCTTACGGTCGCCTTCAGCCAACCAAGCCTTTCTCCGGAGTCACCGACGGCTCCACGGTCCCGATCGGGCAGGTCCGCCTTCCTGTCACCTTCGGGGCCCGCGACAACTACCACACCGAGCTCATCGACTTCGACGTCGCCCACATTCGCCTGCCGTACAATGCCATCCTCGGGAGCCCCAGCCTGTGGCCCGGCCTCAGGAGCATGCCTGCTTCTAACAATGGAACCTCAAGAGGAGTGCTGGATCACGGAGCTCAAGAGTTACTTAACGCGTGGAACTTTGCCGGAGAAGGAGGAGGAGGCAGAGCGTGTGGCGCGGCAAGCCACGGCATACAGCATCATGGATGGAGAGCTCTACCGGAAACGACCAAACGACGTATCCCTGCGCTGCATCACCAGGGAACAGGGGAAGGAATTGCTGGCAGATATACATGGCGGAGATTGTGGGCACCATTCATCGTCACGGACCCTTGTCGGCAAGCATGCGTTCCAGCGGTTTCTATTGGCCCACCGCGCTCAATGACGCTATCGAACTCGTGAAGGCTTGCGAGGCTTGCCAATTCCATGCCAAGCAGATCCACCAGCCAGCAGGAGGTCTGCAAACCATCCCCCTCACTTGGCCATTCGCGGTCTGGGGGCTGGACATGCTGGGCCCTTTCCCTCGGGCGCCAGGGGGCTATCGTTACCTCTATGTCGCTGTGGACAAATTCACCAAGTGGGCTGAAGTCGAGGCCGTCCGCGCCATCCCCGCTGGTTCTGCAGTCAAGTTCGTCAAGGGCATCGTGAGCCGGTTCGGAGTGCCGAACCGCATCATCACCGACAACGGTTCGCAGTTCACCAGTAACCTTTTCAAAACATACTGTGCTAACCTTGGGACGCATATATGCTACGCTTTGGTGGCGCACCCGCGGAGCAATGGTCAGGCTGAGCGGTTAATGCAGAGGTCCCGAGAGGCCTCAAGACCGTGACGCTCAAGAAGAAACCGGAAGCTCGCGGCAGAGGCTGGTACGACGAGCTTCCGTCCGTGTTGTGGTCCATCCGCACAACCGCAACCAAGCCAACCGAGAGACCCCTTCTTCCCGGTCCACGGAGCCGAAGCGGTCCTCCCTCACGAGGTCAAGCTGCCGATCCGTGCGGGTCTGGCGCTCGATGAAACTCGCAGACGCCATGCGGGGACGGCCCTTGTCTTTGGGGAGGAGCGCCGTTGAGAAGCTGCACTGCGAGCGACAAGGTACCAGCAGGCACTCCGGCGATACCACTGCCGCAACATCCGCCCCAGAACTCTCGAGGTAGGGGACCTCGTGCTCCGACGGGTCCTCTCAGGAGGGACTGCATAAGCTCTCTCCCATGTGGGAGGGCCCATTCAAGGTTGTTCATGTTTCCGTGCCCGGCTCGCGGCGCTTGGAGACTCAAGAGGGAGTACCTATACGTAACGCTGTGGAACATCCAAAGCACCTCGGAGGTTTTACCCCTAAAAGGCCCCGAGCTCGTGAAGAAGGCGAATGCCCGTGAAGTTCATCTTTTGGAAAAGGCCCCGAGCACATGAAGAAGGCGAATGCCCGTGAAGTTCATCTTTTGGAAAAGGCCCCGAGCTCGTGAAGAAGGCGAATGCCTGTGAAGTTCATCTTTCGGGAAGGTCCCCGAGGCACATGAAGAAGGCGAATGCCTGTGAAGTTCATCTTTTTGGAAAAAGGCCCGGAGCCTGTGAAGAAGGCAAATGCCTGTGAAGCTCACCTCCTGGGAAAAGGCCCAGAGCCTGTGAAGAAGGCGAACGCCTGTGAAGCTGTCGCGTTCTGGAAAGGCCCGGAGCCTGTGAAGAGGGCAAACGCCCGTGAAGCTTGCTTCCCAGAAGAAAGGCCCGGAGCACTGTGAAGAAGGCGAACGCCTGTGAAGCTTCGCCGCTGTGACACTCTCACGTAATAATGAGTTGGGGTTGTACACGCCTGAGTCTCAGAGTGCCGCCTCAGGCCCTGGGGCTCCCTCCCACGCCCAGTGGCAGCACTTAGCTCTGCGCTGGTGAGAAGACGTCGAAGACTAGACTAGGTGCCGGATGCGGCTTTTTCATTTGCTTTCTGCAGTTGACTGGTTATTCCCATTTGAAGTTTTTATCGAAACTATCGCCTTTTTGGTCCGTGGTTCTTCGATCTTTTCACCCTCCTACCTCGATTTCTCTTATGCGGGGACTCACGAGGCGGAAGCCTCGGGAGCCCCATGAGCTGCTCCTACCCCTATCGCTCAAGTTTTCATGGCCTCGGTCCACACTGGAGCACCCTCCCGACCATGCCTCACGGGCAAGACAACGCGAACACGGGCCGGGTCGGTCGCCTCGCTGCCACGGCCGGGTTCACTTGCGAATGGGCGCACGGCAGAAGGGAACAGTACCAGGATAACAAAAGCAGTACAATAATTAACGGTGTTGCCCTAAACGCACCCCCACGGGGCCACACATTGTTCCCTTTTTACGCAGGAGAAAAGGAAGGAAAAGGACAAAAGCAGGTGGAGCACGCCCCGTGCCGGCTCTCTTGGAAGGCCCGAGCCGCCTCCGGAGCTCAGTCGGACTCCATCTCGCGCTTCACCGGGGCGTGGAGGCGAGCGGACCCGCTGCCACCCCCCAAGCAGGAATCGCCACCCGAAGAAGAGCTGGTGAAGCGTGAGGAGTCGCGGGCATCGCCCGGCCCGCTGGCGCTGCCCTCTCCGCCTGGGGCTGAGTCCTCGGCCGTCGATGCCCCTCAGGCAGCACCCCATGCGCGGCCGTCTTCCCGAACACCCTCATGTAGAGGGTGGCGCCGCCATCATACTTGAAGTGCGGGAGCACCGTGGCGGAGACCACGCCACGAAGCGAACGCTCATAGTCATGGGCCAGAACAGGTTCCTCGCAGCAGAGACCTCCAGAGAAGCCCACGAAGCCCGGCCGCAGCAGCCATCTGCTCGGGAGCCAGAGGCCACTCAGGCGCCATCCGGGAGCTCACCCAGAGGAAGCACGGGAGCTGAAGCCGGACGCCGGACGGCTCCTCCGCCCTCACCATGAACTCCGGCAAGAGCCAAAGAAGCATGGAGGCGCGGCCTCGGGGACGCGCGGCCGGGCACGCCCGACCATGGCCAGCCGCTCGTCACCACGCTGGGAGCCTCCCCACGACTGGGGGACCGTCATGGAGGCCACGGGTGCTGCGAGGGCGACCTCAACCACGCTTAGGCGGAGGAGAGGAAGATTCGACTGGCGGCCCTTCCCTTCTCTGCGGCCGAGAACTTCCTTGGTGGAGCCATGGAGAAGAAGGAGAGACAAGAAAGGATAGATCGAAGGGCGCGCCGTCTGCAGACTTATTGCTGGGCGAAGGCCAACCGTCGGCCTCCACGATCACCGGTAATCATGACCAACTCCGCATGCAGGGACTTGTCGAATCCGGGAGGTTACCGAGGCATCGTGGGGAGCAAAGGCGACACGCCAAATCAACCACCACGCTGTCGCCCAAGGCGCGGGCTGTTAGGGCCCATGACGCTCAGACTTGCCCTTTCGCCTTCGCTCGTCCAAGTACGGGAGCGCCATGGGCCCGGGGGCTACTATCGGCGTTCGGGAACGGGGATCCCAGACTTGCTCGCACTGCGGCTGCGGCGTGGCTCAAAGGATGCCTGTGACAGCCCATCTTCATCAACACAAGCTCAAGACCCTCATGGGCGGACAACCGAGAGCTTCCTCGTGCACGGCCTCGTCGGGTTGGCTCATGAGGAGGCGGAGAGTTCAAGGCAGGTACCTCGCGAGGTGCCCATGACGCAAGCCATGACGACCAAGGGCGCTTAGTCGGGCGCCAGCCAGCATGCAGTCCTCCTTTCCTCTTTGGTGCAAAGGGAGCAAGCGCAGCGAGAGCATCAAGCAAAGGCATCCGCTTTCGGTGCAACAAGACCAAGACCAGCCCCAACGGCTGGAAGGGAGTCACCGTGGAGCCCAAGCAGGCGTCATCACCAGAGCCTTTGGCAGGCGAGGACCAACTTTAGTCAGGATAAGTGTACCCATTGTTCCCCTTCAAAATGGCCAATTGTTGGCGCCCTTCCTGCTCAATATTTGGGAAGAGACCCAGGGCCTTCGTCTATATAAGTAGAGCTAGCCGCCATAGTAGGGAGGAGATCTAGCATTCGGAATCCAGAGAGAGAGATAGAGACCCGATCCTCAAGCTAGAGCGACGGAACACCACCTAGCAGTTCATCACACCCGCCAAGAACAGACCCTCGCGAGGCTGTTCTTCCCTGTATTGTTCCTCATCATCCCAAGAGGCAATCCACCACACCACAAACTAGAGTAGGGTATTACACCACAACGGTGGCCCGAACTAGTATAAATCTTGCGTCTCTTGTGCAGTTCTGTTTAGTAGTTTAGGTCCCTGCGATTCGGCGAAGTACGAGACGATGGAGGGTTGGATCTCCGCGCGCACCCCAGAGTTCAAACCTTAAGGGTCTGCCGGAACCCGAAATCCGACACTTTTCATTCACTCCAACCTCTTGTGAAGAAGGCTACATTTTTCTTTCTTTTTTTAGGGGAGGAGGCTACATTTTTCTAGAATGTAATCAAATGCCCATGTTAATCATGTGAGATCAAAGATGGCATGTTAGTGCATTTTACAAATCGTACAAACCAAATAGGCATGTAGTAATGTTCAAAACTGCATGTAGGCACTAACACGTTTTCTTCTTTTGCAGATAAGATTAGGCCCGGTGGTGGATAATGTGATACAGTATAACAATCACGTCGAATGCCTAGATCTGCATCTCTCATAAATTACTTTGAACTCCTGCCGAGGGACCTTACCGGAGATTATATTCGCTAGGTTCTTTGTTCTCAGAGAAAGGGTGCTGAAGGAAATGAGGTTTGCCCTACATTTATTTCGCAAAAATGAATGGTTTGTTGATCAGTGTCGGCGCCTGTGGCAGAATGGAGTAGGCTCCAAAAATGCTAAATTTTATTTTGGAACTTCAGATGACAGAGTAATCGGAAGTCATCGTGTCAACCCCATACATGACTTCTCAGTGGCTGACCCCTTTGCAAAAATTGTGAGGTTTCAAAACCAGACTTAGAAGCGGTGATATTAGTTTGAACCTCTCTGATATCCATGTTCAGCGGATCAACATGAAGCGTTATGGTGATGAGCTGAATTTCATTTCTAATATCAGCTTGAACCTTGTAATCTTCGAATTTGAGCCATATAACTCTGGAATTTGAACCTTGTAATATTTCGAGCTTTTGTGGCACAATCGTTGAAATGGCATCGTATGAGACTCGTATATTGCTAGCACTATTTTGACCTTAATATGCAATGGCCTAGATTTTATTAACCATTCTCGAATCTGTTTACCTTGCCGATCTCACAGCACACGATCTGTATAGCTAACTCAACTACGATCTTCGACATTATTGCACACAGTTGGTTTCTTCCACCGTGTGCACTATAGAGCGCAGAATTAATTATCGCACTCGAGTGTCCATCATCACCCTTCTGTGTAACTTTGACCTCATCACCCACGGGTAAACTTATGATCGAAGTCATTCCACACACTTCATTTTTACAAAGCTTTTTTCCAATAAACACCCACGATTTGTCCCTCTTCTAGCTGACGCATGACCAAACTAGCCGGCCGGGAAGCTTGCGCGGTAAACAGCGCGGTAGCGCGGGAACAGGCTTACCGATGATACATTTGGCGCCTCTTCGAGCCCACGCGTGCGGTGCGGTGTTGTCAAGCGTGCACTGGATTCTGGAATCCTCCGCTATGAACGTCGTGACAAGACGTGACGATTACAGGCCGGCCGGACCCCATTTATTACAGCGGTCATTTAACCCTTGTGCCCCACCATTGCAAGAAGCACACCCACCACGAGAAATTCTTAGAGGGTATCCTGCGCGGCTCCAATCGCGCTCCGAGTGGCTCCTGACGACGAGCAGCAGTTCACCATGCGTACCGTGGTGGACACCCACAGAAGGTTCATGGACCTCTCGGCGGTGTACACCAACGACCCGGTCTGGGTGGAGCACTCCATCCACATCATGGAGCTGTTGCTTGCCGAGGAGAAGTACAAGGTGGTCGGGTTCGACCTCGAGTACACCAGCGCTCGTGCCGGGTCACATCCCAAGGTCGCCGTCTACCAGATGTGTGTGCGCCACCACGTCCGTGTCTACCACTACTGCCTGGCCAAAAGGCCTTGTGAGCGTTTTGCCAGGTTTGTCAACAGCCCCCACTGCATGTTCGCTACGGAGGACATCACCAAAGATGTAAAGGCGCTCGAGAATTCGGGCATCGCCTGCCAGAATCTTGTCGACATCCAGCGCCAATACAAGATCTAGGGCAGCAAGGAGCATGAGAAGGACTCACCGGTTCACCTCGTCGAGGCCATCATCGACCCCTACTACAGAGACATGAAGGATTCGTGCAACAAGGACAAGCGTGCCTGGCACTCGGCCTGGATGGAGAAACTTAACAAAGCTCACGTCGTGTACGCGGCCAAGGAGGCGTACATGAGCTACGACAAGTACAGGCGGATCGTTGACATGAGGAAGTGCCTCCTGATACGTCTCCAACGTATCTATAATTTTTGATTGCTCCATGCTATATTATCTTCTGTTTTGGACATTATTGGGCTTTATTATTCACTTTTATATTATTTTTGGGACTAACCTATTAACCGGAGGCCCAACCCAGAATTGTTGTTTTTTGCCTATTTCAGAGTTTCGCAGAAAAAGAATATCAAACGGAGTCCAAATGGAATGAAACCTTCGGGAACATGATTTTCGGAACGAACATGATCCAGAGGACTTGGACCCTACGTCAAGAAATCAAACAGTAAGCCACGAGGTAGGTGAAGGAAATATGCCCTAGAGGCAATAACAAAGTTATTATTTATTTCCTCATATCATGATAAATGTTTATTATTCATGCTAGAATTGTATTAACCGGAAACATGATACATGTGTGAATACATAGACAAACTTAAATGTCACTAGTATGCCTCTACTTGACTAGCTCATTAATCAAAGATGGTTATGTTTCCTAACCATAGACATGAGTTGTCATTTGATTAACGGGATCACATCATTAGGAGAATGATGTGATTGACATGATCCATTCCGTTAGCTTAGCACTTGATCATTTAGTATGTTGCTATTGCTTTCTTCATGACTTATACATGTTCCTACAACTATGAGATTATTCAACTCCCGTTTACCGGAGGAACACTTTGTGTGCTACCAAACGTCACAATGTAACTGGGTGATTATAAAGGAGCTCTACAGGTGTCTCCAAAGGTACATGTTGAGTTGGCGTATTTCGAGATTAGGTTTTGTCACTCCTATTGTTGGAGAGGTATCTCTGGGCCCTCTCGGTAATGCACATCACTATAAGCCTTGCAAGCAATGTAGCTAATGAGTTAGTTACGGAATGATGCATTACGTAACGAGTAAAGAGACTTGCTGGTAACGAGATTGAACTAGGTATTGAGATACCGACGATCGAATCTCGAGCAAGTAACATACCGATGACAAAGGGAACAACGTATGTTGTTATGCGGTTTGACCGATAAAGATCTTCGTAGAATATGTGGGAGCCAATATGGGCATCCAGGTCCCGCTATTGGTTAGTGACCGGAGACGTGTCTCGGTCATGTCTATATAGTTCTCGAACCCGTACGGTCCGCACGCTTAACGTTTTGTTGACGATATAGTATTATATGAGTTATGTATGTTGGTGACTGAATGTTGTTCGGAGTTCCGGATGAGATCATGGACATGACGAGGAACTCCGGAATGGTCCGGAGATAAAGTTTAATATATGGGATAATACTGTTTGATCTCCGAAAGGGTTCCGGAATTCACCGCGGGGGGTTAGGATGTTTCAAATGTTTGGGTACGAGAACACGTTATTTGGGCTAAAGGGGAAAGCCCATGAGGCTTTTGGAAAGTGCAAAAGGAAGTTTTATGGAGACGAGAGGCTAGACGCCAGAACCTGGCGTCTAGGGGTAGACATCGGGAACCCCGGCGTCTAGCCAGGAGTCCGTAGGACTCTTGCCTTTCGGGAGAAACCGACTTTGTGGAGGCTTTTACTCCAAGTTTCGACCCCAGGGCTCAACACATAAATAGAGGGGCAGGGCTAGCACCAAAGACACATCAAGAAACACCAAGCCATGTGCCGGCAACCCCGTCCCCTCTAGTTTATCCTCCGTCATAGTTTCCGTAGTGCTTAGGCAAAGCCCTGTGGAGATTGTTCTTCACCAACATCGTCACCATGCCGTCGTGCTGCCGGAACTCATCTACTACTTTGCCCATCTTGCTGGATCGAGAAGGCGAGGACGTCATTGAGATGAACGTGTGTAGAACTCGGAGGTGTCGTGCATTCGGTACTTGGATCAGTCGGATCGTGAAGACGTACGACTACATCAACCGCGTTGATAAACGCTTCCGCTTAGCGATCTTCAAGGGTATGAAGATACACTCCCCCTCTCGTTGCTATGCATCACCATGATCTTGCGTGCAGCGTAGGGAAATTTTTGAAATTACTACGGTCCCCAACATTGGCATCCGAGCCTGGTTTTATGCGTAGATGTTATTTGCACGAGTAGAACACAAGTGAGTTGTGGGCGATATAAGTCATACTGCTTACCAGCATGTCATACTTTGGTTCGGCGGTATTGTTGGATGAAGCGGCCCGGACCGACATTACGCCAGACGCCACGCCGAGACCGGTTCTCCCGACGTGCTTTGCACAGAGGTGGCTAGCGGGTGTTAGTTTCTCCAACTTTAGTTGAACCGAGTGTGGCTGCGCGCGGTCCTTGCGAAGGTTAAAACAGCACTAACTTGACGAACTATCGTTGTGGTTTTGATGCGTAGGTAAGAACGGTTCTTGCTCAGCCCGTAGCAGCCACGTAAAATTTGCAACAACAAAGTAGAGGACGTCTAACTTGTTTTTGCAGGGCATGTTGTGATGTGATACGGTCAAGACGTGATGCTATATTTTATTGTATGAGATGATCATGTTTTGTAACCGAAGTTATCGGCAATCGGCAGGAGCCATATGGTTGTCGCTTATTCTATGAAATGCAACGCCCTATAATTGCTTTTACTTAATCACTAAGCGGTAGCGATAGTCGAGAAGCAATAGGTGGCGAAACGACAACGATGCTACGATGGAGATCAAGGTGTCGCGCCGGTGACGATGGTGATCATGACGGTGCTTCGGAGATGGAGATCACAAGCACAAGATGATGATGGCCATATCATATCACTTATATTGATTGCATGTGATGTTTATCCTTTATGCATCTTATCTTGCTTTGATTGACGGTAGCATTTTAAGATGATCTCTCACTAATTATCAAAAAGTGTTCTCCATGAGTATGCACCGTTGCAAAAGTTCTTCGTGTTGAGACACCACGTGATGATCGGGTGTGATAGGCTCTACGTTTAAATACAACGGGTGCAAGACAGTTGCACACGCAGAATACTCAGGTTAAACTTGACGAGCCTAGCATATACAGATATGGCCTCAGAACACGAAGACTGAAAGGTCGAACGTGAATCATATAGTAGATATGATCAACATAGTGATGTTCACCATTGAAAACTACTCCATCTCACGTGATGATCGGACATGGTTTAGTTGATTTGGATCATGTGATCACTTAGATGACTAGAGAGATGTCTGTCTAAGTGGGAGTTCTTAAGTAATATGATTAATTGAACTTAAATTTATCATGAATTTAGTACCTGATAGTATTTTGCTTGTCTATGTTTGTTGTAGATAGATGGCTCGTCTTTGTTGTTCCGTTGAATTTTAATGCGTTCCTTGAGAAAGCTAAGTTGAAAGGTGATGGTAGCAATTACACGGATCGGGTCTCAGAATTTGAGGATTATCCTCATTGCTGCAGGAAGAATTACGTCCTGGAAGCACCGCTGGGTGCCAGGCCTGCTGCAGATGCAACTGACGATGTTAAGAACGTTTGGCAGAGCAAAGCTGATGACTACTCAATAGTTCAGTGTGCCATGCTTTACGGCTTAGAACCAGGACTTCAATGACGTTTTGAACGTCATGGAGCATATGAGATGTTCCAGGAGTTGAAGTTAATATTTCAAGCAAATGCCCGGATTGAGAGATATGAAGTCTCCAATAAGTTCTATAGCTGTAAGATGGAGGAGAATAGTTTTGTCAGTGAACATATACTCAAAATGTCTGGGTATAATAAGCAATTGATTCAACTGGGAGTTAATCTTCCTAATGATAGTGTCATTAACAGAATTCTTCAATCACTGCCACCAAGCTACAAGAGCTTCGTGATGAACTATAATATGCAAGGGATGGACAAGACTATTCCCGAGCTCTTCGCAATGCTAAAGGCTGCGGAGGTAGAAATCAAGAAGGAGCATCAAGTGTTGATGGTCAATAAGACCACTAGTTTCAAGAAAAAGGGTAAAGGGAAGAAGAAGGGGAACTTCAAGAAGAACAGCAAGCAAGTTGCTGCTCAAGAGAAGAAACCCAAATCTGGACCTAAGCCTGAAACTGAGTGCTTCTACTGCAAGCGCATCGACATCGAAGCGGAACTGCCCCAAGTATTTGGCGGATAAGAAGGATGGCAAGGTGAACAAAGGTATATGTGATATACATGTTATTGATGTGTACCTTAGTAATGCTCGCATTAGCACCTGGGTATTTGATACTGGTTATGTTGCTAATATTTGCAACTCGAAACAGGGACTACGGATTAAGCGAAGATTGGCTAAGGACGAGGTGACGATGCGCGTAGGAAATGGTTCCTAAGTTGATGTGATCGTGATCGGCACGCTACCTCTACATCTACCATCAGGATTAGTTTTAGACCTGAATAATTGTTATTTGGTGCCAGCGTTGAGCATGAACATTATATCTGGATCTTGTTTGATGCGAGACAGTTATTCATTTAAATCAGAGAATAATGGTTGTTCTATTTATATGAGTAATATCTTTTATGGTCATGCACCCTTGAAGAGTGTTCTATTTTTATTAAATCTCAACAGTAGTGATACACATATTCATAATGTTGAAGCCAAAAGATGCAGAGTTGATAATGATAGTGCAACTTATTTGTGGCACTGCCGTTTGGGTCATATTGGTGTAAAGCGCATGAAGAAACTCCATACTTATGGACTTCTGGAATCACTTGATTATGAATCACTTGGTACTTGCGAACCGTGCCTCATGGGCAAGATGACTAAAACGCCGTTCTCCGGAACTATGGAGCGAGCAACTAATTTGTTGGAAATCATACATACTGATGTATGTGGTCCAATGAATATTGAGGCTCGCGGCGGGTATGTTATTTTCTCACCTTCACAGATGATTTGAGCAGATATGGGTATATCTACTTGATGAAACACAAGTCTGAAACATTTGAGAAGTTCAAAGAATTTCAGAGTGAAGTGGAAAATCATCGTAACAAGAAAATAAAATTTCTACGATCTGATCGTGGAGGAGAATATTTGAGTTATGAATTTGGTTTACATTTGAAGCAAAGCGGAATAGTTTCGCAACTCATGCCACCCGGAACACCACAACAAAATGGTGTGTCCGAATGTCGTAATCGTACTTTACTAGATATGGTGTGATATATGATGTCTCTTACTGATTTACCACTATCGTTTTGGGGTTATGCTTTAGAGACGTCCGCATTCACGTTAAATAGGGCACCATCAAAATCCGTTGGGACGACGCCTTATGAACTGTGGTTTGGCAAGAAACCAAAGTTGTCATTTTTGAAAGTTTGGGGCTGCGATGCTTATGTGAAGAAACTTCAACCAGATAAGCTCGAATCCAAATCGGAGAAATGTGTCTTCATAGGACCTTCTATCACAGATCTGAGGGCAAGATTTTTGTTGCTAAATTCGGATCCTTTCTAGAGAAGGAGTTTCTCTCGAAAGAAGTGAGTGGGAGGAAAGTAGAACTTGATGAGGTAACTGTACCTCCTCCCTTATTGGAAAGTAGTTCATCACAAGAACCGGTTCCTGTGACAACTACACCAATCAGTGAGGAAGATAATGATAATGATCATGAAACTTCAGATCAAGTTACTACCGAACCTCGTAGGTCAACTAGAGTAAGATCCGCACCGGAGTGGTACGGTAATCCTATTCTGGAAGTCATGTTACTTGACCATGGCGAACCTACGAACTATGAGGAAGCGATGATGAGCCCAGATTCCACAAAATGGCTTGATGCCATGAAATCTGAGATGGGATCCATGTATGAGAACAAAGTATGGACTTTGGTTGACTTGCCCGTTGAACGGCAAGCCCTCGAGAATAAATGGATCTTCAAGAAGAAGACTGACGCCGATGGTAATGTAATCGTTTACAAAGCTCGACTTGTTGCGAAAGGTTTTCAACAAGTTCAAGGGGTTGACTACGATGAGACTTTCTCACCCGTAGCGATGCTTAAGTCTGTCCGAATCATGTTAGCAATTGCCGCATTTTATGATTATGAAATATGGCAAATGGATGTCAAAACTGCATTCCTGAATGGATTTCTGGAAGAAGAGTTGTATATGATGCAACCGGAAGGTTTTGTCGATCCAAAAGGTGCTAACAAAGTGTGCAAGCTCCAGCGATCCACTTATGAACTGGTGCAAGCCTCTCGGAGTTGGAAAAAACGCTTTGATAGTGTGATCAAAGCATATGGTTTTATACAGACTTTTGGAGAAGCCTGTATTTACAAGAAAGTGAGTGGGAGCTCTGTAGCATTTCTGATATTATATGTAGATGACATATTGTTAATTGGAAATGATATAGGATTTCTGGATAGCATAAAGGGATACTTGAATAAAAGTTTTTCGATGAAAGACCTCAGTGAAGCTGCTTACATATTGGGCATCAAGATCTATAGAGATAGATCAAGACGCTTAAATGGACTTTCACAAATCACATACCTTGATAAAGTTTTGAAAAAGTTCAAAATGGATCAGGCAAAGAAAGGGTTCTTGCCTCAGACATAAGGTGTGAAGTTGAGTCAGACTCAATGCCCGACCACAGCAGAAGATAGAGAGAAAATGAAAGATGTTCCATATGCTTCAGCCATAGGCTCTATCATGTATGCAATGTTGTGTACCAGACCTGATGTCTGCTTAGCAATAAGTTTAGCAGGGAGGTACCAGAGCAATCCAGGATTGGATCACTGGACAGTGGTCAAGAATATCCTGAAATACCTGAAAAGGACTAAGGATATGTTTCTCGTCTATGGAGGTGACAAAGAGCTAGTCGTAAATGGTTACGTCGATGCAAGCTTTGACACAGATCCGGACGATTCTAAATCACCAACCGGATACGTGTTTATATTGAACGGTGGAGCCGGTTGGTGCAGTTCTAAACAAAGCATCGTGGCGGGATCTACATGCGAAGCAGAGTACATAGCTGCTTCGGAAGCAGCAAATGAAGGAGTCTGGATGAAAGACTTCATTTCCGATCTAGGTGTCATACCTAGTGCATCGGGACCAATGAAGATCTTCTGTGACAATACTGGTGCAATTTCCTTGGCATCGGAATCCAGATTTCACAAGAGGACCAAGCACATCAAGAGACGCTTCAATTCCATCCGGGACCAAGTCTAGGTGGGAGACATAGAGATTTGCAAGATACATATGGATCTGAATGTTGCAGACCCATTGACTAAGCCTCTTCCACGAGAAAAACATGATCAGCACCAAGACTCCATGGGTGTGAGAATCATTACTATGTAATCTAGATTATTGACTCTAGTGCAAGTGGGAGATCAAGGAAATATGCCCTAGAGGCAATAATAAAGTTATTATTTATTTCCTCATATCATGATAAATGTTTATTATTCATGCTAGAATTGTATTAACCGGAAACATGATACATGTGTGCATACATAGACAAACTTAAATGTCACTAGTATGCCTCTACTTGACTAGCTCATTAATCAAAGATGGTTATGTTTTCTAACCATAGACATGAGTTGTCATTTGATTAACGGGAGAATGATGTGATTGACATGACCCATTCCGTTAGCTTAGCACTTGATCGTTTAGTATGTTGCTATTGCTTTCTTCATGACTTATACATGTTCCTACAACGATGAGATTATGCAACTCCCGTTTATCGGAGGAACACTTTGTGTGCTACCAAACGTCACAACGTAATCGGGTGATTATAAAGGAGCTCTACAGTGTCTCCAAAGGTACATGTTGAGTTGGCGATTTCGAGATTAGGTTTTGTCACTCCGATTGTCGGAGAGGTATCTCCGGCCCTCTCGGTAATGCACATCACTATAAGCCTTGCAAGCAATGTAGCTAATGAGTTAGTTACGGAATGATGCATTACGTAACGAGTAAAGAGACTTGCCGGTAATGAGATTGAACTAGGTATTGAGATACCGACAATCGAATCTCGAGTAAGTAACATACCGATGACAAAGGGAACAACGTATGTTGTTATGCGGTTTGACCGATAAAGATCTTCATAGAATATGTGGGAGCCAATATGGGCATCCAGGTCCCGCTATTGGTTATTGACCGGAGACGTGTCTCGGTCATGTCTACATAGTTCTCGAACCCGTAGGGTCCGCACGCTTAACATTTCGTTGACGATATAGTATTATATGAGTTATGTATGTTGGTGACTGAATGTTGTTCGGAGTTCCGGATGAGATCATGGACATGACGAGGAACTCTGGAATAGTCCGGAGATGAAGTTTAATATATGGGATAATAGTGTTTGATCTCCTAAGGGTTCCGAATTCACCAAGGGGTTCCGGATGTTTCCCGAAATGTTTGGGTACGAGAACACATTATTTGGGCCAAAGGGGAAAGCCCACGAGGCTTTCGGAAAGTGCAAAAGGAAGTTCTGCGGAGACCAGAGGCTAGACGCCAGGAACCCTGGTGTCTAGGGGGTAGACACCGGGAACCCTGGCATCTAGCCCTGGAGTCCGTGTAGGACTCTTGCCTTTCGGGCAAAACCGACTTTGAGAAGGCTTTTACTCCAAGTTTCACCCTGTGGCTCAACATATAAATAGAGGGCAGGGCTAGCACCAAACACACATCAAGAAACACCAAGCCGTGTGCCGCCAACCCCGCCCCTCTAGTTTATCCTCCGTCATAGTTTCCGTAGTGCTTAGGCGAAGCCTGCGGAGATTGTTCTTCACCAACACCGCTACCACGCCGCCGCAGCCGGAACTCATCTACTACTTCGCCTTGCTTTGGATCGAGAAGGCGAGGACGTCATCGAGCTGAACGCAGTGCGTAACTCGGAGGTGTCGTGCGTTCGGTACTTGGATCGGTCGGATCATGAATACGTACGACTACATCAACCGCGTTGATAAACGCTTCCGCTTAGCGATCTTCAAGGGTATGAATATACACTCCCCCTCTCGTTGCTATGCATCACCATGATCTTGCGTGTGCGTAGGAATTTTTTTGAAATTACTACGTTCCCCAACAGTAGGGGGCGCGCCTACCCCCCCCCCCCCCCAAGCGCGCCCTCCACCCTCGTAGGCCCCACGTTGCTCCACCGACGTACTCCTTCCTCCTATATATATATACCTACGTACCCCCCAAACGATCAGATACGGAGCCAAAAACCTAATTCCACCGCCGCAACCTTTTGTACCCACGAGATCCCATCTTGGGGCCTGTTCCGGAGCTCCGTCGGAGGGGGCATCGATCATGGAGGGCTTGTACATCAACACCATAGCCTCTCCGATGAAGTGTGAGTAGTTTACCTCAGACCTTCGGGTCCATAGTTATTAGCTAGATGGCTTCTTCTCTCTTTTTGGATCTCTATACAATGTTATCCCCCTCTCTTGTGGAGATCTATTCGATGTAATCTTCTTTTGCGGTGTGTTTGTTGAGACTGATGAATTGCGGGTTTATGATCAAGTTTATCTATGAACAATATTTAATTCTTTTATGTATGATTGGTTATCTTTGCAAGTCTCTTCGAATTATCAGTTTGGTTTGGCCTACTAGATTGAGCTTTCTTGCAATGGGAGAAGTGTTTAGCTTTGGGTTCAATCTTGTGATGTCCTTTCCCAGTGACAGTAGGGGCGGCAGGGCACGTATTGTATTGTTGCCATCGAGGATAACAAGATGGAGTTTTTATCATATTGCATGAATTTATCCCTCTACATCATGTCATCTTGCTTAAAGTGTTACTCTATTCTTATGAACTTAATACTCTCGATGCATGCTGGATAGCGGTCGATGTGTGGAGTAATAGTAGTAGATGCAGGCAGGAGTCAGTCTACTTGTTTCGGACGTGATGCCTATATACATGATCATACCTAGATATTCTCATAACTATGCTCAATTCTGTCAATTGCTCAACAGTAATTTGTTCACCCACCGTAAAATACTTATGCTCTTGAGAGAAGCCACTAGTGAAACCTATGGCCCCCGGGTCTATTTTCCACCATATCAATCTTCCAACACTTAGCTGTTTCCATTGCCCTTTATTTTGCTTTTATTTTACTTTGCATCTTTACCATAAAAATACCAAAAATATTATCTTATCATATCTATCAGATATCACTCTCGTAAGTGACCTTGTATGGATTGACAACCCCTCGTCGCATTGGTTGCGAGGATTTATTTGTTTGTGTAGGTGCGAGGAACTCGCGCGTAGCCTCTTACTGGATTGATACCTTGGTTCTCAAAAACTGAGGGAAATACTTACGCTACTTTGCTGCATCACCCTTTCCTCTTCAAGGGAAAACCAATGCAGTGCTCAAGAGGTAGCAAGAAGGATTTCTGGCGCCGTTGCCAGGGAGGTCTACGCAAAAGTCAACATACCAAGTACCCATCACAAACCCTTACCTCCCGCGTTACATTATTTGCCATTTGCCTCTCATTTTCCTCTCCCCCACTACACCTTTGCCGTTTTATTTGCCCTCTCTTTTTCGTTCGCCTCTTTTTCGCTTGCTTCTTGTTTGCTCGTGTGTTGGATTGCTTGCTTGTCACGATGGCTCAAGATAATACCAAATTATGTGAATTTACCAATACCAACAATAATGATTTCCTTAGCACTCCGATTGCTCCTCTTACCGACATCAATCTTGTGAAATCAATGCTGCTTTGTTGAATCTTGTCATGAAAGATCAATTTGCCGGCCTTCCTAGTGAAGATGCCGCTACTCATCTAAATAGCTTTGTTGATTTGTGTGATATGCAAAAGAAGAAAGATGTTGACAATGATATTGTTAAACTGAAGCTATTTCATTTTTCTCTTAGAGATTGTGCTAAAGCTTGGTTTTCGTATTTGCCTAAAAATAGTATTGATTCTTGGAATAAGTGCAAAGATGCTTTTATCTCTAAGTATTTTCCTCCCGCTAAGATCATCTCTCTTAGAAACGATATTATGAATTTTAAGCAACTTGATCATGAACATGTTGCACAAGCTTGGGAGAGGATGAAATTAATGATACGTAATTGCCCCACTCATGGTTTGAATTTGTGGATGATTATACAAAAAATTTATGCCGGATTGAATTTTGCTTCTAGAAATCTTTTAGATTCGTCCGCGGGAGGCACTTTTATGGAAATCACTTTAGGATAAGCTACTAAACTCCTAGATAACATTATGGTTAATTATTCTCAATGGCACACTGAAAGATCTACTAGTAAAAAAGTGCCGATAGAAGAAATTAATGTGTTGAGTGGAAAGATGGATGAACTTATGAAACTATTTGCTACTAAGAGTGTTTCTTCTGATCCTAAGGATATGCCTTTGTCTACTTTGATTGAGAATAATAATGGATCTTTAGATGTGAATTTTGTTGGTAGGAATAATTTTGGTAACAACGCGTATAGAGGAAACTTTAATCCTAGGCCTTATCCTAGTAATTCCTCTAATAATTATGGTAACTCCTACAACAATTCTTATGGAAATTTTAATAAGATGCCCTCTGAATTTGAGACTAGTGTTAAGGAATTTATGAATTCGCAAAAGAATTTCAATGCTTTGCTTGAAGAGAAATTGCTTAAAGTTGATGAATTGGCTAGGAACATTGATAGAATTTCTCTTGATGTTGATTCTTTAAAACTTAGATCTATTCCTCCTAAGCATGATATCAATGAGTCTCTCAAAGCCATGAGAATTTCCATTGATGAGTGCAAAGAAAGGACCGCTAGGATGTGTGCTAAGAAAGATTGCTTTATAAAAGCGTCTTCTTCTAATTTCTATGAAAACAAAGATGAAGATCTAAAAGTTATTGATGTGTCCCCTATTAAATCTTTGTTTTGAAATATGAATATTGATAATGATGGGACTGAATATGATCCACCTTTACCTAGAAGGCGTTCCAAAAATTCGGAGTTTCTAGATCTTGATGCTAAAATTGATAAAACTGGGATTGAAGAGATCAAAACATTAGATATTAATGAACCCACTATCTTCGATTTCAAGGAATTTAATTATGATAATTGCTCTTTGATAGATTTTATTTCCTTGTTGCAATCCGTGCTAAATTCTCCTCATGCTTATAGTCAAAATAAAGCCTTTACCAAACATATCGTTGATGCTTTGATGCAATCTTATGAAGAAAGGCTTGAGTTGGAAGTTTCTATCCCTAGAAAACTTTATGATGAGTGGGAACCTACTATTAAAATTAATATTAAAGATCATGAATGCTATGCTTTGTGTGATTTGGGTGCTAGTGTTTCCACGATTCCAAAAACTTTGTGTGATTTGCTAGGTTTCTGTGATTTTGATGATTGCTCTTTAAACTTGCACCTTGCGGATTCCACTATTAGGAAACCTATGGGAAGAATTAATGATGTTCTTATTGTTGCAAATAGAAACTATGTGCCCGTAGATTTTATCGTTCTTGACATAGATTGCAATCCTTCATGTCCTATTATTCTTGGTAGACCTTTCCTTAGAACGATTGGTGCAATTATTGATATGAAGGAAGGGAATATTAGATTCCAATTTCCATTAAAGAAAGGTATGGAACACTTACCTAGGAAGAAAATAAAATTACCATATGAATTTATTATGAGAGCCACTTATGGATTGCCTACCAAAGATGGCAATACCTAGACCTATCCTTGCTTTTATGCCTAGCTAGGGGCGTTAAACGATAGCGCTTGTTGGGAGGCAACCCAATTTTACTTTTAATTTTTTTTCTTTTTGCTTCTGTTTAGGAATAAATATTTGTTCTAGCCTCTAGTTAGATGTGTTTTTATGTTTTAATTAGTGTTTGTGCCAAGTTAAACCTATAGGATCTTCTTGGATGATAGTTATTTTATCTTGCAGAAAATTCCAGAAACCTTATGTTCACGAAAATAATTGTTAAAAATTACCAGAACGTGATAAAATATTGATTCCAATTTCTGATGATCAATAAACAAATTTTCTAGGTCTTCCTATTTTGGCTGATTTTTTGGAGTTCCAGAAGTTTGCGTTAGTTACAGATTACTACAGACTGTTCTGTTTTTGATAAATTCTGTTTTTCGTGTGTTGTTTGATTATTTTGATGAATCTATGGCTAATAAAATAGTTTATAAACCATAGAGAAGTTGGAATACAGTAGGTTTAACACCAATATAAATAAATAATGAGTTCACTACAGTACCTTGAAGTGGTCTTTTGTTTTCTTTCGCTAACGGAGCTCACGAGATTTTCTGCTGAGTTTTGTGTTGTGAAGTTTTCAAGTTTTGGGTGAAAGATTTGATGGATTATGGAACAAGGAGTGGCAAGAGCCTAAGATTGGGGATGCCCATTGCACCCCCAAGATAATCTAAGGACACCTAAAGCCAAAGCTTGGGGATGCCGGAAGGCATCCCCTCTTTCGTCTACTTCCATCGGTAACTTTACTTGGAGCTACATTTTTATTCACCACATGATATGTGTTTTGCTTGGAGCGTCTTGTATGATTTGAGTCTTTGATTTTTAGTTTACCACAATCAACTTTGCTGTACACACCTTTTGAGAGAGACAAACATGATTCAGAAATTATTAGAATACTCTATGTGCTTCACATATATCTTTTGAGTTATATAGTTCTTGATCTAGTACTTCACTTATATCTTTTAGAGCACGGTGGTGGATTTGTTTTATAGAAAATATTGATATCTCATGCTTAACTTAGATTATTTTGAGAGTCTTAAATAGCATGGTAATTTGCTTAAATAATTCTAATATGCTAGGTATTCAAGATTAGTAAAAACTTTCTTATGAGTGCGTTAAATAGTTTGATGCTTGATGATTGTTTTGAGACATGGAAGTAGTGATATTAAAGTTGTGCTAGTTGAGTAGTTGTGATTTTGAGAAATACTTGTGTTGAAGTTTGCAAGTCCCGTAGCATGCACGTATGGTAACTGTTATGTAACAGATTTGAAACATGAGGTGTTCTTTGATTGTCCTCCTTATGAGTGGCGGTCGGGGACGAGCGATGGTCTTTTCCTACCAATCTATCCTCCTAGGAGCATGCGCGTAGTGCTTGGTATTTGATGACTTGTAGATTTTTGCAATAAGTATGTGAGTTCTTTATGACTAATGTTGAGTCCATGGATTATACGCACTCTCACCCTTCCATCATTGCTAGCCTCTTGATGCAGTGCATTGCCCTTTATCACATTGAGAGTTGGTGCAAACTTCACGTGCATCCAAACCCCGTGATATGATACGCTCTTTCACACATAAACCTCCTTATATCTTCCTCAAAACAGCCACCATACCTACCTATTATGGCATTTCCATAGCCATTCCAAGATATATTGCCATGCAACTGTCCACCGTTCCGTTTATCATGACACGTTCATCATTGTCATATTGCTTTGCATGATCATGTAGTTGACATAGTATTTGTGGCAAAGCTACCATTCATAATTCTTTCATACATGTCACTCTCGGTTCATTGCATATCCCGGTACATCGCCGGAGGCATTCATATAGAGTCATACTTTGTTCTAGTATCGAGTTGTAATCATTGAGTTGTAAATAAATAGAAGTGTGATGATCATCATTTTTCTAGAGCATTGTCCAAAGTGAGGAATAAAAAAACAGAAAGGCCATAAAAAAGAGAAGGCCCAAAAAAATGAGAGAAAAAGAGAGAAGGGACAATGTTACTATCCTTTACCACACTTGTGCTTCAAAGTAGCACCATAATCTTCATGATAGAGAGTCTCTTGTTTTGTCACTTTCATATACTAGTGGGCATTTTTCATTATAGAACTTGGCTTGTATATTCCAACAATGGGCCTCCTCAAATGCCCTAGGTCTCCGTGAGCAAGCAAGTTGGATGCACACCCACTTAGTTTCTTTTGTTGAGCTTTCATATATTTATAGCTCTAGTGCATCGTTGCATGGCAATCCCTACTCCTTGCATTAACATAAATCGATGGGTATCTCCATAGCTCATTGATTAGCCTCGTTGATGTGAGACTTTCTCCTTTTTTGTCTTCTCCACATAACCCCCATCATCATATTCTATTCCACCCATAGTGCTATGTCCATGGCTCACGCTCATGTATTGCGTGAAGGTTGAAAAAGTTTGAGATTACTAAATTATGAAACAATTGCTTGGCTTGTCATTGGGGTTGTGCATGATGAGAGTATTCTTTCGGATCTAAATATTCATACCACAATTAAGAAGAATTACATTGAACTTATGCCAAGTAGCATTCCACACCAAAGATTTTGTTTTTATCATTTACCTACTCGAGGACGAGCAGGAATTAAGCTTGGGGATGCTTGATACGTCTCCAAGGTATCTATAATTTTTGATTGCTCCATGCTATATTATCTTCTGTTTTGGACATTATAGGGCTTTAGTATTCACTTTTATATTATTTTTGGGACTAACCTATTAACCGGAGGCCCAACCCAGAATTGTTGTTTTTTGCCTATTTTAGAGTTTCGCAGAAAAAGAATATCAAATGGAGTCCAAACGGAATGAAACCTTCGGGAGCATGATTTTCGGAACGAACATGATCCATAGGACTTGGAGCCTATGTCAAGAAATCAAACAGGAAGCCACGAGGTAGAGGGCGCGCCTACCCCCCCCCCCCCAGGCGCGCCCTCCACCATCGTGGGCCCCATGTTGCTCCACGGACGTACTCCTTCCTCCTATATATACCTCACGCACTTCAAATGATCGACACGGAGCCAATAACCTAATTCCACCGCCGCAACCTTACATGCCACGAGATCCCGTCTTGGGGCCTGGTCCGGAGCTCCGCCGAAGGGGGCATCGATCATGGAGGGCTTCTACATCAACACCATAGCCTCTCCGATGAAGTGTGAGTAGTTTACCTCAGACCTTCGGGTCCATAGTTATTAGCTAGATGACTTCTTCTCTCTTTTTGGATCTCAATACAACATTCTCCCCCTCTCTTGTGAAGATCTATTCGATTTAATCTTCTTTTGCGGTGTGTTTGTTGAGACCGATGAATTGTGGGTTTATGATCAAGTTTATCTATGAACAATATTTGAATCTTCTGAATTCTTTTATGTATGATTGGTTATCTTTACAAGTCTCTTCAAATTATCAGTTTGGTTTGGCCTACTAGATTGATCTTTCTTGCAATGGGAGAAGTGCTTAGCTTTGGGTTCAATCTTGCGATGTCCTTTCCCAGTGACAGTAGGGGCGGCAAGGCACGTATTGTATTGTTGCCATCGAGGATAACAAGATGGGGTTTTTATTATATTGCATGAATTTATCCCTCTACATCATATCATCTTGCTTAAAGCGTTACTCTATTCTTATGAACTTAATACTCTAGATGCATGCTGGATAGCGGTCGATGTGTGGAGTAATAGTAGTAGATGCAGGCAGGAGTCAGTCTACTTGTTTCAGACGTGATGTCTATATACATGATCATACCTAGATATTCTCATAACTATGCTCAATACTGTCAATTGCTCAACAATAATTTGTTCACCCACCATAAAATACCTATGCTCTTGAGAGAAGCCACTAGTGAAACCTATGGCCCCCGGGTCTATTTTCCACCATATCAATCTTCCAACACTTAGCTATTTCCGTTGCCTTTTATTTTGCTTTTATTTTACTTTGCATCTTTACCATAAAAATACCAAAAAATATTATCTTATCATATCTATCAGATCTCACTCTCGTAAGTGACCGTGTAGGGATTGACAACCCCTTATCGCGTTGGTTGCAAGGATTTATTTGTTTGTGTAGGTGCGAGGGACTCATGCGTGGCCTCCTACTAGATTGATACCTTGGTTCTCAAAAACTGAGGGAAATACTTACGCTACTTTGCTGCATCGCCCTTTCCTCTTCAAGGGAAAACCAACGCAGTGCTCAAGAGGTAGCACCTCCTTCCCCAAAACGGCCAGGGATCCTGCCGGAAGCAGAGCAATGGCAAGCGTCGTCGCAACAATAAGTAGATGATTAGATCCTCGTTTCTCCTACTTTAGTATGCATGTAATTGCTTACTTTGGTGTGTGGAAATGTTATGTGTGTAGTCACTTGTGTACTTGTATGCTTAATTTGGTTATGCAATGTTGTCTTTTTAAGTATATATGTTGATGCTCTGTAGACAGAGCATAGATGTTGTGCGGACAAAGAAAATCACATCGCACATGGACTAAACAATGGAACCCGTCGGTGATGTTTTCACCAATCACTCACAATTGTATACCAGCAATCGTTTGCTCACAACACACATGGCTTGCTAGCAGTAATGGTTTGTGTTGTTATCGGTCTTCGCACACGTTTCCGATTACATACATGTTTGCCTCGTATCACACACGTCTTGTTCATTTGAACCGTTTATGTTCTCATGTCTCAAAACAAACAGTTCATCCGAGTGAACCGCATGCCGTATATCGCACACACCTTTGATCTGGCTGACCATTTCTTTTGTGTTTCCTAATCACAAGCAGTTCATCCGCACCATAATCTTCATGATAGAGAGTCTCTTGTTTTGTCACTTTCATATACTAGTGGGCATTTTTCATTATAGAACTTGGCTTGTATATTCCAACAATGGGCCTCCTCAAATTCCCTAGGTCTCCGTGAGCAAGCAAGTTGGATGCACACCCACTTAGTTTCTTTTGTTGAGCATTCATATATTTATAGCTCTAGTGCATCATTGCATGGCAATCCCTACTCCTTGCATTAACATCAATCAATGGGTATCTCCATAGCTCATTGATTAGCCTCGTTGATGTGAGACTTTCTCCTTTTTTTTCTTCTCCACATAACCCCCATCATCATATTCTATTCCACCCATAGTGCTATGTCCATGGCTCACGCTCATGTATTGCGTGAAGGTTGAAAAAGTTTGAGATTACTAAATTATGAAACAATTGCTTGGCTTGTCATCGGGGTTGTGTATGATGAGAGTATTCTTGTGTGACGAAAATGGAGCATGACTAAACTATATGATTTTGTAGGGATGAA
Source organism: Aegilops bicornis (assembly GCA_021605145.1). NCBI lineage: Eukaryota > Viridiplantae > Streptophyta > Magnoliopsida > Poales > Poaceae > Aegilops > Aegilops bicornis. The sequence continues at coordinate 153,076,620 of CM038673.1, forward strand.
CTTTCTTTGGCCATGTTATTTTGAGAGGACATAATTTCTTAGTTAGTATGCTTGAAGTATTATTATTTTTATGTCAATATTGAACTTTTATCTTGAATCTTTCGGATCTGAATATTCATACCACAATTAAGAAGAATTACATTGAAATTATGCCAAGTAGCATTCCACATCAAAAATTCTGTTTTTATCATTTACCTACTCGAGACGAGCAGGAATTAAGCTTGGGATGCTTGATACGTCTCCAACGTATCTATAATTTTTGATTGCTCCATGCTATATTATCTTCTATTTTGGACATTATTGGGCTTTATTATTCACTTTTATATTATTTTTGGGACTAACCTATTAACCGGAGGCCCAACCTAGAATTGTTGTTTTTTGCTATTTCAGAGTTTCGGATAAAAAGAATATCAAACGGAGTCCAAACGGAATGAAACCTTCGGGAACATGATTTTCGGAACGAACATGACCCACAGGACTTGGACCCTACGTCAAGAAATCAAAAAGGAAGCCACGAGGTAGGGGGCGCGCCTACCCCCTCCCCCAGGCGCGCCCTCCACCCTTGTGGGCCCCATGTTGCTCCACCGACGTACTCCTTCCTCCTATATATACCTACGTACCCCCAAACGATCAGATACGGAGCCAAAAACCTAATTCCACCGCCGCAACCTTCTATACCCACGAGATCCATCTTGGGGCCTGTTCCGGAGCTCCACCAGAGGGGGCATCGATCACGGAGGGCTTCTACATCAACACCATAGCCTCTCCGATGAAGTGTGAGTAGTTTACCTCAGACCTTCGGGTCCATAGTTATTAGCTAGATGGCTTCTTCTCTCTTTTTGGATCTCAATACAACGTTCTCCCCCTCTCTTGTGGAGATCTATTCGATGTAATATTCTTTTGCGGTGTGTTTGTTGAGACCGATGAATTGTGGGTTTATGATCAAGTTTATCTATGAACAATATTTGAATCTTCTGAATTCTTTTATGAATGATTGGTTATCTTTACAAGTCTCTTCGAATTATCAGTTTGGTTTGGCCTACTAGATTGATCTTTCTTGCAATGGGAGAAGTGCTTAGCTTTGGGTTCAATCTTGCGATGTCCTTTCCTAATGATGAGGGGCAGCAAGGCACGATTGTATTGTTGCCATCGAGGATAACAAGATGGGTTTTTATTATATTGCATGAATTTATCCTCTACATCATGTCATCTTGCTTAAAGCGTTACTTTGTTCTTATGAACTTAATACTCTAGATGCATCTTTGGATAGCGGTCGATGTGTGGAGTAATAGTAGTAGATGCAGGCAGGAGTCAGTCTACTTGTTTCAGACGTGATGCCTATATACATGATCATACCTAGATATTCTCATAACTATGCTCAATACTGTCAGTTGCTCAACAATAATTTGTTCACCCACCGTAAAATACTTATGCTCTTGAGAGAAGCCACTAGTGAAACCTATGGCCCCCGGGTCTATTTTCCACCATATCAATCTTCTAACACTTAGCTATTTCCGTTGCCTTTTATTTTGCTTTTATTTTACTTTGCATCTTTACCATAAAAATACCAAAAATATTATCTTATCATATCTATCAGATCTCACTCTCGTAAGTGACCGTGTAGGGATTGACAACCCCTTATCACGTTGGTTGTGAGGATTTATTTGTTTGTGTAGGTGCGAGGGACTCGCCCGTAGCCTCCTACTGGGTTGATACCTTGGTTCTCAAAAACTGAGGGAAATACTTACGCTACTTTGCTGCATCACCCTTTCCTCTTCAAGGGAAACCCAACGCAGTGCTCAAGAGGTAGCACCTCCTTCCCCAAAACGGCCAGGGATCCTGCCGGAAGAAGAGCAATGGCAAGCGTCGTCGCAACAATAAGTAGATGATTAGATCCGCGATTCTCCTACTTTAGTATGCATGTAATTGCTTACTTTGGTGTGTGGAAATGTTATGTGTGTAGTCACTTGTGTACTTGTATGCTTAATTTGGTTATGCAATGCTGTCTTTTTAAGTATATATGTTGATGCTCGTAGATGAGAGCATAGATGTTGTGCGGACAAAGAAAATCACATCGCACATGGACTAAACAATGGAACCCGTCGGTGATGTTTTCACCAATCACTCACAATTGTATACCAGCAATCGTTTGCTCACAACACACATGGCTTGCTAGTAATAATCGTTTGTGTTGTTATCGGTCTTCGCACACGTTTCCGATTACATACATGTTTGCCTCGTATCACACACATCTTGTTCATTTGAACCATTTCTGTTCTCGTGTCTCAAAACAAACAGTTCATCCGAGTGAACCGCATGCCGTATATCGCACACACCTTTGATCTGGCTGACCGTTTCTTTTGTGTTTCCTAATCACAAACAGTTCATCCGAGTGAACCGTATGCTGTACATCGCACACACCTTCATCTGGTTGCCCGTTTCTTTTGTTCCTCCTCATCGCAAACAGTTAATTGAGCTGAACCGTATGCCCTGCATCACACACGCAACTAAAATCTGAACCGTGTTTGATGCATCCTCCATCACAAACGTTTTGAACCTTTTTTACGGTTCTTTTACACCACCATTTGCGATTATGGCATCGCACACAGTTTCGTCGAAGGGTCTCTAATCGTAGTGTCGCATTAGCAGCATCCTGCAGAAGTGTATGTTGGTGACCGAGTGTTGTTCGGAGTCTCGGATGAGATCACAGACATGACGTGGAGCTCCAGAAGGGTCCGGAGGTAAAGATTGATATATAGGATGATAGTATTTGGTCTCCTGAAAGGTTTCAGAATGCACCAGAGTATTACCGGATCACCGGAAGGGGTTCCAGGAGGCCACGGGAGCATATTGGGCCAAACGGGCCAACAAGGGAGAGCACACCAGCCCACATGGGGCTGACGCGCCCCACTGAAGGAAATATGCCCTAGAGGCAATAATAAAGTTGTTATTTTATATTTCCTTATTCATGATAAAGGTTTATTATTCATGCTAGAATTGTATTGATCGGAAACCTTAATACATGTGTGAATACATAAACAAACATACTGTCCCTAGTAAGCCTCTACTAGACTAGCTCGTTGATCAAAGATGGTTAAGGTTTCCTAACCATGGACATGAGTTGTCATTTGGTAACGGGATCACATCATTGGGAGAATGATGTGATGGACAAGACCCATCCGTTAGCTTAGCATAATGATCGTTCAGTTTTATTGCTATTGCTTTCTTCATGTCAAATACATATTCCTTCGACTATGAGATTATGCAACTCCCGGATACCGGAGGAATGCCTTGTGTGCTATCAAATGTCACAACGTAACTGGGTGATTATAAAGATGCTCTACATGTATCTCCGTGTTGAGTTGGCATAGATCAAGATTAGGATTTGTCACTCCGAGTATCAGAGAGGTATCTCTGGGACTAAGGAGTTAGTCACGAGATCATGTATTACGGAACGAGTAAAGAGACTTGCCGGTAACGAGATTGAACTAGGTATGAAGATACCGACGATCGAATCTCGGGCAAGTAACATGCCGATGGACAAAGGGAATTACGTATGTTGTCATAACGGTTCGACCAATAAATATCTTCGTAGAATATGTAGGACCCAATATGAGCATTCAGTTTCCGCTATTGGTTATTAACCGGAGAGGCGTCTCGGTCATGTCTACATAGTTCTCGAACTCGTAGAGTCCGCACGCTTAACGTTCGATGACGATATAGTATTATATGAGTTATGTGATTTGGTGACCGAATGTTGTTTGAAGTCTCGGATGAGACCACACGGCCATGATGAGGAGTCTCGAAATGGTCGAGAGGTAAATATTGATATATAGGACGATGGTATTCGGACACCGGAAGTGTTCCGGTGGGTACCGGGTACATATCGGGTCATTAGAAGGGGTTCCTGGCACCCCGGTAAAAGATATGGGCCTTATGGGCCAAGAGGGGAAACGCACCAGCCACAAGGGGCTGGTGCGCCCCCCATATGGGCCGGCCAAGGTGGAGAAGGAAAGGGGAAGGAGGAAAGGAAAGAGAGGGAATAGGATTCCCCCTTCCTTCCCCCTCCCCCTCTTTCCTCCCCCTCCGATATATATGGCAGGGGGCGCGGCTTGGGAGGATCCCAAGTAGGATTCGTTCCTACTTGGGGCGCCTCCTGGCCTCTCCCATCCCCTCCCGCCTATATATATGTGCGGGGCGCCCCTAGCACAGACCAGACAATTGCCTAGCCGTGTGCGGCGCCCCCCCCACCCCCCCCCCCTCCACCATTTACTCCACCGGTCATATTTTCGTAGTGCTTAGACGAAGCCCTGCGGAGATCACTTCACCATCACCGTCACCACGCCCTCATGCTTACGGAACTCATATACTACCTCGACATCTTACTGGATCAAAAAGGCGAGGGACATCACCGAGCTGAACGTGTGCAGAACTCGGAGGTGCTGTACGTTCGGTACTCGATCGGTGGATCGCGAAGGAAGTTCGACTACATCAACCGCGTTATGAAACACTTCCGCTTATGGTCTACGAGGGTACGTAAACACACTCTCCCCTTCGTTGCTATGCATCTCCATGGATAGATCATTGCGTGTGCGTAGAAAAAAAATTCCATGCAATGATTCCCAAAAGTAGTGCCAGAGCCAGGTCTATGCGTAGATGATATGCACGAAAAGAACACAAAGAGTTGTGGGCGGTGATAGTCATACTGCTTACCACCAACGTCTTATTTTGATTCGGCTGTATTGTGGGATGAAGCAGCCCGGACCAACCTTACATGTCCACGTACATGAGACCGGTTCCACCGACAGACATGCAACTAGTTTTGCATAAAGGTGGTTAGCGGGTGTCTGTTTCTCCTACTTTAGTTGAATCAAATTTGACTATGGCTGGTCCTTGAAGAAGGTTAAAACAGCAAACTTGACGAAACACCGTTGTGGTTTTATGCGTAGGTAAGAACGGTTCTTGCTAGAAGCCCGTGACAGCCACGTAAAAAACTTGCAACAAGTAGAGGACATGCATCTAACTTGTTTTTGCAGGGTATGTTGTGATGTGATATGGTCAAGACATGATGAGATATACAGTATTGTATGAGATGATCATGTTTTGTAAGATATCTGGCAACCGGCAGGAGCCGTATGGTTGTCTCTTTATTGTATGAAATGCATACGCCATGTAATTGCTTTACTTTATCGCTATGAGTTAGCAATAGTTGTAGAAGCAATAGTTGGCGATACGACCACGATGCTACGATGGAGATCAAGGTCTCGAGCCGGTGACGATGGAGATCATGACGATGCTTTGGAGATGGAGATCAAAAGCACAAGATGATGGCCATATCATGTCACATATTTTTATTGCATGTGATGTTTATCTTTTATGCATCTTATTTTGCTTAGTACGGCGGTAGCATTATAAGTTGATCCATTCACTAAATTTCAAGGTATAAGTGTTCTCCCTGAGTATGCACCATTGTGACAGTTCGTCGTGTTGAGACACCACGTGATGATCGGGTGTGATAGACTCTACGTTCACATAAAACGGGTGCAAGACAATTTTGCACATGCAGAATACTCGGGTTAAACTTGATGAGCCTAGCATGTACAGACATGGCCTCGGAACACTGGAGACCGAAAGGTCGAACGTGAATCATATAGTAGATATGATCAACATAGAGATGTTCACCATTGATGACTTCCCCATCTCACGTGATGATCGGACATGGGTTAGTTGATTTGGATCACATATCCCTTAGATGACTTGAGGGATGTCTATTTAAGTGGGAGTTCATTAGTAATTTGATTAATTGAACTTAAATTTATCATGAATTTAGTCTAAATAGTTTTTTCATATCTATGTTGTAGATCAATATATTGCGATATAGCTCCCCTATTTCTGTATGTTCCTAGAGAAAACTAAGTTGAAAGATGATAGTAGCAATGATGCGGACTGGGTCCATGATCTAAGGATTATCCTCATTGCTGCACAGAAGAATTATGTCCTTGATGCACCGCTAGGTGAAAGGCCTGCTGTAGGAGCATATGCTGATGTTTTGAACATCTGGCAAGCTTGATCTGATGACTACTCGATAGTTCAGTGTGCCATGCTTTACGGCTTAGAACCGGTACTTCAAATACGTTTTGAACATCATGGAGCATATGAGATGTTCCAGGAGTTGAAGTTAATATTTCAAGCAAATGCCCGAGTTGAGATATATGAAGTCTCCAACAAGTTCTATAGCTACAAGATGGAGGAGAACAGTTCTGTCAGTGAACATGTACTCAAAATGTCTGGGTATTACAATCACTTGACTCAGCTGGGAGTTGATCTTCCAGTTGACTTTGTTATTGACAGAGTTCTTCAATCACTACCACCAAGCTACAAAGGCTTCATGATGAACTATAATATACAAGGGATGAACAAAACAATTCCCGATCTCTTCACAATGCTTAAGGCCGCGGAGGTAGAAATCAAGAAGAAGCATCGAGTGTTGATGGTAAACAAGACCACTAGTTTCAATAAAAAGGGCAAGGGAAAGAAAGGGAACTACAAGAAGAATGGCAAGCAAGTTGCCACTCCCGGGAAGAAGCCCAAAGCTGGACCAAAGCCTGAAACTGAGTGCTTCTACTGCAAAGGGACTGGTCACTGGAAACGGAACTGCCCCAAGTATTTGGCGGATAAGAAGGATGGCAAAGTGACAAAGGTATATTTGATATACATGTTATTGATGTGTACCTTACTAATGCTCATAGTAGCGCCTGGGTATTTGATACTGGTTCGGTTACTCATATATGTAACTCGAAACAGAAGCTACGGATTAAACAAAGATTGGCTAAGGACGAGGTGACGGTGCACGTCGGGAATGGTTCCAAGGCGATGTGATCGCCGTCGGCACGCTACCTCTACATCTACCTTCGGGATTAGTTTTAGAACTGAAGAATTGTTATTTGGTGCCAGCGTTGAGCATGAACATTATATGTGGATCTTGTTTAGTGCAGGACGGTTATTCATTTAAATCAAGGAATAATGGTTGTTCTATTTATATGAGTAATATCTTTTATGGTCATGCACCCTTGAAGAGTGGTCTATTTCTGTTGAATCTTGATTGTGGTGATACACATATTCATAATATTGATGCCAAAAGATGCAAAGTTGATAATGATAGTGCAACATATTTGTGGCACTGCCATTTAGGTCATATTGGTGTAAAGCGCATGAAGAAACTCCATGCAGATGGACTTTTGGAATCATTTGATACTTGCGAACCATGCCTCATGGGCAAGATGACTAAAACTCTGTTCTCTGGAACAATGGAGCGAGCCAATGACTTATTGGAAATAATACATACCGATGTATGTCGTCCGATGAGTGTTGAGGCACGCAACGGGTATCGTTATTTTCTGACCTTCACAGATGATTTGAGCAAATATGGGTATATCTACTTAATGAAACACAAGTCTTGAAAAGTTCAAGGAATTTCAGAGTGAAGTGGAGAATCATCATAACAAGAAAATAAAGTTTCTATGATCTGATCGCGAAGGTGAATATTTCAGTTATGAGTTTGGCCTTCATTTAAAACAATGTGGGATAGTTTCACAACTCATGCCACCTGGAACACCACAGCATAATGGTGTGTCCGAACGTCGTAACCGTACTTTATTAGATATGGTGCGGTCTATGATGTCCCTTACTGATTTACCACTATCATTTTGGGGTTATGCATTAGAGACAGCTGCATTCATGTTAAATAGGGCACCGTCTAAATCTGTTGAGACGACACCGTATGAACCGTGGTTTGGCAAGAAACCTAAGCTGTCGTTTCTTAAAGTTTGGGGTTGCGACACTTATGTCAAAAGGCTTCAGCCTGATAAGCTCAAACCCAAATCGGAGAAGTGCATCTTCATAGGATACTCTGAGGAAACAATTGGGTACACCTTCTACCACAGATCCAAAGAGAAGATCTTTGTTGCCAAGAATGGAACCTTTCTAGAGAAGGAGTTTCTATCGAAAGAAGTGAGTGGGAGGAAAGTAGAACTTGATAAGATAATTGTACCTTCTCTCGAATTGGAAAGTAGCACATCAGTGAAATCCGTTCCCGTGGTGCCTACACCAACTAGTGAGGAAGCTAATGATGATGATCATGAAACTTCAGATCAAGTTACTACTAGACCTCGTAGGTCGAACAAAGCATGTTGCGCACTAGAGTAGTACGGTAATCCTGTCCTGGAAGTCATTTTACTAGACCATGACGAACCTACGAACTATGAAGAAGCAATGATGAGCCCAGATCCCGACAGATGGCTTGAGGCCATGAAATCTGAGATAGGATCCATGTATGAGAACAAAGTGTGGACTTTGGTGGACTTTCCCGATGATCGGCAAGCCATAGAGAATAAATGGATCTTCAAGAAGAAGACTGACGCTGATGGTAATGTTACTATCTACAAAGCTCGACTTGTCGCAAAAGGTTTTCAACAAGTTCAAGGGGTTGACTACGATGAGACTTTCTCACATGTAGCGATGCTTAAGTCCGTCCGAGTCATGTTAGAAATTGCCGCATTTTATGATTATGAAATCTGGCAAATGGACGTCAAAACTGCATTCCTTAATGGATTTCTTAAAGAAGAGTTGTATATGATGCAACCAGAAGGTTTTGCCGATCCTAAAGGTGCTAACAAAGTGTTCAAGCTCCAGCGATCCATCTATGGACTGGTGCAAGCATCTCAGAGTTGGAATATGCGCTTTGATGAGGTGATCAAAGCATATGGTTTTATACAGACTTTCGGTGAAGCCTGTATTTACAAGAAAGTGAGTAGGAGCTCTGTAGCATTTCTAATATTATATGTAGATGACATATTGTTGATTGGAAATGATATAGAATTTCTGGATAGCATAAAAGGATACTTGAATAAGAGTTTTTCAATGAAAGACCTCGATGAAGCTGCTTATATATTGGGCATCAAGATCTATAGAGATAGATCAAGACGCTTAATAGGATTTTCACAAAGCACATACTTTGATAAAGTTTTGAAGAAGTTCAAAATGGACCAGTCAAAGAAAGGGTTCTTGCTTGTATTACAAGGTGTGAAGTTGAGTCAGACTCAATGCCCGACCACTGCAGAAGATAGAGAGAAAATGAAAGTCATTCCCTATGCCTCGGCCATAGGTTCTATCATGTATGCCATGCTGTGTACCAGACCTGATGTGTGCCTTGCCATAAGTTTGGCAGGGAGCTACCAAAGTAATTCAGGAGTGGATCACTGTACAGCGGTCAAGAACATCCTAAAGTACCTGAAAAGGACCAATGATATGTTTCTCGTTTATGGAGGTGACAAAGAGCTCATCGTAAATGGTTACGTCGATGCTAGCTTTGGCACTGATCCGGATGACTCTAAGTCACAAGCCGGATACGTATTTATATTGAATGGTGGAGCTATCAGTTGGTGCAGTTCCGAGCAGAATGTCGTGGAAGGATGTGCGTGTGAAGCGGAGTACATAGCTGCTTCGGAAGTAGCAAATGAAGGAGTTCATATCCGATCTGGGTGTAATACCTAGTGCATGAGGTCCAATGAAAATCTTTTGTGACAACACTGGAGCAATTGCCTTGGCGAAGGAATCCAGGTTTCACAAGAGAACCAAACACATCAAGAGACGCTTCAACTCCATTCGTGAACAAGTCAAGGATGGAGACATAGAAATTTGCAAGATACATATTGATCTGAATGTGGCAGACCCGTTTACTAAGCCTCTTCCGCAAGCAAAACATGATCAGCACCAAGACTCCATGGATGTTAGATTCACTACTATGTAATCTAGATTATTGACTCTAGTGCAAGTGGGGGACTGAAGGAAATATGCCCTAGAGGCAATAATAAAGTTGTTATTTTATATTTCCTTATTCATGATAAAGGTTTATTATTCATGCTAGAATTGTATTGATCGGAAACCTTAATACATGTGTGAATACATAAACAAACATAGTGTCCCTAGTAAGCCTCTACTAGACTAGCTCGTTGATCAAAGATGGTTAAGGTTTCCTAACCATGAACATGAGTTGTCATTTGATAACGGGATCACATCATTAGGAGAATGATGTGATGGACAAGACCCATCCGTTAGCTTAGCATGTGATCGTTCAGTTTTATTGCTATTGCTTTCTTCATGTCAAATACATATTCCTTCGACTATGAGATTATGCAACTCCCGGATACCGGAGGAATGCCTTGTGTGCTATCAAACATCACAACATAATTGGGTGATTATAAAGATGCTCTACAGGTATCTCCAAAGGTGTCTGTTGAGTTGGCATAGATCAAGATTAGGATTTGTCACTCCGAGTATCAGAGAGGTATCTCTGGGCCCTCTCGGTAATACACATCATAAGCTTGCAAGCAAACGACTAAGGAGTTAGTCACGAGATGATGTATTACGGAACGAGTAAAGAGACTTGCCGGTAACGAAATTGAACTAGGTATGAAGATACCGATGATCGAATCTCGGGCAAGTAACATATTGGTACGTCTCCAACGCATCTATAATTTTTTATTGTTCCATGCTATTATATTATCTATCTTGGATGTTTTATATGCATCTATATGCTATTTTATATGATTTTTGGGACTACGTATTAACCTAGAGCCCAGTGCCAGTTTCTGTTTTTTCCTTGTTTTTGAGTTTTGCTGAAAAGAAATATCAAACGGAGTCCAATTGACCTGAAAATTTACGGTGATTTTTTATAGACCAAAAGAAGCCCCCGAAGCAAAAGAGTTGGGCCAGAAGAGCCACAAGGCCTCCACAAGGGTGGAGGGCGCGCCCTAACCCCCGGGCACCCTCCAACCTTGAGGGATCCTCGTGGACCCCCCTGACGTGAAACTGACGCCAAAAATTCCAACAAATACAAAAAACCCGCAAAGAAACCTAGATCGGGAGTTCCGCCATTGCAAGCCTCTGTAGCCACCAAAAACCAATCGGGACCTGGTTATGCACTCACGGAGGGGGGAATCATCACCGGTGGCCATCTTCATCATCCGGCGCTCTCCATGACGATGAGGGAGTAGTTCACCCTGGGGCCGGGGTATGTACCAAAGAGCTATGTTTTGATCTCTCTCTCTCTCTCTCATGTTCTTGATTTGGCACGATCTTGATGTCTCGCAAGCTTCGCTATTATAGTTGGATCTTATGATGTTTCTCCCTCTACCTTCTTGTAATGGATTGAGTTTTCCCTTTTAAGTTATCTTATCGGATTGAGTCTTTAAGGATTTGAGAACACTTGATGTATGTCTTGCATGTGCTTATCTGTGGTGACAATGGGATATTCACGTGATCCACTTGATGTATGTTTTGGTGATTGAGGGAGTCCCGGACTAGGGGGTGTCCGGATAGCCGGACTATCGTCACGGCCGGACTCCAAGACTATGAAGATACAAGATTGAAGACTTCGTCCCGTGTCCGGATGGGACTTTCCTTGGCGTGGAAGGCAAGCTTGGCGATACAGATATGTAGATCTCCTACCATTGTAACCGACTCTGTGTAACCCTAACCTATCCGGGTGCCTATATAAACCGGAGGGTTTTAGTCCGTAGGACTAACAACAATCATACCATAGGTTAGCTTCTAGGGTTTAGCCTCCTTGATCTCGTGGTAGATCTACTCTTGTACTACCCATATCATCAATATTAATCAAGCAGTGAGTAGGGTATTACCTCCATCGAGAGGGCCCGAACCTGGTAAAAACATCGTGTCCCTTGTCTCCTGTTACCATCCGCCTAGACGCACAGTTCGGGACCCCTACCCGAGATCCGCCGGTTTTTACAATCGACATTGGTGCTTTCATTGAGAGTTCCTCGTGTCGCCGCCATCGTAGGATGCCTCATCTCGCCTTTAAAGACGATACCATCGCCAAAGGAGCCTTGGCCACCGGGTCGATTTCTTCGCTAGGCGGTTTTCTCATGACCGCTAGTTCGCCGTTGTCATACCGACGATGACCTCTCGAGTCATCGAACCAATCTCCATGTCGATTCGAACTTGCCGAACAGTTAGATCCGATCGAGCTCTCCTCCAGAACGAGCTCTTGGATCGCATAGCCGCCCTGGGAGTCGCCACAGATTACGACCGGATCGGGCCTAAAACCGATCTGAGAGAGATCAACTCTCCCCAGGCTACCCATCATGTGGCCGTGATAGAGGAGCAATGCAGCGACTCTTCTTCTATCTTAAGGACTAGCTATGTCCGGATTCCCGATCCCTCCATGCCGGATTCCTGCGGAGGGACGGATGTCGATCAAGCCCTGAACTTAAAGTCAGGCAGCGGGTCGGACTCATTGGATAGCACTCAAAAATCCAAGCTTCCGAGTTCGGAAACTTCCCGACCCTTGAGTCCTAAATTGGACAGGGTTCCGGATTTAGTGCCACCTGCCCACCCAAACATTAGCGATCTCTCTCGAATTCGGCAAGAGCCCGCCGAAACAGTACATCATTACTGGGCCAGATTCCTCCTGGTTATGAACAGGATAAAGGACTGCCGAGAGGAGGACGCAATACCAATCTTCTGTAATAATTGCACGGACAAGGGAATCCTATACGCCATAAGTCGTCGCGAAATCACACGCTTTTATGACTTGGTGACCATCGTACAAAAGTACTGTGCGATGGAGAGCGCCTGGAAAACCGAAAGTAAATTTTGGGATAATCCGGCCCCGAATACATCCCTAGTCCGGAATAAAAAGGTGCATCACTATCAAGCACATGGGTTGAATACCAAAAAACCAAAACCCCCTAAAGGGTACGGAACCGTACTGGAGGGTTGGCTAAACGGACCCTGCAAAATTCATAGCACAGAGGGCGCCACTCCATCTCATAGCCTTCGAGCATGTTGGATACTACGGCAGGTGGCCAAAAGTGGCGAAGAGCTTCTAGCTTCAGAATCCCAGCCCAGCAACACCAGTACGGTGTTAACAGTATTCGATACTTTCGGATCAAATAACATGCGAAAACGACAACTCCGCAACCTTGCCTAAGTCTACCAAGTAGCAACAATAAATCCATGGAGTGACACAGCTATTACCTTCAATGCCAGTGATGAACCTAAATTCCGAACTGCCCGGGCACCAGCCGCCTTGGTCCTCAACCGATAGTAGACGGCTTTTGCCTTACTAAGGTACTCATGGATGGCGGCAGCGGACTAAACCTCATCTATGAGGAAACCCTACAAAAAATGGAAATAGACTGGAACCGCATTGAGCGAAGCAGCACAACCTTTAGAGGAATAATCCCCAGCCGGGAAGCATGCTGCACAGGAAAAATCACGATGTATGTAGTGTTCGGCTCGCCGGACAATTACAGGTCCGAGGAGGTCACATTTCAAGTGGCCACGTTCAACAGCGGATACCATGCTTTATTAGTACGAGAGGCATTCACAATTTTTCAAGCTATACCCCATTATGGGTACATGAAGCTTAAAATGCCCGGTCCCAACGGAATCATCACTCTCGCTAGTGATCCGAACATAGCACTCCGGCTACCGAAAATAAGACGGCTGCACTAGCCCTCGAGGCACTATCCAAGCCCTAGCAGCCGAGGAACTCACCGCGACACGCCCACGGTGAACAGGGACGATGTGATACTTGATAAAAGATCCAAGTCCACCTCTTTTAAACCAGCGGACGAAATAGTCAAATTCCAAGTCCACCCAACGGACCCTGCAAAGACGGCCTCCATCGGGGCACAATTAAACCCGGATGTAGACGCTGCACTACGAGAATTTCTACAAGAAAACTGGGACATCTTCGCCTGGCACCCTTCAGATATGCCAGGAATCCCATCGCCACCGGTGAGCACAGCCTAAACATCCTAAAAGGATTCAAGCCGGTCAAACAGGCTCTTCGCGCTTTTCCGAACCCAAGAGATAAAGGCCATGGGAGAGGAGCTAGCCAAACTTTTGGAGGCCGGATTCATCGAGATATAAAACATCCGGACTGGCTAGCAAACCCGGTGATGGTACCAAAGAAGGATAAATCCTCGGCGCCTATGCGCGCCGATTTCAAAGACCTTAATAAGGCTTGCCCAAAGGATCCCTTCCCTCCCTCGAATTGATCAAATCATTGACGCTACAGCAGGACATGACTCATTGTGCTTCCTCGACGCTGCATCCGCTACCACCAAATCAAGATGGCGGAGCGGACCAAGCTGCAACAAAGATTCATCACTCCATACGGCCCGCTCGCTTCAACACAATGCCCTTTGGGCTAAAAACGCCGCGCAACATATCAGCGCATGATTCGTATATGTCCGCAAACCAGATCGGCAAAACAGTGGAAGCATATGTAGATGACGTGGTCGCCAAAAGCAAGCACGTAGAAACTCTAGTAGACGACTTGAGGCTCACATTCGACAATCTTGAAAATATGACATCAAGCTCAATCCGAAAATGCGTCTTCATTGCTCCCTAGGAAAGCTCCTCGGGCTTCATTGTCCGGTAGAGGAATTGAAGCAAACCCAGCCAAGATTCGAGCTCACACAATTGGATATTCCAAAAGACCTCAAACAAATACAAAAATTGACGGGATGCGTGGCGGCTCTAAGCCGCTTTATCTCCCGCTTAGGAGAAAAGGCATTACCTCTTTACCGCCTCCTCCGCCGCATCAACACTTCGAGTGGATGCCAGATACGCCACGGCCGGACTCGAAGAAATAAAGGCCATTTTGGCAACAAATCCGGTCTGGCCGCGCGCTACCAACGGGCGTAACCAATGCTATTATACATCGCCGCAACACATCAAGTTGTCAGCGGTGCTCGTTGTCGAATGAGAACGGACGGACACGGTTCCCTATTCAAAACCGGTTTATTATGTGTCCACCGTCCTAACTCCATGCAAGTCCCGGTACCCACACTATCAAAAGATAGCATACGCAGTGTTCATGGCATCCGGAAGCTGCGACACTACTTTCAAGAGTGTTCGATAATGGTAGCCTCAAGTACCTCTTAATGACATTATAAACAATCATGACGCGACGGGCCGGATTGCTAAATGGGCCATAGAGCTCCTCCCATTCGACATAACTTATAAGCCATGACGAGCTATCAAGTCGCAGGTTTTGGCCGACTTCGTGGCCGAATGGACTGAAGCCGAACTCCCTAAAGAGTACGGCGCATACTCCAATTGGATCATGCACTTTGACGGCTCCAAAATGTTGGCTGGCCTGGGGGCTGGCGTCGTCTTGACGTCCCCAACCGGGGACACAGTCCAATACGTCCTTCAGATAATGTATACGGACTCCAACAACGCAGCCGAATACGAGGCCCTCCTGCACGGCCTCCGGATGGCAGTCTCCATGGGAATTAAACACCTAGAGGTGTGTGGGGATTCAAACCTCGCAATATCCCAAATAAACAGAGACTTTGACGCCAAAGATCCGAAAATGGCAGCATACCGCAACGCGGTCCTAAAAATGTCAGCACGGTTCGAAGGGCTCGAATTTCATCATATAGCCCAGGATAACAACCAGGCGGCGGATATATTGGCGCGCATCGGTGCAAAACGCGATGTCGTCCCACCCAATATCTTTTTGGAACGGCTGTTCAAGCCATCCGTACTATGGAAAGGGGAGTCCGACAATAACAATCCGGACCCAACCGCACCGCCTGACGCCGAACACTCTGACACAACCGGAGGCTCCGCCTCGAGATAACACCCTCGCTCACGAAATAATGGCGGTTATCGCCCGTGGACGGAACCATTCCTAGCCTACCTAACTAGGCAGGAACTCCCCAAGACCAAAATGAGGCTCACGCATAGTACGGCGCTCTAAAGCCTATAAAGTCCATGAGGAGAGCTTTATAAGAAAAGCACTACCGAGTCCTTCAAAGGTGCATCTCCGAAGAGGAAGGGCGAAACCTCCTGGCTGAAATTCATGCCGGACTGGGTGGGCACCACGCCGCAGCCCGGGCCCTTGTAGGCAAGGCCTTTCATACAGGATTTTATTGGCCGATGGCCCGGGCAGATGCGCAGGACTTAGTCCAACGATGCGTCGGTTGCCAGCTTTTTGCTAACTAAAGCCACATGCCACCCACCGCCCTTAAAACTATACCCATCACCTGGCCGTCATGGTCCGGGGCTTGACATGGTTGGACCCTCAAGGGAGGAACCCACAAGCAAAGATACCTATTGGTCATGGTGGATAAATTCACCAAATGGATCGAGGCCAAACTCGTTAAAACGGTCAATCCGACCAATGATAGACTTCATATCGGGGTAGTGCACCGTTACGGTGTCCCCACAAGATCATTATCGATAATGGCACCAACTTCACGGTCGATGAGGTCAAATCATGGTGCAAAAACATGGGCATCAAGCTCGATTACGCCTCAGTTTATCACCCTCAAACCAACGGCCAACTCGAACGGGCAAATGGTCTAATAATGAGCGGCATTAAACCCAGACTAGTGCGGTCCCTCAAGGAATCTAACACGCACTGGGTTGAGGAGCTCGACTCCATACTCTGGGGGCTGCGGACCACGCCGAATCGTACCACCGGATTCACTCCATTCTTCATGGTGTACGGCATAGAGGCAGTCTTGCCCTGCGACATAATACATGACTCACCTCGAGTGCGCATGTACGAAGAAAGAGAAGCCGAGCTCGATCGGCAGGACAGTTTTGACGCATTGGAGGAGGAGCGCGACGTGCCAAAAGCTCGTTCCGCATTCTATCAACAGCAGGCTCGAAGATATCAAAGAAGGGAAGTACGGGCCAAAGCTTATAACGTTGGCGAACTAGTTCTACGCTCACGGACAAGAAAAAGGACAAACTCAAGCCCAAGTGGGAAGGTCCCTTCATCATCGACCAGGTCCTGACCGGCGGAGCATACCGTCTGCAAAACGCATCGGATAACCAACTCGAGCCGAACCCATGGAACGCAGCCCGCTCACGAAGATTCTACGCCTAAGTGCGGACTCCAAGTTCATCTCGTTCCTCCGTCCGCATTCTTTATTTTTGCTTTTTGCTGTCTTCTATTTCTCTCCTTCCCCTTCTTCCTCTTGTGCCTCTAGAGGCCTGCTCGCGCTTTTTCAAGACACACTTGACGCGCTGTCCGCTCATTATACCTGGGGGCTTCTTTAATAGAAGCTTATTTATACGGGCTTTCATGCCCAACACATGCGTTAAACTTCGGCATGTGCCTTTTATTCACCATTATATGCATCGATATGACTTAAGTTTTGGCCAAGCTGGGTTGCCTGGCTCCTGTGCTTACCCCTACGTTCCCGATTGTTCGGCTAGGAGGTAAAGGGAGCACCTCTACGATTATTACGCTGTCACCGGATGTGTACCTCAGACTGGGTGAAGCCGAAAGCTAGCGTTCTTAAGGGAATATTCGGTCGGTGAACTAAAAGATGATTTTTAACTATTTACACATCTACCCCAGATGATTTTCTGCTTTTATAGCAGCTTTGACATGCACTTTAGGGCATGCATCCCAGCGAAAGGAACCCCTAACGGAACTATTCTCCCTGGAAGATGTTTCTTACAACCCATGTAATATAACATAACTAGTCGGGCACTTGTCTGATACAGCAACAATGACCCCTACGCCTGGTCTCCATGCATACCACGGTTCTTATATAACCACGAAGGTATTCGGACACACTCCGGACTATTGGGTCCGGAGGTCGGGTTAAAAGTCCGCTATGACAAACGATCTACAATGGCTAGAAGACATTCTTTCATGTCATATTTTTACATAGTCAACTCGACTCATTGTATTCCTCCTCAATGCCATCTAATAGGCTATCTAATTTACAATCTTGCTGGGAATACTTGGCAGCCAATTCACGTGGTCAGACACTAAGCTTACAGGATCTCCATCCCATCCGCCCCACAGTGTCCGACCTCGACCATGTGGTTTTGGGTCACCTTTGTGTACCGCGTCTTCACCATGGCCCAGCCTCCTCGGCGCCTTTGACGGCAAGCCGATATCTTCCATAGCCGGAAGCGCCGCGTGCTCCTTGAAGCCGCTCCGCCAGCCTCCCCAACGCCTTGGGCAGGGAGATAGATGGCCACAAGGCTTGGCCGATGCCTTTCATCACCGCCAGGACTTCGTTTGCGGTGTGACGATTCGGGAAGAAGATCACCCGAAGAACTAGGCATCTCCTCCTCAGGACGACCTGTGAGCAAACCTACAAACATGTTTATGTTAGTGGCCTTCCTCGCCGAACTCTTTTCAAAGTTCGCTCAAGCACTTACTAAAAATGCCGCGACGAAGCCGCCGATTCTCCTTTACGGAGTCAGCTAACTGGGCACGAACGTCCTTTAGTTCCTCACCCAGCTTGGTGTTGGCGTCTTGGAGGTTATTCTTCTCCGCAAAGACCTCGTAGAAGCACGCTCTCGCGGCCTTTAACCGGCATAAGAGCTGTTGCTTGTCCGGATCTAGTCCGGCGCCATCTGCAATGTTTTTTGTCAGATTTACACACCCGCCGCACTTCATAAATTATTTATCTTCTGAAGCGTATATTACCAGAGGGGGTCTCTATGGCTCCCCCCGTAGCGGCTTGTGCAGCCTCAAGTTGGGCCCTGCACTCTTCCAGCTCCTGGGACAGTCGGGTATTCTTTTCTCAGAAGATCCTCAGATAACAAATGATCCTTAAATCAGTTATTCTAACTATTTTAAGTCTCGAGACTACTTGGCATATATAACTGTCAAATTTCCTTACCTGTATGTCCTTCACATACTGCTCCGTGGCTCTGGCTAGACCATCTTGAGTGGCACGGAGATGCGCATCTCCCGAATTAAAGGCATTCAGGGCCTCTGGGGAGAAACATGCGTTACGAAGAACTGTCCGGCGGCGCCTGTGATTCAAAGCGCTCTCCACCTCGGTGTTGGTGGCGGACAACCTGTCGGCATCCTCTGTCGGAGGAGCATCCAACGCACGTCTAGTGCTCGCCTCAGCCTCCGGACCCGGCTTTGAAGCTTGTCCGGTGAAGGTTCGATCGGCAGCCTCTCCGGGCTCAGTCCGGCGAGCGCTCTTTTTCCTGAAAAGAGCATCAGCGTTAGTACGCCTTCCCGGAATCAATCCTGGAAGTATGGTGACATGCCATACCATTGCGGCGGAGTTTCGATCCGGACTGCACTTCTTTTCAAATAGGTCAAGACCGCCTTTGTTGGCCAAGAGCTGGGCTCGGCTTCTCGCCTCGAAGGTACCCCTCAAGCACCATTTGTATACTGGCGATCAAAAATAAGCACGGATGGGTCATTATCGTGGTTTTGGGATCTTGGTCTGCGATTACTGTGAAATTTGGAAGTATTCCGGTAATCGGCCGTAATGGCTACCAAAGCATTGTCGATGCTAAGTTGGTAGAACACCCGTCGATCAACTCCATGTTATATCTGGATCCTCTTCGGAGGTCGGATCGAGGATCGCCCGGATCCTCGGGTTGTGGGGGCGGGCTGTGTATCTTCTCCACAGTCCGGTGCAGTTCCTGCGCAAAAACCATGAAATGAGATATTTAACTACGGGAATATGGATCGGATAGGTCACAAGGATGTTTGCTTACCCAGCTTTGAGGATTATTCGAAGAAAACTCCTTCAGTGGGTTGACACGGAGGAAATCCTCCTCCTCTCCTTTGTACATGGCAGACAAGATCTTCACCAGTTCGGTGACCGATCCTGGCCCTTTGCGGCCATGGCGGGTGGCATCATCCTCCCCGTTGAAGTCCCACATGGGTGGCCTGTATTGGAGCGGTTGCACTCCTCATAATGCAGATTGCCATGACTCCTGTCATGGTCGATCCGCATGAGCCAATAACCTTATTCGGCTCATCAAATAACGGACGTCCTGGTCATCTTCTCTCCGGGGGCGCCAGCTTAGGCGCTTCTTCAGAGGAGCATTGCTGAATTCCGGAAGGCCGATCCGAATAGGATCCGGCAGCGGGACGTCCTCCATATAAAACCATTCCGAAGGCCAATCTTCGGACGCCTTCTTTGGGGTTCCGGACAGGTATCCGGTCCCGGCGATGCGCCATAGCTCGGCTCCGCCCACTTAATATATTGACCCCTCATGAGAACGGGGAACTAGGCAGAATATTCTCTTCCACAGCCCAAAATGAGCCTCGACGCCCAGGAACAGTTCACAAAGGGCCACGAAGCCCGCGATGTGCAAGATGGTGCAGTTGGAGGCCGTAGAACTCCAAGAGCCCCCGGAGAAATGGATGGATTGGAAATCCGAGTCCTCTTACTAGATAAGAGATGAAGCACACCCGCTCTCCTTTAGAGGGATCGGGGACGCTCTCCGCTTGCTTTCCGCCCTTGTAGGTGGCAAGTCCGGATCGAACTGAACCATGAAGGCCGGAGGGAGAAATCCTTGGCTTGGAGTATAACTAGCTCGCTATGCGGGATCGAGCATCTCTCCCAATTTCTGGCTGGGGCTGGGAGCGCGAGAGAAGGAGTCGCGTCATCGTCCATGATGGAATGGGCTTTGGTCGAGGCGCCCGGTGAAAGCTTCGCGAAGGGGAATGGTGTGACTCGGATCTAGATCCTTGCCCTTTATAAGCGGCTCCTTTGCGGCTAGGGGAATATTGTAAAAATACCCTGGCTTTTCGCATTCATTCAAACACGTGGAAGATGGCCATTATTGGGCGAGAAGCCGAGGAGCGCAACATTTATCGTGGGACACTATTCGACAAGTATATGGAATTTGGAGAAGAACCTCCTCGCAATGTCAAGACAATCAACGCTACCGGACTCATCGTCATTGAAGCCTGGTTCGAGCTACCGAGGAGTCCCGGACTAGGGGGTGTCCGGATAGCGGACTATCGTCACGGCCGGACTCCAAGACTATGAAGATACAAGATTGAAGACTTCGTCCCGTGTCGGGATGGGACTTCCCTTTGCGTGGAAGGCAAGCTTGGCGTCTGAATATGTAGATCTCCTACCATTGTAACCGACTACGTAACCCTAACCTATCCGGTGTCTATATAAACCGGAGGGTTTTAGTCCGTAGGACGCACAACAATCATACCATAGGCTAGCTTCTAGGGTTTAGCCTCCTTGATCTCGTGGTAGATCTACTCTTGTACTACCCATATCATCAATATTAATCAAGCAGGAGTAGGGTATTACCTCCATCGAGAGGGCCCGAACTCGGGTAAAACATCGTGTCCCTTGTCTCCTGTTACCATCCGCCTAGACGCACAGTTCGGGACCCCCTACCCGAGATCCGCCGGTTTTTACACCGACATTGGTGCTTTCATTGAGAGTTCCTCTGTGTCGTCGCCATCAGGTAGGATGCCTCATCTCGTCTTTAAAGACGATACCATCGCCAAAGGAGCCTTGGCCACCGGTCAGACTCTTCGGCTAGGCGGTTTTCTCATGACCGCTAGTTCGGCCGTCGCGCCATTAGTATCTGGGTGACATTGGAGTATCTAGGTGACATTAGGGTTTTGGTTGATGTGTGTATTAAGGTGTTATTTTAGTATGAACTGATACTAATGGCGCACCACATAGAAGTACTCCGTGGTCAAACTTCCCGAAAGGTCACCCATCCTCACACTACTCCAGCCCAAGCACGCTTAACTTCAGAGTTCTATCCAACCCCAAAGAATAAATTTCACTTCACGTGCACTTGTTGATATATCTAGCATATCAATCCTGTTATACCTTGTTGATGTCTAGGACTTTGTTCATGTTCATGACTATGATGAAATTTTGAAAAATATTTCAAACTTCCGGTCATATTACGTATCATTTTTGAAAAATTCAAAAAATTTCAAAACCAATTTTTTTTTGTTACTAGTGGCGCACCACATCCACGGTGCGCCACTAGTAAGTTTGAAATTTTTGAATTTTTGCCGCTAGATCTTGAAAGCCCGTAACTTTTCGAGTAGATGATTTTTCATATAAAAACTTTTTCATCCGAGTTCGTATGCAAAAGTTATGCCCATTTTACAAATTTCCAGAGAGATTTTGCAAATAAAGTCGAAATTCATATTTGTAAATTTTCCCAAAAACTAGAGCACATATCACATGGGAAACATATTTTCTTTTATTTTTGACATTTCCATCATTTTCTTTTATTTTTTAAAACTGAAAAGGCGATCCACGGGGTGCATTCGGTGTTGGGGCAAGTTAGTAATGGCGCACCACACCCACGGGCGCCATTACTAGTTTTGAAAAATAAAAAAATGATATTATTTTGATTTTTTTTTAAAAAACTTAGTAATGGCGCACCAGTGGAAAGTGCGCCATTACTAGTTAAAACTAGTAATGGCGCACCGAGACATGGTGCGCCATTAGTAACAATTTTTTTTTATTTTTTTCTTTTTTTTTCAAAACTACTAATGGCGCACGATGGATGTGGTGCGCCATTACTATGTCAATTAGTAATGGCGCACTATGCAACGGTGCGCCATTAGTAACAAATTTTTTTGATGTTTTTTTTTCAAAACTACTAATGGCGCTTGAGACATGGTGCGCCATTAGAATATAGTAATGGCGCACCACATCACAGGTGCGCCATTAGTGGCCATTCCATCTATAGCCCTTTTTGTAGTAGTGTTTGTTGCATGTTGAGGGATTGTTATATGATCTAATTATGTTATCGTTGTTGAGAGAACTTGCACTAGTGAAAGTATGAACCCTAGACCTTGTTTCCAAGCATTGCAATACCGTTTTCGCTCACTTTTATCGCTTGCTACCTTGCTGTTTTTATATTTTCAAATTATAAAAACCTATATCTACCATCGATATTGCACTTGTATACCATCTCTTTGCCGAACTAGCACACCAATACAATTTACCATTGTATTGGTGTGTTGGGGACACAAGAGACTCTTTGTTATTTGGTTGCAGGGTTGTTTGAGAGAGACCATCTTCATCCTACGCCTCCCACGGATTGATAAACCTTAGGTCATCCACTTGAGGGAAATTTGCTACTGTCCTACAAACCTCTGCACTTGGAGGCCCAACAATGTCTACAAGAAGAAGGTTGCGTAGTAGACATCAAGCTATTTTCAAGGCCGTTGTCGGGAGGTTAGGTAATCAAGCACTCACATCCCGTCAACGAAGCTCTTTTCTAGTGCTGTTGCCGGGGAGGTGAGTTCTTGAAGGTATATCTTTGGATCTTGCAATCGAAGCTTTTAGTTTTTTGTTTTATCACTAGTTTAGTCTATAAAAAACTGCAAAAAAATGGAATTGAGGTTACCTCATATGCTTCATCTTTTTAATGTCTTTCGTGAAAATGATGGAAAGGAAAATTGTGCTCAGTTGTTAGAAGAAGAAGTCTATAAAATGTTTGGGACTAAATATTTGAATGATGAGCATGATTGCAATGTTGTTAGTATGAATTCTTTGAATATCCATGATGCTAATGATATGCAAAGCTACAAGCTTGGGGATGCTATGTTTGATGAATATGATATTTTTTGTCCCCCAAGTTTGATGAGAATATTTATTATGATGAAAGCATGCCTCCTATCTATTATGATTATTGTGATGACATGTATCCTATAAAGAATAATTATAACCATGAAACTTGTCATCTTGATTTTAATTTTCAATCCCATGATAGTTATTTTGTTGAGTTTGCTCCCACTATTCCAAATGAGAAGAATTTTGCTTATGTGGAGAGTACAAAAATTTCTATGCTTGTAGATCATGAAAAGAATGATTTATTTGATGGTTATATTGTTGAATTCATTCATGATGCTACTGAAAATTATTATGAGGGAGGAATATATGCTTGTAGAAATTGCAATAATATCAAGTTTCCTCTCTATGTGTTGAAAATCTTGAAGTTTTGCTTGTTTTACCTTCCTATGCTAGTTGATTCTTGTTCCCATAAGTTGTTTGCTCACAAAATCCCTATGCATAGGAAGTGGGTTAGACTTAAATGTGCTAGTGATATGCTTCATGATGCTCCCATTATGTTTCAATTCTTATCTTTTATGTGAGCATCATTGAAATCATCATGCCTAGCTAGGAAGGCAATAAAGAAAAGCGCTTGTTGGGAGACAACCCAAAATTTATACCTACTGTTTTGGTGTGTCCACATGATTAATATACTTTAGTAATCATGTTTTATAGCTTTTGTTTCAATAAAGTGCCAAGTAAGACCTTTGGGATGGCTTACAGTGATAGTTGTTTTTGATCTTGCTGAGAAACAGAAAATTTTGTGCCTAGGAAAATAATTTTCATAATTCACAGAAGTGTGATTTTGATCTGATTCTTTTTGAATCTGATTGTACACAAATTTCCCAGGTTGTCCTAATTTTTCAGAATTTTTGGAGTTACATAAGTATTCGAGAGTTACAGATTACTACAGACTGTTCTGTTTTTGATAGATTCTGTTTTCTATGTGTTGTTTGCTTATTTTGATGAATCTATGAGTAGTATCGGAGGGTATGAACCATGGAGGAGTTGGAATACAGTAGATATAACACCAATATGAATTTAGAATGAGTTCACAACAGTACCTAAGTGGTGATTTATTTTCTTATACTGACGGAGCTCGTAAGATTTTCTGTTGAGTTTTGTGTTGTGAAGTTTTCAAGTTTTGGGTAAATTTTCAATGGACATCAGAATAAGGAGTGGCAAGAGGCTAATCTTGGGGATGCCAAGGCACCCAAGGTAATATTCAAGGAATACCCAAGCAACTAAGCTTGGGGATGCCACGGATGGCATCCCCTCTTTCGTCTTCGTTCATCGATAACTTTACTTGGAGCTATATTTTTATTCACCACATGATATGTGTTTTGCTTGGAGCGTCATTTTATTTTGTTTATATTTGCTTTATGTTATTTAGAATAAGGTTTTGTATCTTTTATTTCAATAAAAGTGACAAGGATAGCCTTCACCATGCACAATTTGCAAGTATATGAGTTGCTGTTTCAAACCATGAAGTTTGTCGCTATTGCAAAAATTCCCTAGAAAATTCAGAATGTGATAAAATGTTGATTTTTTTGCAGAATAAGCTATGATAAATTCTCTACAGTGTGGTAATTTTTCAGAATGTTTTTAGTTAAATAAGTATGATTCCTCTTGCATTCTTTACAGACTGTTTTGTTTAGATAGATTGTTGTTATGTTTGCATTGTTTGCATATGTTTGCTTGTTTAATGATTCTATTTGAGGATAGGAGTGTTAAATATGCAGAGGCATTTAGTAGGCAATATCAAATAATAGTTTTAGTGATTTTAGATAGTAGAGAATGATAAGGTTTTGCATGGATTTATACTAACT
This sequence comes from Aegilops bicornis, assembly GCA_021605145.1. Taxonomy (NCBI): domain Eukaryota; kingdom Viridiplantae; phylum Streptophyta; class Magnoliopsida; order Poales; family Poaceae; genus Aegilops; species Aegilops bicornis. Next base: position 153,101,842 of record CM038673.1, read on the forward strand.
TATCTCGCGAGTTCTTGTTGAGTTTTGTGTGGATGAAGTTTTTAAGATTCCGGGAAACTATGTGCTACGTCTTGAGCTTGCGTTGGTTTCCCCGAAGAGGAGAGGATGATGCAGCAGAGTAGCGTAAGTATTTCCCTCAGTTTTTGAGAACCAAGGTATCAATCCAGTAGGAGGCCACGCGCAAGTCCCTCGTACCTACACAAAGCAAATAACTCCTCGCAACCAACGCGAATAGGGTTGTCAATCCCTTCACTATCAGTTACGAGAGTGAGATCTGATAAAGATGATAGATAATATTTTTGGTATTTTTGGTATAAAGATGCAAAGTAAAATAAAAGGAAAAATAAAAAATCAAAGCAATAATAAAGCGTAGGAAGATTAATATGATGAGAATAGACCCGGGGCCATAGATTTCACTAGTGGCTTCTCTCAAGAGCATAAGTATTTTATGGTGGGTGAACGAATTACTGTTGAGCAATTGACAGAATTGAGCATAGTTATGAGAGTATCTAGGTATGATAATGTATATAGGCATCACATCCGAGACAAGTAGACCGACTCCTGCCTGCATCTACTACTATTACTCCACTCATCGACCGCTATCCAACATGCATCTAGAGTATTAAGTTAATGAAAACAGAGTAACGCCTTAAGCAAGATGACATGATGTAGAGGAATAAATTCATGCAATATGATAAATACCCCATCTTGTTATCCTCGATGGCAACAATACAATACGTGCCTTGCAACCCTTTACATCCTTTGGGTAAGGACACCGCAAGATTGAACCCAAAGCTAAGCAATTATCCCATTGCAAGAACTACCAATCTAGTTGGCCAAACCAAACGGATAATTCGAAGAGACTTGCAAAGATAACCAATCATACATAAAAGAATTCAGAGAATATTCAAATATTGCTCATAGATAATCTTGATCATAAACCCACAATTCATCGGTCTCAACAAACACACCGCAAAAAGAAGATTACATCGAATAGATCTCCACGAGAGAGGGGGAGAACATTGTATTGAGATCCAAAAGAGAGAAGAAGCCATCTAGCTACTAACTATGGACCTGAAGGTCTGAAGTAAACTACTCACACTTCATCGGAGAGGCTATGATGATGATGTAGAAGCCCTCCATGGTGGATTCCCCTTCCGACGGAGCTCCGGAACAGGCCCCAAGATGAGATCTCGTGGATACAGGAAGTTGCGGCGGTGGAATTAGGTTTTTTGGCTCAGATCTCGATCTGTTGAAGTGCGAGGTATATATAGGAGGAAGGAGTACGTCGGTGGAGCTTCGGGGGGGGGGGGGCACGAGGCAGGGGCGCGCCCTCCACCCTCATGGCCGCCTCCCTCCTTTCTTGACCGAGGGTCCAAGTCTCCTGGATCCTATCTGATGAGAAAATCACGTTCCCGAAGATTTCATTCTGTTTGGACTCCGTTTGATATTCCGTTTCTTCGAAAGACTGAAATAGGCAAAAAACAGCAATTCTGGGCTGGGCCTCCGGTTAATAGGTTAGTCCCAAAAGTAATATAAAAGTGGAAAATAAAGCCCAATATGGTCCAAAACAGTAGATAATATAGTATGGAGCAATCAAAAATTATAGATACGTTGGAGACGTATGTCACGTATCACTATGATATGAAAGGAATTAAGGAGACACAAAAGCTTAAGCTTGGGGATGCCCAAGGCATCCCTAATTAATATTTCAAGAAGTCTTAAGCATCTAAGCTTGGGGATGCCCCGGTTGGCATCCCACCTTTCTTCATCAACAATCATCGGTTAGCCTCGGTTGAGCCTAAGTTTTTTGCTTCTTCACATGATATGTGCTATCCTTGGAATGTCATTTCATTTTGTTTTGCTTGCTGTTTGAATAAAATACATTAGATCTGAAATTTTTAAATGAGAGAGAGTCTTCATATAGCTAAATAATTATTTGACTACTCATTGATCTTCACTTATATCTTTTTGGAGTAGTTTGTCATTTACTCGTGTGCTTCACTTATATCCTATGAGTAAATGGTTGAATGAATTGAATAACATAAATCTGAAATTATATATGTTTCATATGCTTATCCCATGGGGAGTAATGACTTGACATATAAGAAGTATAGGTGGTAAATTTATTGAAAGTTAGCAAACATTGTATTGGTCACTTGAACAATTCATGAAAGAGTATTGAAGGAAGAGAGATTTCACATATAAATATACTATCTTGGACATCTTCTATGATTGTGAGCCCCATTAATTATTTTCAAACCTGAGCAAATTAGTTGAAGTTGGACAAGGAAGACAACATAATGAGTTATGCTTGGGTATATTTGTATAGAAGTTATATTGTTATGGATCCTCCAACATGTGGTGCTTGCTATTTAGAATCTTTTGCTAGCCTAAATTTCTGTACTAAGCGGGAATACTGCTTGTGCATCCAAATTCCTTGAACCAAGTTTTTTCCATGAGTGTCCACCATATCTACCTATATGCGGTATTTACCTGCCGTTCCAAGTAAATTTTCATGTGCCAAACTCTAAACCTTCAAATAATAATCTATTTTGTATGCTTGAATCGCTCATGTAGCGACTAGGGGCTGTCAGTATCTTCCATGCTAGGTGGGTTACTCTCACGATGAGTGGACTCCGCTCATCATTCACGAGAAAATGGCTGGTAATTGGGATGCCCAGTCCTATGATCAAAAGATCAAAAAATCACAAATAAATTAAACAAAACTCCCCCAGGATTGTTGATAGTTGGACGATACCCATTGTTTCAGACCAGCCGTGGAATGTGATTATTGGTGGAGGGGGAGTAAAACCTTTACCTTTCTGTTTGGGAACCGCCTATAATGTATCTAGGATGGAAAATATTGGGGACTCTTGGTTGTTATGTTGACAATGAAAGCATACCTCTCAAAATTATTTTCATCTCTATTTTAAAAGCTTCGAGCTATGGCACCTCTGCAAATCCCTGCTTCCCTTTGCGAAGGGCCTATCTTTTACTTTTATGCAAGAGTCAGTAGTATTCCTTCTCATTCCAACCTACTCTTTAGTTGGCAAGCATCATGTGATGGGGAAAGATCTAAGCATATATGGCCATTCAAATATATTTGATCATGAATTATTATTGCTGACAATTATCTATATGATAAATAAGCTGGGAGGCAAAACATTAAGCCCCTATCTTTCTCTGCGTTCAATGGATGCTATTTGTTCTAAAAATATGCTTTGAGTGGTAGCAATCGTGGAAGACTATATGATAGTTGAGTATGTGGGATTTGCTAAATCAAAGCTCTGACATAGACTCTTCCCGAAAATAAGATGAATTGCAATTGTTTGATGACTGAGAACATAGTTTGTTAGTTTTCAAGAAAGTTTATGATCTATGCTTTAACATGTGAATGGCTTGTTACTTGATCATGAGAAGCTTTATGATATGAGCTACTGTTATGATATACAATGATGCTAGAAAAAGTGATTGAAATTATCATTGATCAAACTTGTGCACTTGCTAGCATTCCACATCAAAAAATCTGTTTTTATCATTTACCTACTCGAGGACGAGCAGGAATTAAGCTTGGGGATGCTTGATACGTCTCCAACGTATCTATAATTTTTGATTGTTCCATGCTATTATATTATCTATCTTGGATGTTTTATATGCATCTATATGCTATTTTATATGATTTTTGGGACTAACGTATTAACCTAGAGCCCAGTGCCACTTTCTGTTTTTTCCTTGTTTTTAAGTTTTGCAGAAAAGGAATATCAAACGAAGTTCAATTGACCTGAAAATTTACGGTGATTTTTTATGGACCAGAAGAAGCCCCCGAAGCAAAAGAGTTGGGCCAGAAGAGCCACGAGGCCTCCACAAGGGTGGAGGGCGCGCCTACCCCCGAGCGTGCCCTCCGACCTTGTGGGCTCCTCGTGGACCCCCTGACGTTTAACCGACGCCAAAAATTCCTATAAATACATAAACCCCCGAAAAGAAACCTAGATCGGGAGTTCCGCCGCCGCATCCTATGTAGCCACCAAAAACCAATCGGGAACCTGTTCCGACACCCTGCCGGAGGGGGGATCATCACCGGTGGCCATCTTCATCATCCCGATGCTCTCCATGACGAGGAGGGAGTATTTCACCCTCGGGGCTGAGGGTATGTACCAGTAGCTATGTGTTTGATCTCTCTCTCTCTCTCTCTCTCTCTCTCTCTCTCTCGTGTTCTTAATTTGGCACGATCTTGATGTACCGCGAGCTTTGCTATTATAGTTGGATCTTATGATGTTTCTCCCCCTCTACCTTCTTCTAATGGATTGAGTTTTCCCTTTTAAGTTATCTTATCGGATTGAGTCTTTAAGGATTTGAGAACACTTGATGTATGTCTTGCATGTGCTTATCTGTGGTGATAATGGGATATTCACGTGATCCACTTGATGTATGTTTTGGTGATCAACTTGTGGGTTCTGTGACCTTGTGAACTTATGCATAGGGGTTGGCACATGTTTTCATCTTGACTCTCCGATAGAAACTTTGGGGCACTCTTTCAAGTTCTTTGTGTTGGTTTGAATAGATGAATCTGAGATTGTGTGATGCATATCGTATAATCAAACCCGTGGATACTTGTGGTGACATTGGAGTATCTAGGTGACATTAGGGTTTTGGTTGATGTGTGTCTGAAGGTGTTATTTTAGTACGAACTCTAGGGCTGTTTGTGACACTTATAGGAATAGCCCAATAGATCGATCAGAAAGGATAACTTTGAGGTGGTTTCGTACCCTACAATAATCTCTTCGTTTGTTCTCCGCTATTAGTGACTTTGGAGTGACTCTTTGTTGCATGTTGAGGGACTGTTATATGATCTAATTATGTTATCGTTGTTGAGAGAACTTGCACTAATGAAAGTATGAACACTAGGCCTTGTTTCCGAGCATTGCAGTACCGTTTTCGCTCACTTTTATCGCTTGCTACTTTGCTGTTTTTATATTTTCAGATTACAAAAACCTATATCTACCATACATATTGCACTTTTATCACCATCTCTTCGCCGAACTAGTGCACCTATACAATTTACCATTGTATTGGGTGTGTTGGGGACACAAGAGACTCTTTGTAATTTGGTTGCATGGTTGTTTGAGAGAGACCATCTTCATCCTACGCCTCCCATGGATTGATAAACCTTAGGTCATCCACTTGAGGGAAATTTGCTACTGTCCTACAAACCTCTGCACTTGGAGGCCCAACAACGTCTACAAGAAGAAGGTTGCGTAGTAGACATCACATACCGGTGGACAAAGGGAATTACGTATGTTGTCATAACGGTTCGACCGATAAAGATCTTCGTAGAATATGTAGGAGCCAATATGAGCATCTAGGTTCCGCTATTGGTTATTGACCTGAGAGGTGTCTCGGCCATGTCTACATAATTCTCGAACCCGTAGGGTCCGCACGCTTAACGTTTGACGACAATATAGTATTATATGAGTTATGTGATTTGGTGACCGAATGTTGTTCGAAGTCCCGGATGAGATCACGGACATGACGAGAAGTCTCGAAATGGTCGAGAGGTAAAGTTTGATATATAGGACGATTATATTCAGACACCGGAAGTGTTTCAGAGGGTACCGGGTAAATATCGCGTCACCGGAAGGGGTTCCGGGCACCCCCGGCTAAAGATATGGGCCTTATGGGCCAAGAGGGGAAACGCACCAGCCACAAGGGGCTGGTGAGCCCCCCATATGGGCCGACCAAGGTGGAGAAGGAAAGGATAGAATGGGAATAGGATTCCCCCTTCCTTCCCCCTCCCCCCTCTTTCCTCCCCCCTCCGATATATATGCCAGGGGGGCGCGGCTTGGGAGGAGCCCAAGTAGGATTCGGTCCTACTTGGGGCGCTGATGGCCCACAAGTACATGGGATCAATTGTAGCCTTTTCGATAAGTGAGAGTGTCGAAGCCAACGAGGAGCAGAAGAAAATGACAAGTGGTTTTCAGCAAGGTAATGTCTGCAAGCGCTGAAATTGTAAGTAGCAGAGTAGTTTGATAGCAAGATAATTTGTAACGAGCAAGTAACGATAATAGTAACAAAAGTGCAGCAAGGTAGCCCAATCCTTTTGAGGCAAAGGACAGGCCAAAATGGTACCTTATGATAAGCAAAGCGTTCTTGAGGTACAAGGGGATTTCATCTAGTTGCTTTCATCATATTGATTCAATTCGTGTTCGCTACTTTGATGATTTGATATGTGGGTGTTGGGGAACGTAGTAATTTCAAAAAAATTCCTACGCACACGCAAGATCATGGTGATGCATAGCAACGAGAGGGGAGAGTGTTGTCTACGTACCCTCGTAGACCGAAGCGGAAGCAATCACAACGTAGAGGAAGTAGTCGTACGTTCTCCTCGCGATCCAACCGATCCCAGCGCCGTTACTCCGGCGCCTCCGAGTTCTTGGCACACGTTCAGCTCGATGACGCTCCTCGGGCTCCGATCCAGCAAAGATCCGGGGAGAGAGAGTTTTGTCAGCACGACGGCGTGGTGACGATCTTGATGTTCTACCAACGCAGGGTTTCGCCTAAGCACTGCTATGATTTGACCGAGGTGGAATATGGTGGAGGGGCACCAGACACGGCCAAGGAGCGATCTCAAGGATCAACTTGTGTGTCCATGGGGTGCCCTGCCCCGTATATAAAGGAGGGAGGGAGGAGGAGGCCGGCCTAGGGAGGAGGCGCGCCATAGGGGAGTCCTACTCCCACCGGAGTAGGATTCCCCTTTCCTAGTCCAACTAGGGATCCTTCCATGTATTGGGAGTAGGAGACTAGGAAGAGGAAAAGAGAAGGGAAGGAAGGAGGGGTGCGGCCCTCCCTTAGCCCACCCGGACTAGGGCAAAGGGGGCGCAGCCTGCCCTAGGCATCCTCTCTCTCTTCCCGCAGGGCCCAATAAGGCCCAATACTTCTCCCGGCGAATTCCGTAACTCTCCGGTACTCAAAAATACCGAATGACTCGGAACCTTTCCGAACTCGAATATAGTCGTCCAATATATCAATCTTTACGTCTCGACCATTTCGAGACTCCTCGTCATGTCCCCGATCTCATCCGGGACTCCGAACTCCTTCGGTACATCAAAACTCATAAACTCATAATATAATCGCCATCGAAACCTTAAGCGTCCGGACCCTACGGTTCGAGAACAATGTAGACATGACCGAGACACGTCTCCGGTCAATAACCAATAGCGGGACCTGGATGCCCATATTGGCTCCTACATATTCTACGAAGATCTTTATCGGTCAGACCGCATAACAACATACGTTGTTTCCTTTGTCATCGGTATGTTACTTGCCCGAGATTCGGTCGTCGGTATCCAATACCTAGTTCAATCTCGTTACCGGCAAGTCTCTTTACTCGTTCCGTAATGCATCATTCCGTAACTAACTCATTTAGCTACATTGCTTGCAAGGCGTATAGTGATGTGCATTACCGAGAGGGCCCAGAGATACCTCTCCAGCAATCGGAGTGACAAAACCTAATCTCGAAATACGCCAACCCAACATGTACCTTTGGAGACACTGTAGTACTCCTTTATAATCATCCGATTCACGTTGTGACGTTTGGTAGCACCAAAGTGTTCCTCCGTAAACGGGAGTTGCATAATCTCATAGTTACAGGAACATGTATAAGTCATGAAGAAAGCAATAGCAGCATACTAAGCGATCGGGTGCTAAGCTAATGGAATGGGTCATGTCAATCAGATCATTCAACCAATGATGTGACCTTGTTAATCAAATGACAACTCATGTCTATGGTTAGGAAACATAACCATCTTGATTAACGAGCTAGTCAAGTAGAGGCATACTAGTGACACTCTGTTTGTCTATATATTCACACATGTATTATGTTTCCGGTTAATACAATTCTAGCATGAATAATAAACATTTATCATGATATAAGGAAATAAATAATAACTTTATTATTGCCTCTAGGGCATATTTCATTCAGCCTCCCACTTGCACTAGAGTCAATAATCTAGTTCACATCGCCATGTGATTTAACATCAATAGTTCACATCTATATGTGGTTAACACCCATAGTCCACATCGACATGTGACCAACACCAAAAGGGTTTACTAGAGTCAAGAATCTAGTTCACATCGCTATGTGATTAACACCCAAAGAGTACTAAGGTGTGATCATGTTTTGCTTGTGAGATAATTTTAGTCAACGGGTCTGTCACATTCAGAGCCGTAAGTATTTTGCAAATCTCTATGTCTACAATGCTCTGCACGGAGCTACTCTAGCTAATTGCTCCCACTTTCAATATGTATCTAGATCGAGACTTAGAGTCATCGGTGTCAAAACTTGCATCGACGTAACCCTTTACCATTTAACCTTTTGTCACTTCCATAATCGAGAAACATATCCTTATTCCACTAAGGATAATTTTGATCATTGTCGATGATCTACTCCTAGATCACTATTGTACTCCCTTGCCAAACTCAGTGTAGGGTATACAATAAATCTGGTACACAGCATGGCATACTTTATAGAACCTATGGCCAAGGCATAGGGAATGACTTTCATTCTCTTTCTATCTTCTGCCGTGGTCGAGTTTTGAGTCTCACTCAACCTTGCAACACAGGCAAGAACTCTTTCTTTGGCTGTTCCATTTTGAACTACTTCAAAATCTTGTCAAGGTATGTATTCATTGAAAAACTTATCACGCGTCTTGATCTATCTCTATAGATCTTGATGCTCAATATGTAAGTAGCTTCACCGAGGTCTTTCTTTGAAAAACTCCTTTCAAACACTCCTTTATGCTTTGTAGAATAATTCTATATTATTTCTGATCAACAATATGCCATTCACATATACTTATCAGAAATGTTGTAGTGCTCCCACTCACTTTCTAGTAAATACAGGCTTCACTGCAAGTCTGTATAAACTATATGCTTTGATCAACTTATCAAAGCGTATATTCCAACTCCGAGATGCTTGCACCAGTCCATAGATGGATCGCTGGAGCTTGCACACTTTGTTAGCTCCCTTTGGATCGATAAAACCTTCCGGTTGCATCATATACAACTCTTCCTCCGAAACCCATTCAGGAATGCAGTTTTACATCCATTTGCCAAATTTCATAAATTGTGGCAATTGCTAACATGATTCGGACAGACTTAAGCATCGCTACAGTTGAGAAAATCTCATTATAGTTAACACCTTGAACTTGTCAAAAACCTTTTTGCGACAAGTCGAGCTTTGTAGATAGTAACACTACTATCAACGTCTGTCTTCCTCTTGAAGATCCATTTATTTTCTATTGCTTGCCGACCCTCGGGCAAGTCAACCAAAGTCCACACTTTGTTTTCATACATGGATCCCATCTCAGATTTCATGGCTTCTAGCCATTTAGCGGAATTTGGGCTCGCCATCGCTTCTTCATAGTTTGTAGGTTCGTCATGATCTAGTAGCATGACTTCCAGAACAGGATTGCCGTACCACTGCAGTGCGGATCTCACTCTGGTTTACCTACGAGATTCGGTAGTGACTTGATCTGAAGTTACATGATCATCATCATTAGTTTCCTCACTAATTGGTGTAGGAATCATCGAACTGATTTCCGTGATGAAATACTTTCCAATTCAGGAGAAGGTACAAATTACATTATCAAGCTCAAATTTCATACAACTCAATAATTTCGATAGAAACTCCTTCTCTATAAAGTATACATTTATAAGAAACGAATGTTTTTGCCTTGGATCTGTGATAGAAGGTATACCCAACAATTTCCTTTGGGTATTCTATGAAGACGCACTTCTCCGATTTGGGTTTGAGCTTATCGGGATGAAACTTTTTCACATAAGCATCACAACTTCCAAACTTTAAGAAACCTTTTAGGTTTCTTTGTTAAACCATAGTTCATACGGTGTCGCCTCAACGGATTTAGATGGTGCCCTCTTAAACGTGAATGCAGCTGTCTCTAATGTATAACCCCAAAACGATAGTGGTAAACTGATAAGAAACATCATAGATCGCACCATATCCAATAAAGTGCGGTTACGACTTTCGGACACACCATTATGTTGTGGTGTTCCATATGGCGTGAGTTGCGAAACTATTTCACATTGTTTCAAATGAAGACCAAACTCAGTAACTCAAATATTTATCTCCACGATCAGATCGCAGAAACTTTATTTTCTTGTTACGATGATTTTCCATTTCACTCTGAAATTCTTTGAACTTTTCAATTATTTCAGACTTATGTTTCATCAAGTAGATATACCCATATCTGCTCAAATCATTTTGTGAAGGTCGGAAAATAACGATACTTGCCACGAGCATCAACACTCATTGAATCGCATACATCGGTATGTATTATTTCCAATAAGTCGGTAGCTTGTTCCATTGTTCCGGAGAAGCGGAGTTTTAGTCATCTTGCCTAAAAGGCACGGTTCGCAAGCATCAAATGATTCATAATCAAGTGATTCCAAAAGTCCATCGGCATGGAGTTTTCTTCAAGCGCTTTACACCAATATGACCTAAACGGCGGTGCCACAAATAAGTTGCACTATCATTATTAACTTTGCATCTTTTTGGTTTCAATATTATGAATATGTGTATCACTATGATCGAGATCCAATGAACCATTTTCATTGGGTGTGTAACCATATAAGGTTTTATTCATGTAAATGTAACAACAATTTATTCTCTTACTTAAATGAATAACCGTATTGCAATAAACATGATCAAATCATATTTATGCTCAACACCAAATAACACTTATTTAGGTTCCACACTAATCACGAAAGTATAGGAGTGTGCGATGATGATCATATCAATCTTGGAACTACTTCCAACACTCATCGTCACTTCCCTTCAACTAGTTTCTGTTCATTCGTAACTCTGCTTCAAGTTACTACTCTTAGCAACTATACCAAGATCAAATACCGAGGGGTTGCTATGAACACTAGTAAAATACACATCAATAATCTGTATATCAAATATACCTTTGTTCACTTTGCCATCCTTCTTATCCACCAAATATTCAGGGGTAGTTCCGCTTCGAGTGACCAGTTCCATTGCAGCACAAGTACTTAGTCTCGGGCTTAGGTCCGGACTTGGGCTTCTTCACTCGAGCGACAACTTGCTTGCCGTTCCTTTTGAAGTTCCCCTTCTTCCCTTTGCCCTTTTCCTTGAGACTAGTGGTCTTGTCAATCATCAACACTTGATGTTCTTTCTTGATTTCTACCTTCGTTGATTTCAACATCACGAAGAGCTCGGGAATCGTTTTCGTCATCCCCTGCATACTATAGTTCATCACGAAGTTCTAGTAACTTAGTGATGGTGACTAGAGAATTACATCAATCACTATCTTATCTGGATGATTAACTCCCACTTGATTCAAGCGATTGAAGTATTCAGACAATCTGAGCACATGCTCACTAGTTGAGCGATTCTCCTCCATCTTTTAGCTATGGTTGGAGACTTCATATCTCTCAACTCGGGTATTTGCTTGAAATATTAACTTCAATTCCTGGAACATCTCATATGGTCCATGACGTTCAAAACGTCTTTGAAGTCCCGATTCTAAGCCGTTAAGTATGGTGCACTAAACTATCAAGTAGTCATCATATTGAGCTAGCCAAACGTTCATAATGTCTCGCATCGCTCACGCAATAGGTCTGTCACCTAGCGGTGCATTAAGGACATAATTCTTACAGGCAGCATTGAGGATAAACCTCGGATCGCGGATCCAATCCGCATCATTGCTACTAACATTTTTCAACACAATTTTCTCTAGGAACATATGAAAATAAACATATGAAAGCAACAACGCGAGCTATTGATCTACAACATAATTTGCAAAATACTACCAGGACTAAGTTCATGATAAATTTAAGTTCAATTAATCATATTACTTAAGAACTCCCACTTAGACAGACATCTCTCTAGTCATCTAAGTGATCACGTGATCCAAATCAACTAAACCATAACCGATCATCACGTGAGATGGAGTAGTTTTCAATGGTGAACATCACAATGTTGATCATATCTACTATATGATTCACGCTCGACCTTCGGTCTCCGTGTTCGAGGCCATATCTGCATATGCTAGGCTCGTCAAGTTTAACTCGAGTATTCGCGTGTGCAAAACTGGATTGCTCCCGTTGTAGATGGACGTAGAGCTTATCACACCCGATCATCACGTGGTGTCTGGGCACGACGACCTTTGGCAACGGTGCATACTCAGGAGAATACGTCTTGATAATTTTTAGTGAGAGATCATCTTAAAATGCTACCGTCAATCAAAGCAGAATAAGATGTATAATGATAAACATCATATGCAATCAAAATATGTGACATGATATGGTCATCATCATCTTGTGCCTTTGATCTCCATCTCCAAAGCATCTTCATGATTTCCATCATCACCGGCATGACACCATGATCTCCATCATCTTGATATATATCAATGTGTCGTCACATGGTCGTCTCGCCAACTATTGCTCTTGCAACTATTGCTATCGCATAGCGATAAAGTAAAGCAATTATTTGGTGCTTGCATCTTATGCAATAAAGAGACAACCATAAGGCTTCTGCCAGTTGCCGATAACTTCAAACAAAACATGATCATCTCATACAACAACTTATATCTCATCACGTCTTGACCATATCACATCACAACATGCCCTGCAAAAACAAGTTAGACGCCCTCTACTTTGTTGTTGCAAATTTTACGTGGCTGCTACGGGCTTAGCAAGAACCGTTCTCACCTACGCATCAAAACCACAACGATAGTTTGTCAAATAGACTCTGTTTTAACCTTCGCAAGGACCGGGCGTAGTCACACTCGGTTCAACTAAAGTGAGAGAGACAGACACCCGCCAGCCACCTTTAAGCACGAGTGTTCGTAACGGTGAAACCAGTCTCGCGTAAGCGTACGCGTAATGTCGGTCCGGGCCGTTTCATCTCACAATACCGCTGAACCAAAGTACGACATGCTGGTAGGCGTATGACTTGTATCGCCCACAACTCACTTGTGTTCTACTCGTGCAAAACATCAAACCATAAAACCTAGGCTCGGATGCCACTGTTGGGGAAACGTAGTAATTTCAAAAATTTCCTACGCACACGCAAGATCATGGTGATGCATAGCAACGAGAGGGGAGAGTGTTGTCTACGCATCGTGAGACCGAAGCGGAAGCAATCACAACGTAGAGGAAGTAGTCGACGTTCTCCTCGCGATCCAACCGATCCGCCAAGCATTACTCCGGCGCCTCCGAGTTCTTGGCACACGTTCAGCTCGATGACGCTCCTCGGGCTCCGATCCAGCAAAGATCCGGGGAGAGAGAGTTTCGTCAGCACGACGGCGTGGTGACGATCTTGATGTTCTACCAACGCAGGGCTTCGCCTAAGCACTGCTATGATTTGACCGAGGTGGAATATGGTGGAGGGGGGCACCGCACACGGCTAAGGAACGATCTCAAGGATCAACTTGTGTGTCCATGGGGTGCCCCCGCCTCGTATATAAAGGAGGGAGGGAGGAGGAGGCCGGCCTAGGGAGGAGGCGCGCCATAGGGGAGTCCTACTCCCACCGGGAGTAGGATTCCCCTTTCCTAGTCCAACTAGGGATCCTTCCATGTATTGGGAGTAGGAGACTAGGAAGAGGAAAAGAGAAGGGAAGGAAGGAGGTGCGGCCTCCCTTAGCCCAATTCGGACTAGGGCAAAGGGGGCGCGCAGCCTGCCCTAGGCATCCTCTCTCTCTTTCCCAGGGGCCCAATAAGGCCCAATACTTCTCCCGGCGAATTCCGTAACTCTCCGGTACTCAAAAATACCCGAATGACTCGGAACCTTTCCGAACTCCGAATATAGTCGTCCAATATATCGATCTTTACGTCTCGACCATTTCGAGACTCCTCGTCATGTCCCCGATCTCATACGGGACTCGAACTCCTTCGGTACATCAAAACTCATAAACTCATAATATAATCGCCAGCGAAACCTTAAGCGTGCGGACCATACGGTTCGAGAACAATGTAGACATGACCGAGACACGTCTCCGGTCAATAACCAATAGCGGGACCTGGATGCCCATATTGGCTCCTACATATTCTACGAAGATCTTTATCGGTCAGACCGCATAACAACATACGTTGTTCCCTTTGTCATCGGTATGTTACTTGCCCGAGATTCGATCGTCGGTATCCAATACCTAGTTCAATCTCGTTACCGGCAAGTCTCTTTACTCGTTCCGTAATGCATCATTCCGTAACTAACTCATTTAGCTACATTGCTTGCAAGGCTTATAGTGATGTGCATTACCGAGAGGGCCCAGAGATACCTCTCCGACAATCGGAGTGACAAAACCTAATCTCGAAATACGCCAACCCAACATGTACCTTTGGAGACACCTGTAGTACTCCTTTATAATCACCCGATTACGTTGTGGACGTTTGGTAGCACCTAAAGTGTTCCTCCGTAAACGGAGTTGCATAATCTCATAGTTACGAGGAACATGTATAAGTCATGAAGAAAGCAATAGCGACATACTAAACGATCGGGTGCTAAGCTAATGGAATGGGTCATGTCAATCAGATCATTCAACCAATGATGTGACCTTGTTAATCAAATGACAACTCATGTCTATGGTTAGGAAACATAACCATCTTGATTAACGAGCTAGTCAAGTAGAGGCATACTAGTGACACTCTGTTTGTCTATGTATTCACACATGTATTATGTTTCCGGTTAATACAATTCTAGCATGAATAATAAACATTTATCATGATATAAGGAAATAAATAATAACTTTATTATTGCCTCTAGGGCATATTTCCTTCAGTGGGTGGGCCGGTGCTTAGGTGTTGTTCTTACTTGAACAAACCTCCTACTTATGATTAACCACCTCGCAAGCATCCCCAACTACGAGAAAAGTATTAAGAATAAATTCTAACCATAGCATTAAACTTTTGGATCCAATTGGTCCCTTACGGAATAGCGCATAAACTAGGGTTTAAGCTTCTGTCACTCTCGCAACCCATCATCTACTTACTACTCCACAATGCATTCCCTTAGGCCCAAATATGGTGAAGTGTCATGTAGTCGACGTTCACATGACACCACTAAGGGAATCACAACATACACATTATCAAAATATCAAACACACATCAAGTTCACATGATTACTTGCAACAAGAATTCTCCCGTGACCTCAAGAACAAAATTAACTACTCACAAATGATAATCATGCTCAAGATCAGAGGGGTATTAAATAGCATATTGGATGTCAACATATAATCTTCCACCAAATAAACCATATAGTAATCAACTACAAGATGTAATCAACACTACTAGTCACCCACAAGTACCAATCTGAGGTTATGGTACAAAGATTGAACACAAGAGATGAACTATGGTTTGAGAGGAGATGGTGTTGTTGAAGATGTTGATGGAGATTGCCCTCCCCAAGATGACAGAGTTGTTGGCGATGATGATGACGATGATTTCCCCCTCTGGGAGGGAAGTTCCCCCGGCTGAATCGCTCCACCGGAGGGCAAAAGTGCTCCTGCCCAAGTTCCGCCTCTAGACGGTGGCGCTTCGTCCCGAAAGTCCCCTCCTTATTTTTTCTAGATCAAAATGACTTATATACCAGAAGAGGGGCACCGGAGGTGGGCTAGGCTGAGCACAACCCACGCGGGCGCGCCGGGGGCAGGCGGCGCCTCGGTGTCTTGTGCTCACCAGTGGCCCTCCGTAGTTATTTGCTCCAATATTTCTTATTTATTCCATAAAAGTTCCTCGTGAAGTTTCAACTCATTTGGAGTTGTGCGAATAGGTAACTGACGTAGCTTTTTTCAGGTCCAGATTTCCAGCTGCCGGAATTCTCCCTCTTTGTGTGTACCTTGCATATTATGAGAGAAAATGCATTAGAATTGCTCCAAAAAGCACTATTATGCATAAAAACATTATAAATAGCAGTAGATAAACTTGATGCAAAATGGACGTATCAGGCGCCTCCTGGCCTCTCCCCTCCCCCTCCCACCTATATATATATATGTGTGTGGGGGGGGGTGCCCCTAGCACAAACCAGACAATTTCCTAGCCGTGTGCGGCGCCCTCCTCAACCGTTTACTCCCACGGTCATATTTTCGTAGTGCTTAGGCGAAGCCCTGCGGAGATCACTTCACCATCATCGTCACCACGCCGTCGTGCTGACGGAACTCATCTACTACATTGACGTCTTGCTGGATCAAGAAGGCGAAGGACGTCACCGAGCTGAACGTGTGCAGAACTTGGAAGTGTCGTACGTTCGGTACTCGATCGGTGGATCGCGAAGAACTACATCAACCGCGTTGTGAAACGCTTCCGCTTATGGTCTACGAGGGTACGTAGACACACTCTCCCCCTCGTTGCTATGCATCTCCATGGATAGATCATTGCATGTGCGTAGAATTTCTTTTGTTTTTCCATGCAACGATTCCCAACACCCACCTCATGGCATCCGACCCTAGGGAAGGAAGGGAGAGGGCCAGCCCCCTCTTTCCTTCTCTTCCACAAGCTAGGAAAGGAAAGGGGGGGAGGGGCGCCTCCCCTCCTGCCTTCCCCCACGCGCCTAATTAAGAAGGAAGGGGGGCGGCCAGGGCAGGCGCCTAGGGCAACCACCGACCCCCTTTGGGGGCGCCCTAGGCAGCCTCCCCTCCTCCCTACACATATATATATGTGAGGAGGGAAGGGGCAACACACACCACGAATCCCAAGCCATGTGCGGCGCCCCCTCCCCCTTTAGTTCCTCCTCCACCCAAATCCGTTGTGCTTAGTGAAGCCCCGCGGAAAAGTTTCACCACCACCGTCACCGTGCCGTCGTGCTGCCGGAACTCATCTACTACTTTGCCCCTCTTGCTGGATTGAGAAGGCGAGGACGTCATCGAGCTAAGCGTGTGCTGAATGCGGAGGTGTCGTATGTTCGGTGCTTATCCGTACGGATCGTGAAGGTGTACGACTACATCAACCGCGTTGATTAACGCTTCCACTTAGCGAACTACAAGGGTATGTAGATGCTCTCCCCCTATCATAGCTATGCATCTCCATGGATAGATCTTGCGTGTGCGTAGAATTTTCTTGTTTTCCATGCAACGTTCCCCAACAAAGGAAAAGCTGGTGATAGTTCTAATAGTGATAAAAATGATCTTGAGGATACATGGGAATATTGTCGAGTTACTTTCACCACGATTCATCAATTCCACGTTCGTTGCCTTGATAAGTATTATGTGGGTGGACTGGAGCTAATGTATTGTTCTTACTAGAACAAACACCTGCTTATGGTTACACCCTCCATATGGATCCAAAACAACCTCATGGAACAATTCTTAAACTGGGATTTAGGTTTTTATCACTCTCCATCTTCTATGAACTAATTTCACAATGCCTTCCCCTATACCCAAAAGTGATGAACTGTCATGTAGTCGACGTTCAAATAACACCATTAGAGGAAGAGCAACACAAAATAATATCAAAACACTGAATGGTGATCAACTTCACATGATTATTAATAATAAGACTTCTCCCGTGTCCTAAAAAACAAATAGAGCTGCTCACTACTCACCATAATAACCATATTCTGTTGGTATAAATATGTGATTAACAACCTGAACATAATGATCTTTCATCAAGTAAACCAACTAGCATCAACTACAAGATGTAATCAACACTACCACCACCCCCAGGTACCAATATGAGGTTTGATACAAAGAGTGAACACAAGAGATGAACTTGTTTTATAGATGAGATGATGATGGTGAAGATGTTGATGAAGATGAGGCCTCCCACGATGAGAGGAGCATTGATGATGATGAGGGCTTCGATTTCCCACTCCTAAAGGGAAGTTTTCCCGGCAGAATCGCTCCGCCGAAGACAGTTGAGCGGACGTGTCTGAAAGGTTATGGTGCAATTGAACATCCCATTAAACTGTGTAGCCACAGTGCATGATTTATCTTTAGAGAAGGTATAAAGTGCATGAAAAACGTGGAGAAGTCTGCCTGAGCCTAACCAACCATTAAGCCAAAAGGAGGTCCTGGTGCCATTACCTACACTAAATTTGCTTGCTTGGATGACCAAAGGGATTGTGCTTTTTATGCATCACCATATAGCGGCGTCATTAGTGCACGCTTTCAGAGGAATTGTCTGCTGATAATAAAGATGGTTGTTTGCCGCTAGTTTGACATTGCACAATTATGTTTGCTTTCAAGATGGAGAAGATATTTACTTTGTCAGATGCGACATGGACCCGGACTATGTGCCAACAATTTTGAAGCGATACAGGAAATATGTTGCTTCTTCACATGCAACTATAATAGGTAATGGTCCTGACATGGATGCATTTAGGCAATAATTAGCTACCACCATTGCTCTAAGTTGGTACTTCATTGTTGATGCTAGAGACATGCATGTGCCCTTTTAGTGGGATGTCTGTTTTGGCTCTGGGAGTATACGCTCCCAAATGAATAATAAATTCAAAAAATAGTAAATAACATTTTTTTTAGATGTTTATGTTAGTGTAACAGGCATGTTTGAAAATTTTCATGCGAAAGGGAGAGCATGCTCCGTTGGTAAAAAAAGATTAAGTGTAACAGTTAGAGGTAACATTTGACGTTCGACTTTTTTTTTTTGCACAGGTGAAAATATTTAAGCTTTCCCCTTAAAAATTTGCAGGTACCATTTTAGTGTGACACACTTTTTTTATCATTTGGAAAATCTATATTTGGTGCCCAAGAGCATATGCTTCCAAGAGCCGAATTGGATTTCTGTCTTTTGGTTTGCAAACTTATGCAAATGCGAGGATTGGTTGGTGGTACACATACGAGGCTTTTATTCTGCGCAAAATGTCCAAAACTTGATCTAAATCATGCTATATATTTTTCATGTTACTTTCTAAATTTACGTTTTTTAGATCATTCTAAATTTATGCCATAACTATTTTCTGTGCAAGAACACAAAATTTTCACAGAAAACGCTCAATGCGCACTGCTTTTCTATACACTCCTAAATCGGAGAAGAAAAGAAAAGCAAAGGGACCTCCTATAGGGGAGGTCCTGAGCGCCGGTTTTGATTACTGGCGCTCGATGGTGCTTCTACTGGGCCGGCCCAGTATTACTTCGTTCGCTGGCAGCCAACACAGAAAAATTGAAGCCAAAAAAGAAGCGAGCTGCAGGATCGAACTCGCGCCATGATTGTAACGTACGAGTATGGTTAACCACCACACCAACTTCGAACTAGCGACTAAATTAACAAAAAAACTTGATCAAACTTTTAGAAACATCAACATTTATTGAAAAAATGAACAAAAAAGTTGAAATTTCAAATGATGAACAATTTTTAAATATACATTGCACATTTTTTGATATACGCTGAACAGTTTTTAATACACACTGAACATTTTTTTATGTATGCTGAACAAATATTTAAATACACATTGAACATTTTCGTGACATACGCTGAACAATGTATAAATATGCATTGAACATTCTTGTGAATATATGCTGAACAATTTTAATATACCCAATGAACATTTTCTTAAATATGTTGAACATTTTATTAAATATACGACGAACATTTTTGTATATATGCAATGAACTATGGATAAATACACGAAAAAGAAACAAAAACTTCATCGAATTTGAAAGAAGTTCACCGAGTTTCAAAAAAACATCGAGTTTGAAAAAAAAGTTGGTTGAAATTTCAAAATAGTTCATTAAGTTTGAAAAAAGTTCATCAAGTTTTAAAAACAAGTTCATCGAGTTTGAGAAAAGTTCATCGAATTCGAAAAAAGTTCATCGAATTTGAAAAAAGTTCATCAAATTTGAAGATAGTTCATCAACTTTCGAGAAGAGTTCATCGATTTTGAAAAAATAGTTCACGCATTTAGCAAAATAGAAAAGAAACAAAAACGAACTAAATGTTCAAAAGAAAGGAACAAGAAAAAAAAGGAGGAAAGAACTAAAGAACATAGAAGATGCAATTAGCCACAACAGATATCTATGGCGGGTTGGTTAGTGGTGCTCGGAATCAGTGAAGACGTCGTGGGTTCGATTCCCTGTCTGGCGTTACCTTTCCTGCGGAATAAAGCAGGAAAAAAAAATGAGAAGATGGGCCGAGCCCAAGTCGCTTGAGGGGTATGCGCCCGATTGCGAAATGGCTGTAAACGGGCGCTGAGGGCGCCGTTTAGGAATTACCGCTCCTAAAGGGCGCGTTAAGCGCCAGTTGGGGGAGCTCCTAAAGGGTGCGTTAAGCGCCAGTTGGCCAGCCGGCGCTCACGTGGCTGGTGTATTGGGCCGGCCCATCAAGAACCAGCGACCGCTCGATCGATCGCTGTACACGCAACTCGCTCCAGAGCCCTCGGTCGGTGGTTGCTAAAAAAACGTGCCAATGCACCGTTGACTTTTCAAACATTGAAACCAGTTCATGAATTTGAAAAAAGTCGTGAATAAAAATAAGTCAGGAGTTTGGAAAAAAATTGTGCATTAGAAAAAGTTCATGAATTTGAAAAATATTCGTGAATCTAAAAAAGAGTTCACATTTTTTTAAAAAGTTCATTAAATTGAATAAAAGTTCATCAATTTCGAAAAAAGTTCATCAAATTATAAAAAAGTTCACAAATTCTAAAACAGTTAATCAGTTTTGAAAAAATGTTCCCTGACTTTGGAAATAGTTCAGCAAATTTGAAAAAAAGTTCACTGATTTTGGAAAAAAGTTCATCGATTTCGGAAAAAAGTTCATTGATTTTGAAAGAAGTTCACTGAATTTGAAATAAGTTAATCAAATTGGAAAAAATCATCGTTTTGGATCTAAATTCAAAACAAAGATGCTTGTGGATTTTTTTTAAAGTTCACCGATTTTGAACAAAGTTCATTAAACTTTGGAAAAAATTCATGAATTTTAAAAAAGTTCATCGACTTTGAAAAAGGTTCACGAATTCTGGAATAAGTTCATCGACTTTGAAAAAAGTTCACGAATTCTGGAATAAGTTGATCGATTTTGAAAAAGTTCAAAAATTTTGAAATCTTTTTTTGAAAAAAGTTCATGGATTTTTTAAAAATGTATCTATTTGAAGAAAAAGTTCATGAATCTGAAAAAAGAAAGAGAAAGGGACAGAGAAAAATAGAAAAAAAAAGTATGGAAGAAAAGAGTTCAAAACATGAAAGTAATCACACGGAGCTATGTGGCGCAGTGACTATCGAGTCGACATGTGAATTCGCGGGCCGCAGGTTCGAGTCCATGTCTCGCCATTTTTTTTGCAGTTTAGAAACACAAAAAACAAGTAACAGTGGGCCGGCCCAAATTAACGAAGGGGTGTGCGCCGTATTGTAAATAAGGAAGAAACGGGCGCCTGTAGCGCCGTTTAGGAAATACCTAACGCGAGACAGCGGAGAACAATTAGTCAAAGGAGTCATTTTGCTGGGCTGAGAGCGTGTCAAGCGGTGTGTCCAATCACCGTCACCTGTCACGTGTTGGGCGTTTCATCAGGTTTTTTTTCTATACACGCTTTCAGATTTTTAGATGGGATTTTTCTGTGGTTATTTGGATTTTTGGTTTTCGCTTGTTTTTTACCCTAGGTTTTGAAGAAAAAACTCAAAAAACCAACCTGCGTGATGAGCTAGTGAACATATACATTACAAAACAATTAAAAGGTTGCCGCACTATTTCTTGCACATGCATTTAAGGAAAAAGGTGTTTTTTTGAAACAAAATATGAACACAATATTACAACAATCACAACTTAGAAAAAAGTTCATGTATTCAAAAAAAATTATGAATTAGGAAAAAATTAATCGATTTTAAAAAAGTTCATCGATTTTGAAAAAAAGTTCATCACATTTGGAAAAAAAGTTCGCCGACTTTCAAAAAAGTTCATCAATTTTGAAAAAGGTTCACAAAATTCAAAAAAAGTTTATTGAACTTGAGGAAAAGTTCATCGAATTTTCAAAAAGTTCACCGAATTTGAAAAAAGGTCAACAAAGTTGAGGAAAAGTTCATCAAATTTATAAAATAGTTCATTGAATTTGAAAATAGTTTATTGTTTTTTAAAAAAATATTCATCGAAATTTAAAATAGTTCATCAAATTTGAAAAAAATTCATGAATAGTCTCTCGCGAAATCACAACCGTGCCTCTTGCGGAAGCAAAATTATGACTCTCGCGGAAGGAAAACAAAAGAGAAAACACGTACCGTGCCTCTCGCGGAAGCAAAACTGTAACTCTCGCGAAAGGAAAAAAAACAAAAAACGCATTTTTCGTTTCTGAGAGGCACGGCCGTGACTCTCGCGAAAGCACAACCGTGCCTCTCGCGTAAGCAAAACCGTGACTCTCGTAAAAGAAAAAAAATAGAAAACATGTTTTTTTCGTTTCCGAGAGGCACGGCCGTTACTCTCGCTAAAGCACAACCGTGCCTCTCGCGGAAGCAAAACCATGACTCTCGCGGAAGGAAAAAAACAGAAAACACGTTTTTTTTTTGTTTCCTAGAGGCACGACCGAGACTCTCGTGAAAGAAAAACCGTGCCTCTCGCGGAAGTAAAACCGTGACTCTCGCGAAAGGAAAAAGAAGAAAACGTGTTTTTCGCACAAATTTTTTTATCGAAAGCTAAGGAAGACCGGTGGAAAACCAAAACGTCGGAAAATCTGAAAAAACCGTTTAAAAGCCGAAAACGCGTGCAGAAAAATAAAAAAAAATCTAGAGGGAGCGTCCAGAGCGCGACACGTGGCGAATGACTGAAAGCGCGCCAAGTGACGCTGATCGTTGCGAGGCTCTCGAAGGAGTGCTCGTTAACTAATTGCCCCCCGCTTTGCACGCATGCTCACAACAATCAGTTATCATCTGTACCATTCCCATAAAATGACGTTTTTGCCTACAAAACCAGTTGACTTCTGACCGTTGACCTTTTACAATTGAAAAAAACACAAATTCACAAAAAGTTCACCGGATTTTGAGAAACATTCACCGAATTTTGAAAAAAGTTCACGAATGTTAAAAAACTTCAATAAATTTTCAAAAAGTTCATCAAATTGAAAAAATATTTCAACCAATTTGAAAAAATCATCAAAACTAAAAAAAGTTCACCAATTTTTAAACAGTTCATTGAATTTGAAAAAAAGTTCAAAATATTTGAAAAAGATTCACCGATTTGAAAGTTTTCATGAATTTGAAAAAAGTTCATCGAATTTGAAAAAAAAGTTCAAAAATTTGAAAAAATCGTCGAACTTTAAAAAAATAATCATCGTCTTTGAAAAAAGTTCATCGAATTAGAAAAAAGTTCACCTAATTTATAAAAACATATTCGGTGAACCATTTTTCATCGAATTATAAAAAAGAAAAAAAGAAAAAAGAGAGAAAAAGAACAACGGAAGGAAAAAGGTTGTAGCTAATCTTGTCAGCGTGGTTGGTCTAGTTGGCTAGCTGCGCTAGCTTGCACGAGGACTGTCGTGGGTTCGAAACCTCCTACTGCTATCTCTTTTTTTGCACCCATTTAAAAAGAAAATGAATGCGAATATGGGCCGGCCCAGCGGGGTGCGCGGGTGTGCGCCTGTTTGCACGCACCGAAGGAACGGGTGCCTAAGGCGGAGAGCAACTAGTTAATGAGCGCTCCTTCTGAAGCCTCGCAATGATCAGCGTCACATGACACGTTCTCAGTCATTCGCCACGTGTCGCGCTCTGGGTGTTTCCTCCAAATTTTGTTTTTTTATTTTATTTTTCTGCACGCATTTTCGGCTTTTTAAATGGTTTTTTCCGGGTTTTTTCGACGTTTTGGTTTTCACCAGTCTTTCTTAGCTTTTCGATTCAAATTAAAAAAAAAACATTTTTTGCGCGAAAAAACGTGTTTTTTTCTTTTCGTGAGAGTAACGGTTTTGCTTTCGCGAGAGGTAGAGTTGTGCCTCTCGGAAAAGAAAAAAGAACGTGTTTTCTATTTTTTTTCTTTCGCGAGAGTCACGATTTTGATTCCGTGAGAGGCATGGTTGTGCTTTAGCAAGAGTTACGGCCGTGCCTCTCGGAAACCAAAAAACAAACGTGTGTTCTGTTTTTTTTCCCGCGAGAGTCACGGTTTTGCTTCCGCGAGAGGCACGGTTGTGCTTTCGCGAGGGTCACGGCTGTGCCTCCCGGGAACGAAAAAAAGCGTTTTCTGCTTTTTTTTTCACAAGAGTCCCGATTTTGCTTCCGTGAGAGGCATGGTTGTGCTTTAGCGAGAGTCACGGCCGTGCCTCTTGGAAACGGAAAAAACAAGCGCATTTTCTGTTTTTTTTCGCAAGTCATGGTTGTGCTTTGGCGAGAGTCATGGCCGTGCCACTCGGAAACGAAAAAAACGCGTTTTCTGTTTTTTTTTCCTTTTGCGAGAGTCACGGTTTTACTTCCACGAGAGGTACGGTTGTGCTTTCGCGAGAGTCACAGCCGTTCCTCCTCGGAAACGAAAAAAATGCGTTTTCTCTTTTTTTCCTTCCATGAGAGTCGTGGATTTGCTTCCGCAGAGGCATGGTTGTGATTCCGTGAGAGGCACGAGCGTGCCTCTTTTGGAAAGGGAAAAAACATGTGCTCCTAGTTCGGGTTTTTCGTCCGGGTTTTTTCGTGATAAGAAAAGTTCGTCAAAACCGATCAACATGGATCTAGTTTTAAAAATCTCGACGCGAGGAATCCAACGGTGAAAGCGGTTCCAGATTTAAACGCACGGTTTAAGAGATAAACCGTTTTGAATAAACGGATCTACGAAAAAAAGGAAAAACTCCCTGTACGCCATTTATTGCAATCTGGGGCGTTGGTGTAATCTTTGGAACGAGTACTTCTCAACAATTAGTGATTTCACTTAAGGTGTCGTTTAGGAATTGCCGAAAGCAAATACATAGTTTTTTTTTAGGCAAGAGCACTAGAGACCCACAAACTTGCATTGGATGTGATAGTTTAGTCCACAAAGTTGCAAAAGATGATCAACTCATCCATAAACTTGAAATGCATGGGATGATTTAGTCCACAGCCAATCAGAAGCTTACAACTGGCGCCACGTTGGCGGCTTCGTTGCATAGCCGCTTGGCCTGGAGTTTTTGCAAACAACCCCTTCACATTTATGAAAATCACGCCCGCGGTATATGCCCAGGCCGCCCCTTGGTTATTTAGTGATACAGCCCTTGGCTATTATTCTCCATCATGGAACTAGTTGCGGTTCTTTTTTTCTTTTCTGCAACAACCACACGATCCTGTCAAGCAGCATGTTATCTAGGATTACAAAGATAAGTTGGCAGCTAAGTACTTTAATCCGGGAAAATGTGGAATTTTTTAGAACTTGGCAGTTGGCACACAAGTATATATGATCTAGTAGATGTGTTTTTTTCTAACGGGCAACTGAATACGTGTATTCTAAAAACCAAACTTTCTGGAAATTAGCAAACAAGTACCAACTGTATTGATTTGTTATTGTATATGTTAATATTTTTGTCTATAAACATTGTCAAAGTTTAGAAAGCTTGACTTTGACCAATACTAATATGCGGACTGAATAAAAACGGAGGGAGTACTTTCATACTCTGGCAACTAAGTGTGTTTAACTTTCTAACAAGTACTTACATAATCAGGCAATCAAGTATATTTATTTTTGGCAACTAAGTACTATATAATCCGGCGACTAAGCATGTTTAATTTTGGCAATTCATGATATACATGCGTGTGCACATTCTGGAAAAAAATGTCTAACTTTGGCAACTAAGTACCAGATAATCTGGTGAATAGGCGTGTTTAATTTTGACAACTAAGTACTTGTTATCCTATAATCTAGCAGTTAAAGCTTGTTTTGTGCGGGTTAGTAATTAAGCATGGTAAAATCTGACAACTAAGTACTGGTAATCAGTTAACTAATATTTTATAATTTGACAACTAATCAATTTTAAACTTGATATATCGTGGGTATAAATCTTCATGCTATACATCTTCTACCCAAAAGTTAACAGCATAAGAGCATCTACAGTCGGCGCCCCAAATCCGCATCATACGCCCGGGCGGCCCACCCAGTTAGTGACCGGTCTCGAAATTTCGACCCAGGCGGGCATCTTAAACGGGCCTCACGTTCGGCTATATCCGGCTGTCTCCCACATGGGGGGTAGCGGATCCGAGTCCTTCACCTCCAGATCCGCCGACCCAGAGCTCATCCCATGCGGCCACGAGAGGAGATGGCCATCCGACTTGCGCCCGCCGCTCTCGTGAGGAGGCATGTGCAAAGGCACCGAACTCCTTCCGTCGGGAATCCATTGTGTCCGCCCAAATGGCGCATGGATCCGGCATACGGCACTAGGTGTGTCGTCGCTGCTTCACCAAAGGCGGTGAAGGTCCGTCTGGCGTCCGAACGCGGTGGTGGACCCGCAACCCCTTCTTTGGCGTGCCGAGACCACCGACGCACCATGGGCGTTGTCGAACGAAAAACGTGCATCGTCGAACGAAAACATGGCGTGGCGATGGACATCCGTGAGGCGGAGTCGCATTCTCCAATGACCCGTATGGTGCAGCAGTCCAGGCGCCGCAATCGCCGGTTCGTCCCAGGAGGGATCCATCATCAATCTGATGTCCACTACAACCGTTCAGATTCTAGGCTCCGACGAGGAAGAGTAGGGAGATGGCGATATATCAAGTTTAAAATTACTAACCCGTACAAGCTCACGGGAATCAAGGCGTCGCCGTCTCCCGTGAGCCGGCTCGTCCCATGCCCTACTCTACATTGCAAGAACCGGACCAACACTCTCGGAGCGCAATGCCCCGGACATGGTCACATCGGAACCAAGCGAGCTCTGCTTAGATTAGGTTTCACGTTACATGTAATAATATGAATTTGAGGTTTCTAGTTTGAGGTATCCGATTGTAGAATAAAATATTAAGACGTGACCGATCCTCGTCATGGACGCTACCGATCGCGGCCAACAGGCATTTAAGGGGTTGGATTTAGGGCGCCCGTTGTAGATGCTCTAAGCCATATTATGATTTGTGAATAGTGGCTGCCTACCTGACTAGCTAGCAGTGCTTGTAGCTAATCTTTCCTGCAAAAAAAAAAAATACTTATAACCATTTTTTTCTGAATAAAGATGCAGGCGCTGCTCTCCCCTTACATGCATTGCATGCATGCTGCGCTTCAGGATGAAATGGATCAGTTTCCTTTCTTTTTCTGCAGGAAATTTGGATGCACAAGCATCTCTGCATGGGAAAGAAGCGGGTTTGATGAGCCGTCGCAGGGCAAGACCAACATGCGGCGCCGCTCTGTAACCTAGGGGCAGCGCAGGCATGTACCGCAGTGTGATTTCCATAAATGTGGAGGGTTTTCCACAAAACACGGACCAAAGTACATGCTAAGCTGCCGAGGCGCCATTTGTCCGCCCCTGATTTGTTGTGGACTAAATCATCCCATGCATTTCAAGTTTATGGATGAGTTGATCTCTTTTTGCAACTTTATGGACTAAACCATCACATCCAATGCAAGTTTGTGGGTCTCTAGTGCTCTTGCCTCTTTTCTTTTTGAGTCTGCATCCTCTCTCCCGGCTGGCTTCCCACGGCCCATAGGCTGCAACGCTCGTTTCACCAGCTGAATGGGCTGAGACAAAAAAAAAAAAAAAAAGATTGCGCGGCCCGTCCAGCTACCTGGGCGAGAAGCGAGGCTGCCGAACGAAAAGCCAGAAGGTGAGTCCCTCCTCCCGCTCCCTGGTGGTCATCGACGGCGGCGGCTGCATCCCGGCGGAGGTGAGTCCCTCTCTCCCGCTCCCCTCTCCGGCCACCTAGGGTTAGGGGTTACCAGCGCGCGGAGCGGCGGCGACTTGCTCTGCCGCCGGCTGGGTTTGTGCCGTGACGGTCGCTGAACCAGCTGCTGTGTGCCGCCGCCGCCGCCGCTGCTGCGTGCTGTTAATCCACCTGAAGGCCTGCTGTTGCGGCTGCTATTTGACTGTTGCTTGCTGCTGGAGATCTGATGATTGTTTGCTTGATTGCTTGCTGTTGCAGACCGAACACGCCCCAAGTCTCCTAACCCTAAACGGATAAACCTCTCGTCCCTCCCCATGGCGTCACCGCCACCGAAGCTTCCGATCCCCGGCCGCCGCAACATACTCATCACCAGCGCGTTGCCCTATGTCAACAACGTCCCGCACCTGGGGAACATCATCGGATGTGAGCACCCCTTCTGCTGTGCTATCTCCTCCCCCAATTTTGTTGCCTCGAGCTCTCGCTTACCCATCCTTTTGTTTTTCTGATGGTTTCGATTTTGGTCGTGATCTGCAGGCGTGCTCAGCGCGGACGTGTTCGCGCGGTACTGTCGGCTGCGAGGGTACAACGCGATCTACATATGCGGCACCGATGAGTACGGGACGGCCACTGAGACCAAGGCCTTGGAGGAGAAGTGCTCGCCCAAGGAGATCTGTGACAAGTGAGAGAGCCTTCACTTCTCGATGCTTTTTTAGTAAAAAATTTGGTTTGTTTGTTACAGGATTCGGAAATTGACCGTTATGAAATCTATCCAACATTGCTTTGAATTGCGCTACACACACATACGCACAAAAGTTTGAGTTATCAACTTGTGATATGCTTACACACCTAGCTAGTAAATTTTTGATGGTAAATATGAATAATGAAAGCATTTTATTCATAGTAAGCTTCCCCGGCTGAAAATGTAGGTACCATGTTATCCATGACGAGGTTTACAAGTGGTTTGACATAAAGTTTGACAAGTTTGGGCGGACATCTGCTCCTGAACAGACAGAAGTCTGCCAGGCAATTTTCCATAAACTGATGGAAAATAAATGGCTCACGGAGAATACCATGCAGCAGGTACAGCTAATTTCTTGCCCGGTCCTGTATATATTCATCTCTACATTGTGTTTCTGTTATATAATATCTTTCTGCTTTGCAGCTTTATTGTGACACATGTGAACGATTCTTAGCCGATAGGCTCGTGGAGGGGAAATGTCCGACCGAGGGCTGTAACTATGAAGCGGCAAGAGGCGATCAATGTGAAAACTGCAGCAAATTGTTGAACCCAACCGAGTTAATTGATCCAAAGTGCAAGGTAAGCGTGCACAATACTTATTGTAATATATTTAGTTGTTTTCAGCGTACCATTATGATTTAACTGAGCACACGAGGTGTGTACCTCGTGAAACTGCGTATGATAAACTTTCTTGTTCTGTTTCTGTTTTTAGGTCTGTAAGAATGCTCCACGTATTCGTGACACAGATCACTTATTCTTGGAGCTTCCTCTGTTGAGTGATAAGTTGGTAAACTATATTAACAACACTTCAGTAGCTGGTATGTGGAGTCAAAATGCTATTCAAGCAACAAACGCATGGTTGAAGGAAGGGTTAAAGCAACGTTGTATCACCAGAGATCTTAAATGGGGAGTTCCTGTTCCACATGAGAAGTATAAAGACAAGGTTTGGGCATATCGGATATCAAGATATTCTGCTGTTATGCATCTATCTTATTTCTCATTTATGATTGTTTGCAGGTGTTCTATGTCTGGTTTGATGCACCAATTGGGTACATATCTATCACAGCATCATATACGCCTGATTGGGAGAAGTGGTGGAAGGATCCTGATAATGTAGAGTTGTTCCAGTTCATGGGTAAAGATAATGTGCCATTTCACACGGTATGATGCTATGATATGGTGAACACCTTCTTTAGTTATTCAAGCTTGTTTTGGCACGAATTTAGTAGTTATTTGGCTTCATTTGAGCCAACATTGTGGTCAAGCTTTTCTTTGCCCATGAGTTGGCCAATATGGCAAGAAAGATGAACTAGAGTTACCAAAGAGGCATTGGCAAGCCGAAAATGTTGTCAACCATCCAACAAAATAACAAAATTTTGGCCGTGACCAAATAAATTGTTGGGTAAGTTTTGGATACCATCAAAACATACCTATGTTAGCCTATATTTGTCGATTAAGTTTTGTTCAACTGGTAAGTCAGGACAATAGTACTCCCAGCCAGTAGGTTTGTTTTCACCACAAAATAGGACTGAAAAAATGCAAATTATGATTTCTTGCTGAATATTTGACCCCAGTGAAGTACTGTGATTGTTCGACATTATTTTATAAAGATATTTTTTATTTTATAATATTGTTTTATTTTATAACTAATAGTTAAATCACGCAAAAGCTGAAAACACGCAAACATATTTAAGGGTCAGTTGCACTTGATGTGCTTAAGCCAATTCTGGCATGAATTTTCTGTTATAGCCTGAAAATGTTTGCTTTCGTTTCAATTAATTAGTGCTTTCAGAAATTGAAAAAACATCCTTTAAGAAGCCAGTCCAATGCGAGCTGTATCGAAATGTATGGATAGCATATGTGTATACTGACTTTTCTTTTAATGCCTGTACTTCTTTTCCATGAAATACTTATTTGTTAAAAATATAATTTCCAGGTCATGTTCCCTTCAACACTACTGGGAACTGGTGAAAACTGGACAATGATGAAGACCATAAGCGTTACTGAATATTTAAACTATGAAGCAGGTACGTTCCACATTTTTATTTGAACCTAATGCTTGATTGGCCTTTTACAGTTCATGCTAGTCATTCATATTTGGTTAATGCTTTCCTGTTTACCTGAGCTGAAATTCCTATTGACTTTCAAGAGATTTATCAGTCAAGCATATCCAGCTGCATTTGTTTACACCATAGAAATACATGCTCCGTTTACTCCCCTGCAACTGCAGAGGCTCTTGGACCTGGGCTTCCTGAAGCGCAGTTTCTTTTACCAGAGCATACTGCCCGGTACTTGGCCCATGTTTGCACTGGGAGCTGTGGTGCATTGCAATGCACTTCATGGCTTCATGCTGCAGAAGTAGTTGACAATCTTTCTCAACCTCAACACTTCTCTTTCTTTTCCAGTGCCCAGAATGACTAGCTGTATAGGTTTATATTGTTGCTTGATATTAAGCAGTGGGCCATGTTTTCATTATGGGTCATGCTTCACGACTGCTCCCTTGTTCTTCTGCCACCAGAGTATTATCATGAAATTGGATGAATGGTTTGAAGACATCGGGTTATGCCGTTATGGCATCTCTTATCCTTTTTGTTTGGCTAAACAGCCTATGGACTAAGATATGGTCCAGCATGATCGAGACACTGTTTTGCACGGGCCTGATTCAAATTACTCCAAAGTAGATCCATATATAATATTGTCACATTATGTATGTTTATTCCCTTGATAATAGCTAAATATCCTCACATCTATAGGAAAATTTTCCAAGAGTCATGGTATTGGTGTCTTTGGCAATGATGCGAAGGTTACTAATATACCGTCTGAAGTATGGCGATACTACTTGCTTATGAACCGCCCTGAGGTTTGTATAGACATTTTGTTCAATGGATTTAAAATATCTGATAATGACAATCATTGCAATATTTTAATTTGACTTCTGTTTTGGGTGTTCAGGTATCAGATACACTGTTCACTTGGGCTGATTTACAAGCCAAATTGAACAGCGAGTTGCTGAACAACCTGGGAAACTTCATCAACCGTGTGTTAAGCTTTGTTGCAAAACCAGCTGGTTAGTCATGGGAGAATCTTGCACCTGCCATCTAACTGTCTAGAAGTATTATCAGTTGATTTCTGTATTTTCTCTTACAATTTATCTTGATTATCTGTGATTTGCTACCATACTATATCCTCATCCGGTCATCCCCTTTCTTCAACACTTTCATTAAGTTGATTTTTGATCTTCTTTTCTGGTAGGAGCTGGATATGACTCCATCATACCTGATGCTCCTAATGCCGAGTCACATACATTGACCAACGCACTTGCAGAAAAAACTAATAAATGGGTTGAACAATATCTTGAAGCAATGGAGAAGGTCATTAATTTACTTGAACCATGTGAAATGGCACAATTTCCTGCATCCTATCTAGTTTTGTGTTGTTGCATTGTGCCAGCTACTAGGATTTGAAACAGAATGCTCACTCCTTTTGCTACAGGTTAAATTGAAACAAGGACTTAAGAGTGCAATGGCGATTTCTAGTGATGGAAATGCATATTTGCAAGTAAATATAGTTCTTTGTCTTGGTTTCCATTTGTGTTTTAAAATAGCACTGTTATATCTTTGACTTGCTAATTGAATACAGGAGAGCCAATTTTGGAGGCTTTATAAGGAAGATCCAGCAGCCTGTGCCATCGTAATGAAAACTTCAGTTGGTGTTGTCTATCTCCTTGCCTGTCTGCTGGAGCCTTTTATGCCTTCCTTTTCTAGAGAAGTAAAATCCTTTTTCTCATGTTTCACAGTTTCTGTTAATAGGCCACCTTTGCCTGAACTCACTCGTATGTTTGTTTCTTAATAAGGTGCTGCGACAATTAAATATGTCCCCAGATGAAGATCTGTCATTCTGTGATGATAAAGGAGAAACTGCCAAGGCTAAAAGACCCTGGGATTTTGTATCAGCAGGACACAAAATAGGAAGGCCAGCCCCTCTATT
This sequence comes from Aegilops bicornis, assembly GCA_021605145.1. NCBI lineage: Eukaryota > Viridiplantae > Streptophyta > Magnoliopsida > Poales > Poaceae > Aegilops > Aegilops bicornis. The sequence goes on from CM038673.1 coordinate 153,134,287, forward strand.
TAAGGAACTGGTGCGTATTTGCATTTAAAAAAATAAATTTGTTAGTTGGCCCTGCTTTTATATCTCGTTACTTGAAATAATGCAGAAAGATGAAGAAGTTGAGGCGTTTAGGATCAAATTCGCTGGCAGCCAAGCTGAAAGGATCTCAAAGGCACAAGCTGACGCCGAGGCCAAGAAAGTTGCTGAAAAGCTCAAGGGCACAAAATTATCTGGTAATTGTGAAATTCTTACTACTCCCTCCGTCCGGAAATACTTGTCGGAGAAATGGGCAAAAATGGTGTATGTAGAATTAAAATATGTCTAGATACATCCATTTCTCTGACAAGTATTTCCGGACGGAGGAAGTATATGTTTTTTGTGTGAATTACATGGGAGAACAGTTTTTCTTCTGTGGCAGTCTAGAAACAGGATTTTCTTTGTGGCTCAGTTGTATGCAACTTGTATATTTTCTTGAAAACACCGGTGCATAGTGCGGTATTTTTCTTACGTTTGAAGCGCTCTTGAGTTATCTTCTGCTGAACCAATTTCATAATTCAAGAAATTCATTGTCAAATTTTCTTGTCTCGCTTTTGTATCCAGAGGGAAGTTCAAAGAAGAAACAATCTGGTGGTTCGAAATCAAAGACAGCAGAGGATGTCTCAGTTGCCAAGCTGGATATTCGGGTAGGGCTTATCAGAAAAGCAGAGAAGCATCCAGATGCCGATTCACTTTATGTAGAAGAGATCGATGTTGGAGAAGAGGCACCAAGAACAGTGGTTAGCGGCCTTGTCAAATTCATCCCTCTTGAGGAAATGCAGGTCTGTCTTTCTTAGAATCATTTCTAGTCACGACATTGGTCTATGCCATGGTGGTCTTGCCTCCCTAATTTTGCAATTTCTGGTATGAATGAGCAGAACCGGAAAGTGTGTGTGCTCTGCAATCTTAAACCGGTGGCGATGCGTGGTATAAAGTCACATGCTATGGTTTTGGCTGCATCGAACGAGGACCACTCAAAGGTAAGGAACGTTTGCCTCTCATGTGCTATCTGTTTGATAAAGCATCATGAAAGTACGGTGGCAGCAGCCAGTTTGGTTGGTGGAAACTGACATTTGAAATCTTAGGTTGAGTTGGTTGAGCCTCCAGAATCCGCTGCTGTTGGGGAGAAGGTGACCTTTGCCGGGTTCTCTGGTGAGCCCGAGGCTTCTCTTAACGCTAAAAGCAAAACCTGGGAGAAGTTGTCCGCCGATCTGCACAGCAACGGTGAGCTTGTGGCGTGCTACAAAGATGTCCCGTTCACAACTTTGGCTGGGGTATGCAAGGTCAAGACCATAGCGAATGGGGACATCCGCTAGGCAGAGTGTTCAATCTGCGGTCTGACTGAGTCGCTGTCTGATTTCATTGAAAGTCAATACTGCTGATTTACTCTTTTTTGTGGAATTTTTTATGTGCCTTTCGGGTACTGCTCTGCACACGATTGTGATTGAAAACATACATTTTTTGGTATGTTTGTCTCAGTCTCTCTTTCGGCTTGTTCTTTTGCTTTTTTTCTTTTCTTTTTCTGAGTGTATGTTCGGCTCAATCTCAGGAGCAATCTTTTATATAGGCACGTTTCTAGCTGAACTTAAAAGCCCCCAGCTGTTGGGAGGCCCATATGTGCTAAAAAGTCTAGCGCTAGCATCTCTCTGGTCTCTGGAGCCCATTTGAGCTCGGGACCAGAATAAGGCTTTCGTCTCTGGAGCTTTGCTTTCGCTAAAAAAACATATCTCTTATCTTTGCTGCTTAGAAGGCCAGGTTAGATGGGCAGTAGCCGTCTGGCTCTAATCCATTTTCCATGGAACCGTGCAGCCTTATACTGTGCGGTACTGTGGTTCTACCATATCTATAGAGTTACTAAGCTCCCAGGATTTGCAGCCCCCAGGTGAATCGGGGCTGTAATTCTCGCTGGAGGCCCCACCTGTAAGTGAGTAAATGGCTGTGTGTCTTCTTTGGTCCACAAACGTGGCGCTCGCAGACGATACGAACCTTTGGTCGTTCGATCACAGTGATAAAACCATCACCACCGCCCGATAGCTAGCTTACCGCAGTTAGAAGAAAAAACTACCGCTGCAGCCGCCGCCCCAATCCCCATCTCGATTTCCACTTCCCTCACGCGCAAGGGCATGGTCAATCCCGCCGCAGCCGCCCTCCTGCCGTCGGGATGCCGTCACCCACGCGTCTCCACCGCTCCCTCTTCCGATCCCATTCCCTCGCTGCCTCCACCTCCTCCTCACAGAACGGGCATGGCAGCTGCCAGCGATGGAGCTCGGGGAGGGGCGGAGGTCAAGGTGGGGACGGGCCGGGGGCGGCGGTGCTTGGGTCTGACGCGGGCGAGGCCGATGTGGGGACGGGCCGGGGGCAGTGGTGCTCGGGTTCGACACGGGCGAGGTCGAGGTGGGGACGGGCCTGGGGCGGCGGTGCTTGGGTCCGACGCGGGCGAGGTCGAGGTGTGAACGGGCCAGGGGCGGCAGAGCGCATGTTGGGTGAGCTCGGAGATGGGCGCCGGTACTCGAAGCTCGATTCTGGCGCCGCCGAGCTCGAGGTAAGGAAAGCCGTCCGGATAACCATGAATGTGTACAAAAATGCTCGGATTAGTGAAAGACAAGGGGCTGCAGATTCAGGTGATCCTCATCTTCCTCTACTACGCCGGCGGCTTGGTAATTCTCTTCTGTCCTCCTGATAACTCTCATGTGCTCTGTGATATATGCTGCGCTGGGATGCCTGAAAAACTGCTATTTGTCTTTGTCCCACAGCACTGGATGCCTGGTTCGTCAAGTGTGGAAGATTTTTTGCTTTGAGTCGGTAATGTCCGTTGGATAGTGCTTGGAGGGATGCTGCATAGCAGCATGTCCAGATCCACGACCGCGTGGACACAGATACAACCAGTGACAACACTTACTTTGTGTTGTCTGGCGTGGTGATTTTATTGGCGTAAAGCTAATTTACAAGTTTCTTACTATCTTAAACTTTTTAATTTCAGTGCATTCTTTGAAAAATTACATAATTTTAGCCCATGGAAATTGTATATAGTGATTAGTTTATTATTGCTTCTACTCTTATTCTATTACAGTTCCAGAGCAATGATGATGACTCATTGTGAGCAAGCCTGATTTCCTTCCAGAATCTTATGTATCCTCTTGATGAGAAGTCGGCTTTATCTGGATTGGGCCATTACAACGGAATCTAAGAAGTTATCTGAACTTCTGCACAATTGCACGACAATGGTAATTTAAAACCTTACCTTGAACTGGTTATACAAAATTACAGGAAGTACTTGAAGATCTTTCTTGCACGAGATGAGCGATTCATGGATGCCTGCAGTATAAGCCCATGATGTACTTTCAACCTGGAAACCCAAATATTTGCAATTAGATTTTGTGCTTGCTGTATTATATACCAAGAGGGCAAGAGGACAATCACTTCCAGTGAAAAAACCAGGAAAGCGGTCAATAGTCATCAATTTGGACAGAGTAGATCCAACACCATCTGTTTATTGAATTAGTAAGCTTGATAATGGTTATTCTGCAGTTAGACAAATTAGCAAGTTGAAGGATAATGCAGTAGACAATGCCACAATGGTGATGTGTAGTGGTGGATGCTTCAGGCAAAAAGGAGTGTCACCATGCCAGACAAGATTGATAATTTAGTGATCATGTCCAAATGCAATAATATTTTTTTTCAACCTTTTGCATGCTTAGTGTCAGATAGATAAGCATGGTTGCTAGCTACCAATATTCATCTCACAGTGCTTTGTGATACATGTTTCATTAAGTTCTCTGAAGTATGTCTTTACTTTTTACTCAAAACAATGCTACGCGAGCTTAGATATTTCAGATATTGATGCATTTAGGTATTCGTAAAGATGCACAACTATTTTTTGCTTTCGGCTCGCTTCAGTTCTCTAGGAGAAAGATGTAAGCTATTGGTGAAGATCACTACTTCACAAGCATCTACGGATATGCGATACTATCCTAAAGAGACTCGAAGGTCCCACCAAGGATAGAACCGCATATTGAAACGCTTTTGCAAGATGGATATCATTACATCAACATTACATAATAGATGGGGATACATACAAAAGGCATACAATGTCACACGAATACAACATCATCGTACAAGAGATCAACATCCATCTACGGATGAAACATAAACAGAAACTCAAACAATATCCACCTTGCTAGTCCAGGCTGCCGACCTGGAACCTATCCCCTGATCGAAGAAGAAGCAGAAGAAGAACTCCAAAACAAGCAACAACGCTCTCGTGTCATGATCATCGCAAACCTGTACTGCAGAATCTGTTGGTGTAGTAACTGTGAGCTACGAGGACTCAAAGAATCCCATTACCATGGGTATCAAGACTAGCAAAGCTTAAAGGGAAAGGAAGGGTAAAGTGGTGAGGTTGCGGCAGCGGCTAAGCATATATGGTGGCTAACATACGCAAATGAGAGCGAGAAGAGAAACAAAGGAACGGTCGTCAACTAGTAATGATCAAGAAGTGATCACGAACTCCTACTTACGCCGACATAACCCGTAAAACCATGTTCTCCTCTCAATCAACCCCGAAAAGAGACACTCACGGTTACACACACGGTTGGTGTATTTTAGAAGAGTATACTTCAAGTTTACTACAACCGGATATTAACAAATTCACATCTGCCATATAACCGCGGGCACGGCTCTCGAAAGTTTAAACCCTGCAGGGGTGTCCCAACTTAGCCCATGATAAGCTCTCGCGATCAACGAAGGATATTCCTTCTCCCCGGGAAGACCCGATCAGTCTCGAAATCCCGGCTACAAGACATTTCGACAGTAATAAAACAAGACTAGCAAAGCCGCCCTGTTGTGCCGACAAATCCCGATAGGAGCTGCACATATCTCGTTCTCAGGGCACACCGGATGAGCGAAGCGTACAGGAACCGACGTAACCCAAGTTGCCAAGGAATGGTCCCGCACGGTGCTCTAGTTTGGACCAACACTCGGAGGAGCACTGGCCCGGGGGGGGGGGTAAAATAAAGATGACCCTCGGGCTCCGGAAACCCAAGGGAAAAAGGGCTAGGTGAGGCAAATGGTAAAACCAATGTTGGGCCTTGCTGGAGGAGTCTTATTCAAAGCGAACTGTCAAGGGAGTCCCATAAATCACCCAACCGCGTTAGGGACGCAAAATCCGGGAACATAATACCGATATGACGGAAACTAGGGCGGCAAGAGTGGAACAAAACACCAGGCATAAGGCCGAGCCTTCCACCTTTTACCAAGTATATAGATGCATTAATAATATAAGAGATATTGTGATATCCCAACAAAATCCTGTCCACCATGAAGCAATCTTCATCTTCACCTGCAACTAGCAACGCTATAAGAGGGGCTGAGCAAAAGCGGTAACATAGCCAAACAACGGTTTGCATAGGAAGGGTGTCAAAGGTTAGAGGTTCATGGCAATTTGGGAGGCTTGATAATCAAGTGGTAGGTAGCGCAGCATAGCGATAGAACGAAGCAACTAGCATAGCAATGATAGTAATGAGATCCAGGGTAGCGGTCATCTTGCCTGAAATCCCGCAAGGAAGAAGAACGAGTCCTTGAAGAAGATGAAGCCACGAAGACGAACCAAGCGTAGACGAACGAATCCTCATGATCGCAACGAAAACGGGAACTAACAAGAAGAAGCACACAACATAGTAAACACACCACACATGAACAAGGCATGATTCACAAACAAGCATGATGCATGACAAAACTACATGAAACTACTCATGGCAAGAGATGATGCATACAAGAGCAACACATCAAGGCAAGTTTAAATGAGGCCGGGAATAACATAGAACAATTTCGGTAGGTCCTCATATGCAAATTTCAAAATTGGTCCAGATCTGAATAAACCTTAAGTTCAAGTTGTTAAACAACAAGTTAAGATGCACCAAGATGATCTACACGAAATTCTAGTCAAGTTACATATAAAGTTCATTAGTTTCGGAGCTCGGCCTAGAAGATATGAGCAAAACAAGATAAGCATGGCATTGATACAAAATGCATACAAACATCAAGCACACACCTCAAATCATGGATGCAACATGATAATATGAAACTACATGCAAAATCAAGCAAGTTTCATATAGAGCACACTCCAAACGGAGCAACGGTTCAACACATACACATGAAACAAGTTTAAAGGACAAGCTGTCCAAAACAGCAACTAGGCATATTGCAAGCATCAAAACAATATGCTACAGCACCTTAACATGATAAAAAAAGGCATGGACGTGATGTACAGGTAAAGCATGACAAAACATGAACACTGAGCTATCTCTAGAAATGACTAAAACATGCTCAAAAGGACATGGCAAGATTGCAAATACTAACAGTTTCAGACTTTGCAGAAATAACATCAGGTTGCAATGTTTAGAGCTATCAAACAACATGCTACAGGAACTTATCATGGCAAACAAAGGCATGGCATGAATCTAATAATTGCATAGAACAAAAGTCCTTTAGTGACCATGAGCCAAAAAGGATCAGAAGATATGATGACACCCATGTAAACATAGAAAGTTATATTACAGATTCATACATGGCAGGAACAACAATAAGTAGGCATGTTGGTGAGCTTGAACCACTCACCACAGAGCAATACATGGCATGGCAAGGCAACTCACAGTAAGAAGACATGTTTATGAAGCTAAATATGGCAAGATCAAGTTCATAGAGTGCATGGATCACTAGCAAAGCTCATGGCCAAACTGAACTTAAAGTTAACAGGTTGACAGCAACATTATTTAGCAACTTTGGAGCAAGATAACAATAAGCTACAGCAGACTATAAATGCAACCAGGGGCATGGATTGATAGAGTATGACATGTAGAACAAAACATCCTTAGTGACCATCTCCAGATTATGCATAGAATGACTTGTAGCAGCAGGTTAACATAGCATCACGATATAGCAGTTTCAGACAAGCAAAACAGTAACAGCAAGTACCCTACTTAACAAGCTTGATGCACTCACTACAGGAATCACAAAAATACAAGGATAGCACCCCTGTAAAGAATACATGGCATAGTTCAAAACACATGTAGACATCAACCTCATAGGATGCACACATCAAATGCAACAAAAATGACAAATCATCAAGTTATAACAGTTTCAGCAGATTAACATCATATAACACTCTTGCAACGAAGATTCAGGCATCAAGATGAGCTCAAATGAAAATGATGCAATGAAATGAAATGAAGTACTCGTCGAGACGAACAATTTGACATATTACACGCACGAAACGGAGCAGCACACACGGAGATATGATGCGGTGAACATGACATGATAATGTTGAAAAACTTCGGGACTTGGCAGATTTATACCTCCGCGAAAGTCAACGCGGGACGGAGGGATCCGGGACGGAGCGGATCGGGATGGCGGAGGCGCGTTTGGATGGATGCATTGGTGGATCTGGTCCATCCGGACCGGATCCGAACTCCGGCGAGGGCGGAGCGGCTCCGGCCGGTAAGGCGCGGCGGAGGCGGGGACGCCGGCGACAGGAGAACGGCCACCGTGGCGAAGCGGAGGAGGCCGGCGGCGGGAACGCTGTGGAGCGGAGGGCGGCGGCGGCGGCGGAGGCAGCCGAGCGCTTGAGGCGGCCGCCCGTGGCGTGAGATGCCCATGTGTGTGTAGTCTGGCGACCTCGAGTCGCCCATGGCGGCAGGGAGCAGAACCCACAGGGGCATGGCCGGCAGCCGGGCAGGCGGTGGAGTGGGCGGCGGCGACCCGTGGCGACCGATTAGGCGAAGGCGGCGGACGCGTCCGGCCGGGGTTGGACATGTCCGTCGCGGCGTGGAGGGGAAAATCTAGGGTTTGGGGAGTTGGACTGCGAAATTTTCGGGGGGAGGGGCATATATATAGTTTCTGGGAGCTAGGAGAGTCCAAATGAGGAGCGATTTTCGCCCATACGATCGTGATCGAACGACCGAGAGCATAGAGGAGAGTTTGCTGGGTTTTGGGCCACTTTGGAAGGGGTGTTGGGCTGCAAAGAGAAAGGGCTTTTACGGTTACCCGGTTAATCGTTGGAGTACCACACGACCTCCAAATGGCACGAAACTTGATAGGCGGTCTACCGATGCTATACCAAGGCCACTTGGCAAGCCTCGGTCCATTCCGAGAACGTTTAACACCCACTCACAAAAAGAGAGAAGAGGGGGACGCCGGAGGACATAGGAGTGCCGGAATGCAAAACGGACAACGGGGAAAATGCTCGGATGCATGAGACGGACACGTATGCAAAATGAAATGCACATGATGACATGATATGAAATGCAGATGATGACGTGGCAAAGTGCAACACGCAAGCAAAAGACATGGCAAAGACGACGAATAACTGGAAGACACTTGGCGCATCAAATCCGGGACGTTACATATTTTTTTTCAACTTTTTGCATGCTTAGTGTCAGATAGATAAGCATGGTTGCTAGCTACCAATATTCATCTCACAGTGCTTTGTGATACATGTTTCATTAAGTTCTCTGAAGTATGTCTTTACTTTTTACTCAAAACAATGCTACGCGAGCTTAGATATTTCAGATATTGATGCATTTAGGTATTCGTAGAAGATGCACAACTATTTTTTGCTTTCGCTCGCTTCAGTTCTCTAGGAGAAAGATGTAAGCTATTGGTGAAGATCACTACTTCACAAGCACAAAAAGTTTGGATTATATTACTTTCAAATTTTCTTCACCTTCAAATGAAATGTACTACCTATGTCTTTTTGGACTGTTTTTAAATTTGTGCCATGAACATTTAATTTTTTATATGAACCTATCAGAGTATTACCTGCAGTCTGAGGTTGCTGAGGATTGGCTTCACTTTGTTTAGAGCTCTAATTGCCTGATATTTTCGTGGAAAGATTTTTTTACTTGCTCCAAAATAGTTTATTGCTTCTTTACGGGCTATTGCAAAAAAGAGTGACATTGGTACTAAAATTATTCATGCAAAGTTTTGGATTCAAGTTGTAGGTTCAATCTTCCTTGGTCCATTGTTTTTTGTGTTTTCATTGCGTGGGCCTTTTTCCTAACAGCTTCGAGCATGCTGGACTACTGGAGGTGACCAAAGACAAACATGCATCAGTGGTTGGTAAACCTGTTGCAATTTCCTGAAGAAAATCAATCCTTCATTATCCCCCTGGCCGTTGGGCTGAAGTTAATATGGTTTTATGTACTTTGTATATGTATATTATCAGAAGTACTCCCTCCATAAACTAATATAAGAGCATTTAGAATACTAAAGTAGTGATCTAAACGCTCTTATATTAGTTTACAGAGGGAGTACATATTTAATTTGTGATCTGCTACAGGCGACCTTACTCCTGTCTCAAATCATTACCGCAAAACATAAGAATATTCCTTTGCATGCACATATAAGAAGCATGATCCTGCTTATATATGATCTGTTGTGTATATGATCAGAAGTACATATAGCTTTATGATCTGCTACATGCGAGCTTACTCCTGTCAAATCATTATCGTAATATATAAGAATATTCCTTTGCATACAAATGTAAGAAGCATGATCTTGCTTATGTATGATCTGTTGTTTTCGGACTTGGTTCCTTTCCATGCGTATGTAAGAAGTATCATCCTGCTGCTTGCATATCTCTAAAGATACTAAAGCTGCCTACATAGGGAGCTCTTTGGTGCATCGTACTAGATTAGATATGTAGGTCCCGGTTGTTACGGGGCATTTGTTGTTTCAGTCGCTTGGGTCTGGCTATTGGATATGTGAGGTCCGTGTAGATTTCTTGGCTGACACTAGCACGTAGGAACTCAACTGCCCACCACTCATACACATAGGTAAATTCCATGTCCAATAGAAAGTCTAGGACCAAGGCAGCTACATCAACAACCTATGAAAACAAACAAGAAACACATGTCATACAACAAACATCGGCAATAGGAAAACAAAGAACTATACAGCAAACGTGACAATGAAAATCGGCGCAGCGAAGCGCGCGTCAACATCTAGTTAACTCTATATGGAAAAGACATGATTGGTTGGTACTGCCTTTCTTCCATAATATAAGACATTTTTTGACACTACAGTAGTTTTAAAAAATGTCTGGTGCTATGGTGCAGTAGATGTTAACAGTCAACCCTTGTCTCCCTTGCCTCCGTGCTAAACACTGCAATCTCGCTTTACCAGGGAAGTACGATGCCAGGAAATGGATGTAACCAATTTTTTTTTAAATAGAGGCAAAAGCTTTTCCTTTCATTAACTAAGAAGAAGATAGTTGCTCGGTTACCTATAATACATGATACTAGTAGTAAAATTGAGCTTGTACTCATTTTTGCGTCTGTCACTGATAATCCTTTTACTAAAAAAGCAAATCACCTTTTATATTTATGATGAGGAACAAAAAACATTAGGCGATGCACCACGAAAACCTGATGCGTGAGACGAAGGTACAGGTAATTTATTTCGCAAAAAAAAAGAAGGTACTAGTAATTTGATCCCCCGGTTCCAGCTCGAGATATTTCCGCGCCTTTCCCCACCATCTTCGTCTCCACACGCTACAGACACGTGATACCGACGCTTGTGCCCCACCATGACAGCCCGCATCCGGGCCCGCACTCCAGTTACCTTGACAACTCAAAGCCGCGAGTGGATTTCCTGGACCGCTTCAATGATATAGGTGGGCCCGCTAGTCAGGTGAGCCTAGGGTAGAATGTCAAAGAAGAAAAATGGCGAGCCTCGGATAAGCACGCCCCATGACGTCATCCTCCTCTCTTCTTGTACTCGTAGATAGTGGCGGCAATAAGAATTAAGAAAAAGCGCGCGGCCAGAGTTAGGAAGAAAGGTTCGACAGCGAGCGAGCGATCGAGCGAGAGAGATAAGGAGAGAGGGCGCGCGCGGGGATCTCCGTGCCTTTGTCGGCGGTAGAGTCGTCGGCGCGGGGGCGATGGAGAGCGGGCCGGCGGGGACGATGGGGGGCCCGCTGAGCGACGTGCCGGCGATGCTCGACGGCGACCGGTACGAGCTGGTCCGCAGCATCGGGTCCGGCAACTTCGGCGTCGCCCGCCTCATGCGCAACCGCGCCTCCGGCGAGCTCGCCGCCGTCAAGTACATCGACCGCGGCGAGAAGGTACCACCCGCGCCACCACACTTCGATTATTTATTCATTCCCAGTTTCCCACGCGCACACTTTACAAGTTTGATGATGCGTGCGTGTGTGTGCGCGCGCAGATCGATGAGAACGTCCAGAGAGAGATCATCAACCACAGGTCGCTGCGGCACCCCAACATCATCCGCTTCAAGGAGGTGAGTATACGAGCGGTGATACAATCGCCTTCGCCTGCAGCATCGTCTTCGATGGTTATGTGGACCGTGGTGGAATGATGCAAAGAACAAGCTCTGTCTTCAGGTTATTCTGACGCCGACGCATCTCGCCATCGTCATGGAGTACGCCTCCGGCGGGGAGCTCTTCGAGCGCATCTGCACTGCCGGCCGATTCAGCGTCGACGAGGTGTATCTCTTGACTCATAGCTCTGCCGTATAGTCTTTATTTTATCAAGAGTTGTATTTTTCTTTTCTTTTTTGAAAAGGGATCAAGAGTTGTAGTATGACGGTACAGTTTGGTTAACTCAGTTTGTATGCGTGTTCAGGCTCGGTTCTTTTTCCAGCAGCTGATATCTGGAGTCAGCTACTGCCACTCCATGGTATCAATCTGCTTCCCAAATTATACTGCCACCACTTGATTTTACCTTTCCATGTAGTTTCCTATGCAATTGACAACATGAATTTGTTCTATTCGTCAAGCAAGTGTGCCATCGTGACTTAAAGCTCGAGAACACTCTGCTGGATGGAAGCACCACCCCTCGCCTCAAGATATGCGACTTTGGTTATTCCAAGGTATACTGTGTTATAAATCTGGTGCAACGACGCCTGAGTGCTTGCTTATGTGAACCATCTTACGCCAGAAACTTGTGCTGGATGCCATTGCCAGATTTTTAAGTGATTTGCACTCCTGTTGTTCTCTAATTTACAGTCATCGGTGCTACATTCTCAACCAAAGTCAACTGTTGGAACTCCGGCATATATTGCCCCTGAAGTTCTGCTCAAGAAAGAATACGATGGCAAGGTATGCATACACCTTGGCGCTTTCAAGTTTAAACCGTCTACTGCATACTCTGCCACCATCTGCTGCCTAACTTGAATAAATTTGTTCGGTCATGAAAGCTTTACTTGCTTTATGAATCTTCCATCCACCTTTCGTTGGCATGAGTAGTGCATGGTATTGAGGAGCAACCATTTAAAGTACCTCTCTCTAAAAAAACATCTAAAGTACTTCATGTTTTCGCTCAAACACTAATAATTTGTCTCTGAATGGAGATTGCCGATGTGTGGTCCTGTGGCGTAACCCTTTACGTGATGTTGGTCGGCGCCTACCCTTTCGAGGATCCAGAAAATCCCAAGAATTTCAAAATGACAATTCAGGTATGCCGCCAGCCGTTCGGCTTAGCAATTCCACTAGTTGCAGTTATAGCCAAACATCTAAATACTGAGGTCAACTTTTTCAGAAAATATTAGGTGTTCAGTACTCGATTCCGGACTATATTCACATACCTATGGACTGCCGAAACCTTCTCTCAAGGATCTTTGTTGCCAACCCAGCTACGGTGAGTACTCACTCCATCGACACACGCACGGTTTCGCTTGTTCGACCCTCAGGATAACGCCTGTGCCATTTGAGCTTGCAGAGGATCACCATACCTGAGATAAAGAATCACCCATGGTTCCTCAAGAACCTCCCAGCTGACCTCATGGACGGTCCCACAGTGAGCAACCAGTATGAGGAGCCTGACCAGCCGATGCAGAACATGAACGAGATCATGCAGATAATGGCAGAGGCGACCATACCGGCGGCCGGCGCCCTCGGAATCAATAAGTTCCTGCCTGACGGCCTTGACCTCGATTTACGACATGGACGACCTGGACTCGGACCTCGACATCGACATGGACAGCAGCGGGGAGATAGTATACGCCATGTAATAAACCTGTGAATATCTGTATGTGCAGAAGCGGTATTTGTGGTCTTCCACCTTGTTTGCTTCTTGAACACACACCAGATTGAGTGCCATTTTGTGTCAAGAAGAAGAGTGTAGAAATGTACATCGAGAGGATTGTATTCAGGCTACTCTTGAATCTGAAATTGGTGTTGCTGCTGATTGTGTAGCATGTGTTGTCTAACAAAATAAGTATGTTGGAGTTTTCTGTAATTTGTAGTTGATATAAGGGAGTATTTACCCGAAATCGCTGGATGAACAATGTTGTATTATATGTGTACTCCCTCCGTCCGAAAAAACTTGTCCCAAACTTGTCCCTCAAATGACGCTAACTTGATATTAGATACATTCATTTGAGGGACAAGCTTTTTTGAATAGAAAGAGTATCATGTAGACGCAATGCTTGTTTGTGATGCAACACCAGCTCTGCCTACGCCCCCTGAGACTGTGAAACGAGAGAAAGAGATTGGATTCGGCATAGCCCATAGGGCGGCCGGGGAGACGTTTATATATCCAGCCTCTAGGGCACGGCATAGCCGAGATTACATAGGTTGTTACAAAGGATATGGAGATAAGTACAAATATTAACAGCCCCCTAATCCTATAACAACATTCTGTTTAACATCCCCCTCAATCTAAACTTTCCTCAAGAAGATTCAGATTGTATCTATTTGAGACAAACATCGTCTCAGCCAATGGCTTTGTGAATATATTAGCAACTTACTCTTTAGAAGAGATTAACCGAACATCCAATGCCTTGGCTGCAACTCTCTCTCGAACAAAGTGAAAATGTACTTCTATATGCTTAGTCCTGGCATGAAATACTGGATTAGCAGATAGATAAGTAGCTCCCAAGTTGTCACACCACAACACATGTGGTCTTGTCATAAAAACACCAAGTTCACCAAGAACTGACTGAATCCAGATTATCTCAGCTGTTCCATTCGCAAGTGCTTTATACTCAGACTCCGTGCTTGATCGGGAGACTGTGGCTTGTTTCCTCGAGCTCCAGGACACAAGATTAGGGCCAAGAAATACAGCAAAACCACCAGTAGACCTCCGATCATCACTGCACCCTGCCCAATCTGCATCAGAAAAACAGCTCAACATCATTGAAGGGGATTTCCTTATAGAGAGACCCATGCTCCGAGTATACTTCAAGTATCTCAAAATCCATTTGGCTGCTAAGAGATGTACAGTTGTGGGTGCATGAAGAAGCTGGCAAACATGGTTCACTGCAAAGGAGATATCTGGCCTGGTAAGTGTTAGATACTGAAGAGCACCAACCAGACTACGATATTTGGTGCTATCATCTTGAGACAATGGCAATCCACTTTCCTTGGTGAGCTTCTTGGCTGAAGATATGGGTGTGGTGGAGATATTACAATTTGCCATATTAGCTCGATGAAGGATGTCGCCAATATACTTCTGTTGAGAAAGTACAAGCCCCCCTGGCGACGACCGCACCTCAACTCCAAGGAAATAATGCAAATGACCGAGATCTTTGATAGTAAAAGAAGCCTGAAGATCAGCAAGCAACTTGGTGATAGCAGTAGGAGATGAGCTGGCCACGATAATATCGTCCACATACACAAGCATAAACATGGTGACACGAGCATGATGAAGAACAAAGAGGGAGGTGTCAGCCTTAGATGCCACAAAACCAAGTTGGAGAAGCCGAGAACCGAGCCTAGAATACCACGCTCGAGGGGCTTGTTTGAGACCATAGATTGCTTTCCTGAGCTTGCAGATATGACGTGGAGCCCTGGAATCCACCAAACCAGGGGGCTGTCGCATGTACACCTCTTCCCGAAGGAAACCATGAAGAAAAGCGTTTTGAACATCCAGCTGACGCAAGCACCACCCACGAGAGACTGCAATGGAGAGGACTAGACGAGCGATGGCGGGTTTGACGGCTGTGGCTGAGCGTATCATCATAGTCCAAGCCATATCGTTGTTTGAACCCCTTCGCAATGAGTTGTGCCTTGTAACGATCAACTGTCCCATCCACCTTGTGCTTGAGTTTGAAGACCCATTTGCAGTCGATCATGTTGACGTTAGATGGTGGTGGAACCAAAGTCCAGGTGCCATTATTATGAAGAGCATCAAGCTCGAGTTGCATGGCCGCACGCCACGCGGGAGAATGAAGAGCTTCACGATGATCAGTACGTTCCCGCGAGGCGAGAAACGCACGTCGAGACGGATCGTACGTGACTGTTCCATTCGTGCGTTGCATGGCTTTGCACGTGTTGTCACGTAGGCGAGTCACCATGGTGTGGCTGGGCGAAGCAGCGGATCCGCACGGAGCAGAAGATCCAGGCGAGAGATCCTCCTGGGATCCCGCACCAGCGACAGAGCCAGCGGGACCAGGATCTTCCTGGGATCCCGAGCCGCTAGCTGGCGAGGCGGCAGGAACTGCAGTCGAGGCCCGCCCTGCAGCCATGTGAAGCTCGGCCCGAGGCGTGTCGGGCTGGAGGGAGGCCGGCCCAGGCGAGGACCCCACCACTGGCGCGGGTGAAGCAGCGGGTGCGGGTGGAGGGGAGACCGGCCCATCCATGGGCGCCACGCGGCCCACTCCAGAGGTCGTTGGACCGCCGCTGCCTAGCGAGGGGGAAGGCGCGTCGCTGTCTGATGACAGCACAGGATCCAAGACCGGACCAGCCTCGGATCGGGCGCCAGGATCCTCCTGGTGTTGGGGAACGTAGTAATTTCAAAAATTTCCTACGAACACGCAAGATCACGGTGATGCATAGCAACGAGAGGGGAGAGTGTGTCCACGTACCCTCGTAGACCGAAAGCGGAAGCATTAGAACAACGCGGTTGATGTAGTCGTACATCTTCACGATCCGACCGATCCAAGTACCGAACGTACGACACCTCCGAGTTGAGCACACGTTCAGCTCGATGACGTCCCACGAACTCCGATCCAGCAGAGCTTCGAGGGAGAGTTCCGTCAGCACGATGGCGTGATGACGGTGATGATGATGCTACCGACGCAGGGCTTCGCCTAAGCACCGCTACGATATGACCGAGGTGGATTATGGTGGAGGGGGGCACCGCACACGGCTAAAAGATCAATGATCAATTATTATGTCTATGGGGTGCCCCTGCCCCCGTATATAAAGGAGTGGAGGAGGGGGAGAGGCCGGCCCTCCTACACGCCCCCCAAAGGGAGTCCTACTCCCACCGGGAGTAGGATCCCCCCTTCCATGTAGTAGGAGTAGGAGAGAAGGAAAGGGAAAAGAGAAGAGAAGGAAGGAGGGGGCGCCGCCCCTCTCCCTAGTCCAATTCGGACTAGGCCTTGTGGGGGTGCGCAGCCTCCCCTCTCTCTTTCCCCTAAAGCCCAATAAGGCCCATGTACTCCCGGTAATTCCTCAGAATCTCCCAGATTCAAAAATACCCGAATCACTTGGAACCTTTCCGATGTCCGAATATAGTCGTCCAATATATCGATCTTTACGTCTCGACCATTTCGAGACTCCTCGTCATGTCCCCAATCCATCCGGGACTCTGAACTACCTTCGGTATATCAAAACACATAAACTCATAATACCGATCGTCACCGAACTTTAAGCGTGCGGACCCTACGGGTTCGAGAACTATGTAGACATGACCGAGACACGTCTCCGGTCAATAACCAATAGCGGAACCTGGATGCTCATATTGGCTCCTAAATATTCTACGAAGATCTTTATCGGTCAAACCGCATAACAACATACGTTGTTCCCTTTGTCACCGGCATGTTACTTGTCCGAGATTCGATCGTCAGTATCTCAATACCTAGTTCAATCTCGTTACCGGCAAGTCTCTTTACTCGTTCTATAATGCATCATCCCGCAACTAACTCATTAGTTACATTGCTTGCAAGGCTTATAGTGATGTGCATTACCGAGAGGGCCCAGATACCTCTCCGACAATCGAAGTGACAAATCCTAATCTTGATCTATGCCAACTCAACAAGTACCACGGAGACACCATGAGAGCACCTTTATAATCACCCAAGTTACATTGTGACGTTTGGTAGAACACAAAGTGTTCCTCCGGTATTCGGGAGTTGCATAATCTCATAGTCATAGGAACATGTATAAGTCATGAAGAAAGCAATAGCAATATAATAAACAATCAAATGCTAAGCTAACGGAATGGGTCAAGTCAATCACATCATTATTTAATGATGTGATCCCATTAATCAAATGACAACTCATGTCTATGGCTAGGAAACTTAACCATCTTTGATTCAACGAGCTAGTCAAGTAGAGGCATACTAGTGACACTTTGTTTGTCTATGTATTCACACATGTACTAAGTTTACGGTTAATACAATTCTAGCATGAATAATAAACATTTATCATGATATAAGGAAATATAAATAACAACTTTATTATTGCCTCTAGGGCATATTTCCTTCAGTCTCCCACTTGCACTAGAGTCAACAATCCAGTTCACGTCGTTATGTGATTTAACACCAATAGTTCACATCTTTATGTGATTAGTTCACATCTCCATGTGACTAACACCCAAAGGGTTTACTAGAGTCAATAATCTAGTTCACATTGCTATGTGATTAACACCCAAAGAGTGATTATGTTTTGCTTGTGAGAGAAATGTAGTCAATGGGTCTGCCACATTCAGAGCCGTATGTATTTTGCAAATTTTCTATGTCTACAATGCTTTGCACGGAGCTACTCTAGCTAATTGCTCCCACTTTTTCAATATGTATCTAGATCAAGACTTAGAGTCATCCAGATCGGTGTTAAAGCTTGCATCGACGTAATTCTTTACGACGAACTCTTTATCACCTCCATAACCGAGAAATATTTCCTTAGTCCTCTAAGGATAATTTTGACCAATGTCCGGTGATCTACTCCTAGATCACTATTGTACTCCCTTGCCAAACACAAGGCAGGGTATACAATAGGTCTGGTACATAATATGGCATATTTTATAGAACCTATGGATGAGGCATAGGGAATGACTTTCATTCTCTTTCTATTTTCTGCCGTGGTCGGGCTTTAAGTCTTACTCAACTTCACACCTTGTAACACAGACAAGAACTCTTTCTTTGTCTGTTCCATTTTGAACTACTTCAAAAACTTATCAAGGTATGTACTCATTGAAAAAACTTATCAAGCGTCTTGATCTATCTCTATAGATCTTGATGCTCAATATGTAAGCAGCTTCACCGAGGTCTTTCTTTGAAAAACTCCTTTCAAATACTCTTTTATGCTTTCCAGAAAATTCTACATTATTTCCGATCAATAATATGTCATTCACATATACTTAGCAGAAATGCTGTAGTGCTCCCACTCACTTTCTTGTAAATACAGGCTTCACCGCAAGTCTGTACAAAACTATATGCTTTGATCAACTAATCAAAGCGTATATTCCAACTCCGAGATGCTTGCACCAGCACATAGATGGATCACTAGAGCTTGCACATTTTGTTAGCACCTTTAGGATCGACAAAACCTTCTGGTTGCATCATATACAACTCTTCTTTAAGAAATCCATTAAGGAATGTAGTTTTGACATCCATTTGCCAGATTTCATAAAATGTAGCAATTTGCTAACATGATTCGGACAGACTTAAGCATCGCTACGAGTGAGAAAATCTCATCGTAGTCAACACCTTGAACTTTGTCAAAAACCTTTTTTCGACAAGTCTAGCTTTGTAGATAGTAACACTACTATCAGCATACGTCTTCCTCTTGAAGATCCATTTATTTTCTATAGCTTGCCGATCATTGGGCAAGTCAACTAAAGTCCACACTTTGTTCTCGTACATGGATCCCATCTCAGATTTCATGGCCTCAAGCCATTTTGTGGAATCTGGGCTCATCATCGCTTCCTCATAGTTCGTAGGTTCGTCATGGTCAAGTAACATAACCTCCAGAACAGGATTACCGTACCACTCTGGTGTGCATCTTACTCTGGTTGACCTACGAGGTTTGGTAGTAACTTGATCTGAAGTTACATGATCATCATCATTAGCTTCCTCACTAATTGGTGTAGGAGTCACAAGAACATATTTCTGTGATGAACTACTTTCTAATAAGGGAGCAGGTACAGTTACCTCATCAAGTTCTACTTTCCTCCCACTCACTTCTTTCGAGAGAAACTCCTTCTCCAGAAAGGATCCATTCTTAGCAACAAAGATCTTGCCTTCGGATCTATGATAGAAGGTGTACCCAACAATCTCTTTTGGGTATCCTATGAAGACACATTTCTCCGATTTGGGTTTGAGCTTATCAGGATGAAACTTTTTCACATAAGCATCGCAACCCCAAACTTTAAGAAATGACA
This sequence comes from Aegilops bicornis, assembly GCA_021605145.1. Taxonomy (NCBI): domain Eukaryota; kingdom Viridiplantae; phylum Streptophyta; class Magnoliopsida; order Poales; family Poaceae; genus Aegilops; species Aegilops bicornis. The sequence continues at coordinate 153,153,645 of CM038673.1, forward strand.
ACTTTGGTTTCTTGCCAAACCGCAGTTTATAGTGTCGTCTCAACGATGGTGCCCTATTTAACGTGAATGCGGCTGTCTCTAATGCATAACCCCAAAATGATAGTGGTAAATCCGTAAGAGGCATCATAGATTGCACCATATCTAATAAAGTACGGTTACAATGTTCGGACACACCATTATGCCGTGGTGTTCCAGGTGGCGTGAGTTGCGAAACTATTCCGCATTGTTTCAAATGAAGACCAAACTCGTAACTCAAATATTCTCCTCCACGATCAGATCGTAGAAACTTTATTTTCTTGTTACGATGATTTTCCACTTCACTCTGAAATTATTTGAACTTTTCAAATGTTTCAGATTTATGTTTCATCAAGTAGATATACCCATATCTGCTCAAATCATGTGTGAAGGTCAAAAAATAACGATACCTGCCGCGGGCCTCAACACTCATCGGACTGCATACATCAGTATGTATTATTTCCAACAAGTCTGTTGCTCGCTCCATTGTTTCGGAGAACGGAGTCTTAGTCATCTTGCCCATGAGGCATGGTTCGCAAGCATCAACTGATTCATAATCAAGTGATTCCAAAAGGCCATCAGCATGGATTTTCTTCATGCGCTTTACACCAATATGACCTAAACGGCAGTGCCACAAATAAGTTGCACTATCATTATTAACTTTGCATCTTTTGGATTCAATATTATGAATATGTGTATCACTACGATCGAGATCCAACAAACTATTTTCATTGGGTGTATGACCATCGAAGGTTTTATTCATGTAAATGTAACAACAATTATTCTCTGACTTTAAATGAATAACCGTATTGTAGTAAACATGATCAAATCATATTCATGCTCAACGTAAACGCCAAATAACATTTATTTAGGTTTAACACTAATCCCGAAAGTATAGGGAGTGTGCGATGATGATCATATCAATCTTGGAACCACTTCCAACACACATCGTCACTTCACCCTCAACTAGTCTCTGTTTATTCTGTAACTCCTGTTTTGAGTTACTAATTTTTAGCAACCAAACAAGTATCAAATATTCAGGGGCTAGTATAAACACTAGTAAGGTACACATCAGTAACTTGTATATCAAATATACCCTTGTTCACTTTGCCATCCTTCTTATCCACCAAATATTCAGGGCATTTCCGCTTCCAAAGTGACCATTTCCTTTGCAAGAGAAGCACCTGGGCCAGGGCTTTAGTCTAGCTTTGGGCTTCTTCACGAAAGACAACTTGCTTGCCATCCTACATGAAGTTCCCTTTCTTTCCCTTTGCCCTTGTCTTGAAACTAGTGGTCTTGTTAATCATCAACACTTGATGCTCTTTCTTGATTTCTACCTTCATCGATTTCATCATCATGAAAAGCTCGGGAATCGTTTTCGTCATCCCTTGCATACTATAGTTCATCACGAAGTTCTACTAACTTGGTGACGGTGACTAGAGAATTCTATCAATCACTATTTTATCTGGAAGATTAACTCCCACTTGATTCAAGCGATTGTAGTACCCAGACAATCTGAGAACATGCTCACTGCTTGAGCTATTCTCCTCCATCTTTTAGCTATAGAACTTGTTGGAGACTTCATATCTCTCAACTCAGGTATTTGCTTGAAATATTAAATTCAACTCCCGGAACATCTCATATGGTCCATGACATTCAAAACGTCTTTGAAGTCCCGATTCTAAGCTGTTAAGCATGGTGCACTAAACTATCAAGTAGTCATCATATTGAGCTAGCCAAACGTTCATAACGCCAAGATTCCGCTTCCTGCAATAGGTCCATCACCTAGCGGTGCATCAAGGACATAATTTTTCTGTGCAGCAATGAGGATAAACCTCAGATCACGGACCCAGTGCGCATCATTGCTACTATCATCTTTCAACTTAGCTTTCTCTAGGAACATATATAAAACATAGTAAGCAACAACGCAAGCTATTGATCTACAACATTATTTGCAAAATACTATCAGGACTAAGTGAAAGGACATGCGGTGCCCCCATGTGTGGTTTTGGTAATTGATGACATTCTCTATGGACTAATGGTTGCCTTGAGTTTATTTGAAGGTTTTGTCCATAGGCTTTTCTTGGAATACATGTGTTGGTTTCAAGGAGAGTTTTGTGTCGACCAAGGTGCTATTCAAGGAATTATCCAAAGATTGGTCATGTGAGTGTTGAGCTTATTGCAAGCATGTCTTGAAGAATAAGATTGTGTGATCATTCATGTCCACCTTCAAGACATCATCCAAATGAAGAGAGTTGGAAAGATTCAACACACAAAGCGCACAAGATGTACCGAGGGATCAAGTGATCCCATGGTATGGTAAGCATTGTCCATTACGCTTTGTGTGCTAACCCATGGTCTTCGTGAGAGTTCTTTGTGGGGTTAGGTTGGAGTGCAAGTTCAAGTGATGCATAACGAAGAGATCAAGTTCTTGAAGCTTGCCGTCCATTCCGTGACAATGGACTTGTGAAGATGAGCGAAAGAGTGGCTCACCCATAGTGGAGTATGGGGAGCAATCAACTAGTCTTCATCGAGCCAACGCAATCAAGAAAGGTGGTCCAACTTGAGGGAGTCAAGATCGTCATCATCTAGCTCAAGTGGACTTTGTGCAAGGCAAAGGTTTGCCCTTGATATGTTTTCTATTTTACCGGTCTCATGGTAGTTGTGGGAGACCGGGTTATAGGATCGATTGCCGTACTATCAAGGGGGGCTATCGTTTTGTAGATTGATCGTATCGTTCATAGAGAGATAAAACCATTGCATCCTTGCATCATCTTTATTGGTTCTTGTTTGGTTCTTCTCCTTGAGAGTTTTGGAGCTTATGGTCATTTTTATGACAAGCTCGAGTTCATCGAAAACGGAGTTCACATGCGTCTTCTATGATGTTTTCGATGTTGGAGGGTATGCCGGTTCTTCTCTGTTGGAGTTTCACTCCTTTACTTGTTAGGCATACCTCCCCTGCCTCTCTTTGTTTTGATGCTACTCGTTGTCTTGTATCCAACAAGCTTGAGTTTGCTCAATTCGGAGCTCATTTGCAGAAGTTATGGCAGTTCTGGTTTTATTGTTTCCCTCTGTTGTCTTCTCTGCAAAATGAAGGACTCCTAGTGTTGCTAATCTGGGGCATGCGGTAGTACTGCTCTCCGGAGCGGTAGTACCGCAGGCCCTTGCGGTAGTACCGCAGTCCCCTGCGGTAGTACTGCAGGTGCTCACGGTAGTACTGCTCTGTGGGAGCGGTAGTACCGTGGCATCCGCCAGCGCACCGCCGAGCGTAGTAGGGGCGGATGTAATTTTTACATCCGCGTCCCACGCTGTAGTATCAAGACCGCTGGCACGGTAGTACCGTGGGCTCGCCAGCTTAGCAAAGATGAGCGGAAGTAGGGCGGATGTAATTTTACATCCGCGCCACGCTGTAGTACCGCTCTTCGTGTGTGGTAGTAGCGCGTGCTGGATTTTTGCGCAGGTCCTCCCTCGGCGGAAGTAGGTACGGAAGTAATTTTTTACTTCCGTGCTTTCTCTGCGGCTAGTGTTGCCTGCCTTACGGTAGTACCGTAGGGGCGCGCGGTAGTACCGCTCCGGCGGTTCTACCGTTCGTTGCCCTGTGCAACAGACCTTCATCTGGCAAGTGTTGCACTTGCGGTAGTACTGTTGGGTAACGCAGTAATTTCAAAAATTTTCCTACGCACACACAGGACCATGGTGATGGCATAGCAACGAGAGGGGAGAGTGTCCGTCCACGTACCCTCGTAGACCGAAAGCGGAAGCGTTATATTAACGCGGTTGATGTAGTCGCACGTCTTCACGATCCGACCGATCCAAGCACCGTTACTCGGCACCTCCGAAGTTCTTAGCACACGCTCAGCTCGATGACGATCCCCGAGCTCCGATCCAGCAAAGCGCCGAGGAGGAGTTCCACAAGACGACGGCGTGGTGACGATCTTGATGTTCTCTTGTCGCAGGCTTCGCCTAAGCACCGCTACAATATGACCGAGGTGGAATATGGTGGAGGGGCACCGCACACGGCTAAGGAACGATCACGTAGATCAACTTTGTGTGTTCTAGGGTGCCCCCCTGCCCCCGTATATAAAGGAGCAAGGGGGAGGGCCGGCCAGCCTTGGGGCGCACCAAGGGAGGGGGGAGTCCTCCTCCTAGTAGGAGTAGGACTCCCCTTTCCTAGTCCTACTAGGAAGAGGGAAGGGGAAGGAAAGAGAGGGAGAGGAGAGGAAAGGGGGCTGCGCCTCCTAGTCCAATTCGGACTCCCCATGGAGGGGGCGCACCACCTCCTGGTGCAGCCCTCTCTCTCCCTCTTGGCCCAATAAGGCCCATAACTTCCCCGGGGGTTCCGTAACCCTCCCAAGACTCGGGTTTTCTCCGAAACTTCCGAACCTTTCCGTGTCCGAATATAACCATCCAATATATCAATCTTTATGTCTCGACCATTTCGAGACTCCTCGTCATGTCCGTGATCACATCCGGGACTCGAACTCCTTCGGTACATCAAAATACATAAACTCATAATAACCGTCATTGAAACCTTAAGCGTGCGGACCCTACGGTTCGAGAACTATGTAGACATGACCTAGAACTATTCTCGGTCAATAACCAATAGCGGAACCTGGATGCTCATATTGGTTCCTACATATTCTACGAAGATCTTTATCGGTCAAACCGCATAACAACATACGTTGTTCCCTTTGTCATCGGTATGTTACTTACCCGAGATTCGATCGTCGGTATCCAATACCTAGTTTAATCTCGCTATCGGAAAGTCTCTTTACTCGCTCCGTAATACATCATCTCACAACTAACTCATTAGTTGCAATGCTTGCAAGGCTTATGTGATGTGTATTACCGAGAAGGCCTAGAGATACCTCTCCGACAATCGGAGTGACAAATCCTAATCTTGATTCATGCCAACTCAACATATACTTTCGGAGACACTTGTAGAGTACCTTTATAATCACCCAATTACGTTGTGACGTTTGGCAGCACACAAAGTGTTCCTCCGTAAACGGAGTTGCATAATCTCATAGTTGCAGGAACTTTGTATAAGTCATGAAGATAGCATAAGCAACATACTAAAAGCGATCCAGTGCTAAGCTAATGAAATGGGTCATGTCAATCACATCATTCTCCTAATGATGTGATCCCATTAATCAAATGACAACACATGTCTATGGTTAGGAAACATAACCATCTTCGATTAATGAGCTAGTCTAGTAGAGGCATACTAGTGACTATCTCTGCTTGTCTATGTATTCACACATGTATTATGTTTCCGGTTAATACAATTCTAGCATGAATAATAAACATTTATCATGATATAAGGAAATAAATAATAACTTTTATTATTGCCTCTAGGGCATATTTCCTTGATCTCCCACTTGCACTAGAGTCAATAATCTAGATTACATAGTAATGATTCCAACACCCATGGAGTCTTGGTGCTGATCATGTTTTGCTCGTGGAAGAGGCTTAGTCAACGGGTCTCGCAACATTCAGATCCGTATGTATTTTGCAAATCTCTATGTCTCCCACTTGGACTTGGTCCCGAATGGAATTGAAGCGTCTTTTGATATGCTTGGTCCTCTTGTGAAATCTGGATTCCTTTGCCAAGGCAATTGCACCAAAGATTGTCACAGAAGATCTTCATTGGTCCCGATGCACTAGGTATGACACCTAGATCGGAAATGAACTCTTTCATCCAGACTCCTTCATTTGCTGCTTCAAGCAGCTATGTACTCCGCTTCACATGTAGATCCCGCCACGACGCTTTGTTTAGAACTGCACCAACCGACAGCTCCACCGCTTAATAAAAATACGTATCCGGTTTGCGATTTAGAATCGTCTCGGATCAGTGTCAAAGCTTGCATCGACGTAACCATTTACGACTAGCTCTTTGTCACCTCCATATACGAGAAACATATCCTTAGTCCTTTTCGTATTTCAGGATGTTCTTGACCGCTGTCCGATGATCCACTCTGGATTACTTTGGTACCTTTCCTGCCAAGCTTACAGCCTAAGCATACGTCAGTCCGGTACACAGCATTGCATACATGATAGAGCCTATGGCTGAAGCATAGGGAACATTTTTCATTTTCTCTCTATCTTACATTGTGATCGGGCATTGAGTCGACTCAATCTTACACCTTGCACTATGTGTAAAAACCTTTCTTTGCACGATCCATTTTGAACTTCTTCAAAACTTTATCAAGGTATGTGCTTTGTGAAAGTCCTATTAAGCCGCCTTGATCTATCTCTATAGATCTTGATGCCCAATATATAAGCAGCTTCACCGAGGTCTTTCATTGAAAAACTTTTATTCAAGTATCCTTTTATGCTATCCAGAAATTCTATATCATTTCCAATCAACAATATGTCGTCCACATATAATATCGTAAATGCTACTGAGCTCCCACTCACTTTCTTGTAAATACAAAGCTTCTCCAAAAGTCTCAGATAAAACCATATGCTTTGATCACACTATCAAAGCGTTTATTCCAACTCCGAGAGGCTTGCACTGCACCATAAATTGATCGTTGGAGCTTGTACACTTTGTTAGCACCCTTTGGATCAACAAAACCTTCTGGTTGTATCATATACAACTCTTCTTCTAGAAATCCATTCAAGAATGCAGTTTTTACATCCATTTGCCAAATTTCATAATCATAAAATGCGGCAATTGCTAACATGATTCGGACGGACTTAAGCATCGCCACGGGTGAGAAAGTCTCATCGTAGTCAACCCCTTGAACTTGTCGAAAACCTTTTGCAACAAGTCGAGCTTTGTAGACAGTTACATTACCATCGGCCAGTCTTCTTCTTAAAGATCCATTTATTCTCAATAGCTTGCCGATCATCGGTAAGTCTACCAAAGTCCATACTTTGTTCTCATACATGGATCCCATCTCAGATTTCATGGCTTCAAGCCATTTTGCGAATCTGGGCTCACCATCGCTTCTTCATAGTTCGTAGGTTCATCATGATTTAGTAGCATGACTTCCAGAACAGGATTACCGTACCACTCTGGTGCGGATTTTGTTCTGGTTGATCTACGAAGTTCAGTGACAACTTGATCTGAAGTTTCATGATCTTCATCATGATCTTCCTCACTAACTGGTGTAGGTGTTACGTAAACTGATTTACGTGACGAACTACTTTCCAATAAGGGAGCTGGTACTATTACCTCATCAAGTTCCACTTTCCTCCCACTCACTTCTTTCGAGAGAAACTCCTTCTCTAGAAAGGATCCATTTTAGCAACAACTGTCTTGCATTCGGATCTGTGATAGAAGGTGTACCCAATTGTCTCCTTTGGGTATCCTATGAAGACACATTTTTCCGATTTGGGTTCAAGCTTATCAGGTTGAAGTTTCTTCACATAAGCATCGCAACCCCAAACTTTCAGAACGACAACTTTGGTTTCTTGCTAAACCATAGTTCATAAGGCGTCGTCTCAACGGATTTTGACGGTGTCCTATTTAACGTGAATGCGGCCGTCTCAAGAGCATAACCCCAAAATGATAGCGGTAAATCTGTAAGAGACATCATAGATCGCACCATATCCAAAGAAAGTGCGACACGACGTTCGGACACACCATTGCGCTGTGGAGTTCCGGGTGGCGTGAGTTGCGAAACTATTCCGCTTTGTTTCAAATGTAGACAAAACTCGTAACTCAAATATTCGCCTCCACGATCAGATCGTAGAAACTTTATTTTCTTATTACGATGATTTTCAACTTCACTCTGAAATTCTTTGAACTTTTCAAATGTTTCAGACTTATGTTTCATTAAGTAGATATACCCATATCTGCTCAAATCATCCGTGAAGGTGAGAAAATAACGATATCCGCCACGAGCTTCAACATTCATTGGACCACATACATCCGTATGTATGATTTACAATAACTGTCGCTCTCTCCATAGTACCGAGAACGGGTTTTAGTCATCTTGCCCATGAGGCATGGTTCGCAAGTGCCAAGTGATTCATAATCAAGTGACTCCAAAAGTCCATCAAGATGGAGTTTCTTCATGCTTTTACACCGATATGACCTAAACGGCAGTGCCACAAATAAGTTGCACTATCATTATCAACTCTGCATCTTTTGGTTTCAACATTATGAATATGTGTATCACTACTATCAAGATTCATTAAAAATAGACCACTCTTCAAGGGTGCATGACCATAAAAGATATTATTCATATAAATAGAACAACCATTATTCTCTCGATTTAAATGAATAACCGTCTCGCATCAAACAAGATCCAGATATAATGTTCATGCTCAACGCCGGCACCAAATAACAATTATTCAGGTCTAAAACTAATCCCGAAGGTAGATGTAGAGGTAGCGTCGATTGCGATCACATCGACTTTGGAACCGCTTTCCCACGCCGCATCGTCACCTCGTCCTTTGCCGTTGTTCGCAATCCGTAGTTCCTGCTTTGAGTTGCAAATATTAGCAATGTAACCAAAGATCAAATACCTGTGTACTACTGCGAGCTCTAGTAAGGTACACATCAATAACAAGTATATCACATATACCTTTGTTCACTTTGCCATCCTTCTTATCCGCCAAATACTTGGGGCAGTTCCGCTTCCGATGACGATACGCTGCGGTAGAAGCACTCGATTTCAGGTTTAGGTCCGGACTTGGGTTTCTTCTCTTGATCGACAACTTGTTTGCTGTTCTTCTTGAAGTTCCCTTCTTCTTCCCTTTGCCTTTCTTCTTGAAACTAGTGGTCTTATTGACCATCAACACTTGATGCTCCTTTTTGATTTCTACCTCCGCAGCTTTTAGCATTGCGAAGAGCTCGTGCATAGTCTTTACTAACCCTTGCATATTATAGTTCATCACGAAGCCTTTGTAGCTTGGTGGCGGTGATTGAAGAATTACATCAATGACACAATCATCCGGAAGATTAACTCCCAGTTGATTCAAGTGATTGTAATACCTGACATTTTGAGTATGTGCTCACCGGCGTAACTATTCTCCTCCATCTTGCAGCTATAGAACTTATTGGAGACTTCATATCTCTCAATCCGGGCATTCTGTTGAAATATCAACTTCAACTCCTGGAACATCTCATATGCTCCATGACGTTCAAAACGTCGTTGAAGACCCGGTTCTAAGCCGTAAGCATGGCACATCGAACTATAGAGTAGTCATCAGCTTTGCTCGCCAGACGTTCTTAACGTCGTCGGTTGCATCGGCAGAAGAGTCTGGCACCTAGCGGTGCATCCAGACGTAACTCTTACGTGCAGCAATGAGGATTATCCTCGTGTTACGGACCCAGTCCGTAATTGCTACCATCATCTTTCAACTTTGCTTTCTCAAGGAACGCATTAAAATTCAACGGAACAACAAAGACGAGCCATCTATCTACAAAGAAACATAGACAAGCAAAATACTATCGGTACTAAGTTCATGATAAATTTAAGTTCAATTAATCATATTACTTAAGAACTCCCACTTAGATGACATCTCTCTAGTTATCTAAGTGATCACGTGATCCAAATCAACTAAACCATAACCGATCATCACGTGAAATGGAGTAGTTTTCAATGGTGAACATCTTATGTTGATCATATTCGCTATATGATTCACGCTTGACCTTTCGGTCTCCGTGTTCCGAGGCCATATCCGCATATGCTAGGCTCGTCAAGTATAACTCGAGTATTCTGCGTGTGCAAAACTGGCTTGCACCCGTTGTAGATGGACGAGAGCTTATCACACCCGATCATCACGTGGTGTCTCGCACGCATTTAACTTTGGCAACGGTGCATACTCGGGGAGAACACTACTTGATAATTTTTAGTGAGAGATCATCTTATAATGCTACCGTCAATCAAAGCAAGATAAGATGCATAAAGGATAAACATCACATGCAATCAATATAAGTGATATGATATGGTCATCATCATCTTGTGCTTGTGATCTCCATCTTCGAAGCAAATCATGATCACCATCGTCACCGGGCGCGACACCTTGATCTCCATCGTAGCATCGTTGTCGCCTCGCCAACTATTGCTTCCACGACTATCGCTACCGCTTAGTGATAAAGTAAAGCAATTACATGGCGCTTGCATTTCATACAATAAAGCGACAACCATATGGCTTCGCCAGCTGTCGATAACTCGGTTACAAAACATGATCATCTCATACAATAAAATATAGCATCACGTCTTGACCATATCACATCACAACATGCCCTGCAAAAACAAGTTAGACGTCCTCTACTTTGTTGTTGCAAGTTTTACGTGGCTGCTATAATGAGCAAGAACCGTTCTTACCTACGCATCAAAACCACAACGATACTTCACAAATAGACTCCGCTTTTAACCTTCTCAAGGACCGGGCGTAGCACACTTCAGTTCAACTAAAGTTGGAGAGACAGTCTTCCGCAAGCCATCTATGTGCAAAGCACGCCGAGGGAACCGGTCTCGCGAAGAGCACGCGTAAGGTTGGTCCGGATCGTCTCGTCCCAACAATACCGCTGAACCAAAGTATGACATGCTGGTAGGTAGTATGACTTGTATCGCCCACAACTCACTTGTGTTCTACTCGTGCATATGACATCAACGCATAAAACCAGGCTCGGATGCCACTTGTTGGGTAACGCAGTAATTTCAAAAATTTTCCACGCACACACGTGACCATGGTGATGGCATAGCAACGAGAGGGGAGAGTGTCCGTCCCACGCACTCGTGAGACCGAAAGCGGAAGCGTTATATTAACGCTGTTGATGTAGTCAGACGTCTTCACGATCCGACCGATCCAAGCACCGTTACATTCGGCACCTCCGAGTTCTTAGCACACGCTCAGCTCGATGACGATCCCCGAGCTCCGATCCAGCAAAGCGTCAAGGAGGAGTTCCGTCAGCACGACGGCGTGGTGACGATCTTGATGTTCTATCGTCGCAGGGCTTCGCCTAAGCACCGCTACAATATGACCGAGGTGGAATATGGTGGAGGGGGCACCGACACGGCTAAGGAACGATCACGTAGATCAACTTTGTGTGTTCTAGGGTGCCCCCTGCCTGTATATAATGGAGCAAGGGGTTGGGCCGGCCAGCCTTGGGGCGCACCATGGGTGGGGGGAGTCCTCCTCATAGTAGGAGTAGGACTCCCCTTTCCTAGTCCTACTAGGAAGTGGGAAGGGGGAAGGAAAGAGAGGGAGAGGGAGAGGGAAAGGGGCTCGCCCCCTCCTAGTCCAATTCGGACTCCCATGGAGGCGCACCACCTCTGGTGCAGCCCTCTCTCTCCTCTTGGCCCAATAAGGCCCATAACTTCCCGGGGTTCCGGTAACCCCTCCGGCACTCCGGTTTTCTCCGGAAACTTCCGGAACCTTTCCGTGTCCGAATATAACCATCCAATATATCAATCTTTATGTCTCGACCATTTCGAGACTCCTCGTCATGTCCGTGATCACATCCGGGACTCGAACTCCTTCGGTACATCAAAATACATAAACTCATAATAACCGTCATTGAAACCTTAGCGCACGGACCCTACGGTTCGAGAACTATGTAGACATGACCTAGAACTATTCTCGGTCAATAACCAATAGCGGAACCTGGATGCTCATATTGGTTCCTACATATTCTACGAAGATCTTTATCGGTCAAACCGCATAACAACATACGTTGTTCCCTTTGTCATCGGTATGTTACTTACCCGAGATTCGATCGTCGGTATCCAATACCTAGTTTAATCTCGGTATCGGAAAGTCTCTTTACTCGTTCCGTAATACATCATCTCACAACTAACTCATTAGTTGCAATGCTTGCAAGGCTTATGTGATGTGTATTACCGAGAAGGCCTAGAGATACCTCTCCGACAATCGGAGTGACAAATCCTAATCTTGATTCATGCCAACTCAACATATACTTTCGGAGACACTTGTAGAGTACCTTTATAATCACCCGATTACGTTGTGACGTTTGGCAGCACACAAAGTGTTCCTCCGTAAACGGGAGTTGCATAATCTCATAGTTGCAGGAACTTTGTATAAGTCATGAAGATAGCATAAGCAACATACTAAAATGATCAAGTGCTAAGCTAATGAAATGGGTCATGTCAATCACATCATTCTCCTAATGATGTGATCCCATTAATCAAATGACAACACATGTCTATGGTTAGGAAACATAACCATCTTCGATTAATGAGCTAGTCTAGTAGAGGCATACTAGTGACTATCTGTTTGTCTATGTATTCACACATGTATTATGTTTCCGGTTAATACAATTATAGCATGAATAATAAACATTTATCATGATATAAGGAAATAAATAATAACTTTTATTATTGCCTCTAGGGCATATTTCCTTCAAGTACCGCAACCTGCAGCGGCAGTACCGCAGCCGACCGCGGTAGTACCGCAGCTCCGTGCGGTAGTACCGCGTCGTGCGGGCTGAGTGAGGGGATAACGGTTGGATTTTCTCCCCACCTATAAAAGGGGGTCTTCTTCCCCATTGAGATCTAATCCTTTGAGCTCGTGTTCTTCCCCCATTGTTGACCTTCTTCGAGCTTGCTAACTCTCAATCCCTCCAATGATTCTTGCTAGTTCTTGAGGGAAAAGAGAGAGGAGATCTAGATCCACGTTTCCACCAATCACTTTCTCCTCTAAGTGAGGGGAACCCCTTGGATCTAGATCTTGGAGTTCTTTGTGTTCTTCTTTCGTTCTTCCTCTCATTTTCCTCCCTAGCATTAGTTGCTTTGGTGGGATTTGGGAGAGAAGGACTTGGGCACTCCGTGTGCCCTTGACATTGCATTTGGTGCATCGGTTTGAGTTCTCCACGGTGATACGTGGAAGTGAAGTTTGAGAAGCTTATTACTCTTGGGTGCTTGGTGCCCTTGAGCTTGTTCCTCTTGGGTGCTTGGGCGCCCTAGACGGTTGGTGGTGTTCGGAGCTCAATCATTATGGTGTAAAGCTCGGGCAAGCGCCGGGTCTCCAATTAGGTTGTGGAGATCGCCTGAGCAATTTGACGGGTACCGTGACCTCCCCAAGGGTTGCCAAAGTGTACGGTTCGGTGACCGCCCCAAGGGTTGCCATTTGTACGGGTTCGGTGACCGCCTCAAGGGTCCCTTAGTGGAATCACGGCATCTTGCATTGTGCGAGGGCGTGAGGAGATTATGGTGGCCCTAGTGGCTTCTTGGGGAGCATTGTTCCTCCACACCGCTCCAAACGGAGATTAGCATCCGCAAGGGTGTGAACTTCGGGATACATCGCCGTCTCCGCGTGCCTCGGTTATCTCTTACCCGACCCCTTTACTTATGAACTTTACTTTGTGATAGCCATATTGTTCTTGTCTTATATCTTGCTATCACATAGTTGCTTATCTTGCTTAGCATAAGTTGTTGGTGCACATAGTTGAGCCTAATTGTTGTAGGTTTTGTGCTTGACAAATTAACCGTTAGGTTTATTCCGCATTTGTTCAAGCCTAAACCGTAATTATTTTAAAACGCCTATTCACCCCCCCTCTAGGCGACATCCACGATCTTTCACTAAGTTCATGATAAATTAAAGTTCAATTAATCATATTACTTAAGAACTCCCACTTAGATAGACATCCCTCTAATCATCTAAGTGATCACGTGATCCATATCAACTAAACCATAACCGATCATCACGTGAGATGGAGTAGTTTTCAATGGTGAACATCACTATGTTGATCATATCTACTATATGATTCACGCTCGACCTTTCGGTCTTAGTGTTCCGAGGCCATATTTGCATATGCTAGGCTCATCAAGTCTAACCCGAGTATTCTGCATGTGCAAAACTGTCTTACACCCGTTGTAGATGAACGTTGAGCTTATCACACCCGATCATCACGTGGTGTCTCGGCACGATTTAACTTTGGCAATGGTGCATACTCAGGGAGAACACTTTTACCTTGAAATTTAGTGAGAGATCATCTTATAATGCTACCGTCAAACAAAGCAGAATAAGATGCACAAAGGATAAACATCACATGCAATCAATATAAGTGATATGATATAGCCATCATCATCTTGTGCCTTTGATCTCCATCTCCAAAGCACCGTATGATCACCATCGTCACCGGCGCGACACCTTGATCTCCATCGTAGCATCGTTGTCGTCTCGCCAACTATTGCTTCTACGACTATCACTACCGCTTAGTGATAAAGTAAAGCAATTACAGGGCGATCGCATTGCATACAATAAAGCGACAACCATATGGCTGATACGTCTCCAACGTATCTATAATTTATGAAGTATTCATGCTATTATATTATCCATTTTAGATGTTTTATATGCTATTTTATATGATTTTTGGGACTAACCTATTAACCTAGAGCCCAAAGTGCCGCTTGCTTTTCTCCTTGTTTTTGAGTTTTGCGAAAAGGAATACCAAACGGAGTCCAATTGACGTGCCAATTTTTGATGATTTTTTATGGACCAAAAGAAGACCACGGAGCTTCGGAGTTGGGCCAGAAGAGTCCCGAGCTGCCCACGAGGGTGGGGGGCATGCCCACCCCCTGGGCGAGTGGGCCTGCCTCGTGGACAGCTCGGGCACCTCCTTGACGTGAGACCGACGCCAAAAATTCCTATAAATACAGAAACCTTAGAAAATTAACCTAGATCGGAAGTTCCGCCGCCGCAAGCCTCTGTAGCCACGAGAAATCAATCTAGGCCCTCTCTGGCACCCTGCCGGAGGGGGCCATCATCACCGGTGGCCATGGAGGAGGATCCCGGAGGGGCCATCATCGCCATGAAGGCCAAGGACCACAGGGAGAACCTCTCCACATCTAGGGGGAGGCCATGGAGGAGGAAGCACAAGGGGGAGAACCTCTCCTCCTCTCTCTTGGTGGCACCGGAGTGCCATCGAGAGGGGAATCATCGCAGCGGTGATCGTCTTCATCAACATCATCATCACCATCCTCATCTCTTTTACGCGGTCCACTCTCCCGCACCCCGCTGTAATCCCTACTTGAACATGGTGCTTTATGCCACATATTATGATCCAATGATGTGTTGCCATCCTATGATGTTTTGAGTAGATATCTTTTGTCTTTGGGTTGATTGATGATCTAGATTGGTACGAGTTGTATGTTTTATTTTGGTGTTGTCCTATTGTGCCCTCCGTGTCGCGCAAGAGTGAGGGATTCCCGCTGTAGGGTGTTGCAATACGTTCATGATTCGCTTATAGTGGGTTGCTTGAGTGACAGAAGCATAAACCTGAGTAAGGGGGTTGTTGCGCATGGGATAAAGGGGACTTGATATGTTAATGCTATGGTTGGGTTTTACCTTAATGATCTTTAGTAGTTGCAGATGCTTGCTAGAGTTCCAATCATAAGTGCATATGATCCAAGTAGAGAAAGTATGTTAGCTTATGCCTCTCCCTCATATGAAATTGCAATGACGACTACCGGTCTTGTTAACAATTGCCTAGGACAATTCCGCACACCGATCCACCATTATTCCACACTCGCTACTTATAATATTTAGTAATATATTCTAACTTTATGATAACAGCACCTACTTCCATATTTTAGCTCTCCGATATCATACAAAGTTATCCTCTTCATACCCACAACATAGTTCTATTTCTTGTTGCTAGTTGGAAGCAAACGTTCGGTGTACGTAGAGTCGTATCAGTGGCAGATAGGGCTTGAGTGAATATTGATCTTACCTTTAGCTCCTTGTGGGTTCTACACTCCATACTTATCACTTCCACCTTTGAAAATTGCTACGATGATTCCTTGCACTTGGGGATTATCAAGCTCTTTTCTGGCACCGTTGCCGGGGAGTAATAGCGTGGGGTTGATATTCTCGTGTGTGCTTGTTTGCTTTCTTCACTAAGTATATTTTATTTTTCCTTTTTGTTTCTGTTTAGTTGTGGGTGAAACATAAAAAAAATTAAAATAATGAAAATACAAAAAAAAATACTTGCCTATCATGCCTAAAAAGTTTTTCAAAAAGAGAAGTGATTGGAAAGTTATGCATTGAAGAAGTGAGGGTCGACCTTGAGCACTTGTGTTCATGCTCACGGAAACAATGTAGAATTTTTCATGGAAGTTTCTCTGTAAATAATTATCCCTTGTGTATATCCATTGTATTATAAAATAATGTGCCAAGCTTTGGTTTTAGGATGATTAGATTGCTTGTTTACTATGTGCAGAACAAAAACAGAAACTTTGGCTGTAGTGTGTGATTTTACATTTTTTACTGGAAGGTCAAATGGGTCTGAAACATTTTGCACATTACTTCTGTACAAATTAATCAAATTTTCACATTTATTTCATAATTTTTGGAGTGACATAAATTTACTTAACTTCCAGATTACTACATATTGTCCTGTTTTAGACAGATTCTGTTTCCCTTGTGTTGATCGCTTATTTTGATGAATCTATGGGTAGTATCGGGGGGTATGAACCATGGTGAAGTTGGAATACAGTAGATATAGTTCTAATATTAAATTGGAATAAGTTTGCAACAGTACTTAAAGGTAGTGATTTGCTTTATTACACTAACGGATCTCACAAAGTTTTTGTTAAAGTTTTGTGTGGATGAAGTGTTCGAAGATCGAGGAACTATCAATATGAGAAGAATAAAGAGAGGCAAGAGTTCAAGCTTGGGGATGCCCAAGGCACCCCAAGTAAATATTTCAAAGGATACTCAAGCATCTAAGCTTGGGGATGCCCGGTTGGCATCCCATCTTTCTTCTTCAACAATTATCGGTATACCTCGGTTTTTGTTTTGTTCACATGATTTGTGTCCTTTGTGTTTTTGTTTTTCCTTTAAGAACCATGCTAGCATGAGATAGCCCTTCATTGATTTATAGAATATATGTGCTTCACTTATATCTTTTAAATATGAGCTTATAGAATTTCTCTTTGTGCTTCACTTAAATCTTTTGAGTATGGTTTTATAGAATGCTTCGTGTGCTTCACTTACATATTTTGAGCTTGGATATTGGTTAGTCTATATTAATTGTAGAATGATCCATGAACTTCACTTATATCTTTTGGAGTATGAATAATACTATAATTTAAAGTGGGTTTGGAAGAGTGTCAACTTTAGGAATTAGTGATCCCACTATTTTGGAGGGTGTTGAATCTTAGTGTGATATTTATGAAAGTGGATTTGGAAGAGTGTCAACTTTAGCTAATAACGATTCCACTATTTCGAAAGAGGTTCCAATTGAGTATGAGAACAAAATTGCTATCCATGATGCTACTGAAAATTATTATGAGGGAGGAATACATGCTTGTAGGAGTTGCAATAATATCAAGTTTCCTCTCTATGTGCATAAAGTTTTGAAGTTATACTTGTTTTGCCTTCCTATGCTAGTTGATTCTTGTTCCCATAAGTTGTGTGCTCACAAAATCCGTAGGCTTAGGAAGTTGGTTAGAATCAATTGTGCTAGTCATATTCTTCATCATGCTCTTTTTATGTTTCAATTCTTATCTTTTATGTGAGCATCATTGAAATCATCATGCCTAGCTAAAAGGCATTAAAGAAAAGCGCTTGTTGGGAGACAACCCAATATTTACCCTTACTGTTTTTGTGTGTTTACATGATTAATATACTGTAGTAATCATGTTTTATAGCTTTTGTTTCAATGAAGTGCCAAGTAAGACCTTTGGGCAGACTTGGGTGAAAGTTAATGTGATCTTGCTGTAAAATACAGAAACTTTGCGCTCACGAGATTAGCTGTCATTTTTTTACAGAAGAGTGCTTTTGAGTTGATTCTTTTTGCAGAAGATTAATATACAAATTACTCACGTCCACAAATTTATTTCATAATTTTTGAAGTAGCAGAAGTATGGTTTATGTTCAGATCATTACAGACTGTTCTGTTTCTGACAAATTCTGTTTTCATTGCATAGTTTGCTTGTTTTCTAATTTCTATGACTTATATTTCTCAATATAAATTGTAGAAATGATATGGTACAGTAGACATTGTGTGGGAACAATTATGAACCTTGTCTTAGACAGTACCAAAGTGGATGGTTTTTACTCTTTATCATACTAACCTATCTCACGAAGTTTTGTTAAGTTTTGTGTGATTGAAGTTTTCAAGCTTTGGGTGAGATATCGATATGAGGAGAATAAGGAGTAGAAAGACCCTAAGCTTGGGGATGCCCAAGGCACCCCAAGGTAATATTCAAGGAAGACTCAAGTACCTAAGCTTGGGGATGCCCCGGAAGGCATCCCCTCTTTCGCCTTCAAAACTATCGGTATACCTTACTCAGAGCTATATTTTTATTCGTCACATGATATGTGTTTTGCTTGGAGTGTATTTTTAATTTTACTTGCTGTTTGAATAAAATCATTGGATCTGAAATATTGAATGAAAAAGAATCCCCCCATGGCTAGTTAATTATTTGACTACTCAGTGTTCTTCACTCATATCTTTTGGAGTAGTTTGTCATTTACTCATGTGCTTCACGTATATCCTATGAGGAAATGGTTGAATAAATTGAATGTCATAAACCAAAATTTATATATGTTTCATATGCTTATAACATGGGGAGTAATGACTTCACACATAATAAGTATAGGTAGTAAACTTATTGAAAGTTAGCAAACGTAGAATTGGTCACTTGAACAATTCATGAAAGAATATTGAAGGAAGAGGGATTTCACATATAAATATACTATCTTGGACATCTTTTGTAATTGTGAGCACTCATTAAAATATGACATGCTAAAAGGTTGATATTGGACAAGGAAGACAATGTAATGGGTTATGTTTTCTTATATCTGAAATAAAGTATATTGTCATGGATCACCCAACACGTTGAGCTTGCCTTTCCCCCTCATGCTAGCAAAATTCTTTGCACTAAGTAGAGATACTACTTGTGCTTCCAAATACCCTTAAACCCGGTTTTGCCATGAGAGTCCACCATACCTACCTATGGATTGAGTAAGATCCTTCAAGTAAGTTGTCATCGGTGCAAGCAATAAAAATTGCTCTCTAAATATGTATGATTGATTAGTGTGGAGGAAATAAAATTTATACGATCTTGTGATGTGGAAGACATAAAAGCGACGGACTGCATAATAAAGGTCCATATCACAAGTGGCAATATAAAGTGACGTTCTTTCTCATTAAGATTTTGTGCATCCAACCCTGAAAGCGCATAGCAACCTCTGCTTCCCTCTGCGAAGGGCCTATCTTTTACTTTTATCCCTTACCCTTATGCAAGAGTCATGGTGATTTTTCACCTTTTCTTTTTACATTTTATCCTTTGGCAAGCACATTGTGTTGGAAAGATTCTGATATATATATCCAATTGGATGTAAGGCATCATGAACTATTATTGTTGACATTACCCTTGAGGTAAGAGGTTGGGAGGCGAATCTATAAGCCCCTATCTTTCTCTGTGTCTGATTAAAACTTTGAACCCACAAATATCACGTGAGTGTTAGCAATTGTGAAAGACTAAATGATAGTTGAGTATGTGGAGTTTGCTAAATCAAAGCTCTGACATAGACTCTTCCTGAAAATAAGATGAATTGTAATTGTTTGATGACTGATAACACGGTTTGTTAGTTTTCAAGAAAGTTTATGATCTATACTTTAACATGTGAATAGCTTGTTACTTGATCATGAAAAGTTTTATGAGATGAGCTACTGTTATGACATATAATGATGCTAGAAAAAGTGATTGGAATTATCATTGATCAAACTTAAGCACTTGCTAGCATTCACACTTCATAAATGATTTCTTTTATCATTTACCTACTCGAGGACGAGCAGGAATTAAGCTTGGGGATGCTGATACGTCTCCAACGTATCTATAATCTATGAAGTATTCATGCTATTATATTATCCATCTTAGATGTTTTATATGCATTTATATGCTATTTTATATGATTTTTGGGACTAACCTATTAACCTAGAGCCCAGTGCCAGTTTCTGTTTTCTCCTTGTTTTTGAGTTTTGCAGAAAAGGAATACCAAATAGAGTCCAATTGACGTGCCAATTTTTGATGATTTTTTTGGACCAAAAGAAGACCACGGAGCATCGAAGTTGGGCCAGAAGAGTCCCGAGCTGCCCACGAGGGTGGGGGGCGCACCCACCCCCTGGGCGCGTGGGCTTGCCTCGTGGACAGCTCGGGCACCTCCTTGACGTGATACCGACGCCAAAAATTCCTATAAATACAGAAACCTCGGAAAATTAACATAGATCGGAAGTTCCGCCGCCGCAAGCCTCTATAGCCACGAGAAATCAATCTAGGCCCTCTCTGGCACCCTGCCGGAGGGGGCCATCATCACCGGTGGCCATGGAGGAGGATACCGGAGGGGCCATCATCGCCATGAAGGCCAAGGACCAGCGGGTGAACCTCTCCCCATCTAGGGGGGAGGCCATGGAGGAGGAAGCACAAGGGGGAGAACCTATCCTCCTCTCTCTTGGTGGCACCGGAGTGCCATCGAGAGGGGAATCATTGCCGCGGTGATCGTCTTCATCAACATCACCATCATCATCACCATCATCATCACCATCCTCATCTCTTTTACGCGGTCCACTCTCCCGCACCCCGCTGTAATCCGTACTTGAACATGGTGCTTTATGCCACATATTATGATCCAATGATGTGTTGCCATCCTATGATGTTTTGAGTAGATATCTTTTGTCTTTGGGTTGATTGATGATCTAGATTGGTACGAGTTGTATGTTTTATTTTGGTGCTGTCCTATTGTGCCCTCAGTGTCGCGCAAGCATGAGGGATTCCCGATGTAGGGTGTTGCAATACGTTCATGGTTCTCTTATAGTGGGTTGCTTGAGTGATGTAAGCATAAACCCGAGTAAGGGGTTGTTGCGTATGGGATAAAGGGGACTTGATATGTTAATGCTATGGTTGGGTTTTACCTTAATGATCTTTAGTAGTTGCGGATGCTTGCTAGAGTTCCAATCATAAGTGCATATGATCCAAGTAGAGAAAGTATGTTAGCTTATGCCTCTCCCTCATATGAAATTGCAATGACGACTACCGGTCTTGTTAACAATTGCCTAGGACAAATCCGCACACCGATCCATCATTATTCCACACCTGCTATTTATAATATTTAGTAATATATTCTAACTTTATGATAACAGCACCTACTTCCATATTTTAGCTCTCCGATATCATACAAAGTTATCCTCTTCATACCCACAACATAGTTTTATTTCTCGTTACTAGTTGGAAGCAAATGTTCGATGTACGTAGAGTCGTATCAGTGGCAGATAGGGCTTGAGAGAATATTGATCTTACCTTTAGCTCTTTGTGGGTTCGACACTCCATACTTATCACTTCCACCTTTGGAAATTGCTACAATGATTCCTTGCACTTGGGGATTATCAATGGATCCTGCCAGTTGCCGATAACTCTGTTACAAAACATGATCATCTCATACAATAAAATATATCATCATGTCTTGATCATATCACATCACAACATGCCCTGCAAAAACAAGTTAGACATCCCCTACTTTGTTGTTGCAAGTTTTACGTGGCTGCTACAGGCTGAGAAAGAACCGTTCTTACCTATGCATCAAAACCACAACGATATTTCGTCAAGTTAGTGTTGTTTTAACCTTCTCAAGGACCGGGCATAGTCACACTCGGTTTAACTAAAGTTAGAGAAACTGACACCCGCCAGCCACCTGTGTGTAAAGCACGTCGGTAGAACCAGTCTTGCGTAAGCGTACGCGTAATGTTGGTCCGGGCCGCTTCATCCAACAATATCGTCGAACCAAAGTATGACATGCTGGTAAGCAGTATGACTTTTATCGCCCACAACTCACTTGTGTTCTACTCGTGCATATAACATCTATGAATAAACCTAGCTCGGATGCCACTGTTGGGGAAAGTAGTAATTTCAAAAGTAGCTCGGATGCCACTGTTGGGGAAAGTAGTAATTTCAAAAGTTTCCTACGAACACGCAAGATCACGGTGATGCATAGGAATGAGACGGGAGAGTGTGTCCACGTACCCTCGTAGACCGAAAGCGGAAGCGTTAGAACAACGCGGTTGATGTAGTCGTACGTCTTCACGATCCGACCGATCCAAGTACCGAACGTACGGCACCTCCGAGTTCAGCACACGTTCATCTCAATGACGTCCCACGAACTCCGATCCAGCAGAGCTTCGAGGGAGAGTTCCGTCAGCACGACGGCGTGATGACGGTGATGATAATGCTACCGATGCAGGGCTTCGCCTAGCACCGCTACGATATGACCGAGGTGGATTATGGTGGAGGGGGGCACCGCACACGGCTAAAAGATCAATGATCAATTGTTGTGTCTATGAGGTGCCCCCTGCCCCCGTATATAAAGGAGTGGAGGAGGGGGAGAGGCCGGCCCTCCTAGGCGCGCCCCAAAGGGAGTAGGATTCTCCCCCTTCCATGTAGTAGGAGTAGGAGAGAAGGAAAGGGAAAAGAGAAGAGAAGCAAGGAGGGGGTGCCGCCCCTCTCCCTAGTCTAATTTGGACTAGGCCTTGTGGGGGCGCGCAGCCTCCCCTCTCTCTTTCCCCTAAAGCCTAATAAGGCCCATTGTAAGTGCATCTAGTGCCCCTTAGTGATTTTGGTGGATTGAAGACTTATAGGTTAAGGAACTAATGCGTTTGTGAGTGTACACAGGTCTATAAGTCTATGAGGAGTTTGATATTTACAGAGAAAGTCGACCCTAAAAATGAAGTTCTTCGATCAAGACTTTGATATTCGAAGACTTTCTCAAGACTTTGAAAGTGAAGAAATTGGTGTGACCTTGAAGACTTGGTATTCATTTGAGGAACATGAAGCGTGAAGACTTTTGTTTTCGTAGTTTCGCTTTTCTATTTCTTGAGTCATAGGAAACACCGCATCGTTAAAGGAGGTCGAGGAAATACTAAGGAAAAATTTCCATGTGATGCTCAACTCAAAATCCTACACCTACCAATCCTTCGAGTGAAGCCTTTGGAAATCTCATACTGATTCAGTCAATTTCTTCAGTAACAGAGACGAAGTTCTTCTGGTCGCTGAGGAATTTGTCCTGACTGAGGAGTTAGGAATTCGCCAGTGCGGATTGCCTACACAGTGAGGAACATGATAGCCCTGAGGAATTTGAGAGTCAAACTTCCGACCGTTCTTGTCTTCTTGCCACTGTCCCAAAATATCTTATCCACCTAACGGTCATATCATTGAAGGGCATTTATGTCTTATCATGTCGGGCTGCTCCCTAGGCTATAAATAGCCGCCCCTACAACCACTAGCTGGTTGGCTGCTCCGAGAGAACTTGACACTTGTCATTTGAGAGCAACCCATCCTCCGAGGGACTTTGAGCGAAAATCATCAAGTGAGGAAAACCCCAAAACCAAAACCCTTCAAACCCAAAGTGATTGAGCATCACTGAAGAAATTGATCCTGCGTGGATCCGATGCTTGTTACCTTTGAAGACTGTGCTTCTTCCAGACGGTTAGGCGTCATGGTCTAGAGCATCCAAGAGGAATTGTGGATCGCCGAGTGACCAAGTCTGTGAAGGTTTGGAAGTCGCTCAAGACTTACCACGAGTGATTGGACGAGGTCTGTGTGACCTTAGTTCAAGGAGAATACGGTGAGGACTTGGTGTCTGAGCTGCGTGCTCAGCGATCGGGTGTCCGGACTGTGTGTCCTCGAGTTTAAATACTCAGCCGCCCAACCAGACGCATAACCGAGACAGCAGTTGGAACTGGTCTACCAAATCATTGTCTTCACCAACCTAATCGGTTCTATTTCCTCAACCCTTTCATTTCCTCATTCACATGTGTTTAGTGTTTGTTCATATCTCGTGTTTGAAGACTTTGGTGAAGACTTTCTCAATTTCCTCAGTTCAATTTCTTGATCTATTTGTCTTCATCTTGTGTTATCCTGTGATTACGCTTTACGTACTGTGGTTTGTCTTCATTTCATCATGATGACCATGCGTGTATTCTGTTATGCTTACTCGAGTACTTATTCCATTGCAAGTAATTCTTCGCTAAGGAATTTCCTCACCGCAAATTCCTCGTTGAAGAATTCATAAAATCGCCTATTCACCCCCTCTAGTCGATATAACGCACTTTCAATTGGTATCGAGCAAGGTACTCCCTTGTTCTGTGTGATTTTGGTTTAACCACCTGGAGTTTTAGTTATGTCAACCACAGGTATGATCAAGGTCTCAGCAGGGTGTCCTACCTTTGATGGGACGGACTACCCCTACTGGAAGAACAAGATGCGAAAGCATCTTGAAGCAATTGACAACGATCTCTGGTATGTTGTGGAAAATGGTGTTCCCTCAGTCACACCTTCTCTGAATGCTGCTGACGTGAAGAGATTCAAGCAACTTGATTCTCAAGCGAAGAATATCATATGCGGCCATCTGAGCAAAGGTCAATTGTAACATCCCAAAATTCTAAATTTTGGAATGTTATAAACAAATAGATAGATTTGATTGATTGCTTGATTGATTGACTGAAAGTGAGTGAGTTCGAAACTTTTGAAAGTTAAATGAGAGGGAATAAAAGGACTTTCCCAAACTTTCATTTGCTTTTATGATCTTCGGGAATTCAAATTCTTTTCATCACAAAACCCTGGAGAGAAGATGACATGACTTCTTCCATTTATTTAAATGACAAGGGTTGTTGAAAATATTTGAATTTCATTTGGAAAACATTTCCACTACGAAACTTTATGCAACTCGATGATTTTCACGGCGAAGATAAAATGACTTCTTCAAAACATATGAAATATGAGTTGGAAGTTTCATAATTTTCATATTTGGGATTTCTCAAATTTTGAAATAGGATCATTGGATTTATTTAATTATCTTCATAAAGTTTTTCCTATAAAAATCTCAAGAGAGGGAATAATATGACTTTCCCAACATTTAGGAAAAACGAAGATTTTATAAATAAATCAAATTTGGTTTTGGGAGATTTATTTTGCTTAGGCAAAAATGAGCATTTAAAAATTTTTATGCATGTTGCCGTTTTTAAAGTTCATTTTGTTCGACTCATTTTTAGGAGTCGGGGAAAATTTGTTTTAATTAATTTGGAGTTCATTTGATATTTATTTTATTTGCTTTGTTTTAATTTTATTTAAAAAACTCAGCGCCTGGACCGAGGCCCGGCCCGGCCCAGCCAGCCCCCAGGCCCGGCACCCCGGCCCACCTCCGCCTCCTCCCTCGCCTTGGCCCGCCCGCCCTTGGGTGTCCAGCCGCCGCCATCCCCTTGCCGCCGAGTCCCTTGGGACCCGGCTCCCTTGACCCCTCCCAAGCCAGGCCGCCCTCGCCTTTATAACCCTTGGACCCCTCTCTCTCTCCCAAACCCCACATGGGCCGAGCCGCCGCCAAGCCTTGAAGCCGCGCCTTGACGGCCTTGGGAACCCGCCGCCCTCGCCTCGACCCGCCGCCCTCTCCCGAGCCCGGGCGCGCCCGGCGTCGCGAGGTAGCCACCGCCGCCCCACGCCGATTCGGTTTATCCCCTCGAACCGACCCGGTTTTTATTAAAAAAAAATGTGTTCGGTTTTTTTTAAAAAAAAAAACCTAGATTGGTTTTTTTTTGGTTTTCTTAATTAACGAACGTTCACCGACCCGTTCGTTTCAATGAACGCGGTCGGTGGATTAGTTCTGTTAACGAACGTCCGTTATTTAGTTCTGCTCGCTGCTTTTCTTTTAAATCAGATTTAACCCGTTATTTTGATTCGATTTCTGATCCGATTTTCAAATCTGTTTTATTTCTTGCTCGTTTATCGGAATCAGGTGATTCAAGCGCCTGGAGTTTCGTAACGAAACCGCCGTTCCGACTAACCTACTTACACAGAGTTTTGCTACTATGAAATTTTGACCTAATTTCAGATTGCTAAACCGAGTCGTTCTCTCTCGAGTTCCGACTTTCGATGCTTTATTTGATTCGATTCTTTTGCAACCAGGGTTCTTAAGTTGAACTATCTGGTTAGATCTTTTATTCGAGATTTCCCGTGCATTAGATGAGTGCTTATTGTATGCTTGTTGTTTGTCTGCGTTAGATCACCCGGAGTGCGCCGCTTTGTTACTTGAATCTCTAGGTCTCATGGATCGTCAAGAAGGCAAGTAACACTTTGATCATACTCTTCTCATACCCAGCTTTTTATGCATTAGATCTATTCCTCAAACACTTGCATGATTAGGATCTAATTAAATTGTGGGATGGGAAGTAGTTTGAGGTAGTACCTATTACTGCTTTTATTATCAAACCCTTGGGAGTTACTTCTCGTTTGCTTATTACGCCATGCTATGCTCGTGAGACGTGGATTGGGTTTGAGTGAATATCCATGACAGATGTGAGATTGATAATTAATGGTTTATCTAAGGTGGCAACTTAAACACACATCTCGGGTGGATTGAGGCACTGGCTATTCCAGACTTGCTGTCAAGGCACTGGGTAGACAGGATTTGCTCAGTATTTCTTCGGACCGCCACCTGTGCTCTAAGGGATCATAAGATTATTCAAACTGGAAACTTCCGTGCAGCCACAAGCCATTATGGGCTCTGGCGTAGTTGACTAAGTTGTGCGAACTCTTACGGGTAGGCTAGCTGATGTAGGGGATGTAGGTTGGTACGGTCTGCCCACATGTAAGGTGCTAGCGCTTCTGAAAGACTATGTCTCGGTCATCCGTTTCTCAAACACCATGTAGTGCGAGAACCAAGCGGAGGCGATCGAGTCTTGTGGGGAAAAGTGCGCAAACCTCTGCAGAGTGTATAAACTAATCATGATTAGCCGTGTCCCCGGTTATGGACATCTTGAGTATCTAGTTCTTGGATTATCCTGTTGATCTCATCACGTTACTTAATATAATTTGTTTGGGTTTAATGAGTACTTTTAATTGGGATTGAGGATGCTGTCAACCATTCTCAATGTTTAACAACCACCATGATAGTTAAATAAATGTATTCCTTTGAAGTAGGGAAAAATTGGCTTTTCGCAAAAACTGTAACCATAGAGCTTTCCACCAGCCATATATGCATGTAGTATAGGCTTATTCTTTCATTATTCTCTATGTGTTACATTGCCAGCATATTCCATGTCTTGACCCGTTTGCTGGGCTGCAACTTTTCATGTTGCGTAATTTTAGAACGACGAGTAAGTGATACGTTAGGGTTACGATTTCCTATACTCAACTTTGCCGTTGGTGTTGATGGGAATCCACAACCTTGTTGCTTCCGCTATATTTTGGATTGAGGTAATAGTATTTACGTTACTTTATACATGTGATTTACCTCTGTTATAAATCCTTCGAGTAATCGTGTGTGTCAAGATACCGATCCGTGGATGACACGAAAGCACAGAGACTTGATCCATTCGGTCGGGTCGCTACAAGATGGTATCGAGCACATGTTGATTGTAGGGACGTGACCCTAGAAACTGACAAGCCCATAGGAAAGATTTTTCTCTACAACTTCATTTTTTTCAAAAAGATCTTTTACCTCTCTTCTCTTATGAGCTTATTCAGAATTCCCTTTTAGAGAGACCATACCCCTTTTCCCTTTTGACCACTCGAAGATTTGACTGATGAGACCACTCCAAGGAGATAAGATATCGGACAACTAAGACCATCTGGAATGAAGAGGATTTTACCGTGTAAATAGAAATTACAACTGTTGAAGACTTCGAAGACTAGGAGAATTTTGAAGGCTCTGAAGAATTCCCAGATCTTATGACCTAGGAAGGTTACAATTTGACGGACCATGGAAGTTATCAATACCCGAGATCAAGGTGTATCGGAGAAAGACTGGAACATGGAGCATTAGAATTCAAAGCTTTGTCAGGAAAACCCCAAGACATGAGAGATCAACTATGGAATAAAAGCTCATGGCAGTAACATGGGAATAGACACGGCTGGCCATGGTGTTATTGCCACTTATGCTATTGTCACCGTACGGAGTTAAGCATGTAGATGCATGGAAGGATTGGATGGTAGAAAGCTGATGGAGCATCTATCTGCAAACATTGGAGTTTAACCTTAGCTGGTGTATCACCAGGATCCGGAGTATTACATGAAGAAGTTTAAGGTGGATCTGCAGGAAACAAGATTTGATAAGGAAGCGGTTCGTGAAGAACTCATGACCCGAAGCTGAAAGTAGACAAGATGAAGGAGCAAAACATCGAGATACCGGAGATTTGACAAAGAATCGAAGGACAGTAGGATCATGGATCATGTCAAGGATGTTGAAACCGCGGTTGGAACGTAACTCCGTAAATATTAAAGGATGTCACAAGAGACTTCACACAACAGAGATGATCGACAAAAGAACTTGAGAAGGACAAGCATGATCGGAAGGAGCCATCGGAGACATGATCAAGATTGGAAGAGTTTGATGACTTTGAAGATTTATTGACCGTTAGAAGACCAAACCCCTGTTACATACCTACGTTAGATGCGACGATTGTGAGCTGTCATTTGTTTGATGTTTTTCCGACAGCCACAATAAAATTTGTCTTTTCAAAACCGTTGTTTGTATTGTGTGTATCCCTCTCGATCTCTCTTATCCCACCCCAAACCCATGGACCCAATAGAGGATGAATGGAGATGAGCTTGTATTTTCTGGACCAATGAGTCAATTGGAGACAGACCAATGGATTCAGAACATGGAGGATCACATGAAGAACAACCCGATAGTCAGAAAAGATATGACCCAATATGCTTTTCAGTGCTTTGAAAGAGGTGGTGCTATTTGGTGGAGGATGTACCAAACCATCAATGGATTGCAAGGAGTAACCACTTGGAAGGAATTTAAGTTGACTCTGCAAAGATCTCGTCTTGTGTCCCAGAAGTTGAAGCCTTATGGAAAGGATATGAAGAAACCTTGTGCATACAAGCTTTGTGGAGAAATAGGACACAACCATAAAGGAACACAAGGACGAATACCCTCATGATCGGAGGATTATCAAAGGAGTTAGCCGAGGATTTTCAGGGAACTTGATTGGAGATTATTCCCAAAAGGTTTTGTTGCATCAATGGAAGTTCAGTCTACATTGTTGGGAAAGATCCATGAAGCTCAAAAGGATGACAAGGAGATTGTTGAGGTAAAACAGAGGATGAGCAAAGGAAAGGCCAAAGGTTTTCGTAAGGATGAGCACGACACCTTATGGTTTGAGGACAGTGTACATGTACCCAATAATGCAAGGATCAGGAAGTTAATACTTCAGGAGGCTCATGACTTACCATACTCGATTCGCCCTGGAAACACCAAGATGTATTTGGATTTGAAGGAGTGTTTCTGGTGGATTGGTATGAAGAAGGATATTGCGGAGTATGTAGTCGTAAGTGATGTATGCCAGAGAAAGTAAAAGCAGAGCATCAGAAGCCAGCAGGAGTACTACAGCCTATGCTAATACCTGAATGGAAGCAGGATAAGCTTGGCATGGATTTCATTACCAGATTTCCCAGAACCCGATTGGGATATGATTCTATCTGGGTAGTAGTTGACTCGCTTGACCAAAGTGGCTCACTTTATCCCAGTGAAGTACGAAAAGCGAAGTTGGCCAAGATATATTTGACAAGGATCAGATGTATGCATGGAGTTCCAAGGACCATCGAGAGGAACACCGTTTACCTCAAAGTTTTGGAAACAGCTGCCGGACTTTGGATACTAGGCTAGAGTTCAAGACTGACCTTTCATCCGCATGACGGATGGACAAATCAAGAGAGTCAATCAGATTTTGGAGGACATGTTGAGAGCGTGTGCGCTAGATTATGGATCTAGTAGTGATGATAATCTACCCTACGGGAGTTCTCATACAACAACAGCTACCAAGTCAGTTTGAAGATGGCCCCTTTTGAAGCTTTGTATGGGAGAAGGAGCCAGACACCGTTGATGTGGGATGAAGTTGAAGACCGTCAGTTGTTTGGACCAAATGTGATCAAGGAGTGAGAAGAGAAAGTTAAGTTGATTCGAGATAGACTGAAGGTAGCTCAGTCCAGACAGAATAGTTATGCATACTCAATAACGCAAGGAGGTAGTCTATGAAATCGGAGATGAGCATATCTTTGTGTGCCCCCTCCGTGAGGAGTTAATCGATTTGGAGTTAAGGGAAAGTTAGACCCGAGATTTGTAGGACCATACCGAGTTGGAACGTATGGGAGAAGTTACCAACAAGTTGGAGTCACCCAAGGACTGTTAGGAGTTCGGGATGTGTTTCACGTTTCCCGATTGAAGAAGTGCCATGCAGAGATGGCCAATATTTCCCTTGTAAGGACGCTTGACCCTGGAAAGGATAATGAGGTTCCACAAAGTGGAGTATGGATTTCATAAGTATAAGTTTATCACGGTATGTGGGACATCCCACGAGGATGAAGAGATGAAGTGTTATTGGATATAAAGGAGGTATGATGTTGGAAATGTGGATCAATGGAAATTCCATGATGAGTCTGAGTAATCACGTCTTAGTTTGGTGCAAATATAAGGAAAAGAGACAGTACATTTGGATGGATTTTAAGTATGCCAGGAAGTTGGATGTTGGGATAATGATCAGTTGCCCCGAGGATGTGTTCAAGGATTGCAAGTGATGAGATGGGCCATAACCCACGTGCCCTGTGACCTGCCAAGAAGCAAGCACACTCTTGCTGAAGGAAAAACCCTGGAAGAAGTTACGACTTGTATCATCCGACGATTCTATAGGAGTTTACGCAAAACCTGAGAGTTGTTAAGGAACGATAGATGTTTGTTTGGCTTGCAGAATCAATGGATTTTCTGAACTTGGTTCGTCGACAAGAGAAATTCTGCAATGCTTGTGAGGATGACCGAGTGTTAGAATGCGAGATTCGCTAAACCATGTACAAGGTAATGATTTAAAAGCGGGATGGATTGATCACCATACCGACTTACTCTTATTATTCGCTTTGCTATATGGGATGGTAAATCTGAGTGACTTACCTATAGTAGAGAGACGACGATATTAAACCTTGTTTAAACCTTAGAACGGTATAGGTATTTCTTTTCCCTTTGTACACGGCAGTTGTTGCCAACCGTAGGATATACGGTGAGGTTCAACCTGCACTGCTTTCTGCAGGAGAAACCATAAATTGTTGACCACCATGAGATATCGATAGTTGTTTAGAATTGGCGCCCGGACCGTCGACTATGAAGACCCAATCTCGGAATAACCTTACCAAGAGGAAAGGACAAAGGAATTGAGGAAAAGGTTATGCCACTACGGAAGAGCCCAGAGAAGGAATTATCCTTAATATCTCGAGAAGACCGGTACATCGCCAAAGAATAAGGATGCAGATTCGAGTTTTGATGGAACCGTAACAATGTTTCTAAGGGTGGTAGCACCGAGACCCCGGAGACGATCGATGGATTTTGAGAAGACCCCAAACCCTAACCTATTTCTTGCTAGCCTCTCCGAATCTCGAGGACGAGATTCATTTTAAGGGTGGTAGTTTGTAACATCCCAAAATTCTAAATTTTGGAATGTTATAAACAAATAGATAGATTTGATTGATTGCTTGATTGATTGGTGAAAGTGAGTGAGTTGAAACTTTTGAAAGTTAAATGAGAGGGAATAAAAGGACTTTCCCAAACTTTCATTTGCTTTTATGATCTTCGAATTCAAATTCTTTTCATCATAAAACCACGGAGAGAAGATGACATGACTTCTTCCATTTATTTAAATGACAAGGTGTTGAAAATATTTGAATTTCATTTGGAAAACATTTCCACTACGAAACTTTATGCAACTCGATGATTTTCACGGCGAAGATAAAATGACTTCTTCAAAACATATGAAATATGAGTTGGAAGTTTCATAATTTTCATATTTGGGATTTCTCAAATTTTTGAAATAGGATCATTGGATTTATTTAATTATCTTCATAAAGTTTTTCCTATAAAAATCTCAAGAGAGGGAATAATATGACTTTCCCAACATTTAGGAAAAACGAAGATTTTATAAATAAATCAAATTTGGTTTTGGGAGATTTATTTTGCTTAGGCAAAAATGAGCATTTAAAAATTTTTATGCATGTTGCCGTTTTTAAAGTTCATTTTGTTCGACTCATTTTTAGGAGTCGGGGAAAATTTGTTTTAATTAATTTGGAGTTCATTTGATATTTATTTTATTTGCTTTGTTTTAATTTTATTTAAAAAAAAACTGGCGCCCTGGACGAGGCCAAGGCCCGGCCAGCAGCCAGGCCCGGCACCCCGCCCACCTCCGCCTCCTCCCTCATGTGTGCCGCCGCCCTTGGGTGTCCCGCCGCCGCCGCCATCCCTTGGAGTCACTTGGGACCCGGCTCCCCTTGACCCCTCCCAAGCCGGCCGCCCCCTCGCCTTTATAACCCCCGGACCCCTCTCTCTCCCCAAACCCCACCCTTGGGCCGCCGCCACCGCCCAAGCAAGCCGCCCGCCGTAGTGGCGCCTTGCCGCGCGCCGCCGTCGCCCGGCCGCAGAACCCGCCGCCCTCGCCTCCCGACCCGCCGCCCTCTCCCGATCCCGGGCGCGCCGGCGATCGCGGAGGTAGCCACCGCCGCCCTCGCCGATTCGGTTTATCCTCGAACCGACCGGTTTTATTTAAAAAAAATGTGTTCGGTTTTTTTTTTTAAAAAAAAACCTAGATTGGTTTTTTTTTGGTTTTCTTAATTAACGAACGTTCACCGACCCGTTCGTTTCAATGAACGCGTTCGTTGGATTAGTTCTGTTAACGAACGTCCGTTATTTAGTTCGTTCGTCGTTTTCTTTTAAATCAGATTTAACCCGTTATTTTTCAGATTCGATTTCTGATCCGATTTTCAAAACTGTTTTATTTCTTGCTCGTTTATCGGAATCAGGTGATTCAAGCGCCTGGAGTTTCGTAACGAAACCGCCGTTCCGACTAACCTACTTACACAGAGGTTTGCTACTATGAAATTTTGACCTAATTTCAGATTGCTAAACCGAGTCGTTCTCTCTCGAGTTCCGACTTTCGATGCTTTATTTGATTCGATTCTTTTGCAACCAGGGTTCTTAAGTTGAACTATCTGGTTAGATCTTTTATTCGAGAATTCCCGTGCATTAGATGAGTGCTTATTGTATGCTTGTTGTTTGTCTGCGTTAGATCACCCGTGAGTGCGCCTGCTTGTTACTTGAATCTCTAGGTCTCATGGATCGTCAACAAGGCAAGTAACACTTTGATCATACTCTTCTCATACCCAGTTTTTATGCATTAGATCTATTCCTCAAACACTTGCATGATTAGGATCTAATTAAATTGTGGGATGGGAAGTAGTTTGAGGTAGTACCTATTACCTGTTTTATTATCAAACCCTTGGGAGTTCTACGTTTGCTTATTACGCCATGCTATGCTCGTAGACGTGGATTGGGTTTGAGTGAATATCCATGACAGATGTGAGATTGATAATTAATGGTTTATCTAAGGTGGCAACTTAAACACACATCTGGGTGGATTGAGGCACCTGGCTATTCCAGGACTTGCTTGTCAAGGCACACAGGTAGACAGGATTTGCTGTATTTCTTGGACCGCCACCTGTGCTCTAAGGGATCATAAGATTAGTCAAACTGGAAACTACCGTGTGCCGCCACAAGCCCCTGATGGTCTCTGGCGTTGTTGACTAAGTTGTGCGAACTCTTACGGGTAGGCTAGCGGATGTAGGGGATGTAGGTTGGTACGGTCTACCCACATGTAAGGTGCTAGCGCTTCTGAAAGACTATGTCTCGGTCATCCGTTTCTCAAACACCATGTAGTGCGAGAACCAAGCGGAGGCGATCGAGACTTGTGGGGAAAAGATCGCAAACCTCTGCAGAGTGTATAAACTAATCATGATTAGCCGTGTCCCCGGTTATGGACATCTTGAGTATCTAGTTCTTGGATTATCCTGTTGATCTCATCACGTTACTTAATATAATTTGTTTGGGTTTAATGAGTACTTTTAATTGGGATTGAGGATTCTTTGTCAACCATTCTCAATGTTTAACAACCACCATGATAGTTAAATAAATGTATTCCTTTGAAGTAGGGAAAAATTGGCTTTTACATAAAAACTGTA
This sequence comes from Aegilops bicornis, assembly GCA_021605145.1. Taxonomy (NCBI): domain Eukaryota; kingdom Viridiplantae; phylum Streptophyta; class Magnoliopsida; order Poales; family Poaceae; genus Aegilops; species Aegilops bicornis. The sequence continues at coordinate 153,187,634 of CM038673.1, forward strand.
ACCATAGAGCTTTCCACCAGCCATATATGCATGTAGTATAGGCTTATTCTTTCATTATTCTCTATGTGTTACATTGCCAGCATATTCCATGTCTTGACCCGTTTTGGCTGCAACTTTTCATGTTGCAGAATTTTAGTTGACGAGTAAGTGATACGTTAGGGTTACGATTTCCTATACTCAACTTTGCCGTTGGTGTTGATGGGAATCCACAACCTTGTTGCTTCGCTATATTTTGGATTGAGGTAATAGTATTTACGTTACTTTATACATGTGATTTACCTCTGTTATAAATCCTTCGAGTACTGTGTGTGTCAGCATACCGATCCAGGGATGACACGAAAGCACAGAGACTTGATCCATTCGGGTCGGGTCGCTACATCAATATGGAAGAGTGAGTGCTTTGGAAACTGCCAAGCTCATCTGGGACAGGCTGTCCAAAGTGAATGAAGGAGTCTCAACTCAGCGTGACTCTCGAGTTGATATTCTTCGGAATCTCTTCAACCGCTTCAAAAGACTCGACAACGAAAATGTTCAACAAACCTTCGATCGCCTCATCGACATCTCAAATGAGCTTCAAGCTCTTGGCGCTAATCGACATCACCGACCATGAGGTGGTGAAGAAATTGTTAAGATCGCTTGATTCCTCATTTGATACTCGCACCGATGATACAAGAGCATCTTGACTACAAGTCACTTGATCCTCTTGATATCCTCGAGAGGCTAAATACTCATGAGTTCGACTTGCTGAAAGAGAGATCTCTATGGTTCTAGCGATGGAAAAACACGTGCCACGAAGGCCAAGGCTGTGTCTGCGAATCTGAGTGTGAAGACTCTGGTAGTAGCCTTGGAGATCCTGAAGAATTAGGCGAGAGCTAGCACTGCTTGTGAAGAAATTCAGAAGTTCACAAGGCGTGGTCGCTTTGGAAAATCCTCAAGAAGCTGTGATTCCTCATCCGGTGACTATAAGAGAAGACTTTGTCACAAATGCAAGAAACCTGGTCACTACATCCAATATTGTCCTCAGTGGGAAAAGGAATTAAAGAAGAAGAAACACAAGGATTACAGTTCTGATGACGCGAAGAAGATGAAGAAATCATCGAAATCTTCATCAAAATCCTCAAAGCTTTCTTCTCACAAGAAGGGCAGCTCCAAAAAGGCTCGAGCATTCATTGGCAAGGAAATGGACTCTGAAGCTGAATCTGAGGAACATGATGAAGAGGAGGCATCAGAAGAATCTGAGTCCGGTGTGGCGTAGTCTAGCTCTCGCTCGCTTTCGTCGACAAGTCCATTTTCAACTCAAGAAAATGACCTCACCAACAATCTTGATGAAGATAGTGATGACTACACTCCCACCTATTGCTTCATGGCAAAGGGTGCCAAGGTACTCAACTATACCTCCTCTGAATCTAGTGAAAATGAATCGATGAAGATCTAAAGCCCGATTACTCAAAACTTGCTGAAATTGCTGTAAAACAACAAAGGGCTTTGGAAAAGGTTCAAAACATGCTAGATAAGAGTGATGATATGTTAGGTGAAGAAATGGATCGCACTAAAGCCCCGATTTGAAAATCTTGAGACTTGACCTAGGTTTGATAGCCTTCAAAGTCATCATAACACTCTCTTATCTCGATCATGATAAACTTTCTTATGAATTTCTTCAAAGAAAGCAAGACCTTGAGAAGCTAAGAGTGAGTTATGAAGATCTTGAGAAGGGCGCGATTCATTACTTGCTCAACAAATCAGCGCTTCTCAAGAAGAATTTGTTCCTCCATGCTTAAAGTGCATTGAACGTGAATCTGCTAATTCTTCACCTGAATGTTCAAATGCTTCAATTGTTACAAATTCTTCACCTGTCTCTGCTATCACTAATTCCTCATCTGAGGACATTGCTAGTATCACTGACGATGCATGGCTGAAGGAATTGTATATGACAGGCATGTACAAAAGCCTCAAAGGGCATCAGACTCTCTGTGATGTGCTTAAAAGGCAGATCCTCAACAGGAACCCTAGGAAAGAGGGTATTGCCTTTGAGAGGAAACTCAATGCTGATGGAACATATTGGAAGCTTTGGCGGTATCCCAAAACCTCATGGGTTGCCGCAAAGGGACCTCCATTGATCCATCTAACTTATCTAGCTTTACATGCGAATCTCCTCATTCTTCCGATGAGTCATTTGACTCCAACTATAAACTGTTCAAAAATCAGAATGGTGAAGTATTTGCTAGATATGTTGGCACTAAGCTGCAGAACGGTTCCCCTATGAAGAAAATCTGGGTTCCCAAGAAGTGCCTTGAAAGTCTTCAGTGAATGTCCTCATGACACCACCTGTGAAGAATAGGAACCCTAGATCAAATTCTTCATATGGACCAAATTCTTCATATGGATCCAAGTCCTCATACGGACCAAATTCCTCACGTGGATCAAATTCCTCAAAAGGATCAAAGTCCTCATATGATAATCATCGTGCTAACAACTCTATTTCGCAGGGTAGAGCTAAGGGCTATGAATATGTTCATTATTCTTCAAACCAATATGTTCATAAGTCCTCGAAGAATTTCTCTGCTTATTCATATGCTTACCCTAACCCCTCTTATGTGAAACGAAATGGATTGGCTTCTATGCCACCATTCTCGTATGGTGCTCGCAGAGTGATGAACTCTGCAGGGTCAGGTCTCCAGACGTGCCTTAACGTCTGAAGAATTTGCTGGGGACCTGACGAAATGCCTGAAAGGACGCAGGCTAATCATGATGAAATGACCTTTCATTTCATTTCACACGTCCTCATACTGCTTATCTCATTATCTTGGTGATGAAATTCATCTGATGAACTTGATATCATATTCTTCACTGATGAAGTATATGAGATCATAAGTTGTACTAATTCATCTGCAGGATGATCAACCCAAAGCCACTGAGTGGGTTCTCGATAGTGGTTGTACAAATCACATGACTGGTGACAAGAATCTATTGATGGATGCTCCCTTATCAACGTCACATAAAAGCATATCATCTTCTTTGACAAAGGCAAAAGTCGTATTGGGCCTCGGTAAGGTTGCGATCTCTAAGGACATACACATGGACAAGGTCATGCTTGTTGAGTCCTTAGGATACAACCTCATGTCAGTCTCAATGCTTTGTGATCTTGATATGGTAGTTATCTTTGGCAAGTATCGTTGTGTTGTGATTATGGAAGCTGACAATTCCAAAGTCTTTGAAGGCTTTAGGAGAGGAGACTTGTATATTGTTGACTTCTCTACAGGGACACAACCAGCCGTGTGTTTACTTGCAAAAGCTTCAGAAGGCTGGCTATGGCATCGACGACTTGGTCACGAGGCATGAGGAATTTGCACACGCTATGCGAAGAAGAAGCATGTCATTGGCATTGAGAATGTCAAATTCCTCAAGAATCACTTGTGCGAACTGTGAAGCTGAAAAAATGACCAAGGCCAAGCATCCGGTGAAGACTATCATGACCACTACTCATCCCTTTGAATTGCTTCACATGGACCTCTTTGGTCCCAATCATTACTCAAATTGTCGTTAATGATGCATCTCTATATGGCTTTGTTATTGTTGATGATTACTCTCGTTACACATGGGTACACATTGTTACTTACAAAAATCAAGTGCAGGGAAGTCTTCAAACGATTTTCCTCGAGGGCTTCAACCAACTTTGGTGTGAAGATCAAGCACATCGGAGTGACAATGGAACTGAGTTCAAGAATTCGGTCTTGATGCCTATCTTGATGAACTTGGTATTACTCATGAGTTATCTGCTCCTTATAGTCCTCGGCAAAATGGCGTCGTGGAGCGCAAGAACAGAACTCTTGTTGAGATGGCTCGCACTATGCTTGATGAATACAAAGCGCCTAGTCGGTTTTGGATTGATGCAATTGATCTGCGTGCCACATCATCAACAGAGTATATCTTCACAAATTCTTCAAGAAGACTGCCTATGAACTCCTCAACGACAAGAAACCCAATGTAAGTTATTTCAAAGTCTTGATTGCTAAATGTTGGATTAGAGATCCTCATCACAATTCTAAATTTGCACCGAAAGCACATGAAGGTTTTATGCTTGGTTACGGAAAGGACTCGCACACCTCTGTGGTCTTCAACATCGCTCTTCACAAGATTGTTGACACCGTAGATGTGCGATTCGATGAAACTAATGGCTCGCAAAGAGAGCACCTACCTTCGTGTTAGATGAACCAAAGACCGAGGAATCTATCAAGTTCAAGGCAACCGAGGATGTCATTCCCTAAGAAACTGCTGAAGAATTTATTCCTGTCCGTGAAGAACGTCGAGCTGATGAATCTGAAGATAATACTGAAGACAATGGTGCTGAGGAAAATGATCAAATTCCTCGACGACAACCAGCTCATCCTCGCGTTGCAAAAGAAGTACAAGTGGAGAAGATCATCGATGACATCAAAGCGCCAGGTCCTCTCACTCGCTCAAAAGCTTCACATTTATCTAACTTTTGTGGGCACTATGCTTTCTTCTCTATCACAGAGCCCACTAAGGTAGATGAAGCATTTCTGGAGCCGGAGTGGATTTATGATATGCAATAAGAATTTCATCAGTTCGAGCTCAACAATGTCTGGAAACTGGTCAAACGTCCAGATCCTCGCAAGCATAATATCATTGGCACAAAGTGGATCTACCGCAACAAACAAGATGAAAATGGCCTTGTGGTGAGGAATAAGGCACGACTAGTAGCTCAAGGCTACACACGAGGTTGAAGGAATTGATTTCGATGAAACTTTTGCACTGTTGCTAGACTTGAGTCTATTCAAGATATTACTCGCCTATGCTAACCATCACAATATCACTTTATATCAAATGGATGTGAAAAGTGCATTCCTCAATGGTCAGCTTGAGGAAGAAGTATATGTTGCTCAACCCCGTGTTTTGAAGATCCAAAGAATCTCGACAAAGTCTTGAGACTCAATAAGGCCCTCTATGGTCTCAAACAAGCCCACCAGGCGTGGTATGATACTTTGAAGGAATTCTTCGTGAAGAATGGCTTCACACCAGTTCACTCGACCCTACTCTCTTTACTAAATCTTATGATGGTGAACTGTTTATGTGCCAAATATATGTTGATGATATTATCTTTGGCTGTACTGACCAACGCTATAGTGATGAATTTGCCTATATGATGAGTGAAGAATATCAAATGTCTATGATGGGAGAGTTGAAATTCTTCTTAGGTCTTCAAATTCGTCAACAACACAATGGCATATTCATATCTCACGAGAAATACCTCAAAGATGTCCTGAAGAAATTCGGCATGCAAGATTGCAAAGGCGTCAAAATTCCTATGCCCACAAATGGCCATCTATGCCTTGATGAAAATGGTATTGACTTCGATCACAAGGTATACCGCTCCATGATTGGTTCGTTATTGTACTTATGTGCATCTAGGCCAGATATAATGCTTAGTGTTTGCATGTGTGCCCGATTTCAAGCTACAATCAAGGAATCACACCATAAGGCCGTGAAGCATATTCTTCGATATCTAGCTCACACACCAACACTAGGATTATGGTACCCCAAGGGCTCTACTTTTGATCTCATTGGATATTCGACTCGACTATCTGGTGATCGTGTGGACATAAGTCAACTTCGGCACTTGTCATTTCCTCGGACGATCTTTGGTGCATTGGTCCTCGAAGAAAGCGAACTGCGTATCACCATCTCTGCGGAAGCTGAATACATTCTTCTTTGGCTCATGTTGTGCTCAATTCGTGGATGAAGCTAACTCTCAAGGACTACGGCATCAATATGAAGAATGTGCCTCTCTACTGTGACAATGAGAGTGACATCAAGATTGCTCACAACCCAGTTCAGCACTCGAACACAAAGCACATTCAAATTCGTCATCATTTTCTTCGTGATCATGTGTTGAAGGGCTTACATCTCTATCGAAAGCACGTGAAGACTGAAGAACAGCTAGCCGATATCTTCACTAAGCCCTTGGATGAGAAGAGATTTAGCAAGTTGCGGTGTGAGCTAAATATCTTAGAATCTTCGAATGTTCTTTGAATAAGACACACATCCTAACACTTATGAAAAATTGATGACTTGGATGTGCAACACATGAAGAAACAGTTTTCTTCAATCAATGAAGAATAACACTCTAAGTGTGAAGAAATTAATGAAGAATTTGATTCTCAGAACCCTACGACAATTGTACACGGTGTCTGAAATCATCATTCTTATACGGTGGGTCACGCCACCACCAAAGTTGAAAATCTTCAATTTAAGTTTTTCCTCGCTTTTGAAATTCTTGATTTTTCAAATTCTTCAACTTTGCAAAATCTTCACTGTTTCCGTCGTCTTTCTTCATTGGCTATATATATATATATATATATATATATATATATATATATATATATATATATATATATATATATATATATGGGTTTATGTCCTCTACAAAGATTCACTTATGGCTATTTCTTCAAGTCGCTTTTTCTGCTAAGTGAATGTGATCGGACCCTTCCCCCTCTATGCTATACTCAACCCACTCTATTCACAAATTCTTCATGTGCGTTCTATTTGAAACTCGTTCAAAATCTTCACTGTTTCCTTGTCAGCTGAAGAAATTGCGAACGGAACTTTAAAACTGATCTTATCCAAATTTTCGGTTTTGCCGCTCAAACCGTTCCGCATCCCATGCATTATCGTACTCACCCACGATCGTACACGATCTCATCTACACAGTATGTGGGTGACACATGTCGTGAGAAGGAGAATGGTCAGGGGCACGTTCGTCCTAAATCTTGAGTAACGGTTTTCACTGCCTCTATAAATACCCCTCTCCCCTTCCTCACTTCTTTTCACCCCGCTCGATCTCTCTCTCTCCCGTTCGAGCTCCTCAAACCCCAGCGCCGCCGCTACTCCATCGTCGCCGGTGAGGAAGAGCTTCACTGCCTCGACCTCTTCGCCGTCGTACTCGCGCCCACCGCGGAATTCCTCACTCCGCCGTCGCCGTAGTTGTCTTCCTCCGCCAAGTTAGGGCGTGGAAGATCTGAACTGATGGACTTCCCAACTGTTCTTCTTAGTTCATCGTGTTCTTCACTTCGGGTAATTAAAAGTTACTTTTATTACTCGCTTTGATTCTCAAACCTTCCTGAAAATCTTCAAAGGTGTTTATTCTTCAAATCTTCACACAGATGAACACCTCAAACAAAATATGCTCTTGATTCGTTTCTCTAAGCAATGATTTTCTTCAAGATTCCTCAATTGTGTGGATCCTCGATCTGTACAACTCGAACCTAAGAAAAGAACGCTGAGTGAAATTCCTCAAGGCTCATCTGGTCAAAATCCTCAAAACTTGTTCTTTTTGAAAAGCCTTACGAGAACGCATATGACCTCTCCAAATTCCTCGCAACTATACTCTGTTCACGGTACACATGTCATTCTTTGAATCACTAGGTTCTCATCAACTTCACTCCTTTGCAGCGTTCCACGAAGAAAAACTGCATACATCTTCAGAGAACTCAATTGTTCAAGCGCCACACCAGAAGAAAATGGCTTACGGAAAGAAGCAACAGAAAGGAGGAAAGAAACCTGAGGTTATGACTGCGTTTGAAATCCCTGAGGAAATCTATGTTGACTATTGCACACCTGATGAAGAAAGCAAAAATCAGCGCAATGTGCGCATTCAGAAGATTGAACGGAGATGGGCAAGGGAATGGAGGGAATACAGATATGTGACTCCAAAATACATGAAGAAATTCGCTCTCAATCCTCCATGCCCAAGAGCTCCATTGGCACTGGCCAAGTAGCAGATCCCACAAGCATCAAACGTGGTGAGGACTTTCACGAAGAATGGGCTAAGCGCCAAGCTAAATTGGCAAGACAAGCCAAGGATGCAGTGAAGAAATTCAATGAGGATTCTGCCATCGCTTACGCATCGAGGCTTCGGTCAAACCGAGGAAATCCATGCCAAAGAAGTCCGCTCATAAGCCAAGTTCCTCAGCGCCCTCACGGCAAATTCCTCACACTGCTACAGCTCCACCAAAGTCCTCAACAGCTCTGTCAAAGTCCTCAGCCCCTGTGCATCTGGCTACATGTCAAAGGACTGCTGGTTTCTCGATTGCCTCTGGTGTTTCTGCCAGTTCCTCAGCCGCACTAATTTCATCATCTGGCCCGACTGTGCTGAAGATCAAAACAACAGCTGGACGTGGTCCTCGGCCAAGTCCAAAGAAGAAACAAGTTTCATTCCATGTGCCTTCTGATGAAGAACTTGCGGAAATCATCAGAAATCGCCAAGAAAGGGCCGCTAGAGCCAAAGGCACTTTTGTGCCACTGCTGTTGGATCCGAAGAAAATCCTCGACTATATTGATCTCTGGCACAAGGATCCCAATACCCCTATGCCTGACTTGTCGGAAATATGCCCTAGAGGCAATAATAAATTAGTTATTATTATATTTCCTTGTTCATGATAATCGTTTATTATCCACGCTATAATTTTATTGATAGGAAACTCAAATACATGTGTGGGTACATAGACAACACCATGTCCCTAGCAAGCCTCTATTGGCTAGCTCGTTGATCAATAGATGGTTACGGTTTCCTAACCATGGACATTGGATGTCGTTGATAACGGGATCACATCATTAGGAGAATGATGTGATGGACAAGACCCAATCCTAAGCCTAGCACAAAGATCGTAGTTCGTATGCTAAAGCTTTTCTAATGTCAAGTATCATTTCCTTAGACCATGAGATTGTGCAACTCCGGATACCATAGGAATGCTTTGGGTGTACCAAATGTCACAACGTAATCGGGTGACTATAAAGGTGCACTACGGTATCTCCGAAAGTGTACATTGGGTTGGCACGAATCGAGATCGGATTTGTCACTCCGTGTAAACGGAGAGGTATCTCTGGGCCCACTCGGTAGGACATCATCATAATGTGCACAAGGTGACCAAGGGGTTGATCACGGGATGATGTGTTATGAGCGAGTAAAGAGACTTGCCGAACGAGATTGAACAAGGTATCGGGATACCGACGATCGAATCTCGGGCAAGTACAATACCGCTAGACAAAGGGAATTGTATACGGGATCAATTGAGTCCTTGACATCGTGGTTCATCCGATGAGATCATCGTGGAACATGTGGGAGCCAATATGGGTATCCAGATCCGCTATTGGTTATTGACTGGAGAACGTCTCGGTCATGTCTACATGTCTCCCGAACCCGTAGGGTCTACACTTAAGGTTCGATGACGCTAGGGTTATAAAGGAAGTTTGTATGTGGTTATTGAATGTTGTTCGGAGTCCCGGATGAGATCCCGGACGTCACGAGGAGTTCCGGAATGGTCCGGACGTAAAGATTTATATATGGGAAGTCCTATTTTGGTCGCCGGAAAAGTTTCGCACTTTATCGGTATTGTACCGGAGTGCCGAAAGGGGTCCGGGGTCCACCTGCCTGGGGGCCACATGGGCTGTAGGGGTGCGCCTTGGCCTATATGGGCCAAGGGCACCAGCCCCAAGAGGCCCATGCGCCAAGGAAACTTGGGGAGGGAAGAGTCCTCAAAGGGAAGGCACCTCCGAGGGTGCCTTGGGAGGATGGACTCCTCCCCCTCTTGGCCGCACCCCTTCCTTGGAGGAAGGGGCAAGGCTGCGCCTCCCCTCTCCCTTGCCCCTATATATAGTGGAGGGAGGAGGGCATCCACACATGAGCCCCTGGTGCCTCCCTCCTCCCGTGACACCTCCTCCTCTCACGTAGGTGCTTGGCGAAGCCCTGCAGGATTGCCACGCTCCTCCACCACCACCACGCTGTTGTGCTGCTGTTGGATGGAGTCTTCCTCAACCTCTCCCTCTCTCCTTGCTGGATCAAGGCATGGGAGACGTCACCGGGCTGTACGTGTGTTGAACGCGGAGGTGCCGTCCGTTCGGCACTCGGATCTCCGGTGATTTGGATCACGGCGAGTCTGACTCCTTCAACCCCGTTCTCTTGAACGCTTCCGCTTAGCGATCTACAAGGGTATGTAGATGCACTCTCCTTCCCTCGTTGCTGGTTTCTCCATAGATAGATCTTGGTGACACGTAGGAAAATTTTGAATTTCTGCTACGTTCCCCAACAGTGGCATCATGAGCTAGGTTTATTGCGTAGATTCTTTGCACGAGTAGAACACAAAGTAGTTGTGGGCGTTGATGTTGTTCAATATGCTTGCCGTTACTAGTCCAATCTTGTTTTGACGGTATTGTGGGATGAAGCGGCCCGGACCGACCTTACACGTACTCTTACATGAGACAGGTTCCACCGACTGACATGCACTTGGTGCATAAGGTGGCTAGCGGGTGCCAGTCTCTCCCACTTTAGTTGGAACGGATTCGATGAAAAGGGTCCTTATGAAGGGTAAATAGCAATTGGCATATCACGTTGTGGTTTTGCGTAGGTAAGAAACGTTCTTTCTAGAAACCCAAAGCAGCCACGTAAAACATGCAAACAACAATTAGAGGACGTCTAACTTGTTTTTGCAGGGTATGCTATGTGATGTGATATGGCCAAGAAGAATGTGATGAATGATATGTGATGTATGAGATTGATCATGTTCTTGTAATAGGACTCACGACTTGCATGTCGATGAGTATGACAACGGCAGGAGCCATAGGAGTTGTCTTTATTTATTGTATGACCTGCGTGTCATTGAACAACGCCATGTAATTACTTTACTTTATTGCTAACGGTAGCCATAGTAGTAGAAGTAATAAGTTGGCGAGACAACTTCATGGAGACACGATGATGGAGATCATGATGATGGAGATCATGGTGTCATGCCGGTGACAATAATGATCATGGAGCCCGAAGATGGAGATCAAAGGAGCAATATGATATTGGCCATATCATGTCACTACTATATAATTGCATGTGATGTTTATTATGTTTATGCATCTTGTTTACTTAGAACGACGGTAGTAAATAAGATGATCCCTTACACAAATTTCAAGAAGTGTTCTCCCCGGTATTGCACCGTTGCTACAGTTCGTCGCTTCTAAGCACCACGTGATGATCGGGTGTGATGGATTCTTACGTTCACATACAACGGGTGTAAGACATATTTACACAGCAAAAACACTTGGGGTTAACTTGACGAGCCTAGCATGTACAGACATGGCCTCGGGAACACAGAGACCGAAAGGTCGAGCATGAGTCGTATAGTAGATACGATCAACATGAAGATGTTCACCGATGATGACTAGTCCGTCTCACGTGATGATCGGACACGGCTTAGTTGACTCGGATCATGTAATCACTTAGATGACCAGAGGGATGTCTATTCGAGTGGGAGTTCATAAGATGAACTTAATTATCTTGAACATAGTCAAAAGACCTTTTGCAAATTATGTCGTAAGCTCGCGCTTTAGTTCCACTGTTTAGATATGTTCCTAGAGAAAATATAGTTGAAAGTTGACAATAGCGATTATGCGGACAATAAATAGCTTATGTCCTTAATGCACCGCTCAGTGTGCTGAACCCCAAACGTCGTCTGTGGATGTTGCGAACATCGGACATACACATTTTTGATAACTACATGATAGTTCAGTTAAACGGTTTAGAGTTGAGGCACCAAAGACGTTTTCGAAACGTCGCGGAACATATGAGATGTTTCGAGGGCTGAAATTGGGATTTCAAGCTCGTGCCCACGTCAAGAGGTATAAGACCTCCGACAATCTTCTTAGCCTGCAAACTAAGGGAGAAAAACTCAATCGTTGAGCTTGTGCTCAGATTGACTGAGCACAACAATCACTTGAATCGAATGGGAGTTGATCTTCCGGATGAGATAGTGATGTTTCTCCAAAGTCATTGCCACCAAGCTGCTAGAGCTTCATGATGAACTATAACATATCAGGGATAGATATGATGATCCTTGAAGTATTCGCGATGTTTGACACCGCGAAAGTAGAAATCAAGAAGGAGCATCAATTGTTGATGGTTGATGAAACCACTAGTTTCAAGAAGGGCAAGGGCAAGAAGGGACACTTCATGAAACGGCAAATCAGTTGCTGCTCAAGTGAAGAAACACAAGGTTGAACCCAAACCCGAGACTAAGTGCTTACGTAATAAGGAGAACAGCCTTTGGAGCGGAACCACCCTAGATACTTGGTAGATGAGAAGGCTGGCAAGGTCGATAGAAGTATATTTGATATACATTATGTTAATGTGTACTTTACTAGTACTCCTAGTAGCACCAGGGTATTAGATACCGGTTCGGTTGCTAAGTGTTAGTAACTCGAAATAAAAGCTACGGCATAAACGAAGACTAGCTAAAGGAGAGCTGACGATATGTGTTGGAAGTGTTTCCAATTTCGATGTGATCAAACATCGCACGCTCCCTCTACCATCAAGATTAGTATTAAACCAGAATAATTATCATTTGGTGTTTGCGTTGAGCATAGACATGATTGGATTATGTCTATCGCAATACGGTTATTCATTTAAGGAGAATAATGGTTACTCTATTTATTTGAATAATACCTTCGATGGTCTTGCACCTAAATAAATGGTTTATTGAATCTCGATCGTAGTGATACACATTTTCATGCCAAAAGTATAAGATAGTAATGATAGTACCACTTACTTGTGGCACTGCCATGTAAGTCATATTGGTGAATACGCATGATGAAACTCCATGCAGATGGATCGTTTGGACTCACTTGATTTTGAATCACTTGAGATATGCAAAACATACCACATGGGCAAGATGACTGAAAAGCCTCGGTTTCAGACAGGAACTTGTTGGGAAGCAACACATTTTTGATATGTGCAGTCCAATGAGTGCTGAGGCATGCAGTGAATATCGTTATGTTCTGACTTCACAGATGATTCGAGTAGATGTTGAGTATATTTACTTGATGAAACACAAAGTCTGAATTATTGAATGGTTCAAGTAATTTCAGAGGGAAGTTAAAAAGTCATTATGACAAGAGGATAAAATGTCTATGATATGATCATAGAGATGAGTATCTGAGTTCTGAGCTTTGTACGCATAATTAAGACATTGTGGAAATTGTTTCACAATTAATACCGCTGGAACACCATAGTGTGATGGTGTGTCCGAACATCATAGTTGCACCCTATTGGATATGGTGCGTACCATGATGTCTCTTATCGAATTACCACTATCGCTCATGGGTTAGGCATTAGAGACAACCGCACTCACTTTAATAGGGCACCACGTAATTCCGTTGAGATGACACCGTATGAACTATGGTTTAGAGAAACCTAAGCTGTCATTTCTTAAAAGTTTGGGGCTGCGACGCTTATGTGGAAAAGTTTCAGGTTGATAAGCCCGAACCCAAAGCGGACAAATGCATCTTCATAGGACACCCAAAAACAGTTGGGTATACCTCCTAATTCAGATCCGGAAGCAATAGGGATTGCTTCTTGAATCGGGTCCTTTCTCGAGGAACAGTTCGTCTCGAAAAGTTGAGTGGGAGGATGGTGGAGACTTGATGAGGTTATTGAACCGTCACTTCAACTAGTGTGTAGCAGGGCACGTGAAGTTGTTCCCGTGGCACCTACACCAATTGAAGTAGAAGCTTATGACAGTAATCATGAAGTTTCCGATCAAGTCACTACCAAACCTCGTGGGGCGACAAGGACGATATCGCTTCGTGAGTGGTACGGTGATCCTGTCTTGAAGGTCATGTTGCTAGACAACAATGAACCTACGAGCTATGGAGAAGCGATGGTGGGCCCAAATTCCGACAAATGGTTAGAGGCCATGAAATCCGAGATAGTATCCATATATCGTAACAAAGCATGGACTTTGGTGGACTTGCCCGATGATCGGCAAGCCATTGAGATGAATGGATCTTTAAGAAGAAGACGGACGTGGGCCGGTAATGTCACCGTCTATGAAGCTCGACTTGTGGCGAAAAGTTTTCACAAGTTCAAGGAGTTGACTACGATGAGATTTTCTCATCCGTAGCGATGCTTAAGTCCGTCGGAATCATGTTAGCATTAGCTGCATTTATGAAATCAGGCGGATGGATGTCAAAACGAGTTTCCTTACCGGTTTACGTAAGGAAAGGTTGTATGTGATACAATCGGAAAAGTTTTGTCGATCCTAAGGATGCTAAAAGGTATGCTAGCTCCAGCGATCCTTTCTAAGGACCGGAGTAAGCATCTCGGAGTTGGAATGTGCGCTTTGATGAGATGATCAAAGATTTTGGGTTTATACAAAGTTTATGAGAAACTTGTATTTCCAAAGAAGTGAGTAGGAGCACTATAGAATTTCTGATGAGTATATGTTGTTGACATATTGATGATCGTAAATGATGTAGAATTTCTGGAAAGCATATAGGGTTATTTGAAAGATGTTTTTCAATAGAAAACCTGGATTAGGCTACTTGAACAATAAGCATCAAGATCTATAAGATAGATCAAAATGTTTAATAATACTTTCAAATGAGCATGTACCTTGACATGATATTGAAGGTGTTCAAGATGGATCAGTCAAAGAAGGAGTTCTTAGCTGAATTGTAAGGTATGAAGTTAAGACTTAAAGCTCGACCACGGCAGAACAGCAGAGAAAGGGCGAAGATCGTCCCCTATGCCTTAGACATAGGCTCTACAAAGTATGCTATCTTTGTGTACCGCATCGGAAGTGTGCCTTGCCATGAGTCGATCATAGGGTACAAGAATGATCCAGGAATGGATCATTGGACAATGATCAAAATTGTCCTTGGAGTAAATAAGGACATGTTTCTCGATTATGGAGGTGATAAAAGAGTTCGGCGTAAAGCGTTACGTCAATGCAAGCTTTAACACCTATCCGAGTGACTCTGAGTAGCAAACCGGATACGTATAGTGGAGCAACCGTTTGGAATAGATCCAAGTGGAGCGTGGAAGCAACATTTACAATATGACATGGAGAATTGCAAAGCACACACGGATCTGAAAGGTTCAGACCCGTTGATTAAAACCCGTTGACTAAAACCTCTCTCACAAGCAAAACATGATCAAACCTCAGAACTCATTGAGTCTAAATCACATGATGATGTGAACTAGTTTACTGTACACTAGTAAACTCTTGGGTGTTGGACACATGGCGATGTGACATATCGCTGTTAATCACATGACGATGTGAACTAGATTATTGACTCTAGTGCAAGTGGGAGACTGTTGGAAATATGCCCTAGAGGCAATAATAAATTAGTTATTATTATATTTCCTTGTTCATGATAATCGTTTATTATCCACGCTATAATTGTATTGATAGGAAACTCAAATACATGTGTGGGTACATAGACAACACCATGTCCCTAGCAAGCCTCTATTGGCTAGCTCGTTGATCAATAGATGGTTACGGTTTCCTAACCATGGACATTGGATGTCGTTGATAACGGGATCACATCATTAGGAGAATGATGTGATGGACAAGACCCAATCCTAAGCCTAGCACAAAGATCGTAGTTCGTATGCTAAAGCTTTTCTAATGTCAAGTATCATTTCCTTAGACCATGAGATTGTGCAACTCCACGGATACCGTAGGAATGCTTTGGGTGTACCAAACGTCACAACGTAATCGGGTGACTATAAAGGTGCACTAAGGTATCTCCGAAAGTGTACATTGGGTTGGCACGAATCGAGGCTGGATTTGTCACTCCGTGTAAACGGAGAGGTATCTATGGGCCCACTCGGTAGGACATCATCATAATGTGCACAAGGTGACCAAGGGGTTGATCACGGGATGATGTGTTACGGAACGAGTAAAGAGACTTGCCGTAACGAGATTGAACAAGGTATCGGGATACCGACGATCGAATCTCGGGCAAGTACAATACCGCTAGACAAAGGGAATTGTATACGGGATCAATTGAGTCCTTGACATCGTGGTTCATCCGATGAGATCATCGTGGAACATGTGGGAGCCAATATGGGTATCCAGATCCCGCTATTGGTTATTGATCGGAGAATGTCTCGGTCATGTCTACATGTCTCCCCAACCCGTAGGGTCTACACTTAAGGTTCGATGACGCTTAGGGTTATAAAGGAAGTTTGTATGTGGTTACCGAATGTTGTTCGGAGTCCCGGATGAGATCCCGGACGTCACGAGGAGTTCCGGAATGGTCCGGAGGTAAAGATTTATATATGGGAAGTCCTATTTTGGTCGCCGGAAAAGTTTCGCACTTTATCGGTATTGTACCGGGAGTGCCGAAAGGGGTCCGGGGGTCCACCGGGGGGGGGGGGGGTCCACCTGCCCCGGGGGGCCACATGGGCTGTAGGGGGTGCGCCTTGGCCTATATGGGCCAAGGGCACCAGCCCCAAGAGGCCCATGCGCCAAGGAAACTTGGGGAGGGAAGAGTCCTCAAAGGGGAAGGCACCTCCGAGGTGCCTTGGGGAGGATGGACTCCTCCCCTCTTAGCCGCACCCCTTCCTTGGAGGAAGGGGCAAGGCTGCGCCTCCCCTCTCCCTTGCCCCTATATATAGTGGAGGGAGGAGGGCATCCACACATGAGCCTGGCGCCTCCCTCCCTCCCGTGACACCTCCTCCTCTCCCGTGAGGTGCTTGGCGAAGCCTGCAGGATTGCCACGCTCCTCCACCACCACCACGCTGTTGTGCTGCTGTTGGATGGAGTCTTCCTCAACCTCTCCCTCTCTCCTTGCTGGATCAAGGCATGGGAGACGCCACCGGGCTGTACGTGTGTTGAACAGCGGAGGTGCCGTCTGCTCGCACTTTCGGATCTCCGGTGATTTGGATCACGACGAGTCTGACTCCTTCAACCCCGTTCTCTTGAACGCTTCCGCTTAGCGATCTACAAGGGTATGTAGATGCACTCTCCTTCCCCTCGTTGCTGGTTTCTCCATAGATAGATCTTGGTGACACGTAGGAAAATTTTGAATTTCTGCTACGTTCCCCAACATGACTTTCATCTGACCCCTGGACAAAGTCATATGCTGACCCATTTCATCGCTGAAGAGAAATGGAAGTTTGAAAAGGCAAGAGAAATCAAGAAGGCTCAATACAGAAAGGAGAAGTTTCTGAAGAAAAATGTTGTCAAAATGACACCTGAGGAACTTCTCAAGGTCTAGACTGAAATTCAAAACCTCAGCAAAAACTTCGATTCTTACTATGCTGATTGGCAAGGAGCCAAGGTCAGATTCGTCAACCTGACGAAGAATCTCACAAATGTTGCAACCCCAACGCAACAGGAAATTCCTCAGGCTGCAGCCTCTGCTCAGCCTGCTGAAGAACATGCCAGCACGACTGATGATTTTCAGCCTGCTGATGAAAATACAAGTTCCAGGGCTGATGACTCAATTCCAGCCGCTGAAGAAATTGCCAGGGCATCCTCTAGTGGTGCTCCTGAAGAAACTGAAGAGATCAGGGCAACTGCATCAGTTGTGCCTGAAGAAATTCATCCTGATTCCTCAGCTCCTCCTGCGCCAACACCAACTCCAATTCTTCCATACGCCTCGATGTGAAGAAAACCAAGGCTGCAGAACGAGCTGCGATGAAGAAAAGGAAGGCATCTGTCTGTGTCACATTCTTGACTGCGAAGAAAATGAAGCAAATGACCAGCTCATTTGAAAATCCAATTGATGTTGTTCCGATTTCCTCCAAGCCATCAAAGGACCTTGTTCCTTTTGGAGAATACTATGAGATCCCAATTGGATCTGATGAAGAACGTCATTCTGCTGCTTCGTCAGAGCAGATTGATGAAGAAATTGAAGTGGATGCAATCCCTTCAACCCCAGTCATTTCCTCACCTACGCCTCATTCCTTTCTTGAAGAGGCTGGTGTTGAGGAAATTCAAGATGAAGATGTGGACATTGGGTGCACCACACGGTGATGAATGATGACTTTTGGGAAAGTCTGCATCCCAATACTCCTCTCTTCACCCCGCTTCAACAGATTCCTCAGTCCCTGCACAAACAGTCCAAATGGACTCAAGAAACTCAACCCACTTGCTCTGTGCATGAAGAAATTCCAGCCACTAGTGTGATGAACTTTCTCACGATCCTCGATGACTTTTGTTGAGGAACCAGAAATTCCTCGGCTGAAGAACCTGAACTTGCGATTCACGAGGTGGTGATGCAACTCATCGACACCCCTCCGCCCAAGCAAAAGAATCCTTTCTCAACGAAGCAAAAGTTCAAGGCTGAAGATTTCTTTGGCGACAGCACGTTTTCTTCATGATTACAACCCATATGACTCTGCTGCATAAGGAAAAGGCGTTTCGACTGCCACCAAGCCAATTTCTATTCCTCGGTGCTCTTCAACAAGGACAAAATCTTCGATCATGCTCATATTCCTCATGTGGACATGGAGTCTCTGCCAGCTTTGAGCAGGTCCTCGGTGTTCTTCACGACGGGACTTCGAATTTCTGCACTGATATATGTGACTGGAATGAAGAACTAATTCTTCAATTATATGCAACACTCCACATCACTGGAGACGCTGAAGACGTGAACTCATGGGTATTAGACTGAATGTCTGAAAATACTCACTACAAGGCACCAGCAACTGAATTGCTTCGTGCTCTACCACTCAGTCCTCCCCTCGATGGTGCACGGTGTATCTACAACGAACCAGAACTTTCAAATCACTATATGCAAGTCTTGATGAAGCCTTTGAAGCCAAGGCAGGCTCCAAGAACCAAATTCTCGTCAAGGAATTATTGTATGTGCCTCGGACTGTCTATCGGATTCTCGAAGACAATGAGTCCTATAAAGGCCATGACTCGAAAGTGATGACGAAGTCGTTGGCATCATGAAGAACATGCTTTTCTACATCATCCATGGCGTTCCGTCAACTTCCATGATTTCTTCATGAGGACTCGCAAACATTTCTATGTCACCATTTGAGCTGAAGCCTTATGCGCCTTGGATAATGAGATTCATCAGGACAAGGTCTTCACTCAATTACAAGGCTGATACTCTGAACCACTGCAGCTACTTGCCCCCGATTGAAGTCCTCAAATGGACATTTACCTCAGATGATGACAAGGGCAAGGCTACTGCTGTGATCGATGAAGGCATTCGTCCATTGGATGGACAGTTTCGCAAAGCAGCATCCTACTCCACCAATGATGACTCTGCCACCCATGACTCTGCCGCAAATACCTCAGTCAAGCAAAGTCCTCAAGCTACTGCACCCAGGGTGATGACTGATCGTGAGTTACTCCTCGCCTTCATCGGAAGGTTGATCGCAATCATAAATGGGTCAAGCGTCGGTTTGGTTCAATTCTTCACAACATGACCTCAACACACAATGCAGTGAAGAAAACCACTACTACCTCCATGAAACCTTCAAACGCACTGGCTGTTCTTTCACATGTCTACGATGCGTAAGAACTGAAGTCAATGGGACTCAAGGAAGAATTTGACCGGTCCGCACCTCCTCCGAAGAAATACAAGAAGGTCAAAGTTCCTTCCTTGGTGGCGATTCCTATTCTTCATCACGACACTGATGAAAATGAAGACTTGGACGACACCGCGGTAGGTCCTACTACAACAACCGACCCCAACAACGCTGGCGCTCCTTCTTCAACTTGAAATTCTTCAGGAGCGTTAGTCCTCAGTGTCGATCCTTTTGGTCATTTGATGACAAAGGGGGAGAAATTTGAGTTAGTCTTCAAGCGGGTCTAGTTAATTGCCTATATACAGTAATTTATTTTTGTTAAGTTACAACTCTCGTTCTTCTGAAACTTTTATTGGATCGAGTTGTAATCTTAAACCTGATGGTGCTTTGATACTTTTGATGCATTATGCTCTTGCACTACGCCCGATTCTCTTGAGCTCCATGAAAATCTTCATAGCAAATCTATTTGAGCTCTGATACACTTGATGCGTTATTTTGCATGCTTGTTCCTCATTAATGTTATCGCACGCATGCTGAATTACATCAAGCACCATATTTCATCATGCATTTCAAACTCTTCATATTATATGTCAAATGCGTGTATGAATTACAAGATATAGGGGGAGATCTCCATGATTCAACTCTTCAAATGTGCATTGCCTCAAAAGCAAATTCCTCACTATGCACATCTTCAGGGGGAGTTCTTCTATATCTTGCAATCAAATTCCTCATTATCAGTATTTACACTTCATATGTTTATCCCCGTTGAAAACTTAACCTATATTGTCATCAATCACCAAAAAGGGGGAGATTGTAAGTGCATCTAGTGCCCCTTAGTGATTTTGGTGGATTGAAGACTTATAGGTTAAGGAACTAATGCGTTTGTGAGTGTACACAGGTCTATAAGTCTATGAGGAGTTTGATATTTACAGAGAAAGTCGACCCCTAAAAATGAAGTTCTTCGATCAAGCTTTGATATTCGAAGACTTTACGAAGACTTTGAAAGTGAAGAAATTGGTGTGACCTTGAAGACTTGGTATTCATTTGAGGAACATGAAGCGTGAAGACTTTTGTTTTCGTAGTTTCGCTTTCTCTTTCTTGAGTCATAGGAAACACCGTCATCGTTAAAGGGGTCGAGGAAATACTAAGGAAAAATTTCCATGTGATGCTCAACTCAAAATCCTACACCTACCAATCCCTTCGAGTGAAGCCTTTGAAAATCTCATACAGTTCAGTCAATTTCTTGATGTGAGACGAAGTTCTTTTCGCCGAGGAATTTGTCCTCTTGAGGAGTTAGGAATTCGCCATGCGGATTGCCTACGATGAAGAACATGATAGCCCCGAGGAATTTGAGAGTCAAACTTCCGAATTCTGCTGTCTTGGCGTCAGCTGTCCCAAAATATCTTATCCACCTAACGGTCATATCATTGAAGGGCATTTATGTCTTATCATGTCGGGCTGCTCCCTAGGCTATAAATAGCCGCCCCCTAGAACCACTAGCTGGTTGGATGCTCCGAGAGAACTTGACACTTGTCATTTGAGAGCAACCCATCCTCCGAGGACTTTGAGCGAAAATCATCAAGTGAGGAAAACCCCCAAAAACCAAACCCCTTCAAACCCAAAGTGATTGAGCATCATCAAGAAATTGATCCTGCGTGGATCCGACGCTTGTTACCTTTGAAGACTGTGCTTCTTCCAGACGGTTAGGCGTCATGGTCTAGAGCATCCAAGAGGAATTGTGGATCGCCGAGTGACCAAGTCTGAAGGTTTGGAAGTCGCCTGAAGACTTACCACGAGTGATTGGACGAGGTCTGTGTGACCTTAGTTCAAGGAGAATACGGTGAGGACTTGGTGTCCCGAGCTGCGTGCTCAGCGACTGGGTGTCCGGGACTGTGTGTCCTTGAGTTTAAATACTCAGCCGCTCCAACCAGGATGTACAAGCTGAGACAACAGTTGGAACCGGTCTACCAAATCATTGTCTTCACCAACCTAATCGGTTCTATTTCCTCAACCCTTTCATTTCCTCATTCTTTGTGTTGAGTGTTTGTTCATATCTGTGTTTGAAGACTTTGATCAAGACTTTCTCAATTTCCTCAGTTCAATTTCTTCAGTCTATTTGTCTTCATCTTGTATTATCCTGTGATTACGCTTTCTGTACTCTGTGTTTGTCTTCATTTCATCATGATGACCATGCGTGTATTCTGTTATGCTTACTTCTGAGTACTTATTCCCCTGCAAATAATTCTTCGCTAAGGAATTTCCTCACCGGCAAATTCCTCAGTGAAGAATTCATAAAAATCGCCTATTCACCCCCCCTCTAGTCGATATAACGCACTTTCACCCATGTACTCCTCGGCGAATTCCCGTAACTCTCCGGTACTCCGAAAAATACCCGAATCACTCGGAACCTTTCCGATGTCCGAATATAGTCGTCCAATATATCGATCTTTACGTCTCGACCATTTCGAGACTCCTCGTCATGTCCCCGATCTCATACGGGACTCCGAACTACCTTCGGTACATCAAAACACATAAACTCATAATACCGATCGTCACCGAACTTTAAGCGTGCGGACCCTACGGGTTCGAGAACTATGTAGACATGACCGAGACACGTCTCCGGTCAATAACCAATAGAGGAACCTGGATGCTCATATTGGCTCCTACATATTCTACGAAAATCTTTATCGGTCAAACCGCATAACAACATACGTTGTTCCCTTTGTCATCGGTATGTTACTTGCCCGAGATTCGATCGTCGGTAACTCAATACCTATTTCAATCTCGTTACCGGCAAGTATCTTTACTCGTTCCGTAATGCATCATCCCACAACTAACTCATTAGTTACATTGTTTGCAAGGCTTATAGTGATGTGCATTACCGAGAGGGCCCAGAGATACCTCTCCGACGATCGGAGTGACAAATCCTAATCTTGATCTATGCCAACTCAACAAGTACCATCGGAGACACCTATAGAGCACCTTTATAATCACCCAAGTTTCGTTGTAACATTTGGTAGCACACAAAGTGTTCCTCCGGTATTCGGGAGTTGCATAATCTCATAGTCATAGGAACATGTATAAGTCATGAAGAAAGCAATAGAAATATACTAAACTATCAAGTGCTAAGCAAACGGAATGGGTCAAGTCAATCACATCATTCTCTAATGATGTGATCCCGTTAATCGAATGACAACTCATGTCTATGGCTAGGAAACTTAACCTTCTTTGATTCAACGAGCTAGTCAAGTAGAGGCATACTAGTGACACTCCATTTGTCTATGTATTCACACATGTACTAAGTTTCCGGTTAATACAATTCTAGCATGAATAATAAACATTTATCATGATATAAGGAAATATAAATAACAACTTTATTATTGCCTTTAGGGCATATTTCCTTCACCTGGGATCCCGTGGTGATCTCGCCTGGGATTTTCTGCGCCATAGGAGATCCTGCATCCAAGTTAGCACGCGAAACAGGTGTACAATAGTTCATGTGGTCATGCGGAAATAATGATATGGCATGTTCTGCAACCCTAGGTGGTATGGGAGAGGGGAGAGTACTAGAAAATGAAAAAACCGTTTCGTCAAACGTGACATCGTGAGAGATGTACACGCGGGCAGTGGGCAAATGTAGGCATTTGTAGCCCTTGTGACGAATGCTATACCCGACAAAGACACATTGTTGAGATCGAAAGGCCAGTTTGTGTGTGTTGTAGGGATGCAAATTTGGCCAACAAGCACAACCAAACGTACGGAGAGATGTATAGTCAGGTTTGGTGTTAAACAATTTTTCCATAGGGCTTGTGTTGCCAATGACATGACTAGGAAGTCGATTGATAAGGTAGCAAGCCGAGAGATATGCCTCATCCCAAAACCGAAGTGGCATAGACGCATGTGATAACAGAGATAGCCCCATGTCAACAATATGACGGTGTTTCCTTTCGGCAGAACCGTTCTTTTGATGTGTTTGTGGACAAGAAACGTGATGCATAATACCAAGTTGGCGAAAAAAGGTGTTGCCGAGTTTTTCGTACTCACCACCCCAGTCGGATTGAACAGATAGAATATTTTGAGACAAGAGGCGTTCAACGTGAGCAAGAAAATCACGAAAAACATCAAACACATCACATTTCCGTTTGAGAAGATAAATCCAGACAAACTTACTATAATCATCAATGAATGAGACATAGTACTGGAACCCACCCGAAGAGGTTTTGGCAGGTCCCCACACATCCGAAAAAATAAGTTCTAGGGGAAAGGAAGAAACACTCGATGATCTAGGGAAAGGTAGCTGGTGTGCTTTGCCTTGCTGACAAGCATTACACACATGGGTCAAAGACCGACTAGATGAAGCTAGTTTATTTGAAGATAAAACGTGCTGGACAACTTGCGTGGAGGGATGGCCAAGTCTTGCATGCCAATCTTCAGTAGCCAACCTAACCGAAGACAAGGCACGAGGAGGTGATGGCCGAATGGGATAGAGCCCATTCTCACATCTGCCTTGAAGTAGAACCCTCTTGGTGATCAAATCCTTCATAAGAAAATGAGTAGGGTAATACTTTAGATAAGCATGATTATCAACGGCAAGACGATTGACAGAAAGAAGATTTTTGTCAAAGATTAGGGACATGCAAGATATTACGAAGTTTCAGATTTGCAGAGGGAGTAGGAAGAATTGCATGACCACGATGAGCTATGTGCAAACCTGAACCGTCGGCGGTGTGGATGCGATCCCTCCCTGGATACTTCTCCCGGATCGTGAGGTGATCTAGGTCACCGGTGATGTGGTCGGTGGCGCCGGTGTCAGTGAACCAGGCGGGGTGTCCTAGGATGGAAGGAGGAGATGCAGCAGCGAGACCAGCCATCTTGGAGTGTTGAGGTTGGAAGCGTGGTTGTAGCGCTGGCCGCACTCCCAGGTGTAGTGCCCAGGGCCGGAGTAGAGCTGACATTGGACACGGTTGTCCCTGCAATTGCCGTAGTCGCCACGGTCACCGCCTCGGTTGCCACCGAAGTCGCCTTGCGGGCGCGCACCACCACCGCCACGGTTCCCGCGGTCACCTCCACGGGAGTTGTTGTAGCCGTCGCGGTCACCGCCGTTGCCGCGACCCTTGCCGCGGTAGTTGCCCTTGCCGGTTGGAAGGGTTGTTGTTGGTGTTGCCGTTGGAGTCCCGAGCAACGTAGTTGACGGAGAGGAGCCACCGGGATGAAGACGGCGGCGTTGTACTCACGACGGCGTTGAAGGCGATGGCGTGGGAGTAAAACTCCCCAAGTGACATGCCATCAAGGCGAGTCGTGGTAGCAGTGATGAGTGGCTCGTAGTCGCTGTCGAGGCTGGTGATGACGGCGGTGATGATGTCCTCATCACGCATGGTGCGGCCGACGGCAGCAAGCTGGTCGGCGTTGGCGCGGATCTTGGCGAAGTAGTCCGCCATGGAGAGGTTGCCCTTCCGGAAGACCGCCATGTCCATCTTGATCTGGACGATGCTGGCATGGCAGTGGATGTTGTACATCTCCTCGACATGTGCCTAGATGGCGCGAGAAGTGTCAAACGATGGACCTGCTGCAACACTTCATCAGAGAGAGAGGCAAGGAGATAACTGAGAACAAACTGGTCCTGGCGGTACCAGTTGGCATACACAATGTTTGGAGCGCGCTCACCCTTGTCATCGTGGTCCGTGAGCTTGGCGGGCTGAGGGTGCCGTCGGCGTAGCCCGTAGCTCCGGCGATGCGCGGCGGAGGAAGTACCTGAGCTCGCCATAGGAGGAAGTTGGAGGTGGTGATCTTGGCGGTGATAAGGCTAGCAGATGGCGGAGGGACGGCGGATGCCGGCGGCTCGTTGAAGGTGGCGGGCAGGGATAGGGTTGTGAGAGCAGCGGAGGAGGAAGCGGAGGCCGTCGGGGAACCCATCGTGCGATTACGCGTGATGGCCTGATACCATGTGAAACGAGAGAAAGAGATTGGATTCGGCACAGCCCATAGGGCGGCCGGGGAGACGTTTATATATCCAGCCTCTAGGGCACGGCATAGCCGAGATTACATAGGTTGTTACAAAGGACATGGAGATAAGTACAAATATTAACAACCTCCTAATCCTATAACAACATTCTGTTTAACAGACTGCACTCCACCTATGCAATGCAAGGACTACCCCTACCACGTCCTAACACCTGGTCCTTTGTTAATCAATTGCTAACAGCTGAACAGAGTAACAACCTCTGGTCGAGGTGATGTGTATGCGATTAGAGCGGGTGGCCAGAAAAGTTGATCGGTCTACCTCTTCATAGTTTTGGTCTCATATAACTTTATTGTTACCAAGATGTCTTTTTATACTTCATAAAAAAATCAATTGCGAACAAATCCCTGAAAGAAGGGATCGAAATGTTGTGGCGGAGGTCATCGATGTCGGGGAAGTAGCCGTGTCATACTCCCTCCATTCCACAATGTAGTGCGCCCGCGTTTTCCAAGATTTAAGTTTGACCATACTTTAACCAACAAGACCGACTGCGGTGGGAGTAAAAATTGTACTACTGAATTTGTATTTTGGTCGAATTCAGTGATACAATTTTTGGTCCCGCCGCAGTCGGTCTTGTTGGTTAAATTTATGATTAAATTTAGATCTCCGAAAGCGCGGCCGCACTACATTATGAAATGGAGGGAGTATGTCATAGCCTGACTTGGCTCGCTCACGAAACACGGGCGATGGAGGAGTGTGCGTGTATGTGTCTTCTTCTCAAAACTAGTGGTTGGGGCGTCACCCTGTGGCGCCGCTTAAGAAAAAGTTATGCGCGCGTTTCCATTTAGAAAAAATGCATAGGGTCCTCGCCCGCGTCTAAAAACGTATCTTATAAAAAAATGCTCACCTCCATCTTAAAAAAGAAGTAAAAAAGAAAAAAATTACCACCGCAGCCTGCCAGCAAGCGCTACTTTGCATAGCCCTCAATTTTTTTAAAAAAAATACGTGAGTCATCACCTCTATCTAAAAGGGAAAAAAAGTATTTAAAAAATTCCTCACCTCCATCTATTTTTTCCCAAAATCTTTCTCACCGCGGCCGACCAGCTTACATCACATGGCATAACTAGTTGTCCGCCCTTCTGGCGACGCTTAATGGGTTTAATTTTAATGGTGTGTGAAAGAGCCAACCTTATATATTGGTACAATACATCCTTCACAACCAGGGTCGGATTAAACTTTCCATGCCCCCCTTGTCATGAATGGAGCATATGAGCCTCTAGGATTCAAGAATTATTGGAAATAATAAATGGGCTAAAAGCCTAATAATTCCAACAATCCCCTATCAGATCCCAAAGATAGATAAAGTTTGCTTATGATTCTATAACATTGTTTATATAATGATATTTCGATGAAGACTGCTAAGTTGAAATGCAAGTGATGTGCAAATAAGTTTCTCGTAAAGCCTTGACCGATACTAGGGGTGCCGAATGACTTTCCCGCGGATAGGAGATTAAACTTCATACTCTGAGGCCTCTTCATAGTTTACTAGAAAGCACTCAACTCTTATAGGATACGGCGTTTAATTGTCTAGATCATTAGGTGTGTTCATAAAGATGTTATGTAGGACCTTGGCTTGACGTCATAATGGAGTTTGTCTTTATAAAACAAACACTCCTCCCTCGGTTAACCACATCTGACTCGCCAATTCTACTTCACGAGATCTCTGGTCACAGAGTGGGTTCTACTTCATGGATAACTTATGCAGTGGGTCTCAAGCCCATCTCACACGATGCATTATCTATCACGTTTTGTGATAAACTTTTTTGTGAAGGGATCTTCCAGATTCTTGAAATCAGGTATGTATGATAAAAATACCATGTCTAGCTTAACGGCTTGTTTGGTTGGAGGGGATTGATGAGGATTGAGACGTATTTTGACTTACAAGTGGTTTAAATCCCCCTCAAACCTCTTGAATCCACTCAGATCCACACTTAACCGAATAAGGCCTAAGGGATCTTCCAGATTCTTGAAATCGGGTATGTATGATAAAAATATCAGGTCTAGCTTAATTTCCAGTATGACATATCCAGAAACAATCCCTGACGGAAGGGATAAGAGAACTAATGACGCGGAAAACCTAATCACCCCTCTCATGTACACGATCACAATAGGTGGAGTTTCAGAGGCCTATTCTCTCACTTCATGGTGTACGTTGAGAACCAGGATAGGAAAGCGATAAGCGGCACAAACTCGTTTGTGAAACACGACGCACATGGCGAGGCAGGTAATGGAGGAGGAGCATGCATGCATGTGCCCACTTCTCAAGCTTTTAATGGCGTGCAAAGAAGCCAACCTTATATATTGGTTCAGCACACCCTCCACAACTGGAGTGAGACTAAACTTTCTACACTCCACTAAAAATATAAAATGAGCTAAAAGCACATGCATGAATGGATTTTCAAAAAACATTAAAAATATAAAATGAGCTAAAAGCTCAATAATTCCTACACTTTCTTGGATGGATGACCACATCCCTCCAAACGAAGCTTTCCTCTACCCTACAACTGAGGCATGTATAAGAACCACAAGTGGAGGCGTAGTGGACACCTGATCTACACCATGTGAAATGCCTAAAAGAGAAAAGCCGCTGGATTTTTAATGGCACGAGGCTAACATACAGAGGTGTGGTACACCTGTCTTGAGGATATCATGCAGAGGCCATGGCCTTTCAGCCAAGAGTTGACCACAACCATGAGTAATTAGCATGATGTGTTGGAGCTCCGACATATGCCTGTATTTCCAGCCATGTTCATTTTGTGCATATTATGCTCCTTAATAAAAGGCAGCTCTCCTGCCGGTTGCTCGGAGAAAAAAAAAGGTTTGTGCCAATAGAAATTCTCCGTTAGCCTTGCCAATATAACTCTTGTGTGCATTTCTACTAAAGACCATGACTTCAAGATATGTCAGCTACTGGAGTTACATGAACACTGAACATGTCAAAACTGAACAGTGTATTGGCTACCCATCCTGCATTTAAACAGGGAAACATATACACATCATTTGTACATGGTGAGCCTGGAGGCAGAGCATCCAGAACATCAGTCTACAAGCCAGTCCAGGTTGTAACACTCTTCTGCTACCTGCACACGGAGGTCAGGGATGACCTGCTCGGCTTCCCTCCACAGCATCGCCGTTTCCTCGTCGCACACGACGTGCCCGAGGGACTTCAACGACGAGGAGGACCTCGGGAGGCTCCTCAACCGCGAGCATTCCCGCATGTCGATCTTCTCTAGGTTTGTCAGGTGGCCAAGCTCTTCTGGAAGGTCTGTAAGGTTAATGCACTGCGATATGTCCAGGTATTTCAGCCTCTTCAGGCTGCATACCGACGGTGGAAGCTTCCACAGTGCCGGGCAGGCGTACACCCGCAGGATGCTCAGGCAGTGCAGCTTGCCCAGCTCATATGGCAGCTCTGTGAGGTCATGGCAGTTTGACAAGGAGATGCTCTCCAGAGAGCTGATTTCACATACACTAGGTGGCAGCTCCTTCAGATCTACGCAATGGTCGATGGTGAGGTTGGATAAGCGCGGAAACGTCATGGAGAGATCCATCGTTGATCCTCTTAGACTGTTGTTCAGCTCACAAAGGACGAGGGATATCTTGCGCAGGTTCTTCAGTGGGATTGTGCTTTTCGGCAGTGGCGGGAGCGTAATCTTTTCCAGCCAAAGACTCCTCAGGTCACTTAGTGTGGTGAAGGCAGACAAATTGTCAAGGGCTGCACTGGTGGTACCATAGTTGATCAGCACCAGGGCCTTCAGGTTCTGCATTGTTGCAATGAACGACGGGAGGTAGTATACACTTGAGGCGAAGTTGAGGATAAGAACTTCTGCCTTGGGGAAGCTCATCTGGAACCAGTCAGATTCTTTCATCTCACCTGAAATTTGAAATCAATTGATCAGATCATTTTGTACTTCTGGAGAGAACTCAATGAGGGCAATATTCGACAAGATATTGCGAATGCATGTTACTGCAAGGCTTGCTGAAACAAATTATTTTCCGTGAAGAAATAATACTGAAGTAAAATTGTGTTATACAGTACTAATTAGGTTCAGTTTGCTAAAGAACTAAACATCAGTTTAGTACAATAGCAGGTGATTTAATAAAGGAGATAAAGATCTGAAGTTCCAAGTCAAAACCATGCAATTTCATTTGAGGAAGACCACTAGAATATTCAAATTTTTCTTCAATTACATCTCAAATTCTGTAAGGGCAGCTTTCAGACTGGACTCGCAGAAGATACTGCATGGCAAATAACATGCAAGAGAAAACCAAGTTGATGAACTGATAATCACCTGTATGAATAGAAACAATCTGAGCTTCAAAGGGAAGGTCCTTATTCCTCTGCCAATCTCTCGGAAGCGATTCTTCTCTTCTTGGCATCACTAACCGCCTCCTTTTGTTCAGAGAATCACGACCGCTCATGTGAAGTGCCAGATCACGCAACACATCATGTTGCGTCACTGAGTAGTCATGATAGTTACTGTATAAATCTCCAGCTTTATTCCTGCATAAAGAGCAACAAAGAGTCAAAGCTGTTTCTTACACTACATGAATTCTCAGATGATTTCAAGAATATATGTGCAATACGTACTGTGCATCATTAACTAGGGTAAGCAGGTTCTTGTTCGATAGCTCCATGAGGATGGCGAAAGCATCTGGCTTGTCAAGATCATGTATCTCCATCCAAATATTGATCAAAACATCAAGAGGGATCTTCTTATCCTCTGGGAAGCAACCCAGGTCAAGGAAACATTCCCTAACCTTTCCCGACAAGCACTCGACACTTGCTGCCATTCTCTCGAGGAGTTTGGTCTCATGTGAGTCCGATATAGACTCTCCTCGTGACAAGCGGTTCTTCGCGCTCAACCATATCATAGGAGGCTGATCACGCAAGGATGCGCCGATAACCTTGAGAGCTAGAGGAAGCCCTCTGCACTCGGCAGCAACCTGCTTAACCAGTTTCTTGTCAGCAGTCCGAGGAACAGACTCCTGACCGAAGGCAGCACTGCAGAAGACAGAGAGAGCCTCCTCTTCGCCGAGTAATTTCATTTCGTAAGTCCGGGAGACTAACGTGGGGAACTTCAACCTTGATACGACAAGGGTCTTGCAGCCAGGGAACTTGAAGACCAGCTCCTCGAGCTGTGAGAGAGACCACACATCATCAAGTATAACAAGGACTGGTCCTCGGTCCCTCGGCCCTAACTTGAGCTGCCATTCCGGTATCTGGTTATATGCACCAAGCACAATATTGCTGCTGATCTGCTCCCACAGCTTCATCTTGATGGTCTCCAGATTTGCGGACTGTGAGACCGTCTCAAAGAAGACCCTATTGTTGAAGTAGCCTAAACAAAGAAAGAAACATATATTAGCACTATGTAGAGAAGAACGATCACTACACTTAGAGACCAACTATTTATTTTTTTGCGGATAACTTAGAGACCAACTATGAAACAAGATTAAATGGAAATCGACTTTCGGCATATGTCTAATCTTGAGAACAGATCTTGATGTGATGATGCTGAAGTAGTGAGGTTCAGATCAATTAACATGTATATATAGCACCCCTACAAGGATTAGCTTCACAAACATCACTAATTCCAAGTGCCTTTTTAACTACTAACGACAGATCTGTATAACACCATGACCAAATTAATTTGGATTGACAATCGGTGTTAAACTATTCAAACGATAAGAGTATGTGCTTGGATCTGAGCTGCTATCATTCAGTTGTTCAGGGGTCGCCACTAATTAACTCAATAGTTATTAAGTGGTGCAATCATGTCTTGATTCAAAACAAAAGTGTTGCCATCATGAACAAAATTTTCAGTGTCTGCTAAGTTAGGCAGGCGGGAGTTGGTGTGCTCCCATCAGCAACCCAATCCCATCACAGCCATACGCACGCTCCGCACTAAGCTGGTCAAAGCGCCAATTTTGACCAAACAAGTGGTGATGAGCTAAACGTGAGCATCAGCCTCGACTTTAAGTAATTAAATCATATGACGACACGCAAATCAACCGCCAAAGATTCCCCAAATTTTCAATCTTTGTTAGTGGTAGTGCCCCATATAATTCAATATGAGACGGTGCGATTTTTGCACCGAGAGAAAGGATGATTATGAACACAGATGTACTGTAATTAATTTCTGCAGAAGATTCGAGGAACGGAATAAAAGATTTAAGAAAGAATTCGTATGAGACAAGATGGTTGGGATCTGATCCTTTGTTACCTTGGATCTTTTGATCCTTATAGATCTCCATGGCGAGCGTGGTCTTGCCGCTGCCGCCCATGCCGCAGATGCCGACGACCTCCCAGCCGCCGCCGCTGCTCATCACCATCTCTTTCACTCTCTCCTTGCCTACCTTGACGCCGCTTCCCACTAAGCCGCCGCCCTTGCTCTCCTCCTCGCACGGGAGGTCGAAATCCATCGGAATCCCCATGCCCTTGGTCGGTGGCGCCACCTCCATCGGCATCCCCATGGCCTTGGTCGGCGGCGCCACCTCTACCGCCATCGCCATGCCCTTGGAGGGCGGCGGTGGCAGCGCGACGGGGAGGGACATGGCGGGCGGGATCGTGGCGGGCGCCTGCATCGCGGCGACCTCCTCGACGCGGCGCTCGAGGCGGCCGATGCGCGCCTCGGCCTCGTCGCGGAGGCGGCGGACGCCGTCGAGCACGTGCGCGGGGGCGTGGCGCGCCAGCCAGCGCTCGATGCCCTTGTCGGCGGCCTCCATCCTGCGGGCCAGCTGCGCGGTGCGGTAGACGTTCCAGCGCGGGGCGGCGGCGGCGCGGCGCGCGAGGTCGAGCGCCTCCCTGAGCTGCACGGCGAGCTCGCCCAGCTCGGCGTTGCTCCGGAGCGCGTGGCGGCCGTTCTGCTGCACGAGGGGCAGCAGCGGCTCGACGTTCCGGCGCAGGCGCTCGGCGGTGGAGCGGCACAGGAAGGTGCCCTGCACCGCGCGCAGCAGCTCCCGCACGGCGTCCCCGGCCAGCTCCTCGAACAGGAACTTCTCCATGGTCGACCTCGGGATGCCGGACGACTGGCCGGCTCTCGGCGCCTCCTCCTTGTCTTCTTGACCCCTTTGTCCGGGCTCTCAGTGGGTCTGGGTGCGCGCTTGCGTGAGCCTGCTTGTTTGTTTAGTCGGGCAAGTGAGAGGTCGCCATCGCCATGGAGGAGGGGGATGAGGTGGAGGAGGGGGGCGGCGTTTGGTCTGGGAGACGGAGGAGGAGGAGGAGAGTTTATAGGAGGCGGGAGAGTGCGGCACGGCAGCTTTTGAGTGGAGGGGAGGGTCAACCGTTTGCGGTGAGGGGTCGCCGGTTATCTCAGTGACACGGCCGGGAGCAAGGTGGGACCCATGGAGGGACTCTGCCGTGTTTACACGAACACAGTGGATGATAGCAAAAGCGAGTCGCCACCGGAGTAGACCTCACCCAATTAAGAGCAACTTTAGCAGATTTACGCGCATACACTGAATGCACATACGTATACCCTACGAATACCTCAAAAAAATGAGCCGGCACGTCAATTTAAGATTTTATAAAGTCATTGTCTTTTTGCATGGTAACACGTGTCTCATTCATATCATAAAGATCAAATTATGCTCACGTAAAGACGGCATTTATAAAAACCGAAAAGATAGCAGAATATCATGTTTCGATACCAACGTCTGGCCACTTGCCTCCCAAGACCACCACAAAGAGCCACCAAAGAAAAAATAACGGATCACCTCCCCACCCGAGCTCGACGCGGCTCCATCACGATATGCTTTATGACCTTCCAAGTTGGCTCACCAAAGATGAAGCCATTGTCGTTGAACAATCGCATCGGCTACACCCCTGACACGCCATCGAACTCCGTGATCCGAGACCCCACAACGACTAAGACGCCAAGTATAAAACCATACCGCCATCCATCAACCACTTAACCCAAAGACACGCTCTGTCTTCCAGATGTCGTCGATGCAGATCACAATCTGCATCCGCCCCGAACTACCTCCCAAGCTCGCTACCGACGCTGGAGCAGACGTCGTCAAGAACGGCGGAGCCCGAGGACACAAGTCCACCACAAGAATGCCGTCGCCGCCACGATATCCCCGCTTGAACAGACTGGTTCCCAAATCCATCATCGAGCAAAGAGACGATCGCCTCGGCGGAGAAGAACCTGGAGCTTCTTTATTCAGCATCGCCGTCGCCGCCGTCGAAGCCAAGACATCGGGCGATCTAAAAATCTAAGCTATTAGGGCTCTAAACCTAAAGCAAAAACGATCCGCACGCACGGGATCCGGCGACCCCCCTCACGACCGACGACCAAGAGGTCGCCGGCGGAGGAGAGCCACCGAAAAACGGCGCCGGAAAGATGGCTCTCTTGGCGGCGGCGGCTAGGTTTTCTTCGCTAGCCAAACCCGCCCTCCAGATACTACTATGTAGACGCCTCGTAGTCGACAGGAAAGTCTTCTGCCATTGAACGTGTATCGTAGAAAATACTAAAAGAAATTATGTATAAATGCGAGCACCAGGACCCTGATGGCTTGGGAATAACATGGCCCTTCTAAGAGCAACTCTAGCAGACCCTGCATCCAGCGCAAATCCGTATAATTCTGGCGATTATACGGGCTCGGCCCAGTTTTCTGGCTAGACCAGAGCCCGCATCGGTGTCCGGCCCGTAAATATTTTTGCCGCAGCCTGCAAACGCAACCCCCGAGCCACTATAACTGCTGGTTTGCGGGGCAGATGCGGGTCGAAACCCTATCCCCCTTGCAGTCGCGTTCCCCTCCAATTCCCCACCGCTCCACTCGATTTCTCGCCGCCGGCGAGCCTTGAACCACCATGGCCGACTCGGGGGATGAGGCGGAGCGCCGCCGTCGTGCCAGAATCGGCGACGCCAGCAGCAAGCGAAGCGTCGATGGCTCAACCACGGTGCCCGGCCGCCGGCATTCAACCGGCGAGCTCGACGAGTTCGAACTCGAGCGCGCCCGTCGCCGCCGCGCCTCCTCCGGCTACTGGTCCGCGGGGAGCTCATCCGGCCACGGTTCCGCGGGGTGCTCATCCACGGGCGCACAGAGCTCGCGGCTCGTTCCGGTGAAGAGGGAGCCGGAGGAGGCCGTGCCCGATGCGCCGCCGCACCGAGGCGTCATCGGACCCGAGGACTACCTCCCACCGGGGCAGGAGGAGCTCCTCGAGCGCTGCCCTTGAGCGGTCGGGCGAGGGATCAGCGGAGATGGAAGAGCGATCCGCGCGAGCTCGGGTACGAGCGGCTCTTCCTCGAGACGGGCCTCACGGCATCGCAGGCGCACGCATCGAAGGAGGCTGACCTGCGCGTGATGAAGGCGGAGCAGGCGAAGCTCTACATCGAGGTCGACTCCGACTCCGACTCCGACTGATCACCGCCGGTGGGCAGCTACCGCAGGAGCTCCGGTGAGCTCAATTTTGTTGTAGTGGTGCGGTAGCGTAGGCACTCTCTAGCATATCTAACCTTTATGTATGTATGTGGCGTGTACAAACTTATTATGCGAAGAAGAACGATCTATGCGAGCGAACTCCGGCTAGCTGCTGCTTAAATTTCTCGCGCGAAACAACTTTTTAAAAAAAATTAAGGGTTTGTTTGCGGTTTCTAGTCTGCCGCCGCAAAATTCGGCCTGCATAACCGTCCTCTTACGACTTGCAAACACATTTTACAGGTCGGCAAAATGCGGGGTCTGCTAGAGTTGCTCTAACCATTCAACCACAATTTGGTTCGCAACTTTAGCAGAACTGATATATCGGCTCCATCACCGTAATGATCATTGTTACGTTGGTTTTGATTCAAAAGTTTTAATGTCAGATTTTTGGCAATTTAGAGCGAACGTCTCATGAACGTTGGATCCTCGCGCATGAATTCTAAAGTGTTCGCTCCCACACTCCTCCTCAAGCAAACTACAAGCCACGATAGTATACAGTTTGCTCGGCATGGCAATTGTATATTTTGTATGGCAAATTATGTTGTTGGAGCATCGCAATTTTCATCATTTTTCTTTCTTTTTTAGGGTGGCAATTCTTCATGGCAATCACTCTCATGCAACATGTCAATCTTATGAGATTTTACATACAACATGAGAATTTTCATTTTAGAACATAGCAAATTTTTATAGAAGAACATGACAAATTCATCTGTTTTCGCACGGTAAATTTGGAGCGTTCGCCGGACTGATTACTTGAGCGAACGAAAACATTCATTTCTTCATCGGGGAATGATCGTTCGCTTGGATTACCTTCATGAGGGAACATACATCATATGTATATTGGGGCCGTGAACTGAGTGTAGCTCATATGGTTAGATTTCTTGTGGTGGAACCAATTCACCAAGATTCAAGTCTAGGCTTGGCATTGGTATTCGTATGTTTTAGGATTTATTTCAAAAAAAATCAGCAATGTTCGTTCAGTGCAAGAGGCCAGCCTGACAATAAACTAGTATCATAATAAATGTTATACTGCTATACATACTCAAATAAAGTTATCTAAGATACTAAGATACTACTAATCTATGATACTATGTATTGCAGATGTAGTATCATAAACTAGTATCATACGTATATGATAATAACTTATGATATTTCCCACTACAGGCAACCTTAGGCTCTCAGCCTCTCTCACGGGTAATAAAGTTACCTAGCCGGCTTGCTGAAATTACCTAGCAGCGTTCTTGCAGAGTAGATGTAGCAGGGAGAGGCAGGATGTCATGGGCGGGAGAGGCCAAAGTAGGGTCGGCAAGGCGGCGCCTGGCTGGAGCAACAGTGCAGCACCACCCTAAGAAAGTGAGAAGCACAAAGGCCACCGCTTGGGCCCGAGGCCATGAAGAATTGAGGCCAGGATCCAAGCAGGGGGAAGTCGGGTGGGGGATGGGGGTGGGGTGGGAGGGGGAGCTGGGCAAAGTTGTCGGCGGCGCACTGCAAAGAGTGGGTCGCTTCCTGTGCGCCAGTCTCGACGACGCGTGCGTGCAAGCTCTATTAGGTACTGCCTGGGCATTAGGAGTAGTGAAGTTGGGCCTGTGTTGTGTGTGCTGGGCTAAACCCATGGCTCATACCGAAAAATAGCTAGGTGATAGCTAAAAAGAAAGGTCACACCCTAGCCCTGGGCCCAGCATCGCCCCTGGGCCTGTGGGTGGAGGCTGCGGGCGTCCGAGAATGTTTAGACGGCAAGTTGAGAAGTACAACGATGGCATGTAGAGAGGAGGATGCAGATGCAAAAATAAAGTGAAGCAGGAACGGAGTGAAAGAAAAATGGATCAAATGAGGATTTGAGTGGACGGGGAGTGCAGGAGTTCTACATGACGACCGTCCGAACTCCCATAAAGGCCCTCTCTCCCTTGGTTTTTGTCGGGCTTACAGGAATTCGAACAACCAAACTGATTCGTGGAGATCAATGAGTATCGTGTTGATTGTAAATTATGTCCGGATAGCTTGGTCTGAACTATTACGTATTACAGGTGTTTTAAAGGTTAGCATTGAAGCAAAAATGCTACATCAACGGACTCATTACGGGGATTTTACGGACCTTCCAACCAACTAAATTTGCTCCCCCCTGATTTTCAGGGGCATGTGGCCCTCCCTCCCCCTTTGAACCAATCACAGGTTGCCACCTCAATTTTACCCCGTAAAAGACCTGTAAGCGTCGAAAAGTGGCTGCAGAGGTCGAGCTCCATTGAGCTCTATATACATTTCTCAGCCAAAATACCTTTTTCATAACTCAAAAAAATCTGAAAAATATATTTTCATGTAGACATATACTTGAAGTATACGTATACAAATTTTCATAAACATATGTATTCATATGTGATGTATACAAAAAAGATAAATACACAGATTGAAATAGGCTTTTTCGTTGTTGTATTTGTGTCAGATATTTGTCTTTTTTGTGTAGCATGCAAATGATCAAATTAGTTACTGAAAAATTATACATATTTAAAGAATATGCATATGTATTTTTACAAAAAAAATTGACATTTTTTAAAACTTTTAAATATATTTCGTTTTTTTTTTACAAAACGAGCTTCATGGAGCCCGGTCTTTGTAACGCCACACTCCTGTAAGCGTCCGTTGATATAGCATTGCTCGCGTTGAAGATACCATAAAACTTTTGGGCCGGCCGTGTCTTGCTGCGCTTTGAGTTTTGCTGGGCGTCCGCCGCAGTTGCCGTTGGCAAACAAGACGGCATGGGACCAAGGGTGTATGTCAACTGTCGAGCCATAGTGCTTTGCCAATTAAATGATCGAGCGCCAACCTACATTGGGTTTGACCCATGGATATGTACGGGTTACATTTTCAATTATTATCTTGCGATATTATAAGATGTCCAGGAACGGTGCACCGCGCGTTCCATCCTGTCCTTTTCTTTCTCAATAATTGAGTGATGTTTTCTTCAGATCTACCACGATGGCACCAGGCGGCTGAATTGTCGTATGCCGAGAAATGGGTTAATTGGTTCTGTCAGTGCATTATTGCAAGTTATAGTGGAAGTGGAGTTTCTCAGCTCTAGTTCAAATGAGCTCGGGTGAACTGTAAAACAAAAAAATGCAAAAGAAATAAAATAATAATTTTTTGTGACAAACATTGATAAATGTTCTAAGAGTTTATAAAATATCATTATGGAATCACATTTCTGAAAAGTGTGGCGAAAAAAACAAAATCAATGCTCTAAAAATGCTACTTCTAAAGCATTTTGCAGCATTGATTTGGTTTTTTCTTTGCCACGACTTTCACAAATATGATTTCATGATGAAAATTTACAAGATCTTAAAACATTTGTCACCAAAAAGAATCTTTTTTTCTTTGATTTTACTGTTCACCCGAGCTCATTCTGAGAAGGTGACTTTCTAGTGTTATACTACTTGCACATGTTTGCTATTCTTCCGGAGTTTCTCTCTTCCAGTGTTTCGATCGAATTTCTGGCCGGTGAAAAACACATGAGCCAGAGATAGGGAAAATGATAATTCCCTGAGGGCATCTCCAACGCTGACCCTTAAACCGCCCGCATACGTCTGGACCGTGTGGTCCGGACGTGTTGTGCCATTCAATGTGAACCTATATCGATCCGTCGAGCGGTCCAGACGTGTTTCTCCAATGGGTGGAGGGAGGGGGGGGGGGCTTTGCAGGCATCCGGACCGCTGCCACGCCCGCTCCTGACTACCCGGCCTACAAGAAAACCTCCTCCCTCGCCCGCGTGTGTTCCCGCCCGGCGCCATCTGCCAGTATTCATATGCCGCTGTGGAGCTGCCAAATGCCAACCCATAGCGAACGTAACCTCTCACTAGTGTCGGCATTGAAGCGGCGCACCGGCTGGGAGAGCGCCGCTCGGCTGAACACGCCTCCTCACTGCATGCAACCAGCTTCAAACTGCCCTGCCTACCTCCATTGAAACCGCGTGTGTGCCGAGAAACCTATTCTGACCACACGTTCATCCGCTAGCCGGCCGGTATTAAACACAACACCGGCGGGCTCCTCACGACAGTCCGCTATTTAGACGAGGCCAAACGCCGGGCAAGAACCACACCACACCTCCGCTCCCCATCTCATCCTTGCACCATATTTTGCACACTGTCCATGGCATCCGGCGAGCAGGAAGAGGGGTTTTCCGTCATAAAAGCCGGTTGGGTGGCCCACCGAGTCCACCTGATATGACCTAGGAAACTAGCTGTTCCACCCCCTCGCCGCCCAGGCTGTCAGTACCATGGGCGAGGCCGCAAGTGAGCAAGCGAAGGAGCAAGTCACCGCTCCAAGCCAGCTCACAGAGGAGTGGCCAGTTGCTCCACACCGGCACACGAGGGAGCATA
This sequence comes from Aegilops bicornis, assembly GCA_021605145.1. Lineage (NCBI taxonomy): Eukaryota > Viridiplantae > Streptophyta > Magnoliopsida > Poales > Poaceae > Aegilops > Aegilops bicornis. Next base: position 153,226,785 of record CM038673.1, read on the forward strand.
GTGGCACGGGCACCGTGGATGCCGTGGACACCATCGTGTTGTCATGCTCATCCCGCGCCTACGGACGCGCCATCCACCACAAACATTGGCCGAACTGCGTTCTCGCCGGGCGGATGTCGCCAAAGATGTTCGCGGGTCGCCTCGACACCAAGGAAAAGTAGACCATGGGACGCCGCTGCCGCTTGGGTCCCATGATGTCCAGCGCCACCGCGTCGCCGGCATAAACAGTAGGTGTCTTTCCCGGTTCAGCGCAGACCATCGTCAACCCTGCCTCGGCTCCACGGAAGCGGAGTAGCCGCTCTTCCCCTCCAACTAAAGCATGGCCACTCTAATGAGCGGCACAACTGGACATCGTGGTTGTCCTATGGAGCCACCATGGCGGCCGCCTTGTCTTGACTAGTGAGGGAGTCCTGGATTAGGGGGTATCCGGACAGCCGGACTATATCCTTTGGCCAGACTGTTGGACTATGAAGATACAAGATTGAAGACTTCGTCTCGTGTCCGGATGGGACTCTCTTGGCGTGGAAGGCAAGCTTGGCGATACGGATATGTAAATCTCCTTCCGTTGTAACCGACTCTGTGTAACCCTAGCCCCCTCCGGTGTCTATATAAACCGGAGGGTTTAGTCCGTAGGACAACAACAATCATACCATAGGCTAGCTTCTAGGGTTTAGCCTCTACGATCTCGTGGTAGATCAACTCTTGTAATACTCATATTCATCAAGATCAATCAAGCAGTAAGTAGGGTATTACCTCCATAGAGAGGGCCCGAACCTGGGTAAACATTGTGTCCCTTGCCTCCTATTACCATCCGCCTTTAGACGACAGCTGGGACCCCCTACCCGAGATCCGGCGGTTTTGACACCGACATTGGTGCTTTCATTGAGAGTTCCACTGTGTCGTCGCTGCAAGGTTCGATGGCCCCTTCGATCATCGACAACGATGCGGTCCAAGGTGAGGTTTTCCTCCCCGGACAGATCTTCGTGTTCGGTGGCTTCGCACTGCGGGCCAACTCGTTTGGCCATCTGGAGCAGATCGAGTGCTACGCCCCTGGCCATCAGGTCAGGTTTGGAAACTTGAATTACACTGCCGATATCCACAGAGACTTGATCTTCGACGGATTCGGGCCCATGCCAGGTGTGCCGCACGATCACGACGAGCACGATATAGCTCTGCCGTCGGACGGTGTTCGGGAGATCACGCCAGCAACCACTCCGGCCTCTAGTCCGGAGCAGATCGCGCCATCCGAGGAAGGGAGGGTAGACTCCGCCACGGAGGACGCGCCCTCAGTGGCGATAGAGCCGAATACTGACCTCACCCTTCACGAGAGCCGTGTCGCCGAACTGATAGACTCGTCCTCGGCCACGGACTCCGTGCCACCCGCGCCCATACCCATCGAATCCGATTGGGTGCCGATCATGGAGTTCACCTCCGCGGATATCTTTCAGCACTCGCCCTTCGGCGACATACTGAACTCATTAAAATCTCTCTCCCTGTCTGGAGAACCTCAGGCGAACTACGTCCGTCTAGAGTGGGACGCGGACGACGAAGAAATTCAATCCCCACCCACCACCCACTTAGTAGCCACCGCCGATTTATTTAACCGACCTGCTCGACTTCGACTCCGAAGACATCGATGGTATGGACACCGATGCAGGAGACGAACAGGAACCACTGCCCATAGGGCACTGGACCGCCACCTCATCATATGACGTATATATGGTGGATACAACCAAAGAAAATAATAACGAGATGCAGCGAAAGATAGCTCCCACGACAAGCAATCAAAACGGCACCGTAGGCGCCGCTCTAAATCCCGCCTTGGCAAAAACAGCGACAACAGCGCAACAAGAAGCCAAATTGACCAGAGCAGGGTAAGCCAGCGGATGACGAACAAAGTGCGGAGCCGCTATCCGAGCACGGCGACGCCGAGCATCAAGACAACCAACCCGTCTCCGGTCAGGAGAACATTCCGGACGCATTTACGAAGCGATCATCACGGAAGGGCATTTGGAGCAAGAAAGGCTTATGGCCACTGCAAGAAGTTTGAAGAAGCAGAAACAAAGGCTCAAGGCCGCACAAAACACACTCAATAGTAGATGGAATAAAGTGCTCGACACGGCAGAAAAGTACGATGGCAGTCGCCCCATGAAGAGCTACCCAAAGCGGAAGCTGCTGCCGGAGTTCGACGACGAGGCCTTCGAACCCTCACAGCCAAAAAATAAAACCGCCGATCGGTCGGATCGACGACCTCGTGGCCGCGATAGGGTGGCCAACGAGGCCACACATAAGTCAGTACAGGACCGACGCGAGGGCCCGCATCAATGGGCCGACGCAACCAGATCCATCTACGGATCAAGGAAACGCGCTCCAGCACTCAGCCATCACCAAATACCACAACCGTCCGAACGCCATGGCACAGCCAAATACAGGGGTGCCGCACACCCCCTATGTTTCTCAGACGAGGTATTAGACCATGAACTTCCGTATGGGTTCAAACCAGTTAACATAGAGGCATACGACGGAACCCATGCACTCGGGTCTGGATCGAGGACTTCATTCTCCATATTCACATGGCTCGTGGAGACGATCTCCACGCCATCAAATACTTACCCCCAAGCTCAAAGGACCAGCTCGACACTGGCTGAAAAGCCTCCCCAAAAATTCCATTGGAAGTTGGGAGGAGCTCGAGGACGCTTTCCGGACTAATTTTCAAGGGACTTATGTCCGACCCCCGGACGCTGATGATTTGAGTCATATAATTCAACAGCCCGGAGAGTCAGCCCGAAAGCTTTGGAATCGGTTTCTCACTAAGAAGAACCAAATTGTCGACTGTCCGGACGCTGAAGCCCTAGCAGCTTTCAAGCACAGCGTTCGAGACGAATGGCTTGCCAGACACCTTGGCCAAGAAAAGCCGAGAACAATGATAGCCCTAACAAGCCTCATGACCCGCTTTTGCGCGGGCGAGGACAACTGGTTAGCTTCAGAAGACACCAGCGACTCCAAGCACATCCAAGGTCCGGACGGCAATGGAAAACCGCGACGCAGTAAAAACAAGCGCCCGGAATAAAGAAGACAGCCTGCATAACACGGTGGTAAACGCCGGATTTAGAGGCTCGGCCAATCGGTCGTCGGAAAAAGCCCTTTAAAGGCAACAGAGATGAACCGACCGCCTAAAAAATCCTAGACAAACTATGTCGATCCACGGCATTTCTAAGCAAGCCTGCAAATCATACCCACAGAGATTGCCGGGTCTTCAAGCAGGCTGGCAAGCTAAACGCCAACACAAGGGGAGGACACTCCAGCGAGGATGAGGATACGCCGCCAAAGAAGACACCGGGGACAGAAAAAATTCCCACCGTAAGTCAAAACAGTAAATGTTATCCACGTGACAAAGAGGAGAGGCAACACGCACTCAAATACACGAGTCATAGAACCCGTCCACCCATGAGTCCTACCACCGGGTCGGCCTGCCCGATCACTTTCGATCGCGAGGATCACCTAATAGGTATCCGCAGAAGGATCACCGCCTTTGGTGCCGGACCCAATAATAAACGGATACCACCTTACACGAGTCCTTATAGACGGAGGCAGTAGTCTAAATCTAATATACCAGGACACCTCCGCAAAATGGGGATAAACCCAACAAACATCAGCCACAGTAATACTACCCTCAAGGGAGTAATACCAAGCACAGAGGCTCGCTGCACGGGCTCTCTAGTACTAGAGGTTGTGTTCGGCTCGCCCGACAACCTCCGGAGCGAAAGGTTAACCTTCGACATTGCTCCATTCCGAAGTGGCTATCAAGCACTCTCGGACGAGAGGCTTTCGCCTGTTTCAATGCAATACCGCATTACGCTTTACTCCAACTTAAAATGCCCGGTCCGCGCGGCACCATCACAGTACATGGAAATGTTGAGTGTTCGTTCCGAGCATAAGAACGCACGGCTGCTTTAACAGCCGAACACTAGACGGCCTCACCACCAGAAATGATGACCGGTCGTTAGGACCGCGGACACGGTTAGACGAGTCCGGCCAATCATTGGATAGATATTGGTTCGATGGTTACACCCGTATAGACGTTACCAGGGGCTTCGCCGCCATAATTCGGCTCAACTTTACCCATCTCGACTTTTTCATGGTTTATCTATAATAACCAATTTTTTGCACAACAACTTTTCACTAAGCACCTCTCTTTTACAGATGACGATCGTGCTACACCCGTCCAGGATACGGCACAACAGAGACACAGGCGCAGACGTGCATCAGGGACCCGTACAATGGTTTCTCTTTAGATTAAGACCCTGCGTAAGCCTTTTTTACTATCTTTTGTTGTTCACATCCTCCGGATTCTCAATACAACCAAGAAGGATGCTGACGTCTTGGCATGTGGCCACGTCCGAATATTGCTCATACCCGGACACTATGGGTTCATTATCCAAGGGCATCACCTAAGCCCAGTATATGTTTCAAAGACCGAACACCTTAGGGAGTGTTCGGCGTCGCGAGTTAGGCCTTATATGCATCAGCTCCAAATCATGTCTTTGGTCAAATGTTGGGTTTGCTGGCTCCTGTTTTGCTACCTTACGCTCCGCTCTATCGGCTAAGGTGGCACCGGAGAACCATCTGCGATTGTGCCCTGGCTAGCCCAGACGAGCACCTCAGTAGAGAAAGCCGAAAACTGACTGTCATGATAAAGCGGGAGACTGGTCAACCACTCGATGACTTATCGAAATCTTCGGGATTCCTCCGCATTAATGAAGGGCCGTTTCCCGGCTAGGCATGACCGCGCCCCGTATTCGGATGAGGCGGAGCCACCAGGGGCTATATAGTAGCCCCACTGTCAAACTCCTATGGCTAAGTGAAAGTGTTAAAGCAATACAGTTTGATTGCCTAGTTCGCTGCGCTATCACCTCCTTAATGGACCAAGGCGTTGGATCAAGTGTGAACACGCGTCTTCTGCGAACACCCCCGCATTATATGCATGGGGGCTGAAGCCGATTTAACGCAAACTTTCAGGTTATATACACATATACATAAACGGCCGCACAGGAGGCATCATAACACTTTTAGGCAAAATTATAAAAATGGCATTTATATAATTTAGTAAAACATTGTTTTTCAATGGGAATACATGTCATTCGAACATAATATTCTTCGAGCACTGCGCTTCTATTGAACGAGCGCCTTCAAGGACCTCATCAAAATAGTGCTCGACAGCTACTCGGCTAATTGCCGAACTAGGGGCTCCAATTGCAGTGGTTTCCATCTCCGCCCAGTGCGTTTTGACACGGGCAAGCGCTATCCGCGCACCCTCGATGCACGCCGACCTCTTCATAGCGTCGATGCGTGGCATAGCACCAAGGAACTGCTGCACCAAGCTAAAGTAACAGTTTGGCCTTGGCCCTGCCGGCCACAGGTGATCCACAACAGACCTCATGGCGAGTACGGACAACCTATGGAGCTCGGCCCATTCAGCCATCCGCTCGTTCAGAGGAAGCGGACGCGCTGGGCCATTAAATTGCGACCAGAACAGCTTCTCCACTTCGTGATCTCTTTGATCTTTGAAGAACTCGGCGCATCAAGAAAGACTCACCGCCAAATCCAGATAGGCATCTGCAGAACTCCACACCTGGTCCAGAGGAGCATACTTAGGATCTACGAACTTCATCCGCAGCATAAAGGGCTTCCCACCGCGATATCCTCGGGCGTGACGCAGCTCCTCCTTCATCGCTCTAATTGTAGAGCGGGATTCCTTGGTCGCTACCATGGCCTTCTCCAGCTCCGTAGCCCTCGCTGGCTTTCCTTCTCAAGAAGCCGGTATCGGTCGGCGGCATCACTTAACTCAACGGCCATCTTGGCCATCTTCTCCTTACTTTGGCAATGGGCAGCTTGTTCGGCCGTCACTCTTCAAATTACTTTTAGAGCGGCCACATCACTATTCTGGCTTGCTTTTTGGCTCGGGCAAGTTCCGCCAAGGGTCTCCACCGCCGCAGCTCCATCTGCATTTCCCAACATGTTCAAGATACTGGCATTACGCTCCTCTTACCATATGTTGAAATCCGGAGAAATTACATACCCCGCGCCTCGTCAAGCCGCTTGTTGACAAGCACGATGTCGGCATCTGCCGCATCAAGTCGCCGCGTTAGCTCGGCAACCTCACAAGTCCGGCTAGCCACCGGACCTCCTGCCACCTGCATTTGCAGACGGCTGGATTATTACATGCGACTATGATCCTCTGTTTCCCGCCGTTTTCGATGGCAACCAGAGTCTCAGGGGCTACTATCTGCACAGGGCACATTTAAAACATGTGCGGTACTGTAAAAAATACACATCACTTCACGTACCTCAAAACCTTTCAGCAGACTTATAAAGGCTTCATGCAACCCGCTTTCTGCGGATGAAACCCTCTCAACCACAGTGCCCATTAGCGCACGGTGCGCTTCTGAGATAGCCGCCTGCTCTAGCAGATCCTTCAGTGCATCTGACTGCACGACAGGCGGAGCCGGACCCTTCCGGTTGCTCTCTTCAAGAGCAGGATACTGAGGACTTCGGGTGGCCAAAGAATCACCCTCTGGCCTTGCCGGATCAGGAGAAGCCCTCCGAGATGACACCTCAGGGTCTCCCGCCTCGTAAGGCGGGATGGCGTGGGGAGGCGTTTCACTCTCCATCATCTCCGGAAGAAGATCCCCCGAAGACGAACTCTGCCGAGAAGGGCCACGATTCGGACTACAAGACGGATGTTTCGGTTATTTTCTTCAGAAGTAAAGTAGGATGTTTTTTACTATTAAACCCTTTCTTTTACTTACAGCTCGATGGAGGGCTAATCCCCTTATGGGCCTTTGTATGGCCGGGTATCCCTGGGCCAGACCCTCTGGCGAAGATCTCTTCCCCCGTTTTGAGACTATTGTCTCCGGGCCTTCAGAGGCGGTCCTTTTCCTTCCTTGGGGAGAGGGAGCTTTGGCTTCTTCTCCCCGGTTGTCAGCCTTCGCGGAGGCATCAACCTCTTTCTTCCCACCTTTATCCTCCCCTGAGGGCGCTTGGTAGGGCGCAAGCTCCAACATCCGGACTAGTACCGGATCCGGTGAGACCTCGGGGAGGGGGGCCGGACACCTGATCATCTTCGCCTTTGCTATCCAGTCCTGGTCAAAGAGCGACTTTTCAGAATGATGTCGTGATGAATAGAAATACGACGTGTTCGGCCATAGGGCGACTTACTTGGGTATCTGGACGATTGCAGCTCAGACCCGCGTCCTCGGTGGAATCCGCACACATTGCTTGCGGTCTGAAGTACAATTTGTAAATCTCCTCGGGCGTCATGCCGAGGAAGTGCTGAATAGCTCGCGGTGCCTCCGGATTGAATTCCCATAGACGAAGGGGACGACGTTTACAGGGCAGGATTCGGCGAAGTAACATTACTTGCGTTACTGTAACCAGACCAATATCTCTTTCGAGGAGATCTCGGATGCGGCCCTGCAGTAGGGGCACGTCCTTCACTGGCCCCCAGTCTAGCCCCTTGTTGATCCATGACGTTAGTCGTGGAGGGTGACCCGAGCGAAAGGCAGGTGGGGCCACCCACTTGGTGCCCCTGGGAGCTGTGACATAAAACCATTCTTGTTGCCATAAGCTGGACACCTCCTGGAAAGAACCCTCGGCCCATGGAGCATCGGCGCTTTTGCTTATTACAGCGCCTCCGCATTCTGCATACCTCCCCTCGATCGTCTTCGGCTCCACTTGGAAGGTCTTGAGCCACAGGCCGAAGTGAGGGGTGATGCGGACAAAAGCTCCGCACACGACGATACAAGACGAGATGTGGAGAATGTAATCCGAGCTAAATCATGGAAGTCCAGCCCGTAATAGAACATGAGCCCCTCACGAAGGGATCCAGAGCCAGTGCCTAGCCCTCGAAGGAAGTGAGATATGAATACTACGCCTCGCCCGGGTTTGGCAGTAGGTATGACCTGCCCTTGAGCAGGCAGCCGGTGTGCAATCTCGCCGGTCAAGAACCTGGCCTCTCTTAACTTTCTGACGTCTTCCTCCGTGACGGAGGAGGGCATCCACCGACCTTGATCCGGACATGGTTGAAGGTCCGAAGCGCCTGACCTAAGCTTTGGGTGTTGGAACTCGAGGCGGGGGAGGGATTCAATTGAGTTCAAGGAATAAAAAAGGATAGGCCTTGGTCTCTTTATAAAGAGGGTGAATTACAGGCGTCCTCCTCGTGACCGTTTGGGACTTGCCTATAATCGAGGAGTCATACCAACGGGCACGATTGGGTTACCCACGCCCGTATTGATGAGAATCCCGTGATATGGGGACACGATCTCTGCTTCGACAAGACGTGCCAAGGAAACCGCCTCGCGATATGCGCCAAGGCTGGTTGAAAAACACGGTTCAATGATAGCCGGGCCATGGCATGATGTCATGGTATCAAATACGTCGGCCAGTCGGATTTGTGAAAATTATTCTCTCTACGGTGGAATGTGGATCTTGTTTTGCGAGCGGACACTATCCTTATGTTCAAAATCTTCTAAGGAGTATTCGGAGGAGGAACCCGCCTTGCAATGCCAAGACACCCACGCGCGGACTCATCGTCATTGAAGCCTGGTTCAGGGGCTCTTGAGGAGTCCTAGATTAGGGGTATCCGGACAGCGGACTATATCCTTTGGCGGACTGTTGGACTATGAAGATACAAGATTGAAGACTTCGTCGTGGTCCGGATGGGACTCTCTTGGCGTGGAAGGCAAGCTTGGCGTCTGGATATGTAAATCTCCTTCCGTTGTAACCGACTGTAACCCTAGCCCCTCCGGTGTCTATATAAACCGGAGGGTTTAGTCCGTAGGACAACAACAATCATACCATAGGCTAGCTTCTAGGGTTTAGCCTCTACGATCTCGTGGTAGATCAACTCTTGTAATACTCATATTCATCAAGATCAATCAAGCAGGAAGTAGGGTATTACCTCCATAGAGAGGGCCCGAACCTGGGTAAACATTGTGTCCCTTGCCTCCTGTTACCATCTGCCTTAGACGCACAGTTCGGGACCCCCTATCCGAGATCCGCCGGTTTTGACACCGACAACTAGCCTTGTACTTAGCCCATCTGGCTCTCTGACCAGCATCGCCAAACTCGGCCTGATCCATGGCCCAGCGTAGTACATCCATTGCCTTTGACTGGGTCAGCAATCAACTTCTTCAACTCCTCCGCTATTGCCTTCTTTACCATAGCGTCTTCCTCCTTATGCATGTCTGCGATGCTTGTGAAGTTAGAGCACACTCCAATGGTATTTTCAAACTTCATGTCGTCACCTTTTGATCAGCCGAGGAAGAAAACCCTCCATCCAATGCCCCAGGAGAAAGGGGTTGGGGATGGGGTTCACGGTGATGGAGAGGTGGTGAAACAAATATGTGGGAGAGGAGAGGTCGTGAGAGATAGAGAAGGTTAGTTCGGTGGTGGGTAAGTAGCACAACCTTTGGGTGGGGAAATATAGGGGCAATGGACGATAGGAATGAATGCTGATCATCCTTTGAACGTTGTGTTGTTCATAATGTAGATCAACATGGAGAACACGAAGGGCAAGGAAGTGGTGGTGCCCGGAGAGAAGGGTAAGGAGGTTGTGCCACCAATAGAGAAGGGCAAGGAGGTGGTTCCACCTTTAGACGGTGATATGGTGGTGGTGGGTGAGCCCCCAACGACAAGTGGAGGAACTACAACCACTACCATGAAGAGGCAGGGCCAACCCACTTCTGTAAGGTGATCCTTGCCCCAAAGCTGGAGTGCTGCTACCTCTTGAGCATGCGTTAGTTTTCCCTTGAAGAGGAAAGGGTGATGCAGCAAAGTAGCGTAAGTTTTTCCCTCAGTTTTGAGAACCAAGGTATCAATCCAGTAGGAGACAACGCAAAGTCACCTAGTACCTGCACAAACAATTAAGAACCTGCAACCAACGCGATAAGGGGGTTGTGATGCGGAGCATCCCTCGCTCATCCCCATGGACTCTAATACAACTCGTCAAGCACCTCGTGGACCAATGACAAGAGCACGTGCACGCACCGTTGAATCCGAGGTGAACTCTTTCCTCTTCGAGTTTCATTTGGATTCACACGAGAGTCGGGTTCTACCTCAATGGATACATTATGCATTCTCAGGTACCAAGGACATGATCGTGAGGAAGCTCAGACTGAAGCACCAAGTTCACCGGAGACCCAAGAGGAAGGAGAGGGAGAAGAGCGCGAAGCTACAGTGGCCTCGGACCCGCCCGGGTGCCCTGCCACCAGCCGCCGGCTGGCCAAGGCCCTGGCCACCCCGGTTGCCCGGCCTGGAGGGCCCGGGTGCCCGGCCCTGCCCGCCTAGGCGCTGGTGCAGTCCACCCCGGGTGCCCGGGTCGCCACCCCCGGGTGCTCGGCCTCCTCCCAGCATGGACGAGCCCCGCCACCGGGTGCCCGGCCCAGCTCCAGCCGGCCTCGGCCTAGTCCGGGAGCCCGGCCCCTCGCACCCCGGGTGCTCGGTCCTCCATCGCCCGGCGTCTCTGACCGGTCCGGGTGCCCAGACCCCTTTACCCCGGGTGCCCGGACCCGTCCGAGTGTGTCTACGTTTTCAGGGTCATTTTGGACCTTTGTACCCATCTCTCCCTCAATTTCGTCCCTAGGCTTTATATACACCTCCCCTAGCTCATTTGGGGGGATAGCAAAGAATATGAGAGACATTAGAGAGCTTTGCTTCTTGTACCCACTCCTCTAGGATATCAAGACCTGCTAGGAGAAGATCCCTAGTGGATATCAAGCCCCCATCTTGAGAAGGATCCCCATCATAGGATCATCAAGGCCTCTCTCCTCATAGGATTGGGATGAACTAGTACCTTGTATATTTCCTTTGTTATTCTTGGATCATTGTGACCTCTTGTGTGTTCTTGGATCTAGCATATGTGTGATTGGATCTAGTCAATTTGAGTGTTTCCCCTCTCTTGTGTTCTTCGTGTTCTTGGGGATTTCCCCTCCAATTCGTGAAAAATCTCCATCTAGGGTTCCACCCTACAACATCTTGGTATCATGAGCCATGGTTTCTCACGAAATTGGAGCCCCCTTCTTGTTCTCTAGCCTAATTTTGTCGTGTTCTTCCCCAATTTCGAAAATTCCCCGCCAAAAATAGCCCCATTTTTTTTGTGATTTGTTGGTTTGATGAGGTTTTGTTGGATTTGATCCACGGATTTGCTTGGTTTCAAGTGGATCTAGCCTTCCCCCCTTCTATCTCCACCTTTCCCTCCACGAAATCCACCAATTTCTCCCATTTTCCCATGAATTTCCGCCCAAATCCGTGACCCCTGTGCACCCGGACCCCCCGTGCTACCCCGCTGACCACCCCGGGCGCCCGCACCCCTCACCCCCGGGCACCCGGACCCCCAGGCCATCTTCTCCGCGCAACCTCGCTGACCACCCCGGGCACCCGCACCCCCCGAATCAGCCCACCAACATTCACAATTTCGGCCATAACTTTCGCTGCCGGAGTCCGATTTTGACGTTATTTAGCTCGTTGAGTAGATATTGACATCCCCCTTCCATCTAGATAGGTTCCAACACCATTTGACTCCATAAAAAATTTGGCATTTTGGCCTCTTTGCATAGGCCATCCACCATATCATCCGCAAAACCATCATAGCTTTCCGCCACATAACCCATTTTGATCCATATAGCATTTGTGGTTACTTGAGTGGTGACTTGAGTCTCCTAAGGTGTTTTGGCTACTTAGGGACGGTTGCTTCGTCATCAACCACCACCACCACTTCCGCATTGCTAACTCCGGAACCACCAAAACATCCCGCTACCACCATTTGACATTTTCCTTGCGATTTTGAGTTTGCGGTTTTTCCGTTTCCTAGGGTGTTTCGGCTAACTAGGAACGGTTCGACATCGACAACACCGCTGCTCACCTTCGACAAGGACTCGACATCGGCCACTTCACCATTTTGACACCATAACCGTACGCAAGAACGGTAACCTCTATATCATCTTGGTATTGTGGTATCCCATCATTGTACATTCTTGCCTTTACTTTGTTAACCCCTTAGACCATTTTGCGTAACTTGCCCATCGAGACTAGCCTTTGAATATTGCCGGCAACGTTACTTGTGCACATTAGTGATCCATACCTTCCATTGCATACATACCATATCGTATTGGTATCATCTTGGTACCATCATATCATCCCATGTGTCACAAGATTGTTCCCGCATATACACAATAGCTATCTTGGTTTGTGCATTTCGCATAAGTGGCCATATCAAAAAAGAAAAGCTTTTAAGCAAAAAGAAAAAGAGAGCAAAGAGCTTGTAAGCAAGATCCATAGCATCATACCACATTGCACATAAGATTGTCATATCCGATCATCTTGGATCATCTTGAGAAGAACACCGGGAACATCATACACATATCATACTTGGGATAGAAAGCTCATACATTTTGCATCTTATAGGTTGTGCACAAGTGTCGTATCCGCCTATTGAGCAATCGTGCTAGCGTCTCTCTAGAGTTGTGCAACACGAGCGTTTTTCGTGGATTCCACATTTTGTGCTCATTCCTTGGTTGCGCGACCCCATTTATCTATCCATGCGTGTGTTTCCGTGTGCAATTCATTGCTACTGGTCTACTTGTTTCTCTTGCGAATTTGTGAATCTTTTCCAACATTATTGACTCTTGCTAACATTTGGCAGCAAATTTTTGTGTCACTATCCTCACCAAGCTCCACCATAAGCCTTACCTGTGTAGATGTGAGAATTGACAAGATCCGGTACCAATTGTGCTATTTCCTTGTTACATTATTGAGTGATCATTGATCCATCTTCAACATTGGATAAGGTACATTGGTCTAGTTCTTTCCTTTCTACCACTCACATTTGCTCGAGTCTTGGATAGGCAAGGCATTTCATCTCCGGTCTTCCACGACAATGATAACGCGAATAACTACATCACCAAAACGTCCATCTTCGGACTACAACGAGCAATGCAAGGCATTGTACGACTCGCCATTGACATTCGCCAAAACGAAGCAAGGATAAGGGACTACCTCGACACCAAGTTGGCCGAACAAAGGGATCAAGTACGAGGCATGGTGGCCAACTACAAGTCTTCTTCCCCTTTGTCATCTTCAAGGCGGCGATGCTCAAGTGGCCAATCTTCGGAACGTCATTGAGCTCAAGCACTACAACACCATCAAGATGAAGATGCTCGCGATGCGTACACCTACAAGTCCCAAAAAGCTCTACATCAAGCTACGGCCAAACTTCATGAGCACAAGAGAAGACCGCGAGACAAGCACCAACAAGACGGAGCTACGATTACTACCACCACTTTGGCATCTTCGCCAAGTGTTATCAAGGCATCTTTTCCTTTGGACGTACGACATCTTCGCCTACCTCCGACAAGTACGCCTACATCGGCCTCCATCCACGGTGACGGCGACAAGATGATCGAGCATGGGATTTTCCCTTCGGTCATGGAGGAGAGCGATGATGTGCCATCTTCGGCCTTCATCCACGGCGACGACAACGAGATGGTTGAGAATGGGATTTTCCCTTGGACCACGGCGACGTATGATGACTTGAGTGACTTAGGCCACCATATGGAGAGTGATAGTGCCTTCACCACTAGCCCCATATATGATAAGTTGCCACAATTCCCATGTGAGGAGACCCACAACCCCCACCACTTGAGTGAGATGAGTGACTCCACCATATGTGACATTGAGTGCACCTACCTTGAGGGAGTGAGTGAGCCACCACCACATAGAGAGAGTGAGGTAGTTGATAAGGCATGTGATACCATTTCGATTTCTAACAACTTAACCTCTTCCTCTATTGTGTCTTCTCATTTGGTGCTAGGTCCCATATATGATGATGCGCCGATCTTCGACGACTTCGTCCTCCCTTTGGACAAGACGATGGCCATGGTGGATTATGATTCACCCCCCCACATGGTTCCATCAAAATGAAGATGATGACCACCATTTGGTCTTTGCCACCTCACCTACACCACTTGAGTGGAACGACAAAGGTAACATAGGTGAAGGTGATGTTCTTGTCCCACTAGTGGACGTTCTTGACGTCGATTGCTTGCATGATGTTGATCCACCTATTACCATGCTTCATGCTAGTATGATTTCTCCATGCGATGATTTACCCAATTATGATGAGTTTGATGATTTCCATGAGGAGTCTATTAGTTGTGATGCCATGTTACATAGGATTTCTTGTGACAATTCTTTAGGTCACGTCATGTTTGATGATCCGCTTGACTTGTCATATGTTATGCATGAGATCACCAATATGTCATATTTTCAATCTCATCGTAGTGACTATGCATATGCCATCAACATAAACCCAATTTGCACTTATGGCATAGATGACGAGCCCGTGGTTATTGGCATTTGTTTTTCTTGTAATCATATTGATATGCTCCCTTTGCACCATTTATCGCATATGCGATGCCATGACCACCTAGTTTCGGATATGCATTGTTTTGGTGTTCATATTCTCTATATGATGTTTCCACTATTGCTCATGAGGAGACACCCATAGTTTCCTCATACATTTTAGGAGATTTTGATCCATCCTATCCATTGCATGATCCCAATACTTGTGTGCACCAAATGCTCCCCATGAATGAAAATGCTATTGTTGTGCCACACACTTGCTATATTTTGCGTCCCAATCATGTTGAACACAATAACTATCATTGCATGATGAATGACATATTTCTCTACCATGCCTCAAATTTCTTTGAGCGATGCTTATCTTGAGCTAACACTCACATGCACATACACATCATGATGGATGATGTGTACATTTACCACACGCACAATTTCTTTGGTTTGTGTCTCTTTTGTGTAGGTACACATTCTACCTCGTCAACCTCGCAATCCCATGAGTTGACGAAACGATCTCTAGAGAGCAAGGATGCCTTGGGATCCCATGGATTGTCTTTCCCACCGCTCTCTTCGTGCAAAGACGTCACACATTTCTTCTACATGGCCCTCACTTGGCTATGGGTTATTGTCCATTACATATTATATGCCCATCTTGCTGGGGAACGTTGCATAAAATAAAATTTTCCTACGTTCACCAAGATCCATCTATGAGTTCATCTAGCAACGAGAGAGAGAGATGCATCTACATACCCTTGTAGATCGCGTGCGGAAGCGTTCAAGAGAACGGGGTTGATGGAGTCGTTCTCGTCGTGATCCAAATCACCGGAGATCCTAGCGCCGAACGGACGGCACCTCCGCGTTCAACACACGTACGGTCAGCGTGACGTTTCCTCCTTCTTGATCCAGCAAGGGGAAGGAGAGGTTGATGAAGATCCAAATGCACGATTGCGTGGTGGTGGATGCAGCAGGTTCCGGCAGGCTTCGCCAAGCAACTACGGGAGGGAGAGGTGTAGCAGGAGGGGAGGAGGCGCCAGTGTTGGGTGCGGCTGCCTCCCACCCCCTCTTTATATAGGGACCCAAGGGGGCATCAGTCCTAGGAGATGGGATCTCCTAGGGGCGCCAAGGGGGTGGAGTGCCCCCAAGGCAGTGAGGCGCCTCCCCTAGGGTTCCCAACCCTAGACGCAGAGGCCCAGGGGGCGCACCAGCCCACCAGGGGCTGGTTCCTCCCCACTTCATCCCACGGGCCCTCCGGGATAGGTGGCCCCACCGGTGGACCCACAGGACCCTTCCGGTGGTCCCAGACAATACCGTGGCCCTCAAACTCTCCCGATGGTCAAACAGCACTTCCTATATATAATTCTTTACCTCCGGACCATTACCGAACTCCTCGTGACGTCCGGGATCTCATCCGAGACTCCGAACAACATTCGGTTTGCTGCATACTCATATTCATACAACCCTAGCGTCACCAAACCTTAAGTGTGTAGACCCTACGGGTTCGGGAGACACGTAGACATGAACGAGACGGCTCTCCGGTCAATAACCAACAGCGGGATCTGGATACCCATGTTGGCTCCCACATACTCCTTGATGATCTCATCGGATGAACCACGATGTCGAGGATTCAAGCAACCCCGTATACAATTCCCTTTGTCAATCGGTATGTTACTTGCCCGAGATTCGATCGTCGGTATCCCAATACCTCGCTCAATCTCGTTACCGCAAGTCACTTTACTTGTACCGTAATGCATGATCCTGCGTGACCAAACACTTGGTCACTCCGAGCTCATTATGATGATGCATTACCGAAAGTGGGCCCAGTGATACCTCTCCGTAATACGGAGTGACAAATCTCGCCTCGATCCGTGTCAACCCAACAGACACTTTCGGAGATACCTGTAGTGCACCTTTATAGTCACCCAGTTACGTTGTGAAGTTTGGCACACCCAAAGCACTCCTACGGTATCCGGGAGTTACACGATCTCATGGTCTAAGGAAAAGATACTTGACATTGGAAAAGCTCTAGCAAAACGAACTACACGAGCTTGTGCTATGCTTAGGATTGGGTCTTGTCCATCACATCATTCTCCTTATGATGTGATCCCGTTATCAATGACATCCAATGTCCATAGTCAGGAAACCATGACTATCTATTGATCAACGAGCTAGTCAACTAGAGGCTCACTAGGGACATGTTGTGGTCTATCTATTCACACGTGTATTACGATTTCGGATAATACAATTATAGCATGAATAAAAGACAATTATCACGAACAAGGAAATATAATAATAATCCTTTTATTATTGCCTCTAGGGCATATTTCCAACAGTCTCCCACTTGCACTAGAGTCAATAATCTAGTTACATTGTGATGAATCGAACACCCATAGAGTTCTCGGTGTTGATCATGTTTTGCTTTCATGGAAGAGGTTTAGTCAAGGATCTGCGACATTCAGATCCGTATGCACTTTGCAAATTTCTATGTCTCCATCTTGAACATTTTCACGAATGGAGTTGAAGCGACGCTTGATGTGCTCGGTCTTCTTGTGAAACCCGGGCTCCTTGGCAAGTGCAATAGCTCCGGTGTTATCACGGAAGAGTTTGATCGGCCCCAACGCATTGGGTATGACTCCTAGGTCGGTGATGAACTCCTTCACCCAAATTGCTTCATGCGCTGCCTCCGAGGCTGCCATGTACTCCGCTTCACATGTAGATCCCGCCACGACGCTCGCTTGGTACCGCACCAGCCATCGCTCCACCATTCAACATATACACGTATCCGGTTTGTGACTTAGAGTCATTCAGATCTGTGTCGAAGCTAAGCGTCGACGTAACCCTTCTGACGAGCTCTTCGTCACCTCCATAAACGAGAAACATGTCCTTAGTCCTTTTCAGTACTTCAGGATATTCTTGACCGCTGTCCAAAGTGTTCCTTGCCGGGATTACTTTGGTACCTTCCTACCAAACTTACGGCAAGGTTTACATCAGGTCTGGTACACAGCATGGCATACATAATAGACCCTATGGCTGAGGCATAGGGGATGCCACTCATCTCTTCTTTATCTTCTGTCGTGGTCGGGCATTGAGCCGAACTCAATTTCACACCTTGTAATACAGGCAAGAACCCTTTCTTGGACTGATCCATTTTGAACTTCTTCAATATCTTTTCAAGGTATGTGCTTTGTGAAAGACCTATGAGGCATCTCGATCTATCTCTATAGATCTTGATGCCTAATATATAAGCAGCTTCTCCAAGGTCCTTCATTGAAAAACTCTTATTCAAGTAGGCCTTAATGTTGTCCAAAAGTTCTATATCATTTCCCATCAAAAGTATGTCATCTACATATACTATGAGAAATGCTACAGAGCTCCCACTCACTTTCTTGTAAACGCAGGCTTCTCCATAAGTCTGCATAAACCCAAACGCTTTGATCATCTCATCAAAGAGAATGTTCCAACTCCGAGATGCTTGCACCAGCCCATAAATGGATTGCTGGAGCTTGCATACCTTGCTAGCATTCTTAGGGTCGACAAAACCTTCCGGCTGCATCATATACAGTTCTTCCTTAAGATAGCCATTAAGGAATGCCGTTTTGACGTCCATTTGATATCTCATAATCATAGTATGCGGCAATTGCTAACATGATTCGGACGGACTTCAGCTTCGCCACGAGAGAGAAAGTCTCATCGTAGTCAATCCCTTGAACTTGCCGATAACCTTTAGCGACAAGTTGAGCTTTATAGATGGTGACATTACCATCCGCGTCCGTCTTCTTCTTAAAGATCCATTTGTTTTCTATCGCTCGCCGATCATCGGGCAAGTCTTTCAAAGTCCATACTTTGTTTTCATAAATGGATCCTATCTCAGATTGCATGGCTTCAAGCCATTTGTTGGAATTTGGGCCCGCCATCGCTTCTCCATAGTTCGAAGGTTCACCATTGTCTAACAACATGATTTCCAGGACAGGGTTGCCATACCACTCTGGTGTGGAACGTGTCCTTGTGGACCTACGAAGTTCAGTAGCAACTTGATCAGAAGTACCTTGATCATCATCATTAATTTCCTCTCCAAAGAGGTGTAGGCACCACAAGAACATTTTCTGAGCTGCACTACTTTCGGGTTCAAGAGGTAGTACTTCATCGAGTTCTACTTTCCTCCCACTTACTCCTTTCGAGAGAAACTCTCTTCCGTAAAGGATCCGTTCTTGGCAACAAAGATCTTGCCTTCGGATCTAAGGTAGAAGGTATACCCAATGGTTTCCTTAGGGTATCCTATGAAGACGCATTTTTCCGACTTGGGTTCGAGCTTTTCAGGTTGAAGTTTCTTGACATAAGCATCGCATCCCCAAGCTTTTAGAAACGACAGCTTAGGTTTCTTCCCAAACCATAATTCATACGGTGTCGTCTCTCTAGAGCATATCCCCAAAATGATAGCGGTAAATCGGTAAGAGACATCATAGATCGCACCATATCCAATAGAGTGCGATTACGACGTTCGGACACACCGTTACGCTGAGGTGTTCCAGGCGGCGTGAGTTGTGAAACGATTCCACATTTCCTTAAGTGTGTACCAAATTCGTGACTTAAATATTCTCCTCCACGATCTGATCGCAAGAACTTTATTTTTCGGTCACGTTGATTCTCTACCTCATTCTGAAATTCCTTGAACTTTTCAAAGGTCTCAGACTTGTGTTTCATCAAGTAGACATACCCATATCTACTAAAGTCATCAGTGAGAGTGAGAACATAACTATATCCTTCGCGAGCCTCAACGCTCATTGGACCGCACACATCGGTATGTATGATTTCCAATAAGTTGGTTGCTCGCTCCATTGTTCCGGAGAACGGAGTCTTGGTCATTTTGCCCATAAGGCATGGTTCGCATGTGTCAAATGATTCATAATAGAGAGACTCTAAAAGTCCATCAGCATGGAGCTTCTTCATGCGCTTGACACCAATGTGACCAAGGCGGCAGTGCCACAAGTATGTGGGACTATCGTTATCAACTTTACATCTTTTGGTATTCACACTATGAATATGTGTAATATTACGTTCGAGATTCATTAAGAATAAACCATTGACCATCGGAGCATGACCATAAACATATCTCTCATATAAATAGAACAACCATTATTCTCGGATTTAAATGAGTAGCCATCTCGTATTAAACGAGATCCTGATACAATGTTCATGCTCAAACTTGGCACTAAATAACAATTATTGAGGTTTAAAACTAATCCCGTAGGTAAATGTAGAGGTAGCGTGCATTTGACGATCACATCGACCTTGGAACCATTCCCGGCGCACATCATCACCTCGCCCTTCGCCAGTCTCGCTTTATTCCGCAGCTCCTCATTGTGAGTTACAAATGTGAGCAACGACACCGGTATCAAATACCTGTGAGTTACTACGAGTACTGGTAAGGTACACATCAATTACATGTATATCAAATATACCTTTAGTGTTGCCGGCCTTCTTGTCCGCTAAGTATTTGGGGCAGTTCTGCTTCCAGTGGCCCTTCCCTTTGCAATAAAAGCACTCAGTCTCAGGCTTGGGTCCATTCTTTGACTTCTTCCCGGCAACTGGCTTACCGGGCGCGGCAACATCCTTGCCGTCCTTCTTGAACTTAGTGGTTTTATTGACCATCAACACTTGATGTTCTTTCTTGATTTCTACCTCTGCTGACTTCAGCATTGAAAATACTTCAGGAATAGTTTTCACCATCCCCTGCATATTGTAGTTCATCACAAAGCTCTTGTAGCTCGATGGGAGCGACTGAAGGATTCTGTGACCGCCTCGTCCGGGAGGTTAATGTCCAACTGGGACAGGTGGTTGTGCAACCCAGACATTTTGAGTATGTGCTCACCGATGTAACTATTTTCCTCCATCTTACAACTATAGAACTTGTCGGAGACTTCATATCTCGACCTGGGCATGAGCTTGGAAAACCATTTTCATCTCCTCGAACATCTCATATGCTCCGTGTTGCTCAAAACGCTTTTGGAGCCCGGTTCTAAGTCTGTAAAGCATGCCGCGAACGAGGGAGTAATCATCAAGATGAGACTGCCAAGCATTCATAACGTCTTGGTTCTGGGATGGGTGCTTCACCTAGCGGTGCTTCTAGGACATATTGTTTCTTGGCTGCTATGAGGATGATCCTCAGGTTCCGGACCCAGTCCGAATAGTTGCTGCCATCGTCTTTCAGCTTGGTTTTATCTAGGAACGCGTTGAAGTTCATGGTGACATGAGCTTTGGCCATTTGATCTACAAGACATTTTGCAAAGATTTTAGACTAAAGTTCATGATAATTAAGTTCATCTAATCATATTATTTAATGAACTCCCACTCAGATTTGACATCCCTCTAGTCATCTAAGTGTTACATGATCCGAGTCGACTAGGCCGTGTCCGATCATCACGTGAGACGGACTAGTCATCGCCGTGAACATCTCCATGTTGATCGTATCTTCCATACGACTCATGTTCGACCTTTCGGTCTCTTGTGTTCCGAGGCCATGTCTGTACATGCTAGGCTCGTCAAGTTAACCTTAGTGTTTTGCATGTGTAAAACTGTCTTACACCCGTTGTATGTGAACGTAAGAATCTATCACACCCGATCATCACGTGGTGCTTCGAAACGATGAACTTTAGCAACGGTGCACAGTTAGGGAGAACACTTTCTTGAAATTATTATAAGGGATCATCTTATTTACTACCGTCGATCTAAGTAAACAAGATTCATAAACATAATAAACATCACATGCAATTATATAGTAGTGACATGATATGGCCAATATCATATAGCTCCTTTGATCTTCATCTTTGGGGCTCCATGATCATCTTGTCACCGGCATGACACCATGATCTCCATCATCATGATCTCCATCATCGTGTCTCCATGAAGTTGCTCGCCAACTATTACTTCTACTACTATGGCTAACACGTTTAGCAATAAAGTAAAGTAATTTACATGGCGTTTCTCAATGACACACATGTCATACAAAAAATAAAGACAACTCCTATGGCTCCTGCCGGTTGTCATACTCATCGACATGCAAGTCGTGATTCCTATTACAAGAACATGATCTCATACATCACATATATATCATTCATCATTCATCACAACTTTGGCCATATCACATCACAAAACACTTGCTGCAAAAACAAGTTAGACATCCTCTAACTGTTGTTGCAAGTTTTTTACGTGGCTGCAATAGGGTTCTAGCAAGAACGTTTTCTTACCTACGTGAAAGCCACAACGTGATTTGTCAACTTCTATTTACCCTTCATAAGGACCCTTTTCATCGAATCCGCTCCAACTAAAGTGGGAGAGACAGACACCCGCTTGCCACCTTATGCAACTAGTGCATGTCACCGGTGGAACCTGTCTCACGTAAGCGTACGTGTAAGGTTGGTCCGGGCCGCTTCATCCCACAATACCGCTGAAGCAAGATAAGACTAGTAGCGGCAAGAACGTTGACAACATCTACGCCCACAACGAATTGTGTTCTACTCGTGCAATAGAGAACTACGTATAGACCTAGCTCATGATGCCACTGTTGGGGAACGTTGCATAAAATAAAATTTTCCTACGTTCACCAAGATCCATCTATGAGTTCATCTAGCAACGAGAGAGAGAGATGCATCTACATACCCTTGTAGATTGCGTATGGAAGCGTTCAAGAGAACGGGGTTGAGGAGTCGCTCGTCGTGATCGAAATCACCGGAGATCCTAGCGCCGAACGGACGGCACCTCCGCGTTCAACACACGTACGGTCAGCGTGACGTCTCCTCCTTCTTGATCCAGCAAGGGGAAAGTAGAGGTTGATGAAGATCCAAAGAAGACGACGTGGTGGTGGATGCAGCAGGGCTCCGGCAGGGCTTCGCCAAGCAACTACGGGAGGGAGAGGTGTAGCAGGGAGGGGAGGGAGGCGCCAGGTGTTGGGTGCGGCTGCCCTTCTACCCCCCTCTTTATATAGGGACCCCAGGGGGGCGCCGGCCCTAGGAGATGGGATCTCCTAGGGGGGGGGGCGGCCAAGGGGGGTGGAGTGCCCCCCAAGGCAAGTGGAGGCGCCCCCTCCCCTAGGGTTCCCAACCCTAGGCGCAGAGGGGGGCCCAGGGGGGGCGCACCAGCCCACCAGGGGCTGGTTCCTCCCCACTTCAGCCCACGGGCCCTCCGGATAGGTGGCCCCACTGGTGGACTCGGGACCTTCCGGTGGTCCCAGACAATACAGTGACCCCAAACTCTCCCGATGGTCAAACAGCACTTCCTATATATAATTCTTTACCTCCGGACCATTCCGGAACTCCTTGTGACGTCCGGGATCTCATCCGGACTCAGAACAACATTCGGTTTGCTGCATACTCATATTCATACAACCCTAGCGCCACCGAACCTTATGTGTAGACCCTACGGTTCGGAGACACGTAGACATGACCGAGACGGCTGTCCGGTCAATAACCAACAACGGGATCTGGATACCCATGTTGGCTCCCACATACTCCTTGATGATCTCATCGGATGAACCACGATGTCGAGGATTCAAGCAACCCCGTATACAATTCCCTTTGTCAATCGGTATGTTACTTGCCCGAGATTCGATCGTCGGTATCCCAATACCTCGTTCAATCTCGCTATCGGAAGTCACTTTACTGCATCGTAATGCATGATCCGTGACCAAAAACTTGGTCACTCTGAGCTCATTATGATGATGCATTACCGAGTGGGCCTGATGATACCTCTCCGTAATACGGAGTGACAAATCCTAGTCTTGATCCGTGTCAACCCAATGTACACTTTCGAGATACCGTAGTGCACCTTTATAGTCACCCGATTACGTTGTGACGCTTTGGTACACCCAAAGCACTCCTACGGTATCCGGGAGTTACACGATCTCATGGTCTAAGGAAAAGATACTCGACATTGGAAAAGCTCTAGCAAAACGAACTACACGATCTTGTGCTATGCTTAGGATTGGGTCTTGTCCATCACATCATTCTCCTAATGATGTGTTCCCGTTATCAATGACATCCAATGTCCATTGTCAGGAAACCGTGACTATCTATTGATCAACGAGCTAGTCAACTAGAGGCTCACTAGGGACATGTTGTGGTCTATCTATTCACACGTGTATTACGATTTCCGGATAATACAATTATAGCATGAATAAAAGACAATTATCACGAACAAGGAAATATAATAATAATCCTTTTATTATTTCCTCTAGGGCATATTTCCAACACATCTTGCCCTGTTCACTTTGCATGACATGCTTATTCATATGCCTCTACCATGCATTTGTGACCCATGCTTTGCATTACACATGATGATTGATTCTACTACTTGTATGTGTATTTGCAAGCATGGTGGAGATATTGCTTGTTATTGCCATGCTTGCTATGTGCCCCATGCCTATGATGATACATTGATCTTGCTTTGTGTTCGTGCTCGCGATATGTCATGTGCATTGCCTATATCTCTTATTTTCTCACATGACATGATTGCCATGATTTACTCTCGTGCGTTGCATCTTCGTTCCACTAGTTTGCACGACTTGATTTCTATGATTTCTCATGTTGCATCCAATTCTTGGATTACTTGCTCCTATCATATGTTTGGTTGCAACAATGTCATTACTTCACATATGCCATGTCCCATTACTTGTCACATGATTGACTTGATTGCCTCGCACATGTTGCAAAATTGCTATATCAATTGTGTTGAGTGCCACACTATCTTCACCACACCATATGCACATTATGCTTGGATTGTCTTGCACTTGCCCCATGTGTTTAGACATTTCATTTCTTTTGGTGTTGCGAATGACTCTTATGCCTACCATAGACCATTCATTGAGAGTCTTATGCGTGCTTGCTATGATCTTGAGGTTGATGCTTGTTCTCTTGTCAATCGTTTTAGCATATCTACCTCCCATTTACATGCTTGTTTACATGATGTCCTTGATTGTGCTCAATTTATGTGCTTACATGCCATGCCACACTCCCTTGTCACAACATATGCTATGCTTGATGACGACACTTGTTTGGTGAATCACCTCCTGAATGCTTGGTTTTGCTCTAACGCTAACCACATTTGTTTTTCCAAGTGTTTGTTCTACTTGTTCCTTTTGAAGGAATCACTAGACGGTGCGACATTGGAGAGTGCCCATTTCAAGCTTGACGATGGTGAGTACTTGGTGGTTGTCCACTCCTACACGACGACACCCTATCTTTCCCATGGTGATGAAGATCATGATCTGTGGACGGATCTCTCCCAAGGGGGGGGGGGAGATGATGGAGCATCCCTCGCTCATCCCCATGGACTCTACTACAACTCGTCAAGCACCTCGTGGACCAATGACAAGAGCACGTGCACGCACCGTTGAATCCGAGGTGAACTCTTTCCTCTTCGAGTTTCATTCAGATTCACACGAGAGTCGGGTTCTGCCTCAAATGGATACACTGTGCATTCTCAGGTACCAAGGACATGATCGTGAGGAAGCTCGGAGTGAAGCACCAATTTCACCGGAGACCCAAGAGGAAGGAGAGGGAGAAGAGCACGAAGGTACAATGGCCTCGGACCCGCCCGGGTGCCCGACCACCAGCACCCCGGGTGCCCGGCCACCAGCCGCCGGCTGGCCAAGGCCCTGGCCACCCCGGGTGCCCGGCCCTGCCCACGTGGGCGATGGTGCAACCCACCCCGGGTGCCCGGGTCGCCACCCCCGGGTGCCCGGCCTCCTCCCAGCACGGACTAGCCCCGCCACCGGGTGCCCGGCCTCCTCCCAGCACGGACTAGCCACGCCACCGGGTGCCCGGGCCATCAACCCCCGGGTGCCCGACCCAGCACCAGCCGGCCTCGGCCTAGTCCGGGTGCCCGGCCCCTCGCACCCCGGGTGCCTGGTCCTCCATCGCCCAGCGCCTCTGACCGGTCCGGGTGCCCGGACGCCTTTACCCCCGGTGCCCGGACCCGTCCGAGTGTGTCTATGTTTTCAGGGTCATTTTGGACCTTTGTACCCATCTCTCCCCCCAATTTCGTCCCTAGGCTTTATATACACCTCCCCTAGTTCATTTGGGGGGATATCAAAGTATATGAGAGACATTAGAGAGATTTGCTCCTTGTACCCACTCCTCTAGGAGATCAAGACCTCCTGGGAGAGGATCCCTAGTGGATATCAAGCCCCCGTCTTGGGAAGGATCCCCATCATAGGATCATCAAGGCCTCTCTCCTCATAGGATTGGGATGAACTAGTACCTTGTATCTTTCCTTTGTTGTTCTTGGATCATTGTGACCTTTTGTGTGTTCTTGGATCTAGCATATGTGTGATTGGATCTAGTCAATTTGAGTGTTTCCCCTCTCTAGTGTTCTTTGTGTTCTTCGCGTTCTTGGGGATTTCCCCTCCAATTCGTGAAAGATCTCCATCTAGGGTTCCACCCTACAACAGGTTGTCAATCCCTTGACGGTCACTCGCAAAAGTGAGATCTAATAAAGATAGTAAAGTAAATATTTTTGGTATTTTTGCTGTATAGATTGGAAAGTAAAGATTGCAAAATAGTAAACGAGACGCAATGTAAATAAAAGAGATGTAATATAATAGGAAAGAGATCCGAGGGCCATAGGTTTCACTAGTGGCTTCTCTCAAGATAGCATGTTTTACGGTGGATGAACAAATTACTACCGAGCAATTAATAGAAAAGCGCATAGTTATGAAGATATCTAAGGTAATGATCATGAATATAGGCATCACGTCCGTGTCAAGTAGACTGAAACGATTCTGCATCTACTACTATTACTCCACACATCGACCGCTATCCAGCATGCATCTAGAGTATTAAGTTCATAAGAACAGAGTAACGCATTAAGCAAGATGACATGATCTAGAGGGATAACTCAAGCAATATGATATAAACCCCATCTTTTTATCCTCAATGGCAACAATACAATACGTGCCTTGCTGCCCCTACTGTCACTAGGAAAGGACGCCGCAAGATTGAACCCAAAGCTAAGCACTTCTCCCGTTGCAAGAAAGATCAATCTAGTAGGCCAAACTAAACCGATAATTCGAAGAGACTTGCAAAGATATCAAATCATGCATATAAGAATTCAGAGAAGAACCAAATAATTTTCATAGCTAATCTTGTTCATAAATCCACAATTCATCGAACCTCAGCAAATACACCGCAAAAGAGTATTACATCGAATAGATCTCCAAGAACATCGAGGAGAACTTTGTGTTGAGAATTAAAGAGAGAGAAGAAGCCATCTAGCTAATAACTATGGACCCGAAGGTCTGTGGTAAACTACTCACGCTTCATCGGAGAGGCTATGGTGTTGATGTAGAAGCCCTCCGTGATCGATTCCCCCTCCGTGAGATCATTTGGAAAAGGCCCCAAGATGGGATCTCACGGGTACAGAAGGTTGCGGCGGTGGAAAAGTGGTTTCGTGGCTCTCTCTGATGTTTCTAGGGTATAAGAGTATATATAGGCGAAAGAAGTATGTCGGTGGAGCTACGAGGGGCCCACGAGGGTGGGGGGCGCGCCCTCCTGCCTCGTGGCTTCCTCGTGGCGTTCCAGACTTGGACTCCAAGTCTTCTGGATTGCATTCGGTCCAAGAAAGATTATCACGAAGGTTTCGTTCCGTTTGGAATCCGTTTGGTATTCCTTTTCTGCAGAACTCAAAAAAAAGCCAAAAAACAGAAATTGGCATTGGGCCTCCGGTTAATAGGTTAGTCCCAAAAATAATATAAAAGAGCATATTAAAGCCCATTAAACATCCAAAATATATAATATAATATCATGGAACAATAAAAAATTATAGATACGTTGGAGACGCATCAAGCATCCCCAAGCCTAATTCCTGCTCGTCCTCGAGTAGGTAAATGATAAAAACAGAATTTTTGATGTGGAATGCTACCTAACATAATTATCAATGTAATTTTATTTATTCTGGCATGAATGTTCATATCTGAAAGATTCAAGACAAAAGTTTAATATTGACATAAAAACAATAATACTTCAAGCATACTAACAAAGTAATCATGTCTTCTCAAAATAACATGGCCAAAGAGAGTTATCCCTACAAAATCATATAGTCTGGCTATGCTCTATCTTCATCACACAAAATATTTAAATCATGCACAACCCCGATGACAAGCCAAGCAATTGTTTCATAATTTTGATGTTCTCAAACTTTTTCAATCTTCACGCAATACATGAGCGTGAGCCATGGACATAGCACTATAGGTGGAACAGAATTGTTGTTGTGGAGAAGACAAAAAGGAGGAAGATAGTCTCACATCAACTAGGTGTATCAACGGGCTATGGAGATGCCCATCAATAGATATCAATGTGAGTGAGTAGGGATTGCCATGCAACGGATGCAGTAGAGCCATAAGTTTATGAAAGCTCAACAAAAGAAACTAAGTGGGTGTGCATCCAACTTGCTTGCTCACGAAGACCTAGGGAATTTTGAGGAAGCCCATCATTGGAATATACAATCCAAGTTCTATAACAAAAATTCCCACTAGTATATGAAAGTGACAAAATAAGAGACTCTCTATCATGAAGATCATGGTGCTACTTTGAAGCACAAGTGTGGAAAAAGGATAGTAGCATTGTCCCTTCTCTCTTTTTCTCTCTTTTTTTTGTTGTTGTTTGGCTTCTTTGGCCTCCCCATTTTTTATTTCCTCACACGGGACAATGTCTAATAATGATGATCATCACACTTTTATTTTCTTACAACTCAAGAATTACAACTCAATACTTAGAAAAAATATGACTCTATATGAATGCCTCCGACGGTGTACTGGGATGTGCAATGAATCAAGAGTGACATGTATGAAAAAATTATGGATGGTGGCTTTGCCACAAACACGATGTCAACTACATGATCATGCAAGGCAATATGACAATGATGGAGCGTGTCATAATAAACAGAACGGTGGAAAGTTGCATGGCAATATATCTTGGAATGGCTATGGAAATGCCATAATAGGTAGGTATGGTGACTGTTTTGAGGAAAGTAAATGGTGGGTTTATGGTACCGGCGAAAGTTGTGTGGTACTAGAGAGGCTAGCAATGGTGGAAGGGTGAGAGTGCGTATAATCCATGGACTCAACATTAGTCATAAAGAACTCACATACTTATTGCAAAAATCTATTAGTCATCAAAACAAAGTACTACGTGCATGCTCCTAGGGGGATAGATTGGTAGGAAAAGACCATCGCTCGTCCCCGACCGCCACTCATGAGGAAGACAATCAAAAAATAAATCATGCTCCGACTTCATCACATAACGGTTCACCGTACGTGCATGCTACGGGAATCACAAACTTTAACACAAGTATATCTCAAATTCACAACTACTCTACTAGCATGACTCTAATATCACCATCTTCATATCTCAAAACAATCATAAAGAGTCAAACTTCTCATAGTATTCAACGCACTTTATATGAAAGTTTTTATTATACCCATCTTGGATGCCCATCATATTAGGACTAGTTTTATAGCCAAAGCAAATTACCATGTTGTTCTAAAAGACTCTCAAAATAATATAAGTGAAGAATGAGAGATCAATAATTTCTATAAAATAAAACCACCACCGTGCTCTAAAAAGATATAAGTGAAGCACTAGAGCAAAATTATCTAGCTCGAAAGATATAAGTGAAGCACATAGAGTATTCTAATAAATTCCGGTTCATGCGTGTCTCTCCCAAAAGGTGTGTGATACGTATCCAACGTATCTATAATTTTTATTGTTCCATGCTATTATATTATCTGTTTTGGATGTTTAATGGGCTTTAATATGCTCTTTTATATTATTTTTGGGACTAACCAATTAACCGAAGGCCCAGTGCAAATTGCTGTTTTTTTGCCTAATTCAGTGTTTCCCATAAAAGGAATACCAAACAGAATGAAACCTTCGCGATGATCTTTCTTGGAACAAACGCAAACTAGAAGACTTGAAGTCGAAGTCTGGGACTCCGCGAGGCGGCCACGAGGCAGGAGGGTGCGCCTAGGGGGGGTAGGCGCGCCCCCCACCCTCATGGGCCCCACAGAGCTCCACCGACGTACTTCTTTCGCCTATATATACTCTTATACCCTAAAAACATCCGGGGAGCCACGAAACCACTTTTCCACCGCCGCAACCTTCTGTACCCGTGAGATCCCATCTTGGGGCCTTTTCCGGCGATCTCCCGGAGGGGGAATCAATCACGGAGGGCTTCTACATCAACACCATAGCCTCTTCGATGATGTGTGAGTAGTTTACCACAGACCTTCGGGTCCATATTTATTAGCTAGATGGCTTCTTCTCTCTCTTTGATTCTTAATACAAAGTTCTCCTCTATGTTCTTGGAGATCTATTCGATGTAATACTCTTTTCTGGTGTGTTTGCCGAGATCTGATGAATTGTGGATTTATGAACTTGATTATCTATAAATATTATTTGGTTCTTCTCTGAATTCTTATATACATGATTTGATATCTTTGCAAGTCTCTTCAAATTATCGGTTTAGTTTGGCCTACTAGATTGATCTTTCTTGCAATGGGAGAAGTGCTTAGCTTTGGATTCAATCTTGCGGTGTCCTTTCCCAGTGACAGCGGGGCCAGCAAGGCACATATTGTATTGTTGCCATCGAGGATAAAAATGGGGTTTATATCATATTGCTTGAGTTTATCCCTCTACATCATGTCATCTTGCTTAATGCGTTACTCTGTTCTTATGAACTTAATACTCTAGATGCATGCTGGATAGCGGTTGATGTGTGGAGTAATAGTAGTAGATGCAGAATCGTTTTGGTCTACTTGACACGGACGTGATGCCTATATTCATGATCATTGCCTTAGATATCTTCATAACTATGCGCTTTTCTATCAATTGCTCGGTAGTAATTTGTTCACCCACCGTAATACATGCTATCTTGAGAGAAGCTACTAGTCAAACCTATGGCCCCCGGGTCTCTTTCCTATTATATTACATCTCTTTTATTTACATCACATCTTGTTGTGGAATTGTCACGGCAGATGTCCTCGTGAAAGGACTTAGCCGTGGAGCCATCGCAACTAGGAAGCTTAAAGGGGTTAAAGTGGGACAAAGGACACGGGAGTTTATACTAGTTCAGCCCCTTACGATGAGGGTAAAGCCTAGGTCTAGTTGTGATGGAATTGCTGGGGTTTCGATGACCAGGGAGCAAATCTGCTATGCCCAGCTCTCGATTTGGTGTTACTTGCCCTAAGCCGCCGGCGGGTCGTCCCCTTATATACACGGGTTGGCGCCCTGCGGCCTACAGAGTCCCGGCCGGCTCATAAACAGTGTCCGGCTCAGTGACTAGTTAATCTTTCCTTGTAACACAAGTCATGCCATTACGGCGGTTTATCACTACGGGTCTTAAGTCGCCTATGGGCTTTAGGCCCTTTATTGAACCGCCATCTTCAAGCTAGATATTGGTCTTCATATGATGAATCACCATTGCATAACCCGGCCCCTCCTGGGCGGGTTACACAAATAGTTATATCCCCAACATTAGGCCCCAGATTGATTTGAACCGGTTCATGTCAATCTTCAATACCTTAAGAAAAAGCTTTACATCTTACATGCATGCAAAATTCATGACCCGCCGTGACGTCATCTTCTGGATTCACGATAACCCGCCGTGACGTCATCTTCCATTAAATTCAGATTTTATTCCGTCATATCTCAACAGATCCTCATCTTAATGACCATTCTGAAAATCGAGGCATTGGAGTAGCTGGATAACCACGTCTGGCCTCCTCGTTTCTCGTGCCCTCTCTGTCAGTCTTTCTCTTATAAATAAGCACGACCCTTAGGTCTTTTTCCATTCTCCCCCTTTCTGTTGTCTTCTTCCTCTCGCAACTCCGCTGCTGCTCGAGCTCCGCCGCCGCCGCCGCCGCAGCAGCAGAGCACCTCATCTTCATCGATCTTGGCCGCTGCATCAAACTGAATCGACCAGAGAACAGCGACGATCCTCCGTAGTAGATCTACAGTTGTAAGTCATCACCTCCCCGCACTTTAGATCTGCATTTAGGGTTTTCAAGTTCTTTCGTGTTCTTCATGGTTCCTCGTCGTTTCTTCGTGGTTCCTCCACCTCAGCTTCTTTTGATCCAAAAAGAACACACACCTTGTTCGGCAACCGTTTCACATCCATTTCAGATGCTAATAGATTCCTTTCTCTAGTTCAGAAGCCTCATTAGAACTTTCAAACCCATCTGTACCAGCTTTTTAGGTCTAGAATATTTTCTTTTCTGGACGACCGTTTGATCTAAAATAACAACTGCAATCTGTGAACCTGCTTGTGTAATACTTAAGCAAAAACTGTATCTGCTAGATTCACTCCGCCATGGCGACTCTTACCGCCGGCTTACCCATGGCGGCTTAAATAATCTGACACAATTAGCCATATGTCATTAGGTCCCTTCATAAGCCGCCATCTTGAATATGAATTGAAATATTTTCGCCGGCTTAAATTTGAACCGGGAACGTTACTTTATAATAGGCTTCATACTCCATAATGCCGCCCAAGGCTCACAAAGCGCCCGTTACATGCAACTGGGTTAAATCCATCGTCACAGATAACACTTTTAAAGAGTTTGTGAAGACGGGTTATTTGCCGAAGAAGGAAGTGATGTCCTATCGTGCTCCTGATCCGGCAGAGGAGAAACCTCAACTCAAGGAAGGGGAAGTTATTGTCTTCACTGATCATATGAACCGGGGCTTTTCTCCACCCGACTCAAAGTTCCTCAGAGACGTCTTGCACTTTTTTGACCTACGACCTCAAGACATCGGACCTAATTCCGTGTCAAATATCTTCAATTTTAAAGTATTCTGTGAGGTGTACCTTGGAGAAGAACCTAGTTTGCTACTCTTTCGGTAGTTATTTTATTTGAACCGTCAAAACGAACGTGCCAACGGGCCCAGTCTGGAGCTTGGTGGAATCTCAATTCAGCGACGGAGGGACTGTCTCTTCCCATATGCTGAACCGCCGAGTCATCTTAAAGTTTGGAACCAGACATGGTTCTACTGTCAAGACACTTCGCTGGCGAATGAGAACCCTCTGCCCGGCTTTCGCGCCCTGCGACTGGAGTCAACTCACCCCTTGCCAGACAAGCTGTCTTCGGCTGAACGCCTAACACTCGCCCCCACCATGAGCAGGGTCAAGGCTCTTTTGGGGAATGGCCTAAACGGCATTGATCTGGTCCGGGTTGCTTGCCTGGCGGGTTATTCCTTTGAGCCGTCGCCCCGGTTTGATGTGTGATTATACAGGCCAAAAGAATGACCCTCTACGGCACAGTCCTGACGACTTATCTGAGGATGTTGTTGATGACATGACCAAGTCTCTTCTGAATGAGAGCATGGCAGATTGCGGGAAAGTGGGCTTAAGTCCTTTCTGCAAAACCAACCCGGCTCTAGCGGTAAGCCATTAACTTAAGCATTCTACCTTCAACTTTAATAATTTTGTCTGTACTCAAAACCTTTGCTGTAATTTACAGGCTGATGACGAATTCTGGAAGGTCAAGTATGACCATGAGGCTGTTGGAAATATGCCCTAGAGGCAATAATAAATTAGTTATTATTATTATATTTCCTTGTTCATGATAATCGTTTATTATCCATGCTATAATTGTATTGATAGGAAACTCAGATACATGTATGGATACATAGACAACACCATGTCCCTAGTAAGCCTCTAGTTGACTAGCTCGTTGATCAATAGATGGTTACGGTTTCCTGACCATGGACATTAGATGTTGTTGATAACGGGATCACATCATTAGGAGAATGGTGTGATGGACAAGACCCAATCCTAAGCCTAGCACAAAGATCATGTAGTTCGTATGCTAAAGCTTTTCTAATGTCAAGTATCAATTCCTTAGACCATGAGATTGTGCAACTCCCGGATACCGTAGGAATGCTTTGGGTGTATCAAACGTCACAACGTAACTGGGTGGCTATAAAGGTGCACTACGAGTATCTCCGAAAGTGTCTGTTGGGTTGGCACGAATCGGGACTGGGATTTGTCACTCCGTGTGACGGAGAGGTATCTCTGGGCCCACTCGGTAGGACATCATCATAATGTGCACAATGTGACCAAGGGGTTGATCACGAGATGATGTGTTACGGAACGAGTAAAGAGACTTGCTGGTAACGAGATTGAACAAGGTATCGGGATACCGACAATCAAATCTCGGGCAAGTACAATACCGCTAGATAAAGGGAATTGTATGCGGGATTGATTGAATCCTCGAAATCGTGGTTCATCCGATGAGATCATCGTGGAACATGTGGGAGCCAACATGGGTATCCAGATCCTACTGTTGGTTATTGACCGGAGAGCGTCTCGGTCATGTCTGCATGGTTCCAGAACCCGTAGGGTCTACACACTTAAGGTTCGATGACGCTAGGGTTATAGGGAATAGATATACGTGGTTACCGAATGTTGTTCGGAGTCCCTGATGAGATCCGGACATCACGAGGAGTTCGGAATGGTCCGGAGGTAAAGATTTATATATGGGAAGTCCTGTTTTGGTCACCGGAAAAGTTTGGTGCTATCGGTCGCATCTGGGACCACGGGAGGTTCCTGGGTCCACCAAGTGGGCCCACCGGCCCCAGAGGGCAGCATGGGCCAAGTGTGGGCGAGGACCAGCCCCAGGTGGGCTGGTGCGCCCCCCCACCAGGGCCCAAGGCGCCTAGGGTTTGGGGAAGGGGCGCCTCCACCTTACTTTGGGGGGGGGGGCAAGTTTCCCCCTCTCCCCCCTTTGGCCGCCACCCTAGATGGGTTTTTGGGGCTGCCGCACCCCTTGGGGTGAGAACCCTAGAGGGGGCGCAGCCTCCTCCCTCTCCCCTATTGTCGGATTTCGGGTTCCGATAGACCCTTGAGGTTCGAACACTGGGGTGCGCGCGGAGATCTCGCCCTCTACCTACCTGCACCCCGCCGCCTCGCTTGGATATAAACTAGGAAAGGAACAACACACGAGACACAAGGTTTATACTAGTTCGGGCCACCATTGTGGTGTAATACCCTACTCTAGTTTGTGGTGTGGTGGATTGCCTCTTGGGCTGATGGTGATGAACAATACAAGGAAGAACAGCCTCGCGAGGGTCTATTCTTGGCCGGGTGATGAACTGCTTGGAGGAGTTCAAGCACTCTCTCTCTTTCTCTCTCTAGATTGCTTGGCCTCTAGCTCTGCCTATCCAAGATGCCTCTAGCTCGGTGCGTGGCTAGTCCTATTTATAGACAGAGGCCCTGGGCCTCTTCCCAAATATTGAGCGGGAAGGGCGCCAACAATTGGCCATTTTGAAGGGGAACATCTGGTACACTTATCACGACTAAAGTTGGTCCTCGCCGTCAAAGGCTCTGGTGGTGGCCTTGGCTTGGGCTCCACAATGACTTCCTCCCTGCCGTTGGGCTGGTCTTGGTCTTGTTGCACGAAATTGATGCCTTTGCTTGATGCTCTCGCTGCGCTTGCTCCCTTTGCACCAAAGAGGAAACGAGGACACTGCGCCCGCCTGGCGCCCTTGGTCGTCATGGCTTGCATCATGGGCACCTCGTGAGGTACCCTGCCTTGATCTCTCTGCCTCCTCGCGAGCCAGCCTGACGAGTCCGTTCCTGAGGAAGCTCCTGTCCGCCCGCCTCATGAGGCTTGGCCCCTCACGAGGGTCTTGAGCTTGTGTTGGTGAAGATGGGCCGTGATGGGCCCCCTTGAGCCACGCCCGCGAGCAGTGCGAGCAAGTCTGGGAAACCCCGTTCCCAGAACGCCGACAGTAGCCCCCGGGCCCAAGGCGCGCCTGGGCTTGGCCGAGCAGAGAGGCGAAGGGGCAAGTGCGAAGCGCCACAGGCCCTAACAGCCTGCGGCCTTGGGCGCCGCGTGGCGGTTTATTGGACGTGGGCGTCTCCACTTCCCCACGATGCCTCGTCAATCGCATTTAATTGACAAGTCCTCGCACGCAAAGCGGGTCATGATTACCTGCGATTGTGGAGGCCGACGGTTGGCCTCCTCACGGCTTTAAATGCACGGCAGCGCGTGCCCTTCCGGTCTGTCCCCTCTTGCTTCTCCTCCTTCATGGCTCCGCCGAGAAGTTCTCGGCCGCCTGAAGGGAAGGCCCGCCAGTTGAGCCTGCCTCTCCCCGCCCAAGCGTGGTCGAGGCCGCCCTCGCAAACATCCTGTGGCTCCCACAGCGACTCCCGTGGCATGGAGGTGATCTCCCAGCAGTGATGGACGGTGGCTGCGGCCGGGAAGTGCGCTTCTGACGGCCATGACCCCTAGGCCGCTTCCTTCTGCAGAGGTGTTGCCGGAGTTTGTTGTGTGGTCGGCGGAGCCGACTTGCGCCCTGCTTTAGCTTCCTCGCTTCCTCCTAGGTGAGCTCCCTGCTGGCGCCCCGGGCGGCCTCTGGCTCCAGGCAGACGGCTACTGCAGTCGGGCCTCCTAGGCTTCGCTGGAGGTCTCCGGTGGGAGCACAGCCTTGACTTCATGGTGGCAGACGTTTGCCTGTAGCGTGGCTCGAGCCGTCGGTGCACCCTGCACTTCAAGTTCGACGGTGATGCCACCCTTTACGTGAGGGTGTTCGGGAGGATGGTCGCCATGGCTGGGTGCTGCCACGAGGGCGGCGACCCGGTGGGGGCCCAGCCCCGGCGATGACGGAGAAGACAACGAACGCGTGGTCGGCGGCGCTCAGGGCTCCTCGAGCTTCATCGATTCCTCTTCGGGCAGCGGCTCCTCCAGCAGCGGCCGCGATCAGCCCCCACGCCGTCGTGCCTGCTTGGAGGGTGGTAGCGGGTCCGCCCGCCGTCGTGCCTCGGTGAAGCGCGAGAGGGAGTCCGCCTGAGCCCCGGAGGCGGCCCGATTCTTCCCTGCGGGCTGGTGTCGGGCGAGCGGCGCTGATTTGTTCTTCCTTTTCTTTTTCCTGCGTAGAAAGACAAGAGTGTGGGGCCCGTGGGGCGTGTTTGAACTTTCGCCGTTAATCATCGTCTTGTTTACGCTATTTTGGTATCGTGCCTTGGGCCGCGCTGTAGCGTAGGTAGTTCCCAGCCTCGGTAGTGAGGCGACCGACCCAGGTCCTGTGTTCAGATGTCGCGGTGCCCGTGAGGCGGACTGGAGGGTGCTCCTGTGGTGGACCCAGGTTGGGAAACCTTGAGCGATAAGGGCAGAAAACACTTTCATGAGGGCGCCAGGCTGCCCCCTTCACGAGACCTTCCGAGAGAAATCGAGGTAGGAGGGCGAAAGGTCGAAGAGCCACAAATCAAAAGCGACAACAACCGATAAAACTTCAAATGAGAATGAACAAGCCAAGCTGCAGAAAGCAAATGAAAAAGCGGCGTCGGCACCTAATCTAGTCTTGACGTCTTCTCACCGGTGGAGCTAAGTGCTGCCACTGGGCATGGGAGGGAGCCCCAGGGCCTGAGGCCGGCGCTCCTGAGACTCTGGGGCGTGTATAGCCCCAACTCATTATTACGTGAGAGTGTCACGGGCGGCGAGCTTCACAGGCGTTGGCCTTCTTCATAGGCTCTGAGCCTTTCTTCTGGGAAGCAAGCTTCACGGGCGTTGGCCCTCTTTACAGGCTCCGGGCCTTTTCCAGAGCGCGACAGCTTCACAGGCGTTCGCCTTCTTCACAGGCTCTGGGCCTTTTCCAAAAAAATATCTTCACAGGCATTCGCCTTCTTCACAGGCTCTGGGCCTTTTCCAAAAAGATATCTTCACAGGCATTCGCCTTCTTCACATGCTCTGGGCCTTTTCCAAAAAGATGGCTTCACAGGCATTCGCCTTCTTCACAGGCTCTGGGCCTTTTCCAAAAAGATAGCTTCACAGGCATTCGCCTTCTTCGCAGGCTCTGGGCCTTTTCTGAAAAGATGGCTTCACAGGCATTCGCCTTCTTCACACGCTCTGGGCCTTTTCAGGGGTAGAACCTCCGAAGGTGTTGGATGTTCCACGCGTTCAGGATTGGCACCCCCTCCTGAGTCTCCAAGCGCGCGGAGCCGGGCCTGGAAACATGAACAACCTTGAATGGGCCCTCCCACATGGGAGAGAGCTTATGCAGCCCCTCCCTGGAGAGAACCCGCCTGAGCATGAGGTCCCCTACCTCAAGAGTTACAGGGCGGATGTTGCAGCGATGATATCGTCGCGGTGCTTGTTGGTACCTCTCCGCCGCAACGCAGCTTCTCGACGACGCCTTCCCCAAAGACGAGAGGTTCGTCCCCGCATGGCGTCTGCTGCGCCTCGTCGAACGCCAGGGACCCGTGCGGAACGACGTCGACCTCGTGAGGAGGACCGCTTTGGCTCCATAGACCGGGAAGAACGGGTCTCTCCGGTTGGCTTGGTCGTGGTCGTGCGGATGGACCGACGGACTGAAGCTCGTTGTACCAACCTCTGCCGCAGGCCTCCAGTTTCTTCTTGAATGTTCTGGTTTTGAGGCCCCTCAGGACCTCTGCGTTGGCCCGCTCGGCCTGGCCGTTGCTTCGGGGGTGTGCCACCGAAGCGTAGCATATCTGTGTTCCCATGTTAGCACAGTATGTTTTGAAGAGGTTACTGGTGAACTGCGAACCGTTGTCGGTGATGATGCGGTTCGGCACCCCGAACCAGCTCACGATGCCCTTGACGAACTTGACCGTAGAACCTGCGGGGATGGTGCGGACGGCTTCCACTTCAGCCCACTTGGTGAACTTGTCCACAGCGATGTAGAGGTAGCGATAGCCCCGTGGCGCTCGAGGAAACGGGCCCAGGATATCCAGCCCCCAGACTGCGAATGGCCACAAGAGGGGTATAGTTTGCAGACCTCCTGCTGGCTGATGGATCTGCTTGGCATGGAATTGGCAGGCTTCGCAAGCCTTCACTAGTTCGATGGCATCGTTGAGTGCAGTAGGCCAATAGAAACCACTCCGGAATGCCTTGCCCACGAGGGTTCGTGAAGATGAGTGATGCCCACAGTCTCCATCGTGTATATCCGCCAACAGTTCTTTCCCTCGCTCCCTGGAGATGCAGCGTAGTGACACATCATTCGGTCGCTTCTGATAGAGCTCTCCATCCCTGATGCAGTACGCTGTGGCTTGCCGCGCCACGCGCTCCGCTTCCTCATCCTTCTCCGGCAGGGTCCCTTGCGTTAAGTAGCTCCGGAGCTCTGTGATCTAGCACCCCTCATGAGGCTCCATCGTCAGGAGCAGGCGCGCTCCTGAGTCCGGGCCACAAACCTCCTGAGGCAGGTGGCTGGGGAAGCTCCTCCCGAGGCTGCGCCGTGTTCGATAGTGATGGCATGGCCGAGGGCTTGAAAAGCCGCTCCTCGAACACGCCAGGCTCCTGAGGTAACCGCCTGGATGCTCGTTTGGCGATGTCGTCGGCCTCCTGATTGGTGCCGTGGGGCACATGCTGCAACTCCAACCCCTGTAACTGCTTTCTCCATCCTGCGGACCTCCATAAGGTAGGCTTCCATGTGCTCGTCTTTTGGCTCGTACACCTTGTTGGAGAAATTGATGAGGAGCTGCGAATCGCCCTTGATGGTAGGCGCTTCACCCCTAGGGCAGGCTGCGGCCTTCAAGCCCGCTATTAGACCTTCATACTCCGCTATGTTGTTGGAGACATTTTCACCTTCTTTGGAAACAGAGCTGCACAGTAGTAGAGCTTGTCTGAGTGGGAGATATGAGCACCGCCCAGCCCCAGCGCCATGCCCGAGAACGCCCCATCAAGTACATGACCCAGCCTTACGGTGCTTCGCTTCCCGGGGAGAGGGACCGATCCTCGTCGGCCTTGAGGCCCGGTGCCTCCGTCCATTCTGCCATGAAATCCGCTAATGCGCCCCCCTTGATGACTCTGGTCATGCTGAATTCGAGCTGCAACGCTTGCAGTTCAATGTTCCACTCAGCGACCCTTCCGGCTGAGTTAGGACTCCTGAGCACCCTTTCCAAGGGGTATGCTGAGACGACCTTGATGGGTGACCCTGAAAATAGTGCCGCAGCTTGCGCGAGGCCACCAATAGCGCGAGGAGGAGTTTCTGAGGCATGGGGTACCGTGCCCTTGCGTCCCGCAACCGTGCTAACAAAGTACACTGGGTGCTCAACGAGGTTTGGAGCGCCAGTGCCGATGGCGCCCTCTGGGAAACGTGGCGCCTCCTGAGGCGATGGAGCCTCCAGAGGCTGGTAGGCTGGGGGAGGGACCTCTTCCGTCCCTAGTGCGCTCCCCTGCGGCGGCTGATCCTTCTCAGCCGCGGTAGTGGTTTCCGTGGGTCTTCCTTGTTCCTGCTTTGCCTTGACACAGGATCTTCTTTGTGGTTTTGGTTTGACGCTCTTCCCTAACCGCCACCAGAGCTGCGCTGGCGGAGTAGGGAGTGGCGGTGAGGTAGAGCACCAGGGGTTCCTGTGGGCGTGGGGCCACCATGACGGAGGGCTGGTTAGGTACCTCTTGAGATCTTGAAACGCCTCGTCGGCCTCTTCAGTCCATTCAAAGGGTCCCTTTTTCTTCATTAGCTGAAAGAAAGGCAGCGTCGTTCCCCCAACTTGGAGATGAAGCACCCTAGAGCAGTCACGCGCCCAGTGAGCTTCTGCATTTCCCTGAGGGTCTTTGGCGGGCTCATGTCCTCAACCTCCTTGACCTTTTGCAGGTTAGCCTCGATGCCTCGGTGGGATACGAGGAAGCCCAAGAGCTTACTGAGGGGACTCCAAACACACACTTCTCCGGGTTGAGCCATAGGTTCAACTGCGTTGAGGCTCATGAAGGTTTCCTCCGGTCTTGTATCAGGGTTCCGGCCTCCCGAGACTTCACCACAATGTCATCGACGTAAGCCTCAACATTCTTCCCGAGCTGCGGACCCAAGGTGATGTGCATCAGCCGCTGGAAGGTCGCCCCTGCGTTACGCAGCCCGAATGGCATGCACGTGTAGCAGTACATCCCACACGGGGTCAGGAAGGCCGTCTTTTCCACGTCTTCTACCGCGATCTTGATCTGGTGATACTCGGAGAAGGCATCCAAGAAGCATAACAGGTCGCACTCAGCGGTGGAATCGACGATCTAGTCGATGCGAGGGAGCGGGAACGGATCTTGCGGGCATGCCTTGTTGAGGTTGGTGAAGTCGACACACATGCGCTCCTTCCCTCCCTTCTTTGGTACAACGACAGGTTTGGCCAACCAATCCGGATATCGGACCTCGCGAATGACCCCAGCGGCCTCTAGTTTGCGGGTCTCCTGGACGATGAAGGCTTGCTTTTCAGTGGACTGCCGCCTCGCTTTCTGCTTCACGGGGCGTACGTTGGGCACATGTGGAGGTGATGCTCGATTACGCCCCTAGGGATCCCCGCCAACTGATCAGGCTCCCAGGCGAATACCTTCTTGTTTGCGCGCAGGAACTTGACCAGGGCCTCCTCACCTTTCGGGCTCGAGGTTGGCGCCTATGGTGAAAGTGGCGTCAGTGGACCCGTCCTCTTCGACGGGTATTTGCTTGGTCTCTGCCTTGTCTTGGGTGAACAACTCTTTCTTCTTGGTTGGTGCAGCCCCCTTGGGCTCAGGGGTCTCCGTGTCGGCGGGCTGTGCTGGCGCCACCGTCTTGAAGGCGAGCTTGAGCACTCGCAGCGCATCTCCGGTGTCCCCGGGCACAGTGAGGACACCGTTTCTCCTGGGCATCTTCATGAGGTTGTACGCCGTGTGAGTCGCGGCCATGAACTGGGCCAGTGCTGGGTAGTCGAGGATGGCGTTGTAGGGGAGGCCGATGGGGGCGATGTCGAAATCGACCAGCTCCGTGCGGAAGTTGTCGTAGGTGCCGAAAGTTACCGGGAGCCAAATCTGTCCCAAGGAGCTGGATGACCCGCCCCCGACGCCCGAGAAGGGCCGGCTGGGCTGCAGCCCCTCCCGGGGTATGCAGAGGAGGTTGAAAGCCTCAACTGAGAGCACGTTGAGGCCCGCGCCGCCGTCGATGAGAGTCCTGGTGACGGCCACTGGCAGATGGTGGGGTGCACAACATGGGGAGCGCAAGCAGGCTGAGTTGGAGGGTGGTCCTCCGAGTGAAGGTCGACCGGCCTTGGGCGCCCGGCGTCCGGGGGCTCCTGTCACAGCGTGGAAGGCGCCGACCCGTGACGAACGGCTTGATGTGGCGACTTGAGAGCGGCGCC
The DNA here is from genome assembly GCA_021605145.1 of Aegilops bicornis. Classification (NCBI taxonomy): domain Eukaryota; kingdom Viridiplantae; phylum Streptophyta; class Magnoliopsida; order Poales; family Poaceae; genus Aegilops; species Aegilops bicornis. Next base: position 153,268,296 of record CM038673.1, read on the forward strand.
TAGCCGCCCAGGAGGGCCGCGACGACTGGGGGCGCCAGCGCAGCATGGTGGGTGAGGAAGAGGCTGCGCAGCTATTCCCAAGAGGCCACGGAGGCTGCCGGAAGGTGGAGAAGCCATGCGCGCGGAGCGCCGGTGAGGGCCATGGGAAACCAGTTGGCCATGACCGTGTCGTCACCTCCAGCTTCGAGGACGGCCTCCTCGTACGCCAGCAGGAAGGCCATCGGATCGGCCGCGCTGTTGTAGCGCGGCGGCGTCGTGGCTTGAACTTGTCCGGCCACCGCACCCGTTGCAAGGCCGGGGCCAGGGCTCGGAGCCCCCTGGCCCCCGCGCTGCTCATCGCGAGGCGGGTCGCGGCGGTGGCGGAAGGGAAACTCCAGCGCACCCCTACCTGGCGCGCCAAATGTCGGATTTCGGGTTCAGCAGACCCTTGAGGTTCGAACACTGGGTGCGCGGAGATCTCGCCCTCTACCTACACACCGCACCCGCCTCGCTTGGATCTAAACTAGGAAAGGAACAACACAAGAGACACAAGGTTTATACTAGTTCGGGCCACCGTTGTGGTGTAATACCCTACTCTAGTTTGTGGTGTGGTGGATTGCCTCTTGGGCTGATGGTGATGAACAATACAAGGAAGAACAGCCTCGCGAGGGTCTGTTCTTGGCCGGGTGATGAACTGCTTGGAGGAGTTCAATCACTCTCTCTCTTTCTCTCTCTAGATTTCTTGGCCTCTAGCTCTGCCTATCCAAGATGCCTCTAGCTCGGTGCGTGGCTAGTCCTATTTATAGACAGAGGCCCTGGGCCTCTTCCCAAATATTGAGCGGGAAGGGCGCCAACAATTGGCCATTTTGAAGGGGAACATCTGGTACACTTATCCTGACTAAAGTTGGTCCTCGCCTGTCAAAGGCTCTGGTGGTGACGCCGACTTGGGCTCCACAATGACTTCCTCCCTGCCGTTGGGCTGGTCTTGGTCTTGTTGCACCGAAATGGATGCCTTTGCTTGATGCTCTCGCATGCGCTTGCTCCCTTTGCGCCAAAGAGGAAAGGAGGACAACTTGAGGCTGGGCGCCCTTTGGCGCCCTTGGTAAATCATGGCTTGCGTCATGGGCACCTCGTGAGGTACCCCGCCTTGATCTCTCCGCCTCCTCGTGAGCCAGCTTGATGAGGCCGTGCCTGAGGAAGCTCCCTGTCGTCCGCCCCGCGAGGCTTGGTCCCTCGCGAGAGTCTTGAGCTTGTGTTGGTGAAGATGGGCCGTGATGGGCCCCCCTTTGAGCCACGCCACAGGCCGCAGGCAGGCAAGTCTGGGGACCCCCGTTCCCAGAACGCCGACACCTATATATAGTTGAGGTCTTTGGGGCTGCAAACACATGAGTTTTGACCTCTCCCTGGCGCAGCCCTACCTCTCTCCCTCCTCGTCTCTTGCGGTGCTTGGCGAAGCCCTGCTGGAGTGCCATGCTCCTCCACCACCACCAGGCCGTTGTGCTGCTGCTGGACGGAGTCTTCCCCAACCTCTCCCTCTCTCCTTGCTGGATCAAGGCGTGGGAGACGTCACCGGGCTGCACGTGTGTTGAACGCTGAGGTGCCGTCCGTTCAGCACTAGGATCTCCGGTGATTTGGATCACGACGAGTATGACTCCTTCAACCCCGTTCACTTGAACGCTTCCGCTTAGCGATCTACAACGGTATGTAGATGCACTCTCCTTCCCCTTGTTGCTAGATTACTCCGTAGATTGATCTTTGTGATGCGTAGAAAATTTTGAATTTCTGCTACGTTCCCCAACAGTGGCATCATGAGCTAGGTCTATTGCGTAGATTCTATGCACGAGTAGAACACAAGTTGTTGTGGGCGTTGATTTTGTTCAATATGCTTACCGTTACTAGTCCTATCTTGTTTCGACGGTATTGTGGGATGAAGCGGCCCGGACCGACCTTACACGTACACTTACGTGAGACAGGTTCCACCGACTGACATGCACTTGTTGCATAAGGTGGCTAGCAGGTGCCAGTATCTCCCACTTTAGTCGGATCGGATTCGATGAAAAGGGTCCTTATGAAGGGTAAATAGCAATTGGCATATCACGTTGTGGCTTTTGCGTAGGCAAGAAACGTTCTTGCTAGAAACCCATAACAGCCACGTAAAACATGCAAACAACAATTAGAGGACGTCTAACTTGTTTTTGCAGGGTATGCTATGTGATGTGATATGGCCAAAAGAATGTGATGAATGATATGTGATGTATGAGATTGATCATGTTCTTGTAATAGGAATCACGACTTGCATGTCGATGAGTATGACAACCGGCAGGAGCCATAGGAGTTGTCTTTATTTATTGTATGACGTGCGTGTCATTGAACAACGCCATGTAATTACTTTACTTTATTGCTAACCATTGGCCATAGTAGTAGAAGTAATAAGTTGGCGAGACAACTTCATGGAGACACGATGATGGAGATCATGGTGTCATGCCGGTGACGATGATGATCATGGAGCCCCGAAGATGGAGATCAAAAGGAGCAAAATGATATTGGCCATATCATGTCACTATTTGAATGCATGTGATGTTTATCATGTTTATGCATCTTATTTGCTTAGAACGACGGTAGTAAATAAGATGATCCCTCATTAAAATTTCAAGAAAGTGTTCCCCTAACTGTTCACCGCTATGGAAGTTCGTTGTTTCGAAGCACCACGTGATGATCGGGTGTGATAGATTCTAACGTTCACATACAACGGGTGTAAGCCAGATTTACACACGCGAAACACTTAGGTTGACTTGATGAGCCTAGCATGTACAGGCATGTCCTCGGAACACAAGAGACCGAAAGGTCGAGCATGAGTCGTATGGTAAATACGATCAACATGAAGATGTTCACCGATGATGACTAGTCCGTCTCACGTGATGATCGGACCTGACCTAGTTGACTCGGATCATGTAATCACTTAGATGACTAGAGGGATGTCTATCTGAGTGGGAGTTCATTAGATGAACTTAATTATCACGAACATAGTCAAAAGGTCTTTGCAAATTATGTAAATGGCTCGGCGCTTTAGTTCTACTGTTTTAGATATGTTCCTAGAGAAAATTTAGTTGAAAGTTGTTAGTAGCGATTATGCGGACTAGGTCCGTAAACTGAGGATTGTCCTTGTTGCTTCGTAGAAGGCTTATGTCCTTAATGCACCGCTCGATGTCTTTGAACCTCGAACATAAATGCATGGATGTTGCGAACATCTAACATACACGTTTTGATAACTACGTGATAGTTCAGTTAAACGGTTTAGAGTTGAGGCCCCAAAGACGATTTCGAAACGTCGCGGAACATATGAGATGTTTCGAGGGCTGAAATTGGGATTTCAGGCTCGTGCCCATGTCAAGAGGTATAAGACCTCCGACAATTTTCTTAGCCTGCAAACTAAGGGAGAAAAGCTCAATCTTGAGCTTGTGCTCAGATTGTCTGAGTACAACAATCACTTGAATCGAGTGGGAGGTGATCTTCGAGATGAGATAGTGATGTTTCTCCAAAGTCATTGCCACCAAGCTGCTAGAGCTTCGTGATGAACTATAACATATCAGGGATAGATATGATGATCCTTGAAATATTCGTGATGTTTGACTCTGCAAAAGTAGAAATCAAGAAGGAGCATCAATTGTTGATGGTTAGTGAAACCACTAGTTTCAAGAAGGGCAAGGGCAAGAAGGGGTACTTCATGAAATGGCAAATCAGTTGCTGCTCTAGTGAAGAAACCCAAGGTTGAACCCAAACCCGAGACTAAGTGCTTCTGTCATGAGAGGAACGGACATTTGAAGCGAGAACCACCCTAGATACTTGGTAGATAAGAAGGCAGGCAAGGTCGATGAAGCATATTGGATATACATTATATTAATGTGTACTTTACTAGTACTCCTAGTAGCACCAGGGTATTAGATACCGGTTCGGTTGCTAAGTGTTAGTAACTTCGAAATAAAAGGCTACTGAGAATCAAGCGGAGACTAGCTAAAGGTGAGCTGACGATATGTGTTGGAAGTGTTTCCAAGGTTGATGTGATCAAGCATCGCACGCTCCCTTTACCATCGAGATTGGTGTTAAACCTAAATAATTGTTATTGGTTGTTTGCGTTGAGCATAGACATGATTGGATTATGTCTATCGCAATACAGTTGTTCATTTAAGGAGAATAATGGTTACTCTGTTTATTTGAATAATACCTTCAATGGTCTTGTACCTAAAATGAATGGTTTATTGAATCTCGATCGTAGTGATACACATGTTCATGCCAAAAGATATAATATAGTAATGATAGTACCACCTACTTGTGGCACTGCCATGTAAGTCATATTGGTATAAAATGCATGAAGAAGTTCCATGTTGATGGATCTTTGCACTCACTCGTTTTTTTTTGAAAAGATTGAGACATGCGAACCATGTCTATTGTTATGTACGCATGAAGAAACTCCACGCAGATGGATCGTTTGGACTCACTTGATTTTGAATCACTTGAGACATGCAAATCCTACCATATGGGCAAGATGACTGAAAGCCTCGTTTTCAGTAAAATGGAACAAGAAAGCAACTTGTTGGAAGTAATACATTTTGATGTGTGCAGTCCAATGAGTGCTGAGGCACGCAATGGATATCGTTATGTTCTTACTTCATAGATGATTGAGTAGATACTGAGTATATTTACTTGATGAAACACAAGTCTGAATTTTTGAATGGTTCAAGTAATTTCAGAGTGAAGTTGAAGATCTTCGTGACAAGAGGATAAAATGTCTATGATATGATCATAGAGATGAATATCTGAGTTCTGAGTTTTGGCTTAATTAAGACATTTGGAAATTGTTTCACAATTAATACCGCCTGGAACACCATAGTGTGATGGTGTGTCCGAACATCATAGTTGCACGCTATTGGATATGGTGCGTACCATGATGTCTCTTATCGAATTACCACTATCGTTCATGGGTTAGGCATTAGAGACAACCGCACTCACTTTCATAGGGCACCACGCAATTACGTTGAGACGACACCGTATGAACTATGGTTTGGAGAAACCTAAGTTGTCGTTTCTTAAAAGTTTGGGGCTGCGACGCTTATGTGAAAAAATTTCAGGCTGATAAGCTCGAACACAAAGCGGATAAATACATCTTCATAGGACACCCAAAACAGTTGGGTATACCTCCTGTCTCAGATCCGGAAGCAAAATGGATCGTTTCTAGAATTGGGTCCTTTCTCGAGGAAAAGTTTCTCTCGAAAGAATTGAGTGGGAGGATGGTGGAGACTTGATATGGTTATTGAACCGTCACTACAACTAGAGTGTAGCAGGGCACGGGAAGTTGTTCCTGTGGCACCTACACCAATTGAAGTGGAAGCTGATGATAGTGATCATGAAGCTTTGGATCAAGTCACTACCGAATCTCGTAGGGTGACAAGGATGCGTACTACTTCAGAGTGGTACAGTAATCATGTCTTGAAGGTCATGTTGCTAGACAAAATGAACCTACGAGCTATGGAGAAGCGATGGTGGGCCCGGATTCCGGCAAATGGCTCGAGGCCATAAAATCTGAGAGAGGATCCATGTATGAGAACAAAGTGTGGACTTTGGAAGAACTACTTGATGGTCGTAAGGCTGTTGGGTACAGATGGATTTTAAAAGGAAGACAGACAATGATGGTAAGAATCACCATTAACAAAGCTCGACTTGTCGTTAAGATGTTTTCTGACAAGTTCAAGGAGTTGACTACGATGAGACTTTCTCACCAGAGCGATGCTAAGCGTCTGTTGGAATTATATTAGCAATTACTGCATGATTTATGAAATCTTGCAGATAGGATGTCAAAACATTGTTTCCTCGATGATATACTTGAGGAAAGGTTGTATGTGATACAACCAGAAGGTTTTGTAAATCCTGAAAGACGCTAACAAGTATGCAAAGCTCCAGCAATCCTTCTAAGGACTGGAGTAAGCATCTCGGAGTTGGAATGTACGCTTTGATGAGATGATCAAAGATTTTAGGTTTATACAAAGTTTATGAGAAACTTGTATTTCCAAAAAGGTGAGTGGGAGCACTATAGAATTTCTGATGAGTATATGTTGTTGATATATTGTTGATCAGAAATGATGTAGAGTTTCTGGAAAGCGTATAGGGTTATTTGAAAAGTGTTCTTCAATAGAAAACCTAGATTAAGCTGCTTGAACATTGAGCATCAAGATCTATGAGGATAGATCAAAAATGCTAAATGGTACTTTCAAATGAGCACATACCTTGACATGATCTTGAAGGTGTTCAAGATGGATCAGTCAAAGAAGGAGTTCTTACCTAAGTTATAAGGTGTGAAGTTGAGTAAGACTCAAAGCCTGACCACGGCAGAAAAAAGAGGAAGGACGAAGGTCGTCCCCTATGCTTTTGCCATAGGCTCTATACGGTATGCCATGCTGAGTACCACACCTGATGTGTGCCTTGCCACATGTCTGGCAACAGGGTACAAAGGTGATCCAGGAGTAGGATCACTAGTTAGCGGTCAAAATTATCCTTAGAGGAATAAGGAAATGTTTCTTGGTAATGGAGGTGATAAAGAGTTCGACGTAAAGAGTTACGTCAATGCAAGCTTAACACCTATCCGGATAGTTCTGAGGAGTAAACCGGATTCATATAGTAGAACAATTATTTGAAATGGCTCCAAGTATAGCGTGATAGCTGCATCTACAAGATGACATAGAGATTTGTAAAGCACACACGAATCTGAAAGGTTCAGACCCGTTGACTAAAACCTCTCTCACAAGCAAAACATGATCAAACCCCAGAACTCATTGAGTCTTAATCACATGATGATGTGAACTAGTTTATTGACACTAGTAAACTCTTTGGATGTTGGTCACATGGCGATGTGACCTGTGAGTGTTAATCACATGGCAATGTGGACTAGATTATTGACTCTAGTGCAAGTGGGAGACTGTTGGAAATATGCCCTAGAGGCAATAATAAATTAGTTATTATTATTATATTTCCTTGTTCATGATAATCGTTTATTATCCATGCTATAATTGTATTGATAGGAAACTCAGATACATGTATGGATACATAGACAACACCATGTCCCTAGTAAGCCTCTAGTTGACTAGCTCGTTGATCAATAGATGGTTACGGTTTCACGACCATGGACATTAGATGTCGTTGATAACGGGATCACATCATTAGGAGAATGATGTGATGGACAAGACCCAATCCTAAGCCTAGCACAAAGATCGTGTAGTTCGTATGCTAAAGCTTTTCTAATGTCAAGTATCATTTCCTTAGACCATGAGATTGTGCAACTCCCGGATACCGTAGGAATGCTTTGGGTGTACCAAACGTCACAACGTAACTGGGTGGCTATAAAGGTGCACTACGGGTATCTCCGAAAGTGCCTGTTGGGTTGGCACAAATGGAGACTAGGTTTGTCACTCCGTGTGACGGAGAGGTATCTCTGGGCCCACTCGGTAGGACATCATCATAATGTGCACAATGTGACCAAGGGGTTGATCACGGGATGATGTGTTACGGAACGAGTAAAGAGACTCGCCGGTAACGAGATTGAACAAGGTATCGGGATACCGACGATCGAATCTCGGGCAAGTACAATACCGCTAGATAAAGGGAATTGTATGCGGGATTGATTGAATCCTTGACATCGTGGTTCATCCGATGAGATCATCGTGGAACATGTGGGAGCCAACATGGGTATCCAGATCCCGCTATTGGTTATTGACCGGAGAACGTCTCGGTCATGTCTGCATGGTTCCTAAACCCGTAGGGTCTACACACTTAAGGTTCGATGGCGCTAGGGTTATAGGGAATAGATATATGTGGTTACCAAATGTTGTTCGGAGTCCCGGATGAGATCCCGGACGTCACGAGGAGTTCCGGAATGGTCCAGAGGTAAAGATTTATATATGGGAAGTCCTGTTTTGGTCACGCGAAAAGTTTCGGGTGCTATCGGTAACGCATCTGACCACCGGAGGGTCCCGGGTCCACTCAAGTGGGGCCACTGCCCGAGAGGGCAACATGGGCCAAGTGTGGGAGGGGACCAGCCCCAGGGTGGGCTGATCGCCCCCACCAGGGCCCAAGGCGCCTAGGGTTTGGGGAGGCGCCTCCACCTTACTTGGGGGCAAGTTTCCCTCTCCCCTTTGGCCGCCACCCTAGATGGGTTTTTGGGCTGCCGCACCCTTGGGGTGGGAACCCTAGAGGGGGCGCAGCCCCCTCCCTCTCCCCTATGTATAGTTGAGGTCTTTGGGGCTGCAAACACATGAGTTTTGACCTCTCCCTGGCGCAGCCCTACCTCTCTCCCTCCTCGTCTCTTGCAGTACTTGGCGAAGCCCTGCTGGAGTGCCATGCTCCTCCACCACCACCACGCCGTTGCGCTGCTGCTGGACGGAGTCTTCCCCAACCTCTCCCTCTCTCCTTGCTAGATCAAGGCGTGGGAGACGTCACTGGGCTGCACGCGTGTTGAACGCGGAGGTGCCGTCCGTTCGGCACTAGGATCTCCGGTGATTTGGACCACGACGAGTACGACTCCTTCAACCCCGTTCACTTGAACGCTTCCGCTTAGCGATCCACAACGGTATGTAGATGCACTCTCCTTCCCCTCGTTGCTAGATTACTCCGTATATTGATCTTGGTGATGCATAGAAAATTTTGAATTTCTGCTACGTTCCCCAACAGAGGCTGCAAAAAAAGCCAGAAATGCCAAGAAAGCTGCCCGGAAAGCCGCTGCCCGGAAGAAGGGGAACAAACCTAGCGCCTCAGACATGCTTCATTTGGAGGATACCTCCGAGTCAGAGGTAGCTCTTGACTCTTTAGGCTCCTTTTTTAACCATCTTATTGACACTGATTATCATCAGGAGGATGCAGGAGCGAGTCATGTGGCAACTGAAGAGGTAACTATAATTTCCTCCGACTCCGAGCCTTTGCCGAGACAGAAAGTACGAAGAGTAACCCGGAAAGTAAGATTTTCACATCCTTTAGCTTACCAAGATCCTGAATTTCGTTTGAAGCGATAGGTTCATGAGAGCCGGAGGCAAACCCGGACCAGCAAAGATGCGGAACTCTCCTCCGGCTTACCTGATGTAACAAGGAAGCGTCGGACTGAGGTCATCTCCAATTTACATTCTTTTTACCCTTTGGCGGGTTTCCTTCGTCAACCACTCAATTCATCTGATTCAAACTATCAGGAAACTTCACCTTCCTTTGGCGAATCAATGCAGTCCAATATGCCAGCTTTCAAAACTGCTCCAGGGTAATGATAACCTATTTATCTTATGCTTATCTTACTCATGTTTTTATACTAACCCTTTAATTTTCATACAGTGTACAAGTAAAGCCCAGCAAGAGGGCGAAGAAGAATAAGCCGGCCGAAGAACCGATCGTGACTGAACCGCTCATGAACCACCGCCGCTCATGAACCACCGCCTGAACCATCCCATGATATTCCAACGCCTCCCACGGACCAGCCTATCGAGCAAACCATTGACGGCTCTGGGAACCCGGAGATCCCTAGCCCTGCCAAGGCGGATGACCCGGACGTGGAAATCATCAAGACTAGCTTTGTTGAGCCGGGGAGACCTACTGTGCTGGCCAAGTGCTCTGCTAAGGAAGAACTTCTGGAACGCCGCAAATCCAAGCTAGACGTCACTGATTATACTCATTTGAGTATTGGAGAGATTGGCTCTGGCTATATAAGTCAAGTGCACAGCAGCCGTGACCTGGAAGTTGACATGGTGAAACAGATACACCAAAAATCCGAGGTATAACTCTTGTCGCTATTCTTTATTTATTCTTATTACACCAGCCCCAAGTCTATTGCTTATGATGAAATATGCTGTAGACTTAATACCCGCTTAGTAATATATGCCAGAAGCCCAGCTTATCCTGTAGCACCCAAAGGCCGGCTTAGAACAACATGTTTGAACCGGTCCTTACCATGTTTTAATTAAATATTTGAACATCAATATGCATTAGCCCCCAAGTGTCAAGTACCTTTGCCTGCAAAGTGCTTGGGACTTAGTTCCATGAACCACCACTGTAAATAGAGTTCTTCAGCATACATTAGCCCCCAAGTGCCAAGTATCTTTGCTTGTAAAGTGCTTGGGACTTAATGTTGCATTATGATGATTCTAACTGTAACCCGACATTGATACAGGCCGCCATGAGTCAATTTGATTGGAAATTTCTGACTTGAAGAATCGCCTGGAAGCTCAGGAGATTGAAACCAAAAAGGCCAACTCCAAATTTGAGTTCAGTGTATCTGAACAAGAGAAATTGAAAAAGAGCTTTGAAGCAGATAAGAAGGCTTGGGCTGATGAAAAGGTCTCCTTGATCAACCGGGCAGAGAAAGCAGAGGCAGCTCTTGCAGAAACAACTGCTGAGTTATCCGGCTTAAAACGCCATATATCTCAGATGGTCTCAGCAAACTTTGATAAGTTACTCTGCAAGTGTTAGATACTTTAAATCTTTTTCAACAAGTATCTCAATTGTCACCGACTCACCTGATTTTGTTAATGCAGGCCCCAGGAGCTCCAATCTGAACCAGAGCATGGTGATAAAGCTGAAGGCGGTTTATACACTGGTGAAACAACTCTACACCGGGTCACAACGTGATTTAGCCGTTGTGGCTTTGTCGAATGAGGTTCCCACTCTCCTGGCGGATGTCTAAGGCGGCTTACCGTGCTGCCTCAATGGGTCCAAGAGTTAAGACGGGCTTCTGCAAGAGCCGGAGCCATAGCCGCATTAAGCCGGGCCAAGGCGTGGCTACCAGAGCTGGACCCGGCCGACATCGCCCTTGGGTATCCGAGCCTGAAGGAGGACGGCACCCATTTGACCAGAAGAATTTTGCCGCCTGCGTGAAGGAAATCCCCCCTGTGGCCAATCTGATTGGTAATGACACGAACCTTACCAAGTACCAGCCGGGTTATGAAAACCAGAATCAGAGAATCCCAACGCCACATTATGAAGCAGTCAGCCTGATCCCTCCAATTCGTAAGCATACCTTCGCCCTTGAAGTCGATCCGGCCGGGTTAATTGATGATGAAGCTGAATTTGAAGCTTTGAGTGGCATTGACTGGTAATCATCAACCTTCCAGGACAGGGAAATGGAGGAGGCGGAAAGGGATGACCCGGAAGCTTCAGGCCAACAAAATGAGTGATCCATCGGGCGACTTATATTTATGCCTTGCTAAAAACAATGCTTCATTATCTGGACTCGGGGAGTCATGTGATAGGGTAGCAAAACACTTAAATTTGTCATGCCATCGCGCACGTGTGTGGCGGTCAACACTGTTTAAGCCACCATCTTATATTCCTCCGTTTTATGCTGATCTTCTGCTTTCCTTATGCTTAAAGAGCTGCTTTAATTGTTCTACATACAGAACAAGACAGAAGTCCCTTGGCAGCTTACCGCATGGAGGGTCATATATTTTACAGATAACCCGGAATATGAATCAAAAAATCATAAAAAGCCGGTTCTCAATTGTATCCTTGAGACATAATCGTAACATCATACCTGTGACCCTTTGATTATGCTGCCGGTTTATGTGACCCGAACAATGAGAGTGGGAACTCAATTCTGAAAAACCCGACACATATGATGTTTGTTATGTGCTAACAACTGTTATTGATCAAGGTTAAGCCGGTTGAATAGAAATCACCCCATAAACGCTTTCAAAAAAAATGATCTCAAGACAGTCAAATAATTGTGATTGCAAAGTGTTATGAAAAATAGACTAAATTCTAAGGCTACTGATTCGAATACGATCAGTAAACCGTTCCAAAGGGGTTAAGCTAAGATTCGGATACGATCATATAGCCCCCAGGGGCTTTGGCGTTGCCGATCAAGAGGGTATCGACAGCTATGTTCTCTTTGGTTCGAATATGACCTATGTTTGAACAGGAAGCCCCCAAGTGACCTTGAAAGTTGTTTAATGATGCTGATTCGAATACGATCCATGTCAGACTCAAAAGGGGTTGAGCTATGATTCGGATACGATCAAGAAGCCCCCTAGTGAGTTTGGCAGTATGCCGATCAGGAGGGTATCGACAGCTATGTTCTCTTTAGTTCGAATATGACCTATGTTTGAACAGGAAGCCCCCAAGTGATCATGGCTAGATTCAAATATGATCATGAGCCACACCAAAGGGAAAGCCGGATTCAAATATGATCCGCTCCCTGTCCGTTGTTTCAACAATATAATAAGGAAGACATATAAACTTTTGAGGATGAAAAGGACAGAGGTCCTTCTTTATTGCTTTTCATAATATATACATCGTCAAAATATGTACATCCTGAGAGCCAGTGGCTCAAGTGTAATAAGGCCGAAGATGAGCGATATTCCACGGCCGACGGGTCTCCTCTTCCGACTTACGTGAGTTTTTGTGCTCTCGAACATCGATGAGGTAATATGACCCGTTGTTCAGGTTCTTGCTGACCACAAAGGGTCCTTCCCAAGGGGGGATAGCTTGTGCATATCGGATTGATCCTGGATGAGCCAGAGCACTAAGTCACCTTCTTGAAAGGTTCTGGACCTAACCCGGTGGATGTGATAACGACGCATGTCCTGTTGGTAAATCGCCGAGCGGGCTATTGCCAAATCTCGCTTCTCATCCAATAAATCAAGTGCATCCTGACGAGCTTGTTCATTATCAGCTTCAACATAAGCCGCCACTCGGGGCGAGTCATGACGGATGTCACTTGGCAGGACCGCCTATGCTCCGTAAACCATGAAGAAAGGTGTATAACCCGTAGATCTGTTAGCTGTAGTGTTGATGCTCCAAATCACAGAGGGCAATTCCTCCACCCAACAACCCGGCGTCCGCTGTAAAGGGACCATGAGCTGGGGTTTTATACCTTTCAAGATCTCTTGATTGGCTCTTTCAACTTGACCATTGGATTGAGGATGAGCTACTGATGAAACATCAAGCCGGATATGTTCTCATTGACAGAACTCTTCCATAGCGCCTTTGGACAGGTTAGTACCATTGTCAGTTATAATGCTGTGTGGAAAGCCAAAACGAAAGATCACCTTTTTCATGAACTGAACCACCGTGGCTGCATCACACTTACTGACCGACTCTGCCTCAACCCACTTTGTAAACTTATCAACCGCCACCAGGAGGTGTGTCTTTTTATCCTTGGACCTTTTGAAAGGCCCAACCATATCAAGCCCCTAGACTGCAAACGGCCAAGTAATTGTAATCATCCTTAATTCTTGAGCCGGCACATGAGCTCGTCGTGATAATTTTTGACAACCGTCACATTTACTGACCAGATCTTCCGCATCAGCATGAGCCGTCAGCCAATAAAAACCATGACGGTAAGCCTTGGCCACAAGAGATTTTGAGCCGGCATGATGACCACAATCGCCTTTATGGATCTCACGAAGTATTTCTTGACCTTCCGCATGCGACACACAGCGTTGAAATGCCCCAGTAACACTGCGATGATGCAACTCACCATGAACAATTGTCATGGACTTAGACCGCCGGATGATCTGTCTCGCCAGGGTTTCGTCCTCAGGCAACTCTCCCCGGGTCATGTAAGCCAAATACGGCACCGTCCAATATGGGATGATGTGAAGAGCCGCCACCAACTGCGCCTCTGGATCCGAAACAGCTAAATCTTCCTCTGTGGGCAACTTGACAGAAGTGTTATGCAAAACATCCAAAAAGGTGTTAGGTGGCACCGGCTTACGCTGAGATCCCAGCCGGCTTAAAGCATCTGCCGCCTCATTCTTCCTTCGATCGATGTGCTCCACTTGATAACCCTTGAAGTACCCAGCTACCGCATCAACTTCTCGGCGATAAGCCGCCATAAGAGGATCCTTAGAGTCCCATTTGCCTGATGCCTATTGAGCCACCAAATCTGAGTCGCCCAAGCATCTTACCCAGCTTAAGTTCATCTCATTAGCCATCCGAAGACCATGGAATGAGGCCTCATACTCAGCTGCATTGTTAGTACAAGGAAACATCAACCGGAGCACATAACAAAATTTGTCACCTCGAGGGGAAGCTAAAACAACTCCAGCCCCCGAGCCCTCCAACTGCCTGGATCCATCAAAGTGAATAGTCCAATATGTGTTATCCGGCTTTTCCTCACGCGTCTGCAGCTCTGTCCAATCATTGATGAAGTCCACCAGTGGTTGAGACTTAATAGCAGTGCGTGGCACATATTTCAAACCATGAGGCCCAAGCTCAATGGCCCACTTGGCGACTCGTCCTGTAGCCTCTCTATTCTGGATGATGTCTCCCAAAGGAGCAGAACTTACCACAGTGATGGGGTGACCACGGAAGTATTGTTTAAGCTTCCGGCTCGCCATGAACACCCCATAAACAAGTTTCTGCCAATGTGGATATCTTTGCTTAGACTCAATAAGCACCTCACTGATGTAGTAAACCGGCCGTTGAACCGGATGCTCTTTGCCAGCCTCCTTGTGCTCCACCACAATTGCAACACTAACGGTACATGAGTTAGCGGCCACGTATAACAATAGCGGCTCTTTATCAATGGGAGCCGCAAGGACCGGCGACTCAGATAACTGTCTCTTTAAATCTTCAAAGGCAGCATTAGTAGCATCACTCCAGACAAAATTGTCTGTTTTCTTCATCATTTGATACAGTGGTATGGCCTTCTCACCTAACCGGCTTAAAGCAGCGATACGACCCGCCAGTCGCTGAACATCATTGATGCATGCCAGCTTAGCCAAAGAGGTAATTGCCTTGATCTTCTCCGGATTAGCTTCAATGCCTCTGTTAGAACCCAGAAAACCCAAAAGCTTGTCTGCTGGTACGCCAAACACACATTTGGCCGGGTTAAGCATCATCTTGTAGACCCGGAGATTATCAAAGGTTTCCTTTAGATCATCTATCAAGGTTTCCTTCTCTCTGGATTTCACCACTATATCATCCACATAAGCGTGAACATTGCACCCAATCTGATTGTGGAGACAGTTCTGTACACATCGCTGATAAGTCGCCTGGGCACTCTTGAGCCCAAATGGCAAAGATACATAGTAGAAGGTTCCAAATGGAGTGATGAAGGCCGTCTTCTCCTAGTCCTTAACTGCCATTTTGATCTGATGATAACTAGAGTAAGCGTCCAAGAAGCTCAAACGCTCACAACCCGCCGTAGCATCAATGATTTGATCAATGCGGGGAAGAGCAAAAGGATCAGCCGGACAAGCCTTATTTAAGTCCGTGTAATCCACACACATCCGCCAGGTGCCGTTCTTTTTAAGTACAAGCACCGGGTTAGCCAACCATTCTGGGTGAAAAACTTCAATGATAAACCCGGCCGCTAAGAGTTGGGCCACCTCCTCACTGATAGCTTTCCGTCTCTCTTTGTTAAACTGCCGAAGAAACTACCTGACCGGCTTAAACTTTGGATCAATATTAAGAGTATGCTCATCGAGTTCTCTCGGTACACCCGGCATGTCAGAAGGTTTCCATGCAAAGATGTCCCAATTCTCACGGATGAGCTCGATGATCGCGCTTTCCTATTTGGGATCCAGATTGGCACTGATGCTGAATTGTTTAGATGAGTCGCCTGGAGTAAAATCAACAAGCTTAGTGTCATCAGCCTACTTAAACTTCATCACCGGATTATGCTCTGTGGTTGGCTTCTTCACAGAGGTCATGTCTGCCGGGTCAACGTTATCTTTATAAAACTTCAGCTCCTCTGCTGCACAAACAGATTCGGCATAAGCAGCATCACCCTCCTCACATTCCAGGGCTATCTTTCGACTCCCATGCACAGTAATGGTGCCCTTGTGACCCGGCATTTTGAGCTGCAAATAAACATAACACGGCCGCGCCATGAACTTGGCGTAAGTCGGCCGTCCAAACAGAGTGTGATATGGGCTCTTGATCTTGACCACCTCAAAGGTTAATTTCTCAGCCCTAGAATCATGCTCATCTCCAAAGGCTACCTCCAGCTCAATCTTACCAACTGGGTATGCCGACTTACCAGGCACCACTCCATGGAAAACAGTGTTGGACGTCTTTAAATTTTTGTCAGTCAACCCCATACGTAGAAAGGTCTCATAATAGAGGATGTTCATGCTGCTACCTCCATCCATGAGTAATTTAGTGAATTTATATCCACCAACCTGAGGTGCTACCACCAAGGCTAACTGACCCGGATTGTCAACCCGGGGAGGGTGATCTTCCATGCTCCACACAATAGGCTGCTCTGACCACCTTAAATAACGGGGAACCGCTGGCTCAACAGTATTCACAACCCTTTTATGAAGCTTCTGGTCTCGTTTGCATAAGCTAGTGGTGAACACATGATACTGTCCACTATTCAGCTGCTTTGGATTGCTCTGATAACCCGACTGCTGCTGCTGCTGACCTTCCTGACCAGACTGTTGATTATAGCCACCTTGATTTCCCTGAAAGCCGGAATTTGAACTGCCACCCGGGCCATGAAAATTGCTGCCACCTGAACTGCCGCCAGACCCATGATTGCCATCAAACGTGTTGGAATTTTTGAAAGCCTTCATGATCATGCAATCCTTCCACAGGTGAGTGGCCGGCCTTTCCCGAGTGCCGTGTCTCGGACAGGGTTCGTTAAGAAGTTGCTCAAGAGACGGACCTGACCGCCCTACCGAGGGGGCGGCATCCCCTTGCGTCGTTGATTGTTACCCTGTGAATTGGTGTTGGCCACAAACTCTGGGTTACCGTCGGCCTTACGCTTATTGCCTCCTTGATCCGCCGGGTTATGTTGCTGGCCCTTTCCATTGTCGTTCTTCTTTCCCTTCCCTGTCTTCTCTTCATTAGACACGGGATCCTTGGTACTATCAGAATCGACGTATTTGACTAGAGCCGCCATCAGCTGGCCCATATCATTACAATCACGCTTGAGGCGCCCCAGCTTCTGTTTCAGAGGTTCAAATCGGCAATTCTTCTCCAACATTAAGACTGCAGAGCCGACATCCATCTTATCAGGCGAATGTATTATCTCCTTGACCCGGCGGACCCAATGAGTGGTAAACTCGCCCTCCTCTTGCTTACAATTAGTCAAGTCCACAATTGACATGGGCTGCTTGCAGGTATCTTTGAAGTTCTGGATGAACCGGGCTTTTAACTCTGCCCATGAGCCAATGGAATTAGGCGGCAGCCCCTTTAACCAAGTGTGGGCCGTTACGTCCAACATCATGGTGAAGTACTTGGCCATCGCCGCATCACTGACCTCCAAAAGTTCCATGGCCATCTCATAGCTCTCAATCCATGCCCCGGGCTGTAAATCGGCCGTATAATTTGGCACCTTTCGGGGTCCCTTGAAGTCCTTGGGCAGATGCTCATTACGCAAAGCCGACACCAAACAAGGAACACCGCCGTTTCTGGTGACCACTCCTGCCTCAACAGAAGTCGTCGGATAATCCAGGAAGGTTTGGTGAGCCGCCTGCTGAGCCGCCAATTGAGCCGCCCGCTCGTCCTCTCGACGTATCCTGTCCTGCACCGGATTATATCCACCGGGCTGGTTACGGCGCTGGGCGTTGCTTGACAAGGCCTTCGAATCCATATGTCTGCTGTAACTTGGGCTCCGGCTTGGGCGAGGAGTCAAATGAATCCTGTCTCGACTATAGGAATAGGCCTCCTGCTGAGCCAGAGTCGTCTGGACGAGTTCTCTGATCCTTCGGGTCTCCACCGCTGTTGGAGAGTCGCCATCCACCGGGAGAGCCGCCAAACATGCCGATGCAGCGATCAGGTTCTCCATGGGGTTAGAAAAGTGACCCGGTGGTGTTGGTACGTAGCGAGGCGGGGACATATTCACATGAGGAGGTGCCGTCACCCGAGGCTGAACCGGTGCCCCTGCTCCGGACGTCACGAATTGATTTGCCTCTGGCGGGTTACTAGGGCCGGCTCCGGGTGTGCAGAAGAGGTTCCGAGGATCATAAACCGGAGGCAAACTGGATTGAGCCTTCTGATGCCTCCTCCTCATCACCTCGTTAGATGCGTTCAGGCTCATGTAAGCTGGAAGGCCTCTGACTGGAGCTGTTGAGCCCGTGCATCCAAAGCCGCCCGCTCCGCGGCCAATCTGGTGTCCTCAGCTGCTAGGGCCTCCTTGGCTTGGGCTATCTCCTCACGTACTTGTGCCACTTCTGCATCGTGCTCCTCCTGACTTGCCGGAATAACTGTGGCGGTTAACAGGGCCGTCAATTTGTCCATGAGATCAATCAAGACTGAGCCGGCGGGCAAGACAGGGGCCTCCTGCCCGCCTCTCTCGACCCGGACGTTATTGCTGCCAAGCCAGAGTTTTGGCCGGGTTGAGTGCCGACCATGAAGATCCCTACCGCTTGGCGGCTCAAAGGGTCCGAATATCGCTGCCATCGGAACAGCCCCCAAGACCGCCGGGCCCCGCAATTGGTGTAACGAATCCGTCTCACCAGTGGACGACTCACCGTCAGAATAGATGGTCGTCTCACTGCCGTCCGCGGATCCTTCAGAAAGTTCTCCTCCATGGATGCAACCCACGAAGGCGCGCTTCACGGCGGGCTGAGCCCGGGAGGGTCTCGCACGCTGAGCCATCTCGACGATGTCGGCACAGATGTCCGGCTCAGGGTCCGGCTCGCCAATCCGGCCGATGAAGACGTGGATTCCGCCAAAGGGGACCCGGTACCCGTACTCAATTGAGCCGGCGTGGGGACCCCAGCTGGCGTCGTCGATGTAGAGCTTGCCGCGACGACTCTTGGTCATCCGGCCCACAACGTATCCCTTGAGCCCTTCGAAGTTGCCCTTCAAGAACTCAAATCCACCATGCGCTGGCCCCATGGTAGGCGCCAACTGTTGTGGAATTGTCACAGCAGATGTCCTCGTGAAAGGACTTAGTCGTGGAGCCATCGCAACTAGGAAGCTTAAAGGGGTTAAAGTGGGACAAAGGACACGAGAGTTTATACTAGTTCGGCCCCTTACGATGAAGGTAAAGCCTACGTCTAGTTGTGATGGAATTGCTGGGGTTTCGATGACCAGGGAGCAAATCTGCTATGCCCGGCTCTCGATTTGGCGTTACTTGCCCTAAGCCGCCGGCGGGTCGTCCCCTATATACACGGGTTGACGCCCTGCGACCTACAGAGTCCCGGCCGGCTCATAAACAGTGTCCGGCTCAGTGACTAGTTAATCTTGCCTTGTAACACACGTCATGCCATTACGGCGGTTTATCACTACGGGTCTTAAGTCGCCTGTGGGCTTTAGGCCCTTTATCGAACCGCCATCTTCAAGCTTGATATTGGGCTTCATATGATGAATCGCCATTGCGTAACCCGGCCCCTCCTGCCCCAACACATCTCGTTTAGTATTTTGCAATCTTTACTTTCCAATCTATACAACAAAAATACCAAAAATATTTACTTTACTATCTTTATTAGATCTCACTTTTGCGAGTGACCGTGAAGGGATTGACAACCCCTTTATCGCGTTGGTTGCAAGGTTCTTGATAGTTTGTGCAGGTACTAGGTGACTTACGTGTTCTCTCCTACTAGATTGATACCTTGGTTCTCAAAAACTAAGGGAAATACTTATGCTACTTTGCTGCATCACCCTTTCCTCTTCAAGGGAAACCAATGCATGCTCAAGAGGTAGCAAGAAGGATTTCTGGCGCCGTTGCCACGGAGATCTACGCTCAAGTCAAGACATACCAAGTACCCATCACAAACACTTCTCCCTCGCATTAAATTATTTGCCATTCGCCTCTCGTTTTCCTCTCCCCCACTTCTAAAACGATTTTCGAAAACCTTTGCCTTTTCTTCGCCTCTTTTCCGTTCGCCTCTTTTCGCTTGCCTCTTGTGTGCCTGTTAGCCCCGATGGCCTTGCCTAAAAGCATTGATCCTCACCTCAAAAGGTTGGAAGAAATTGAAAACAACGTTATAAGCTTTATGTCTTTGCAATTTGAGCATAATAATTTCTTCAGAAACGAGCTTAAAGAACAGAAAGGTTTTATGGAGTACATGAATAAAGAGCTTGATGATATGTCTAAGGAATTTTATGGTTTGAAATCTCAGTTTGCTCATCTCGAAAATTTAGTAGGCCAAATTTCGGATAAGCAAGCCACTTTGTTAATAAGATGGCCGCTAAACCGGAAGGTCTAGAAGATAATAGTGATGAAGATCTAAAAGTAATTGATGTGTCTCCTATTAAGTCTTTGTTTTCCAATATGAATCTTGATAAAGATGGGACTGTAGATGACTCAACTTTAGTTAAAAGGCGTCCCAATGATTCGGAGTTTTTAGATCTTGATGCAAAAATTGATAAAGCTGGGATTGAAGAGGTCAAAACTTTGCATAGCAATGAACCCACTATTTTGGATTTCAAGGAATTTAATTATGATAATTGCTATTTGATAGATTGTATTTCCTTTTTGCAATCCGTGTTAAATTCTCCTCATGTTTATAATAAAAATAAAGCTTTTACTAAACACATCGTTGATGCTTTAATGCAATCCCATGAAGAAAAGCTTGAGCTAGAATTTTCTAACCCTAGAAAATTTTATGATGAGTGGGAACCTACTATTAAAATTAAGATTAAAGATTATGAATGCTATGATTTATGCGATTTGGGTGCTAGTGTTTCCACGATTCCAAAAACTTTGTGTGATGTGCTAGGTTTCCGTGAATTTGATGATTGTTCTTTAAATTTGCATCTTGCGAATTTGGTGATTGTTCTTTAAATTTGCATCTTGCGGATTCCACCATTAATAAACCTATGGGAAGGATTAATGATGTTATTATTGTTGCAAATAGAAATTATGTGCCCGTAGATTTCATTGTTCTTGATATAGATTGCAATCCTACATGTCCTATCATTCTTGGTAGACCTTTCGTTAGAACGATTGGTGCAATTATTGACATGAAAGAAGGAAATATTAGATTCAAATTTCCAATAAGGAAGGGCATGGAAAACTTTTCTAGGAAGAAACTTAAATTACCTTATGAATCTATTATGAGAGCCACTTACGGATTGCATACCGAAGATGGCAATACCTAGATCTATTCTTGCTTTTATGCCTAGCTAGGGGCGTTAAACGATAGAGCTTGTTGGGAGGCAACCCAATTTTATTTTGGTTCTTTGTTTTTGTTCCTATTTAGTAATAAATAATTCATCATGCTACTGCTATGATTGTGTTTTTTGTGTTTTAATTAGTGTTTGTGCCAAGTAGAACCTTTAGGATCTTCTTGGATGATAGTTGTTTGATCTTGCTGAAAAAGACAGAAACTTTGCGCTCACGAAAATAATTTTCATAAATCACAGAAAAGAGATTTTACACTGATTCTTTTTGCAGTAGATTAATATACAAATTACCCTGATCTTCCTAATTTGGTAGTATTTTTGGAGTTCTATAAGTATTCAAAAGTTACATATTACTACAGAGTGTTCTGTTTTTGACAGATTCTGTTTTTAGTGTGTTGTTTGCTTATTTTGATGAATCTATGAGTAGTATCGGAGGGGGGGGGGGTATGAACCATAGAGAAGTTGGAATAATTAGGTTTAACACCAATATAAATAAATAATGAGTTCATTACAGTACCTTAAAGTAGTGGTTTGTTTTCTTATACTAACGGAGCTCATGAGATTTTCTGTTGAGTTTTATGTTGTGAAGTTTTCAAGTTTTTGGGTAAAGATTCGATGGAATTTGGAATAAGGAGTGGCAAGAGCCTAAGCTTGGGGATTACCAAGGCACCCCCAAGGTAAAATTCAAGGACAACCAAAAGCCTAAGCTTGGGGATGCCCCAGAAGGCATCCCCTCTTTCGTCTTCGTCTATCGGTAACTTTACTTGAGGCTATATTTTTATTCACCACATGATGTGTGTTTTGCTTGAAGCGTCTTGTATGATTTGAGTCTTTGCTTTTTAGTTTACCACAATCATACTTGCTGTCCACACCTTTTGGGAGATGCACACATGAATCGGAATTTATTAGAATACTCTATGTGCTTCACTTATATCTATTGAGCTAGATAATTTTGCTCTAGTGCTTTACTTATATCTTTTTAGAGCACAGTGGTGGTTTTATTTTATAGAAATTATTGATCTCTCATGCTTCACTCATATTATTTTGAGAGTCTTTTAGAACAACATGGTAATTTGCTTTGGCTATAAAATTAGTCCTAATATGATGAGCATCCAAGATGGGTATAATAAAAACTTTCATATAGAGTGCATTGAATACTATGATACTTGATATGAAGATGGTGATATTAGAGTCTGCTGTCTACTACACAACCTTCTTCTTGTAGACGTTGTTGGGCCACCAAGTGCAGAGGTTTGTAGGACAGTAGCAAATTTCCCTCAAGTGGATGACCTAAGGTTTATCAATCCGTGGGAGGCGTAGGATGAACATGGTCTCTCTCAAACAACCCTGCAACCAAATAACAAAGAGTCTCTTGTGTCCCCAACACAACCAATACAATGTTAAATTGTATAGGTGCACTAGTTCGGCGAAGAGATGATGATACAATTGCAATATGGATGGTAGATATAGGTTTTTCTAATCTGAAAATATAAAAACAGCAAGGTAGCAAGTGATAAAAGTGAGCAAAAACAATATTGCAATGCTAGGAAACAAGGCCTAGGGTTCATACTTTCACTAGTGCAAGTTCTCTCAACAATAATAACATATTTGAATCATATAACTATCCCTCAACATGCAACAAAGAGTCACTCCAAAGTCACTAATAGCGGAGAACAAACGAAGAGATTATTGTAGGGTACAAAACCACCTCAAAGTTATTCTTTCGGATCGATCTATTATAGAGTTCGTACTAGAATAACACCTGAAGACACAAATCAACCAAAACCCTAATGTCACCTAGATACTCCAATGTCACCTCAAGTATCCGTGGGTATGATTATATGATATGCATCACACAATCTCAGATTCATCTATTCAACCAACACAAAGAACTTCAAAGAGTGCCCCAAAGTTTCTACCGGAGAGTCCAGACGAAAACGTGTGCCAACCCCTATGCATAAGTTCACGAGGTCACGGAACCCGCAAGTTGATCACCAAGACATACATCAAGTAGATCGCGTGATATCCCATTGTCACCACAGATAAGCACATGCAAGACATACATCAAGTGTTCTCAAATTCTTAAAGACTCAATCCGATAAGATAACTTCAAAGGGAAAACTCAATCCATTACAATAGAGTAGAGGGGTAGAAACATCATAAGATCCAACTATAATAGCAAAGCTTGCTATACATTAAGATCGTACCACCTCAAGAACACAAGAGAGAGAGAGAGATCAAACACATAGCTACTGGTACATACCCTCAGCCCCGAGGGTGAACTACTCCCTCCTAATCATGGAGAGCGCCGGGATGATGAAGATGGCCACCGGTGATGGATCCCTCCCATAGGTGCCAAACAGGGTCCCGATTGGTTTTTGGTGGCTACAGAGGATTGCGGCGGCGGAACTCCCGATCTATTCTGTTCTCCGATGTTTTTAGGGTATATGGATATATATAGGCGAAAGAAGTTGGTCAGGGGAGCCACGAGGGGCCCACGAGGGTGGGGGCGCGCCCAGGGGGGTAGGGCGCGCCTCCCTGCCTCGTGGCTTCCTCGAAGCTTCCCTGCGTCTACTCCAAGTCTCCTAGATTGCTTCCCTTCCAAAAATAACTCTCCCGAAGGTTTCATTCCGTTTGGACTCCGTTTGATATTCCTTTTCTTCGAAACACTCAAATAGGCAAGAAAACAACAATCTGGGCTGGGCCTCCGGTTAATAGGTTAGTCCCAAAAAATAATATGAAAGTGTTAATAAAGCCCATAAACATCCAAAAAAGATAATATAATAGCATGAATACTTCGTAAATTATAGATACGTTCGAGACGTATCAGCATCCCCAAGCTTAGGCTCTTGCCACTTCTTATTCCATAGTCCATCGAATCTTTACCCAAAACTTGAAAACTTCACAACACAAAACTCAACAGAAAACTCGTAAGCTCCGTTAGTATAAGAAAATGAATCACCACTTAGGTACTGTTGTGAACTCATTATAAATTCATATTGGTGTAATATCTATTGTATTCCAACTTCTCTATGGTTCATACCCTCCGATACTACTCATAGATTCATCAAAATAAGCAAACAACACAATGAAAACAGAATCTGTCAAAAACAGAATAGTCTGTAGTAATCTGTATCATTCGAATACTTCTGTAACTCCAAAAATTCTGAAATAAATTGGTGGTCCTGAGGAATTTGTCTATTAATCATCTGAAAAAAGAATCAACCTAAAATCACTCTCCAGTAAAATGGCAGCTAATCTCGTGAGCGCTAAAGTTTCTGTTTTTTACAACAAGATCATAAAGACTTCACCGAAGTCTTCCCAAAGGTTCTACTTGGCACAAACACTAATTAAAACATAAAGCCACATCTAAACAGAAGCTAGATGAATTATTAATTACTAAACAGTAGCAAAAGCAAAGAACAAAAATAAGATTGGGTTGCCTCCCAACAAGCGCTAACGTTTAACGCCCCTAGCTAGGCATGATGATTTCAATGATGCTCACATAAAAGATAAGAATTTAAACATAAAGAGAGCATCATGAAGAATATTAATAGCACATTTAATCCTAACCCACTTACTATGCATAGGTATTTTGTGAGAAAACAACTTATGGGAACAATAATCAACTAGCATAGGAAGGCAAAACAAGCATAGCTTCAAGATTTTCAACACATAAAGAGGAAACTTGATATTATTGCAATTACTACAAGCATATGTTCCTCCCTCATAATAATTTTCAGTAGCATCATGAATGAATTCAACAATATAACCATCACATAAAGCATTCTTTTCATGATCTACAAGCATAGAAAATTTACTACTCTCCACATAAGGAAAATTCTTCTCATTCGGAATAATAGTGGGAGCAAACTCAACAAAATAACTATCATGCGAGGCATAATCCAATTGAAAATTAAAATCATGATGAAAAGTTTCATGGTTATCATTATTCTTAATAGCATACAAGTCATCACAATAATCATCATAGATAGCAACTTTGTTCTCATAATCAATTGGAACCTCTTCCGAAATAATGGATTCATCACTAAATAAAGTCATGACCTCTCCAAATCCACTTTCATAAATATTATAAGATTCAACACCCTCCAACATAGTGGGATCATTACTTCCTAAAGTTGACACTTTTCCAAACCCACTTTCATCAATATAATAATCATAAATAGGAGGCATGCTTTCATCATAATAAATTTGCTCATCAAAACTTGGGGGACTAAACATATTATCTTCATCAAACATAGCATCCCCAAGCTTGTGGCTTTGCATATCATTAGCATCATGGGTATTCAAAGAATTCATACTAACAACATTGCAATCATGCTCATCATTCACATATTTTATGCCAAGCATTCTATGTAATTCTTCTTCTAGTACTTGAGCACAATTTTCCTTCCCATCATTTTCACGAAAGACATTAAAAAGATGAAGCATATGAGGCACCCTTAATTCCATTTTTTGTAGTTTTGTTTTGTAAACTAAACTAGTGATAAAACAAGAAACTAAAAGACTCGATTGCAAGATCTAAAGATATACCTTCAAGCACTCACCTCCCCGGCAATGGCGCCAGAAACTGCTTGATGTCTACTACACAACCTTCTTCTTGTAGACGTTGTTGGGCCTCCAAGTGTAGAGGTTTGTAGGACAATAGCAAATTTCCCTCAAGTGGATGACCTAAGGTTTATCAATCCATGGGAGGCGTAGGATGAACATGGTCTCTCTCAAACAACCCTGCAACCAAATAACAAAGAGTCTATTGTGTCCACAACACACCCAATACAATAGTAAATTGTATAGGTGCATTAGTTCGGTGAAGAGATGATGATACAAGTGCAATATGGATGGTAGATATATGTTTTTGTAGTCTGACAATATAAAAACAGCAAGGTAGCAAGTGATAAAAGTGAGCACAAACGATATTGCAATGCTAGGAAACAAGGCCTAGGGTTCATACTTTCACTAGTGCAAGTTCTCTCAACAATAATAACATAACTGGATCATATAACTATCCCTCAACATGCCACAAAGAGTCACTCCAAAGTCACTAATAGCAGAGAACAAACAAAGAGATTATTGTAGGGTACAAAACCACCTCAAAGTTATTCTTTCGGATCGATCTATCATAGATTTCGTACTAGAATAACACCTTAAGACACAAATCAAACAAAACCCTAATGTCACCTAGATACTCCAATGTCACCTCAAGTATCCGTGGGTATGATTATACGATATGCATCACACAATCTCAGATTCATCTATTCAACCAACACAAAGAACTTCAAAGAGTGCCCCAAAGTTTCTACGGGAGAGTCAAGACGAAAACATGTGCCAACCCCTATGCATAAGTTCACGAGGTCACGGAACCCACAAGTTGATCACCAAGACATACATCAAGTAGATCGCGTGATATCCCATTATCACCACAGATAAGCACATGCAATACATACATCAAGTGTTCTCAAATCCTTAAAGACTCAATCCGATAAGATAACTTCAAAGGGAAAACTCAATCCATTACAAGAGAGTAGAGGGGGGGACATCATAAGATCCAACTATAATAGCAAAGCTCGCGATACATCAAGATCGTACCACCTCAAGAACATGAGAGAGAGAGAGATCAAACACATAGCTACTGGTACATCCCCTCAGCCCCGAGGGTGAACTACTCCCTCCTCGTCATGGAGAGCGCCGGGATGATGAAGATGGCCACAGGCGATGGATCCCCCCTCCGGCAGGGTGCCGGAACAGGGTCCCGATTGGTTTTTGGTGGCTACAGAGGCTTGCGGCGGCGGAACTCCCGATCTATTCTGTTCTCTGATGTTTTTAGGGTATATGGATATATATATATATATATATAGGCGAAAGAAGTCAGTCAGGAGAGCCACGAGGGTCGTGGGCGCGCCCAGGGGGTAGGGCGCGCCTGTTGGGGAACGTAGCGAAAATTCAAAATTTTCCTACGTGTCACCAAGATCTATCTACGGAGAAACTAGCAACGAGGGGAAGGAGAGTGCATCTACATACCCTTGTAGATTGCTAAGCGGAAGCGTTCAAGAGAACGGGGTTGAAGGAGTCGTACTCGTCGTGATCCAAATCACCGGAGATCCTAGTGCCGAACGGACGACACCTCCACGTTCAACACACGTACATCCCGGTGACGTCTCCCATGCCTTGGTCCAGCAAGGAGAGAGGGAGAGGTTGGGGAAGACTCCATCCAGCAGCAGCACGACAGTGTGGTGGTGATGGAGGAGCGTGGCAATCTGCAGGCTTCGCCAAGCACCAGGAGAGGAGGAGGACTTGGCAGAGGGGAGGGCTGCGCCAGGGCAAGGGTGCAGCTCCCATGCGCCTCCCCACTATATATAGGGGTGGAGGGGATTATTTCTTGCCCTCCAAGTCCATTGGGGCGTTGGCAAAGGTGGGAGGAAAGAAATCCCATCCTTTCCTTTCCCCATCGATTGTTATCCCCTTTTTAGGGATCTTGATCTTATCCTTGGGATATGATCTTATTCCTTCTAAGGGGGATCTTGGTGCGCCTTGACCAGGGGTGTGGGGCCTTGCCCCCACTACCCACGTTCATGTGGGTCCCCCATGCAGGTGGGCCCCACTCCGGAACCTTCTAGAACCTTCCCGGTACAATACCGAAAAATCCCAAACATTTTCCGGTGGCCAAAATAGGACTTCCCATATATAAATCTTTACCTCCGGACCATTCCGGAACTCCTCATGACGTCCGAGATCTCATCCGGGACTCCGAACAACATTTGGTAACCACGTATATCTATTCCCTATAACCCTAGCGTCATCGAACCTTAAGTGTGTAGACCCTACGGGTTCGGGAACCATGCAGACATGACCGAGACGTTCTCCGGTCAATAACCAACACCGGGATCTGGATACCCATGTTGGCTCCCACATGTTCCACGATGATCTCATCGGATGAACCACGTTGTCAAGGACTCAATCGATCCCGTATACAAACCCTTTGTCTAACGGTATTGTACTTGCCCGAGATTCGATCGTCGGTATACCGATACCTTGTTCAATCTCGTTACCGGCAAGTCTCTTTACTCGTTCCGTAACACATCATCCCGTGATCAACCCCTTGGTCACAATGTGCACATTATGATGATGTCCTACCGAGTGGGCCCAGAGATACCTCTCCGTTTACACAGAGTGACAAATCCCAGTCTCGATTCGTGCCAACCCAATGACACTTTCGGAGATACCTGTAGTGCACCTTTATAGCCACCCGATTACGTTGTGACGTTTGGTACACCCAAAGCATTCCTACGGTATCCGGAGTTGCACAATCTCATGGTCTAAGGAAAAGATACTTGACATTAGAAAAGCTTTAGCATACTGAACTACACGATCTTTGTGCTAGGCTTAGGATTGGGTCTTGTCCATCACATCATTCTCCAAATGATGTGATCCCGTTATCAACGACATCCAATGTCCATGGTCGTGAAACCGTAACCATCTATTGATCAACGAGCTAGTCAACTAGAGGCTTACTAGGGACATGGTGTTGTCTATGTATCCACACATGTATCTGAGTTTCCTATCAATACAATTATAGCATGGATAATAAACGATTATCATGAACAAGGAAATATAATAATAACCAATTTATTATTGCCTCTAGGGCATATTTCCAACAGTCTCCCACTTGCACTAGAGTCAATAATCTAGTTCACATCGCTATGTGATCAACACTCATAGGTCACATCTCCATGTGACCAACATCCAAGAGTTTACTAGTGTCACTAAACTAGTTCACATCATCATGTGATTAAGACTCAATGAGTTACGGGGTTTGATCATGTTTTGCTTGTGAGAGAGGTTTTAGTCAACGGGTTACTGCAACATTCAGATCCGTATGTACTTCGCAAATCTCTATGTCATATTGTAAATGCTGCTTCCACGCTCCACTTGGAGCTATTCCAAATGGTTGCTCCACTATACGTATCCTGTTTGCTACTCAGAGTCACTCGGATAGGTGTTAAAGCTTGCATCGACGTAACCCTTTACGCCGAACTCTTTATCACGTCCATAATCGAGAAACATGTCCTTATTTACTCCAAGGACAATTTTGACCGCTGTCCAATGATCCATTCCTGGATCACTCTTGTACCCTTGCCGGACTCATGGCAAGGCACACTTCCAAAGGCGGTACACAAAGATAGCATACTATAGAGCCTATATACGAAGCATAGGGACGACCTTCGTCCTTTCTCTCTCTTCTGCCGTGGTCGATCTTTAACTCTTAATTTCATACCTTACAACTCAGGCAAGAACTCCTTCTTTGACTGATCCATCTTGAACACCTTCAAGATCATGTCAAGGTATGTGCTCATTTGAAAGTACCATTTAGCGTTTTTTATCTATCCTCATAGATCTTGATGCTCAATGTTCAAGCAGCTTAATCCAGGTTTTCTATTGAAAACACTTTTCAAATAACCCTATATGCTTTCCAGAAATTCTACATCATTTCCGATCAACAATATGTCATTCACATATACTTATCGGAAATTCTATAGTGCTCCCACTCACTTATTTGGAAATACAAGTTTCTCACAAACTTTGTATAAACCCAAAATCTTTGATCATCTCATCAAAGCGTACATTCCAACTCCGAGATGCTTACTCCGGTCCTTAGAAGGATTGTCGGAGCTTTGCATACTTGTTAGCATCTTTGAGGATTGACAAAACCTTCCGGTTGTATCACATACAACCTTTCCTCAAGTATAACGCCGAGGAAACAATGTTTTGACATCCTATACGCAAGATTTCATCAATCATGCAGTAATTGCTAATCCAATTCCAACAGACTCTTAGCATCGCTACGAGTGAGAAAGCCTCACCGTAGTCAACTCCTTGAACTTGTTGGAAAACATCTTTAACGACAAGTCAAGCTTTCTTAATGGTCATACTTACCATCATTGTCTGTCTTCCTTTTAAAATCCATCTTTACCCAACGTCCTTACGACCATCAAGTATTTCTTCCAAAGTCATGGATCCTCTCTCGGATGTTATGGCCTTGAGTCATTCGTCGGAATCCGAGCCCACCATCGCTTCTTCATAGCTCGTAGGTTCATCATTTTCTAGCAACATGACCTTCAAGACAGGATTACTGTACCACTCAGAAGTAGTACGCATCCTTGTCACCCTACGAGGTACGGTAGTGACTTGATCCGAAACTTCATGATCACTATCATAAGCTTCTACTTCAATTGGTGTAGGCGCCACAGGAACAACTTCCTCTGCCCTGCTACACACTTGTTGAAGTGACGGTTCAATAACCTCATCAAGTCTCCACCATCCTCCCACTCAATTCTTTCTAGAGAAACTTTTCCTCGAGAAAGGACCCGTTTCTAGAAACAATTACTTTTGCTTCCGGATCTGAGATAGGAGGTATACCCAACCATTTTGGGTATCCAATGAAGATGTATTTATCCGTTTTGGGTTCGAGCTTATCACGATGAAACTTTTTCACATAAGCATCGCAGCCCCAAACTTTTAAGAAACGACAACTTAGGTTTCTCCAAACCATAGTTCAAACGGTGTCGTCTCAACGGAATTACGTGGTGCCCTATTAAAGTGAGTGTGGTTGTCTCTAATGCCTAACCCATGAACGATAGTGGTAATTCGATAAGAGACATCATGGTACGCACCATATTCAATAGGGTGCAACTATGATGTTCGGACACACCATCACACTATGGTGTTCCAGGCGGTATTTATTGTGAAACAATTTCCACAATGTCTTAATTGTGTGCCAAAGCTCGTAACTCAGATACTCATCTCTATGATCATATTATAGACATTTTATCCTCTTGTCACGATGATCTTTAACTTCACTCTGAAATTACTCGAACCATTCAATAATTCAGATTTGTGTTTCATCAAGTAAATATACTCAACATCTACTCGAATCATCTGTGAAGTAAGAACATAACGATATTCACAGCATGCCTCAGCACTCATTGGACTGCACACATCAAAATGTGTTACTTCCAACAAGTTGCTATCTTGTTCCATCTTACTGAAAACGAGGCTTTTCAGTCATCTTGCCATTGTGGTATGATTTGCATATCTCAAGTGATTCAAAATCAAGTGAGTCCAAATGATCCATCTGCATGGAGTTTCTTCATGCGTATACACCAATAGAAATGGTTCGCATGTCTCAAACTTTTCAAAAAACGAGTGAGTCCAAAGATCCATCAACATGGAGCTTCTTCATGCGTTGTACACCAATATGACTTACATGGCGATTGCCACAAGTAAGTGGTACTATCATTACTATCTTATATCTTTTGGCATGAAAATGTGTATCACTACGATCGAGATTCAATAAACCATTCTTTTAGGTGTAAGACCATTGATATTCAAATAATTAGAGTAACCATTATTCTCCTTAAATGAATAACCGCATCGCGATAGACATAATCCAATCATGTCTATGCTCAACGCAAACACCAAATGACAATTATTCTGGTTTAATACTAATCTTGATGGTAGAGGGAGCGTGCGATGTTTGATCACATCAAACTTGGAAACACTTCCAACACATATCGTCAGCTCACCTTTAGCTAGTATCCGTTTATTCCGTAGCCTTTTATTTCGAGTTACTAACACTTAGCAACCGAACCGGTATCTAATACCCTGGTGCTACTAGGAGTACTAGTAAAGTACACAATGACTTAATGTATATGCTATACTTCTATCGACCTTGCCAGCCTTCTCATCTACCAAGTATCTAGGGTAATTCTGCTCCAGTGGTTGTTCCCCTTATTACAGAAGCACTTAGTCTCGGGTTTGGGTTCAACCTTGGGTTTCTTCATTAGAGCAGCAGCTGATTTGCTGTTTCATGAAGTATCCCTTCTTGTCCTTGCCCTTCTTGAAACTAGTGGTTTCACCAACCATCAACAATTGATGCTCCTTCTTGATTCCTACTTTCATGTGTCAAACATCGCGAATATCTCAAGGATCATCATATCTATCCCTGATTTGTTATAGTTCATCATGAAGCTCTAGCAGCTTTGTGGCAATGACTTTGGAGAAACATCACTATCTCTGAAAGATCAACTCCCACTCGATTCAAGTGATTGTTGCACTCAGACAATCTGAGCACAAGCTCAACGATTGAGCTTTTCTCCCTTAGTTTGCAGGCTAAGAAAATCGCCGAGGTCTTATACCTCTTGACGTGGGCACGAGCCTGAAATCCCAATTTCAGCCCTCGAAACATCTCATATGTTTCATGACGCTTCAAAAACGCCTTTGGTGCCTCAACTCTAAACCGTTTAACCGAACTATCACGTAGTTATCAAAGCGTGTATGTCCGATGTTCGTAACATCCATGCAGACGATGTTTGGGGTTCAGACACCGAGCGGTGCATTAAGGACATAAGCTTTGTTACGTCGCATAATCGCCATCTTGTCAACTTTCAACTATATTTTCTCTAGGAACATATCTAAACGGTGGAACTAAAGCGCGAGCCACGACATAATTTGCAAAGATCTTTTGACTATGTTCAGGACAATTAAGTTCATCTCATGAACTCCCACTCAGATAGACATCCCTCTAGTCATCTAAGTGATTACATGATCCGAGTCAACTAGGCCGTGTCCGATCATCACGTGAGACGGACTAGTCATCATCGGTGAACATCTTCATGTTGATCGTATCCTCCATACGACTCATGCTCGACCTTTCGGTCTCTTGTGTTCCGAGGCCATGTCTGTACATGCTAGGCTCGTCAAGTTAACCTAAGTGTTTCGTGTGTAAATCTGGCTTACACCCGTTGTATGTGAACGTAAGAATCTATCACACCCGATCATCACGTGGTGCTTCAAACGCATTTAACTTTCGCAACGGTGCATAGTTAGGGGGAACACTTTCTTAAAATTTTAATGAGGGATCATCTTATTTACTACTGTCGTTCTAAGCAAATAAGATGCATAAACATGATAAACATCACATGCAATCAAAAAATGACATGATATGGCCAATATTATTTTGCTCCTTTTGATCTTCATCTTCGGGGCTCCATGATCATCGTCGTCACCGGCATGACACCATGATCTCCATCATCATGATCTCCATCATCGTGTCTCCATGAAGTTGTCTCGCCAACTTATTACTTCTACTATTATGGCTACCGGTTAGCAATAAAGTAAAGTAATTAGATGGCGTTGTTCAATGACACGCAGGTCATACAATAAATAAAGACAACTCCTATGGCTCCTGCCGGTTGTCATACTCATCGACATGCTAGTCGTGATTCCTATTACAAGAACATGATCAATCTCATACATCACATATCATTCATCACATTCTTCGTGGCCATATCACATCACATAGCATACCCTGCAAAAACAAGTTAGATGTCCTCTAATTGTTGTTTGCATGTTTTTACGTGGCTGCTATGGGTTTCTAGCAAGAACGTTTCTTACTTACGCAAAACCACAACGTGATATGCCAATTGCTATTTACCCTTCATAAGGACCCTTTTCATCGAATCCGTTCCGACTAAAGTGGCGTAGGCGGCACCCGCTAGCCACCTTATGCACCAAGTGCATGTCAGTCGGTGGAACCTGTCTCACGTAAGTGTACGTGTAAGGTCGGTCCGGGCCGCTTCATCCCACAATACCGTCGAAACAAGATTGGACTAGTAACGGTAAGCATATTGAACAAAATCAACGCCCACAACTACTTTGTGTTCTACTCGTGCAAAGAATCTACGCAATAGACCTAGCTCATGATGCCACCGTTGGGGAACGTAGCGGAAATTCAAAATTTTCCTACGTGTCACCAAGATCTATCTACGGAGAAACTAGCAACGAGGGGAAGGAGAGTGCATCTACATACCCTTGTAGATCGCTAAGCGGAAGCGTTCAAGAGAACGGGGTTGAAGGAGTCGCATTGCCGTCGTGATCCAAATCACCGGAGATCCTAGTGCCGAGCAGACGACACCTCCACGTTCAACACACGTACATCCGGTGGCGTCTCCCATGCCTTG
Source organism: Aegilops bicornis (assembly GCA_021605145.1). Lineage (NCBI taxonomy): Eukaryota > Viridiplantae > Streptophyta > Magnoliopsida > Poales > Poaceae > Aegilops > Aegilops bicornis. Next base: position 153,302,360 of record CM038673.1, read on the forward strand.
GTCCAGCAAGGAGAGAGGGAGAGGTTGGGGAAGACTCCATCCAGCAGCAGCACGACGGTGTGGTGGTGATGGAGGAGCGTGGCAATCCTGCAGGGCTTCGCCAAGCACCGCGGGAGAGGAGGAGGACTTGGGAGAGGGGGAGGGCTGCGCCAGGGGCAAGGGGTGCAGCTCCCATGCGCCTCCCCACTATATATAGGGGTGGAGGGGGATTATTTCTTGCCCTCCAAGTCCATTGGGGCGTTGGCAAAGGTGGGAGGAAAGAAATCCCATCCTTTCCTTTCCCCACCGATTGTTATCCCCCCCTTTTTAGGGATCTTGATCTTATCCCTTCGGGATATGATCTTATTCCTTCTAAGGGGGGATCTTGGTGCGCCTTGACCAGGGGTGTGGGGCCTTGCCCCCACTACCCACGTTCATGTGGGTCCCCCCATGCAGGTGTGCCCCACTCCGGAACCTTCTAGAACCTTCCAGACAATACCGAAAAATCCCAAACATTTTCCGGTGGCCAAAATAGGACTTCCCATATATAAATCTTTACCTCCGGACCATTCCGGAACTCCTCGTGACGTCCGAGATCTCATCCGGGACTCCGAACAACATTCGGTAACCACGTATATCTATTCCCTATAACCCTAGCGTCATCGAACCTTAAGTGTGTAGACCCTACGGGTTCGGGAACCATGCAGACATGACCGAGACGTTCTCCGGTCAATAACCAACACCAGGATCTGGATACCCATGTTGGCTCCCACATGTTCGACGATGATCTCATCGGATGAACCACGATGTCAAGGACTCAATCGATCCCGTATACAATTCCCTTTGTCTAACGGTGTTGTACTTGCCTGAGATTCGATCGTCGGTATACCGATACCTTGTTCAATCTCGTTACCGGCAAGTCTCTTTACTCGTTCCGTAACACATCATCCCGTGATCAACCCCTTGGTCACATTGTGCACATTATGATGATGTCCTACCGAGTGGGCCGGAGATACCTCTCCGTTTACGCAGTGACAAATCCGGTCTCGATTCGTGCCAACCCAACAGACACTTTCGGAGATACCAGTAGTGCACCTTTATAGCCACCCGATTACGTTGTGACGTTTGGTACACCCAAAGCATTCCTACGGTATCCGGAGTTGCACAATCTCATGGTCTAAGGAAAAGATACTTGACATTAGAAAAGCTTTAGCATACGAACTACACGATCTTTGTGCTAGGCTTAGGATTGTCTTGTCCATCACATCATTCTCCAAATGATGTGATCCCGTTATCATCGATATCCAATATCCATGGTCAGGAAACAGTAACCATCTGTTGATCAACGAGCTAGTCAACTAGAGGCTTACTAGGGACATGGTGTTGTCTATGTATCCACACATGTATCTGAGTTTCCTATCAATACAATTATAGCATGGATAATAAACGATTATCATGAACAAGGAAATATAATAATAACCAATTTATTATTTCCTCTAGGGCATATTTCCAACAGCGCCTCCCTGCCTCGTGGTTTCCTCGAAGCTTCCCTGACGTCTACTCTAAGTCTCCTGGATTGCTTCCGTTCCAAAAATAACTCTCCCGAATGTTTCATTCCGTTTGGACTCCGTTTGATATTCCTTTTCTTCGAAACACTGAAATAGGCAAGAAAAGAACAATTTGGGCTGGGCCTCCGGTTAATAGGTTAGTCCCAAAAAATAATATAAAAGTGTTTAGTAAAGCCCATAAACATCCAAAGCAGATAATATAATAGCATGAATACTTCGTAAATTATAGATATGTTGGAGACGTATCAGAGTCGTGCTAGTTGAGTAATTGTGAAATTGAGAAATACTTGTGTTGAGGTTTGCAAGTCCCATAGCATGCACGTATGGTAACCGTTGTGTGACAAATTTGAAGCATGATGTGTTCTTTGATTGCCTTCCTTATGAGTGGCGGTCGGGGACGAGTGATGGTCTTTTCCTACCAATATATCCCCCTAGGAGCATGCACGTAGTGCTTGGTTTTGATGAATTTTGTAGATTTTTGCAATAAGTATGTGAGTTCTTTATGACTAATGTTGAGTCCATGGATTATACGCACTCTCACCCCTTCACCTTTGCTAGCCTCTCTTGTACCGCACAATTTTCGCCGGTACCATAAACCCATCATTTACCTTCCTCAAAACAGCAACCATACCTACCTATTATGGCATTTCCATAGCCATTTCGAGATATATTGCCATGCAACTTTCCACCATTCCATTTATTATGACATGCTTCATCATAGTCATATTGCTTTGCATGATCATGTAGTTGACATCGTATTTGTGGCATGGCCACCATTCATAATTTTTCATACATGTCACTCTTGATTCATTGCACATCCCTACATTACACGGAGGCATTCACATATAGTCTTATTTTGTTCTAAATATCGAGTTGTAATTCTTGAGTTGTAAGTAAATAAAAGTGTGTTGATCTTCATTATTAGAGCATTGTCCCATGTGAGGAAAGGATGATGGAGACTATGATTCCCCCACAAGTCAGGATGAGACTCCAGACAAAAAATAAAAAAAATAAAAAAGAGGCCTTAAAAAAAGAGAAAAGAGAAGGACCAAACAAAAAAAATATGAGAGAAAAAGAGAGAAGGGGCAATGTTACTATCCTTTTTCCACACTTGTGCTTCAAAGTAGCACCATGATGTTCATGATAGAGAGTCTCTTATGTTGTCACTTTCATATACTAGTGGGAATTTTTCATCATACAACTTGGCTTGTATATTCCAATGACGGGCTTCCACAAATTGCCCTAGGTCTTCGTGAGCGAGCAAGTTGGATGCACACCCACTTAGTTTCTTTTGTTGAGCTTTCATACACTTATAGCTCTAGTGCATCCGTTGCATGGCAATCCCTACTCACTCACATTGATATCTACTGATGGGCATCTCCATAGCCCATTAATACGGCTAGTTGATGTGAGACTATCTCCCTCTTTTTGTCTTCTTCACAACCACCATTCTATTCCACCTAATGTCCTATGTCCGTGGCTCGCGCTCATATACAGCGTGAAAGTTGAGAAAGTTTGAGAATTATAAGTATGAAACAATTGCTTGGCTTGTCATCGGGGTTGTGCATGATGGGAGCATTTTGTGTGACGAAAATGAAGCATGGCCAAACTATATGATTTTGTAGGGATGAGCTTTCTTTGGCTATGTTATTTTGATAAGACATAATTTCTGGGTTAGTATGCTTGAAGTATTATTATTTTTATGTCAATATTAAACTTTTATCTTGAATCTTTCAGATCTGAACATTCATGCCACAATAAAGAAGATTACATTGAAAAATATGTTAGGTAGCATTCCTCATCAAAAATTCTGTTTTTATCATTTACCTACTTGATGACGGGCAGGAATTAAGCTTGGGGATGCTTGATACGTCTCCAATGTATCTATAATTTTTATTTGTTCCATGTTATTATATTATCTGTTTTCGATGTTTAGTGGGCTTTAATATATTCTTTTATATTATTTTTGGGACTAACCTATTAACCGAAGGCCCAGTGCAAAATTTTGTTTTTTTTGCCTATTTCAGTGTTTCGCAAAAAAAGGAATACCAAACGGAATCCAAACGGAATGAAACCTTCGCGATGATCTTTCTTGGAACAAATGCAAACCACAAGACTTGGAGTTGAAGTCTGGAACTCCACGAGGCGGCCACGAGGAAGGAGGACGCGCCCAAGGGAGTATGCGCGCCCCCACCCTCATGGGCCCCATGGAGCTCCACCGACGTACTTCTTTCTCCTATATATACTCTTATACCCTAAAAACATCAGGGGGAGCCACAAAACCACTTCTCCACCGCCGCAACCTTCTGTACCCGTGATATCCCATCTTGGGGCCTTTTCCGGCGATTTGCCGGAGGGGGAATCGATCACGGAGGGCTTCTACATCAACACCATAGCCTCTCCGATGATGTGTGAGTAGTTTACCACAGACCTTCGGGTCCATAGTTATTAGCTAGATGGCTTCTTCTCTCTCTTTGATTCTCAATACAAAGTTCTCCTCGATGTTCTTGGAGATCTATTTGATGTAATACTCTTTTGTGGTGTGTTTGCCGAGATCTGATGAATTGTGGATTTATGAACTTGATTATCTATGAATATTATTTGGTTCTTCTCTGAATTCTTATATGCATGATTTGATATCTTTGCAAGTCTCTTCGAATTATCAGTTTAGTTTGGCCTACTAGATTGATCTTTCTTGCAATGGGAGAAGTGCTTAGCTTTGGGTTCAATCTTGCGGTGTCCTTTCTTAGTGACAGTAGGGGCAGCAAGGCACGTACTGTATTGTTGCCATCGAGGATAAAAGGATGGGGTTTATATCATATTGCTTGAGTTTATCCCTCTAAATCATGTCATCTTTCTTAATGCGTTACTCTTTTCTTATGAACTTAATACTCTAGATGCATGCTAGATAGCGGTCGATGTGTGGAGTAATAGTAGTAGATGCAGAATCATTTCGGTCTACTTGACACGGACGTGATGCCTATATTCATGATCATTGCCTTAGATATGTTCATAACTATGCGCTTTTCTATCAATTACTTGGCAGTAATTTGATCACCCACCGTAATACATGCTATCTTGAGAGAAGCCACTAGTGAAACCTATGGCCCCCGGGTCTCTTTCTTATTATATTACATCTCTTTTATTTACATCGCGTCTCGTTTACTATTTTGCAATCTTATCTTTCCAATTTGTACAACAAAAATACAAAAAATATTTATCTTACTATCTTTATCATATCTCACTTTTGCGAGTGGCCGTGAAGGGATTGACAACCCCTTTATCACGTTGGTTGCAAGGTTCTTGATTGTTTGTGCAGGTACTAGGTGACTTGCGTGTTGTCTCCTACTGGATTGATACCTTGGTTCTCAAAAACTGAGGGAAGTACTTACGCTACTTTGCTGCATCACCCTTTCAAGGATGATTGTGGTAAACTAAAAAGCAAAAACTAAAATCATACAAGACGCTCCAAATAAAACACATATCATGTGGTGAATAAAAATATAGCCTCAAGTAAAGTTACCGATAGAGCGAAGATTTAAAGAGGGGATGCCTTTCGGGCATCCCCAAGCTTAGGCTTTTGGTTGTCCTTGAATTTTTACCTTGGGGTGCCTTGGGCATCCCCAAGCTTAGGCTCTTTCCACTCCTTATTCCAAAATCCATGAAATCTTTACCCAAAAACTTGAAAACTTCACAACACAAAACTTCAACAGAAAATCTCATGAGCTCCGTTAGTATAAGAAAATAATCCACCACTTTAAGGTACTGTAATAAACTAATTATTTATTTATATTGGTGTTAAAACTACTGTTTTCCAACTTCTCTATGGTTCATACCCCCCGATACTACTCATAGATTCATCAAAATAAGCAAACAACACACGAAAAACAGAATCTGTCAAAAACAGAACAGTCTGTAGCAATCTGTTACTTTCTAATACTTCTGTAACTACAAAAATTCTAAAATAGATTGGTGGACGTGAGGAATTTGTCTATTAATCATCTGCAAAAAGAATCAACCTAAAAGCTCTCTCCAGTAAAAAAATGACAGCTAATCTCGTGAGCGCAAAAGTTTCTGTCATTTTCAGCAAGATCAAACAACTATCTTCCAAGAAGATCCTAAAGGTTCTATTTGGCACAAACACTAACTAAAACACAAAAAACCACAATCATTACAGTATCATGATAAATTATTTATTACTAAACAGGAGCAAAAAGCAAAGAACAAAAATAAAATTGGGTTGCCTCCCAACAAGCGCTATCGTTTAATGCCCCTAGCTAGGCGAAGAGATTTCAATGATGCTCACATGAAAGTCAAGAATTGAAGCACAAAGAGAGCATCATCAAAACATGTGAAAAACACATCTAAGTCTAACATACTTCCTATGCATAGGGCATTTTATAGGAAAACAAATTAGCAAGACAAGCAAGATCTAGCATATGCAAGGAAGAAGAAAGAAACATTAGCAATCTCAACATAACGAGAGGTAATTTAGTAACATGAAAATTTCTAGAACCATATTTCCCTCTCTCATATAATTACATGTAAGATCGTAATCAAATTCAACAATATAACTATCACATAAAATTTTCTCTTCATGATCCTCATGCATGCAAAGTTGACACTCTTTCAAAATAGTGGGATTATCATAAAATAAAGCCGTGACCTCTCCAAACCCACTTTTATCAAAAATTTCATAAGATTGAACATCCCCCAAATATGTGGGATCTAAAGTTGACACTCTTCCAAACCCACTTTCAATATTATTGCGAACATTATTATCAATCTCACATTCATCATGGGGCCTAAATAAATTTTTAAGATTATAAGAAGAATCACCCCAATCATGATCATTGCAACAAGTAGTGGACATAGCAAAACTAGCATCCCCAAGCTTAGGGTTTTGCATGTTATTAGCACAATTGACACAAATAGAATTTATAGTAAAACCATTGCAATCATGCTTTTTATTCAAGGAGCTATCATGAATCACTTCATATATTTCTTCATCACAATTTTAAGATTCATGAATTTCAAGCAAAACTTCATAAAGATAATTTAGTGCACTCAACTCACTAGCAATAGGTTCCTCATAATTGGATCTCTTAAAGAAATTAGCTGAGTGGATGAGGATCCATAAACTTTTACAAGCGAAGATGCAAGCAAAAAGAAGACACGTGGTAACACAAGATCGAAAGGAAGAAGGTCGAAAGAAAAGGGCAAATCTTCTCAAAAAACATTTTAGAAGTGGGGGAGAGGGAAACGAGAGGCGAATGGAAAATAATGTAATGCGGGGAAGAAGAGTTTATGATGGGTACTTGGTATGTCTTAACTTGGCGCAGATCTCCCCGGCAACGGCGCCAGAAATCCTTCTTGCTAAGTCTTTAGCATGCGTTGGTTTTCCCTTGAAGAGGAAAGGGTGATGCAGCAAAGTAGCATAAGTATTTCCCTCAGTTTTTTAGAACCAAGGTATCAATCCATTAGGAGACAACGCACAAGTCACCTAGTACCTGCACAAACAATCAAGAACCTTGCAACCAACGCGATAAAGGTGTTGTCAATCCCTTCACGGTCACTCACAAAAGTGAGATCTAATAAAGATAGTAAAGTAAATATTTTTGGTATTTTTGTTGTATAGATTGGAAAGTAAAGATTGCAAAATAGTAAATGAGATGCGTTTCAAATAAAAGAGATGTAATATAATAGGAAAGAGACCCGGGGGCCATAGGTTTCACTAGTGGCTTCTCTCAAGATAGAATGTATTACGGTGGGTGAACAAATTACTACCGAGCAATTGATAGAAAAGCGCATAGTTATGAAGATATCTAAGGCAATGATCATGAATATAGGCATCACGTCCGTGTCAAGTAGACCAAAACGATTCTGTATATACTACTATTACTCCACACATCGACCGCTATCCAGCATGCATCTAGAGTATTAAGTTCATAAGAACGGAGTAACGCATTAAGCAAGATGACATGATGTAGAGGGATAAACTCAAGCAATATGATATAAACCCCATCTTTTTATCCTCGATGGCAACAATACAATACATGCCTTCCTGCCCCTCATCACTAGGAAAGGACACCGCAAGATTGAACCCAAAGCTAAGCACTTCTCCCATTGCAAGAAAGATCAATCTAGTAGGCCAAACTAAACCGATAATTCGAAGAGACTTGCAAAGATACCAAATCATGCATATAAGAATTCAGAGAAGAACCAAATAATATTCATAGATAATCTTGTTCATAAATCCACAATTCATCATATCTCGGCAAACACACCGCAAAAGAGTATTACATTGAAAAGATCTCCAAGAACATCTAGGATAACTTTGTATTGAGAATCAAAGAGAGAGAAGAAGCCATCTAGCTAATAATTATGTGTTGGGGAACGCAGTATTTCAAATTTTTTTCCTACGATCACGCAAGATCTATCTAAGAGATGCATAGCAAAGAGCAGGGAGAGTGTGTCAATGTACCCTCGTAGACCGAAAGCGGGAGCGTTATCTTAATGCGGTTGATGTAGTCGAACGTCTTCTCGATTCAACCGATCAAGCACTGAACTTACGGCATCTCCGAGTTCTGCACACGTTCAGCTCGATGACGTCCCTCAAACTCTTGATCCAGCAAAGTGTCGAGGGAGAGTTCTGTTAGTACGAAGGCGTGGTGATGGTGATGGTGAAGTGATCCGCGCAGGGCTTCGCCTAAGCATGACACGAATATGACCGGAGGCGTAAACTATGGAAGGGGGCACCACACATGGCTAACAGTTATTGGTGTGTCTTCTAGGAGCCCCTCCCCACGTATATATAGGTGGGAGGGGGAGGGGAGCACCAAGGGCGCGCCCAAGTAGGAGGAATCGTACTTGGGGCCTTGTCCAATTCGGCCTCCCCCCTTCCAAAAGTGTTGGAGGGGGAATGAAAGAGAGGGGGGAGAGAAGGGAAGGCGAGACCGAACCCTCCCCTTTCCATTATCTCTTCCCCTCCTTCCTTCTCCTCCTATTTGGCATATATGGGGCGCATCAACCCACTCGGGGCTGGTCTATCCCGCCCAATAAGGCCCATATCTTTGTCGAGGGGTGCCCGGAACCCCTTCCGGTGACCCGATACGTACCCGGTACCCCCCAGAACATTTCCGGTGTTCGAATACTATCGTCCTATATATGAATCTTTACCTCTCGACCATTTCGAGACTCCTCGTCATGTCCTTGATCTCATTCGGGACTCCGAACAAACTTCGGTTACCAAAACACATAACTCATAATACAAATCGTCATCGAACGTTAAGCGTGCGGACCCTACGGGTTCGAGAACTATGTAGACATGACCGAGATGCATCTCCGGTCAATAACCAATAGCGGAACCTAAATGCTCATATTGGTTCCTATATATTCTAAAGATCTTTATCGGTCAAACCGCATAACAACATACGTCATTCCTTTTATCATCGGTATGTTACTTGCCCGAGATTTGATCGTCGGTATTCTCATACCTAGTTCAATATCGTTACCGGCAAGTCTCTTTACTCGTTACGTAATGCATCATCCCGCGACTAACTCATTAATCACATTGCTTGCAAGGCTTATAGTGATGTGCATTACCGAGAGGGCCTAGAGATACCTCTCCGATACTCGGAGTGACAAATCCTAATCTTGATCTATGCCAACCCAACAAACACCTTCGGAGACACCTGTAGAGCATCTTTATAATCACCCAGTTACATTGTGACGTTTGATAGCACACAAGGTGTTCCTCCGGTATTCGGGAGTTGCATAATCTCATAGTCAAAAAGAATATGTATAAGTCATGAAGAAAGCAATAGCAATAAAACTGAACGATCAACATGCTAAGCTAACGGATGGGTCTTGTCCATCACATCATTCTCCTAATGATGTGATTCCGTTTATCAAATGATAACACATGTCTGTGGTCCGGAAACTTAACCATCTTTGATTAACGAGCTAGTCAAGTAGAGGCATACTAGGGACATTCTGTTTTGTCTATGTATTCACACATGTACTAAGTTTCTGGTTAATACAATTCTAGCATGAATAATAAACATTTATCATTTATATAAGTAAATATAAATAACAACTTTATTATTGCCTCTAGGGCATATTTCCTTCAGTCTCCCACTTGCACTAGAGTCAATAATTTAGTTCACATCGTCATGTGATTTAACACCAATAGATCACATCTTTATGTGATTAGTTCACATCGCCATGTGACTAACACCCAAAGGGTTACTAGGGTGTGATCATGTTTTGCTTGTGAGAGAAGTTTAGTCAATTGGTCTGTCACATTCAGAGCCGTACGTATTTTGCAAATTTTCTATGTCTACAATGCTCTACATGGAGCTACTCTAGCTAATTGCTCCCACTTTCAATATGTATCCAGATTGAGACTCAGAGTCATATGGATCGATGTAAAAGCTTGCATCAACGCAACTCTTTACGGCGAACTCTTTATCACCTCCATAACCGAGAAATATCTCCTTAGTCTTCTCAGGATAATTTTGACCGATGTCCAGTGATCCATGATACGTCTCCAACGTATCTATAATTTTTGATTGTTCCATGCTAGTATATTATCTGTTGCCCTTCATCTCTTAGTTGTGCTCAGTTTTCCCCATTCGTTAACTTTTTACTCACTTTTCCCCATGACCCAAAATTTTTGCCTTCACATTTTCCTCACTTTTGCCCCTGAAAAGTTGCTCAAAACCAAGGCAAAATGAGCGAGTGGGGAAAACTGAGCACAACTAAGGAATTGGGGGCACAGATGGAATAATCCCTTTATTAAACACTTTTATATTATTTTTGGGACTAACCTATTGACCCAGAGCCCAATGCCAGTTCCTGTTTTTTCCCTTGTTTCAGTGTTTCGAAGAAAAGGAATATCAAACGGAGTCGAAACGGAATGAAATCTTCTGGAGAAGTTGTTTTTGGAAGGAAAGCTACCCGATAGACTTGGAGTGCATGCCAGGAAAGAAACGAGGGAGCCAAGAGGTAGGGGCGCGCCCATCCCCCTAGGGCGCACCCTCGACCCTCGTGGGCCCCTCGTGGCTCCCCTGACGTACTTCTTCCACCTATATATTCCCATATATCCTAAAAACTTCAGGGAACATAATAGATCAGGAGTTCCGCCGCTGCAAGCCTCTGTAGCCACCAAAAACCAATCGGGACCCTGTTCCGGCACCCTGCCGGAGGGGGGAACCCTCACCGGTGGTCATCTTCATCATCCCGGCGATCTCCATGACGAGGAGGGAGTAGTTCACCCTTGGGGCTGAGGGTATGTACCAGTAGCTATGTGTTTGATCTCTCTCTCTCTTGTGTTCTTGATTTGGCACGATCTTGATGTATCGCGAGCTTTGCTATTATAGTTGTATATTATGTTGCTTCTCCCCCTCTACTCTCTTGTAATGGATAGAGTTTTCCCTTTGAAGTAATCTTATCGGATTGAGTCTTTAATGATTTGAGAACACTTGATGTATGTCTTGCCGTGTGTATCTGTGGTGACAATGGGATATCACGTGATTCACTTGATGTATGTTTTGGTGATCAACTTGCGGGTTCCGCCCATGAACTTATGCATAGGGGTAGGCACACGTTTTCGTCTTATTCTCCGGTAGAAACTTTAGGGCACTGTTTGAGGTTCTATGTGTTGGTTGCATAGATGAATCTGAGATTGTGTGATGCATATCGTAAAATCATGCCCACGGATACTTGAGGTGACATTGGAGTATCTAGGTGACATTAGGGTTTTGGTTGATTTGTGTCTTAAGGTGTTATTCTAGTACGAACTCTAGGGCTGTTTGTGACACTTATAGGAATAGCCCAATGGATTGATTGGAAAGAATAAATTTGAGGTGGTTTCGTACCCTACCATAATCTCTTAATTTGTTCTCCACTATTAGTGACTTTGGAGTGACTCTTTGTTGCATGTTGAGGGATAGTTATATGATCCAATTATGTTATTATTGTTGAGAGAACTTGCACTAGTGAAAGTATGAACCTTAGGCCTTGTTTCCTAGCATTGCAATACCGTTCACGCTCACTTTTATCGTTTGTTACCTTGCTGTTTTTATATTTTTAGATTACAAAAACCTATATCTACCATCCATATTGCACGTGTATCACCATCTCTTCTGAGAACTAGTGCACCTATACAATTTACCATTGTATTGGGTGTGTTGGACACAAGAGACTCTTTTGTTATTTGGTTGCGGGGTTGCTTGAGAGAGACCATCTTCATCTTACGCCTCCCACGGATTGATAAACCTTAGGTCATCCACTTGAGGGAAATTTGCTATTGTCCTACAAACCTCTGCACTTGGAGGCCCAACAATGTCTACAAGAAGAAGGTTACGTAGTAGACATCAAGCAGTTCCTGGCGCCGTCGCCGGGGAGGTGAGTGCTTGAAGGTATATCTTTATATCTTGCAATCGAATCTTTTTGTTTCTTGTTTTAGCACTAGTTTAGTTTATAAAATAAAACTACAAAAAAATGGAATTGAGTTTGTCTCATACGCTTCATCTTTTTAATATCTTTCGTGAGTATGATGGAAAGGAAAATTGTGCCAAATTACTAGAAGAAGAATTACATAGAATGCTTGGCATAAAATATGTGAATGATGAGCATGATTGCAATGTTTTTAGTATGAATTTTTTTAATACCCATGATGCTAATAATATGCAAAGCCGCACGCTTGGGGAAGCTTTGTTTGATGAAGATGATATTTTTGTCCCCCAAGCTTTGATGAGCAAATTTAGTATGATGAAAGCATGCCTCCTATCTATGATGATTATTGTGATGACACGTATGCTATAAAGAATAATGATAACCATGAAACTTGTCATCTTGATCTTAATTTTCAATCACATGATAGTTATTTTTTTGAGTTTGCTCCCACTACTATTGATGAGAATAGATTTGCTTATGTGGAGAGTAATAAAATTCTATGCTTATGCATCATGAAAAGAATGCTTTAGGTGCTGGTTATATTGTTGAATTCATTCATGATGCTACTGAAAATTATTATGAGGGAGGAACATATGCTTGTAGGAATTGCAATAATATCAAGTTTCCTCTCTATATGCTTAAAATCTTGAAGTTATGCTTGTTTTACCTTCCTATGCAAGTTGATTATTGTTTCCATAAATTGTTTGCTCACAAAATCCCTATGCATAGGAAGTGGGTTAGACTTAAATGTGCTAGTAATATTCTTCATGATGCTCTCTTCATGTTTCAATTCTTATCTTTTATGTGAGCATCATTGAAATCATCATGCCTAGCTAGGGGCATTAAACGTTAGGCGCTTGTTGGGAGGCAACCCAATTTTATTTTAGTTTCTTGCTTTTTGGTTCTGTTTAGGAATAAATAAATCATCTAGCTTCTTTTTAGATGTGGTTTTGTGTTTTAATTAGTGTTTGTGCCAAGTAGAACCTTTGGGAAGACTTGGGTGAAGTCTTTATGATCTTGCTGTAAAAAACAGAAACTTTAGCGCTCACGAGATTAGCTTCAACTTTTTACTGGAGAGTGCTATTTAGTTGATTCTTTTTGCAGATGATTACTAGAAAAATTCCTCAGGTCCAACAACTTAATTTAGAATTTTTGGAGTTCCAGAAGTTTGCGTTAGCTACAGATTACTACAGACTGTTCTGTTTTTGACAGATTCTGTTTTTCGTGTGTTGTTTGCTTATTTTGATGACTCTATGGCTAGAAAAATAGTTTATAAACCATAGATAAGTTGGAATACAGTAGGTTTAACACCAATATAAATAAAGAATGAGTTCATACAGTACCTTGAAGTGGTGTTTTGTTTTCTTTCGCTAACGGAGCTCACGAGATTTCTGTTAAGTTTTGTGTTGTGAAGTTTTCAAGTTTTGGGTAAAGATTCGATGGACTATGGGATAAGGAGTGGAAAGAGCCTAAGCTTGGGGATTCACAAGGCACCCAAGGTAATATTCAAGGACAACCAAGAGCCTAAGCTTGGGGATGCCCCGGATGGCATCCCTCTTTCGCCTTCATTCATTCGTCGGTAACTTTACTTGGAGCTATATTTTTATTCACCACATGATATGTGTTTTGCTTGGAGCGTCATTTTATTTTATTTTGCTTTGCTTGCTGTTTGAATAAAATACTAAGATCTGAAATTATTAATTGGGATAGTGTTCAAATAGTTGCATAATTATCCGACTACTCATTGATCTTCACTTATATCTTTCGGAGTAGTTTGTTTTTGCTCTAGTACTTCACTTATATCTTTTAGAGCGCGGTGGTGGTTTTGTTTTATAGAAACAATTATTCTCTCATGCTTCATTTATATTATTTTGAGAGTCTTAAATAGCATGGTAATTTGCTTAAATAATCCTAATATGCTTGGTATTCAAGATTAGTAAAAACTTTCTTGTGAGTGTGTTGAATACTAAGAAAAGTTTGATGCTTGATAATTGTTTTGAGATATAAATATGGTGATATTAGAGTCATGATAGTTGAGTGGTTATGAATTTGAGAGATACTTGTGTTAAAGATTGTGATTCCTGTAGCATGCGCGTATGGTGAACCGTTATGTGATGAAGTCGGAGCATAATTTATTTATTGATTGTCTTCCCTATGAGTGGCGGTCGGGGACGAGCGATGGTCTTTTCCTACAAATCTATCCCCCTAGGAGCATGCGCGTAATACTTTGCTTTGATAAATTGTAGATTGTTGCAATAAGTATGTGAGTTCTTTATGACTAATGTTGAGTCCATGGATTATACAGACTCTCATCCTCCCACCATTGCTAGCCTCTCTAATACCGCACACCTTTCGCCAAAGATTACATACACCCACCATATACCTTCCTCAAAACAGCCACCATACCTACCTATCATGGCATTTCCATAGCCATTCCGAGATATATTGCCATGCAACTTTCCACCGTTCCATTTATTCGGACACGCTCCATCATTGTCATATTGCTTTGCATGATCATCTAGTTGACATTGTATTCGTGGAAAAGCCACCATTCATAATTCTTTCATACATGTCACTCATGAGTCATTGCACATCCCGGTACACCGCCGAAGGCATTCATATAGAGTCATATTTTGTTCTAAGTATCGAGTTGTAATTGTTGAGTTGTAAGGAAATAAAAGTGTGATGATCATCATATTTAGAGCATTGTCCCAAGTGAGGAAAGGATGATGGAGACTATGATTCCCCCACAAGTCGGGATGAGACTCCGGACGAAAAAAAGAGGCCATAAAAAAAGAGAAAATGCCCAAATAAAAAAATGAGAGAAAAAGAGAGAAGGGACAATGTTACTATCCTTTTACCAAACTCGTGCTTCAAAGTAGCACCGTGATCTTCATGATAGAGAGTCTCCTATGATATCACTTTCATATACTAGTGGGAATTTTTCATTATAGAACTTGGCTTGTATATTCCAATGATGGGCTTCCTCAAAATGCCCTAGGTCTTCATGAGCAAGCGAGTTGGATGCACACCCACTTAGTTTCTTTTGTTGAGCTTTCATATACTTATAGTTCTAGTGCATCCGTTGCATGGCAATCCATACTCACTCACATTGATATCTATTGATGGGCATCTCCATAGCCCGTTGATACGCCTAGTTGATGTGAGACTATCTCCTCTTTTTTTGTCTTCTCCACAACCGCCATTCTATTCCACCTATAGTGCTATGTCCATGGCTCACACTCATGTATTGCGTGAAGATTGAAAAGGTTTGAGAACGTCAAATGTATGAAACAATTGCTTGGCTTGTCATCAGGGTTGTGCATGATTTAAATACTTTGTGTGGTGAAGATAGAGCATAGCTAGACTAAATGATTTTTTAGGGATAACTTTCTTTGGCCATGTTATTTTGAGAAGACATAATTGCTTTATTAGTATGCTTGAAGTATTATTATTAAACTTTTGTCTTGAATCTTTCGGATCTGAATATTCATACCACAATTAAGAAGAATTACATTGAAATTATGCCAAGTAGCATTCCACATAAAAAATTCTGTTTTTATCATTTACCTACTTGAGGACGAGCAGGAATTAAGCTTGGGGATGCTGATACGTCTCCAATGTATCTATAATTTTGATTGTTCCATGCTAGTATATTATCTGTTTTGGATGTTTATGGGCTTTATTAAACACATTTATATTATTTTTGGGACTAACCTATTGACCCAGAGCCCAATGCCGCCTCGCTTTTCCCTTGTTTCATGTTTCAAGAAAAGGAATATCAAACGGAGTCGAAACGGAATGAAACCTTCTGGAGAAGTTATTTTTGGAAGGAAAGCTACCCGATAGACTTGGAGTGCATGTCAGGAAAGAAACGAGGGAGCCACGAGGTAGGGGGGCGCGCCCACCCCCCTAGGTCGCGCCCTCCACCCTCGTGGGCCCCTCGTGGCTCCCCTGACGTACTTCTTCCACCTATATATTCCCATATATCCTAAAAACTTCGGGGAACAGAATAGATCGGGAGTTCCGCCGCCGGAAGCCTCTGTAGCCACCAAAAACCAATCGGGACCCTATTCCCAAGCACCGCACGAGGGGGAACCCTCACCGTGGCCATCTTCATCATCCCATGATCTCCATGACAAGGAGGGAGTAGTTCACCCTCGAGGCTGAGGGTATGTACCAGAGCTATGTGTTTGATCTCTCTCTCTCATGTTCTTGATTTGGCACGATCTTGATGTATCGCGAGCTTTGCTATTATAGTTGGATCTTATGTTGCTTCTCCCCTCTACTCTCTTGTAATGGATTGAGTTTTCCTTTGAAGTAATCTTATCGGATTGAGTCTTTAATGATTTGAGAACACTTGATGTACGCCTTGCCGCATGTATCTGTGGTGACAATGGGATATCCGTGATTCACTTGATGTATGTTTTGGTGATCAACTTGTGGTTTCCGCCCATGAACTTATGCATAGGGGTTGGCACACGTTTTCGTCTTGATTCTCCGGTAGAAACTTTGGGGCACTCTTTGAGGTTCTATGTGTTGGTTGAATAGATGAATCTGAGATTGTGTGATGCATATCGTAAAATCATGCCCACGGATACTTGAGGTGACATTGGAGTATCTAAGTGACATTAGGGTTTTGGTTGATTTGTGTCTTAAGGTGTTATTCTAGTACTAACTCTAGGGTTGTTTGTGACACTTATAGGAATAGCCCAATGGATTGATTGGAAAGAATAACTTTGAGGTGGTTTCGTACCCTACCATAATCTCTTCGTTTGTTGTCCACTATTAGTAACTTTGGAGTGACTCTTTGTTGCATGTTGAGGGATAATTATATGATCCAATTATGTTATTATTGTTGAGAGAACTTGCACTAGTGAAAGTATGAACCTTAGGCCTTGTTTCCTAGCATTGCAATACCGTTCACGCTCACTTTTATCGTTTGTTACCTTGCTGTTTTTATATTTTTAGATTACAAAAACCTATATCTACCATCCATATTGCACGTGTATCACCATCTCTTCGCAGAACTAGTGCACCTATACAATTTACCATTGTATTGGGTGTGTTGCGGACACAAGAGACTCTTTGTTATTTGGTTGCGGGGTTGCTTGAGAGAGACCATCTTCATCTTACGCCTCCCACGGATTGATAAACCTTAGGTCATCCACTTGAGGGAAATTTGCTATTGTCCTACAAACCTCTGCACTTGGAGGCCCAACAATGTCTACAAGAAGAAGGTTACGTAGTAGACATCAAGCAGTTCCTGGCGCCGTCGCCGGGGAGGTGAGTGCTTGAAGGTATATCTTTATATCTTGCAATCGAATCTTTTTGTTTCTTTTTTTAGCACTAGTTTAGTTTATTAAATAAAACTACAAAAAATGGAATTGAGTTTGTCTCATACGCTTCATCTTTTTAATATCTTTCGTGAGTATGATGGAAAGGAAAATTGTGCCAAATTACTAGAAGAAGAATTACATAGAATGCTTGGCATAAAATATGTGAATGATGAGCATGATTGCAATGTTTTTAGTATGAATTTTTTTAATACCCATGATGCTAATAATATGCAAAGCCGCACGCTTGGGGAAGCTTTGTTTGATGAAGATGATATTTTTGTCCCCCAAGCTTTGATGAGCAAATTTAGTATGATGAAAGCATGCCTCCTATCTATGATGATTATTGTGATGACACGTATGCTATAAAGAATAATGATAACCATGAAACTTGTCATCTTGATCTTAATTTTCAATCACATGATAGTTATTTTTTTGAGTTTGCTCCCACTACTATTGATGAGAATAGATTTGCTTATGTGGAGAGTAATAAAAATTCTATGCTTATGCATCATGAAAAGAATGCTTTAGGTGCTGGTTATATTGTTGAATTCATTCATGATGCTACTGAAAATTATTATGAGGGAGGAACATATGCTTGTAGGAATTGCAATAATATCAAGTTTCCTCTCTATATGCTTAAAATCTTGAAGTTATGCTTGTTTTACCTTCCTATGCAAGTTGATTATTGTTTCCATAAATTGTTTGCTCACAAAATCCCTATGCATAGGAAGTGGGTTAGACTTAAATGTGCTAGTAATATTCTTCATGATGCTCTCTTCATGTTTCAATTCTTATCTTTTATGTGAGCATCATTGAAATCATCATGCCTAGCTAGGGGCATTAAACGTTAGGGCGCTTGTTGGGAGGCAACCCAATTTTATTTTAGTTTCTTGCTTTTTGGTTCTGTTTAGGAATAAATAAATCATCTAGCTTCTTTTTAGATGTGGTTTTGTGTTTTAATTAGTGTTTGTGCCAAGTAGAACCTTTGGGAAGACTTGGGTGAAGTCTTTATGATCTTGCTGTAAAAAACAGAAACTTTAAGCGCTCACGAGATTAGCTTCAACTTTTTACTGGAGAGTGCTATTTAGTTGATTCTTTTTGCAGATGATTACTAGAAAAATTCCTCAGGTCCAACAACTTAATTTAGAATTTTTGGAGTTCCAGAAGTTTGCGTTAGCTACAGATTACTACAGACTGTTCTGTTTTTGACAGATTCTGTTTTTCGTGTGTTGTTTGCTTATTTTGATGACTCTATGGCTAGAAAAATAGTTTATAAACCATAGATAAGTTGGAATACAGTAGGTTTAACACCAATATAAATAAAGAATGAGTTCATACAGTACCTTGAAGTGGTGTTTTGTTTTCTTTCGCTAACGGAGCTCACGAGATTTCTGTTAAGTTTTGTGTTGTGAAGTTTTCAAGTTTTGGGTAAAGATTCGATGGACTATGGGATAAGGAGTGGAAAGAGCCTAAGCTTGGGGATTCACAAGGCACCCAAGGTAATATTCAAGGACAACCAAGAGCCTAAGCTTGGGGATGCCCCGGATGGCATCCCCTCTTTCGTCTTCATTCGTCGGTAACTTTACTTGGAGCTATATTTTTATTCACCACATGATATGTGTTTTGCTTGGAGCGTCATTTTATTTTATTTTGCTTTGCTTGCTGTTTGAATAAAATACTAAGATCTGAAATTATTAATTGGGATAGTGTTCAAATAGTTGCATAATTATCCGACTACTCATTGATCTTCACTTATATCTTTCGGAGTAGTTTGTTTTTGCTCTAGTACTTCACTTATATCTTTTAGAGCACGGTGGTGGTTTTGTTTTATAGAAACAATTATTCTCTCATGCTTCATTTATATTATTTTGAGAGTCTTAAATAGCATGGTAATTTGCTTAAATAATCCTAATATGCTTGGTATTCAAGATTAGTAAAAACTTTCTTGTGAGTGTGTTGAATACTAAGAAAAGTTTGATGCTTGATAATTGTTTTGAGATATAAATATGGTGATATTAGAGTCATGATAGTTGAGTGGTTATGAATTTGAGAGATACTTGTGTTAAAGATTGTGATTCCTGTAGCATCTTGGCGTATGGTGAACCGTTATGTGATGAAGTCGGAGCATAATTTATTTATTGATTGTCTTCCCTATGAGTGGCGGTCGGGGACGAGCGATGGTCTTTTCCTACAAATCTATCCCCCTAGGAGCATGCGCGTAATACTTTGCTTTGATAAATTGTAGATTGTTGCAATAAGTATGTGAGTTCTTTATGACTAATGTTGAGTCCATGGATTATACAGACTCTCATCCTCCCACCATTGCTAGCCTCTCTAATACCGCACACCTTTCGCCAGTATCATACACCCACCATATACCTTCCTCAAAACAGCCACCATACCTACCTATCATGGCATTTCCATAGCCATTCCGAGATATATTGCCATGCAACTTTCCACTGCTCCATTTATTAGGACACGCTCCATCATTGTCATATTGCTTTGCATGATCATCTAGTTGACATTGTATTCGTGGAAAAGCCACCATTCATAATTCTTTCATACATGTCACTCATGAGTCATTGCACATCCCGGTACACCGCCGAAGGCATTCATATAGAGTCATATTTTGTTCTAAGTATCGAGTTGTAATTGTTGAGTTGTAAGGAAATAAAAGTGTGATGATCATCATATTTAGAGCATTGTCCCAAGTGAGGAAAGGATGATGGAGACTATGATTCCCCCACAAGTCGGGATGAGACTCAGGACGAAAAAAGAGGCCATAAAAAAGAGAAAATGCCCAAATAAAAAAATGAGAGAAAAAGAGAGAAGGGACAATGTTACTATCCTTTTACCAAACTCGTGCTTCAAAGTAGCACCGTGATCTTCATGATAGAGAGTCTCCTATGATATCACTTTCATATACTAGTGGGAATTTTTCATTATAGAACTTGGCTTGTATATTCCAATGATGGGCTTCCTCAAAATGCCCTAGGTCTTCATGAGCAAGCGAGTTGGATGCACACCCACTTAGTTTCTTTTGTTGAGCTTTCATATACTTATAGTTCTAGTGCATCCGTTGCATGGCAATCCATACTCACTCACATTGATATCTATTGATGGGCATCTCCATAGCCCGTTGATACGCCTAGTTGATGTGAGACTATCTCCTCTTTTTTTGTCTTCTCCACAACCGCCATTCTATTCCACCTATAGTGCTATGTCCATGGCTCACACTCATGTATTGCGTGAAGATTGAAAAGGTTTGAGAACGTCAAATGTATGAAACAATTGCTTGGCTTGTCATCAGGGTTGTGCATGATTTAAATACTTTGTGTGGTGAAGATAGAGCATAGCTAGACTAAATGATTTTTTAGGGATAACTTTCTTTGGCCATGTTATTTTGAGAAGACATAATTGCTTTATTAGTATGCTTGAAGTATTATTATTAAACTTTTGTCTTGAATCTTTCGGATCTGAATATTCATACCACAATTAAGAAGAATTACATTGAAATTATGCCAAGTAGCATTCCACATAAAAAATTCTGTTTTTATCATTTACCTACTTGAGGACGAAAGGAATTAAGCTTGGGGATGCCGTCGTCTCCAATGTATCTATAATTTTGATTGTTCCATGCTAGTATATTATCTGTTTTGGATGTTTATGGGCTTTATTAAACACATTTATATTATTTTTGGGACTAACCTATTGACCCAGAGCCCAATGCCAGTTCCTGTTTTCCCCTTGTTTCAGTGTTTCGAAGAAAAGGAATATCAAACGGAGTCGAAACGGAAAGAAACCTTCTGGAGAAGTTATTTTTGGAAGGAAAGCTACCCGATAGACTTGGAGTGCATGTCAGGAAAGAAACGAGGGAGCCACGAGGTAGGGGGCGCGCCCACCCCCCTAGGGCGCGCCCTCCACCCTCGTGGGCCCCTCGTGGCTCCCCTGACGTACTTCTTCCACCTATATATTCCCATATATCCTAAAAACTTCGGGGAACAGAATAGATCGGGAGTTCCGCCGCCGGAAGCCTCTGTAGCCACCAAAAACCAATCGGGACCCTATTCCGGCACCCTGCCTGAGGGGGGAACCCTCACCGGTGGCCATCTTCATCATCCCGGCGATCTCCATGACAAGGAGGGAGTAGTTCACCCTCGAGGCTGAGGGTATGTACCAGTAGCTATGTGTTTGATCTCTCTCTCTCTCATGTTCTTGATTTGGCACGATCTTGATGTATCGCGAGCTTTGCTATTATAGTTGGATCTTATGTTGCTTCTCCCCTCTACTCTCTTGTAATGGATTGAGTTTTCCCTTTGAAGTAATCTTATCGGATTGAGTCTTTAATGATTTGAGAACACTTGATGTACGTCTTGCCGTGCGTATCTGTGGTGACAATGGGATATCCGTGATTCACTTGATGTATGTTTTGGTGATCAACTTGTGGTTTCCGCCCATGAACTTATGCATAGGGGTTGGCACACGTTTTCGTCTTGATTCTCCGGTAGAAACTTTGGGGCACTCTTTGAGGTTCTATGTGTTGGTTGAATAGATGAATCTGAGATTGTGTGATGCATATCGTAAAATCATGCCCACGGATACTTGAGGTGACATTGGAGTATCTAAGTGACATTAGGGTTTTGGTTGATTTGTGTCTTAAGGTGTTATTCTAGTACGAACTCTAGGGTTGTTTGTGACACTTATAGGAATAGCCCAATGGATTGATTGGAAAGAATAACTTTGAGGTGGTTTCGTACCCTACCATAATCTCTTCGTTTGTTGTCCACTATTAGTAACTTTGGAGTGACTCTTTGTTGCATGTTGAGGGATAATTATATGATCCAATTATGTTATTATTGTTGAGAGAACTTGCACTAGTGAAAGTATGAACCTTAGGCCTTGTTTCCTAGCATTGCAATACCGTTTACGCTCACGTTTAACGTTTGTTACCTTGCTGTTTTTATATTTTCAGATTACAAAAACCTATATCTACCATCCATATTGCACTTGTATCACCATCTCTTCGTCGAACTAGTGCACCTATACAATTTACCATTGTATTGGGTGTGTTGGGGACACAAGAGACTCTTTGTTATTTGGTTGCAGGGTTGCTTGAGAGAGACCATCTTCATCCTACGCCTCCCATGGATTGATAAACCTTAGGTCATCCACTTGAGGGAAATTTGCTACTGTCCTACAAACCTCTGCACTTGGAGGCCCAACAACGTCTACAAGAAGAAGGTTACGTAGTAGACATCAATCCACTCCTGGATCAATATCGTACCCCCTTGCCAAATTCATGGCAAGGTACACAATAGGTTTGATAAACGACATATCATACTTTATAGAACCTATGGCTGAGGCATAGGGAATGACTTTCATTCTCTTTCTATTTTCTGCTGTGGTCGTGTTTTGAGTCTTACTCAACTTTACACCTTGTAATACAGGCAATAACTCCTTCTTTGACCGTTCCATTTTGAACTACTTCAAAATCTTGTCAAGGTATGTACTCATTGAAAAATCTTATCAAGCGTATTGATCTATGTCTATAGATCTTGATGCCCAATATGTAAGCAGCTTCACCGAGGTTTTTCTTTGAAAAACTCCTTTCAAACACTCCTTTATGCTTTCCAGAAAATTCTACATCTTTTCCGATTGACAATATGTCATTCACATATACTTATCAGAAAGGTTGTAGTGCTCCCACTCACTTTCTTGTAAATACAGGCTTCACCGCAAGTCTGTATAAAACTATATGCTTTGATCAACTCATCAAAGCGTATATTCCAACTCAGAGATGCTTGAACCAGTCCATAGATGGATCGCTAGAGCTTGCACTTTTTGGTAGCACCTTTAGGATTGACAAAACCTTCTGGTTGTATCATATACAACTCTTATTTAATAAATCTATTAAGGAATGCAGTTTTGTCGGGGAGGCTGATCGTACCCACGGACACCTATGGGGCCGGCGGAGCAGGCCCCTTTGTGGTTCGGAGGGGGGCGGAGGTCGCACGAAGAGCGGATCGAGGCGATGCACGCGAGCGGTTTACCCAGCTTCGGAGCTCTCCGGAGAGATAAAACTCCTACCTGCTGCTTGTTTGATCTATTGTGTTCTTGCTAGGGAGAAATGCGAGCTACAAAACCTAAGCGTGAGCGAGTATAAATCTCTGACCCGTCGAATGAATCGAACCCAACGGAACCGAACCCTCTTCACGTTGCACTCGGGCCTCCTTTTATATGCTCAAGGGTCTCCGGCAGGTGGCAACATAGGCGGGGGTACAAATGTAAAACAGGGGTTGGTACACCTACTTGAACAAAGGTATGCGGTGCAAAATACCTAACTCGACAGCAAGGGACAAAAGCAATAAATGCCCGTCGTTGTCGCCCAAACAGTGTAACAGAGACCGTCAGTGCGCCTCCGCCGCCACGATGGCGAGCCTGTCGGCGCCGCTTATCGCTGCTCTCCGCTGGCTGCATACCGCCGACACGTGCCCATGGAGCGGTCCCATGGCGACACGTCATTGGGTGAGCTGGAGCGGAGGCGGAGAGGTTGCATGCCGCGGCAAGCGCCTTGCCGCGGCCGAATCCTTGTCGCGCTCGGAGACTTGTCGCGCCCCGAGCCTTCCCGGC
Source organism: Aegilops bicornis (assembly GCA_021605145.1). Taxonomy (NCBI): domain Eukaryota; kingdom Viridiplantae; phylum Streptophyta; class Magnoliopsida; order Poales; family Poaceae; genus Aegilops; species Aegilops bicornis. The sequence continues at coordinate 153,326,337 of CM038673.1, forward strand.
AAGCTCCTCTTGCCGGGGCCTTGTCTTCCGTGTGTCTAGAGTGGCCTTCCCGACAAGCTCCTCTTGTCGGGGCCTTGTCTTCCCAATATAATACTTTGTTCTTGAATGGCTCCAAGGGAGCCACGGAGGAGATTGGCGGTGTGAGGCAAACCTTGCTGAGGTGCTGCAACCGTCCGTGCACGTGTACGGGATACTAGGGTACCCTACTCTAGTACACCGGCAGAGAGCCCCGGGCCTGGGCCGTACATGGTGCCGGCGCTTGTCGGGCTAGGCCAGAATCGCAGACGGACACGCCGCTGCCTCGACCACGCCAAGAACCGCCCGGACCCACCACGATCCCCACTAACGGCACGCTACGGACGTGGCGTCGTGGCGAGAGATCGTGGCGCGGTCGTGGGGGGGTTCTTTATTAATATAAGCGGGCGTCCGCCCCTCCTCCCTTTATAAGCGGAGGAACAGAGGCAGGCCGACCACTCCGCCATTGCCGTCTTGTCAAGAAACCACCGCCGCTCCCTCGTCTTCTCCGGTGCGAAGAGAGCAGCGCCTCACTTCTTCGCCGCAAGCACACTCACCGCCGTCGACCTCCTCCGCCCCCCCTCGCCATGGCCCCGAAGGCCGATAAGGAGAAGGGCGTCAAGTCGGCCGAGGCGCAGCGGCTCGTGGCGCTGCGCAAGGAGCGAGCCGTTTTCCCCTCGCAGCTCGGCGCACGGGAGCTGCGGGGCGTCTACTATCTTTTACGGTCGACGGAGACTCGGGGCGCATCCGCGCACGAGGGTGCTCCCGCCTCCACCGCTGATCCGCCCCAACAGGGTACCCTTTCTTCGCCCTTTTCTTCTATTGCGGTCTTTGCCCGCCGTATTCCGAGTTCTTTTGCGACATAATGAACACCTTTGGCCTCCGCCTCCTTGATTTCACCCCCAACATCATCTTGACCATGGCAGTTTTCGCGCATTTGTGCGAAAACTTTGTCGGAGTCCACCCGAACATGGCACTCTTCCGCCATTTCTTTGTTCCCCGCGTCGAGAGAGGAGAGCCCCTTGCCGGAGGGATAGCACAGGTCTCTAGGATCGGCAAGAAAGAGGCCTACCTAGAGGGAGTTCGGAACAAGTGGGAGGAGTGGAGAGCCAACTGGTGCTGGGTCGTGAAGAGGACCCACAGCCCTTCACCGCAGGCGCTTAAACCCCAATTGCGCGCGGCAAGGATTGGAGTAACTTGGCGCCAGAGGATGCGAGGCTGAAGATAGCTGTGACCCAAATTCTGCGCCTTAGGCTTGCCGGGTTAACTGTTGGCGCCGTTGGCGCAGACTTCATTCGCCACCGCATCGCTCCCTTGCAGGAAAGGAGGAGGCCTGCTTGGGAGTTCCAGAATGCGGCGGACATCATGAGGCTGCGCCCGGGCCTGAATTGGAACTTCACCGTCACGGAGCTGGATTGATGCTGCTCGAGCTGTTCAAGAACGACCCGAACATCCCGAGTGGTTCAGGTTGCCGCGAGGGGTCGCCCGTTGTGCAACAACTTCGGCGCCGACCGCATCCGCGCCATGATGCCACCGTGGCGACTCCCACGGGATCGTCCCGACTGGCGAGAGCCCCGACGAGGTCGTGCAGCAATTCTTCGACAACTTGCAAGAGGTGCCGATCCGCCCGACGAGCGTAAGAGGCTCACCCGAGACACCACCGGCAGGTGAGATGGCGTGGATCGCCACTGAGCGGAAGGCGGCAGCAGCTGCTGCCACTGGAGCCTTCGGGTTCACCGTGGAGGAGGCGGACGCGCGAAGGCGGCAAGCTCTGCTGAGCGAGGGAGGTCGCCGGCGAGGACGAGCTTGTCGAGCTTCGAGGCCGGGACGAGTGGACCCGCCGAGGGCGCTTCTTCCCGCCGCCAAGCGACTTGCCACCAGCGGAGCCCCGGCTCCGCTGAGGAGGCGTCTCCGCAAGGCTGGAGACGAGCCGGGCGACAGTCGGCCCACTGCAGCGCCGCTCGGCCGACGCTCCACCGCGGCAAGCGAGGTTGCAGGGAGCGCCCCAAACTACAGCGACAAGCTGGGCGGAATCTTCTCGAGCCGCCGACGCCTCCGCCAAGCGGCCAAGAGAGCCCACTCCCGCCTCATCGCACGGAGACGGGCTGGAGTTTGACTTCTCCGCGCCAGCCCGAGGAGGAAGGCGAAGAGTAAGCTTCTCGAGATTGTGCTTGTATTTCTTCAATTTTTATTGCTTCATCTTGAATCTGATTTGCTTCTTTCTGGACTCTTTCCTTTTTAGGACTCTGTCCCAGAGAGCGGCGAAGAGGGCCAAGATCCCGACGATCGTCGTTGAGGACGATTCCCCTGCTGGCTGTGGGGACGGCGTCTGAGACCGCTTTGCCGGACCAGCGACCTTCCTTCTGAGCAGCCCCCAAAGACAGCCCCCAGAGTAAGTGTGCAGTTTTCTCCTTACTACGAGGTGTGCAGGGGCGCCCTTTCTTTGCTGATTTCTGACTGTTTAATTGTGTAGGAGCGGAGCAGCCTCATCAGGAGGGCTCGGAAGCCGCCTCCGAGACTCTGCCCGCTGTCACTACGCCACCAAGAGAGAACTCCCCGGTAAGGGAGCTCCCTCCGACAAGGGAGGCCACCCCGACAAGGGAGGCCACTCCGGCAAGGAAGGATACCCCGGCAAGGGACGGCGCCAGCGACCCTCCAGTGGTCGAGGCAATGGCTGCGGATCCCGTTGCAGGTAACTCCCTTACATGGAATTTTCCCTTGGGCTTGCTTTCTTTTGTTCCTCTTTTTTGAATATCTGCTTGATCGCTCTTTCTTCGCCTGACGCAGACCCGATGGAGGTCGAGGCCGCGGCGGCGAGGAGGAACGCAGCGGCAACACCGACGAGGCCGCCGTCGAAGAAGAAGAGGTCGTCGTCGTGGAGGAAGAGGCCGCCGACGAGCCTGCTGGCGAGGAGGCCACCGAGGCTGCCGATGCAGAGGCCGGGCGAGGGGTCGGGCGGTCAGATCGACGGCCCCGAGGCCGCAGGAGCGGCAAGCGCCGCACCGACACCGATTCCCCTGTTGCTGCCAAGGGCGCCAGTTCGAGGAGCCCCAGCCCGGGCGCCTACCAAGGCCGGGCGAAGGCGTCTTCATCAAGCTTCCACAGGGAACCGAGTTCAGGCGCCGGTCGAGGGCGAGACCTTCGACGGCGAGCTACTCGCGTCACTGGCCGACGCTGGTGGATGCGCCAAGCAGCAAGGGCGAAGTCCGAGGAGGAGCAGCCAAGAAGCTGTTGTCTCTTTACCGCACTCCGCCAGGCCAAGTTAGAGACCGGGAAGCCCTTGTCGCGAGGGCGGAGCGGACATGAAGAAGCGCGCCGAGGAGCTCCGGAGCGCCAACAAAGCAGCGCCCGCGACGTGGGCGGACACGGGCGCTGCTTTCAGAAGAGCGCACGGCCTTCATCCTTGAGAAGGCCGCGGTGATGAGGAGCGGCTGGCTGCCGAGAAGCTTCGCCGCAGAGAGAGCGAGTTGGCGCAGCGGAAGGTCAACCTGGACAGCTATGAAGAGGACCTTTCTGCGAGGAGTCGTTACGGGCGCTCAGAAGCGGCGACGCAGCCGCAGCCGCCGAGGCCGCCAAGGAAGAGCTGAAGGCGAAGGTGGCGCTGGAGGCCACCCTCAAGAAGAGCGGCGAAGAGCTTGCCGTGCTCAGCGCCGAAGCGCGAGAAGGACGCCCACACGCCGGGCGAAGCTGCAGGTCCGTCTCACGACAGGCCAAGGAGCTCGACGCCGCCAAGGACTCCAAGGCAGATCTGCAATTGGCCCGACCACTCTGACGCAGACGTTGGATGGTGCTAGAGAGCGGGAGGCAGGCTTGTTGGAGGCGATCAAGGCCAAGGAGGAGCTGCTGGCGAATGCTGTCTCCGTCCAGAACACTTTGAGGGAGAGTGTGGAGCACTGGACCGAAGGTCTTGTGGACACCGCCGCCGACATCCACAACGAGCTGATAGAGTTGGGGATGGCAGACCTTGCGTACTCCTCCGACGAGCATCTCCAACCCAGCGTCAAGCTTAGCCTATTCTTCAAAGGCGTGGTGACGGGCCTGCGGCGACTCCGAGAGGAGGTCCCGAAGCAGCTGGCCGAGGAATCACGCCAGGTCTGCTGTGAGGGCCCTCGAGAAGGTGTTGATGAAGGTGGCTTTCCGCAACCCGGGCCTCAACCTCAACGGTGTCCTCAAATCCTTGCGGCCCGAAGCCAACGTGGAGGAGCTTCAAGGCTCTTGTCGCACCCATTGTGGACAAGGTGAACAAGATCAAGAGGATTGAGGGCGACCCGCGTGGACTAGGCCGCCAACCTTATCTTTCCCTTGTCGCTGCTGATCATGTTTAGAAAACTTTGTTAGATCAGTGACAAGTTATTCTGTAATATACTCTATCTTAGGTGAATCGATCAATGCAACGTTATTTCCTCTACTTGATTCCTTCCTTTGTACGTTTCTGCCTTACGCATTTGGAAACTTGCGGTGCGAGCACCCTTGTCATGGCCGAGTCTGGAACTTCAGCACTTCTTTGGCGGGGTCGCCACCGACAAGCAACCTTGTCGCGGACTAGCCGCAGCTCACTTAAGTTGTTGAGCGGACTCGAAACAAAGTAAGGGCGTGACCGATCCACGATTTGGTTCCTCTGCGCACAGGTTCTCCATACAAAGTACTATCGTTCGAGGAAGATAACTTAAAATTTTAAAAATTGATTGCTCAAACTTTGGCAACTTAGCTTTTCGGTCTCTTGCTTCCCGATGAGGTGAATCTTCCTCGAGCGGTGTCTGGTCGAGAGTATTATCTCCTCCTCCCCCCTGGTTAACTTGTGCGCGAGGGAGCCCTCCTTTCTTTGCGACAAGAGAAAGAAGAGGAAATAACGTTATGGAGCCCAGTGGCTCGATTCTTCTTACCAGGTGTGGTTGCTGCACAAAGTGTTAGCCGAAACATGCGATAAATTGATGAAAGCATGAACTTGACGGGTTGTGCGCAACACATGGGCTTCTTGATGCATGCACGGGTCTGCGCCCAGCTTTGTACAAAGGATCACATGCAACAGCGGCAAGACTTGTACAAAAGGTGGTTGCCAGGACGGGTCCCGACAACCGCGCCTTATGGGTAAAACTTACGGAGATGCTCAATGTTCCAGGAGTTGCTCACCGGAATGCCATCTTCGGTCTCAAGGCGGACAGCGCCAGGCCTAGTGACTCGTTTCACCCGATAAGGGCCTTCCCGCTTCAAGGGCCAACTTGTTTGAATTCTTGGCGGACTGAACGGCGCGAAGAACAAGGTCGCCTTCCTCGAGGCTTCGGCATTAACCCTGCGGCCATGGTAGCGACGCAGAGCTTCTTGGTAGCGAAGCGGCTCGCCTGACAAAGAAGGCGATCCTCCTCAAGGAGCAGCGCGTCATCTTGTCGCGGCTGCTCTTGCTCAAACTCATCATAAGCGAGCACTCGAGGCGACCCGTATACGAGTCCCGTGGGGAGAACTGCCTCTGCTCCATAACTAGAGCAAAGGGTGCCTGGCCAGTGGCTCGATTTGGTGTCGTCCTGATCGACCAAAGAACCACCGGCAGCTCCTCGATCCAGTTTCTTCCGCACTTGTGCAGCCTGTCGAAAGTTCTGGTCTTGAGTCCGCGCAGCACTTCAGCGTTCGCCCTCTCTACTTGACCGTTGCTTCTCGGGTGAGCAATGAAGCAAAGCAGACCTTGGCGCCAAGGTCTTGGACGTACTGCATGAAGGTGCGAATCGTAAATTTCGTGCCGTTGTCGGTGATGACCTGTTAGGGATTCCGAAACGGCAAACAATCGACTGAAAGAACTTGATCGGCTGATCGTGTTGTCACCTTCCTCATCGCTTCCACTTCCGGCCACTTTGTGAACTTGTCGATGGCGACGTACAAGTACTCAAAGCCCCGACGGCTCGGGGAAGGGGCCGAGGATGTCGAGCCCCTGCACCGAAAATGGCGGGATAAAGGGATCGTCTGGAGAGCTTGAGCTGGCTGGTGTATCTGTTTGGAATGGAACCGCACGCTTCACACTTGGTTACTTGTGCGGTTGCATCACGGAGGGCTGTCGCCGGAAGAAACCTTGCCGGAACGCTTTGCGGGCAAGTGCTCTTGCGCCAATGTGGTGACCACATATGCCTCCATGTATCTTCGCCAACAGCCTTCTTCGGCCCATCTTCCACAGGAATACACTTCAATTTCACACCGTTGAGTCTTCTTACATGCGGTATCGTCGACAAACTGGTACATACTTGATCGCGGGCTACTCTTTCCGCTTCTTCCTGCTCTTGGGAAGTTCTCCTGTCTGAAGGAAATGGACAATCTGCTGCGCCCATGCTGGAGCTTGTGGCTCGACAACAAGGACTAAAGGCACATCTGCTGCTGCGGGAACATCAGCTTCCACTGCGAGGACCTGCGGCCCAGCCGGAGCTTGATGCTCCCCGACAAGCTTGCCGGAACAAGACTTGTCGGGAGCGTTTGCTTCAACGAAACAAACCCTGGGGTCTGTCGGAGCAGACTGCTCCTCAGCACTGTTGGTGTTGATCTTGGGGACCTTTGCAACGACGGCTTCGGGAAGCTCTGTCGGAAAATAGTCACCAGAGGCCAACTTCCTCTTCTTGCTCTGTCCAGTTGACGGTGTTACGGTTGGCTGAGTCAGCTTGAGCACAAAAATCCCTGGTTCCACAGGTAACTTAAGCGCAGCGCACTTTGACAGGCCGTCAAGAATATCATTCGAGCTCTTGAACGTGTTCCATTTGCATGCCCTCAAAGGGCTCTTCTCGCTTCCTCACTTCATCCACGTAGGCTTCCATCAACGGACTCGGGTAATCTTTGTTGACTTGGCGGACTGACGAGTTGCGAGTCACCGACAATAAGCTTCTTGATCCCAAGGTCCACGGCGATCCTGAGACCGGCAAGCAAACCTTCATACTCTGCAGTATTGTTTGTCGCTTGCTCCTTGGGAAAGCACATCTAGACGACGTACTTGAGGTGCTCTCCGGTGGGTGTGATAAGCAGCACGCTGGCACCGGCGCCTTGCAGCGAGAAGGCACCATCAAAGTACATCAGCCACTCTTTGCTTGCTTCTTTGACGGGATGCTCGTCTCAGGAATCTCTTAAATGCAGTGTTGGCGTCCCATTCTGCTATGAATTCTGCCAACGCTCGCTTTGGATAGTTGATGTGCTTTCAAACTTGAGACCAAAGCTTGACAGCTCCAGGCCCACTCGACAATCCTACCTGCCGCCGCTGGATTCTCGCAGTATCCTCTTCAGGGGAAAGCGAGTGACAACTGTGATCTCATGTGCTTGGAAGTAGTGGCGCAGCTTTCTCGAGGCCATGAGGAGGCCGAAAAGCAGTTTTTGCACACCAGAGTACCTTGACCTAGCCCCCTGCAGGAGGGAACTGACAAAGTAGACTGGGCGTTGCACCATCCTTTCCTGTATCTGTTCTTGTGTCGCCGCGGATTCGTCCTTGTCGGGACCAGAGCTTGTCGGCGAAGCCCCCTGCTTGTCGCTGGATGCGTTCGCCGTGGTTGCTGGCTCGTCATCCGCCTCCCTCTCCGCTACTAACGCAGCACTAACCACTTGATTGGTTGCTGCTATGTACAGCAGCAACTTCTCTTGTGGCTTAGGTGCGACAAGCGTTGGAGTAGAGGACAGGTATCTCTTCAAGTCCTGCAGCGCAGCCTCCGCTTTGGGAGTCCATTTTACTGGACCTGCCCTTTTCAAAATTTTGAAAAATGGCAGGGCGCGTTCAGCAGACCTAGAAATAAACCTGCTGAGAGCAACCACGCAACCGGCGAGTCTTCGTACATCCTTGACGTGCTTTGGTGCTTCAATCTGCTCAATGGCCTTGATCTTGTCGGGATTAGCTTCAATCCCTCGACGAGATTTAAGAACCCGAGAAGCTTGCCGGAAGGGACTCCAAACACGCACTTCTCGGGGTTGAGCTTGAGGTTGATCTTGCGGAGATTTGCAAAGGTCTCGTCCAAATCTTGAACCAGAGTTGCTTTGTCCTTGCTTTTGACCACTATGTCATCCATGTAGGCTTCTACATTTCGTGCATTTGCGGCTCAAAAGCGTCATGGACTACCCTTGAAAATGTTGAACCAGCATTCTTCGGACCGAAAGGCATCCGTATGAAACAAAGATGTGCCACATGGTGTGATGAATGCGGTCTTCTCTTCATCTTCTTCAGCCATGAAGATCTGATGGTATCTCGAGTAAGCATCAAGAAACGAAGCAGATCACATCCAGCCGTGGAGTCAACAATCTGTCAATGCGCGGCAAGGGAAATGGATCTTTGGGACAAGCTTTATTAACATCCGTGAAGTCAATACAAAGTCTCCATTTCCCATTTGCCTTTGGCGCACGACTACAGGATTGGCCAACCACGTAGGATGGAGCACTCCTCGACAAGGCCTGCTGCTTCCGGTTTCTTGATCTCTTGGCTATGAATTCTTGGCGCCCACCGCTTGCTTTCCCCGACTTTTTGCTTCGACGGGCCGCGCAAGATGAGGACAAACGGCCAGGCGGTGCTCAATCACTTTCCCGGAACACCGGGATATCGAACGGTTGCCATGCAAACACGCCGACATTCGCCCAGGAAAGCAACGAGCGCGCCTTCCTATTTGGGGTCGAGAGAGGCACTGATGGTGAAGGTACCACCAGCGCTGTCCTCCTTGGCGGGCACCTTCTTGGTTTTCGGCGGAGCCACCATCTTCTTGCACTTGCCGGTGGAGCTCGATGGTGCATCCTCGACAAGAGCGCAGCACTCAAGAGGTGCGCTTGCCGGAGTGAGCATCGAGCCCTTGCGGACTTGGACTTGGTCTTCTTCCCCCCGGGAGCTTCAGCGGCAAGTGTTGGGCAGTCTGTCGTGGCTGCTGCATCCCGGAAGATCTTGTCGGCACAGATAAGGGCATCCTTCTTGTCGCCATGGACGGAGATGACGCTTATCGGGCCCGGCATCTTTAGTAGGTTGTAGGCGTAGTGAGAGGCTGCCATGAACTTGGCGAGCGGCCGATTTGGCCAAGTATCCCATTGTAAGGCAATGGGAAATCGGCGACGCCAAACGTAACCCTCTCGATTGAAGTTCAGCTCACGCCAAATGTGACCGCAACGTAATCTTCCCTTCGGCTTGCTCCTTCCTGGATTGATTCCTTGAAGGTACCGTCTCTTCGAGCTCGTTGTCGTGGATTTGAAGCTTCCGGAGCACCGCGGAGGAGATCAGATTCAAGCCGGCCCCGCCACAACTAACATTTTTGTGACCTTGAGGTTGCGGATGGTTGGTGAGACCAACATCGGCAAGCACCCGACCGCAGATTATGCGATCGTGGTGGTCCTCAATATAAAAAATGATAGGCGTGCTGGACCACCTCGAGGCTGCGTGACTCTACGGATGGTTCCGCTGCATTGACCTCCCGTGATCCATTGCTTGAGTTGGCGGTGGGAGGTATGCAGGGAAGCACCTCCGTCAACGCAGAGAACCTCTGTGGCTTTCTGAAACTCCTGCTCGTCGGCGTCGTCATCCTCCATATCTTCATCACCGTCATCATCTTCATCCTTGTCACGGCCGCGGGGAGGTCTATCTCCTTGCCGCTGCTTGGCCTTGTCGCGGCGTCCTCCCCGGCCGGGACGTTTCTTGCTTGCTCCCCCAGCACCTTCCTGGGCCTTCTCCTTGTCTCGCCTCTTGTACTCAGCTCTCTGCTGTTCGACGAGCTGCTCGACCTTCTTGCAGTCCTGGAGATCGTGGCCCTTGGTGCGGTGGATCTTGCAAGATCGCTTACCGGAGCCGCCCCGCTTGTCGCCGCCGCCACCGACCGGTGGTTGGCGTCGTGCAACCTCCTTGCCGGAGCCACCAGCCTTGGCGTTCTTGTCGCCGCCTCCGTTGCCGGACTGCTCGACAGCTAGCACCTCTCTGCTTTTCTTCTTCATGTTGCCTCGCCGCCGGCCCTTCTTTGCCGGGGCGGTGTCATCACTGTCAGATTCTGCTTTTGCATTCTCTCCAGGGAGTCTCATCCCTTCCTCGCCACAAGGCACACTTGTCGGCCGTATGCATAGCTCACCGACGTCCTTGACTTTGCACATCGCCATCTCCTCCTCATCCCGCGGTTCCGCACATTACGATGAAATGCGCCGATCACCGCGGCGGGGTGGACGTCTCGGGATGTTGTAGTGCACACGGCTGAATCTCTGAATGAACTTGGCGCAGGATTTTCCTTCCTTCCGGCGAGCAAGTGAAGGTCACTCTCTTGGCCATGAGGTTTGTGGCCACCGTGAAGGCGCCAACAAACCGATGGCACAGACCGCCAGGGATGATATGGAGCTGTCCGGCAAGTGCATGAGCCAAGATCTGACGTTGGGCTTGAGCACGAGCGGGAAGTAGTTGGCGAGGATCCTGTCGTCCCGTCCCCCCGCAGCCTGCACCGTGATGGTGTAGATGCTAAGGAACTCCGACGGATGCGTCCTGCCGTCATACTTCTCCGGCACGTCTGGTTTGAAGTTTTTCTGGCTGGGCCACTGGACTTGCCGCAGCTCACGAGTGAACGCAGGGCAACCTACCGCGTACGGCAGGTCGCTGGCCCTCCGCGCGTGCATGTCAACAGAAGGCCCAGCGCGCTTGTCGGACTGACGTCGCGCTTCTCTTCGGCACTCGATGCGAGTTCGAGCGTCCTCTTGTTGTCGCTCATGAAGAACTTGACGCTGATCGCGGCGAGCTCGCGGATCTGATGACGCAGTGGAGTCGCTGTCGAGGTAGATCCGACGAGTCGGCGACCTTGGCCTTCTTGGCGGAGAGTGCACGGTGGGTGCACCTCCGACAGTCTCGTCGCCACCGGCTCGTGCCTTGTCGTCTCGCGGCGGCAACGATGGCGTTGGTTGCCGCGGAGCGTCGCCGTTGGCAAAACCGATGAGGCTCTGGATAGTGGTTTCCACTCGTCGACCTTGTCGGCCGTCGAGGGTAGTCGAGGAGCAGCCGAGCTCGCCAGAAGCTTCGCTAGAGTAGTAGGTGGCATTGGAGAGCGGTGCGAGGAGCGGACACACTCGGACTTCTAACCGTGTTAGAAGGAGCAGCGCCCGTCCGGCGCATCAGATTCTCACTTGCGCCAAAGATGTTGGCGCGCATGCTGGTCTTGAGGGTCTCGATCCCACGAACGTATGGCGCCAGGAGCGACATGACGTTGTTGGTCCCGTGTCTCTGAGGTGGGCGCGGGGATGCTTGTGACGCCGAGGTTTGCGGTGCCTTGTCCTTGGACTTGGCAACGTCGCGAGCACCTTCGTCGGCGCCCGTTCCTCCGCCAGCGTCTGCTCCACCACCCGTTTGCTGCGGTGAGGGTGGATACGACGCGGACGGCTCCGCTGCCGCCGAAGCCTTCTTCTTCGGTGGCATGTTGAAGAGGATGTTGATGACGCTGCTCGCGTGAACGCCGGTTCGGATTCACACGGCCTCGACGCCCCCTACCTGGCGCGCCAGAGATGTCGGGGAGGCTACTCGTACCCACGGACACCTATGGGGCCGGCGGAGCAGGCCCCTTTGTGGTTCGGAGGGGGCGGAGGTCGCACGAAGAGCGGATCGAGGCGATGCACGCGAGCGGTTTACCCAGCTTCGGAGCTCTCCTGAGAGATAAAACTCCTACTGCTGCTTGTTTGATCTATTGTGTTCTTGCTAGGGAGCAATGCGAGCTACAAAACCTAGCGTGAGCGAGTATCGTCTACGGCCCGTCGAATGAATCGAACCCAACGGAACCGAACCCTCTCTACGTTGCACTCGGGCCTCCTTTTATATGCTCAAGGGGTCTCCGACAGGTGGCAACATAGGCGGGGGTACAAATGTAAAAACAGGGGTTGGTACACCTACTTGAACAATGTACAGTGCAAAATACCTAACTCGACAGCAAGGGACAAAAGCAATAAATGCCCGTCGTTGTCGCCCAAACAAAGGTAACAGAGACCGTCAGGTGCGCCTCCGCTCGCCACGATGGCGAGCCTGTCAGCGCCGCTTATCGCTGCTCTCCGCTGGCTGCACAGCCGCTCGACACGTGCCCATGGAACGGTCCCATGGCGACACGTCGCTGGGTGAGCTGGAGCGGAGACGGAGAGAGGTTGCATGCCGCGGCAAGCTCCTTGCCGCGGCCGAATCCTTGTCGCGGTCGGAGACTTGTCGCGCCCCGAGCCTTCCCGGCAAGCTCCTCTTGTCGGGGCCTTGTCTTCCGTGTGTCTGGAGTGGCCTTCCCGACAAGCTCCTCTTGTCGGGGCCTTGTCTTACCAATCTAATACTTTGTTCTTGAATGGCTCCAAGGGAGCCACGGAGGAGATTGGCGGTGACGAGGCAAACCTTGCATGGTGTCAGAATCCGTCTGCATCTAGTACGGGATACTAGGGTACCCCTACTCTAGTACACCGACAAGTTTTGATATCCATTTGTTAGATTTCATAAAATGTGGCAATTTCTAACATGATTCAGACAGACTTTTAGCATCGATATGAGTGAGAAAATCTCATCGTAGTCAACACCTTGAACTTGTCAAAAACCCTTTTCGACAAGTCGAGCTTTGTAGATAGTAACACTACTATCAGCGTCTGTCTTACTCTTGAAGATCCATTTATTCTCAATGGCTTGCCGATCATCGGGCAAGTCCACCAAAATCCACACTTTGTTCTCATACATGGATTCTATCTCAGATTTCATGGCCTCAAGCCATCTGTCAGAATCTGGGCTCATCATCACTTTCTCATAGTTCGTAGGTTCATCATGGTCTAGTAACATGACTCCCAAAACAGGATTACCATACCACTCTGGTGCGGATCGTACTCTGGTTGACCTACGAGGTTCGGTAGTAACTTGATATGAAGTTTCATGATCATCATCATTAACTTCCTCCCTAATTGGTATATGCATCATTTAAACTGATTTCTGTGATGAACCATTTTCCAATTCGAGAGAAGGTATAACTACCTCATCAAGTTCTACTTTCCTCCCACTCACTTCTTTCGAGAGAAACTCCTTCTCTAGAAAGGATCCATTATTAGCAACGAATATCTTGCCTTTGGATCTGTGATAGAAGGTGTACCCAACAGTCTCCTTTTGTATCCTATGAAGACACATTTCTCCGATTTGGGATCGAGCTTATCAGGTTGAAGCTTTTTCACATAAGCATCGCAGCCCCAAACTTTAAGAAACGGCAGCTTAGGTTTCTTGCTAAACCACAGTTCATACAGTGTCGTCTCAACGGATTTAGATGGTGCCCTGTTTAACATGAATGTAGTTGTCTCTAATGCATAACCCAAAACGATAGTAGTAAATCGGTAAGAGACATCATAGATCGCACCATATCCAATAAAGTACGGTTACGACGTTCGGACACACCATTACGCTGTGGTGTTCCAGGTGGCGTGACTTGTGAAACTACTCCACATTGTTTTAAATGAAGGCCAAACTCGAAACTCAAATATTCACCTCCGCGATCAGATTGTAGAAACTTTATTTTCTTGTTATGATGATTCTCCGCTTCACTCTGAAATTCTTTGAACCTTTTCAAATGTTTCAGACTTGTGTTTCATTGAGTAGATATACCCATATCTGCTCAAGTCGTCTGTGTAGGTTTAGAAAATAACGATACCCGCCGCGAGCCTCAACACTCATCGGACAGTATACATCGGTATGTATTACTTCCAATAAGTTAATTGCTCGCTCCTTTGTTCCGGATAACGGAGTCTTAGTCATCTTGCCCATGAGGCATGGTTCGCAAGCATCAAGTGATTCATAATCAAGTGATTCCAAAATTCCATCAATATGGAGTTTCTTCATGCGCTTTACACCAATATGACCTAAACGGCAGTGCCACAAATAATTTGCACTATCATTATTAACTTTGCATCTTTTGGCTTCAATATTATGAATATGTGCATCACTACGACCGAGATTCAATAAACCATTCACCTTGGGTGTATGACCACAGAAGGTTTTATTCATGTAAACAGAATAACAATTATTCTTTTATTTAAATGAATAACCGTATTGCAATAAACATGATTGAATCACATTATGCTCAATGCAAACACGAAATAACATTTATCTTAGGTTCAACACTAATCCCGAAGGTAAAGGGAGTGTGCGATGGTGATCTTATCAACCTTGGAATCACTTCCAACACACATCGTCACCTCGCCCTCAACTAGTCTCTGTTCATTTTGTAACTCCTGTTTCAAGTCACTAATCATAGCAACTGAACCAGTATCAAATACCCAGGGGCTACTATGAACATTAGTAAAGTACTGATAACCCACAAGTATAGGGGATCAATCGTAGCCTCTTTCGGTAAGTAAGAGTGTCGAACCCAACGAGGATCTAAAGATAGAACAAATATTCCCTCAAGTTCTATCGAACACCGATACAACTCTACGCATGCTTAACGTTCGCTTTACCTAGAACAAGTATGAAACTAGAAGTAATTTGTAGGTGTTGTAGGCTAGGTGAAAGATAATAAAGAGCACGTAAATAAAAACTAGGGGTTGTTTAGATAAAGACACAACTAAGTTAGTTTTAGTAGAGAGCTTTTTGTCACAAGAAAGTTATTTGTCCCTAGACAATCGATAACTTGACCGGTAATCATTATTGCAATATTATTTGAGGGAGAGGCATAAGCTAACATACTTTCTCTTCTTGGATCATATGCACTTATGACTGGAACTCTAGCAAGCATCCGCAACTACTAAAGATCATTAAGGTTAAACCCAACCATAGCATTATAAGGCATCAAGTCCTCTTTACTCCCATACGCAAATAACCTACTTACTCGGGTCTGTGCTTCTGTCACTCACGCCACCCACCATAAGAAAATCATGAACATATTTCAAACCCTACAGCAGGGATCCCTCACACTTGCCTGACACGGAGAGCACCATAGGACAGCACCAATAATAAAACATGCAACTCAAATCAATCACGATCATCAATTAACCCATAGGACAAAACGGATCTACTCAAACATCATAGGATAGCCATACATCATTGGGAAATAATATATAGCGTTCAGCACCATGTTTAAGTAGAGATTACAGCGGTTAAAAGAGGGGTTACACCGCTGCATAGAGGGGGGAAGAGCCGGTGATGACGGCGATGAAGTTCTTGGTGTAGATCGTTGTCGCGATGATGGCCCCGGCGGCGTTCCGGCGCCGCCGAGAGAGAGAGGGAGAGAGCCCCCCCCCCTTCTTCTTATTCTTCCTTGACCTTCCCCCTAGATGGGAGAAGGGTTTCCCCTATGGTCCATGGCCTCCATGGTGGCAGAGGGCAAGAGCCCCTCCGAGATTGGATCTCTCTCTCTCTCTCTCTCTCTCTCTCTCTCTCTCTCTCTCTCTCTCTCTCTCTCTCTCTCTCTCTCTCTCTCTCTCTCTCTCTCTCTCTCTCTCTCTCTCTGTTTCCTTCTGTTTCTGCGCTCTGATTCTGCATGCCCTTTCACCGTTTCTCAAATTCCCGGAGATCCTTAACTCCGATTGGGCTGAAATTTTGATATGATTTTTATCTGGATATTGGCTTTCTTGTGGCGAAAGAAAGGGCACCAACCGCCTTACGGAGTGGCCACGAGGGCCCAGGGCGCGCCCCTCGCCCTCGTGGGCTCCTCGGGCATCGTCTCGCATTGATTCCACTTCCCAAAATTCACATATATTCCAAAAAAATCTCCGTAAGTTTTTATCCCGTTTGGACTCCGTTTGATATGGATTTTCTGCGAAACAAAAAACATGCAACAAACAGGAACTGGCACTGGGCACTGGATCAATATGTTAGTCCCAAAAATAGTATAAAAAGTTGCCAAAAGTATGTAAAAGTTTTAGAATATTGGCATGGAACAATCAGGAACTGGCACTGGGCACTGGATCAATATGTTAGTCCCAAAAATAGTATAAAAAGTTGCCAAAATTATGTAAAAGTTGTAGAATATTGGCATGGAACAATCAAAAATTATAGAAACGATGGACACGTATTAGCATCCCCAAGCTTAATTCCTGCTCATCCTCGAGTAGGTAAATGATAAAAAAAAATTGATGTGGAATGCTACCTAGCATAATCTTGATCATGTAATCTAATCATGGCATGAATATTAAGACACGAGTGATTCAAAGCAATAGTCTATCATTTGACATAAAAAATAATAATACTTCAAGCATACTAATAAAGCAATCGTGTCTTTTCAAAATAACATGGCTAAAGAGAGTTATTCCTACAAAATCATATAGTCTGGCTATGCTCCATCTTCACCACACAAAATATTCAAATCATGCACAATCTCGATGACAAGCCAAGCAATTGTTTCATACTTTTGATGTTCTCAAACCTTTTCAACTTTCACGCAATACATGAGCGTGAGCAATGGATATAACACTATAGGAGGAATAGAATATGATGGTGGAGGTTGAGTGGAGAAGACAAAAAGGAAGAAAGTCTCACATCCACGCGACTAATCAACGGCTATGGAGATGCCCATCAATTGATGTCAATGCAAGGAGTAGGTATTGCCATGCAATGGATGCACTAAGAGCTATAAGTGTATGAAAGCTCAAACTGAAAACTAAGTGGGTGTGCATCCAACTTGCTTGCTCGTGAAGACCTAGGGCATTTGAGGAAGACCATCGTTGGAATATACAAGCCAAGTTCTATAATGAAAATTCCCACTAGTATATGAAAGTGATAACGCAAGAGACTCTCTATATGAAGAACATGGTGCTACTCTGAAGCACAAGTGTGGTAAAAGGATAGTAACATTGTCCCTTCTCTCTTTTCTCTCATTTTTTTCTTTTTTATTTATTTTTTTCTCTCTTTTTTCTTTTTTTGTAGGCTTCTTTGGCCTCTCTCTCTTTTTTGGGGGGCTTCTGTGGCCACTTTTATTTTGATAACCTCACATGGGACAATGTTCTAATAATGATCATCACACTTTTTATTTACTTACAACTCAATATTACAACTCGATACTAGAACAAAGATATGACTCTATATGAATGCCTCAGGCGGTGTACCGGGATGTGCAATGATCTAGCATAGCAATGAAATCAAAAAATGGACAAGCCATGAAAACATCATGCTAGATATCTTACGATCATGCAAAGCAATATGACAATAAATGCTCAAGTCATATATATGAAGATGATGGAAGTTGCATGGCAATATATCTCGGAATGGCTATGGAAATGCCATAATAGGTAGGTATGGTGGCTGTTTTGAGGAAGATATAAGGAGGCTTATGTGTGATAGAGCGTATCGTATCACGTGGTTTGGATGCACTGCCAAGTTTGCACCAACTCTCAAGGTGAGAAAGGGCAATGCACTGCATCAAGAGGCTAGCAATGATGGAAGGGTGAGAGTGCGTATAATCCATGGACTCAACATTAGTCATAAAGAACTCACATACTTATTGCAAAATTCTATTAGCTATTGAAACAAAGTACTACGTGCATGCTCCTAGGGGGAGATTGGTAGGAAAAGACCATCGCTCGTCCCCGACCGCCACTCACAAGGAAGACAATCAATAAATAAACCATGCTCCGACTTCGTTACATAACGGTTCACCATATGTGCATGCTACGGGAATCACAAACTTCAACACAAGTATTTCTACAATCCACAATTACCCACTAGCATGACTCTAATATCACCATGTTTATATTGCAAAAATATTGCAAGGAATCAAACATATCATATTCAGTGATCTACAAGTTTTATGTAGGATTTTATGACTAACCATGTGAATGATCAATTCCTGTCAACTCTCTAAATAGATATAAGTGAAGCAAGAGAGTTTAATTCTTTCTACAAAATATATGCCCACGCTCTAAAAAATATAAGTGAAGCAAAAGAGCATTCTACAAATGGCGGTTTTCTATGTGTAGGGAAACATGCAATCCAAACTTCAAAAGATATAAGTGAAGCACATGAAGCATTCTATAAAGTCATACTCAAAAGATATAAGTGAAGTGCAAAGATCATTCTATAAATCAACCAAGGACTAACTCATACCAGCATGGTGCATCAAAGAAAAGTGAAAAATAAATGCAAAAGACGCTCCAAGATTTGCACATATCACATGAACGAAACGAAACCCAAAACATACCGATACTTGTTGAAGAAAGATGGGATGCCTTCCGGGGCATCCCCAAGCTTAGACGCTTGAGTCTCCTTGAATATTTACTTGGGGAGCCTTGGGCATCCCCAAGCTTGAGCTCTTGCCTCTCCTCCTTTCTCCTCATATCGAGACCTCCTCGATCCTTGATCACTTCATCCACACAAAACTCAACAGAAAGTTCGGTAAGATCCGTTAGTATAATAAAGCAAATCACTACTCTAAGTATTGTTGCCAACCAATTCATTTTTTTGCATTGTAGTTACTGTAATATAACTTCTCCATGGCTTAATCCACTGATAGAAATCGATGGTTTCATCAAAACAAGCAAACAATGCATCAAAAACAGAATCTGTCTTAAACAGGACAGTCTGTAGTAATCTGAACATTCACCATACTTCTAGTACTCCAAAAATTCTGAAAAAATTAGGAAAAATAAAAAATTTGTATAAAAATACACTGCAAAAAATTTCGGAACCGTTTTACGTTCGCGTAAAAATTGTAAAATTGCACACTACAGACAAAGTTTCAGTTTTGCACAGCACAAACCAACAAGCAATGTAAACATCCTAAAGGCAAATCTTGGCACATTATTTTTATAATATAATGGAATTGTACAAGGGGGTAATTATTTTTGTTGAAAAGTTCCTATAATCAGGATTCACAAAGTTCCGTGAGCATGAACAAAGTAGAAGGAGCTCCCTCACTTCAACAATGCTTGTCTCTCTCACTTTCACTTTCCTTTTTGAAAAGTTTTGGGTTCCCCTCTTTAATTTTTTGTTTTTAAACTCTATAAAAGCACTCAACAGAAATAAATGACTCTCTAAAACTTCTGGGTTGTCTCCCTGGCAGCGCTTTCTTTAAAGCCATTAAGCTAGGCATAAGGTGCTCAAGTAATGAATCCACCCAGATCCCAAGCTATATCAAAGCCAATTTGAAGTAGCAATGATTTGGCATTTAGTAGTGAGCACAAAGCAACATATATCAAGCAATGACGAAGTCTAACTCTCTTCCTATGCATCGGCATGTCATACAAGAACAATTCATGCACATCAAGTAAAGGCCAATGCATAGCATAAGAAGTTTCTTGCAATTTTATCATGTTGGAAACATAGAGAGGCGGAGATGTAATTCCTCTCTCATAATAATTGCAAGTAGGAGCAGAAAGCACATCCATATTATATTCATCAAAATTATCATGTGCAACGGTAAAAGGCCACCCATCAATATAATCCTTAATAAGTGCAAACTTCTCCGATATAGTGTAGTTTGGAGAATTCAAAAAGATAATAGGACTATCATGTGTGGGTGCAATAACAACAATTTCATGTTTAACATAAGGAACAATAGCAAGTTCATCTCCATAAGCATAATTCATATTGGCATCTTGTCCACAAGAATAGCAAGCATCAAGTTCATCAAAAAGGGATATTTCAAACGAATCAACGGGATCATAGCAATTATCACGGCATTCATCCTTCGGTAGGAACGAAGGGACATTAAATAATGTATGAGTTAGAGAGTTACTCTCATTAGAAGGTGGGCGTGGGTAGCTAATCCGATCTTCCTCCTTTTGTTCTTCGCTCTCCTCATCATCTTTTTCATCCAATGAGCTCACAGTTTCATAAATTTCTCCTTCCATAGACTCCTGCAAAATATTAGTCTCTTCGACATCGAAGACTTTCTCAATAAATTCATCAACATCATAATTGTATTTATAATTATCATAGCAATATTTAAGGATAGATAAATTTTCAGGTCTATAAACTAAATCATCAAAATCTTCAAACTCATTAGACAAAGATTCAATTTCAGAAGCACCCTTAAAAGCAACAAATTCTTCTATTCGTTCCACATCATAGTAATCATATATACCACTAGCATAAGAACCTAAGGTTTCATTATCATTAAATTTTCATGAAAAGGGACGGTGTGGAGCCTTCATCATAGAGCAACAAGTATAATCATATCTCAAGCATAGTTTCCTAGCATACCAATGCAACATATGAATTTGATCCCATAATAGTTTCCCTTTATGAGTCAAGCGATAATCCCTAAAGTATTCACGTTGATCCAACATGTCTCCCATTACATAGTTAAATGGGGTTTTCTCAGGATTATTAAAGTAGTGCATAATATCTTTCACATAATGAGCATCGAGGGTTTTAGGAGGTTCCCCATCTCTATGAGTAGCAAGTAAACCTAATTTTTTTTGGTATTTCGTGTTCCATATCCATAACTAAAGATAGAGAACAACTTAGAACAGCAAATAAAAATCCACTTAGTGATAAAGCAAACAAGCACACACGAGAATATTCACCCCACGCTATCTCTCCAACAGCGGCGCTTAGAAAAAGGTCTTGATAACCCACAAGTATAGGGGATCAATTGTAGCCTCTTTCGATAAGTAAGAGTGTTGAACCCAACGAGGAGCTAAAGGTAGAACAAATATTCCCTCAAATTCTATCGACCACCGATACAACTCCACGCACGCTTAACGTTCGCTTTACCTAGAACAAGTATGAAACTAGAAGTACTTTGTAGGTGTTGTAGTCTAGGTGCAAGATAATAAAGAGCACGTAAATAAAAACTAGGGGCTGTTTAGATAAAGACAAAACTAAGTTAGTTTTAGTAGAGAGCTTTTTGTCACAAGAAAGTTACTTGTCCCTAGACAATCGATAACTAGACCGGTAATCATTATTGCAATTTTATTTGAGGGAGAGGCATAAGCTAACATACTTTCTCTTCTTGGATCATATGAAATTATGATTGGAACTCTAGAAAGCATCCGCAACTACTAAAGATCATTAAGGTAAAACCCAACCATAGCATTATAAGGCATCAAGTCCTCTTTACTCCCATACACAAACAATCTACTTACTCGGGTCTGTGCTTCTGTCACTCACGCCACCCACCATAAGAAAATCATGAACATATTGCAAACCCTACAACAGGGATCCCTCACGCTTGCGTGACACGGAGAGCACCATAGGACAGCACCAATAATAAAACATGCTACTCAAACCAATCACGATCATCAATTAACCCATAGGACAAAACGGATCTACTCAAACATCATAGGATAGCCATACATCATTGGGAAATAATATATAGCGTTCAGCACCATGTCTAAGTAGAGATTACATTGGGTAAAAGAGGGTTACACCGCTACATAGAGGGGGGGAGAGTTGGTGATGACGGCGGTGAAGTTTTTGGTGTAGATCGTTGTCGCGATGATGGCCCCGGCGGCGTTCCGGCGCCACTGGGAGAGAGAGGGAGAGAGCCCCCTGATACGTCTCTAACATATCTATAATTTATGAAGTATTCATGCTATTATATTATCTGTTTTGGATGTTTATGGGCTTTCTTAATCACTTTTATATCATTTTTGGGACTAACCTACTAACCGGAGGCCCAACCCAGAATTGCTGTTTTTTGCTTATTTCAGTGTTTCGAAGAAAAGGAATATCAAACGGAGTCAAAACGGAATGAAATCAACTGGAGAAGTTATTTTTGGAAGGAAAGCTACCAGAAAAGCTTGGAGTACACGTCAGGGAAGAAGGGAGGTGGCCACGAGGGTGGGGGGCGCGCCCACCCCCCTAGGGCGCGCCCCCTGCCTCGTGGGCCCCCTGGAGGTCCACCGACGTACTTCTTTCACCCATATATACCCACGTACCCTAAAAACTTCGAAGACGAGAATAGATCGGGAGTTCCGTCGTCGCAAGCCTCTGTAGCCACCAAAAACCAATCGAGACCCTATTCCGGCACCCTGCCGGAGGGGGGAACCCTCATCGGTGGCCATCTTCATCATCCCGACGCTCTCCATGACGAGGAGGGAGTAGTTCACCCTCGGGGCTGAGGGTATGTACCAGTAGCTATGTGTTTGATCTCTCTCTCTCTCTCTCTCTCTCTCTCTCGTGTTCTTGATTTGGCATGATCTTGATGTATCACGAGCTTTGCTATTATAGTTGGATCTTATGTTTCTTCTCCCCCTCTACTCTCTTGTAATGGATTGAGTTCTCCCCTTGAAGCAATCTTATCGGATTGAGTCTTTAATGATTTGAGAACACTTGATGTATGTCTTGCCGTGTGTATCTGTAGTGACAATGGGATATCACGTGATTCACTTGATGTATGTTTTGGTGATCAACTTGCGGGTTCCGCCCGTGAACCTATGCATAGGGGTTGGCACATGTTTTCGTTGTGATTCTCCGGTAGAAACTTTGGGGCACTCTTTGAGGTTCTATGTGTTGGTTGAATAGATGAATCTGAGATTGTGTGATGCATATCGTGTAATCATACCCACGGATACTTGAGGTGACATTGGAGTATCTAGGTGACATTAGAGTTTTGGTTGATTTGTGTCTTAAGGTGTTAAGTACGAACTCTAGGGCTGTTTGTGACACTTATAGGAATAGCCCAACGGATTAATTGGAAAGAATAACTTTGAGGTGGTTTCGTACCCTACCATAATCTCTTCATTTGTTCTCCGCTATTAGTGACTTTGGAGTGACTCTTTGTTGCATGTTGAGGGATAGTTATATGATCCAATTATGTTATTATTGTTGAGAGAACTTGCACTAGTGAAAGTATGAACCCTAAGCCTTGTTTCCTAGCATTGCAATACCGTTTACGCTCACTTTTATTGCTTGCTACCTTGCTGTTTTTATATTTTCACATTACAAAAACCTATATCTACCCTCCATATTGCACTTGTATCACCATCTCTTCACTGAACTAGTGCACCTATACAATTTACCATTGTATTGGGCATGTTGGGGACACAAGAGACTCTTTGTTATTTGGTTGCAGGGTTGCTTGAGAGAGACCATCTTCATCCTACGCCTCCCATGGATTGATAAACCTTAGGTCATCCACTTGAGGGAAATTTGCTACTGTCCTACAAACCTCTGCACTTGGAGTCCCAACAACGTCTACAAGAAGAAGGTTGCGTAGTAGACATCAAGCTCTTTTCTGGCGCCGTTGCCGCGGAGGCCAGGTAAGCGGCACTCACACCCCATCAACCAAACTCTTTTCTGGCGCCGTTGCCGGGGAGGTGAGTGCCTGAAGGTATATCTTTAGATCTTGCAATCGAATCTATTAGTTTCTTGTTTTATCACTAGTTTATTCTATAAAACAATACTACAAAAAAATGGAATTGAGTTTGTCTCATACGCTTCATCTTTTTAATATCTTCCGTGAGTATGATGGGAAGAAAACTTGTGCTCAAGTGCTAGAAGAAGAATGCATTAAAAGGTTTGGCACTAAATATGTGAATGATGAGCATGATTGCATTGTTGTTAGTATGAATTCCTTGAATATCCATGATGCTAATGATATGCAAAGCCACAAGCTTGGGGAAGCTATGTTTGATGAAGATGATATTTTTTGTCCCCAAGCTTTGATGAGCAAATTTACTATGATGAAAGCATGCCTCCTATCTATGATGATTATTGTGATGACACGTATGCTTTAAAGAATAATGATAACCATAAAACTTGTCATCTTGATCTTAATTTTCAATCACATGATAGTTATTTTGTTGAGTTTACTCCCACTATTCCGAATGAGAAGAATTTTGCTTATGTGGAGAGTAATAAAATTTCTATGCTTGTAGATCATGAAAATAATGCTTTAGGTGCTGGTTATATTGTTGAATTCATTCATGATGCTACTGAAAATTATTATGAGGGAGGAATATATGCTTGTAGGAATTGCAATAATATCAAGTTTCCTCTCTATGTGCTTAAAGTTTTGAAGTTATGCTTGTTTTACCTTCATATGCAAGTTGATTCTTGTTCCCATAAGTTGTTTGCTCACAAAATCCCTATGCATAGGAAGTGGGTTAGACTTAAATGGTCTAGTCATATTCTTCATGATTCTCTCTTTATGTTTCAATTCTTATCTTTTATGTGAGCATCATTGAAATCATCATGCCTAGCTAGGGGCGTTAAACGATAGCGCTTGTTGGGAGGCAACCCAATTTTATTTTAGTTTCTTGCTTTTTGGTTCTGTTTAGTAATAAATAATCCATCTAGCTTCTGCTTAGATGTGTTTTTATGTTTTAATTAGTGTTTGTGCCAAGTAGAAACTTTGGGAAGACTTGGGTGAAGTCTTTATGATCATGCTGTAAAAAACAGAAACTTTAGCGCTCACGACATTATCTAAAACTTTTTACTGGAGAGTGATATTTAGTTGATTCTTTTTTCAGATGATTACTAGACAAATTACTCAGGTCCACCAATTTATTTTAGCATTTTTGGAGTTCCAGAAGTTTGCGTTAGTTACAGATTACTACAGACTGTTCTGTTTTTGACAGATTCTGTTTTCGTGTGTTGTTTGCTTATTTTGATGACTCTATGGCTAGTAAAATAGTTTATAAACCATAGAGAAGTTGGAATACAGTAGGTTTAACACCAATATAAATAAATAATGAGTTCATTACAGTACCTTGAATTGGTGTTTTGTTTTCTTTCGCTAACGGAGCTCACGAGTTTTCTGTAAAGTTTTGTGTTGTGAAGTTTTCAAGTTTTGGGTAAAGATTCGATGTACTATGGAATAAGGAGTGGCAAGATCTTAAGCTTGGGGATTCCCAAGGCACCCCAAGGTAATATTCAAGGATAACCAAGCATCTAAGCTTGGGGATGCCCCACAAGGCATCCCCTCTTTCGTCTTCGTTCATTGGTAACTTTACTTGGAGCTATATTTTTATTCACCACATGATATGTGTTTTGCTTGGAGCGTCATTTTATTTTCTTTAGCTTTGCTTTATTTTTGAATAAATTACTAAGATCTGAAATTATTAAATGGGAGAGTCTTCACATAGTTGAATAATTATTCGACTACTCATTGATCTTCACTTATATCTTTTTGGAGTAGTTTGTCATTTACTCGTGTGCTTCACTTATATCTTATGAGTAAATGGTTGAATGATTTGAATGTCATAAATTTGAAATTATATATGTTTCATATGCTTATCCCATGGGGAGTAATACCTTCACATATAAGAAGTAGAGGTGGTAAATCTATTGAAGGTTAGCAAACATTGTATTGGTCACTTGAACAATTCATGAAAGAATATTGAAGGAAGAGAGATTTCACATATAATACTATCATGGACATCTTTTGTAATTGTGAGCACTCATTAAAATATGACATGATGAAAGGTTGATGTTGGACAAGGAAGACAACATAATGGGTTATGTTTTCTTATATCCGAAATAAAGTATATTGTCATGGATCGCCTAACACGTTGAGCTTGCCTTTCCCCCTCATGCTAGCCAAATTCCTTGCACCAAGTAGAGATACTACTTGTGCATCAAAACTCCTTGAACCAAGTTTCTTCCACGAGTGTCCACCATATCTACCTATATGCGGTATTTACCTGCCATTCCAAGTAAATTTGCATGTGCCAAACTCTAAACCTTCAAATAATAATCTGTTTTGTATGCTCAAATCGCTCATGTAGCGACTACGGGTTAGCAGTATCTTCCATGCTAGGTGGGTTATTCTCATGATGAGTGCACTCCGCTCATCATTCACGAGAAAATGGCCGGTAACTGGGATGTCCAGTCCCATGATCAAAAGATCGAAATCAAATCAAAATAATTGCAAACAAAACTCCCCCAGGTTTGATATTAGTTGGAGGCACCCGTTGTTTCGGGCAAGCCATGGATTGATGATTGTTGGTGGAGGGGGGGTAAAATCTTTACCTTTCTGCGTGGGAACTGCCTATGATTTATCTAGAATGGAAGATATTGGGAGCTCTTGGTCGTTATGTTGACTATGAAAGCATACCTCTCAAAATTATTTTCATCTCTGTTTTTGCTTCGAGCTCTGGCACCTCTCAAATCCCTGCTTCCCTCTGCGAAGGGCCTATCTTTTACTTTTATGCAAGAGTCAGTAGTATTCCTTCTCATTTCAACCTACTCTTTAGTTGGCAAGCATCATGTGATGGAAAGATCTAGGCATATATGGCCATTCAAATATATTTGAGCATGAATTATTACTGTTGACATTACCATTGAGGTAAAAGGCTGGGAGGCGAAACATTAAGCCCCTATCTTTCTCTGTGTTCGATGAAAACTATTTGTTCTAAAAATATGCTTTCAGTGGTAGCAATCATGGAAGACTAAATGATAGTTGAGTATGTGGAATTTGCTAAATTAAAGCTCTGACATAGACTCTTCCTGAAAATAAGATGAATTGTAATTGTTTGATGACTAATATCACGGTTTGTTAGCTTTCAAGAAAGTTTATGATCTATACTTTAACATGTGAATAGTTTTTTACTTGTTCATGAAAAGTTCTATGAGTTGAATTACTGTTATGACATATAATGATGCTATAAAAGGTGATTGAAATTATCATTGATCAAACTTATGCACCCGCTAGCATTCACACTTCATAAATTATTTCTTTTATCATTTACCTACTCAAGGACGAGCAGGAATTAAGCTTGGGGATCTTGTCGTCTCCAACGTATCTATAATTTATGAAGTATTCATGCTATTATATTATCTGTTTTGGATGTTTATGGGCTTTATTAAACACTTTTATATCATTTTTGGGACTAACCTACTAACTGGAGGCCCAGCCCAGAATTGTTGTTTTTTGCCTATTTCAGTGTTTCAAAGAAAAGGAATATCAAGCGAATTAAAGCGGAATGAAATCAACTGGAGAAGTTATTTTTGGAAGGAAAGCTACAGGAAAAGCTTGGAGTACACGTCGGGAAAGAAGGGAGGTGGCCACAAGGGTGGGGGGCGCGCCCATCCCCCTAGGGCACGCCCCCCTGCCTCGTGGGCCCTCCAGGGGTCCACCGACGTACTTCTTTCACCCATATATACCCACGTACCCTAAAAACTTCAAAGACGAGAATAGATCGGGAGTTCCACCGCCGCAAGCCTCTGTAGACACCAAAAACCAATCGGGACCCTGTTCAAGGCACTTCACGGAAGGGGGAACCTCACCGTGGCCATCTTCATCATCCGGCGCTCTCCATGACGAGGAGGGAGTAGTTCACCCTCGGGGCTGAGGGTATGTACCAGTAGCTATGTGTTTGATCTCTCTCTCTCGTGTTCTTGATTTGGCACGATCTTGATGTATCGCGAGCTTTGCTATTACAGTTGGATCTTATGTTTCTTCTCCCCTCTACTCTCTTGTAATGGATTGAGTTTTCCCCTTGAAGTAATCTTATCGGATTGAGTCTTTAATGATTTGAGAACACTTGATGTATGTCTTGCCGTGCATATCTGTAGTGACAATGGGATATCACGTGATTCACTTGATGTATGTTTTGGTGATCAACTTGCGGGTTCCGCCCATGAACCTATGCATAGGGGTTGGCACACGTTTTCGTCGTGATTCTCCGGTAGAAACTTTGGGGCACTCTTTGAGGTTCTATGTTTTGGTTGAATAGATGAATCTGAGATTGTGTGATGCATATCGTGTAATCATACCCACGGATACTTGAGGTGACATTGGAGTATCTAGGTGACATTAGGGTTTTGGTTGATTTGTGTCTTAAGGTGTTATTCTAGTACGAACTCTAGGGCTGTTTGTGACACTTATAGGAATAGCCCAATGGATTGATTGGAAAGAATAACTTTGAGGTGGTTTCGTACCCTACCATAATCTCTTCGTTTGTTCTCCGCTATTGGTGACTTTGGAGTGACTCTTTGTTGCATGTTGAGGGATAGTTATATGATCCAATTATGTTATTATTGTTGAGAGAACTTGCACTAGTGGAAGTATGAACCCTAGGCCTTGTTTCCTAGCATTGCAATACCGTTTACGCTCACTTTTATCGCTTGCTACCTTGCTGTTTTATATTTTCAGATTACAAAAACCTATATCTACCATCCATATTGCACTTGTATCACCATCTCTTCGCCGAACTAGTGCACCTATACAATTTACCATTGTATTGGGTGTGTTGGGGACACAAGAGACTCTTTGTTATTTGGTTGCAGGGTTGCTTGAGAGAGA
Organism: Aegilops bicornis; assembly: GCA_021605145.1. Classification (NCBI taxonomy): domain Eukaryota; kingdom Viridiplantae; phylum Streptophyta; class Magnoliopsida; order Poales; family Poaceae; genus Aegilops; species Aegilops bicornis. The sequence goes on from CM038673.1 coordinate 153,354,422, forward strand.
CCATCTTCATCCTACACCTCCCATGGATTGATAAACCTTAGGTCATCCACTTGAGGGAAATTTGCTACTGTCCTACAAACCTCTGCACTTGGAGGCCCAACAACGTCTACAAGAAGAAGGTTGCATAGTAGACATCACCCCCCCCCCCTTCTTCTTCTTCTTCCTTGACCTTCCCCCTAGATGGGAGAAGGGTTTCCCCTCTGGTCCATGGCCTCCATGGCGGCGGAGGGGCGGGAGCCCCTCCGAGTTTGGATCTCTCTCTCTCTCTCTCTCTCTCTCTCTCTCTCTCTCTCTCTCTGTTTCCTTCTGTTTCTGCGCTCTGATTCTGCCCTTTCACCGTTTCTTAAATTCCCGGAGATCCTTAACTCCGATTGGGCTGAAATTTTGACAAGATTTTTATCCGGATATTGGATTTCTTGCGTCGAAAGAAGGGCACCAACCACCTTATGGAGTGGCCACGAGGGCCCAGGGCAGACCCCTCACCCTCATGGGCCCCTCGGGCATCGTCTCGTGTTGATTCCACTTTTCAAAATTCACATATATTCTAAAAAAATATCCGTAAGTTTTTATCCCGTTTGGACTCCGTTTTATATGGATTTTTTTGCAAAACAAAAAATGCAACAAACATGAACTGGCACTGGATCAATATGTTAGTCCCAAAAATAGTATGAAAAGTTGCCAAAAGTATGTAAAAGTTGTAGAATATTGGCATGGAACAATAAAAAATTATAGATACGACGGAGACGTATCAAGTACACATCAATAACATGTATATCATATATACTTTTGTTCAGTTTTCCATCCTTCTTATCCGCCAAGTATTTGGGGTAGTTCTGCTTCCAGTGACCATTTCCTTTGCAGTAGAAGCACTCAGTTTTAGGCTTGGGTCTAGCTTTGGGCTTGTTCATGGGAGTGGCAACTTGTTCGCCATTCTTCTTGAAGTTCCCTTTCTTTCCCTTGTCCTTTTACTTGAAACTATTGGTCTTGTCAACCATCAACCTCTGATGCTTTTCTTGATTTCTACCTTCGCCGATTTCAGCATCACGAAGAGCTCGGAAATCATTTTCGTCATCCCTTGCATATTATAGTTTATCACGAAGTTCTAGTAACTTGGTGACAGTGAATAGAGAAATCGGTCAATCGCTATCTTATCTGGAAGATTAACTCCCACTTGATTCAAGCAATTGTAGTATTCAGACATTCTGAGCACATGCTCACTGATTGAGCTATTCTCCTCCATCTTGTAGGCAAAAATACTTGTCAGAGGTCTCATACCTCTTGACTCGGGCATGAGTCTGAATACCAATTTCAGCTCTTGAAATATCTTATATGCTCCATGGCGTTCAAAACGTTTTTGAAGTCCCGGTTCTAAGCCGTAAAGCATGGTGCATTAAACTATCAGGTAGTCATCATACCGAGCTTTCCAAATGTTCATAACATCTACATTTGCTCCTGCATTGGGTCTGTCACCTAGCGGTGCATCAAGGACATAATTCTTCTGTGCAGAAATGAGGATAATCCTCAGATCATGGACCAAGTCCCCGTCATTGCTACTATCATCTTTCCACTTATCTTTCTCTCGGAACATATCAAAAATAAACAGGGAACTACATCACGAGCTATTGATGTACAACATAATTTGCAAATACTTTCAGGACTAAGTTCATGATAAATTAAAGTTCAATTAATCATATTACTTAAGAACTCCCACTTAGATAGACATCCCTCTAATCATCTAAGTGATCACGTGATCCATATCAACTAAACCATGTCCGGTCATCACGTGAGATGGAGTAGTTTTCAATGGTGAACATCACTATGTTGATCATATCTACTATATGATTCACGCTCGACCTTTCGGTCTCAGTGTTCCGAGGCCATATCTGCATATGCTAGGCTCGTCAAGTTTAACCCGGGTATTCTGCGTGTGCAAAACTGGCTTGCACCCATTGTATGTGAACGTAGAGCTTACCACACCCGATCATCACGTGGTGTATCGGCATGACGAAATGTAGCAACGGTGCATACTCAGGGAGAACACCTATACTTTGAAATTTAGTGAGAGATCATCTTAGAATTCTACCCTCGTACTAAGCAAAATAAGATGCATAAAGGATAAACATCACATGCAATCAATATAAGTGATATGATATGGCCATCATCATCTTGTGCCTTTGATCTCCATCTCCAAAGCACTGTCATGATCACCATCGTCACCGGCTTGACACCTTGATCTCCATCGAAGCATCATTGTCGTCTTGCCAACTATTGCTACTACGACTATCGCTCCCGCTTAGTGATAAAGTAAAGCAATTACATGCCGATTGCATTTCATACAATAAAGCGACAACCATATGGCTCACCCGATTGCCGATAACTGTTACAAAACATGATCATCTCATACAACAATTATATATCATCACGTCTTGACCATATCACATCACAGCAAGCCCTGCAAAAACAAGTTAGACGTCCTCTACTTTGTGGTTGCAAATTTTACGTGGCTGCTACGGGCTTAGCAAGAAACGTTCTTACCTACACATCAAAACCATAATGATTTTTCATCAAGTGTGCTGTTTTAACATTCAACAAGGACGGGCGTAGTCACACTCGATTCAACTAAAGCTGGAGAAACAGACACCCACTAGCCACCTGTGTGCGAAGCACGGCGGTAGAACCAGTCTCATGAACGCGGTCATGTAATGTCGGCCTGGGCCGCTTCATCCAACAATACCGCGGAATCAAAATATGACATGCAGGTAAGCCGTATGACTATTATCACCCACAACTCTTTGTGTTCTACTCGTGCATATAACATCTACGCATAGACCTGGCTCATATGCCACTGTTGGGGAACGTAGTATTTCAAAAAATTTGCCTACGATCATGCAAGATCTATCTAGGAGATGCATAGGAACAAGCGGGGAGAGTGTGTCCACGTACCCTCGTAGACCCAAAGCGGAAGCGTTATCTTAAAGCGGTTGATGTAGTAGAACGTATTCTCGATTCAACCGATCAAGCACCGAACGTACGTCACCTCCGAGTTCTGCACACGTTCAGCTCGATGACGTCCCTCGAATTCTTGATCCAGCAAAGTGTCGAGAGAGATTTCCGTCTGTATGACGGCGTGGTGACGGTGATGGTGAAGTGATCCGGCAGGGCTTCACAAAAGCACTAGTGAATATGACCGGAGGCGTAAACTGTGAAAGGGGGCGCCGCACACGGCTATCAGTTATTGGTGTGTCTTCTAGGCGCCCCCTCCCCATGTATATATAGGTGGGAGGGGGAGGGGAGCACTAAGGGCGCGCCCAAGTAGGAGGAATCCTACTTGGGGCCTTGTCCAATTCTGCCTCCCCCCTTCCAAAAGTGTTGGATGGGGAAGGAAAGAGAGGGGGAAGCGAAGGGAAGGGGAGGCCGAATCCTCCCCTTTCCTTTCTCTCTTTCCCTCCTTCCTTCTCCTCCTATTTGGCATATATGGGGCGCACCAGCCCACTAGGGGCTGGTCTGTCCCACCCTTGGCACAATAAGGCCCATATCATTGCCGGGGGGGGGGGTGCCCGGAACCCCTTCCGGTGACCCGATACGTACCCGGTATCCCCCAGAACACTTCTGGTGTCCAAATACTATCGCCTATATATGAATATTTACCTCTCGACCATTTCGAGACTCCTCGTCATGTCCTTGATCTCATCTGGGACACTGAACAAACTTCGGTTACCAAAACACATAACTCATAATACAAATCGTCATCGAACGTTAAGCGTGCGGACCCTACGGGTTCGAGAACTATGTAGACATGACCGAGACACATCTCCGATCAATAACCAATAGCGGAACCTGGATGCTCATATTGGTCCCTACATATTCTACGAAGATCTTTATCGGTCAAACCGCATAACAACATACGTCATTCCTTTTGTCATCGGTATGTTACTTGCCCGAGATTCGATCGTCAGTATCCTCATACCTAGTTCAATCTCGTTACCGGAAAGTCTCTTTACTCGTTCCGTAATGCATCATCCTGCAACTAACTCATTAGTCACATTGCTTGCAAGGCTTATAGTGATGTGCATTACCGAGAGGGCCCAGTCCGATACTCGGGGTGACAAATCCTAATCTCGATCTATGCCAACCCAACAAACACCTTGGGAGACACCTGTAGAGCATCTTTATAATCACCCAGTTACGTTGTGACATTTGATAGCACACAAGGTGTTCCTCCGGTATTCGGGAGTTGCATAATCTCATAGTCAAAGGAATATGTATAAGTACGTCATGAAGAAAGCAATAACAATAAAACTGAACGATCAACATGCTAAGCTAACGGAGGGGTCTTGTCCATCACATCATTCTCCTAATGATGTGATCCCGTTTATCAAATGACAACACATGTCTATGGTCCGGAAACTTAACCATCTTTGATTAACGAGCTAGTCAAGTAGAGGCATACTAGGGACATTCTGTTTTGTCTATGTATTTACACATGTACTAAGTTTCCGGTTAATACAATTCTAGCATGAATAATAAACATTTATCATGATATAAGGAAATATAAATAACAACTTTATTATTGCCTCTAGGGCACATTTCCTTCACTATGGACCCGAAGGTCTGTGGTAAACTACTCATGCTTCATCGGAGAGGCTATGGTGTTGATGTAGAAGCCCTCCGTGATCGATTCCCCCTCCGGCAGATCGCCGGAAAAGGCCCCAAGATGGGATCTCACAGGTACAGAAGGTTGCGGCGGTGGAAAAGTGGTTTCGTGGCTCTCTCTGATGTTTCTAGGGTATAAGAGTATATATAGGCGAAAGAAGTACGTCGGTGGAGCTACGAGGGGCCCACGAGGGTGAGGGGCGCGCCCTCCTGCCTCATGGCTTCCTCATGGCGTTCCAGACTTCGACTCCAAGTCTTCCGGATTGCTTTCGGTCCAAGAAAGATCATCGCGAAGGTTTCATTCTGTTCGGACTCCGTTTGGTATTCCTTTTCTGCAAAACTCTAAAATACGCAAAAAAACAGAAATTGGCACCGGGGCTCCGGTTAGTAGTTAGTCCCAAAAATAATATAAAAGAGCATATTAAAGCCCATTAAACATCCAAAACAGATAATATAATAGCATGGAACAATAAAAAATTATAGATACGTTGGAGACGTATCAAGTGTGTGCCTATGCCTCTAGACTTCACGAAGCACTTCGCTACAGTCCATCGGAAGTTCAAGCTGAAGATGAACACCGGCTGCACATGAAAGGTGACGGTCCGGGTGATCAATGATAAGGTTACCCTTGATCAGGGTTAGACCCCTTAGCCGTTGTTCACCAGATCAGGGTTGGCTACATGGTCACCTTCAATCTGCTGACTCCTGAAACCCAAAAGGTGATCGTCTTCAACTAAGACGACGTTGAGGTTGTCACCGAGTACAAGAAGCATGACGACACATTCACCGTGAGCGTCTAAAGAGCTCTCTGCTGCCTGATTGCGCGTATTGGTTTGGTTTAAGACTATGTCGTACTGTTTTGGTTTAAAACTGCTTGTTGTATTATGTTAAACGTGTTCCTATGCTACCTTTCGTGTGTCTTTGATTTGTTCTGCATGTGTATTGTGATGGTAACCTCGCCACCTCCACGAGGAGGTTACCAGACAACATGTGTTGCATGTAACTAAACAGTCTGACTTGTGTTTCCCCCTAAACAAGCCCACAACCAAACAGTCTATCTTCCGTTTTGTCACATCCATACTAGAGGGTATGCAGACAGCCAAACAATATGCACATGGTTGTTTTTACCCTGCATATCAGACCCAACTAAGACAAGTATACAAAGGGGAAAAACATTGCGAGCAACCAAAAACATCATGTAATACACGCCGACATGCATAATCCTTTGCCAGGATGAAAGTCAAGGAAGTGTACGGCAGTGGAGGGATGAACAGGTGGTTGCAATGTTGCATGCACACACGACTCTCTCTCTCTCTCTCTCTCTCTCTCTCTCTTACCTTTGTTGAGACATTTTGAATTGCTCATAACCATTGAACGTTTTTTTTCTTTTTACATAATTGGATCATCAACATTTTTTTTAAATAAGACCTATCTTGGATATTTTTGACTAGTTTGAATTTTCAATCATTTTTCAGTTTCAGTTATACTTCACAGCGAAGCTGCTTATTTCATTCAAATTGAAATTTAATATTTGCCAAGGTGTATATTTCAGTGTGTGAACCTAATATTTTCTGAATTATACTTGAAACTGAAATATGATTTTAGTGAAACATATTTGACGAATAACAGTTTCACGCACTGAAATGAGCAGATTCGCAAATATCATATTTCAATGTCCAATTTCACTCAATTAAAAAATTTAATTTAAAAAAAATTGTTTTGAAATAATCTATTGTAATCAGCTTTAAATTCTTTGGATAACAATTTTTCATGTCTTTGAAAATAACAAGTTTTACATATTTCACACTGAATTCTGCTTCATATAAATGAAAGCTGATTTCCTCAACTAAAAGAACTAATTTCACTTATTTCAAAAGAATGATTTCACCCATTCAAAAAACTAATTTCGCTCATTTCATAAAAATGTTTTCACTCATTAAAAAATGATTTCACTTAATTGAGAAAATCTATTTTTCTCATTTTATAAAACTGATTTCACTCATTTCATAAGCTGATTTCACTCATTTTGAAACATATATTTCAGTCATTTTGAAGAACTGGTTTCACTCATTCCAAAGAATTGGTTTCACTCATTTCGAAAAACTTATTTAAATCACTTCAATTAAAATCCAGATTAAAAAAACAAAAGCTAATTTCACACATTTCAAAAACTAATTTAATTATTTTTAAGAAATTGTTGTTTGTGGAATATAAAGTGAGTGAAATAAGAAACATCACCAAAAATCATTGAAAGCAGCAGCTTCACTAATATCAATTTTCATTTTCAGCTATATTTCACAAATATCGAATTCACACACTGAAGTAACCAGCTTGACAAATAAGCAGTTTCACATAACGAAATATATTGAGTGTGGACTGAAATGCTGAAATTTAAATATGTTTGAAACGTATACAAGATTGATGTCTTGGCGCCAGAAGTTCAAATATATAAAAAATTTCAAAAATAAAAAAATAGTTTAAAATATATGAATGATTGAAACAAAATGTGTTTGAGAAAAGGTAGAAAGATAAGAACATCTACAACCACAGATACCTAATTTGAGTTCCGAAACGCCTACAGACGGACGGTTACCAGTCATACACCATATTGCACCTCCAACAACCATGCTAGCCACTTCACAATTAGCGTTTTCATACAAAATCATGCAACAACATGATCTACCGTACTACAATTTACTAACTACACTACTTAGTCCTTCTCGTTGGAGATTGTTAGAATAAATCCGAAGCATACCGTTGATCATCCGAGTACCAAGCAATCATACGAGCACGACACCGAGATTTGTTAACGAGGTTCACCGATATGGCTATATTCCCGAGGCCTGACTATGGGCGCTCCTCCCCATAACACCGCTACAATACCACACCCGACCGCCCTGGACACCGGCACATGCCGCCGGCTTCCCCTGCGTTCCGGTGCTATTATTTTGGCATAGGTTACATCGTGTGTCTACCCCCGCTATATATGAGAGGCCTAGGATACAAGTGTCCTACTAGGACACAACTCCACATCCTATGTAAACACGATACAACTACAAGTCCAACTGTAACCTACCTTGTACATTATATTCGACACAACTCTAACAAACTCCACATTGGCGAATATTCTCCACCATCTTGAGTTTGTCCATCTGTCAAACTTCCACGTACATTGAACTTGAGCTTATCCCGTGAGTTCCGCTACTACTCCAAAGACTCCATATGACTCCACCTGCAACTTGTAGTCCCTTCTTTTCTTGATCACAGTCAACACTCGAGCAAAATTAAGTTCCACATTACTCTAGTTTGCGCTCCCAACATTCAGAGTATCAGCCCAACGCCATTACACACTGATCACTGACCTGAGTGAACAACTCACATATTAGGAATCACACATAAGAGTTACCCGAACTCAACATCACTGCTCCTTTCTTGACCGCCTGTCTGAAACCTGAAAAAATTTCACCATTGCTTGTAGTCATCCCGAGTCAAATTCGCAGTTGTCTCATCATATGTATGACCACCAGAGCCCTGGCCCGTCTCCATGTCCCGTGCATACCGCACGCCTCGCCGCTATTACCGCGTCAAGCCTCCGCTGTCCCGTCGAGTCTCAAGGGTCGCGAAACCCACACCACTCAACCCCACTGCAGAGTACCACCGATCATCACCGACCAATGACGAGTTTCACGCTTCCATCAGACCACTGGGCTCCAGTCCGAATTACGTGTCACTCGCTTTTCCCCCTTGCTGAATAGGCCTCGATTCCCTGGATCCTTACATCGTAGCCCCTCAATCAGCACCGAGTGAAGTCCTCCAGACTCCAGCTCCACCTTCAACATGACTCCATGGTGGTTGTACGTGCCACCCCGCGCCCCGTCGACTCCAAGCTCTCATGTGCACCGTCTTGAATCAACCCCACGCCATAGTCTTGTCGAAGCCACACAAGCCCTCAGGCCTGCGCCACGTGTTTCCACGCCCCAGAAGTCGGTCACCATCAGCATCACTCGCCCATGTCGTCGTCGCTATCCCACCACCGTCTTCTGTACCAACCGACTCACGTCGATCTGTCAGACTGACTAGTCCGACCAAGCCGAACTTGTTCGACTGCATGACGCGCTTGAGCCTCCCAAATCATCTTCCGCAAATTTCCATCCATCACACATAATTCCATCTTAGCTGGCATGACTTCCCGCAATGCCCTCAAGCATCCCTGTTGTGTCAACAAATCTTTCACCATTATCTGTCATAACCCAAGATTTCCAGTTCCGTGAACTTCTCCACCTCAAACTTGGTACCCGATGACACCAAGTTCTTTGTATGGCTGACCCTGTGAAAAATTATCCGAGCTTTCCTCATGTGATGCCCAAGTACACAAGCAAAACCTGACGTGGTACACCCTCGTGCACTAATGACAAATTCCAACCAAAGAACAAAAATCTTCTGGTCTTCACGTGAAACAGCTCCTAACTCAATTCCCGATGCTAGCAATTGCTTTGCCACAGCCTTGGTATTTCAATGGATGTCCAACGTGATGAAATTTTACGTTCCCGAGTGATCTGCTGCTACCTCTTTCCGTGTCGTGTATGCGAGGACACGGTCCTCTTTTTTTTCAAAACAAATCCGGTACGCCTTGTAACTTTCAGCATCTTTCTAGCCTTGCACGCCTGAGCTTGGATTCAAGTGCTACGCACTACCTGGGCTTCGCCCCTTGCTGCCCGCCAGGCTTTGGGTCACGCGTGCGTGGCTGCACACTCGGCCGCGTGCGCCATTGCCGCTTGCTCGCACATGCCCCGATTAATCCAACTCCGGCGCTGCAATACGCTCACCCGACCGATCTAACCGCCACACGTCTCACCTGATGCTGCTACACGAACACACGCCTTCCGATCGCTTTCTCTAGATCAATCATCCACAACCTTCAAACAACCTAGCTCATGATACCGCTTGTTAGAATAAACTCAAGGCATACCGTTGATCATCCGAGGACCAAGCAATCACACGAGCACGGCATCGAGATTTGTTAACGAGGTTCACCGATATGGCTACATCCCCGGGGCCTGACTAAGGGCGCTCCTTTCCATGACACCGCTACAATACCGCACCCGGTCGCCCTGGACACCGGCACATGCCGCCGGCTTCCCCTGCGTTCCGGTGCTATTATTTCGGCATATGTTACATCGTGTGTCTACCCTCGCTATATATGAGAGGCCTAGGATACAAGTGTCCTACTAGGACATGACTCTACATCCTATGTAAACACGATACAACTACAAGTCCAACTGTAACCTACCTTGTATACTATATTCGACACAACTCTAACATAGATGATGATGAAGTTCATGTCGGGGTCGCCAGCCTCCGACTCCTTATCGGACTCCATGTCAGCGAAGATCTCGTCGAGCGCCACGTCTCGCCGATGGAGGAAGTGGCGGTTGGCCTTCACCTCCCCCTCCGACTGGATGGACTCAAGGATGGCATGCCACTCTGTCTCCTCCTTCGATTGGGCCACCTCGAACTCCACCATCACGTCGGCCACGACGAAGCCCGTAGGCACCGGTTCTGCCTCCTCCGGCTCCTCCTCCTCCTCCTCTAGCCGCGGCGAATCCGGAGGTAGGCCGACTGTGATCCAAGCTTTGCACCTAGCCCGGATCTCCTCCAGCGGCTGCAGCCCTTTGGAATTGTGTAAGTATTCATCGCTACAAGAATGTCATCAATTAGATCTTCCCCCAAAAGATGCCAAAATCATTTATAAAACACTGCATGCAATCCATCAAAGAATACACATACCACTCTTTTGTATGGTACAAGAAAATTGAGTGAATTGCACCCTAGGTTCTCGAACTATTTTAGAGGTGTCATATTGGTCCCTGAACTATGACAATCGTCATCTAGGTCATTGAAGTGCAATATGTGTGACATTCCGGTCCTCAAACTATTTCATAAATGTCACATAGATCCTCGAACTATTTCAAAAATGTCACATGGGGTCCTTGAACTATTTCAAAAAACTGCATGCAATCCACTACAGAGTACATACCACTCTTTTGTATGGTATGAAAAAATTGACTAAATTGCATCTTAGCTTCTCGAACTATTTCAGAGGTGTCACATAGGTCCTCAGACTATGATGATCGTCATCTAGATTTCGAAGCGCAATATGTGTGTCATCCTAGTCCTCAAACTATTTCAAAAATGTCACGTAGGTCCTTGAACTATTTCAGAGGTGTTGTATATACACACTTATTGCACTTTGAAGACCTAGATGACACTTTTCATACTTCAAGTACATATACGACACCTCTTAAATAGTCTGAGGACTTAGAATGCACTTCACATGAAAAAAATCGTGTCTGAAATGAAACCTTGAGTTCTCCCGATCACATAGAGACCATTTACATAGCATCACAGACCCGGATAGTCGTGGCGGTGTTTACTAGCTAGCTAGAAGTATTGTACTCCCTCCGGTCCGTTTTACTCTGCATATTAGGTTGGTCTGAAGTCAATCTCATCCAACTTTGATCAAGTTTATATAAAAAATTATTGACATTTACATAGCAACACCAATATCATTATATTCATCTCGGAATATATTTTCATATTATATTTATTAGATATTATAGATGCTAATAATTTCTAATATAAATTTGATCAAATTTAATTAAGTTTAACTTTCGGCAAATTTAATGTGCAAAATAAAAAGGACAGGAGGGAGTACCGACCGACCGTTGCCACGGGTATGTCAAAGCATGGGATGAACACATGCTAAAAATAAGCGTCCAGCCCTACCGCCGCAGGGATTAGAATATGCCATCCGACTGAAGCATCCCGATCCAGCATGCACATGATCCAAGCATCCATCCCTTTCCCCACAGCGATATGTCCTTCAGTGTCTCCTCAGCCTACCGCCTCTACATACACATATATGGAGTATGCAGATTTCATGGCTCCTATTCCTTTCAATGAACCTGGTCAAAGTTTTGGACCGGAGACCCGTCTGGCCGGTAGCTCCTTGACCTTGACCCAAATGCAATGTATCTATCCTCCAATTTGCTATCGTCCACACAATAATGGCAACGATGTACCATGTCACGAATACAAATTTTAAATGCATGTCGACAAGAGCATGTGGTAAGCTGTGTTTTTTTTAACATAGTAAAACCGGATATGCTCACGTACCCCTGCTTTTTTTAACATAGTAAAACCATATATGCTCACATACCCGTCCATACACTCAATTCTATGAAGCACGTACACACCAGTGATAGGGCTAGAGTGGCCGCGTAGACCATGACCCACACTGGGTTGCAAAATGTATTTTTTTTTGAAAATATAATAATTATATGAACAGTTCCCATCGCTGGTCCATCCTGGCTCAGTGGGCTAACTTGTCGCTTGTAAAGGATCGTTTAATCGGCTCGAAAAGCAGTATGGTCTGTGATGGTGCTCTTCCTGATCTGGCTTTGAAGGATGATCCGCCCTGCCTTCAGCGGCTCTACGGCGACGGTGGTGACCGATGGGTGGCAGTTCGGCAAGGTACAAGGGGATCTGATGTTCAGAATGTGTATTTTTCATGTTACAGGTTCCTCTGTGCGTAACTTCTTGACATCAGTTTCTCTGGATGTCCTGTATGGTTTTTCACGTGCTAGTACGTTGTAATCTTCATGTTTAATGGAATGTGGACACTTTTCAAAAAAAAATCTAGGAATTGAATTTTTGTGGCTTAGTTTCATCATAAGGAACCTATAACCATTTAATTTAAGTTACGGCCAGTTCGCCTTGTGGTAAGCTGTGCTGCTGTGTACTCTTGTATTGTTTCCTTCGATGTATTGACACGCAAAGCTTCGGATGAAACTGTTCAGTTGCGCTGCAGAAACACTTCCCGAAAACGAGAGATGGGTCAACAAGCAAGATGAGCAAGTCTGGTCTCGTCTCGGATGAGTCGGATCACATATTGATCGTGTCCCCTACATCTCCATTGTTCCTCCTCCCTCCACTGTAGTTGCCCTCAGCTTGCCTCCATCGATCGGCCGTAGCTTTGTCCGGGACGAAAAGGCAGACGGGGTCTCCGCCCCCGAGCACGATCAGTCGAAGTCGAGGACGAAAAGAGGTCAAATCGTTGGGTGTTTGCAGCATTATTTTCCCTGATCCATGGCCTGGCGGATGTGATAACTCTGTGTGTATGCATCCGTATTCAGTAGAGAGTACACGGCAGTGAGCAGGACACGACTCACACTGCTTTTCGAGAGGGAGACGCGTCATGAGCAGATCATTCTCGCCTTAATCAACTTGCACCCGACTACCCGAGCGAAATGTTCGTCGTCGGCTTCTCTGACCCTATCGCTGTGAGTCCGCTGTCGACGCTCGGGGCGCGATTGGTTGCTCGTATCGCTTTCCTATCAAGTAGGATGGACGGGTGGTGTAGAGCATCTGTCTATCATCGAGTATCCAGCCATGTCGAGGTCGACGAATTATTTTTCGAAACGGAGCGAAAGATTTGCCTCATCGTCGATTAACCGAGCGACGTCGAGGTCGACATCGTCGATGAATTATTCGAGATGAATGGCAGTGCCTCTCTGCAAAGCGACGGCCATCTTGCCGACCGGGGTTATCGCCGTGGTGAACGGCGACGGGGAGTTCATGGCCTGATGTGGAGACGGCGAGAGTGGCGTCATACTTACCGGAAAAACGGTGGTACGTCACAGATGGATAGCAGTGGCGTGGCGTGGTGCTTGGGTTCGCCGCACGCCACGCTATCTTGTGAATTCCGGTGACCGCTGCGGGATTCGTGGCGGTCCATGGCGAATCATGTAGGCATGAGTGGTGGTTTCAGCAAAAGGGCGTCGCCTTCAGCATTTTGTGTCCTCTTCTGGTTTTTCTACTCTGTTGAATGTTGTTTTGTCTTTGGAGCCACAAGCGCTTTAGGGTTCACACTAACCACTGCCACTTACTTACAGTGGACTTGTTAAATCAATCACACACAGTGCTTGGTCAAAATGATCTCTACTAATCTACTAGAAGATCTGCAGCAACAGCTTTGCACAAGTAGTGATGGCAGTTCAGAGTTCAGACATGCTGCTCACACAAGCTGGTGCTCACGCGCGCGGCGAAGAACGGATCAAAAGGCACCGAATCTCGTGGTGTAAAAACTCTGGATTGTCAACCGAGCTAGCTTTGTGTGCCAGCGTGCCTACCATGCTTGATGATGCTGTGGTACTGCAGATCTTTCAGGACAATGCCACGAGTGATCGGTGTTGAAGCCGGAGCAGATAACCAACGTCAGTGGGTAAAAGTAATGGACGAACACGACCGCGCACGTGCGCACTTGTTCGCGCCCTCGCACTAGGGTTACCACGAGCGACAGGAATTTCAAACATTTCTGAAAATTGTGCCTCCACCAGGGCCCAGAGTCGCAACCCGGAAAGCCGATGAACTTTTCTTCGTCGAGTTGAAATTTTTGCAAGATGACCTCCTGAACTATATCATGTACTCTACCCCATCTAAGCAAAATAAATAAGTAATTCGAAGATAATTGAGCACCCATCCACTAGCTTCCAGAACCTGGCCTAGAAAGTTTATGAGCATTGACTCTGAAGAAGATAGAACAAATATAAAAACTCATGCTAGATCTAGCAGCAGTTGTATTTGTAATTGTACCCTAGCAGCATCACATGCATGTCGATCGATCACTCACATGCTCGAATGCACCATGTATCTGCAGGACGCCACGACATGTGTTGCCCACCAGTATTAAACACTACGTACCTACATACGATCCATTGCATCTGATCCTACTTTTCTCCCACTAAAAAAAGATGCAGCATTCATTCAGATTCAGGATAAGAACCGGAGCTCCTGCAATTATGCGTGTGTGGCCTTGAGAGGAGGCCTGCTCCGGGAAGCAACATCTAGAAGCTCACGTGCTGAATTCATGAAAAACAAAGGTGGCCACAATTCTCCAATAGATTCTTTGCTGGCCAGCGACGGCGACCGACAGCAACCCTTTGCCTTCTCCCTAAGCTTCTGTTCCAAGGTCAACAATTGCAAATGGCGTCGATCAAGCACGCACAAAAAAAAATATCCGGCTGTGAAACTGAAGCTGGCTAGCATTAGGGTGGCACTGAGCTTTCTCACCCAGACATGCCTTGACATGTGGGTGTATCAGCAACAGGGAAAATGAAAAACACCTTGGTTCTGGGATTTTACCGCTGCCTGTCAATATCGCGAAAATCGTCGAGATCTGGGGGCAGAATTCTGTGGTTTTATTCATGTTTGTGGTTAAATTTTGTTTGAATTATGTTCCCTAACCTACGCTAAATATCATTTTCATGACGCTTGCCGGCAAATGGGTCCATCCGTGCCCGGCGTTAATGGTCCCGTGTTCGACTGTTACTAAATTTAATGCGACCAAGATGGTTTTCAACGAAAGAGCATCTTGGTGCGCAATTTTTGGGAGTCATGTTGCAATCACTCGTTTGGCCTATCTGAAGAACCACTATGCTAATTAATTTGTTACACTCATGATGTTGATGGCCATGGACCCCCTCCTCACAGATGGCTGAAGAGTTGTATGTTGGCTATTGGCTTCAAGAGACCATCACATTCTGATAAGCATCTAAAATTAGGCAGCACGTTTGTCATTATCTTATGTTTTTTAGACCATGTCATCACCTTCAGCTTATGTTTGTTTTTTAGAATTAACTTCATCAGCTTATGTACTATTGCCAGGTCTTCTTTTTTTTGAGACATTTTTTTTGAGACATTTTTTTGAGACAACTTTTTTTTTGAGACATACTACTGCCAGCTCTTGAGGTCTCTGAAGTTCAGAATTTTATGGACCTTAAATCTGGTGGACTGGTGCATGGGCCTTTGCGTGCGTGCATGCTATAATGGACTGGTGCATGGGCCTTTGCATGTGCGCATTCACACATGCACACGAAACTTATGCCGTTATTTGTAAAATTATCTTTTGGTGCCTATCCATGTTCGCACAAATTCATTGACAAAGATGTTTTTGGCCTATACAGACTTTTTAAATGTTGATGATAAGAAAACTTAGGTGCATCGAGAAATCAGCGAATATGTGCAAGTCGCTTAAGAATCCGGTTGGATGACCAAGAAAAGAAATAGATCAGTTGCTGATTTATTTGGAAGTAGGTAAGCATGTTATGCAGCTCTATTTTTTCTTTGAGAAATGCAGCTATACTAATTCCAATCTCACACTTGAAACAGTGTGTCCCTCAAGCCGCATGTATCCATCTGTTACATAGGTTAGTTACGAACTTGATTGACCCGACCGTGAGATTGAAAGCTAAATTTTAGTAAGATTTTCAAGAAAGAAGGCACCCCGTGATCCATTCCATCGACACGAAACCATCAAAGCATACATTACTAGTTCTGGTGAACCAAGATTTTCATGAAAGAGAAAAGCGAAGCTAAACTTAGCCAGAAGATCATTACGACCACTGTTTCCTCTTGTTGCCTTGGTTCAAAGATGCAAACGGCCGTTACCATACCATAAGGCCCAAAAGGTGGTTCCTTCCCAATCGGATTGAAGTGATGCATGGGAGGTGGATGGGATGGGGACGAACTTGGTACAACCCACGCTCTTCACACGCAACGTCACAAATACTTTGAAGGTTGATAGTGGGCCCCAAGCCACCTGACGGTCTAGCCAAACTAGCTTGGCGCCCCTCCTCAATAGTGTTTAGACCAACTTTCATGCAACATAATAGTTCTTGATGCCTTCCAAACCTAATGTAGAGAAGACACTGGACTGTGGACTGAGTGCCCTCTATGACTGTTCATCTCTCTTGCAGCATCTCTGAAATGTTTCAACCTCCCCCTTTATGGAGTTAAATAGATAGAAATATGGAGTCTAGATGTACTAGTTGTTCCCATGCAGCTATTCGGCATCTGCAGTCCAATCCATTGTGGAACTTACCACATCATGGCCATGTATATATCCGTTCCATGTTCTATGTCAGTTATTCTGTTCACCTTCCAAATTTCTACATTAAAGTAGGAGGTAGACAGCGAGAGGGTCGTTTTGGTGCTCGTGCTCAGCTGCACCCGATATCTGAGCCACTGGCACGTGCATAGGGATGGACGAAAGAATGTCAGATGCGTCAGGGTTGGAGCGGCGAAAAATGAGGATACGCTCAATATACGGCTTTGCACAGTGCGTACAAGTGGGCCAGTTTCATAGCTGGCGGAGTGGTTGAGTCCTGAGCCGTGGCCCATGCCGTAAGCCCAAGTAGTCCAGCTCGATGGTCGAAGCTGAGCCGTCTTGTCTACTGCGTGGGCTTCGCAAGGGAAAGGAAACAGTAGTGAGACCGAGAGGTGGGTGATGGCAGCTCGCGAGCATGGCGTCGGCGGCGGCGGCTGCGACCCCTTCCGGCGGAGCTGCGACGGAAGCCGACGGGCTGGAGTTCTTGCTGGATCCAGTAGACCGGTCAGTTTCAGGTTCCCGCCTAGGGAAGAATTCACGGAAAGGTTGGAGCACCCATATCCTGTGCCACTGGCGTTACTGTCGCCACGCGAGGAGGCGCCTGCTTTGCCGGCGGATTCCAATTTGCGGCTCCGGCTGTGCGCAGCGGTATGGAGCTGCAGCCCTGGGCGGTCTGCAAGCGAGTGCCGCCGGAGGAAGAATGCCTCGCCGACCCAATCTGCGAAATCCACTGGGAAGGTGAATCCCGAAGCCCCCTGATGGACGAAGAGGTAATCCAGTCAACTTTTGTTTGTTCGAGTCCTGCTGTGCGTGGCCATCCTATAGATGTTGGATATCTTTAGAGTTAATTAGTTGGTATAGTCGGTTTTATGATTGGTCCCATGTGTTTGGCTGGTTTGTGCCGTCTTTTCAGCGTGCTCAAATATGGGTGTTAGCCTGTTAGGTGATTTTTTTTCTTCAGAATTTTGGAAAACCATTGCTAGTTCATAGAACTTTCTGTTCTATCTGGGTAATTCAGGTTGTGCTTCGGTAGTGCACCACCAGACCAGACGCCGTGTGCCTCGCGGATGAGTGCGCTTGAACAATCTATCCACAAATTTGCAGAAGCCTACCAAAAGTGCGGTGAAACCAGATCTTGGGTTGAGTTTTTACTCGTTGGGTGACGTGTATGACTTACAATTTGTATTCTTGGGAGGTTGGCTTCGGCATACGGTATGGCGAGAGCAGGCTGAACGACGAGCGGACAAAGTCGATGCAGGAGATAATTTGTGGCTCAGTGGCTGTTCGGTGAGAGCTTTTCTTTCTAGACTGATTTTTTTTGAACGACGGCATTTGTCTATTACGAGGGTGCGAGAAAACATGTGTTAAATTGTCTGCATGTTGTTGTGCAGGGAAGCCTGAGGCGGAGAACAGCCGGTCGTGTAGGTGTGAATGCCCTGTGTTGATTAGGCTGTTGAGGGCATCCGACAACAAGTTGTACATAACCAAGTACAGCGAGAATCACAACCGCTCTTTGTGAT
Organism: Aegilops bicornis; assembly: GCA_021605145.1. Lineage (NCBI taxonomy): Eukaryota > Viridiplantae > Streptophyta > Magnoliopsida > Poales > Poaceae > Aegilops > Aegilops bicornis. The sequence continues at coordinate 153,372,542 of CM038673.1, forward strand.
TGACAATGGTTGAGAAGGTCCCCTGGCCGTCACACAACACACATAGATGTTTACGGAAAAGATCCGATGAAACGGTTGCAGGAAAATATTGTGAACCTTGGGAAAGTGTATAGCATCATCGGAAGTTCTTCAGGTCGTGACCTGGCAGACGATGACGTGTGGAAAATCTTGGAGGTTTTCGCCGACATTGTGGCTGGAGACCCTAATTTCACATAAAGAGTTCTTGTGGATAGCGAGATCAGGAGTAAGAATTTGATGTGGATAAACGGTAGCAGCTTGATGCAGTACAAGTTCTTTAGGAATGGCATCACTTTTGATACGACGTATAGGATGAATCTATATGACATGTCGTTTGGTCTTTTTGTTGGGGGTTAACAACCACTTCTTGAGCATCATATTGGCTGGTGTGTTGATGAGGGATGAGCAAGCAGAAAGTTTTGAGTGGGTTTTTGCGGAATTTTTGACGATGATGGGTGGACCTACAGATTGTGCACTTTACATGCCACTTCAGCGTTGGTGTTTACTGTTTCATTGGTTTGAATCCGTCATGCTGGCTGAGTGTGTTGGTAATCTTTGTAGATCATAACAGAGCTATGGAGGTGGTAATTAGTTAAGTGTACCTTGATAGCGTTCACCAGTGGTGCAAGTTGCACATTTTGAAGTAACCGAAGGAGAGTCTAGGGCCACTATGTAGGAAGAAGAATGAGTTTTGGTCTGAATTCCATAAAGTTGTGAGCCACATGCTGACAGCTGATAAGTTTGAGGCTGCTTGGGATATGCTATTGGATAAATACAATTTAAGAAATCATCCGTACATGACCCAGATATATGAATTAGAACTAAGTGGGCAAAGCCTTACTTTGAGGGAGTGTTCTGTGCTAAGATGGCGAGCACCCAACACAGTGCGAGTGCTAACCACATGATGAAGACTTACATGCCCCTGCCAGTCCGATGCACACATTTGTGAGGCAACACATGCGCCTGCAGTTCGACCGTGAGAGGGAGGAGAGCTATGAGGAGAAAAGAACTATGATTGTAAGTATGTACATCATTGCTAAAGGAATAAGAAGTTTGTTGACGGTTACCATCTATTGTTGTCGGAGCCTTTTTTTTGTATGTCCTTGCAGGCAGGGGATGTGAGGCACACAAATCTTGCAAAAGTGCCATCAAGGAAGGGTATACGAAAGCTAGGTTTGAGCAATTTGGAAAAATCCTCATCGAAGGGACTTCATACAAGGTCACTGAGATTGAGAAGGGGAAGAAGTATCTGACAACACACAACAGTGCCGCAAAATGAGAGAAGTGGGGTAGAGTAGTGTATGAGGTGACCATCAAGGATGACGACGCTGAATTTGAGTGTGAGTGCGGTCAGTTCGAGCACATAAGGATGCTTTGCTGCCACGAGCACATGAGGATGCTTTGCTGCCATGTCCTGAGGGTAAGTTCTTTAACCAGAATATTTTGTACTGTGGTGATGTGCGCATGCACAACTGAACTCCATTTGGCCGTGCACTGTAGGTTATGGATGCTCTTAACCTGGAGGAGATCCCACCAAGGCTCATTGCTGGTGTTAGTCACCAGGGCGTAATGGAGGTGCAACATTCACACTGCCTGGTGTACTCGTGTTCTGTGACTGACTGAAATAGTTGTCGAGGTATTTGCGGTGTGCATAGCCACTGATGGATCACGTAGCTATAAGAGTGAGTTGTTTCAGTTGAAACTGTACAGCCACTTTATAGGAATTCATGAAGTTGGCGTGATTGACAGATATTCATGAAGTTGGCTTGGGAAGATCTCCTTGCCGTCTGCTGGGTAGCATGTCTTCTGGTTCTGGATGTCTGTTTTGACTACCTCTATCAGGAGTTCTGGTAGGAATGTCGTTTCCATCTCGGCCGCAGCCTCCAGATTGCGACATTGGAGATGGCTGTAATGAATTTGATCAAAGCAGACATATTAGTGACAGATAAGAAAACAGTGCTGGCGCATGGGCGTTGATTTGGAAAGTGTGGTACGAGAATAGAGAAAGCGTTGATTTGGAAACCAGTGACCATGAGATTGGCAACTTCGACAAGCAGGACGACAGCAGCATGAGATACGTACGTCGTACACCCCTACTGGCACCACGGCTAGCTTAACGACCTGATTAACTAGGGTGGGCTGAACTGATTTGTAGCAGGAGCGATACTCGCGGCGGGGTGTGCGTGATGGACAGCTGCTGGCACCTGAGCCTGTGCGGTCTGATTGGGATTAGCCATAAGCAACTTGTTAATCAAGCGGGATTGTTTGGTGGCCGTCAGTACTTCCGTCGAAGTTACGGCTCGGGAATGGTTCGGGTCCGTGCACCAAACTGCTGGTCCGGCGAAACAGTGATGCCACCTACACCTACCTATCATAATGACTCGATGGGATCCTTTTTCTAAGTTGGCGTACGGTGCGGATACGGCTGGAAATACCACTGCAGGCGCGAATCTTCATGTGCTCCGAGGGTGCAGATAAAGGGAGCATTTGAGCCCGGGCTCAGAAGCAGATTTTCGGTAGACAGCACATGTCACTGTATATCATTGAATCTGTCTTTGGGGTACACCGAAAAAAACTGGGACTTAAAGGCAAGAGAGGGCAGGGAGGTTGGTGGCCGGCGTTATGCCGCCATTTTTCAAACTCGCGAACATATTTAGAATTTAGTGAACATTTTTCAAACTCATGGATTTTATTTTTCGGAAGTCATGAACATATTCAGAATTCACAAATATTATTGGAACATATTATTATTTTAATTCGTGATCTTTTTTGTATAAACGATGAAATTTACAAACATATTGAAAAATATAATTTCTCATTTTGTGAACATTTTTGAAATTCTCAAGCATTTATTCAAATCATTATTATTTTTGGAATCTTGTACATTTCTTGAAATCACGAACTTTTTTTGAATTTGTGAATATTTTCAAAATTCACAAGCATTTTAATAAATACGGCATTATTTAATGATATCCTGAACTTTTTTTGAAAATCAGGAATATTTTGTTAATTTGCAAAGAGTTTTTTCCATATTCATGAACATTTTAAGAATACATGAACAATTTATTTCCCAAATTCACAATCTATTTTGTATTCAGAACTTTTCTGAAATCCTGAAATATTTTGAAAGAAGAAAAAAAAAGAAATGAAAAAACTGTGACGTCCCGCCCTGCACATGGGCGGGGAACTGTGGGGTATGCGTTTCCTACCGAGTGCTCCTCTTCGGCGCCAGTTGGCGCTGCTGGCGTTCGCACGCGAAGTGTAGCGGGCCAGGCGAGCAAGCGCGAAGCTGGTCGCCCATTCCACTCCCTCGCTCGTATTGTCTAAAATATCTCGCTCGCTCGTTCCAGTCGCTCGCTCAAGAGATCTCGCCAGTTGACTCATTGGCAGTTGACCGTTCACATATGGAAATGTCCATCGATTTTGAAAAAAAATTCATCACATTTAAAAAATGTTCATACATCCTGAAAATATTCATAAAATTTTCAAAAGTTCATCAATAAAAAAACGTTTGTAAAATTTGAAAAAGTTAGTGCATTTTGAAAAATAAAAAAATAAAAGAAATAAAAGAAAAGAAAAAATAACTAAATATATATATATAAAGAAAGAAAAACCATACAAAAACCGCTACAGAAATAAACAAATAAAAAAACTGATTAGGAAGCTTCCCAAAACCGGGAAGGGGTCTCTCCCATTGCACACTTATATGGGCCGGCCCAAGTCAGAACACCTTCATGGCCAGTTAACGAAATGTACGGGTTTTTTTAGGAAAAGGCCGTCATGGCTAGCTTTATTAATATCAAAGAATAATTACATCGTTGACTTGTTGGCTAAGCAAGAACCCAGGAGGTTCATTAGTCCAACTATCATTACGTTTATTACAAAAACTGAACTTTGCTATCTCATGAGCTACAGAGTTTGCATCACGAAAACAATGCTTAAAGATGACATTCCCGATTAACATTACTGTGTCTATGCAGTCCGCAAAAATTGCCGCCGATGCATCCCACCATTGATCTCGCCCTTGACGATAATTCACCACATTTTGAGAGTCAGATTCAGCCTCAATCCTGTTGAACCCCAGGGAGTTTGCAAAAGATAACCCATCCCGCATAGCCATCGCTTCAACTGCCATTACATCAGCTGCATGCTGAACAAATTTGCATTGATCTGCTATGAACCTCCCCTTCTCATCATGGAGAACAGCTCTAGTTGCGCCAGAACCAACATCTGCATGAAAGCTCCCATCTACATTCAGTATAATGAATTTTGGTTGTGGCCTCACCTGAAGGAAATATGCCCTAGAGGCAATAATAAAGTTATTATTTATTTCCTTATATCATGATAAATGTATATTATTCATGCTAGAATTGTATTAACCGGAAACATAATACTTGTCTGATTACATAGACAAACAGAGTGTCACTAGTATGCCTCTACTTGACTAGCTCGTTGATCAAAGATGGTTATGTTTCCTAGCCATAGACATGGGTTGTCATTTGATTAACGGGATCACATCATTAGGAGAATGATGTGATTGACTTGACCCATTCCGTTAGCTTAGCACTCGATCGTTTAGTATGTTGCTATTGCTTTCTTCATGACTTATACATGTTCCTATGACTATGAGATTATGCAATTCCCGTTTGCCGAGGAACACTTTGTGTGCTACCAGACGTCACAACGTAACTGGGTGATTATAAAAGGTGCTCTACAGGTGTCTCTGAAGGTACTTGTTGGGTTGGCGTATTTCAAGATTAGGATTTGTCACTCCGATTGTCGGAGAGGTATCTCTAGGCCCACTCGGTAATGCACATCACTTAAAGCCTTGCAAGCATTGCAACTAATGATTTAGTTGCGGGATGATGTATTACGGAATGACTAAAGAGACTTGCCGATAATGAGATTGAACTAGGTATTGAGATACCGACGATCGAATCTCGGGCAAGTAACATATCGATGACAAAGGGAACAACGTATGTTGTTATGCGGTCTGACCGATAAAGATCTTCGTATAATATGTGGGAGCCAATGTGAGCATCCAGGTTCCGCTATTGCTTATTGACCGGAGACGTGTCTCGGTCATGTCTACATAGTTCTCGAACTCGTAGGGTCCGCACGCTTAAAGTTTTGATGACAGTTATATTATGAGTTTATGAGTTTTGATGTACCGAAGGTTGTTCGGAGTCCCGGATGTGATCACGGACATGACGAGGAGTCTCGAAATTGTCGAGACATGAAGATTGATATATTGGAAGCCTATATTTGGATATCGGAAGTGTTCGATCGGGATTTTACTGGAGTACCGAGGGGTTACCGGAACCCCCGAGGGCTTAATGGGCCATAGTGGGCCTTAGTGGAGAAGAGGAGAGGCGGCTAGGTCAGGGCCGTGGCCCTCCCCTCTAGTCCGAATAGGACAAGGAGAGGCGGTGCCGCCTTTCCTTCCTCTCCCCTCCTCTTTCCCCTTCTCCTAATCCAACAAGGAAGGAGGGAGTCCTACTCCGGTGGGAGTAGGACTCCTCTGGCGCGCGCCTCCTCCTGGCCGGCCGCACCTCCCCCCTTGCTCCTTTATATACGGGGGCAGGGGGCATCCTAGAGACACAACAATTGATTTGATCTTTTAGCCGTGTGCGGTGCCCCCCTCCACCATAGTATACCTCGATAATACTGTATCGGTGCTTGGGCGAAGCCCTGCGTCGGTAGAACATCATCATCGTCACCACGCCATCATGCTGACGAAACTCTCCCTCAACACTCGGCTGGATCGGAGTTCGAGGGACGTCATCGGGCTGAACATGTGCTGAACTCGGAGGTGCCGTGCGTTCGGTACTTGATCGGTCGGATCGTGAAGACATACAACTACATCAACCGCGTTGTGCTAACGCTTCCGCTTTTGGTCTATGAGGGTACGTAGACAACACTCCCTCCTCTCGTTGCTATGCATCACCATGATCTTGCGTGTGCGTAGGAATTTTTTTGAAATTACTACGTTCCCCAACAGTGGTATCACAGCCAGGTTTTATGCGTAGATGTCATATGCACGAGTAGAACACAAGTGATTTGTGGGCGATATAAGTCATACTGCTTACTAGCATGTCATACTTTGATTTGGCGATATTGTTGGATGAAGCGGCCCAGACCGACATTACGCGTACGCTTACGCGAGACTGGTTCTACCGGCGTGCTTTGCACACGGTGGCTGGCAGATGTCGATTTCTCCAACTTTAGTTGAACCGAGTGTGGCTACGCCCGGTCCTTGCGAAGGTTAAAACAACACCAACTTGACAAACTATCGTTGTGGTTTTGATGTGTAGGTAAGAACGGTTCTTGCTAAGCCCGTAGCAGCCATGTAAAATTTGCAACAACAAAGTAGAGGACGTCTAACTTGTTTTTGCAGGGCATGTTGTGATGTGATATGGTCAAGACATGTTGCTAAATTTTATTGTATGAGATGATCATGTTTTGTAACCGAGTTATCGGCAATCGGTAGGAGCCATATGGTTGTCGCTTTATTGTATGCAATGCAATCGCCTGTAATGCTTTACTTTATTACTAAGCGGTAGCGATAGTCGTAGAAGCATAAGATTGGCGAGGCGACAACGATGCTACGATGGAGATCAAGGTGTCGTGCCGGTGACGATGGTGATCATGACGGTGCTTCGGAGATGGAGATCACAAGCACAAGATGATGATGGCCATATCATATCACTTATATTGATAGCATGCGATGTTTATCTTTTATACATCTTATCTTGCTTTGATTGACGGTAGCATTATAAGATGATCTCTCACTAAATTTCAAGATAAAAGTGTTCTCCCTGAGTATGCACCATTGCCAAAGTTCGTCGTGCCCAAACACCACATGATGATCGGGTGTGATAAGCTCTACGTCCATCTACAATGGGTGCAAGCCAGTTTTGCACTGCATGAGAATACTCGAGTTAAACTTGACGAGCCTAGCATATGCAGATATGGCCTCGGAACCTTTGAGACCGAAAGGTCGGCGTGAATCATATGATGAGATATGATCAACATAGTGATGTTCACCATTGAAAACTACTCCATTTCACGTGATGATCGGTTATGGTTTAGTTGATTTGGATCACGTGATCACTTAGAGGATTAGAGGGGTGTCTATCTAAGTGGGAGTTCTTAAGTAATATGATTAATTGAACTTAAATTTATCATGAACTTAGTACCTGATAGTATCTTGCTTGTCTATGTTGATTGTAGATAGATGGCCCGTGTTGTTGTTTCGTTGAATTTTAATGTGTTCCTTGAGAAAGCAAAGTTGAAATATGATGGTAGCAATTACACGGACTGGGTCCGTAACTTGAGGATTATCCTCATTGCTGCACAGAAGAATTGCGTCCTGGAAGCACCGCTAGGTGCCAAACCTTCTTGAGGAGCAACACGAGATGTGATGAGCGTCTGGCGAGTAAAAGTGATGACTACTCGATAGTTCGATTGTGCCATGCTTTACGGCTTAGAACCGAGACTTCAATGGCGTTTTGAGCGTCATGGAGCATATGAGATGTTCCAGGAATTGAAGTTAATATTTCAAGAAAATGCGGATTGAGAGATATGAAGTCTCCAATAAGTTCTCCTGCAAGATGGAGGAGAATAGTTCTGTCGGTGAGCATATACTCAAAATGTGCGGGTATAACAATCACTTGATTCAACTGGGAGTTAATCTTCCGGATGATAGCGTCATTGACAGAATTTTTCAATCACTGCCACCAAGCTACAAGAGCTTCGTGATGAACTATAACATGCAAGGGATGGATAAGACAATTCCCGAGCTCTTCACAATGCTAAAGGCTGCGGAGGTAGAAATCAAGAAAGAGCATCAAGTGTTGATGGTCAATAAAGACCACCAGTTTCAAGAAAAAGGGCAAAGGGAAGAAGAAGGGGAACTTAAAGAAGAACAGCAAGCAAGTTTCTGCTCAAAAGAAGAAACCCAAGTCTGGACCTAAGCCTGAGACTGAGTGCTTCTACTGCAAGCAGATTGGTCACTGGAAGCGGAACTGCCCCAATTATTTGGAGGATAAGAAGGATGGCAAGGTGAACAAAGGTATATGTGATATACATGTTATTGATGTGTACCTTACCAGAGCTCACAGTAGCACCTGGGTATTTGATACTGGTTCTGTTGCTAATATTTGCAACTCAAAACAGGGACTACGGATTGAGCGAACACTGGCCAAGGACGAGGTGATGATGTGTGTGGGAAACGGTTCCAAAGTCGATGTGATCGCCGTCGGCACGCTACCTCTACATCTACCTTCGGGATTAGTATTAGACCTAAATAATTGTTATTTGGTGCCAGCGTTGAGAATGAACATTATATCTGGATCTTGTTTGATGCGAGACAGTTATTCATTTAAATCAGAGAATAATGGTTGTTCTATTTATATGAATAGTATCTTTTATGGTCATGCACCCTTGAAGAGTGGTCTATTTTTTATGAATCTTGATAGTAGTGATACATATATTCATAATGTTGAAGCCAAAAGATGCAGAGTTGATAATGATAGTGCAACTTATTTGTGGCACTGCCGTTTGGGTCATATTGGTGTAAAGCGCATGAAGAAACTCCATACTGATGGACTTTTGGAAGCACTTGATTATGAATCACTTGGTACTTGCGAACCATGCCTCATGGGCAAGATGACTAAAACGCCGTTCTCCGGAACTATGGAGCGAGCAACTGATTTATTGGAAATCATACATACTGATGTATGCGGACCAATGAATATTGAGGCTCGCGGCGGATATCGTTATTTTCTCACCTTCACAGATGATTTAAGCAGATATGGGTATATCTACTTAATGAAACATAAGTATGAAACATTTGAAAAGTTCAAAGAATTTCAGAGTGAAGTTGAAAATCATCGTAACAAGAAAATAAAGTTTCTCTGATGCGATCATGGAGGAGAATATTTGAGATTCTGAGTTTGGTCTACATATGAAACAATGCGGAATAGTTTCACAACTCACGCCACCCGGAACACCACATCGTAATGGTGTGTCCGAACATCGTAATCGTACTTTACTAGATATGGTGCGATCTATGATGTCTCTTACTGATTTACCGCTATCGTTTTGAGGTTATGCTTTAGAGACGGCCGCATTCACGTTAAATAGGGCACCAACAAAATCCGTTGAGACGACGCCTTATGAACTGTGGTTTGGCAAGAAACCAAAGTTGTCGTTTCTTAAATTTTGGGGCTGCGATGCTTATGTGAAAAAGCTTCAACCTGATAAGCTCGAACCCAAATCGGAGAAATGTACCTTCATAGGATACCCAAAGGAGACTGTTGGGTACACCTTCTATCACAGATCCGAAGGCAAGACATTCGTTGCTAAGAATGGATCCTTTCTAGAGAAGGAGTTTCTCTCGAAAGAAGTGAGTGGGAGGAAAGTAGAACTTGATCAGTAACTGTACTGCTCCCTTATTGGAAAATAGTTCATCCACGAAACCGGTTCACGAGGCGTATATACCAATTAGTGAGGAAGTTAATGATGATGATCATGAAACTTCAAATCAAGTTGTTCTTGAACCTCGTAGGTCAACGAGTAAGATCCGCACTGCAGTGGTAATGCGGTAATCCTGTTCTGGAGGTTATGTTACTTGACCATGACGAACCTACGCACTATGAAGAAGCGATGGTGAGCCCAGATTTCGCTAAATGGCTTGAGGCCATGAAATCTGAGATGGGATCCATGTATGAGAACAATTTATGGACTTTGGTTGACTTGCCCGATGATCGGCATGCCATTGAAAATAAATGGATCTTCAAGAAGAAGGCTGACGCTGACGGTAATGTTACTGTCTATAAAGCTCGACTTGTTGCAAAAGGATTTCGACAAGTTCAAGGGATTGACTACGATGAGACTTTCTCACCCGTAGCGATGCTTAAGTCTGTCCGAATCATGTTAGCAATTGCCGCATTTTATGGTTATGAAATTTGGCAAATGGATCTCAAAAGCGCATTCTGAATGGATTTACGGAAGAAGAGTTGTATATGATGCAGCCGGAAGGTTTTGTCGATCCAAAGGGAGCTAACAAAGTGTGCAAGCTCCAGTGATCCATTTATGGACTGGTGCAAGCCTCTCGGAGTTGGAATAAACGCTTTGATAGTGTGATCAAAGCATTTGGTTTTATACAGACTTTTGGAGCAACCTGTATTTACAAGAAAGTGAGTGGGAGCTCTGTAACATTTCTGATATTATATGTGGATGACATATTGTTGATTGGAAATGATATAGCATTTCTGGATAGCATAAAGGGGTACTTGAATAAGAGTTTTTCAATGAAGGACCTCAGTGAAGCTGCTTATATATTTGGCATCAAGATCTATAGAGATAGATCAAGACGCTTAATTAGACTTTCACAAAGCACATACCTTGACAAAGTTTTGAAGAAGTTCAAAATGGATCAAGCAAAGAAAGGGATCTTGCCTGTGTTACAAGGTGTGAAGTTGAGTCAGACTCAATGCCCGACCACTGCAGAAGATAGAGAGAAGATGAAAGATGTTCCCTATGCTTCAGCCATAGGCTCTATCATGTATGCAATGCTGTGTACTAGACTTGATGTGTGCCTTGCTATAAGTCTAGCAGGGAGGTACCAAAGTAATCCAGGAGTGGATCAATGGACAGCGGTCAAGAACATCCTGAAATACCTGAAAAGGACTAAGGATATGTTTCTCGTTTATGGAGGTGACAAAGAGCTCATTGTAAATGGTTACGTTGATGCAAGCTTTGACACTGATCCGGACGATTCTAAATCGCAAACCGGATACGTGTTTACATTGAATGGTGGAGCTGTCAGTTGGTGCTGTTTTAAACAAAGTGTCGTGGCAGGATCTACGTGTGAAGCGGAGTATATAATTGCTTCGGAAGCAGCAAATGAAGGAGTCTGGATGAAGGAGTTCATATCCGATCTAGATGTCATACCTAGTGCATCGGGTCCAATGAAATCTTTTGTGACAATACTGGAGCAATTGCCTTGGCGAAGGAATCCAGATTTCACAAGAGAACCAAGCACATCAAGAGACGCTTCAATTCCATCCGGGATCTAGTCCAGGTGGGAGACATAGAAATTTGCATGATACATACGGATCTGAATGTTGCAGACCCATTGACTAAGCCTCTTCCACGAGCAAAATATGATCAGCACCAAGACTCCATGGGTGTTAGAATCATTACTGTGTAATCTAGATTATTGACTCTAGTGCAAGTGGGAGACTGAAGGAAATATACCCCAGAGGCAATAATGAAGTTATTATTTATTTCCTTATATCATGATAAATGTTTATTATTCATGCTAGAATCGTATTAACCGGAAACATAATACTTGTGTGAATACATAGACAAACAGAGTGTCACTAGTATGCCTCTACTTGACTAGCTCCTTGATCAAAGATGGTTATGTTTCCTAGCCATAGACATGGGTTGTCATTTGATTAACGGGATCACATCATTAGGAGAATGATGTGATTGACTTGACCCATTCCGTTAGCTTAGCACTCGATCGTTTAGTATGTTGCTATTGCTTTCTTCATGACTTATACATGTTCCTATGACTATGAGATTATGCAACTCCGTTTGCGGAGGAACACTTTGTGTGCTACCAAAGCGTCACAACGAATCGGGTGATTATAAAAGGTGCTCTCTGGTGTGTCTCTGAAGGTACTTGTTGGGTTGGCGTATTTCAAGATTAGGATTTGTCACTCCAATTGTCGGAGAGGTATCTCTAGGCCCACTCGGTAATGCACATCACTTAAAGCCTTGCAAGCATTGCAACTAATGATTTAGTTGCGGGATGATGTATTACGGAACGAGTAAAGAGACTTGCCGGTAACGAGATTGAACTAGGTATTGAGATACCGACGATCGAATCTCGGGCAAGTAACATACCGATGACAAAGGGAACAACGTATGTTGTTATGCGGTCCGACCGATAAAGATCTTCGTAGAATATGGGGGAGCCAATATGAGCATCCAGGTTCCGCTATTGGCTATTGAGCGGAGGCGTGTCTCGGTCATGTCTACATAGTTCTCGAACCCGTAGGGTCCTTGCAACAAAAGTTTCGATGACGGTTATATTATGAGTTTATGAGTTTTGATGTACCGTAGGTTGTCCGGTGTCCCGGATGTGATCACGGACATGACGAGGAGTCTCAAAATGGTCGAGACATGAAGATTGATATATTGGAAGCCTATATTTGGATATCGGAAGTGTTCTAGGTGAAATCGGGATTTTCTTGAGATGCGAGGGTTACCGGAACCCCGGGGCTTAATGGGCCATAGTGGGCCTTAGTGGAGAAGAGGAGGCGGCTAGGGCGGGGCCGCACGCCCTCCCCTCTAGTCCGAATAGGACAAGGAGAGGGGGCGTCCCCCCTTCCTTCCTCTCTCTCCTCCTCTTCCCCCTTCTCCTAATCCAACAAGGAAGGGAGGAGTCCTACTCCGGTGGGAGTAGGACTTCTCTGGCGCGCCTCCTCTGGCCAGCTGCACCTCCCCTTGCTCCTTTATATCTGAGGCGGGGGGCACCCTAGAGACACAACAATTGATTTGATCTTTTAGCCGTGTGCGGTGCCCCCTCCACCATAGTCCACCTCGATAATCTTGTAGTGGTGCTTAGGAGAAGCCACGCATCGATAGAACATCATCATCGTCACCACGCTTTGTCGTCTTGTGAAACTCTCCCTCAACACTTTCAATTTGGGTGGTCACGAGGGGCGTCATCGGGCTGAGCGTGTCTTTGAACTCGGAGGTGTCGTGCGTTCGGTACTTGATCGGTCGGATCGTGAAGACGTACGACTACATCAACCGCGTTGTGCTAACGCTTCCGCTTTAGGTCTACAAGGGTACGTAGACATTACTCTCTCCTCTCGTTGCTATGCATCACCATGATCTTGCGTGTGCGTAGGAAATTTTTTAAAATTACTACGTTCCCAAACATCACCCACTTATGTTCGCTAGCTATCTCCTTTCTTGATGATTTCATAAAATTCCCCACGATGCTAGGACCGAGCTGGTCCTTCGGAAAGAAGGGGGACATGAATCATGGTGAGTGTGCTGACACCGCAACCACCATAGGTACCAAGATCCCGCAGCAATAACTTCTTTGCAGTTAATAGTAGGCATAATGTCTAGTGGTGAGTCTGATTCTAACAACACAAACTCAAAGATCGTCGATCCAGACCTATCGACCTGTGTCGCTGTATTTATACGATCAAGCAAACCCAACCCCGTCCAAAGGCTCGTTGCTAGATCGCATTGGAATAAAAGATGTCGGATATCTACCGGACCCTTGTGACAGATCGGGCATTCACCACTAACTGGAATGTGCTTGTTTGCTAGTATAGATTTCAAGGGCACAATACCTCGCAAGGCACGCGAGCAAAAATTCTGTATTTTCCTCAGGACCTGAAGCTTCCAAACCTGATGCCAAATCTCTAGTTGCATGGCACTAGTTGATGTCAGATTTGCCCTTGATTGTCTTCTGTACTTGTGCGTCCATTCCTCATTGTATGCTGTCCGCACAGAAAAAATCTCATTAGCAATGATGTGCCAAGCCATAAAATCATCAAAGGCCTGGAAATTAAGAAGGATTTGCAAAATCCTTGCCACATCCACTGGATTAAAAATGCCTCTGATCAGTTCCTCATCCCATTTGCCCGTAACCGGATCAATAAGTTCCTACACTTTTGTTAACATAGTGTTTCCCCGGGGAGTCAAAACTTTCCTGTCAGGGCTTGATGGAATCCATGGATCATTCCATATATTCACTCTCTCACCAGATCCAATACACCAAATATTCCCACGTTTAAAGGTAGCAAGTCTAGCCACAATACTTTGCCAGGTAAAGGAGGATCCCTTTTTAGGTCCAGCCTACAATAGGTCAGAGTTTTGGAAATATTTGGCCTTTAAGATTCGAGCACAAATATAATCTGTATGATCAGTCTTCAACATTGTTTGGCAAGAAGAGCTAAGTTGAAAGAATATAAATCTCTGAACCCCATACCACCCTCACATTTTGGAATACAAAGTTTCCACTAAGAAAACCAGTGTAATTTCTTATTTTCCTCCTCATCTCCCCACCAGAACTGGGCTATCACATCTGTAATATCTTTGCATACTCCTTTCGGCAAACAAAAGACCGACATACGTTAACTCGCGTAGAAGGCGCCAAGTAGGATTCGTTTTTCGAGTTGAACAAAGCGAGTTGTCGGGCGAAAAAAGCGCAAAAACAGTGCGTAGCGCGAGCTCGGATTGAAACTACGGACTTACTGCTTGTGCACCAATGAGCAGAGCGAACTCTAAAGTACTAAATTTACCGGCGTAAACTAAACTTTACTTAAACTATTGCAAACAATATTTCAAAATTTGAACGATTTAATTAAGCTACGGATAATTTTTATCAAACGTAGACAAATTTTAAAAATTTCTCATCATCTTTTGAAACTATGAAGAAATTTTCAATTTCCCAAACATTTTTTGAAATGCGAACATTTTTAGAATTTGTAAACAAAACTCGATAACTATAACATCTATTGAAAGGATATACAATGGACAGTTTTTGAATTTTCAAAACATTTTAGAAAATTTGAAAAAATTTCAAAATTCCAGAAAATGCTTTGAAAACATGAACATTTTTTTAATTGGTGAACAAATTTTTTAAAAAAGGGACAACGTTTCAGATTCCAGAAAAATTTAAATTGAGAACAATTGGAAAATCCTGAACAATTTTGGAAATGCTAACATTTTTTATATAGGTGAAGAAAAAATTGAAACACAAACTTTTTTCTAAACCTTTGAATATTTTTCAAAAACACGATTTTTTTGGAATTGGCGAACAAAACTTAAAAACGGAAACAATTTTTGAAGTACATTAACTAAATTTGAAAACAAGAATTTTTTTTGAAATCCCGGTCATTATTTGGAAATCTCTGAAAATTTTGAACAACAACATTCTGAACTTTTTAAAAAATGAGAACATTTTATGAAATGCCCTACCAATTTTTTGAAACTGCAACCTTTATTTGAATTTATGAACAATTTTTGAAAACACGGCCATCTTTTAGAAAATTGAATATTTGTTAAATGTTCAATTTTTTAATGGTCGGACATTTTTAAAGTTTTTGAACGATTTTTTAAACATGAACTTTTTAGAAAAATAAAAATATACTTGAAAAGTAAAAAGAAGGAAAAAAGAAAAAAAACGAAAAGAAAGGAAAAGAAAAGAAAGAAGAAAGAAAAAATAAATATAAAAAAACAAAAAACAAAAAACAAACAGAAAATTCGATAAAAGAAAAAAGGTACAAGGAACCTTCTAGAAGGATCACTTTATTGACAATTGCCAACACTTCATTGATCAATGTGGATGTCCATGGGAATACAAGAATGATCATGCGGAGAAATTAACCACAAGTGGCGACCCTGACCAAGCAAAGAAGTGTGTTTGGCAAGTGAACAAGCTTCATTGTTCGAAGCTTTACTTTCAAAGGTAACAAAGGAACTATCTAACTTACTAGCCCTAGTATAGAATTCCTGAAACCTGAAAACCCAGCTAGGAAACTCTAGAACGTTCCCAAAACCGGAAAATGCACCAACATGTTAATGAGCCGGCCCAGGTCGCTGCTCGATCGCCTGAAAGTATTTCAGATTAGGTTTTTGTCCCAGTCGTCCGCTAGGAACGAGGTGTGGTTAGCGCGAGAAACCAGCGAGGCGCCAAAATTTGATGGGATGCGAACCACTTGTAGGCGCGTGAGTGCCAGCACCAGGATGGCTGATCATCCTCGCTAGTTCGCAAAGAATTGACGCGCCAGCGAGTATGTGGGCCGGCCTATTTAGCGCTAAGAAAAGTGTTTCCTCATTCTGGTTTTGGAAATGTTCTGGAAACATCCAACTCGATTTTCTTACAGGTTTTTGGAACTTTCTAGAATGTTCCTGAACCAGGTTTTTCGGTTATAACTACCAAACGTTTGGATTTTAGCAATAGGCAAGAACGATCCTTACTTCACTCTAATTATATACGTGCATGTATTAAAATGACTAATTTTTCTTTCACGTGCACTCCTCCTTCTAATTACATGCATATATGCATTAAAGGACAAAAAGCTGATGTCATCCTAGATTCTTTCTTTTTTCAAACTTTAAAATTTTTTGTAGCTCAAACGGTCACTCCTATTAAAAACCCGTCTTCACAACTAAAATTCGTCTCTATGAAATCTTCAAAACTAGATCCCATGTTGATATGTTTTAATGACTTTTTTTTTGAACCAAAAATTACCACATCTGGGCTACGTAAGTTATCATGTCTGTCATACATAAGTTACCGTGTCATTTACACAAAAGTTTTCGGGGTATGGTTTCAACAAACTTTTATCCCAGAGTCAAAAAGTGACTATGATGTTTTGCAGTGAGCTATCAGCTTTGTTGTGTATATTATAATGCTGCACAAAAGTTATCGGCGTATGTTTTTCAACAATTTTCATTTCCTCTGTCAAAAAGTTACCGCGATATTTGTATACAAGTTATCAGCTCTCATGTGCGTGTACTATCATGTTGTTTACACATGAGTTATTGAGAGGTAATTTTTAACAACATTTTTCCCTCGTACATTCCGATGACATTTTTTCGGAAAAAAAGTTACCATGCCTATACTACATAAATTATCACATCTGTGGTACATAAGTTATTAGCTTGTTTCCACAAAAACTACCGGGGCATAAAAATGATTTCTCTTGACTTCTCCCCACATGCATGCATGCACTAGAGGACATAAAAAGCTAGTGTCGTCCTACATTCTCCAATTTCGAAACTCAATTTTTTACCTCAAAACCGTTGGTCTGACCAAAAAGTCGTTTCAACATAAAAAGTCTGACGCGACGGGAAATTCGAAACTAGGTCCCATGTTGGTATATCCCCTAATGAGTTTTTTTTGTCAAAAAGTTACCATGCTTGGGTTAAGTAATTTGTCAGCTCTGTTGTGCATATATTATCATATTGTTTACACGTGAGTTATTATGGTGTTTTTTAACAACTTTTTCCAGATCAAAAGTTACCATGCCTTGGCTAAGTAAGTTATTAGCTCTTCTATGCTTATATTATCATGCTAGTACACACGAGTTACCGAGTGTGTTTTTCAATAACGTTTTCCTGAGTCAAATAGTTATCACGTCCGGGCTAAATAAATTATCAGCTTTGTTGTGCATATATTACTGTGCTAGTACATATGAGTCACGGGCTTTTTTCAATATATTTTTTCCATGAGTCAGAAATTGTTACTACGCCTGGGCTAAGTAAGTTATCAGCTCTGATGTGCATATATTACTATACTAATACACATGAGTTATCAGCTCTACTTCAACAACACCCCCTCCCTCGTTCAAAGTTATCACAATATTTGTACCTAAGTTATCAGTCTTATTGTGCGTAAATTATCATCATATTTACAAAAAAGAAGTTATGTAAGTCTAGGAGATGAAATATTTATATAGGAGGCGAAACATTTATTTCTCTAAAATTGATCATATGTAAAAAAGGAGACAAGTACAAACACAACACATCGTCCCTTAAAACGCTTGGATCAGATGGTTCTTCTCATTGTGGAAAGAATTGTTGTTTTCTCACTTCCGAATAAAGTATAGATGTCGGCTAACCGGTATATAAAACATAGAAGGGAGACTTGGCCAGGTGGTAGTGCACTGGTATCCCGTGGAGCAGTCCGTGTGTTCGACTCCCTACAGGCGCACTTTTTCTCTACGATGTTTTTTCATGAGCGAGAAACAGAACGAGCGGTTGGGCCCGCGCGAGAAGCGGATCGGGCGGCGAGCGAGCGAGAAATTGGGAATCAGGATTGAACGGATCGTCTGGATCGGTTCCCTAATTTCGAACGTTCGGAATTTACAAATTCCGTTTCCCTAATGGTTTTCTCAGTTTTCTTCTTGTTTCTTCCTTTTTTCTAAATTCACAAATTGCAAAAATATCAATAGCTTGAAAAAATTCTATTCTTTTTAGTGAATGTTCAGAATTTAAAAAATGTTTGAAATTTCAAATTTTCAATTTTTTTGCTTTTTTGTTTTGTTTTGAAAAATATTTACAATTTTCGAAAAAATCCTTGAATTCATAAAAATGTTTGCAATTTTCAAAATTTGTTTGGAGGTTCAAAATCTGTCCCATTTAAAAAAATCACAGATGCAAAGCGTGTTTGCTTTTTCAATTTTGTTCGGAGTTTAAAAAATGTATTGTTCAAAATTTCAAAAGATGGTCCCTTTTTCGAAAATTGGTCACTGATTAAAAAACGTTCATCTTTTTAGAAAGTGTTTGAGAATTCCAAAAACTTTTCGAATTTTAAAAATGTTCACGTTTAAAAAATAATCACTTTTTCAAAAATAAAATCGTGTTTGAAAATTTACCCAGACATTTTGAGTATATGCTCACTAACATAACTATTCTCCTCCATCTTGCAGCTATAGAACTTATTGGAGACTTCATATCTCTCAATCCGGGCATTTGCTTGAAATATTAACTTCAACTCCTGGAACATCTCATATGCTCCATGATGTTCAAAACGTCGTTGAAGTCCCGGTTCTAAGCCGTAAAGCATGGAACACTGAACTATCGAGTAGTCATCGACTTTGCTTTCTGTCGACGTTCACAACATCCGGTGTTGCTCTGCAGAGTTTGGCACCCGGTGATTGCTTCGAGGACGTAATTCTTCTATGCAGCAATGAGGATAATCCTCAAGTTACGGACCCAGTCCGTGTAATTGCTACCATCATCTTTCAACTTTGCTTTCTCAAGGAACGCATTAAAATTCAACGTAACAACAACACGGGCCATCTATCTACAACAAACATAGACAAGCAAAATACTATCAGGTACTAAGTTCATGATAAATTTAAGTTCAATTAATCATATTTCTTAAGCACTCCCACTTAGATAGACATCTCTCTAATCATCTAAGTGATCACGTGATCCAAATCAACTAAACCATAACCGATCATCACGTGAAATGGAGTAGTTTTCAATGGTGAACATCACTATGTTGATCATATCTACTATATGATTCACGCTCGACCTTTCGATCTCAGTGTTCCGAGACCATATCTGCATATGCTAGGCTCGTCAAGTTTAACCTGAGTATTCTGCATATGCAAAACTGGCTTGCACCCGTTGTAGATGGACGTAGAGCTTATCACACCCGATCGTCACGTGGTGTCTGGGCACGACGAACTTTGGCAACGGTGCATACTCAGGGAGAACACTTTTATCTTGAAATTCAGTGAGTGATCATCTTATAATGCTACCGTCAATCAAAGCAAGATAAGATGCATAAAAGATAAACATCACATACAATCAAATATAAGTGATATGATATGGCCATCATCATCTTGTGCTTGTGATCTCCATCTCCGAAGCACCGTCATGATCACCATCGTCACCGGCGCGACACCTTGATCTCCATCGTAGCATCGTTGTCGTCTCGCCAACTATTGCTTCTACGACTATCACTACCGCTTAGAGATAAAGTAAAGCAATTACAGGGCGATTGCATTTCATACAATAAAGCGACAACCATATGGCTCCTGCGATTGCCGATAACTTCGGTTACAAAACATGATCATCTCATACAATAAAATATAGCATCACGTCTTGACCATATCACATCACAACATGCCTGCAACAACAAGTTAGGCGTCCTCTACTTTGTTGTTGCAAATTTTACGATGGCTGCTACGGGCTGAGCAAGAACCGTTCTTACCTACGCATCAAAACCACAGCGATAGTTCGTCAAGTTAGTGCTGTTTTAACCTTCGCAAGGACCGGGCGTAGCCACACTCAGTTCAACTAAAGTTGGAGAAAGCAGACACCCGCTAGTCACTGTGTGCAAAGCACGGCGGTAAAACCAGTCTCGCGTAAGCGTCTGGCGTAATGTCGGTCCGGGCCGCTTCATCCAACAATACCGCTGAACCAAAGTATGACATGCTGGTAAGCAGTATGACTTGTATCACCCACAACTCACTTTTGTTCTAGTCGTGCATATAACATCAACGCATAAAACCTAGGCTCTGATACTACTCTTGGGGAACGTAGTAATTTCAAAAAAAATTCCTATGCACATGCAATATCATGGTGATGCATAGCAACGAGAGGGGAGAGTGTTGTCCACATACCCTCGTAGACCGAAAGCGGAAGCATTAGAACAACGCGGTTGATGTAGTCGTACGTCTTCACGATCCGACTGATCCAAGTACCGAACGTACGACACCTCCGAGTTCAGCACACGTTCAACTCGATGATGATCCCCGGACTCCGATCCAGCAGGGTGTCGGGGATGAGTTCCGGCCAAGACGACGGCGTGGTGACGGTGATGATGTTCTACCGACGCAGGGCTTCGCCTAAGCACCGCTACGATATGACCGAGGTGGAATATGGTGGAGGGGGGCACCGCACACGGCTAAGGAACGATCACGAAGATCAACTTGTGTGTCATGGGGTGCCCCCTCCTCCGTATATAAAGGGGGGGAGGAGGAGGGGGCCGGCCAAGGGGGTGGCGCGCCCTAGGAGGGGGAAACCTACTCCAAGTAGGTTTGCCCCTCCCTTTCCTAGTCCAAGAAGGAGGGGGAAGCAAGGAGTGGGAGGCGAAGGCAAGGCGCCGCCCCCCCCTTCCTTGTCCTATTCGGACTCAAGGGGAGGGGGGCGCCTCTTGCCCTGGCCGGCCCCTCTCTCTCCACTAGGGCCCAACAAGGCCCATTAGTTCCCGGGGGGGGGGGGGTTCTGGTAACCCCCGATACTCCGATATATATCCGATAACCCCCGGAACTATTCCGGTGTCCGAATATAGTCGTCCAATATATCAATCTTTATGTCTCGACCATTTTAGACTCCTCGTCATGTCCGTGATCACATCCGGGACTCCAAACAACCTTCGGTACATCAAAAACTATGAACTCATAATATAACTGTCATCGTAATGTTAAGCGTGCGGACCCTACGGGTTCGAGAACTATGTAGACATGACCTAGAACTGTTTCCAGTCAATAGCCAATAGCGGAACCTAGATGCTCATATTGGCTCCTACATATTCTACGAAGATCTTTATCGGTCAAACCGCATAACAACATACGTTGTTCCCTTTGTCGTCGGTATGTTACTTGTCCGAGATTCGATCGTCGGTATCTCAATACCTAGTTCAATCTCGTTACCGGCAAGTCTCTTTACTCGTTATGTAACTCATTAGCTACATTGCTTGCAAGGCTTATAGTGATGTGCATTACCGAGAGGGCCCAAAGATACCTCTCCGACAATCGGAGTGACAAATCCTAATCTCGAAATACGTCAACTCAACAAGTACCTTTGGAGACACACAGAGAGCACCTTTATAATCACCCGATTACGTTGTGGCGTTTGGTAGCACACAAAGTGTTCCTCCGTAAACGGGAGTTACATAATCTCATAGTCATAGGAACATGTATAAGTCATGAAGAAAGCAATAGCAACATACTAAGCGATCAAGTGCTAAGCTAACGGAATGGGTCAAGTCAATCACATCATTCTCCTAATGATGTGATCCCGTTAATCAAATGACAACACATGTCTATGGTTAGGAAACATAACCATCTTTGATTAACGAGCTAGTCAAGTAGAGGCATACTAGTGACACTATGTTTGTCTATGTATTCACACATGTATCATGTTTCCGGTTAATACAATTCTAGCATGAATAATAAACATTTATCATGATATGAGGAAATAAATAATAACTTTATTATTGCCTGTAGGGCATATTTCCTTTATGAATACCTTGTTCTGATGAATCTCATAATCCAAGGTGCATAAGGCTTCAGCTCAAATGGTGACATAGCGATATTGGCCAGAGTCCTCATGAAGAAATCATGGAAGTTGACAGGAACGCCATGAATGATATTGAAAAGGAGATTCTTCATGATGCCAACGACTTCTTCTTCATTCGAGCCGTGGCCCTTGATTGGACTCAATGTCTTCGTCAAAATGCGATAGACAGTCCGAGGCACATATAGTAATTCCTTCACAAGGAATTTGGTTAAGTGGGGCTGACACGGCTTCAAAGGCTTCATCAAGACTTGCATGTAATGATCTGTAAGCTCAGGTTCACTTTGAGACACAACGAGCAGCTTCAAGGGGAGGATCGAGTGGTAAGGCACGAAGCAATTCAGTAGCTGGTGCCTTGTAGTGAGTGTTTTCAGACATTCAGTCCAGCACCCATGAATTCACATCTTCAGAATCTCCGGTGATGTGCAGTGTTGCATAAAATTGAAGAATAAGTTCTTCATTCCAATCACAGATGTCAGTGCAGAAATTTAACAGTCCAGCGTCGTGAAGAACACTGAGGACTGGCTCGAAGCAGGGCAGAAATTCCATATCCACGTGAGGAATGTGCGCATGATCGAAGACTTTGTCTTTGTTGAACATCACTGAGGAATAGAAATTAGCCTGGCTGGCCGTCCAAAAACGCCTCTTCCTTATGCGAGCAGAGTCATAAGGGTTGTAGTCAGTGAAGAATACACTTCATGAAGAAATCTTGACCTTGAATTTTTGCTTCCGTGAGAATGGATCCTTTGGCTTGGGCAGAGGAGTGTCAGTGAGTTGCATCACAACCTCAGGAATTGCAATCTCAGATTCTTGGTGAGGAATTTACGCTCTTGATGTGATCTGCGTCTTGATGCTCAAGAAGAAGTAGCTTTCTTGACACTAGTGGCTGGAATTTCTTCACGTCTGCATTTAAGTGGGGTGAGTTTCTTGAGCCCATTTGAGCGTTGGTGCGAGGGATCGAGGAATTTGTTGTAAAGGTGTGAACAGTGGAGAGTTGGGATGCTGACTTTCTCAAAAATCATCATTCATCACTGGAGTGGTGCATCCAATGTCCACATCTTCATCTTCCATTTCTTCAATGCCAGCCTCTTCAGCTGTGAACTGAGGCATAGGCGAGGAAACGATTGGTGTTAAAGGGATCTTATCCACTTCAATTTCTTCATCCATCTGCTCTGATGAAGCAGCAGAAGGATTTTCTTCATCAGATCCGCTAGGGATCACATATTCTTCATCGAAAGGTATGATTTCCTTTGATGACATGGTTGAGATCGGAACAGCATCAATGGGATTTGCAAACGAACTGGTCAAAGGCTTCATCTTCTTTGGAGCTGAAGAATCTGAAGTGACTGATGCTTTCCTTTTCTTCATAGTTGCACGCTCTGCAGCCTTGGTCTTCTTCACATCTGATGCAGATGGAAGGATTGGAGTTGGGGTAGGCGTAGGAGGAGCAGAGGAATCTGGTTGATTTTCTTCAGGCACAACTGATGCAGTTGCCCTGACTTCTTCACTTTATTCAGGCGCACCACTAGTGGATGCCCTGGCAATTTCTTCAGTGGCTGGAATGCAGTCATCAGCCCTGGAACTCTCATTTTCTTGAAGCTCGAAAGTCATCGGTGGTCTTGGCATGTTCTTGATCGGTGGCAGATGCTTGACTGAGGAATTTCTTGTTGCGATGGGGCTGCAACATTTGAGGTGAACTTCTCGGTCAGTTTAACAAACCTGACTTTGGCTCCTTGCCAATCGCATAGTAAGCATTGAAGTCATCATTGAGGATTTGATTTCAGTTGGATTTTTACAAGTTCATCGGTTGTCATTGAGATAACGTTGTTCTTGAAACTTCTCTTTCCTATCTTGTGCTTTCTTGATCTGCCTGGCCTTCTCATATTTCCATTTTTCTTCTTGGATGAAATGGGTCAGCATGTGACTTTGGCCAGGAGTCAAATTGAAATCAGGCATAGGAGTGTTTGTGTCCTTGTGCCAGAGATCAATATAGCCGAGGATCAACCTTGGATCCAAAAGCAGTGGGACATTTGTGCCTTTGGCTCTAGCAGCCCTGACTTGCCTATCTCTGATGATCTCAGCAAGTTCTTCATCATCAACCGTCTTCTTGACTGACACTTGGAAGGCGACCTGCTTCTTTTGAGGACTAGGGCGAGGACCTCGTCCAACAGTGACCTTTATCTTCAACAGAGATGGTCCTGTTGAAGAATTTGGTGCAGCTGAGGAACTTGCAGAGGCTCCTGAGGTAATAGAGATGCCAGTTGTCCTTTGGCACGTGGCAAGATGCACAGTCTTGAGAACTTTGTCGAGCAGTGAGGACTTTGGAGGAGCAGGAGCGGCATGAGGAATTGGCCTTGAGGGCTTTGAAGATTCTTTGTGAGGGCATAGCTGAGGAGATTGGCCTTGAGGGCATTGTAGGTGAAGCACTTGGCTTACGCGCAGGCTTCTTTGCCATAGATTTGTTCGGCTTGACAGAGGCCTCAGCGGCAGCAGCAGCAGCAGCAGAGTCTTCATTGAATTTCCTTACTGCTTCTTTGGCTTGTCTAGCCAACTTGGCCTGGCGTTTGGCCCATTCATCAGGATAATCCTCACCGCGCTTGAGGCTGGTGCGATCGGCTTCTTGGCCAGGTGCCAATGGAGGTCTTGGGCATGGAGTATTGAGTGCGAATTTCTTCATGTACTTTGGAGTTACATATCTGTACTCCCTCCACTCTCTTGCCCATCTCCTTTCTATCCATTGGATCGCACCTTGCAATCGATTTTTGTTCTCCTTACCAAACTTGGCCTCATCAGGAGTACAATAGTATTTGTATATATCATCAGGGATCTCAAAGGCAGTGTCGATTTCAGGCCTCTTTCCTCCTTTCTGTGGCTTCTTTCCATCAGCCATTTTCTTCAGTTGAGGAATTTAAACAATCGAATTCTCTAAAGAAGTATGCAACTTTTCTTCGAGGAACGCTGCAAATGAGTTAAGTTGATGAGAACCTAGTGATTCAGCAGCGGACATGAGTACATGTGAGCAGAGTATAGTTGCGAGGAATTTGGAGAGGTCATATGCGTTCTCAGAAGGTTTTTAAAAAAGAACAAGTTTGAGGAATTTGACGGATGAGTCTTGAAGAATTTCACTAAGCGTTCTTTGTCTTAGATTTCAGAGTTGTATAGATCGAAGATCCACACAATTGAGAAATCTTGAAGAAAAATGATGCTTAGAGAAAAGAATCAAGAATAGATGACATGTGAGGTGATTAGTGTGTGAGGATTTGAAGAAAAACACTTTTGAGGATTTTTGAAGAAATCATTTGAATCAAAGAGGGCAGTAAAAGTAACTTTAATTACCCTGAACGAAGAACACGACAAACAGTGAGATGGAGAAGTGAAGTTAAATCTGCAGATCTTCCACGCCCTAACTCGGCGGAGGAAGACGGCTACGGCGGCGGCGGAGTGAAGATTTCCGCGGCCGGCGCGAGTACGTCGGCAACGAGGTCGAGGCAGTGAAGCTCTTCCTCACCGGCGACGATGGAGTAGCGGCGGCGCTGTAAGTGCATCTAGTGCCCCTTAGTGATTTTGGTGTATTGAAGACTTATAGGTTAAGGGTCTAATGTGTTTATGAGTGTACACAGGTCTATAAGTCTACGAGGAGTTTGATATTTACAGAGAAAGTCGACCCCTACAAATGAAGTTCTTCGATTGAAGACTTTGGACTTCTGAAGACTTTCTGAAGACTTCGAAAGTGAAGAAAATGGTGTGACCTTGAAGACTTGGTATTCATTCGAGGAACATGAAGCGTGAAGACTTTTTTTTCGTAGTTTCATTTTCTCTTTCTTGAGTCATAGGAAACATCGTCTTTGTTAAAGGGGTCGAGGAAATACTAAGGAAAAATTTCCATGTGATGCTCAACTCAAAATCCTACACCTACCAATCCCTTGAATGAGGCCATTGGAAATCTCATACTGATTGATCAATTTCTTCAAAGGATGAGACGAAGTTCTTACAGTTCTCGAGGAATTTGTTCTGACCGAGGAGTTAGGAATTCGCCAAAGGCGGATTGCCTACAGATGAGGAACATGATAGCCACGAGGAATTTGAACCTCAAATTTCCGACCGTTCTTGCATACGCGCTACCTGTCCCAAAATATCTTATCCACCTAACGGTCATATCATTCAAGGGCATTTATGTCTTATCATGTCGGGCTACTCCCTAGGCTATAAATAGCCGCCCCCCCTACAACCACTAGCTGGTTGGCTGCTCCGAGAGAAACTGACACTTGTCATTTGAGAGCATCCCATCCTCTGAGGACTTTGAGCGAAAATCATCCAGTGAGGAAAAACCCAAACCCAAACACCTACAAACCCAAAGTGATTGAGCATCACTGAAGAGATTGATCCTGCATGGATCCGACACTTGTTACCTTTGAGGACTGTGCTTCTTTCAGACGGTTAGGCGTCATCGTCTAGAGAATCCAAGAGGAATTGTGGATCGCCGAGTGACCGAGTTTGTGAAGGTTCGGAAGTCACCTGAAGACTTACCACGAGTGATTGGGCGAGGTCTGTGTGACCTTAGCTCAAGGGGAATACGGGGAGGACTAAGTGTCTTGGACTGCGTGTTCGATCTTGGGTGTCCGGACTGTGTGTCCTCGAGTTTAAATACCTAGCCGCCCTAACCAGACGCATAACCGAGACAGTAGTTGGAACTCGTCTACCAAATCATTGTCTTCGCCAAGCCAACTGGTTCTATTTCCTCAACTCTTTCATTTCCCCATTATTGTGTTGTGTGCTTGTCATATCTGTGTTTGAAGACTTTGACTAAAGACTTCCTCAATTTCCTCAGTTCAATTTCTTCAGTCTGTTTATCTTCATCCTGTGTTATCCTGTGATTACGCTTTCTGTACTCTGTGCTTGTCTTCATTTCATCCGATGACTATGTCTCGTGATTCTCGTTATGCTTACACGAGTACTTATTCTGCTGCAAGTAGTTCTTCGCTAAGGAATTTCCTCACCGACAAATTCCTCAGTGAAGAATTCATAAAAATCGCCTATTCACCCCCCTCTAGTCGATATAACACACTTTCAATTGGTATCAGAGAAAAGTACTCCCTTGTTCTATGTGATTTTGGTTTAACCGCCTGGAGTTTTAGTTATGTCGACCGTAGGTATGAAGAAAGTGACATGCCCCATCTTTGACTGTCACGAGTATCCCAAGTGGAAGGCCATGATGAAGAAGCGTCTCATGGCGATGAACAGCGAACTGTGGACCGTCACTGAGATTGGTCTTACTGATCTGTGCAAGACGGCGGGAGCTGATGACATTCGCAAGTACACTCTTCTCAACCTCACGGCGAAGGACGTCATCTGCTCCTGTCTGTCTCAAAATCAGTTCAGGAACATCATGCATCTCATCATGCGAAGCTTATCTGGGACCGTCTCTCTGAGGTCTATGAAGGTCACCGAGCCCGTCATGATCCTTGGTTTGAGGACTTCAAGGAATCTCTCGAAGCGATGACATTCGAACCAGAATCATCATCCTCTTTATAATGTCTCATGGCAAAAAGTGCTGAGGTAACTGAATGCTACCTATCCGAGTCTAGTGATGATGAATTTGGACCCAGCTATGTCAAACTTGCTTCCCTTGCCACTAAACAACAAAGAGCTTTGGGAAAAGTTCAATATATGCTAAATAAGAGCGATGATATGTTGGTGAAGAAATGGATCAGTCAAAAGCTTTGGCTGAAAATCTTCAGAGACTTCAGTCTAGGTTTGACAGCCTTCAAGGTCATCATAACACTCTCTTATCTGATCATGAGAAGCTTTCTTATGAATTTCTTCAAAGAAGCAAGATCTTGAGAAGCTAAGAGTGAGTTATGAAGATCTTCATAAGGAGAGCGATTCATTACTTGCTCAACAAATCAGCGCTTCTCAGGAAGAATTTGTTCCTCCATGCTTAAACTGCATTGAACGTGAATCTGCGAATTCTTCACCTGAATGTTCAAATGCTTCAATTGTTACAAATTCTTCACCCTGCCTCTGCTATCACTTCCTCATCTGAGGACATTCCTAGTATCACTGACGATGCAGGGCTGAAGAAATTGTACATGACAGGCATGTACAAAAGCCTCAAAGGGCATCAGACTCTTTGTGATGTGCTTAAAAAGCAGATCCTCAACAGGAACCCTAGGAAAGAGGGTATTGCCTTTGATAGGAAAATCAATGCCGATGGTACATATCGAAGCCCGAAAGCAAGACTTCAAAACCTCATGGGTTGCTGCAAAGGGACCACCAGTTGATCCATCTAACTTATCCGCTTTACATGTGAATCTCCTCATTCTTCCGATGAGTCATTTGACTCAACTATAAACTGTTCAAAAATCAGAATGGTGAAGTATTTGCTAGATATGTTGGCACTAATCTGCAGAACGGTTCCCCTATGAAGAATATCTGGGTTCCCAAAAGTTGCCTTGAAAGTCTTCAGGTGAATGTCCTCATGACACCACCTGTGAAGAATAGGAACCCCAGATCAAACTCTTCATATGGACCAAATTCTTCATATGGATCCAAGTCCTCATACGAACCAAATTCCTCACGTGGATCAAATTCCTCAAAAGGATCAAAGTCCTCATATGATTCTCATCATGCTAACAACTACATTTTTGAGAGGTAGAGCTAAGGGCTATGAATATGTGCATTATTCCTCAAACCACTATGTTCATAAGTCCTCGAAGAATTTCTCTGCTTATTCAAATGCTTACCTTAACCTCTCTTATGTGAAACGAAATGGTCTGGCTTCTTTGCCACCATTCCCATATGGAGCCCGCAGAGTGATTAATTCTTTGCCACACCTTCAGATGTGGGTGGTGAAGAAAAAGAACTAATCTCTTCAGCAGGGTCAGGTCTCCAGACGTGCTTTAACGTCTGAAGAATTTCTTTGAGGGGCTGGCGAAAATGCACGAAAGGACGCAGGCTAATCATGAAGAAATGAACTTTCATTTCACACGTCCTCGTACTGCTATATCTGTTTTACTGCTTGATGAAATTCATCTGATGAATTTGATATCATATTATTCACTGATGAAGTATATGAGTACGTAAGCTGCACTAATTCATCCGCAGGATGATCAACCCAAAGCCATTGAGTGGGTCCTTGATAGTGGATGTACAAATCACATGACTGGTGACAAGAATCTATTGATGGATGCTCCCTTATCACCATCGCATCTGAAGCATATCATCTTCGCTGACAAAGGCAAAAGTCAGGTATTGGGTGTAGGTAAGGTTGCGATCACAAAGGATCGAAAAATGGACAAAGTCATGCTTGTTGAGTCCTTAGGATACAATCTTATGTCTATCTCAATGCTTTGTGATCTTGATATGGTTGTTGTTTTTGGCAAGTATCGTTGTGTTGTGGTTATGGAAGGTGACAATTCCAAAGTCTTCGAAGGCTTTAGGAGAGGAGACTTGTATATTTTTGATTTCTCTATAGGACCGCAACCAGCCGTGTGCCTACTTGCAAAAGCTTCGTATATTGGCTATGGCATCGACGACTTGGTCACGCAGGCATGAGGAATTTGCACACGCCATGCGAAGAAGAAGCACGTCATTGGCATTGAGAATGTCAAATTCCTCAAGGATCACTTGTGTGGAGCCCGTGAAGCTGAAAAATGACCAAGGCCAAGCATCCAGTGAAGACTATCATGACCACTACTCGACCATTCGAATTGCTTCACATGGACCTCTTTGGTCCTAATCATTACTCAAAGATCACTAATGATGCATCTCTATATGGCTTTGTTATTGTTGATGATTACTCTCGTTACACATGGGTACACATTGTTACTTACAAACATGAAGTGCAGGAAGTCTTCAAACGATTTTCCTCGAGGGCTTCAACCAACTTTGGTGTGAAGATCAAGCACATCAAGAGTGACAATGGAACTGAGTTCAAGAATTCCGGTCTTGATGACTATCTTGATGAACTTGGTATTACTCATGAGTTATCTGCTCCTTATACTCCTCAAAGCAAAATTAAGCGCCGTGGAGCGCAAGAACAGAACTCTTGTTGAGATGGCTCGCACTATGCTTGATGAATACAAAACGCCTTCGTCGTTTACGGATTGATGCAATTGATACTTCATGCCACATCATCAATGAGTATATATTCACAAATTCTTCAAGAAGACTGCCTATGAACTCCTCAACGACAAGAAACCGAATGTGAGTTATTTCAAAGTCTTCGGTGCTAAATGTTGAATTAGAGATCCTCATCACAATGCGAAATTTGCACCGAAAGCACATGAAGGTTTTATGCTTGGTTACGGAAAGGACTCACAAACCTACAGAGTCTTCAACAATGTTCTTCACAAGATTGTTGAAACTGTAGATGTGCGGTTTGATGAAACTAATGGCTCACAACGAGAGCACCTACCTTCTGTGATAGATGAACCAGCACCTGAGGATTCTATCAAGTTCAAGGCGACTGAGGATGTCATTCCTACTAAAGAATCTGCTGAAGAATTCATTCCAGAACGTGAAGAACATCGAGCTGATGCACACGAAGAAAATGCTGAAGAAAATGGTGCTGAACAAAATGCTGATCAAATTCCTCTACGACAACCAGCTCATCCTCGCGTTGCAAAAGAAGTGCAA
This sequence comes from Aegilops bicornis, assembly GCA_021605145.1. Lineage (NCBI taxonomy): Eukaryota > Viridiplantae > Streptophyta > Magnoliopsida > Poales > Poaceae > Aegilops > Aegilops bicornis. Next base: position 153,403,064 of record CM038673.1, read on the forward strand.
GTTGAAAAGATCATTGATGACATTGAAGCACCAAGTCCTCTCACACGCTCAAAAGATTCACATTTATCTAACTTTTGTGGGCACTATGCTTTTGTCTCTATCACAGAGCCCACTAAGGTAGATGAAGCATTTCTGGAGCCTGAGTGGATTCAGGCCATGCAAGAAGAATTAAATCATTTCGAGCTCAACAACGTCTAGGAACTGGTCAAACGTCCAGATCCTCGCAAGCATAATATCATTGGCACAAAGTGGATCTACCGCAACAAGCAAGATGAAAATGGCCTTGTGGTGAGGAATAAGGCACGACTTGTAGCTCAAGGCTACACACAGGTTGAAGGAATTGATTTCGATGAAACTTTTGCACCTGTTGCTAGACTTGAGGCTATTCGCATATTACTTGCTTATGCTAACCATCATGATATCACTCTATATCAAATTGATGTGAAAAGTGCATTCCTCAATGGTAAGCTTGAGGAAGAAGTATATGTTGCTCAACCCCCAGGTTTTGAAGATCCAAAGAATCCTGACAAAGTCTTCAGACTCAACAAGGCCCTCTATGGCCTCAACCAGGCCCCTCGGGCGTGGTATGACACTTTGAAGGAATTCCTCATGAAGAATGGCTTCACACCCAGTTCACTCGACCCTACTCTCTTTACTAAATCTTATGATGGTGAACTATTTATGTGCCAAATATATGTTGATGATATTATCTTTGTCAGATCTTGACCAACGTTATAGTGATGAATTTGCCTATATGATGAGTGAAGAATATCAAATGTCTATGATGGGAGAGTTGAAATTCTTCTTAGGTCTTCAAATTCGTCAACAACGCAATGGCATATTCATATCTCAGGAGAAATACCTCAAGGATTATCTAAGGAAATTTGGCATGCAAGATTGCAAAGGCGTCAAAATTCCTATGCCCACAAATGGCCATGTATGCACTGATGAAAATGGTATTGACTTCGATCACAAGGTATACCGCTCCATGATTGGTTCTTTATTGTACTTATGTGCATCTAGGCCAGATATAATGCTTAGTGTTTGCATGTGTGCCCGATTTCAAGCTACAAGAAGGAATCACACCATAAGGTGTGAAGCATATTCTTGATATTTAGCTCACACACCAACACTAGGATTATGGTACCCCAAGGGCTCTGCTTTTTATCTCATTGGATATTACGACTCGACTATCTTTGGTGATCGTGTGGACCGCAAGTCAACATCTGGTACTTGTCATTTCCTCGGACGATCTTTTGGTGCATTGGTCCTCGAAGAAATGTAATGCGTATCCTTTGTCATCGCTTTGAAAATTTGAGTACATTGCTGCTGGTTCTTGTTGTGCTCAATTGTTGTGGATGAAGCAACCTCTCATGGATTATGCATCAACATGAAGAATGTGCCTCTCTACTGTGACAATGAGAGTGCAATCAAGATTGCTCACAACCCAGTTCAACACTCGAAGACGAAGCACATTCAGATTCGTCATCATTTTCTTCGCGATCATGCGTTGAAGGGCGACATCTTTATTGATCATGTGAATACTGAAGAACAGCTAGCCGATATCTTCACAAAGCCCTTGGATGAGAAGAGATTTAGCAAGTTGCAGTGTGAGCTAAATATCTTAGAAGCTTCGAATGTTCTTTGAATAGGACACTCATCCTAACACTTATGCAAAATTGATGACTTAGATGTGCAACACATGAAGAAACGTTTTTCTTCAATCAATGAAGAACAACACTCTAAGTGTGAAGAAATTAATGAAGAATTTGATTCTCAGAACCCTACAACAATTGTACGGGACGTCTGAAATCATCATTCTTATACGGTGGGTCACGCCACCACCAAAGTTGAAAATCTTCAATTTGAGTTTTTCCTCAGTTTTTAAATTCCTCAGTTTTGAAATTCTTCAACTTTGCAAAATCTTCACTGGTTCCGTCGTTTTTCTTCATTGGCTATATATATATATATATATATATATATATAGGGAAAATCCATCCTACCACCCGGTGGTAGTTACCCCACATGTCTCATATACTAGCATGTGGTACTATATATACTATTTTATTATTTTAAATATGTTTATATACTATATCTAAGATATTTCAAAACAAGTTACATGAAAAAATTGCATTTGTGCCCATAGTTTTTATTATATTTGTGATTTACGTACTTATTTGTACGTTAATAATAGAATACTCAAAAAATGGTACATACTACCTTAAATTTTGTTTATATACTACATAATAATTGTTATATACTACATACTACACGCATTACATACTCTCGGTTCCGACAGATACTACATACAACATACAAAAGCATGAAGTGGTGGTAACTACCACTTTGCTTGTAGGAAACATTTGTCCTATATATATATATATATATATATATATATATATATATATATATATATATATATATATATATATATATATATATATATATGGGTTTATGTCCTCTACAACATTCACTTATGGCTATTTCTTCAAGTTGCGTTTTTACGCTAAGTGAATGTGATCGGACCCTTCCCCCTCTATGCTATACTCAACCCAATATATTCACAAATTCTTCATGTGCGTTCTATTTGAAACTCGTAAAAAATCTTCACTGTGTCCTTGTGAGCTGAAGAATTTGCAAACGGAACTTTTAACTTATCCTATCAAAATTTTCGGCTTTGCCGCTCAAACCGTTCCGCATCCCACGATAGACTTATCTATTCACCCACGATCTAACACGATCTCCACTTTTCAGTACGTGGGTGACACATGTCATGCGAATGAGAAGGGTCAGGGGCACGTTCGTCCTAAATCTTCGGGCGAACAATTTTTCACTGCGACTATAAATACCCCCTCACCCCTTCCTCACTTCCTTTACTCCGCTCGACCTCTCTCTCACGCTCGAGCTTCTCAAACCCTAGCGTCGCCGCTACTCCATCATCGCCGGTGAGGAAGAGCTTCACTGCCTTGATCTCGTCGCCATCGTACTCGCGCCGGCCGCGGAATCTTCACTCCGCCGCCGCCGTAGCCGTCTTCCTTCGCCGAGTTAGGGCATGGAAGATCTAAACTGACGAGCATCAAATCTATACTTCACAGTTCGTCGTGTTCTTCGTTCAGGGTAATTAAAAGTTACTTTTACTGCCCTCTTTGATTCAGATGTTTCCTACAAAATCTTCAAAGGTGTTTTTCTTCAAATCTTCACACACTAAAACACCTCACATGTCATCTGTTCTTGATTCGTTTCTCTAAGCATCATTTTTCTTCAAGATTCCTCAATTGTGTGGATCTTCGATCTGTACAACTCTGGAACCTAAGACAAAGAACGCTTAGTGAAATTCTTCAAGGCTCATCTGGTCAAATTCCTCAAACTTGTTCTTTTTGAAAAACCTTACGAGAACGCATATGACCTCTCCAAATTCCTCGCAATTATACTCTGTTCACGGTACTCATGTCATTGCTGAATCACTAGGTTCTCATCAACTTAAATCATTTGCAGCGTTCCTCGAAGAGAAGTTGCATACTTCTTCAGAGAATTCGATTGTTCAAATTCCTCATCTGAAGAATATGGCAGACGGTAAGAAGCCGCAGAAAGGAGGAAAGAAGCCTAAGGTCATGACTGCTTTTGAAATCCCTGAGGACATTTACAAAGACTACTGCACACCTGATGAGGCCAAGTTCGGAAAGGAGAACAAAAATTAGCGCAAGGTGCGCATACAGAGGATTGAAAGGAGATGGGCAAGAGAATTGAGGGAGTACAGGTATGAACTCCAAAGTATATGAAGAAATTCACACTTAATCCTCCATGCCCAAGAGCTCCATTGGCACCTGGCCAAGAAGCTGACCCCACCAGCATCAAGCATGGTGAGGATTTTCCTGAAGAATGGGCCAAGCGCCAAAGCCAAGTTGGCTAGACAAGCCAAAGAAGCAGTGAGGAAATTCAATGAAGACTCTGCTGCTGCTGCTGCTGCCACTGAGGCCTCTGTCAAGCCTAGGAAATCAATGGCAAAGAAGCCCCCTCACAAGCCAAGTGCTTCACCAACAGTCCCCTCACAGCCAAGTTCCTCAGCAATGCCCTCACGACCAGAATCTTCAAAGCCCTCACGGCCAATTCCTCATGCTGCTCCTGCTCCTCCAAAATCCTCAGCTCCTCCTCCAAAGTCCTCAGCTGCTCCGGCAAAGTCCTCAGCACCTGTGCATCTGGCCACGTGCCAAAGGACTGCAGGCATCTCTATTGCCTCTGGTGTCTCAAATGAGTTCCTCAACTGCACCAAATTCTTCATCAGGCCCCACTCTGCTGAAGACAAAGGCAACGACTGGACGAGGTCCTCGGCCAAGTCCTAAGAAGAAACAGGTTGCCTTCCAAGTGCCATCTGACGATGAAGCTGATGATGATGAACTTGCAGAAATCATCAAAGACAGACAAGAAAGGGCCGCTAGAGCCAAAGACACAACTGTGCCACTGCTATTGGACCCCAAGTTGATCCTCGATTACATTGATCTCTGGCACAAGGATCCAGACACTCCGATGCCTGATTTCCATTTGACTCCTGGCCAAAGTCACATGCTGACCCATTTCATCTCCGAAGAGAAATGGAAATTTGAGAAGGCCAGGCAGATCAAGAAGGCCCAGTACAGGAAAGAGAAGTTCCTGAGGAAAAACGTTGTCTCTTTGACCACTGATGAATTTACAAAGATCCAGTCTGAAATCAAAGCCCTCAGCGATAATTTCGATGCTTATTATGCTGATTGGCAAGGAGCCAAAGTCAGGTTTGTTAAACTGACTAAGAAGTTCACCAATGTTGCAGCTCCAACACAACAGGAAGTTCCCCAGGCTGAAGCCTCTGCTCAGCCTACTGAAGAACATGCCAAAGACCAATCGATGACATTCATTGCTCAAGAAAATGTTAGTTCCAGGCTGATGACTCCATACCACCATTGAAGAAATTGCTGGGCATCCTCTAGTGGTGCGCTGAAGAAAATGAAGAACTCAGGCAAGCTGCATCGATTGCGCTTTGAAGAAAATCAACCAGATTCCTCGGCTCCTCCTGCGCCTACACCAACTCCTATCCTTCCCTCTCGCATCGATGTGAAGAAGATCAAGGCTGCAGAGAGCGAGCTGCAGTGAAGAAAAGGAAAGCATCACCAGTCAGATTCTTGACTTGAAGAAAATGAAGCCTATGACCAGCTCGTTTGAAAATCCCATTGATGCTGTTCTGATCTCCACCATGCCATCAAAGGACCTTGTTCCTTTTGGTGAAGAATATGTGATCCCTAGCGGATCTGATGAAGAAAAACATTGTGCTGCTTCGTTAGAGCAGATTGATGAAGAAATTGAAGTGGATAAGATCCCTTCAACACCAATCAATTCCTCGCCAATGCCTCAGTTCACAGCTGAAGAGGCTGGCGTTGAAGAAATTGAAGATGAAGACGTGGATATTGGGTGTACTACGCCAGTGATGAACGATGACTTTTGGGAAAGTCAGCACCCCAATTCCCCACTCTTCACCCACTACAACAAATACCTCAGTCCCCTGCACCAACTGTTCAAATGGGCTCTGAAGAAACTCACCCCACCTCGTCTGTGCATGAAGATATTCCAGCCACTAGTGCTGAAGAACCTGCTGCTGCTGATCATATGACAACACAGACTGCAACTGAAGAGGAACCCGAAATTCCTCAGCCTGAAGAACCTGAGATTGCGATTCCTGAGGTCGTGATGCAACTCACTGACACTCCACTTCCAAAGCCAAAGGATCCATTCTCACGCAAGAAAAAGTTCAAGGCTGAAGATTTCTTTAGCGAGCATGTATTCTTCACTCTACAACCCATATGACTCTGCTCGCATAAGGAAGAGGCGTTTCTGGCTGCTAGTCAAGACAATTTCTATTCCTCAGTGCTGTTCAACAAAGACAAAGTCTTCGATCACGCACACATTCCTCATGTGGACATGGAATCTCTGCCGGGCTTCGAGCTAGTCCTTAGTGTTCTTCATGATGCTGGACTGTTAAATTTCTACACTGACATATGCGATTGGAATGAAGAACCCATTCTTCAGTTCTATGCGACGCTGCACATCACAGGTGATTCTGAAGATGTGAACTCATGGCTGCTGGACTGGATGTCAGAAAATACTCACTACAAGGCACCAGCAACTGAATTGCTTCGTGCCCTCCCACTCAGTCCTCCACTTGACGGTGCTCGTTGCATCTACAGTGAACCTGAGCTTCCAAATCATTACATGCAAGTGCTGATGAAGCCTTTGAAGCCAGGGCAGGCCCCATGAACCAAATTCCTCGTCAAGGAATTACTGTATGTGCCTCGGACTGTCTATTGCATTCTGACGAAGACAATGAGTCCTATCAAAGGCCACAACTCAAATGATGAAGAAGTCGTTGGCATCATGAAGAATATGCTTTTCAATATCATTCATGGCGTTCCGTCAACTTCCATGATTTCTTCATGAGGACTCTGGCAAATATTGCTATGTCACCATTTGAGCTGAAGCCTTATGCACCATGGATTATGAGATTCATCAGGACAAGGTCTTCACTCAATTACAAAGCTGATACTCTGAACCACTGCAGGTACTTGCCTCCGATTGAAGTCCTCAAACGGAAATTTTCCTCAGCCGATGATAAAGGCAAGGCAACTGCTGTGATAGATGAAGGCATTCGTCCATTGGATGGTCAATTTCACAAGGCTGCATCCTACTCCACCAATGATGACTCTGACACACATGATTCTGCCGCCAACAACTCTGCCAAGAAAAATCCTCAAGCCACAAAGCACCTGTGGTGATGATGATCGTGAGTTACTCCTCGGTCTTCATCGGAAAGTTGATCGCAATCATAAATGGGTCAAGCGTCGGTTTGGTTCAATTCTTCACAACATGACCTCAACACACAATGCGGTGAAGAAAAACCAATACTACCTCCATGAAACCCTCAACCGTGCTCGGGCTGTTACATCTCATGTCTACAGCGAAGAAGATCTGAAGAAAATGGGTCTCAAGGAAGAATTTGACTGGTCTGCACCTCCTCCGAAGAAATACAAGAAGGTCAAGGTTCCTTCCTTGGTGGCGAGCTCTTATTTTTCATCGCACGACACTGATGAAAATGAAGACTTGGACGACACTGCGGTAGGCCCTACTACGATAAACGACCCCGACAACGCTGGCGCTCCTCCATCAACTTGATATTCTTCAGGGGCGTTAGTCCTCAGTTTCGATCCTTTTGGTCATTCGATGACAAAGGGGGAGAAATTTGAGTTAGTCTTCAAGCGGGTCTATTATATGGGCATTTTTTTGCTAAGTTACAACTCTCACTCTTCTGAAACTTTATTGGATTGAGTTGTAATCTTAAACCCGATGGTGCTCTGATACTTTTGATGTGTTCCTCTGCATGCTTATTCCTCGTTATATGTTTATACACGTATGCTGAATTACATCAGTCACCATATTTCATCATGCATTTCAAATTCTTCATATTATATGTTAAATGCGTGTATGAATTACAAGATATAGGGGGAGATCTCCATGATTCAACTCTTCAAGTGTGCATTGCCTCAATAGCAAATTCCTCACTATGCATATGTTCAGGGGGAGTTCTTCTATATCTTGCAATCAAATTCCTCAATATCAGTATTTACACTTCATATGTTTATCCTCGTTGAAAACTTAACCTATATTGTCATCAATCACCAAAAGGGGAGATTGTAAGTGCATCTAGTGCCCTTAGTGATTTTGGTGTATTGAAGACTTATAGGTTAAGGGTCTAATGTGTTTATGAGTGTACACAGGTCTATAAGTCTATGAGGAGTTTGATATTTACAGAGAAAGTCGACCCCTAAAAGTGAAGTTCTTCGACTGAAGACTTTGGATTACTGAAGATTTTCTGAAGACTTTGAAAGTGAAGAAATTGGTGTGACCTTGAAGACTTGGTATTCATTCGAGGAATATGAAGCGTGAAGACTTTTGTTTTTGTAGTTTAATTTTCTCTTTCTTGAGTCATAGGAAACTCCGTACTGTTAAAGGGGGTCGAGGAAATACTAAGGAAAAATTTCCATGTGATGCCCAACTCAAAATCCTACACCTACCAATCCCTTCGAGTGAGGCCATTGGAAATCTCATACAGTTCAGTCAATTTCTTGATGATAGAGACGAAGTTCTTACGGTCACGAGAATTTGTTCTGACTGAGGAGTTAGGAATTCGCCAGTGCGGATTGCCTACACAGTGAGGAACATGATAGCCGTGAGGAATTTGAACCTCAATTTTCCGATCGTTGCTGTGCTACGCGCCAGCTGTCCCAAAATAACTTATCCACCTAACGGTCATATCATTCAAGGGCATTTATGTTTTATCATGTCGGGCTGCTCCCTAGGCTATCAATAGCCGCCCCCCTACAACCACTAGCTGGTTGGCTACTCCGAGAGAACTTGACACTTGTCATTTGAGAGCAACCCATCCTCCGAGGACTTTGAGCGAAAATCATCGAGTGAGGAAAAACCCCAAACCCAAACACCTACAAACCCAAAGTGATTGAGCATCATTGAAGAGATTGATCCTGCGTGGATCTGACGCTTGTTACCTTTGAAGACTGTGCTTCTTCCAGACGGTTAGGTGTCATGGTCTAGAGCATCCAAGAGGAATTGTGGATTGCCGAGTGACCAAGTCTGTGAAGGTTTGGAAGTCGCCTGAAGACTTACCACGAGTGATTGGATGAGGTCTGTGTGACCTTAGTTCAAGGAGAATACGGTGATGAATTGGTGTCCTGAGCTATGTGCTCAGGACTGGGTGTCCGGGACTTTGTGTCCTCGAGTTTAAATACTCAACCGCTCCAACCAGACGTACAACTGAGACAACAGTTGGAACTGGTCTACCAAATCATTGTCTTCACCAAGCTTACTGGTTCTATTTCCTCAACTCTTTCATTTCCTCATTACTGTGTTAAGTGTTTCATCATATCTGTGTTTGAAGACTTTGACTGAAGACTTTCTCAATTTCCTCAGTTCAATTTCTTCAGTCTGTTTGTCTTCATCTTGTGTTATCCTGTGATTACGCTTTCTGTACTCTGTGCTTGTTTTCATTTCATCATGATGACTATGTCTGTATTCTGTTATGCTTACTTCTGAGTACTTATTCTGCTGCAAGTAGTTCTTCGCTAAGGAATTTCCTCACCGACAAATTCCTCAGTGAAGAATTCATAAAAATCGCCTATTCACCCCCCTCTAGTCGATATAACGCACTTTCAGGTGCTAGGGTTTGAGAAGCTCGAGCGTGAGAGAGAGGTCGAGCGGAGTAAAGGAAGTGAGGAAGGGGAGAGGGGGTATTTATAGCCACGGTGAAAAACTGTTTGCCTGAGGATTTTGGACGAACGTGCCCCTGACCCTTCTCATTCGCATGACATGTGTCACCCACGTACTGCGAAGTGGAGATCGTGTTAGATCATGGGTTAATAGATAAGTATATCGTGGGATGCGGAACGGTTTGAGCGGCAAAACCGAAAATTTGGATAAGATGAGTTAAAAGTTCCGTTCGCAAATTCTTCAGCTGACAAGGACACAGTGAAGATTTGAAGGAGTTTCAAATAGAACGCACATGAAGAATTTGTGAATAGATTGGGTTGAATATAGCATAGAGGGGGAAGGGTCCGATCACATTCACTTAGCAGAAAACGGAACTTGAAGAATTAGCCATAAGTGAATGCTGTAGAATAAACTCACATATATATATAGTCAAATGAAGAAAAATGACGGAAACAGTGAAGATTTTGCAAAGTTGAAGAATTTGAAGAACTGAGGAATTTCACAGCTGAGGAAAAACCTCAAATTGAAGATTCTCAACTTTGGTGGTGGCGTGACCCATCAGTATAAGAATGATGATTTCGGACACGCTGCACAATTGTCGTAGGGTTCTGAGAATCAAATTCTTCATTAATTTCTTCACACTTTGAGTGTTATTCTTCATTGATTGAAGAAAAAGGTTTCTCTATGTGTTGCACATCTAAGTCATCAATTTTGCATAAGTGTTAGGATGAGTGTCCTTTTCAAAGAACATTCGAAGATTCTAAGATATTTAGCTCACACCGCAACTTGCTAAGTCTCTTCTCATCCAAGGGCTTTGTGAAGATATCGGCTAGCTGGTCTTCAGTTTTCACATGCTCAATAGAAATATCGCCCTTCAACACATGATCGCGAAGAAAATGATGACAAATCTGAATGTGCTTTGTCTTCGAGTGCTGAACTGGGTAGTGAGAAATCTTGATGGCAATCTCATTGTCACAGAGGAGAGGCACATTCTTCATGTTGACGCCGTAGTCCTTGAGAGTTTCCTTCATCCATAGCAATTGAGCACAGCAAGAACCAGCAGCAATGTACTCAGCTTCAGCAGAGATAAAGTGATACGCCTGCTTCATGCGAGGACCAACAGACCAAAGATCGTCCAAGGAAATGACATGTACCAGATGTTGACTTGTGGTCCACACGATCACCAGCATAGTCAGAGTCAGAATATCCAATGAGATCAAAAGCTGAGCCCGTGGGGTACCACAATCCAAGTGTTGGTGTGTGAGCTAGATATCGAAGAATATGCTTCACAACCTTATGGTGTGATTCCTTCGGTGTAGCTTGAAATCGGGCACACATGCAAACACTAAGCATTATATCTGGCCTAGATGCACATAAGTACAATAAAGAACCAATCATGGAGCGGTATACCTTATGATCGAAGTCAATACCATTTTCATCAGTGCACAGATGGCCATTTGTGGGCATAGGAATTTTGACGCCTTTGCAATCTTGCATGCCGAATTTCCTCAGTACATCCTTGAGGTATTTCTCCTGAGATATGAATATGCCATTGCGCTGTTGACGAATTTGAAGACCTAAGAAGAATTTCAACTCTCCCATCATAGACATTTGATATTCTTCACTCATCATATAGGCAAATTCATCACTATAACGTTGGTCAGTACAACCAAAGATAATATCATCAACAAATATTTGGCACACAAACAGTTCACCATCATAAGATTTAGTGAAAAGAGTAGGGTTGAGTGAACCGGGTTTGAAGCCTTTCTTCATGAGGAATTCCTTCAAAGTATCATACCACGCCCGAGGGGCCTTCTTGAGTCCATAGAGGGCCTTATTGAGTCTAAAGACTTTGTCAGGATGCTTTGGATCTTCAAAACCTGGGGGTTGAGCAACATATACTTCTTCCTCAAGCTTACCATTGAGGAATGCACTTCTCACATCCATTTTATATAAAGTGAGATCATGATGGTTAGCATAAGCAAGTAATATGCGAATAGCCTCAAGTCTAGCAACAGGTGCAAAATTTCATCGAAATCAATTCCTTCAACCTGTGTGTAGCCTTGAGCTACAAGCCGTGCCTTATTCCTCACCACAAGGCCATTTTCATCTTGCTTGTTGCGGTAGATCCACTTTGTGCCAATGATATTGTGCTTGCGAGGATCTGGACGTTTGACCAGTTCCTAGACGTTGTTGAGCTCGAATTGATGTAATTCTTCTTGCATGGCCTGAATCCATTCAGGCTCCAGAAATGCTTCATCTACCTTAGTGGGCTCTGTGATAGAGACAAAAGCATAGTGCCCACAAAAGTTAGATAAATGTGAAGCTTTTGAGCGTGTGAGAGGACCTAGCGCTCTAATGTCATCGATGATCTTTTCAACTTGCACTTCTTTCGCAATGCGAGGATGAGCTGGTTGTCGTTGAGGAATTTGATCATCATTTTCTTCAGCACCATTTTCTTCAACACCATTTTCTTCAGCATTTTCCTCAGGTGCATCAGCTCGACATTCTTCAAGTCCTCAGGAGATTATCAAATGTGAGCCTCAAGTCGTCTACTAGAGTTTCGACGTGCTTGCTTTTGACGACCACATCGTCTACGTATGCCTCCACTGTTTTGCCGATCTGTTTTGCCAGACATGTCTCAATCATGCGCTGATATGTTGCGTCGGCATTTTTGAGCCCGAAGGGCATTGTGTTGAAGCAGAATGGGCCATATGGAGTGCTGAATGCCGTTGCGGCTTGGTCAGGCTCTGCCATCTTAATTTGGTGGTAGCCGGAGTATGCGTCGAGGAAATACAATGAATCGTGTCCTGCAGTAGCGTCGATGATTTGATCGATGCGGGGGAGGGGGAAGGTATCCTTTGGGCAAGCCTTGTTGAGGTCCTTGAAATCGACGCATAGGTGCCAGGATTTGTCCTTCTTTGGTACCATGACCAGGTTTGCTAGCCAGTCCGGATGTTTTATATCTCTGATGAATCCGGCCTCCAATAGTTTGGCTAGCTCCTCTCCCATGGCCTGTCTCTTTGGTTCGGAGAAACGCCGAAGAGCCTGTTTGGTAGCTTGAATCTTTTAGGATGTTTAGGCTGTGCTCGGCCATTGGCGTGGGATTCTGGCATGTCCGAAGGGTGCCGGAAAAATGTCCCAATTTTCGCGTAGGAATTCTCTTAGTGTAGCGTCTACATCAGGATTTAATTGTGCCCTGATGGAGGCCGTCTTGGTAGGGTCCGTTGGATGGACTTGGAATTTGACTATTTCGTCCGCTGGTTTGAAGGAAGTGGATTTGGAGCTCTTATCGAGTATCACATCATCCCTATTCACCGTGGAGCCTTGTTGAGTTCCTCGGCCGCTAGGGCTTCGGATAGTGCCTCAAGGGCGGTCTGGCTGTCTTATTTTCGGCGCGGAGTGCTATGTCTGGGTCACTAGCAAGAGTAATGATTCCGTTGGGCCCGAGCATTTTGAGCTTCATGTACCCATAATGGGGTATAGCTTGAAAAATTGTGAATGCCTCTCGCCCTAATAAAGCATGGTATCCGCTACTGAACGGGGCCACTTGGAATGTGACTTCCTCGGACCTGTAATTATCCGGCGTGTAACACCACATCGAGTGTGATTTTTCCTCAGACAGCGTGCTTCCCGACTGGGGATTATTCCTCTAAAGGTTGTGCTGCTTCGCTCAATGCGGCTCCAGTCTATCTCCATTTTTCGAAGGGTTTCCTCGTAAATGAGGTTCAATCTGCTGCCACCGTCCCTTAGTACCTTGGTAAGGTGAAAGCCGTCCACTATCGGACTGAGGACCAATGCGGCTGGTGCTCAGGCTGTTCGGAATTTAGGTTCATCACTGGCATTAAAGGTAATAGCCGTGTCACTCCATGGGTTTATTGTTGCTACTTGGTAGACTTCGGCGAGGCTACGGAGTGTTTTTTTCCGCATATTATTTGATGCGAAAGTCTCGAAGACTGTTAATACCGTACTGGAATCCTTGGGTTGGTGCTCTAGAGCTAGAAGCTCTTTGCCACTTTTGGCCACCTGCCGTAGTATCCAACATGCTCTAAGGCTATGAGTTGGAGTGGCGCCCTCTGTATTATGAATTTTACAGGTCCATTGAGCCATCCCTCCAGTACGGTTCCATGCCCTATAGAGGGTTTTTGCTTTTTGGTATTTAACCCAGGTGCTGGCGATGATGCACCCTTTTATTTCGGACTGGGGTTGTATTCAAGGCGGATTGTCCCAAAATCTTGATTCGGTTTTCAGCGCTTTCCATCACACAGTACTTTCGTACTATGGTCGCCAAGTCGGCAAAGCGTGTAATGTCACGGTGACTTATAGTGTTTAGGATCCCGTTGTCCGTGCAATTGTTGCTGAATAATGAGATTGCGTCCTCCTCGCGGCAGTCCTTTATCCTGTCCATAACCAGGAGGAATCTGGCCCAAAGAATGGTGTCTCGTTTCATGGGCTCTTGCCGAATTTGAGATAGGTCGCTTATGTTTGGGTGGGCGGGTGGAATTAAATCCGGAACCGCGCCCAATCTGAAACTTAAGGGCCGAGGAGCTTCCGAACTTGGAAGCTTGGATTCTTGGATGTTGTCCAATGAATCTAGCCCGTTGCCTGACTTTAGGTTCAGGGCTTGAGTGACGTCCTCTCCTCCGCGGGAATCCGGCATGGAGGGATTGGGAATCCGGACGTGGCTAGTTATTAAGATAGAAGAAGGTTCGCCGTATTGTTCCTCCACCACAGCAACGTGGTGGGTAACCTGGGGAGAGTTAATCTCTCTCAGATCGGGTTTAAGCCCAATCCGACCATAGTCTGTAGCGACTCCCAGGACGGCGATGCGATCCAAGAGCTCGTTTAAGGAAGAGAGCTCCATCAGATCGAACTGCTCGGCGAGCTCCGAGTTAACGTGAATATTGCTTTCGATGACCCGAGAAGTCATCGTCGGCGCGGCGGCCGAACAGGCGGTCATAAGAAAACCGCCTAGCCGGAGAGTTTGGCCGACATCCAAAGCTTCTTTAGCAACCGTCCCGTCTTTAAAGACGGGATGAGGCATCCTTCCTGAGGCGACGACACAGAGGAACTCTCCATGAAAGCACCAATGTCGGTGTCAAAACCGGCGGATCTCGGGTAGGGGGTCCCGAACTGTGCGTCTAGGCGGATGGTAACAGGAGACAAGGGACACGATGTTTTTACCCAGGTTCGGGCCCTCTCGATGGAGGTAAAACCCTACTCCTGCTTGATTAAGATTGATGATATGGGTAGTACAAGAGTATATCTACCACAAGATCGTAGAGGCTAAACCCTAGAAGCTAGCCTATGGTATGATTGTTGTTCGTCCTATGGACTAAAACCCTCCGGTTTATATAGAGACCGAATAGGGTTAGGGTTACAAAGAGTTGGTTACAATGGTAGGAGATCTACATATCCGTATCGCCAAGCTTGCCTTCCACGCCAAGGAAAGTCCCATCCTGACACGGGACGATGTCTTCAATCTTGTATCTTCATAGTCCAGGAGTCCGGCCAAAGGTCATAGTCCGGCTACCCGGACACCCCCTAATCCAGGACTCCCTCATAGGTGCTCTCTTTGCGAGCCATTAGTTTCATCGAACCGCACATCTACAGTTTCAAAAACCTTGTGAATAACGTTGTTGAATAAACTGTAGGTGTGTGAGTCCTTTCCGTAACCAAGCATAAAACCTTCATGTGCTTTCGGTGCAAATTTAGCATTGTGATGAGGATCTCTAATCCAACATTTAGCACCGAAGACTTTGAAATAACTCACATTGGGTTTCTTGTCGGTGAGGAGTTCATAGGCAGTCTTCTTGAAGAATTTGTGAAGATATACTCTGTTGATGATGGGGCACGCGGTATCAATTGCATCAATCCAAAAACGACGAGGCGTTTTGTATTCATCAAGCATAGTGCGAGCCATCTCAGCAAGAGTACTGTTCTTGCACTCCACGACGCCATTCTATTGAGGAGTATAAGGGGCAGATAACTCATGAGTAATACCAAGTTAATCAAGATAGTCATCGAGACCAGAGTTCTTGAACTCAGTTCCATTGTCACTTCGATGTGCTTGATCTTCACACCAAAGTTGGTTGAAGCCCTCGAGGAAAATCGTTTGAAGACTTCCTGCACTTCATGTTTGTAAGTAACAAGGTGTACCCATGTGTAACGAGAGTAATCATCAACAATAACAAGGCCATATTGAGATGCTTCATTGGTGACTCCAGAATAATGGTTAGGACCGAAGAGATCCATATGAAGCAATTCAAATGGTCGAGTAGTGGTCATGATAGTCTTTGTTGGATGCTTGGCCTTGGTCATCTTTCCAGCTTCACAAGCTCCACACAATTGATCCTTGAGGAATTTGACATTCTCAATGCCAATGACATGCTTCTTCTTCGCAAGCGTGTGCAAATTCCTCATGCCTGCATGACCAAGTCATCGATGCCATAGCCAGCCTATACGAAGCTTTTGCAAGTAGGCACACGGCTGGTTGTGAACCTGTAGAGAAATCAACAATATACAAGTCTCCTCTCCTAAAGCCTTTGAAGACTTTGGAATTGTCAGCTTCCATAACCACAACACAATGATACTTGCCGAAGACAACAACCATATCAAGATCACAAAGCATTGAGACAGACATAAGGTTGTATCCTAAGGACTCGACAAGCATTACTTTGTCAATGTGTCGATCCTTTGTGATCGCAACCTTACCTAGACCCAATACCTGACTTTTGCCTCTGTCAGCGAAGATGATATGCTTCAGATGCGATGGTGATAAAGGAGAATCCATCAATAGATTCTTTTCACCAGTCATGTGATTTGTACATCCACTATCGAGGACCCACTCCGTGGCTTTGGGCTGATCATCCTGCAGATGAATTAGTGGAGCTTACGAACTCATATACTTCATCAGTGAAGGATATGACATCAATTCATCAGATCAATTTCATCAAGCAGTAAGACAGATATAGCAGTATGAGGACGTGAGAAATGAGAGTTCATTTCTTCATGATTAGCCTGCGTCCTTTCAGGCAGTTTTCAGGTCTCCAGCAAATTCTTCAGACGTTCACGCACGTCTGGAGACCTGACCCTGCAGAAGAGATTAGTTCTTTTTCTTCACCACCCACATCTGAAGGGGTGGAAAAGTGTTCATCACTCTGCGAGCTCCATATGAGAATGGTGGCAGAGAAGCCAATCCATTTCGTTTAACATAAGAGGAGTTAGGGTAAGCATATGAATAAGCAGAGAAATTCTTCGAGGACTTATGAACATAATGATTAGAAGAATAATGCTCATATTCATAGCCCTTAGCTCTTCCCTGCGAAACAGAGTTGTTAGCACGATGATAATCATATGAGGACTTTGATCCTTTTGAGGAATTTGATCCGTATGAGGACTTGGATCCATATGAAGAATTTGGTCCATATGAAGAATTTGATCTGGGGTTCCTATTCTTCGCAGGTGGTGTCATGAGGACATTCACCTAAAGACTTTCAAGGCACCTTTTGGGGAACCAGATTTTCTTCATAGGGGAACCGTTCCTGCAGTTAGTGCCAACATATCTAGCAAATACTTCACCATTCTGATTTTTGAACAGTTTATAGTTGGAGTCAAATGACTCATCAGAAGAATGAGAAGATTCACATGTAAAGCCAGATAAATTAGATGGATCAATTGGAGGTCCCTTTGCAGCAACCCATGAGGGTTTGGGGTACTGCTCAGGCTTTCAATATTTACCATCAGCATTGAGTTTCCTCTCAAAGGCAATACCCTCTTTCCTAGGGTTCCTGTTGAGGATCTGCTTTTTAAGCACATCACAAAGAGTCTGATGCCCTTTGAGGCTTTTGTACATATCTGTCATATACAATTCCTTCAGCCCTGCATCGTCAGTGATACTAGCAATGTCCTCAGATGAGGAATTAGTGATAGCAGAGGTAGGTGAATTTTTTTTAACAATAGAAGCATTTGAACATTTAGGTGAAGAATTAGCAGATTCACGTTGAATGCATCTCAAACATGGAGGAACAAATTCTTCCTGAGCAGTGCTGATTTGTTGAGCAAGTAAAGAATCGCGCTCCTTCTGAAGATCTTCATAACTCACTCTTAGCTTCTCAAGCTCTTGCTTTGTTTGAAGAAATTCATAGGAAAGCTTCTCATGATCAGATAAGAGAGTGTTATGATGACCTTGAAGGTTGTCAAACACAGTGCAAGTCTCTGAAGATTTTAAGTCAAGGTTTTAGTGCGATCCATTTCTTCTCCCAACATATCATCACTTTTGGCTAGCATGTTTTGAACCTTTTCAAAAGCCCTTTGTTGTTTCATAGCAATCTTAGCAAGTTTAGAATAGCTGGGCTTAAGATTTTCATCAGATTCATTCTCACTAGATTCATAGGAGATATATTTGAGTACCTTGGCACCCTTTGCCATGAAGCAATAGTTGGGAGCGTAGTCATCATTGCCTTCATCAGCCTTGTTGGTGAGGTCATTTTCTTCAGTGTTGAAGATAGACTTGCTGACGAATGCAGTAGCGAGGGCTAGGCTCGCCACGCTGGATTCGGACTCCTTAGATGCCTCCTCTTCCTCATTTTCTTCAGATTCAGCCTCAGAGTCCATTTCCTTGACAATGAATGCCCGAGCCTTCTTGGAGCTTCTCTTCTTGTGAGATGAAGACTTTGAGGATTTTGATGATGAAGATTTTGAGGATTTCTTCTTTTCTTCGCATCATCGAGGCTGTAATCCTTGTATTTCTTCTTCTTTGATTCCTTTTCCCACTGAGGACAATCTTGAATGTAATGTCCAGGTTTCTTGCATTTGTGACAAAGCCTCTTCTTGTAGTCACTGGATGAGGAATCATTACTCCTTGAGGGTCTTCCAAAGCGGCCACGTCTTGAGAACTTCTGGAATTTCTTCACGAGCAGTGCTAGTTCATGGCTCAGTTCTTCAGGATCACCAAGGCTGTTGCTAGAGTCTTCATCTTCAGACTTCGAAACTGCCTTGGCCTTCAAAGGCACGTGATCTGCCATAGCTCGAACCATAGAGATCTCTCTTTCACAAGCTAGAACTCATGAGTATTTAGCCTCTCGAGGATATCGGCGGGATCAAGTGACTTGTAATCAGCTCATTCTTGTATCATCAATGCGGAGTATCAAATGAGGAATCAAGCGATCTCAACAATTTCTTCACCACCTCATGGTCGGTGATGTCAAGGGCACCAAGCGCTTGAAGCTCATTTGAGATGTCGATGAGGCGATCGAAGGTTTGTTGAACATTTTCATTGTCGAGTCTTTTGAAGTGGTTGAAGAGATTGCAAAGAACATCAACTCGAGAGTCACGCTGAGTTGAGACTCCTTCATTCACTTTGGACAGCCTATCCCAGATAAGCTTAGCAGTTTCCAAAGCACTCACTCTTCCATACTTTCCTTTGCTTAGATGGCCACATATGATATTCTTTTCTTGAGAGTCGAGTTGCTTGAATCTCTTCACATCAGCAGCATTCAGAGAAGGTGTGACTGAGGGAACACCATTTTCCACAACATACCAGAGATCGTTATCAATTGCCTCAAGATGCATTCACATCTTATTCTTCCGATGAGGGTAGTCCGTCCCATCAAAGGTAGGACACCCAGCGGAGACCTTGATCATACCTGCGGTCGACATAACTAAAACTCCAGGCGGTTAAAGCAAAATCACACAGAACAAGGGAGTACCTTGCTCTGATACCAATTGAAAGTGCGCTATATCGACTAGAGGGGGGTGAATAGGCGATTTTTATGAATTCTTCACTGAGGAATTTGTGGGCGAGGAAATTCCTTAGCGAAGAACTACTTGCAGCGGAATAAGTACTCAAAAGTAAACATAACTGAACACAAACATGGTCATCATGATGAAATGAAGACAAGCGCTGAGTACTAAAAGTGTAATCACAGGATAACACAGGATGAAGACAAACAGACTGAAGAAATTGAACTGAGGCAATTGAGAAAGTCTTCAGTCAAAGTCTTCAAACACAGATATGACAAGCACACAACACAGTAATGAGGAAATGAAAGAGTTGAGGAAATAGAACCTGTAAGTGCATCTAGTGCCCCTTAGTGATTTTGGTGTATTGAAGACTTATAGGTTAAGGGACTAATGTGTTTATGAGTGTACACAGGTCTATAAGTCTATGAGGAGTTTGATATTTACAGAGAAAGTCGACCCTAAAAATGAAGTTCTTCGATGAAGACTTTGATATTACGAAGACTTTCTCAAGACTTTGAAAGTGAAGAAATTGGTGTGACCTTGAAGACTTGGTATTCATTTGAGGAACATGAAGCATGAAGACTTTTGTTTTCGTAGTTTCGTTTTCTCTTTCTTGAGTCATAGGAAACACCGTCTTTGTTAAAGGGGTCGAGGAAATACTAAGGAAAAATTTCCATGTGATGCTCAACTCAAAATCCTACACCTACAAATCCCTTCGAGTGAAGCCTTTGGAAATCTCATACGATTCGTTAATTTCTTGATGTGAGACGAAGTTCTTACGGTCGTTGAGGAATTTGTTCTAAGCGAGGAGTTAGGAATTCGCCAGGTCGGATTGCCTACATAGTGAGGAACATGATAGCCCCGAGGAATTTGAGAGTCAAATTTCCGACCGTTCTGTGTTCTTGGCCAGCTGTCCCAAAATATCTTATCCACCTAACAGTCATATCATTGAAGGGCATTTATGTCTTATCATGTCGGGCTGCTCCCTAGGCTATAAATAGCCGCCCCCTACAACCACTAGCTGGTTGGCTGCTCCGAGAGAACTTGACACTTGTCATTTGGGAGCAACCCATCCTCCGAGGACTTTGAGCGAAAATCATCAAGTGAGGAAAAACCCAAAACCAAACCCCTACAAACCCAAAGTGATTGAGCATCATCAAGAGATTGATCCTGCGTGGATCTCGATGCTTGTTACCTTTGAAGACTGTGCTTCTTCCTCGACGGTTAGGCGTCATGGTCTAGAGCATCCAAGAGGAATTGTGGATCGCCGAGTGACCAAGTCTGTGAAGGTTTGGAAGTCGCTCAAGACTTACCACAAGTGATTGGAAGAGGTCATGTGACCTTAGTTCAAGGAGAATACGGTGAGGACTTGGTGTCCTCGAGCTGCGTGCTTTCGGTTGGGTGTCCGGACTGTGTGTCCTCGAGTTTAAATACTCAGCCGCTCCAACCAGACGTACAACTGAGACAACAGTTGGAACTGGTCTACCAAATCATTGTCTTCACCAACCTAATTGGTTCTAATTCCTCAACCCTTTCATTTCCTCATTACTGTGTTGAGTGTTCATTAATATCTGTGTTTGAAGACTTTGACAGAAGACTTTCTCAATTTCCTCCGTTCAATTTCTTCAGTCTGTTTGTCTTCATCTTGTGTTATCCTGTGTTTGCGCTTTCTGTACTCTTTGATTGTCTTCATTTCATCATGATGACCATGTACGCATTCTCTTATGCTTACTTTTGAGTACTTATTCCGCTGCAAGTAGTTCTTCACTTAGGAATTTCCTCACCGGCAAATTCCTCATTGAAGAATTCATAAAAATCGTTATTCACCCCCCCTCTAGTCGATATAACACACTCTCAATTGGTATCAGAGCAAGGTACTCCCTTGTTCTGTGTGATTTTGGTTTAACCACCTGGAGTTTTAGTTATGTCGACCGCAGGTATGATCAAGGTCTCAGCTGGGTGTCCTACCTTTGATGGGACGGACTACCCCTCTTTGGAAGAACAAGATGCGAATGCATCTTGAGGCAATTGACAACGAGTATGTTGTGGAAAATGGTGTTCCCTCAGTCACACCTTCTCTGAATGCTGCCGATGTGAAGAGATTCAAGCAACTCGATTCTCAAGCGAAGAATATCATATGTGGCCATCTGAGCAAAGGACAATATGGAAGAGTGAGTGCTTTGGAAAATGTGAAGCTTATCTGGGACCAAATCTCCGACGTCTATGAAGGTCATCGAACCCGTCATGATCCTTGGTTTGAGGACTTCAAGAAATCTCTCAAAACGATGACTTTCGAACCAGATTCATCATCTTCTGCATCATGTCTCATGGCAAAGGGTGACGAGGTAACCGAATGTTCCTCATCTGAGTTTAGTGACTATGAATCTGATGATGATGGATCTGATGATGATATTGAACCTAGTTATACCAAACTTGTTTGCATTGCCACTAAACAACAAACAGCCTTGGAAAAGGTTCAAAACATGCTAGATAAAATGATGATATGTTGGGTGAAGAAATGGATCACACTAAAGCCCTGACTGAAAATCTTCAGAGACTTCAGTCTAGGTTTGACAGCCTTCAAGGTCATCATAACACTCTCTTGTCTGATCATGAGAAACTTTCTTATGAATTTCTTCAAAGAAAGCAAGATCTTGAGAAGCTAAGAGTGAGTTATGAAGATCTTCGAAGGAGCGTGATTCATTACTTGCTCAACAAATCAGCGCTTCTCGAGGAAGAATTTGTTCCTCCATGCTTAAAGTGCATTGAACGTGAATCGCTAATTCTTCACCTGAATGTTCAAATGCTTCAACTGCTACAAATTCTTCACCGCCTCCGCTATCACTAATTCCTCATCCGAGTACATTGCTAGTATCACTAACGATGCAAATTTGAAGGAATTGTACATGACAGCATGTAAAAAAGCCTCAAAGGGCATCAGACTCTTTGTGATGTGCTTAAAAAGCAGATCCTCAACAGAAACCCTAGGAAAGAGGGTATTGCCTTTGAGAGGAAACTCAATGCTGATGCAACATATTGGAAGCCTGAGCAGTATCCCAAAACCTCATGGGTTGCTGCATAGGGACCTTCAGTTGATCCATCTAACTTATCTGGCTTTACATGCGAATCTCCTCATTCTTCTGATGAGTCATTTGACTCCAACTATAAACTGTTCAAAAATCAGAATGGTGAAGTATTTGCTAGATATGTTGGCACTAACTACTGAACGGTTCCCCTATGAAGAAAATCTGGGTTCCCAAGAAGTGCCTTGAAAGTCTTGGTGAATGTCCTCATGACACCACGTGTGAAGAAAAGGAACCCCAGATCAAACTCTTCATATGGACCAAATTCTTCATATGGATCCAAGTCCTCATACGGACCAAATTCCTCACGTGGATCAAATTCCTCAAAAGGATCAAAGTCCTCATATGATTATCATCATGCTAACAACTCTGTTTTGCAGGGTAGAGCTAAGGGCTATGAATATGTGCATTATTCTTCAAACCAATATGTTCATAAGTCCTCGAAGAATTTCTCTGCTTATTCATATGCTTACCCTAACCCCTCTTATGTGAAACGAAATGGATTGGCCTCTATGCCACCATTCTCATATGGTGCTCGCAGAGTGATGAACTCTTTGCCACCCCTTCAGATGTGGGTGGTGAAGAAAAAGAACTAACCTCTTCTGCAGGTCAGGGCCTCGGGGCGTGCTTTAACGTCACGAAGAATTTCTTGGGGGCACGACAAAAGTGCACGAAAGGGCCTTGAGCTAACCATGAAGAAATGAACTTTCATTTCACACGTCCTCATCTCGCTTATACATTATACTACCTGATGAAATTCATCTGATGAACTTGATATCATACTCTTCACTGATGAAGTATATGAGATCGTAGGTTGCACTAATTCATCTGCAGGATGATCAACCCAAAGCCAATGAGTGGGTCCTCGATAGTGGATGTACAAATCACATGACTGGTGACAAGAATCTATTGATGGATACTCCCTTATCACCGTCACATCTGAAGCATATCATCTTTCCTGACAAAGGCAAAAGTCGGTATTGGGTCTTGGTAAGGTTGTGATCTCTAAGGACATACATATGGACAAAGTCATGCTTGTTGAGTCCTTAGGATACAACCTCATGTCAGTCTCAATGCTTTGTGATCTTGATATGGTTGTTGTCTTTGGCAAGTATCATTGTGTTGTGATCATGGAAGCTGACAATTCCAAAGTCTTCAAATGCTTTAGGAGAGGAGACTTGTATATTGTTGATTTCTCTACAGGACCACAACCAGCCGTGTGTCTACTCGCAAAAGCTTCAGAAGGCTGGCTATGGCATCGGCGACTTGGTCACGCAGGCATGAGAAATTTGCACACGCTTGCGAAGAAGAAGCATGTCATTGGCATTGGAAATGTCAAATTCCTCAAGGATCATTTGTTTGGAGCCTGTGAAGCTGGAAAAATGACCAAGGCCAAGCATCCAGCGAAGACTATCATGACCACTACTCGTCCATTCGAATTGCTTCACATGGACCTCTTTGGTCCTAATCATTACTCAGAAGTCACTAATGATGCATCTTTATATGGCTTTGTTATTGTTGATGATTACTCTCGTTACACATGGGTACACATTGTTACTTACAAAAAATAAGTGCAAGTTGACAAGATCATCGATGACATTGAAGCGCCAGGTCCTCTCACACGCTCAAAAGCTTCACATTTATCTAACTTTTGTGGGCACTATGCTTTTGTCTCTATCTTAGAGCCCACTAAGGTAGATGAAGCATTTCTGGAGCCTGAGTGGATTCAGGCAATGCATGAAGAATTACATCAGTTCGAGCTCAACAATGTCTGGGAACTGGTCAAACGTCCAGATCCTCGCAAGCATAATATCATTGGCATAAAGTGGATCTACCGCAACAAGCAAGATGAAAATGGCCTTGTGGTGAGGAATAAGGCACGACTTGTAGCTCAAGGCTACACACAGGTTGAAGGAATTGATTTCGATGAAACTTTTGCACCTGTTGCTAGACTTGAGGCTATTTGCATATTACTTGCTTATGCTAACCATCATAATATCACTTTATATCAAATGGATGTGAAAAGTGCATTCCTCAATGGTAAGCTTGAGGAAGAAGTATATGTTGCTCAACCCTCAGGTTTTGAAGATCCAAAGAATCCCGACAAAGTCTTGAGACTCAACAAGGCCCTCTATGGTCTCAAACAGGCCCCACGGGCGTGGTATGATACATTGAAGGAATTCTTCGTGAAGAATGGCTTCACACCCGGTTCACTTGACCCTACTCTCTTCACTAAATCGTATGATGGTGAACTGTTTGTGTGCCAAATATATGTTGATGATATTATCTTTGGCTGTACTGACCAACGTTATAGTGATGAATTTGCCTATATGATGAGTGAAGAATATCAAATGTCTATGATGGGAGAGTTGAAATTCTTCTTAGGTCTCCAAATTCGTCAACAACACAATGGCATATTCATATCTCAGGAGAAATACCTCAAAGATGCCCTGAAGAAATTCGGCATGCAAGATTGCAAAGGCATCAAAATTCCTATGCCCACAAATGGCCATCTATGCACTTCTTAGTGTTTGCATGTGTGCCCGATTTCAAGCTACACCGAAGGAATCACACCATAAGGCTGTGAAGCATATTCTTCGATATCTAGCTCACACACCAACACTAGGATTATGGTACCCCAAGGGCTCTACTTTTGATCTCATTGGATATTACGACTCGACTATCTTTGGTGATCGTGTGGACCGCAAGTCAACATCTGGTACTTGTCATTTCCTCGGACGATCTTTGGTGCATTGGTCATGAAGAAACAGAACTGCGTATCACTGTCTACTGCGGAAGCTGAATACATTGCAGCTGGCTCTTGTTGTGCTCGATTACTGTGAATGAAGCAAACTCTCAAGGACTACGGTATCAACGTGAAGAATGTGCCTCTACTGTGACAATGAGAGTGCCATCAAGATTGCTCACAACCCAGTTCAGCACTCGAAGACAAAGCACATTCAGATTCATCATCATTTTCTTCGTGATCATGTGTTGAAGGGCGACATCTCCATCGAGCATGTGAAGACTGAAGAACAGCTAGCCGATATCTTCACAAAGCCCTTGGATGAGAAGAGATTTAGCAAGTTGCGGTGTGAGCTAAATATCTTAGAATCTTTGAATGTTCTTTGAAAAGGACACACATCCTGACACTTATGCAAAACTGATGACTTAGATGTGCAACACATGAAGAAACGTTTTTCTTCAATCAATGAAGAATAACACTCTAAGTGTGAAGAAATTAATGAACAAATTGATTCTCAGAACCCTACGACAATTGTATGCAGCGGTGTCTGAAATCATCACTCTTATCTGATGGGTCACGTCACCACCAAAGTTGAAAATCTTCAATTTGAGTTTTCCTCGCTTTTGAAATTCTTGATTTTTCAAATTCTTCAACTTTGCAAAATCTTCACTGTTTCCGTTGTTTTTCTTCATTGGCTATATATATATATATATATGGGTTTATGTCCTCTACTGACATTCACTTATGGCTATTTCTTCAAGTCGCTTTTTACGCTAAGTGAATGTGATCGGACCCTTCCCCTCTATGCTATACTCAACCCAATCTATTCACAAATTCTTCATGTGCGTTCTATTTGAAACTTGTTCAAAATCTTCACTTTGTGTCCTTGTCAATTTGAAGAAATTGCGAACGAAACTTTAAAACTGATCTTATCCAAACTTTCGTTTTTGCCGCTCAAAACGTTCCGCATCCCACGATAGATTTATCTATTCACCCACGATCTAACACAATCTCCACTTCTCAGTACGTGGGTGACACATGTCAAGCGAATGAGAAGGGTCAGGGGCACGTTCGTCCCAAATCTTCGGGCGAACAGTTTTTCACCGTGGCTATATATATACCCCCTCTCCCCTTCCTCACTTCCTTTACTCCGCTCGACTGCTCTCTCGAGCTCGAGATTTTCAAACCCTAGCGCCGCCGCTACTCCATCGTCGCCGGTGAGGAAAAGCTTCACTGCCTCGACCTCGTCGCCGACGTACTCGCGCCGATCGTGGAAATCTTCACTCCGCCGCCGCCGTAGCTGTCTTCCTCCACCGAGTTAGGGCGTGAAAGATCTAACCTGACGAACTTCCCATCTGTTCTTCTCAGTTCGTCGTGTTCTTGATTTGGGTAATTAAAATTACTTTTATTACTCGCTTTGATTCTCAAACCTTCACGAAAATCTTCAAAGGTGTTTATTCTTCAAATCTTCACACATATGAACACCTCAAACAAAACATGCTCTTGATTCGTTTCTCTAAGCAATGATTTTCTTCAAGATTCCTCAATTGTGTGGATCCTCGATCTATACAACTCTGGAACCTAAGACAGAGATCGTTAGTGAAATTCTTCAAGGCTCATCTGGTCAAATTCCTCAAACTAGTTCTTTTTGAAAAACCTTCTGAGAACGCATATGACCTCTCCAAATTCCTCGCAACTATACTCTATTCACAGGTACTCATGTCCGCTGTTCAATCACTAGGTTCTCATCAACTTAACTCATTTGCAGCGTTCCTCGAAGAAAATTTGCATACTTCTTCAGAGAATTCGATTGTTCAAATTCCTCAGCTGAAGAATATGGCGAAGGAAAGAAGCCACGAGAAAGGAGGAAAGAGGCACGAGGTCATGATCTGCGTTTGAGATTCCTGAGGAAATATATGCTGATTATTGCACACCTGATGAAGCCGAGTTCGGCAAAGAAAACAAAAATCAGCGCAAGGTGCGCATTTAAAGGATTGAAAGGAGATGGGCACGGGAATGGAGGGAGTACAGATATGTAATTCCAAAGTACATGAAGAAATTCGCTCTCAATCCTCCATGCCCAAGAGCTCCATTGGCACCTGGTCAAGAAGCTGACCCCACCAGCTTCAAGCGTGGTGAGGACTTTCCTGAAGAATGGGCCAAGCGCCAAGCCAAATTGGCAAGACAAGCCAACGAGGCGTTGAGGAAATTCAATGAGGATTCAGCCATCTGCTGCCATCGAGGCCTCTGTCAGCCAAGAAAATCTATGGCAAAGAAGCCCGCACACAAGCCAAGTGCTTCACCAACAGTGCCCTCACGGCCAAGTTCCTCAACAGTGCCCTCACGGCCAATTCCTCATGCATCGCTCCTCCAAAGTCCTCAAGAGCTCCTACAAAGTCCTCGGCAGCCCGACAAAGTCCTCATCACTGTAAGGCCCGCCACGTGCCAAAGGACTGCAGGCATCTCCATTGCCTCTGGTGTTTCAAAGAAGTTCCTCACCTGCACCAATTTCTTCATCCGCCCAACTCTGCTTTGAAGACTAAGGCCACAGCTGGACGAGGTCCTCGGCCAAGTCCCAAGAAGAAACAGGTCGCCATCCAAGAGCCACCTGAAGATGATGAGGCTGATGATGATGAACTTGCGGAAATCATCAGAGACCGCCAAGAAAGGGCCGCTAGGGCCAAAGGCACACACAATGCTGCCGTTGGATCCAAGAGCGATCCTAGACTACATTGATCTCTGGCACAAGGACCCAAACACTCCTATGCCTGACTTCAAGTTGACGCCTGGCCAAAGTCACATGCTGACTCATTTCATCCAAGAGGAGAAATGGAAATTTGATACAGCCAGAGAGATCAAGAAATCGCAGTACAGAAAGGAGAAACTGTTGAAGAAAAACGTTGTCAAGATGACAACTGAAGAACTTATCAAGATGCAGGCTGACATCAAAGCCCTCAGCGACAAATTTAACTCCTATTATGCTGATTGGCAAGGAGCCAGAGTCAGATTCTTCAACCTGACGAAGAAATTCACCAATGTTGCAGCCCCAACGCAACAAGAAATTCCTCAGGCTGGAGCCTCACCACCGACTGAAGAACATGCCACACCGGCCGATGAAGTTCAGTGCTTTGAAGACAATGCTAGTTCCGTGGCTGATGACTCCATTCCAGCCGGCCGAAGAAATTGCCGTGGCATCCACTAGTGGTGCGCTGAAGAAATCGAAGAAGTCGTGGCAATCGCATCAGATACCGAGGAAAACCAACCAGATTCCTCACCTCCTCCTGCGCCAACGCCAACTCCAATTCTTCAATCTGCATCTGATGTGAAGAAGACCAAGGCTGCAGAACGAGCTGCAGTGAAGAAACGGAAAGCATTAGCTGCGTCAAATTCTTCGGCTGCGAAGAAAATGAAGCCAATGACCAGCTCTTTTGAAAATCCTATTGATGATGTTCCAATCTCTTCAATTCCATCAACGGACCTTGTTCCTTTTGGTGAAGATTATGAGATCCCAAGCGGATCTGATGAAGAAGATCACTCTGCTGCTTCCTCAGAGCAGATTGATGAAGAAATTTAAGTGGAAGCTATCCCTTCAACCCCAATAATTTCCTCGCCTATGCCTCAGTTCACAGCTGAAGAGGCCGGTGTTGAGGAAATTGAAGAAGATGTGGATATTGGAAGCACAACTCCAGTGATGAACGATGACTTTTGGGAAAGTCAGCATCCAAATTCTCCACTCTTCACCCTAATCCAACAGATTCCTCAGTCCCCTGCTCCAACATTTCAAATGGGCTCTGAAGAAACTCATCCCACTTCATCTCAGACATGAAGAAATTCCAGCCACTAGTCTTGATGAACATTCTTTGCTGATCCTCCCGCACTGTAGAGGAACCAGAAATTCCTCGGCTGAAGAACACGAGATTGCGATTCCAGAGGTCGTGATGCAACTCATCGACACTCCACTACCAAAGCCAAAGAATCCCTTCTCAACAAAGCAAAAGTTCAAGGCTGAAGATTTCTTGGCGAACACGTATTCTTCATCGATTACAATCCATATGATTACGCTCGCATAAGGAAGAGGCGTTTCTGGACTGCCAGTCAAGCCAATTTCTATTCCTCAGTGTTGTTCAACAAAGACAAAGTCTTTGATCATGCACATATTCCTCATGTGGACATGGAATCTCTGCCAGGCTTCGAGCCATTCCTCAGTGTTCTTCACGATGCAGGACTTCTGAATTTCTGCACTGATATCTGTGATTGGAATGAAGAACTCATTCTTCAATTCTATGCGACGTTGCACATCACCGGAGACGCTGAAGATATAAACTCATGGGTGTTAGACTGGATGTCTGAAAACACTCACTACAGGGCACCAGCAACTGAATTGCTTCATGCCCTACCACTCAGTCCTCCACTTCATGGTGCTCGTTGTATCTACAACGAACCCGAGCTTTCAAATTACTATATGCAAGTGCCGATGAAGCCTTTGAAGCCAAGGCAGGCCCCACGAACCAAATTCCTCGTCAAGGAATTGTTGTATGTGCCTCGGAATGTCTATCGGATTCTGACGAAGACAATGAGTCCTATCAAAGGCCACGACTCAAATGATGATGAAGTCGTTGGCATCACGAAGAATATGCTTTTCAATATCATTCATGGCGTTCCCGTCAACTTCCATGATTTCTTCATGAGGAATCTGGCAAACATTGCTATGTCACCATTTGAGATGAAGCCTTATGCGCCTTGGATTATGAGATTCATCAGGACAAGGTATTCACTCAATTACAAGGCTGATACTCTGAACCACTGCAGCTACTTTCCCCCGATTGAAGTCCTCAAACAGACATTTTCCTCAGCTGATGACAAGGGCAAGGCTACTGCTGTGATAGATGAAGGCACTCGTCCATTGGATGGTCAGTTTTGCAAAGCTGCATCCTACTCCACCAATGATGACTCTGCCACACATGACTCTGCCGCAAATACCTCCTCCAAGCAAAGTCCTCAAGCCCACGACACCTGTGATGATTGATAGTGAGTTACTCCTCAGTCTTCATCAGAAGGTTGATCGCAATCATAAATGGGTCAAGCGTCAGTTTGGTTCTATTCTTCACAACATGACCTCTACACACAATGCAGTGAAGAAAAACCACTACTACCTCCATGAAACCTTCAAACGCACCTGGGCTGTTCTTTCTAATGTCTACAGCGCGGAAGAACTGAAGACAATGGGTCTCAAGGAAGAATTTGACTAGTCTGCACCTCCTCCGAAGAAATACAAGAAGGTCAAAGTTCCTTCCTTGGTGGCCAGCTCCTATTCTTCATCGCGAGACACTGATGAAAGTGAAGACTTGGACGACACCGCGGCAGGCCCTACTACGACAACCGACCCCAACAACGCTGGCGCTCCTTCATCAACTTGAAATTCTTCAGGGGCATTAGTCCTCAGTTTCGATCCTTTTGGTCATTCGATGACAAAGGGGGAGAAATTTGAGTTAGTCTTCAAACGGGTCTACTATATGGGCAATTTTTTTGTTAAGTTACAACTCTCGTTCTTCTGAAACTTTTATTGGATCGAGTTGTAATCTTAAACCCGATGGTGCTTTGATACTTTTGATGCACTATGCTCTGATACTCTTGATGCGTTATTTTGCATGCTTGTTCCTCATTATCGCACGCATGCTGAATTTCATCAAGCACCATATTTCATCATGCATTTCAAATTCTTCATATTATATGTCAAATGCGTGTATGAATTACAAGATATAGTGGGAGAACTCCATGATTCAACTCTTCAAATGTGCATTGCCTAAAAAGCAAATTCCTCACTATGCACATCTTCAGGGGGAGTTCTTCTATATCTTGTAATCAAATTCCTCAATATCAGTGGTTACACTTCATATGTTTATCCCCGTTGAAAACTTAACCTATATTGTCATCAATCACCAAAAGGTGGAGATTGTAAGTGCATCTAGTGCCCTTAGTGATTTTGGTGTATTGAAGACTTATAGGTTAAGGGACTAATGTGTTTATGAGTGTACACAGGTCTATAAGTCTATGAGGAGTTTGATATTTACAGAGAAAGTCGACCCCTAAAAATGAAGTTCTTCGATTGAAGACTTTGAAAGTGAAGAAATTGGTGTGACCTTGAAGACTTGGTATTCATTTGAGGAACATGAAGCGTGAAGACTTTTGTTTTCGTAGTTTCGTTTTCTCTTTCTTGAGTCATAGGAAACACCGTCATCGTTAAAGGGGGTCGAGGAAATACTAAGGAAAATTTTCCATGTGATGCTCAACTCAAAATCCTACACCTACAAATCCCTTGAGTGAAGCCTTTGGAAATCTCATACGATTCAGTCAATTTCTTGATGTAGAGGCGAAGTTCTTACAGTGTTGAGGAATTTGTTCGAGGAGTTAGGAATTCGCCATGGATTGCCTACATAGTGAGGAACATGATAGCCCCGAGGAATTTGAGAGCCAAATTTCCGACCGATTCTTTGTCTTTGCTACTGTCCCAAAATATCTTATCCACCTAACGGTCATATCATTGAAGGGCATTTATGTCTTATCATGTCGGGCTGCTCCCTAGGCTACAAATAGCCGTCCCCTACAACCACTAGCTGGTTGGCTGCTCTGAGAGAACTTGACACTTGTCATTTGAGAGCAACCCATCCTCCGAGGACTTTGAGTGAAAATCATCGAGTGAGGAAAAACTCAAAACCAAACCGCTACAAACCCAAAGTGATTGAGCATCGCTGAAGAGATTGATCCTGCGTGGATCCGACGCTTGTTACCTTTGAAGACTGTGCTTCTTCCAGACGGTTAGGCGTCATGGTCTAGAGCATCCAAGAGGAATTGTGGATCGTCGAGTGACCAAGTCTGTGAAGGTTTGGAAGTCGCCTGAAGACTTACCACGAGTGATTGGACGAGGTCTGTGTGACCTTAGTTCAAGGAGAATACGGTGAGGACTTGGTGTCCTGAGCTGCGTGCTTCGCCGATCGGGTGTCCGGGACTGTGTGTCCTCGAGTTTAAATACTCAGCCGATCCAACCAGACGTACAACTGAGAGAGCAGTTGGAACTGGTCTACCAAATCACTGTCTTCACCAACCTAACTGGTTCTAATTCCTCAACCCTTTCATTTCCTCATTACTATGTTGAGTGTTCATTCATATCTGTGTTTGAAGACTTTGACTGAAGACTTTCTCAATTTCCTCGATTCAATTTCTTGATCTGCTTTTGTCTTCATCTTGTGTTATCCTGTGTTTACGCTTTTTGTACTCTTTGATTGTCTTCATTTCATCATGATGACCATGTCCGCATTCTCTTATGCTTACTTCTGAGTACTTATTCCGCTGCAAGTAGTTCTTCACTTAGGAATTTCCTCACCGGCAAATTCCTCATTGAAGAATTCATAAGAATCGCCTATTCACCCCCCCCCCTCTAGTCGATATAACGCACTTTCAGAACCAGTTGGCTTGGTGAAGACAATGATTTGGTAGACAAGTTCCAACTGCTATCTCAGTTGTACGTCTGGTTAGGGCGGCTAGGTATTTAAACCTGAGGACACACAGTCCCGGACACCCAATCCTGAACAGCAGCTCAGGACACTTATTCCTCACCGTATTCCCCTTGAGCTAAGGTCACACAGACCTCGCCCAATCACTCGTGGTAAGTCTTCAGGCGACTTCCAAACCTTCACAGACTTGGTCACTCGGCGATCCACAATTCCTCTTGGATGCTCTGGACCATGACGCCTAACCGTCTGAAGAAGAAGCCTTCAAAGGTAACAAGCGTCGGATCCACGCAGGATCAATCTCTTGATGATGCTCAATCACTTTGGGTTTGTAGGTGTTTGGGTTTGGGTTTTTCCTCACTTGATGATTTTCGCTCAAAGTCCTCGGAGGATGGGATGCTCTCAAATGACAAGTGTCTGTTTCTCTCGGAGCAGCCAACCAGGTAGTGGTTGTAGGGGCAGCTATTTATAGCCTAGGGAACAGCCCGACATGATAAGACATAAATGCCCTTCAATGATATGACCGTTAGGTGGATAAGATATTTTGGGACAGTGGCCAGAGTAAAGCAACAGTCGGAAATTTGAGGTACAAATTCCTCAGGGCTATCATGTTCCTCACTATGTAGGCAATCCGCACTGGTGAATTCCTAACTCCTCAGTCAGAACAAATTCCTCAACGACCAAAAGAACTTCGTCTCTGTCACTGAAGAAATTGATTGAACTGTATGAGATTTCCAATTGCTTTACTTGAAGGGATTGGTAGGTGTAGGATTTTGAGTTGAGCATCACATGGAAATTTTTCCTTAGTATTTCCTCGACCCCCTTTAACAGTACGATGTTTCCTATGACTCAAGAAAGAGAAAATGAAACTACGAAAACAAAAGTCTTCACGCTTCATGTTCCTCGAATGAATACCAAGTCTTCAAGGTCACATCAATTTCTTCACTTTCAAAGTCTTCAGAAAGTCTTCAGTCGAAGAACTTCATTTTTAGGGGTCGACTTTCTCTCAGAATATCAAACTCCTCATAGACTTATAGACCTGTGTATACTCATAAACACATTAGTCCCTTAACCTATAAGTCTTCAGTACACCAAAATCACTAAGGGGCACTAGATGCACTTACACAGGCGCGCCCCCACCCTCGTGGACAGGGTGTGGGCCCCCTGACGTGGATTTTTCTTCCAGTATTTTTAATATTTTCCAAAAAGATGTTCCGTGGAGTTTTAGGTCATTCCAAGAACTTTTGTTTCTATACATAAATAACACCATGGAAAGTCTGCTGAAAACAGCGTCAGTCCGGGTTAGTTCCATTCAAATCATGCAAGTTAGAGTCCAAAACAAGGGCAAAAGTGTTTGGAAAAGTAGATACGACGGAGACGTATCAAGTCCCCCAAGCTTAAACCTTTGCTTGTCCTCAAGCAATTCAGTTGATAAACTGAAAGTGATAAAGAAAAACTTTTACAAACTCTGTTTGCTCTTGTTGTTGTAAATATGTAAAGCCGGCATTCAAGTTTTCGGCGAAGATTATGACTGACCACATTCGCAATAACTCTTAGGTCTCATGTTTACTTATATCAATGGCATAATCAACTAGCGAGCCATAATAATAAATCTCGGATGACAACACTTTCTCAAAACAATCATATCATGATATGATATAATAAGATGGCATCTCGCTAGCCCTTTCTGAGACCGCAAAACATAAATGCAGAGCACCTTTAAAGACCAAGGACTGACTAGACATTGTAATTCATGGTAAAAGAGATCCAGTCATAGTCATACCCAATATAAATTAATAGTAATGGATGCAAATGACAGCAGTCCTCTCCAGCTAGTGCTTTTCAATAAGAGGGTGATGACTCAACATGAAAGTAAATAGATAGGCCCTTCGTAGAGGGAAGCGAGGATTCAGAGAGAGGTGCGAGCTCGGTTTTGAAATAGAGATAAATAATATTTTGAGCGGCATACTTTCATTGTCAACATAACAACCAAGAGATATCTTCCATGCTACACACATTATAGGCGGTTCCCAAACAGAATGGTAAATTTTATACTCCCCCTCCACCAACAAGCATCAATCCATGGCTTGCTCGAAACAACGAGTGCCTCCAACTAGCAACAGTCCCGGGGGAGTTTTGTTTGCAATTATTTTGATTTAGTTTGCATAAAGCATGGGACTGGGCATTCGGGAAACCAGCCATTTTCTCATGAATGAGGAGTGGAGTCCACTCCTCCTGAGAATAACCCGCCTAACATGGAATATACGGACAACCCTAGTTGATACATGAGCTATTCGAGCATACAAAACAGAATTTCATTTGAAGGTTTAGAGTTTGGCACATACAAATTTACTTGGAACGGCAGGTAGATACCGCATATAGGAGGGTATAGTGGACTCATATGGAATAACTTTGGAGTTTAAGGGATTGGATGCACAAGCAGTATTCCCGCTTAGTACAAGTAAAGGCTAGCAAAAGACTGGGAAGCGACCAACTAGAGAGCGACAACAGTCATGAACATGCATTAAATTAAATAAACATTGAGTACAAGCATGAGTAGGATATAATCCACCATGAACAGAAATATCATGAAGGCTATGTTGATTTGTTTCAACTACATGTGTGAACATGTGCCAAGTCGAGTCACTTAAATCATTCAAAGGAGGATACCACCCCACTATACCACATCACAACCATTTTAATAGCATGTTGGCACGCAAGGTAAACCATTATAACTCATAGCTGATCAAGCATGGCACGATCAACTATAATCTCTAATTTTCATTGCAAACATGTTTTTTCATAATAGGATGAATCAGGAACGATGAACTAATCATATTTACAAAAACAAGAGAGGTCGAGTTCATACCAGCTTCTCTCATCTCAGTCAGTCCATCATATATCGTCATTATTGCCTTTCACTTGCACTACCGAACGAAGTGAATAATGAGAGTGCATGTGCATTGGACTAAGCTGGAATCTGCGAGCATTCAATAAATAGGAGAAGACAAGGCAATATGGGCTCTTGGTTAAATCAACAATAATGCATATAAGAGCCACTTCAACAATTTAATTATGGTCTTCTCCTATCGACCCCTAAAGAAAAGAAAAGAAAAATATTTACAGGGGAAAGCTCCCAACAAGAAAAAGAAGAACATGAAATCTTTTTGGGTTTTCTTTTTAATTATTACTACAGCAAGAAAAGTAAACTAACTAAAAGCTACACTATTTTTTTGTTTTTCTTAAGGTTTACCAAACACACAAGAAGAAAGCAAGAAAAAGAAAATAAAGTAGCATGGATATTACAGTGAAAGAGTATGAGCACCGACATCTAGCAATGAGTGTGTGTAAACATAAATGTAATGTCGGTGAGAAATACGTACTCCCCCAAGCTTAGGCTTTTGGCCTAAGTTGGTTTATTGCCACGGATGGCCTGGCGGATATGCGTAGTTGTAGCCGGGTCAGATCGAGATGAAGAGGACTCGATCGCCATCGGTTGGAAATCATCTCCGGATCCCACTGGTAATTAGACTGTCGTGGAGGTTCAAATTGTGGTTCCGGCTCCGTGGCTGGTGTAGGGTTCCGGTAGGTGTGAATGGCCGCCAACGGAATGAGATACGGACCTGCATAAATTAAACAAGGAGGGAGCAGGCAAGGTAATAGTCTCAGGGTGATGTTTATCAAAGAACAATTTGTATTTAAGCGCTCCTTCCCTATTCTTAACAATAAAATCATGTGCTACCATACTCTTATAATCTAAATAAGCATTGGCAGCAATTTTTCTTGTTTTTCATAGTGCCTAATAGGTATGTTATAATGTGCAGCAAGGCGTAAAGCATAAATACCTTCAAAGATGGGGCCCTTTGTACAGTTCAAACTTAACCGTTAAGCGATAATACCGCCCATACTAACAGTGTTATAGCAGAATAAACCATGGAATAAAATGATAATATCAGGAACACTAAGGTTTCCACAGTTTTCGCGACCAATCAAGCAATGACTAGCAAATATGGCAAAGTAGCGTAAAACAGGAAAATGTATGCTAGTGATTCTTGCATCAGAAACCTTCCTAGTTTCCCCCACAGTAACAGTATCAATAAACTCGTCCACATCTTTACGATGTGGTTCCTCTAAACTACCCTCAAAAGGTATTTTACAAACCTTGCAAAATTCATCTAGTGGCATCTTCTTAACAACATCATATAAATGAAACTCTACTGAAGGAGGTGATTCCTTAGGATAATAGTAGAAGTTTTGCACAAAAGTATTGGTGATTAAGAGATACTGATTGTGTTGGTCGCGGAGGAAGTCGGTGAGGCCTGCATTCTCAGCCAATGCATAAAAATCATCATAAATCCCGGCTGCTCTCAAGAAATCATTGGAAGGCCATTCACACGGCCGGAACTCCGTGGTGCGAGGCAAATTATATTTGGGCCTCTATGCTTCTTCACTTTGCTTTTCCTTCGAGCTTCGGCTCGATGAGCCCCTCAAAAATCTCTTCATTATTTTCTGAAAATTTCTGAAATTCTTAGTAACTTCAAATAAAAGTGAACCAAGCTCAACAAAATTGATAGCAACTACTCCTACAAGTGCCTAGAACCTATATCAAGCATTAGAACTACTTGGAACCATATAAATTTGACATGCAAGCTCAAGAACATGGTCACCTAGGCAGCACAAATTTGCAATGAATAAAGCACTAGAACAAAAACTAATTGGACCAATGGAGGAGTCACATACCAAGGAACAATCCCCCCAAGCAGTTTTGTGAGAGGTGCTTTGAGCAAGGAGATCGAAAATCGCAGCAAAATGAGCTAAAACTCGTGATTGAGCTGGATGGTGATTTTTTTGGGAGGAAGAAAAAGTGTGTGGGTGCAGGAATAAGTGGAGGGAGCCACCATGGGTTTGACGAGGCAGGGGGCGCCTGGACCCTTGTGGCTGTGTGCTTGCTCCCCTGCTGTGTTCTCAGTGCGAGATATTCTCAAATATTTCAGAAAAATCATATTCCATTTTCGTGGCATTTGGAGAACTTCTATTTTCGGGTATTTTTATATTGCACGGATAAATCGGAAAAATGCATGTAAAAAAATACTATTTTTACTTTATTTCAACTAAATAACAGAAAGTAGAAAGAGGGTACAGAAGGTTGTGCCTTCTAGTTTCATCCATCTCATGCTCATCAAAAGGAATCCACTAACAAGGTTGATCAAGTCTTCTTAACAAACTCATTCCGACTAACATGGAACCAGAGAAATTTCAAATAATACTATGTTACCTCAACGGGAATATGCACATCCCCAATAATAAGAATATCATATTTCTTCTTGACAGTAGGAAGAGGAAATTCAAAACCTCCAAAAATAATTGATGGAACTTTTCCAATAGAATTTATACTATGAACCTGAGGTTGTTTCCTCGGAAGTGTACCGTATGCTCATTACCATTAACATGAAAAGTGACATTGCCTTTGTTGCA
This sequence comes from Aegilops bicornis, assembly GCA_021605145.1. Classification (NCBI taxonomy): domain Eukaryota; kingdom Viridiplantae; phylum Streptophyta; class Magnoliopsida; order Poales; family Poaceae; genus Aegilops; species Aegilops bicornis. The sequence continues at coordinate 153,440,926 of CM038673.1, forward strand.
ATCAATAACAGCCCCTGCAGTATTCAAAAAAGGTCTTCCAAGAATAATAGACATACTATCGTCCTCAGGAATATCTAGAATAACAAAGTCAGTTTAATTAGTAACGTTTGAAACCACCACAGTCACATCCTCACAAATACCGACATGTATAGCAGTTGATTTATCAGCCATTTGCAAAGATATTTCAGTGGGTGTCAACTTATTCAAGTCAAGTCTACGATATAAAGAGAGAGGCATAACACTAACACCGGCTCCAAGATCACATAAAACAGTTTTAACATAGTTTCTTTTAATGGAGCATGGTATAGTGGGTACTCCTAGATCTCCAAGTTTCTTTGGTATTCCACCCTTAAAAGTATAATTAGCTAGCATGGTGGAAATTTCATCTTCTGGTATCTTTCTTTTATTAGTGACCATTTCTTTCATATACTTAGCATAAGGATTCATTTTGAGCATACAGTTAATCGTGACACGCAAAAAGATAGGTCTAATCATTTCAAAGAAAGCGCTCAAAATCCTCATCATTCTTCTTCTTGGATGGTTTGGGAGGAAAAGGCATGGGTTTCTGAACCCATGGTTCTCTTTCTTTGCCGTGCTTCCTAGCAACAAAGTCTCTCTTATCATAATGTTGATTCTTTGATTGTGGGTTATCAAGATCAACAGCAGGTTCAATTTCTACATCATTATCATTACTAGGTTGAGAATCATCATGAACATCATCATTAACATTATTACTAGGTTCATGTTAATTACCAGATTGTGTTTCAGCATCAGAAATAGAGATATCATTTGGATTCTCAAGTGGTTCAGTAACAGGTTCACTAGAAGCATGCAAAGTCCTATCATATTTCTTTTTCTTCTTTTTAGAAGGACTAGGTGCATCAATATTATTTCTCTGAGAATCTTGTTCAATTCTCTTAGGGTGGCCTTCAGGATACATGTGTTCTGAGTCATTTTACCAGTTCTAGTAGCCACTCTAACAGCATAGTCATTATTCTTACTATTCAATTCATTGAGTAAATCATTTTGAGCTTTAAGTACCTGTTCTACTTGAGTGGTAACCATAGAAGCATGTTTAGTAATGAGTTTAAGTTCACCTTTAACATTAGCCATGTAATTACTCAAGTGTTCAATCATATAAGCATTTTGTTTTAATTGTATACCAAAATAAGCATTGAAGTCTTCTTGCTTAACCATAAAGTTATCAAACTCATCCAAGAATTGGCTAGCAATTTTAGTAGGAGGGATTTCAGCTTTATCATATCTATAGAGAGAATTTACCTTTACTACCTGTGTCGGGTTATCAAGACCATGAGTTTCTTCAATAGGTAATGGATTAAGATCATATGTTTCTTCAACAAAGTGTAAATTAAGACCATGTATTTCTTCAATAGGAGGTAAATTCTTAACATCTTCATCTTTTATACATTTTTCTTTCATAGATTTCTTTGCCTCTTGCATATCTTCGGGACTGAGAAACACAACACCTATCTTCTTCGAAGTTGATTTAGGAATAGGCTCAGGAGCTGTTTAGGAAGTGTCCAATTATTTTCATTTGTCAACATATTATTCAATAGAATTTTAGCTTCATCCGGTGTTCTTTCCCTGAAAATAGAACCAGCACAACTATCCAGGTAATCTCTGGAAGCATCGGTTAGTCCATTGTAAAAGATACCAAGTATTTCATTTTTCTTAAGAGGATGATCAGGCAAAGCATTAAGTAATTGGAGAAGCCTCCCCCAAGCTCGTGGGAGACTCTCTTCTTCGATTTGCACAAAATTATATATATCCCTCAAAGCAGCTTGTTTCTTATGAGCAGGGAAATATTTAGCAGAGAAGTAAGAAATCATATCATGGGGCCTACGCACACAACCAGGATCAAGATAATTAAACCATATCTTAGCATCACCCTTTAATGAGAACGGAAATATTTTAAGGATATATAGGTAGCGAGATTTCTCATCATTAGTGAACAGGGTGCCTATATCATTTAATTTAGTAAGATGTGCCACTACAATTTCGGATTCATAGCCATGAAAAGGATCAGATTCAACCAAAGTAATTACATCAGGATCAACAGAGAATTCATAATCCTTATCAAGAATACGTATAGGTGAAGTAGCAAAAGCAGGTCAGGTTTCATTCTAGCATTAAGAGATTGCTGCTTCCATTTAGCTAATAACCTCTTGAGCTCGTATCTATCTTTGCAAGCTAAAATAGCTAAAGCAGCTTCTTTTTCCAGAACATAACCCTCAGGAATAACAGGTGATTCATATTTGTTAGGGGAAGAGTCTTCATCATCACTTTCATCAATATTATCAGTTTCAATAATTTCATTCTCTCTAGCCCTAGCAAGTTGTTCATCAAGAAATTCACCAAGTGGCACAGTAGTATCAAGCATAGATGTAGTTTCATCATAAGTATCATGCATAGCAGAAGTGGCATCATCAATAACATGCGACATATAAGAACGAATAGCAGAAGCAGGTTTAGGTCTCGCAAGCTTACTCAAAACAGAAGGTCAATCAAGTGCAGAGCTAGATGGCAGTTCCTTACCTCCCCTCGTAGTTGAGAGATAGATTTTTGTTTTCTCGTCTTTCAAGTTCTTCATAGTGACCAGCGGATATAAATCCCAAGTGACTCAAAGAATAGAGCTATGCTCCAACGGCATGGCCTTGAGAAAATAGTCATGATAGCCCACAAGTATAGGGGATCGCAACAGTTTTCGAGCATAGAGTATTCAACCCAAATTTATTGATTCGACACAAGGGGAGCCAAAGAATATTCTCAAGTATTAGCAGTTGAGTTGTCAATTCAACCACACCTGGATAACTTAGTATCTGCAGCAAAGTATTTAGTAGCAAAGTAATATGATAGTAATGGTAACGGTAACAAAAGTAATATTTTTGGTGTTTTGTAGTGATTGTAACAGTAGCAACGGAAAAGTAAATAAGCGGAGAACAATATGTGAAAAGCTCATAGGCATTGGATCGGTGATGGAGAATTATGTCGGATGTGGTTCATCATGTAACAATCATAACATAGGGTGATACCGAACTAGCTCGAATTCATCAATGTAATGTAGGCATGTATTCCGAATATAGTCATACGTGCTTATGGAAAAGAACTTGCATGCCATCTTTTGTCCTACCCTCCCGTGGCAGCGGGGTCCTAATGGAAACTAAGGGATATTAAGGCCTCCTTTTAATAGAGTATTGGAACAAAGCATTAACACATAGTGAATACATGAACTCCTCAAACTATGGTCATCACCGGGAGTGGTCCCGATTATTGTCACTGGGGTTGCTTGATCATAACACATAGTAGGTGACTATAGACTTGCAAGATAGGATCAAGAACTCACATATATTCATGAAAACATAATAGGTTCAGATCTGAAATCATGGCACTCGGGCCCTAGTGACAAGCATTAAGCATAGCAAAGTCATAGCGACATCAATCTCAGAACACAGTGGATACTAGGGATCAAACCCTAACAAAACTAACTCGATTACTTGATAGATCTCATGCAACCCATCACCGTCTAGCAAGCCTACGATGGAATTACTCACGCACGGCGGTGAGCATCATGAAATTGGTGATGGAGGATGGTTGATGATGACGACGGCGAAGAATCCCCCTCTCCGGAGCCCCGAACGGACTCCAGATCAGCCCTCCCAAGAGGTTTTAGGGCTTGGCGGCGGCTCCATATCGTAAAACGCGATGAATCCTTCTCTCTGATTTTTTTTCTCCCCGAAAGTGAATATATGGAGTTGAAGTTGAGGTTGGTGGAGCGTCAGGGGGCCCACAAGGTAGGGGGCGCGCCCCCACCCTCGTGGACAGGGTGTGGGCCCCCTGACGTGGATTTTTCTTCCAGTATTTTTAATATTTTTCTAAAAAGATGTTCCGTGGAGTTTCAGGTCATTCTGAGAACTTTTGTTTCTGCACATAAATAACACCATGGAAAGTCTGCTGAAAACAGCGTCAGTCCGGGTCAGTTCCATTCAAATCATGCAAGTTAGAGTCCAAAACAAGGGCAAAAGTGTTTGGAAAAGTAGATACGACGGAGATGTATCAACTTGCTTCACTAGGAGGTAGTTATCATGTAGATTCCTTCCGTGAATGAAAGCTGACTGGTTGGTGGGCACTAAGTCCTTCATGCACGGCCTGATTCGATTAGCCAAGAGCTTGGCGAACAGCTTGGAGGAGCTGTGCAGCAAACTGATCGGTCGGTAATCGCCCACCTCCAAGGCGTCCGGCTTCTTAGGTATCAATATGATCAGTGCATGATTTAGCCTCGCAAACCCTCGATCGTCTCCAACGCAAAGCTTAAGGAGCGCGGCCATGATATCGTCCTTAATAATTGTCCATGCTCTTTGGTAGAACTCGGTCGTGAATCCGTCCTGTCCGGGAGCCCGATCCGGGGCCATCTCCTTGATAACTTACCAGACCTCCTCAACTGTAAACAACGCATCCAAACTACTCAAATCTTGCACAGTCATGCCCAGCGTTTGTAGGTTGAGCGTGTGCTCTCGGGCATGAGCCGTGCCAAGAATGTTATGGAAAGTCTCCGTGAAAATCTCTTCGTTGCGGCTCTGCTCAGTGGCGATCTCTTCGCCTCATCTGACCTGGGGTATGAAGTTCTTTTCTTTCCTCCCGTCCGCGACCAGCTGAAAGAACTTGGTGTTGGCATCACCCTCACGAAGCCATCTGTGCCTCGATATTTGCCGCTCAATCGTGTGTTCCAGTGATGCAAGCCCCAAGAGTGCAAGCTTAAGAGTTCTTCTCACCACGTCTCCAACTTGGTGAGCCTTCCGATTTCCATCGCTTGATCCAAGCGGAGGATTACCAACGTGGCTATGGCATTTTGAAGTTTTATGTTCCCAACTTTCCTCTGACCCCATGCTTGAAGTGCCACAGCTGTGTTCCGAAAGAGTGCATTGAGCCTCTCGAAAGGGTCCACAATAGACTGATCACAAACCCAGGCCTACCTCACCGCCTGCTCGAAACTCTCGAGCTTGACCCAAAGCTCTCGAAGCGAAACCTTTTCTTCGGCTAGTAGGTTGCATTGGTCGATATATGTAGCGGGGCATGGTCGGAGACGCTTGTCGAAAGTACCTGTAGTAGATAATCTGGATGCGCCAATTCCCAATCCACCGAAACGAGGATCCTGTCGATTTTTGTCATTGTCGGGGCATCTCTCTCATTCGACCACGTAAAATGATGCCCATGCATGTAGAGCTCTTTCAGCTCATTATTATCGACGAAGCTCCTAAACTTGTTCATCATGGCCCGGTTAAGATTCATATTATTTTTCTCCGAGGCTAGGATCAAGTTGAAGTCACCCAAGACCATCCATGGTCCCGGGCATGCCGCCTTCCCATCACGCCTCCTCAAGGAATAGAGTCTTGAGATCATCTCCTTGTGGCCCATAGACCACGGTGATCCACCAATCGTCCCCCGACTTTGGATGCACCAAGCCAGTAAGTTCATATCATGCTTGATGTGATCGACAATCATCCCACAACATTGCATTATAAGAAAGTTATCCACTACATCAAGCTTAGTTTCTTGTAAGCACACTGAATTAGGCCGCATCGAAACTAGGAAATCTTTGACCGCTTGCCTCTTCGCTGGGTTGTTCAAGCCTCAAACAGTCCAGCACGTCACCGATGGGTTTAAATCCACGGAACGGATTTGCTTCCACCACCCATCTCGGCCATGCTCAATGCGCGCTGATTCCTACCGCAACTCCTCAACTAGCACCACTGAGTTGCCCTGGCAACTCCTTGCCGAACAGGGCTGCAATCACTCGCACGTGCTGCCCACGAAGAGGTGAGTCAAAAAGCAACTTGAGCTCTTGCACAGCCGTGTCGTCCACCTCCAAGTCCTCCGAAACGAGTCCCAGCGTGCCCAGGAGTACATTCTCCGCTGGCGTGGCTCTTGGCGCGATCTGTGTCGCCGATTTCTTGGCTGCCCGGGTAGTTCTCTTGGGGGTGTAAGGTTCTGCCTCTATCCGCAAGGTGGAGGCCTGAACTTCCTTGAGGATCAGTGGGGCAAGTTTCTTCACAATGCTTGAGCAGAATGCCTTGAGCTTTACATACATCTCCACCTCCTTGGGTGTCAAACCACTCGCTGGGACATTGGCCACAACAATCTCCATGCATGTCCCGTTGGCGTGCTCTTCCGTTGGCCTCTCAATAGGCTTCTCTTTGGCTTCATGTACCACAGTTGGCTCGGCTACGTGAACTGCGTGACATGCAAGGCCTGCATGATTTCCATCAGGATGGGACCCAACCGGCGTGTGGCCATCCATCGTCTGCATGCACCCCACCAACAACACCTGTCCAGGTGTCGCCACTGCTTGCGCCTCCACCACAATATCTTGTCTTGGTACCCCTGCACCTTGTATGGTCAAGAGAGGCGCGCCCTCCACCGAGTTTGTCGGCTCGCCCCGCGGCGCGACAGGCAATTTGTCAGCGTCAATCGAGTGCCCAATCACCACACCGCCTTGGGATCCCAGCTCCCCCTCCTCAGTGGCCACCAGCTCGAGGATTGGCCCCACCTGCTCCAAAGCGACAAGAAGCTCCGGGGTTGTCACCTGCAGCCCCACCAGCAACGCCCCAGACTAGACGACCGTATTGCACGTGGTCTCCCCTTCCTTCCTCTACTCTGTCCCCACGCGCCCCAGCATCCGAGGCGGGGGAATATCCACCGCATCTGGAACCACCGTTCCGCCCACAGCCAGCTGCTCCGAGGCCAACGCCAATTGTGTGTTCGCCGATCCACCGCTCCTGTTTGAATTCTCGACCGTTGTGCTGTTTGTAACCTCTCGCCTGGGCTGACTAGTCAAACGTTTAAAAGCAGACATACGCCTCGTTAGCCTGCTCAGGATAGGGACAAGTGGGGCCACCCTTGCAGCGACAGGTGGGGTCTCCATGGGAGGGAGGCGCCAATCGTGTCCCACTGGCCTGGACAAGGCTCCTCCCCCACCGCCAGTGGCGAAGCCGCTATGACCGCCGGCGCGAGTGTCTGGAACTCCGAACTGCCATACCAGCCTGCGCAGCCTGGGTTCGCCGCCCGCGAGGTCACCACCGTCATCGTCTGGGAGGCCGCTCTGGCCGCTGTCCGACGAGCTCCCGAAGAACCACGGTTCACCAGCCTCTCTCATGTCCATGACCATGTCAATGTGAATGAGCACCTTATATTGCAAAAGGGCGGGCGGCGCCTCCAAACCCGGCTCCGGCACCGCCAGCTACCGGAGAACAGGAATATCTTGCGGGTTCGCCATCCACGCCGTGAGCTTGAACGAAGGACAAGTTGGAGCGAGAAGCAGTCTCAGGCGCCACCGCGTCGACCTTGCAAGAAGACCCAAGCAACTCCTCCACCACAGAGCGATCCCAAGCATGAGGGGGGATGCCCTCAATTTCCAGCCACACCTTGAAGCCAAACACTGAATGGACTGCCTGCGACTGCTGATTCCATGGCCTGAAGATCAATCGGTCACCTTCAAACTCCACCGAGGGGCACGCCGCCACTCTGTTCCGAACCTCCGCGGACGCAAAAACCACCAAAAAGTCCTCTAGCCTATAGCAATGCACCGACACGAGCTCTGGGGCAATGTCAAGCTTCTCGGCGAGGATCTCCTTCACACGCGCCGGCGCAAGGGCCCGCCTTTGACAGCCCACGTATGCCACCATGGCGAACTGAAGACGACGCTCCAGGTCAGACACGACTGCAGAACGCCTGACGACGCAGAGCTCCGCGGGCGCCTCGTCGACCCTGCCCTCCACTTGGAGGCGCGGCGGAGCCAGAGGTGGCCACGCCGAGTCAACGCCCATCACCGGCCTGGGGCGGCAGGAACTGGCTGGTGCCCTGGGACGCGGCCGCGAGCGCCGGGCGTGGCGAGGAAGTGGTTCGGCGCGCCACCTTGGCCACCGCCTCCCGACGGAGGTCATCCACCGGCGATGGGCTCCGCGGCCGCTTACAATCCATGGAGCCATGGCCGGGCAAGCCGCATCTGAAGCAGACGATCTGGTTGGTGCACTCCTTCTTGTAGTGGCCCTTCTCCAAGCACTTGAAACACTTATCTCTCATCTTCGGTGATACTCAACAGGCGGCGACGCAGGCCGCGCGGGAGGCAGCAGGCGACCGCTCGGGCCGTCCGAGCCGTGCCTCATCCTCCAAAGCTCTTTTTTGGAGGGAGGCGGGCGCACCCACGGGGCCTGCCCCAGCCCCGAAGCAGGGGCGTCGTCCTCCGCCGCGATGGGCCACGAGCATCGATGCCCTCGGAGCCGGACGATATCCCCAACCCCGACACCACTGTGCGCTCTCCCTGCGGCTGGAACGTCGAGGTCACAGATCTGGGACTGGCGGCCATGAGGAAGGCGAGGAGGCCGGGAAGAGAGGTCGGAGGCGGCGAGAGGTGGTCGCCGGATGGCGAGAGGTGGTCGGCGCAGTTGGAGTGGCTGCGGCGAGAGCGCCTAGGCGCGGTGGACGCCGGCGCCAGAGTAGCGCACGGCGGAAGCGGGGAGCCGGGAGCGGGGAGCGGGGTCTCTAAGGGCCCGTTCGGAAGCTCTCCAGCTTCCCAAACGGGCCAGATTCTCGCGGGAGCTGTGCGAGCTGGCTTCTCGCGGGAGCTGGGCGAGCGTTCGGTTGACTTGGTGTGCTGTAGCGATAGGAAAACGATTCGCTGGGAGAAAACGGTTCATGCGGGGCTTTAGCGATAGAAAAACGATTCGCTCGGTGGGCTGTAGCACTTCGGGATGGCAGGTACATGTAATTTGGAGCAACTCCCGCTTCCCTTTTTCGCGAAGCTGGGCGATAGCTGCTCCAGAAATTTGCACGCAGGTCTGCCCGTTCTCCAGAAGCTGGATTCCGGGATCTGAACTGTTCGGCTGGCTTCTTTCGCGATTCTCTGGAATCTGGAAGCCAGATGAGATCCGAACGGGCCCTAAGTGATAGAGTGTTTAAGACTAACTTCTAACCCAAACTGCTCGGTCCGTTTGTGTCGAAACGAATACAAAAGCCGGCCCAATACGCCGACGCAAATAGACCAGCGTCCGCTTTTTGTCCGTGCGCGACCCATTTCAGGCCCAAATTTAGGGCACGTTTGTGTCGGCGCGAAAACGCAGCGGACGCGTGCGACGCCCGCCCTTGTTCTTGTGGCCTGCCAGCTCGCCAGTCGGTGGCACATTGGCCATTGCCCCTTCGTCCCATCGATGGCCAGGACACCCGGCCAAGACCACCCGCTATGCCGCCATGCTCTCAAGGTGCTCTGTGCCACCACCCGCACTCCACATACCTCCCACAAAGAAGAAGCCACCCCGACAAATTTCCCCATACCCAAGGCTTTGGTGGACCATTTTTGCCGCCATCGAAGCACTGACGCCCACCCCATCACCTCCTCCGGCAAAGACACAAGCGCAGTTTACTTGTCACGGATGCCGCCATCGTCATTCTCCACGCCGACAAGCACGCTACTGGTCTCGGAGATGCGCGAGGCTCTTCACTGACCGATTTCTTCCACTGTGCCCATAAGGTGTTCGGCGGTTTGCCCACAAGGTACAAATGGACTCCGGCTACAAGTACTTTTTCCACAATTTTATTTGCAATTCGGATGGTTCTTTATCCACAATTTTATTTGTGATCCCCATAATCTGGCGTTTGGTGTTCTTCAATCTCAACGGGGCATTTCTGAATCGCTACTCTTTTATAGGCTAATATAGGTAAAAATATAGACTGGGGACATGCTCACATGCATCAAATTTAATGTGGAACTTACCACACCATAACACACATGTTTATATCCATTTGGTGTAAGCCTTAAATATTCTTGTCAGTTCTTCATTTCAGCATCAAATTTTGACACCAAAGTAGGAGCTTGATAGCAAATGCCTTTAGGTATTACTGATTCTGATTTTACAAAGAAAGTAAAGTTGGGATCAGGTTACTCGACAGTTTCATGCAAATGGTACCGCATATTTAATAATATGATAGATTCATTTGTTCACTCAACTAGATGAGTTAAATACAATGGGGGTGCCTCAACTTATCCTCCGTGATCAGTTTAGTGCCTAAAGTTGCAAAATACACGAAACTGGTGCTCGAACTTGTCCGGTCGTGCAAATACGGTGCCTCCATCCGTACTTGGACGTATGTCTAGCCTGCGTGGCGGGCTAGCGTGGCAGTGGCCCACCTGTTAGTGGCTAAGAGTTAGGAAGGGCTGAGTAGCCCACGCGTGAGGATTTTTTTCAAGAAAAACCCTCTCATATTTATTTAATCACATAGGAAAACCCCACAAATTAGAAAAGAAAATGTGTGATGCAGGATCGAACCTAAGACCTCGTGATCGTGGATTGCATTGCACGCACAGGTTGTCCACCGTGCCATGCTATGCACGAACATTTGGAGCACGAACATTGTGTCCTTTTTCGAATTTCAGATAAATGGATTTTTACAGCTAAACAAATTTTAAATTTTTGTACATGCACACATAGAAGTGTAATATATCCTGTGAATTTTTTTTTATCAAAATCTATGTTTATACGTGGGAGATAAAGAAATGCAGATAAAAATCAGCTTGTTTTTCTGGCCGGATTTTTGTCTTTTATTGCAGGGTATAATATAACATAATTTCAAATGAAATTTGAAAGTCACTTAAAGCACATGCATACATTTTTGCGTGAAAACAATCAACTCTTTTTGGAAACTTTTAAGTGCCTGTTTTTAGCCTTTCAAAAAAAGCATGCTCAGTGGCCACCGTGCTCCAAAAAACTGCTTTCGTTGCTATGTACCTCTTCAAGTCATTTTTTATATATATGGTGCTTCTATGGACGCATACAAGTTTTATTTTTATTTTTCATATTACTTTTACCATTTGAAAAGAAATGTAAGAAAAAAATACAACTGCCATAAACTTAAAGAAAGTGTTAGTGCATTTTAAAAATGTTCAAATGTTTTTGAAAAATGTGTCACATGTATTAAAAATTGTAACGTGTTTTTGAAAAATGTTCGTCTTGCATTAAAAAATTGCTAATGTGTATTTTAAAATAAGTTCAGCGTGTATTAAAAAATAATTTGGTAACATTTTGAATAATTTTATTAAAAATTTCAACACAGTACCTTTTAATGCATGTTGAATAGTTTACAAAATACAACTTTGTCAATTTGTTAATAATTGGGTATTTTAGAAATACAATGAAGATGCTTGATACAAAAATTTCTAATATAGGTTGAACTATTTCAATCCCCATAAACTTTTGAAAAAGTTCATGCCTACCTCTTCAAAGTACGCAAAAATTAAAATAGAAAAAATATTTCAAATAAGAAATAAATTCATACTGTATTCTTAGGGAAATTTACGTTCCATGAAACTAAACAGGAACTTAGGAAAAAAATAAAAATAAAACCGGTAAATAACACATTAAAAAATTGCAGAGCTATATGTGCAAACTGTCTACATAACTTTGTATGGACAGATCGAGCTGTGTTTGACCAGGAACTGCCAGGTTCGAAACCCCTCCAATTTGAAAAACAAAATCATGTTATTTCTAGTGAGCATACACTTTATTTCAATTCTTTCCTATGTGATCAAATAAAATACAAATGGGTTTCTGTAAAAAATATCTCACACGTGAAGCACCCATCACTTTCCCGCTCTCAGCCACTGACAGGTGCATCACCACCATGCTGGCACGCCACATAGGCTGGACGTAGGTTCAAATACGGAAGGAGACACCGTATTTGCACGGCCGGACAAGTTCGAGCACCAGTTTTGTGTATTCTGTAACTTCAGGCACCAAACTGACCGTGCAAGACAAGTTGAGGCACCTCCGGTATATTTAGCTCTGACTAGATCATCAAGTCTTCGGGCACATTTGGAAGTTGTCAAGGAAGAAGTTTGGTAACTGTCAAACGATTTTAGTTCCTAGTTTCTGTTCCCTTATCAAGTTCCGAATTTTCCTTGTTCCCCTCTTGTCGAATTATTTCGTAATTTTAGTCCCCTTGGCATGGAATTCCTTTTGGCCTATTTTGCAACCTAACACAGGTTTTGTGGTTTTGGTGAAACTATTTTCTCTGACCTGCACACCACAAGTTACAGCATTAGAGATTTGTTATTTTTGTCACCCTCGCCAGCAAGGGTCCATGTGTGACAGTGTTAATGGTCTTGTGTCCAACTGAAAATAAATTAAACGTGACAGAGATGGCTTTGAATGAAAGAAAATCTTGGCGTGCAATTTTTGGGAGTCATGTTCCTGTCACCTATATTTGAAATACTAGTGCGCTAATTAATTTGTTACAATCCTGATGTTGATGGCCAGGGACCCCCTCCTCACAGATGATGGGTATTAGCTTCAATAGAACGCCACGTTAAGATAGACATCTAGAATTAGACTGCACTGCCATCACCTTATGTACCACGACAGTCCACCACCTCACAAGGTCTCTAATGTCCACAAAACTTCATTGTCAAGGATTTTTGCCTATTATCAACAGAAAAGTTAGGTATATGAAGATAGTAGAGAAATTTTATTGTAAAACTCATATATACATTTCTTAACTGTCTGTTTGGATTATTACATTAAAATATATGAATTTTGAAAATCTTTTTGTAGTAAAAGAACATATTGTTCAACTTGATTCACATCCCTCTCCCACAAATTTAGCAATATTAGTTTTAATGTCACACTCTGGACAATATCTGCGCTCAAGCCATATTTATCGACCTTTCACATAGTGGTGAGATGGACGACGATACTTCTTTTAAATTCCAGCAAAGAAAAACTGAAGCTAAACCAGAGAATATTCATTAGACTAACTGAACCTGCACTTTCTGCAGTTTCTGCAGTGTTCTCTTAGTTCAAAGATGCAACGGCCATTACAATAAGTCCATGGGGTTTAGAGCAACTTTCATCAGAAAGGCTCATTTTCATACAACACAGTTCACCGATGCCTTCCAAGCCTAATGTAGAGAAGACACTGGACTAAGTTCCCTCCATGACTGTTCATCTCTCTGCAACGCCTCTAATGTTTCAACTGCCCTTTTATGGGTTTAAATATATTGAAATATGTAGTGTGGATAGTTGATCCCATGCAGCTATTCGGCACCTGCTGTCCAATTCAATGTGGAACTTACCACAACATTTGTTTTTTGAAAAGGAGTACCCCGGGCCTATGCATCCAGGGCCACACCATAGCCATGTATATAATCGGTTCCATTGAAACTGTAAATGTTCTGTGTGAATTATTCAGGTCACCTTCCAAATTTCTACACTAAAGTATGAGGTAGATGGCATATACTGTTACGGCCGTAGAGGCCCACCGGGCAATCTTAGCCCATAAATTATCTTAGGTTAATTCTTATGCAAGTTATCTTAGGTTAATTCTTATGCAAGTTATCTAGGTTATAAATATAGGTTGTAAAACTCTTTTTGGAATTAAGCAATAAGACTATTCTATTGCCCGGCTCCCAGAGGAGCCGGAACCCTAAACCCTAGCCAGCCTCCTCTTGCGCCCGCCGCGCCCAGACGCAAGGGCGGTGCCTCGCCGTCACGCCGCTGGCCTCGCCCAGCTCCCTCCTTCCTCTACGACCTCACGCCTAGGTAGGGCGTAACCCTAGCTCCTAACACCTTGGTATCAGTACCGGGTTTCGACCATGTCTTCACCGCCACCACCACCGCCGACGCTGCCCGCCAACTCCCACATCGCCGCCACCAATTCCACCACCACCGCCGCTTCACGGGCGCCACCACGTCGCTGTCGGCGGGCGCCACGGCCTCGTTGTCGGCACCGATCTCCCCTGCACCCGGCACCACGCCGGGCCAAGGCCAGTCGCCACCTCCCGTCCAACACTCGCCACCGTCGCCTCCCCCCGTGTCGCAGCAGTTTACGATGTAGGCCATGGCCGGCCTGCTCAACGACCTGGTCGTCGCTGTCCAGGGCATCCGCCTCTACTTGGCTAGCCCGTACGGGCCGCCCCCGCAGCTCCATCCGGACGTGGCCGCGGGCCAGCAGGCACTGCCGTGGTACTCCGTACCCGTGGCCATCACCGGGGGCTATCCGACGCTCCCCTCACCGGTGGCTTCGACGCCGCCGTGGCCACAGTGGCCGCCGCCGACACTTGCGACGCCACCCGCGCCGCCAGCCGCCGCCAGGCCTCGCGATGGCTGACTGGGTCAGCGCCCGTCGCGCCGTCCGCGCCGTCCCTCCCGGCTGCAACCATGCAGGTTCCACCACCGCCCCCGCCCAGCCCTAGCTTGGGCCGGTCCTCGCCGAGCGGACTCCCGATCCAGGAGGTCCGCTTTCCATCGTCACCGTCTCCGCTTCTAGGCTGGCTCCATGGGACGTTCCCTCCGCCGGCTTACACGGAGGCCCGGCCGCCGTCGGGTTCCCAGTTGCAGCCCGAGGCGTCGGGCGCCACGGGGAACTACGCCGGCCTTCCCACCATGGACCGAGCGCCATCATCAGCTCTCTGCAAGACCGTCGAGATGGGCCATGGCGCGCCAAACCAGCAGCCGCCCCGGTTCGCCAAGCTCGACTTCGCCACTTATGACGGCTCGGACGACCCGCTTAACTGGCTCAACCAGTGTGACCAGTTCTTCCGCGGGCAACACACACCCGCTTCGGAGCGCACTTGGCTGGCTTCCTACCATCTCCTCGGGGCCGCCCAGACATGGTATTACGCCCTCGAGCAGGACGAGGGCGGCAATGCCCCCGTGGGAGCGCTTCCGCGAGCTGTTCCTTCTTCGCTTCGGACCGCCATTACGCGGGAGCCGATTGGCCGAGTTGGGCCGCCTGCCTTTCACCTCCACGGTCCAGGATTTCGCCGACCGCTTCCAGGCCTTGGCGTGTCACGCGCCAGGTGTGACGGCCCTGCAGCGGGCTGAGCTCTTCGTCGGCGGCCTTCCGGATCACATTCGCGTCGACGTGGAGCTTCGCGGACCCTGTGATCTCCGATCGGCCATGTACCACGCCCGCTGCGTTCGGCGCCAGCGGTGGCCATCCAGCAGGAATCACCGTCCCGGGCCGCTGGGTCGCTACGCGGGCCGGATTCAATGCATGGTCGACCTGCGCAGGCTTCTGCGACACCCCTCGCCGCGACCGCGGGACGCCCGTTCCGCCGGCTCACCTCAGCCGAGCTACTCGAGCATCGTCGCCAAGGGTTGTGCTTCAACTGCGACGAGCCCTACACGCCCGGCCATGCCTGCCCGTGACTCTTCTACCTGGAGGTTGCAGACTACATTCCGGAGGACGCCGTCGCCGCCTACCTGACAGCCCCAGCTGTTGAGAAGGTGTTTGACGCTGGTTGATCGCCTCAAGGAGTCCGCAAGCGCTTCCCCACCTTACAGCTCGAGGACGAGATGTTTGTGCAGGCGGGGAGAAGTGTTACGACCGTAGAGGCCCACCGGGCAATCTTAGCCCACAACTTATCTTAGGTTAATTCTTATGCAAGTTATCTTAGGTTAATTCTTATTCAAGTTATCTAGGTTATAAATATAGGTTGTAAGACTCTTTTTGAAATTAAGCAATAAGACTATTCTATTGCCCGGCTCCCAGAGGAGCCGGAACCCTAAACCCTAGCCGCCGCCGCCCAGCCGCAAGGACGGCGCCTCGCCGCCGGCCGCCATGCTCCAGCCCTCGCCCAGCTCCCTCCTTCCCCTACAGCCTACGCCCTAGGCAGGGCAGAACCCTAGCTCCTAACACATACTATTGGATATCATTGAATCTAACCATAAACTGAAGAAAACTGGGATGAAATCAGTCGACAGAATCTGGGTCTCTCCAAAAACTACACAACTAATTGCCACAGCCCACAAGTCATCATAAATGACACTGCATATATACTAAACCACGGGGTTCACTAGTTTAAGCCATGGGTTAATGGCCGTCTTTTGGGTACGTTGGTCGACATCTCACAATATTTTTCTGCTACTACCAATATTCATTGCGTCCGTGCAGATTTATGACCTTTTTTTTTGTATATTTTTGGGTGTCTATCCTTGCTCACACAAATTCATTTACAAGGATGTTTTTTTGGCCTACATAGACTCTTAAATATTAATCATAAGAAAATTTAGGTGTATGGATAAATCAGGGAGGATCGGCCGTGGTTAATTTTTCAGTATGCATACATTAAAATTGCCTTTGAAATGTATGGCCAGAATCATCTACCATGCGGGAAAAATCCCGCCCTTTCCTGTTTAATCAGGTTTGTATCGATAGATCGTGCGAAACAGCACAACTATAGTACTATAGTACTATACAGTACAAGTAAAAGTTCACCGGACCGCCGTGTCGTGTACTCCTCCGTTGTAAGAGTGGAGAACTCGCTTTCACAAATGTTCTAGTGGGCCTTCCCCGTGCCCTAGGCCCAGCGAGGGGAACGTTGGCGCGATGTGGCTCCCCCGTGGCCTCCCTCTTGCCCGTCTGTCGCGCCGCCTCCACTTCCATCCCCGCCCGCCCTGTCCTCACCTCCCTTGCCTCGCCTCCGGCGCCTTGCTCCCCCTCCTCGTCTGCCGTCCGGCTTGCCCGTCCCGCCGCTCCTCTCGCCTCCCTCCCGGCTCCCAGCTGTGCCGAGGTTGGCCATGCTGCTGAATCGAAGGACCCGGCTCCTCGGGCAAAACGGAAGGCGGGTGAACCTCTCGCGACTCGACCCGCCTCCCGACTCCCTCCGGCTGGAGGAGGAGCTCCGGTGAGCTCCGGAGCTGTGTGTGACAGCCGCCGCTCCCCGCCCGCCCGGGAGGACCGAGCTCAGTCCCTGCCGCCAGTCGTCGGGTGATCGCGCGCCACGGCGCTCCTCGTCGACGTCCCACCGGGGCCGCTCCCCATCCCCGTCCCGTCCGGCTCGGCCCGCTCCCCTCGTCTGCTGGATGGAATCCTCCCGACCCGGACACTCGCCGCTACGTTCCTCCGACGCTGCTCCTGGGGCCGCGGCCCGGCTCTGCCGCCTGGTGGCGGCACCGCCCGTGGCCGTCCGGACCTGCCAAGAAGAAGAAGCGCCGTGGTGTTCGCGTCCGGCCAGTGCCACTTCGCTGGGTCCGGGGTCCTCCTCCGCCTGTGTCCTGCGTCTCCGGTCTCCCTCGCCTTGCTTCAACTGTGGGGTGAGGGCATTCTCAGTTGCGTCGGCCAACCCCGGTCTGCTACCTGCAAGGATCCGGGCACCCCGCCTCATCAGGTTCGGATAGACCGGTGGTCTCGGAGCTCATGATGTATGGGCATGGGATCGAGGGGTTGGGCTTCTTCCACCTTGAGGTCCCGGACGCCCCTCCTCCGTCGCCCTCCCTTCAGGCGATTGTCACGGTCGTTGATGGGGTCGCCTCCCCTGAGATGATCGAGGCTGAGCTCAACCACCTCTACCGGCACCAGTGGGACTGGGTGGTCACCCCCCCGGCCGGTCACGTTTTCTCCGTCGTCTTCCCCGACTCCGTCGACCTACGGCTACGCTGACGGCGTAGTGGCGGATCACTCTCGCTCTCAACCACCGTGGTTGTCGAGATATCCGAGCTGCTGCTCGACGCCTGTGCCGTGGCTGTCCTCGACACCGCCTGGATCCTCATCTCCGGCCTCCCCGATATTGCGCGGTCCGAGCTTGTCATCCGCCAGATGTCTCGCCTCTTGGGCAAGGTAGTGGTGGTCGACGAGCTCTCACTGCGCAAGGAGGAGGAGGTGCGGGTCAAGGTCAAGTGCCTCGACTCCTCCAAGCTGCGCACTTCGTCCGGGTCTTCTTCAACGACCAGGGCTTCGACCTC
Organism: Aegilops bicornis; assembly: GCA_021605145.1. Taxonomy (NCBI): domain Eukaryota; kingdom Viridiplantae; phylum Streptophyta; class Magnoliopsida; order Poales; family Poaceae; genus Aegilops; species Aegilops bicornis. The sequence goes on from CM038673.1 coordinate 153,458,676, forward strand.
AGATCGCCCCGAGCCTCCCAACCACGTTAGGCGCCCCGCTTCCTCGACGTCGGCCCCGGTGACAACCCGGGCTGGCGGAGATTACCACGCCCGCCACCGCTCCCGCTCTCATCGCCGGATGAGGAGGCGTCCGAGACTCCGCCCCTCCCTCGCCTCCTCCTTACGCCGCTGGGGCAGGCCGCCAGCCGCTTCGCCCCGTGGATGTCCCGCCGATCTGAGGCGCCGCCATCCGAGGGGAGCGACATCTCGGCAGGGTCTGGTGGTCTGCCCGGCTTCCTCCCCGCGCTCCCCCGCCTCGTCTCCGCCACCGGCGCTAGACCCGGTGGGCCTGCCCCGCGACCTGCTCTCCGACTCTCCGGCAGCGGCCGCAGATGGGGGGACGCCTCCTGTGGTGGTCCCCCCCCGCTCCGGCTTTGCCTCCCCTCGTCGCCATCTCCTCCCCGCAGCCGGATGCACCTCCGGCCCCGTCGTCTCCGCGGGCTGCCACGGAGACGGTCTCTCCGGCCTCAGGCGTCGTCCCCTCCCCGGCCGATCCTGCTCCCACGGCCCAGCTCTTCCTCGGTTGTCTTTGGGCCGGGTCTGCCGCCATCTCCTCCGGCATCTCTCAGGGGTGGGGCGGCCAGGATCATCACCCCGCTGGCGGCCCAGCCTCCCCCTCCTCGGTCCGCCGCCTACTCCCGTCGCGGTCGGTCGGCCTCCTCCCCGGTGGTGGCCTCCCGACGGAGTGCTCGGCTGGATGCGGCCCATCCCGAGGGCAGCCCGGCGTTGCCCATCCCCGAGCGGGCGGAGCTCCGTGCTGCCTCAGAACCTAGAGCCAGTACGCCCTCCATTCCCTCTCGCTTGCCTCTTGTTCTTTCTCTGGCGCTTGAGTCTGCTCCCCGGGTCACCTAGCCAAAGTGGCCTCCGACTCATGATCATTTTCATGGGAAGTTGGCCCCTATTGCCCAGGGATAAGCGGCCATCGGGGCCCGTGAGGTCCTCGATGGGAAGCTCATGGAGGCCCGGGCGGCCTCCTTGTTCCCCACCCGCCTCTACGGCCGGGGACCTCCCTCTCCACCTTTGTTGCAATCGACGGCCCCCTCCCTTGGTGGCCGTGCAGAGATTCGGGGTCGCACCCGCTCCCGTCTGGCGGTTCTTCGTGGCGCTTTAGCGCTTCCCGAGTTCTGGGGTCAAGCAGCCCCCAATGGCCCATTAATGCGGGCCCTCTTCGAACATCCGCGGCTTCGGTCATGATGGCCGCCACGCCGCTTAGTGGAATATATGCGTGATGAGCACATCGACATCGTGGCGGTGCAAGAGACCATGCGTCGCGAAGTTTGCTCTCCACGAGCTTGATCGGTGAGCTCTCACCTATTTGCGTGGCTGGCTCCCTTCTAGTGGGAGCGCTGGGCCACTCGGGTGGCATCCTTTTAGGTGTGAAGGATGCCACCTTTGAGGTGGGTAGCATGGATCGGGCGAATTCTTCACAAGATGGAGCTGTTCGAGAGGTCGCTCAACTTCAAGTGGGAGATCATCATTGTCTATGGGCCGGCGGATCATAGTAGATCGGCCTCCTTCTTGGAGGAGCTCCACCGAAAAATCTCGGCCGCTTCCCTCCCCGTGGTCGTCGGGGGCGACTTCAACCTGCTGCGCGTTCCAGAGGACAAGAACAATGGCAATGTCTGCTTTGCCCGGATGGACATGTTTAACGACTTCATTGCCGACCTCGCCCTCTGGGAGATCGATCGGGTTGGGGCCCGATTTACTTGGACCAACCGTCAGGCCTCCCCGACCCTGTCCGTCCTGGACAGGGTCCTAGTTTCCCCGGACTGGGACCTCCGGTGCCCTCTAGCTTCCCTCCGCGCCATCACCCGGATTGGCTCGGATCACGTCCCCTTGCTCCTTTCCTCCGCGGACGAGCATCCGCCAACCCCACCTCGGTTTCGCTTTGAGACCTTCTGGCTCTCCCAGGCTGGGTTTACCGATGCCGTATGTCTTCGGTGGATCGCGGCTCGGGCCCACCCCCACCCTCGCCCCTTACGCTATTGACACGCGTGGCACTTCATGCGGCGTGGCGGCAATTTATGAAGGGCTGGGGGCCAACCTGGGCCGTGGACGCCAGAGAGCGTGAAGGCGCTACTCACCGCGATCCAGGCGCTTGACTTATGGGTCGACGCGGTGGGCCTCTCCCGAAGGAGTGGCTTTCCGCTATGATCTTGAAGACCAGCTCTCTGTGATTTACACCGATGAGGAAGCCTTTTGGCGCCTTCGGGCGCAGCGTTGGGTCTGAAGGGTGATGCGAATACGGCTTACTTCGAGCGATTGCACAACGGTCGCCAGATGCAACACCATCCCCGCACGTGGGATGGGGCAGCCCTCCTTCAGGATCCCCGCGACATTCGCTCCCATGTCGACGGTTTCTATCGGTCCCTCTTCTCTCCCGCTACTCGGAGCGGCATCTCCCTCGCTCCGGATTGTTGGGCCGACGCCCAACTAGTCTCTGACGCAGAGAACACATCCCTGACGGCTCCCTTCTCTGAGCAGGAGGTCTGGGAGGCCATCAAGGGGATGAACTCCTCCTCTGCTCCTGGACCGGACGGTCTCCCGGTCATTTTCTTCCAGACCTTACGGGCGTGATTAAACCCGAGGTCATGGCCATCTTTGATGAGTTCTTTGTGGGTTCTATTGACCTTTAGTCGCCTCAACTACGGGACCATCTCCCTCATCCCGAAGGTCCACAGGCGATCGACATTCGCCGATTCCGCCCGATCACGGTCATTAACGTGATCTTCCGGATCTTGGCCAAGGGTACGCCAATAGGGTGACCTCGCTTGCGGATCGGATTACCCACCTAACGGTCGGCCTTCATTAAGGGCCGTCACATCTGGATGGTGTCCCGGTGCTTCATGAGGTCCGGGCCAGCGCTCAAGGCGGTCTTCTTGAAGATTGATTTCCATAAGGCCTATGATACGGTTAGCTGGCCCTTCCTTAGGGAAGTCCTTCTTGGAAGGGCTTCGACGACCGTGGATCACAAGAGTCATGCAAATGGTCTCTTGCGGTCGCACGACGGTCAATATCAACGGCGAGATCGGCCCCTTCTTCCCTACCCTATGTGGGGTTCGCCAAGCGACCCTTCTCTCCGTTCCTCTTCAATATGGTCGTTGACGCTTTGGCCGCCATTCTGGATAAGGCGAAAGCCGCTGGCCACATCCGGGGGATTACTCCCCACCTCTCTGGGGGCTCGGGGATCTCCATCCTCCAATATGCTGACGACACGATTATCATGGTCGAAGGCTCGGAGTTGGACATCACCAACCTCAAGTTCCTCCTTCTCTGCTTCCAACAGATGTCAGGCCTCAAGATCAACTTCGATAAGAGTGATGTTATGGTGATGGGGTACTCCTCTCGAGTCGGTGGCCATTGCCAACCGGCTTAATTGCCGCTGGGCTCTTTCCCCACTACCTATCCGGGGCGCCCATTAGTGACTCGCGTCTCTCTGTCGCTGACTTGCGCCCTCCGTGACCAAGCTCCGGACGGATCACGAGCCTGGCAGGAGGTGGCTCTCTAAAGGCCCGGACGATCCTTCTCAACTCATCCCTATCCAGCCTCCTCTTGTTTCTTATGAGCTTCTACAGCCTCCATGAATCTCTCCATAAGGAGATCGCCAAGATTCAGTCCCGATTCTACTGGGCCGGCGATTAGGGCAAGCAGAAGTATCACATGGTCAGCTGGCCGGACATCTGCAAGCCCAGGGAGCAGGGTGGATTAGGCATCATGTGCTCTAAACAGATGAATATCGCCCTTCTCTCCCGGTGGCTTTGGCGTATCGCTGCAGGTCGTGGGTGGCCTCTGGCTGGACATTATCCGGAGTAAATACCTGCGTGGTCAACCCCTTGCCTTCGCCGTAAATCGGGCGGATCTCGGTTTTAGCGGTCTCGTCCAACTCCTACCGGTGCTCGCATTGGTACCTCTATCTCGGTGGGGTCCGGCCTCTCGACGCTTTTTTGGTTCGACCGTTGGGCGGAGACTCTCCTTCGCGCCCGCTTCCCCACCTCTTCTCTATCTCTGTCGACCCTATGATTTCTGTTGATAGGGCCCTTAGTGACTTAGGGCGCCTTGCTTTCCGCCGTCCTTTTGGGCCGGCGGAATCCGCCGCCTGGCGTGAGTTACTTGACTGCGTTGCTCTTCATGAGCCGTTGGTGGATGGCGACCAGGACCTTATGCGATGGCGGCTGGAGCCGTCTGGCCAGTTCTCCACCAAATCGCTTTACTTGGCCATTGCTCCCTCATCCGCCCCTCCCCTTTTCGATGGTGTGGTCCGTCTGCGTCCCATCAAGATTCACATCTTCATGTGGCAGTGGATCCGTGGACGGGTCCCGTCCGGCGTGGAGGTCCGCAAGCGAAATGGCCCGGGCACTGGTATCTGCCCCCTCTGCGATGTTCCTGAAGACTCCAATCACATTTTCTTCGCTTGCGTTTCCGCCCGGTTCCTTTGGAGCTGCTTTCGCGAGATTGTCGGTGGGAGTTGGTGCCACACCAATTTCCCGGACCTTTTCTTGAACTCAAGTGTCCCCTCGACCTCTCGCCACATTAGGTGGCTGGAGGTTGGGGTCCTTGCACGACGCTGTGGGACCGTTTGCAATAAGCTTGTGATCCAACATTCTCCCTCCGTCGCCATCGATGCTCTCTACAAATTCTCGGGTTTCTTGCAGCTTTGGCGGCCGCTTAGCCGCCCGGATCGGGGCGCCATCTCAGCCTTCACCGATCTTCGCTCGATGGCCGTCCGCTTTGTCGCGCCCGCCCACTGCCGCCGCCGGGCAGACTAGATCTCCTGGCTGGGCAGGCTTTGCTGTGTTGTGTTGTTTTTCTCTTTCTTCCGGGCTTGTTGAGCTGTGCCTCAGTGAGAACCTCTGTACTTTGTTTGTGGTACTTGGGTGGTGTGTGTGTGTGGACCTGCTTTGGTTGTATGTCTTGTGGCGGTTTGCTTTATTTATAAAGCGGGGCGAAAGCCTTTTTCGGTATTGCGGAACTCCTACATATATATACCGCTTAAGCACCTGTTTGGATGACCAGGAAAAAGTACATCAGTTTCAAAATTATTTGGAAGTAGAACAACATGTTATGCAGCTATAACCTTTATTTTGCAAAATTTTAAAAAATATAAATTCCAATCTCCCACTCCAGACAATATGTTCCCTCATGAGTTATGTGTCCATCTGTCACATCTGAGATTCAAGGAGGAAGACCACCTAATTTCTGTAAAAGAATACAGAACCAGGTCCAGTGAACCAAAATATTCACTCGGTAGCTACAACTCAGCCTCACACACACAACGGCCACATAGGCACTACTGCACACGCGACAGTCCAGCCAAACCAGATCAGCTTGGCGCACAACCCCTTTACCTGAACCGCCCTCCAAGTCACGTCACAAACATTGCGGCATACTTCTTTTTGCAAATGCGTCCATCCGGATTCCATTACAAACTACCAAGCATCCGGCCACCTTATTTACAATTAAACGTCCGCCCTTTTGTATTGCAACGGGCAGTGTTCAGTCAAACTTCTACCAGACAATTCAAAAGTCAAAACAACAATATAAAAGTAGGGAAGCTCAAAATTGGAATAGAAGAGCTCCCGATGCCTTCCAAGCCCACTGCCGCAATGGCATTGGATTGCCCTCCATGAACTGTCCATCTCTCAGCTTGACGCATTTCTGAATCTTTCATCTGCTCTTTGATGGACCAATATAGATAGAAATATCGAGTGGGGATCTCCTACCGATCCCATGCAATTATTAAGCACATGTATCAAATTTAATGCGGAACTAACCGCACCATGACATGCATGTTTATATCATTCAATTGAAGCCATAAATGTTCTAGTCGATTCCTTATGTCAGCTCTCAAATTTCAACACAATGTAGGAGTTGGATAGCAAATGTGTAACGTACTACGGATGCCGAGGATCGATACAAGGGGAAATATCGGGATCGAGATCCAATTCAGGTTTCCTTGCTGAAGAAGAAGGTGAGATACAGAGAGAGTAGGTGAGATGCAGAGAAAGGGGGAGGAAGCAGAGTTCACACACAACACGCATGCCCTCCTCGGTGCCTCGCACCCGCACTTATACAGCCACTCCACCTGCCCTGCGGGCCCTAGCTACCGGGGCCAGCCAATCCCAGTTGTCCACCTACATCAAGGGGATGCAGGTGTGACACTCCCCTCTTCTTCAGAACAAGCCTCCTCTTCTATTGTAGGTTTTTCAGGTTCTGAAGCTGCCGGCTCGTCGTCCTGCCAGATGCTGGTGGCTGGAAAGCGGTGTCGAAGTGTGTCGTAGTCCTCCCAGGTGGTGTCCGTAGTGGAAGAAGACCAGCGGATGCGAACCTGAACCAGAGCGCTATTGCCGCGCTTGACCAATCGGGGCTCCAGGATCTCCACCGGCTCGACATCGCCCGTCGCCAAATCTGGTGGCTTGGGCAACTGGCGAAGACCGGCGTGTAGTTCGGCGTGAATGGCTTCAATTGCGAAACGTGGAAGACGTCCTGGATGCGGCTGTCCGGCGGCAGTTCGAGCTTGTAGGCGAGAGTGCCGATCTTTTCCAGAATCTTGAAAGGGCCGAAGAACTTGTAGGCAAGCTTGGCACACGGTCTGTTGATGACGGAGGATTGTGCATACGGCTGTAGCTTGAGCAGGACAGAGTCGCCCACCTGAAAACTGTGCTCTGTGCGATGGCGATCGGCCTGCTTCTTGAAGCGGTGCTGCGCGCGTTGAATTTGTTCCTGCAGGCGCGCTGTGTTGGCGCCCCAGTCCCAGTGCTCGGTGTCGAGCATGGGCGCTGTCTTGTCGTCCTAGAGTGCCATGTCACTAAGATTGGAATCGGTGCTGTAGAGAGCCTTGAACGGTGTGCAGTTGATTGCCGAGTGGAAGGAGGAGTTGTACCGGAACTCCGCTGTTGGCAGCCAGCAGTGAGGCGTGTCGTGGATGGCGCACCTCAGGTACATCTCCAAGAATTGATTGACGCGCTTGCTCTGGCCGTCAGTTTGTGGGTGGTACGTTGTTGAGTAGAGTAACTTGGTGCCGGCCAGGGTGAACAGCTCGCGCCAGAGTGCGCTGGTAAACACTCGCTCGCGGTCGGAGACGATGGACTTGGGAACGCCGTGCAGCTTGACAATGTTGTCCTAGAAGACGCGCGCCACCTGCGCGGCCTTGAACGGGTGACGAAGAGGGATGAAGTGCGCGAACTTTGTCAGGTGGTCGACGACAACCATGATCGAATCGTGCCCTTCTGACTTGGGCAGGCCTTCGACGAAATCCATCGTCAGGTCCTGCCATGGCGCTGTGGGCACTGGCAGGGGTGCGAGTAGGCCAGCTGGACGATGGTGCTCGTGCTTGGCATGCCGGCAGACTGCGCATTGCTTGATGTAGTCGTCGACGTCCCGTTTCAGACCTGTCCAGACGAACAGCTTCTTGACCCGCTGATATGTTGCCGTGGCGCCGGAGTGGCTGCCGACTGCGCTGTCGTGCAACGCGCTGATAAGCTGGTGCGGAGCGCTGTGTTGCTCCCAATCCAGAGCCTATTCTGCTTGCGGATCAGGCCTTTGTACAGATCGTAGCCGTTGTCATCAGGGCTGCGGATGGCAAGGCGCGACAGCAGGTCTTGCGCCTCTGCATCAGTGGCATAAGAGTTGGCCACTTCTTTCACCCACCCGGGCTGTCATAAGGACATAGAGTTGAGGTCCATGGCTGCGCCCACCCTGGAGAGCGCGTCGGCTGCGCCGTTGTCGATGCCGCGACGGTACTGGAACTTGAACTGCAACCCCACCAACTTGGACATGGCCTTGCGCTGCAAATCCGTTTCCAGCTGCTGATCCCCCAAATTGCACAAGCTCTTGTGATTGGTGACAATTGTAGGTATGCACGCCATTTATCCACCGCCATCATAACTGCAAGAAATTCCTTCTTGTAAGCAGATAATTTCTGGTTACGGATGCCCAGTGCTTTGCTGAAGTATGCCACCGGATGGCCCTCCTGTACGAGCACCGCGCCAATGCCCGTGTCGCATGCGTCGGTTTCAATGCCGAATGGCTTGTCAAAGTCTGGTAAGGCCAGGACAGGAGCGTTGGACATGGCGCGCTTGAGGAGCTCAAAGGCAGCTTGTGCCTGCTCATACCAGATGAATCCTTTCTTGGTGAGAAGCGCTGTCAGCGGCTTGGCGATGATCCCGTAGCGCGCGACGAACTTGCGGTAGTAGCCCGTTAGGTCGAGGAATCCGCGCAGCTATGTGGCCGTGGACGGCGTGGGCCAATTGAGCATGGCCTGGGTCTTCTCCGCGTCGGTGGCCATGCCTTCTTGAGAGATGACATGCCCCAGGTAATCGATGCTCTCCATGGCGAAGGAGCACTTGGAGAGCTTGACGTACAGCTGATGTTGGCGAAGTAAGTCGAAGACGGCACGCAGGTGCTCCTCGTGCTCTTCCAGTGTGTCACTGAACACCAAAATGTCATCAAGGAAGATGATGACGAATCGACGGACGTACCTCGCGAAAATTTGGTTCATCAAACATTGGAATGTGGCCGACGTGTTTGTCAGCCTGAAGGGCATGACGCGGAAGTGGAAGTGGCCATGGTGCGTTTGAAGGCCGTTTTCTCCTCATCGCCCAGCCTCATACGGATCTGATGATAGCCGGCACGGAGATCGAGCTTGGAGAAGTACTTGGCATCGCTAGCTCGTCCAGTAGCTCATTGATGATGGGCAGGGGGAACCGGTTCTTCACGGTGAGGTCGTTGAGCCAACGATAATCGACGCAGAAGCGCCAAGTGCCGTCCTTCTTCTTGACCAGGAGCACGGGTGCAGCGAATGGACTCATGTTGTGCTCGATCACTCTTGACTCCAGCATTTCCTGAACTTGACGCTTGATCTCGTCCTTCTGCAATGGTGAGTAGCGGTATGGTCGTGCATTCGCTGGTTGAGCTCCTTCGACTAGCGTAATCGCGTGATCGTACTACCGGTGCGGAGGGAGCTTCTTGGGTTCATTGAACACGTCGCCGTAGTCGTCGAGCACCTTTTGAATGGCGACTAGGAGCTTGTCAGGTGGTTCTGGCTGTCTCGGCTGGCGATCGATGAGCGCCATGTACCAGATTGCCTGCCATTTATTCAACTGCTCCGGTTCGATCATGTCCAGAGCGTGCACCTCATTTGGTCGAACACCTTGCATCATCAACATTTCGCCGTTGTGCTCGAATTTTAGAGTCTTGTTGCGCCAGTGGCAAATCATGGGGCTGAACTGCTCAAGCCAGTCCATGCCCAATACCCCATCGTATGCTCCCAGGTCCAACTGACGCATGTTGGTGGCGAATGTGTGTCCTTGCAGCCACCACTTGACGTATGGGATGAACTTATCGCAGACTAGTAGCTCACCGTTGGCCACCCGCACGTCGACGGGGGGCATGGGGGATGGAGAAGCGCCGATGCGGTGCGCGAAGGACGAAGAGATGAAGCTGTGCGTGCTGCCGGAGTCGACCAGCAGCAACATGACTTGATTGCCGACCAAGGCGCACAAGCGGATCGTGCATGGCGCATCCCCCGGAAACCATGTGCGTTGAGATCACACAACACTCCAGTTCAGCTGCTGCTTGTTGTGGCTCTTCTAGCAGATCTAGTGCATGAATGGTATCGTCGGAGAGCACCTCCCCATGGTCGCCAACTTGGATGGTGAGCAGTCGCGTCTGTTGTTTGCACCTGTGCTAGCAGGAGTAGCGGTCACCGCACTTGAAGCAGAGCCCGTGCGCATGCCGGTGGTCACGGAGTTGTCGTTCACGCGTGAAGTCGTCCGCCCCCGCGGCCGGTCGAGGGGCGGCCATCGGCCACGCCGGTGCTGGAGCCGGAAGTGGCGGCGGTCATCCAACAGGGAGAATGCATGGTCGCGCCCGATGCATATCCATCTCTTCCTCTTGGATCCCGGTGAGCACCGAGGCGTGCGTAATGCTGGTGGGCGCCTGGAGACGCACAGTGATACGTCCATTTTGCATCATGTTTCCTTGCTGTTATTTATAATGTTTTTATCCATAATAATGCTTTTTGAGTAATTCTAATGCCTTTTCTCTCATAATTTACAAGGAACACACCAAGAGGGAGAATTCTGGCAGCTGGAAATCTGGACCTAGAAAAGCTACGCCAGGCCACCTATTCTGCACAACTCCAAATGACCTAAAACTTCACGGAGAACTTTTATGAATTATTTGAGGAATATTAGAGCCAATAAACACCAGAGGGGGGCCACCAGGTGGGCACAACCCACCTGGGCGCGCCAGGCCCCCCAGGTGCACCCTGGTGGGTTGTGGCCTCCTCGGCCCACCTCTGGTGCCCATCTTCTGGTATATAAGTCATTTTCACCAAGAAAAAATAAGGGAGAGACTTTCGGGACGGAGCGCCGCCGTCTCGAGGCGGAACTTGGGCAGGAGCACTTTTGCCCTTTGGCGGTGCGATTCCATCGGGGGAACTTCCCTCCCCGAGGGGGAAATCATCGTCATCATCATCACCAACAACTCTCCCATCTTGGGGAGGGAAATCTCCATCAACATCTTCAACAACACCATCTCCTCTCAAACCCTAGTTCTCTCTTGTGTTCAATCTTGTTACCGGAACTATAGATTGGTGCTTGTGGTTTACTAGTAGTATTGATTACATCTTGTAGTTGATCACTATATGGTTTATTTGGTGGAAGATTATATGTTCAGATCCATTATGCTATTTAATACCCCTCTGATCATGAACATGTTTATCATTTGTGAGTAGTTACTTTTGTTCTTGAGGTCACGGGAGAAATCATGTTGCAAGTAATCATGTGATTTTGATATGTGTTCGATATTTTGATAGTATGTATGTTGTTATTCCCTTAGTGTTGTCATGTGAACGTCGACTACATGACACTTCACCATATTTGGGCCTAAGGGAATGCATTGTGGAGTAGCAAATAGATGGTTGCTAGAGTGACAGAAGCTTAAACCCAGTTTATGCGCTATTTCGTAAGGGACCGATTGGATCCAAAAGTTTAATGCTATGGTTAGAATTTATTCTTAATACTTTTCTCGTAGTTGCGGCTGCTTGTGGGAGGGTTAATCATAAGTAGGAGGTTTGTTCAAGTAAGAACAACACCTAAGCATCGGTCCACCCACATATCAAATTATCAAAGTAGCAAACACAAACCAAACCAACATGATGAAAGTGACTAGATGAAATTTCCGTGTACCCTCAAGAACGCTTTGCTTATCATAAGAGATCGTTTTGGCCTGTCCTTTACCTCAAAAGGATTGGGCTACCTTGCTGCACTATGGTTACTATTATCATTACTTGTTCGTTACAAATTATTTTGCTATCAAACTACTCTGCTACTTACAATTTCAGCACTTGCAGACATTACCTTACTGAAAACTACTTGTCATTTCCTTCTGCTTCTCGTTGCGTTCGACACTCTTACTTATCGAAAAGAGCTACAATTGATCCCCTATACTTGTGGGTCATCAAGGCTATCTTATGGCACCGTTACCGGGGAGTGAAGCACCTTTGGTAAGTGGAATTTAGTAAGGAAACATTTATATAGTGTGCTGAAATTTATGGTCATTTGTTACTATGGACAACAATCCTTTGAGGGGTTTGTTCGGGGTATCTTCAGCTCGTCCGGAACCACAATTAGCTACCCCTCAACCTACTGCACCAACTGAAAATATTGAATATGAAATTACTTCGGGTATAATAGAACAACTGTTAGCTAATCCTTATGCAGGATATGGAACCGAACATCCAGATATGCACTTGATATATGTGGAACAAATTTGTGGATTGTTTAAGCTTGTAGGTTTACCCAGGGATGAAGTGATGAAAAAGGTTTTCCCTTTATATTTTAATGGAAGAGCATTGGCATGGTATAGGCTATGCGATGATATTGGATCATGGAATCGGAATGGTTTGAAATTGGAGTTCCACCAAAAAATTTATGCTATGCATCTAGTTCATCGTGATCGGAATTATATATATAATTTTTGGCCTCGTGAAGGAGAAAGTATCGCTCTAGATTGGAGGAGGCTTTAGTCAATGTTATATTCATGCCCCAATAACGAGCTCTCAAGAGAAATTATTATTCAGAATTTTTATGCTCGACTTTCTCGTAATGATCAAACCATGCTTGATACTTCTTGTGTTGGCTCATTTATGAAGAAGACTATTGAATTCCGGTGGGATCTTTTGGAAAGAATTAAATGCAACTCTGAAGATTGGGAACTCGACGAAGGTAAAGAGTCAGGTATTAAACTCAAGTATGATTGTGTTAAATCTTTTATGGATACTGATGCTTTTCAAAAGTTTAGCACTAAATATGGACTTGACTCTGAGATAGTAGCCTCCTTTTGTGAATCATTTGCTACTCATGTTAAACTCCCTAAGGAGAAGTTTTTCAAATATCACCCACCTATTAAAGAATAAATTAAAGGACTAGTACCAGTTAAAGAAGAAACTATACATTATAATGTTGATCCAGTTGTTCCTTCTGCTTATATTGAGAAACCACCTTTCCCTGTTAGGATAAAGGACCATGCTAAAGTTTCAACTGTGGTTAACAAAAGCTATATTAGAACACATAAACCTGATGAACAAATTAAAGTTGAATCTAGTATTGCTATGGTTAAAGATATGTTGGAAGAATATATGGATGGGCATGTTGTTTACTTCTGTGAAGAAGCTGCTAGAATTGCTAAACCTGATAAAAGAGATAAACATAGACTTGTTGTTGGCATGCCTGTTATTACAGTTAAAATAAGAGATCACTGTTATCATGGTTTATGTGACATGGGTGCTAGTGTGAGTGCTATTCCTTACACTTTATATGAAGAAATTATGAAAGACATATCACCTGCTGAGATGGAAGAAATAGATGTTATTGTTAAACTTCCTAATAGAGACAGCATATCACCTGTTCGGATTATTAGAGATGTTGAAGTCTTGTGTGGGAAAATTAAATACCCTACTAATTTTCTTGTTCTTCGTTCCCCACAAGATGACTTTTGTCCCATTATCTTTGGCAGACCTTTCTTGAATACAGTTAATGCTAAGATAGACTGTAAGAAACAAACAGTTGGTGTTAGCTTTGGTGATGAGTCTCATGAGTTTAATTGTTCCAAGTTTAGGAGAAATCATCATGAAAAAGAATTGCCTAGTAAGGATGAATTGATTGGTCTTGCTTCTATTGTTGTTCCACCTACTGATCCTTTAGAACAATATGACCATGAAAATAGCTTACATATGCATGAAAGAAATGAAATAGATAAAGTTTTCTTTGAACAATGTCCTCTGCTTAAACATAATTTGCCTATTGAAACTCTTGGAGGTCCTCCTCCACCTAAAGGTGACCCTGTGTTCGAATTAAAACAATTGCCAAACACTTTGAAATATGCTTATCTTGATGAAAAGAAGATATATCCTGTTTTATTAGTGCTAACCTTTGAGAACATGAAGAAGAAAGAATGAGAAAGAGAAAAGAAAGTAAATAAAGGAAAGGAAATAAATCAATAAGATTATATACTAATCCTATGGTAGGTGATAGCACCACATAAGGAAAAGTATAAGTAAGAAAATTTTATTAGGGATTGACAAACATAGCATTAGTCAATGATGCAACTCATGAAAGAATTGATAAGGGAAGAGAAGATTCACATATAGATATACTATCCTAGAAATCTTTTGTGATTGTGAGCCCTCATCAAAATATTATATGTCAAAATTGTTGAAGTTGGACAAGGAATACAACTTAATGGTTTATGTTTGTTTATATTCACATAGAAGTCATATTGTCATAGATCCTTGAACATGTGATGTTTGCCCCCTATCTTTGCTAGCCAAAAATTCCGCACTAAGTGGAGATACTACTTGTGCATCCAAAACCCCTTAAACCCAAATCTTTTTCAAGTGTCCACCATACCTACCTCTGGATTGAGCAAGATCCCTCAAGTAAGTTGTCATCGGTGCAAAAAGGCAATAAAAAATGCTTCTAAATATGTAAGATCATTTAGTGTAAGAGAAAATTGAGCATTGTACGAACTTGGATGACAAAGAATAAAAGCGACGGATTGCATAATAAAGGTTGTCATCTTAAGGGGCAATACAATGTGACGTTCTCTTGCACTAAGGGATTGAGCATGCAAAAATATAAGTGCATGGCAACCTCTGCTTCCCTCTGCGAAGGACCTATCTTTTACTTTTATGTATTACTTTTATGCAAAGAGTCAAAAATTTTCCTTCTATTCCTTTTTTATTTTCTCTTTTGGCAAGCATCATGTGGTGAGGAAAGATCTAGGCACATATGTCCAGCCGAATATAGATAGCATGAGTTATTATTGCTGACATCACCCTTGAGGTGAGTATGTTGGGAGGTGAAACTATAAGCCCCTATCTTTCTATGTGTCCGGTTGAAACGTTTTGCTCATGGGTACAAGGTGAGTGTTAGCAATCATAGAAGACTATATGATGGTTGAGTATCTGAACTTGCTTAAAAAGCTCCGACATGTGACTCTTCCTGAAAAGATGATGAATTGTAGTTGCAAAGTTGACTGAGAACATAGTTTGTTGGTTTCTAATAGAGTTTTTGATTCATACTTTGGTTATGTGATGAACTGTTACTTATTCATGGGAAGTATATGATGCAAGTTTTATGATAAAAGTCCTATGTTTAATTTTGTTGTTGTTATAATAATCAACATGATGCTTCTATGTCCGTATTTTGTTTTTAGCGACACCTCCCTCTCAAAGCATGTGGACATGTTTTCCGATTTCGGTTTTTGCTTGAGGACAAGCGAGGTCTAAGCTTGGGGGATTTGATACGTCCATTTTGCATCATGTTTCCTTGCTGTTATTTATAATGTTTTATCCATAATAATGCTTTTTGAGTAATTCTAATGCCTTTTCTCTCATAATTTACAAGGAACACACAAAGAGGGAGAATAATGGCAGCTGGAAATCTGGACCTGGAAAAGCTACGTCAGGCCACCTATTCCGCACAACTCCAAATGAGCTGAAACTTCATGGAGAATTTTTATGAATTATTTGAGGAATATTGGAGCCAATAAACACCAGAGGGGGCCCAGCAGGTGGGCACAACCCACCTGGGCGCGCCCTGGTGGGTTGTGGCCTCCTTGGCCCACCTCCAGTGCCCATCTTCTGGTATATAAGTCATTTTGACCTAGAAAAATAAGGGAGAGATTTTCGGGACGGAGCGCCGCCGTCTCGAGGTGGAACTTGGGCAGGAGCACTTTTGCCCTCTGGCGGAGCGATTCCACTAGGGGAACTTCCCTCCTAGAGGGGGAAATCATCGTCATCATCATCACCAATAACTCTCCCATATTGGGGAGGGCAATATCCATCAACATGTTCAATAGCACCATCTCCTAAACCCTAGTTCTCTCTTGTGTTCAATCTTGTTACCAAAACTATAGATTGGTGCTTGTGGGTGACTAGTAGTGTTGATTACATCTTGTAGTTGATCACTATATGGTTTATTTGGTGGAAGATTATATGTTCAGATCCATTATGCTATTTAATACCCCTCTGATCATGAACATGTTTATCATTTGTGAGTTGTTACTTTTGTTCTTCAGGTCATGGGAGAAATCATGTTGCAAGTAATCATGTGAACTAGATAAGTGTTCGATATTTTGATAATATGTATGTCGTTATTCCCTTAGTGGTGCCATGTGAACGTCGACTACATGACACTTCACCATATTTGGTCCTAAGGGAATGCATTGTGGAGTAGCAAATAGATGGTGGGTTGCGAGACTGACAGAAGCTTAAACCCCAGTTTATGCGCTATTTCGTAAGGGACCGATTTGATCCAAAAGTTTAATGCAATGGTTAGAATTTATTCTTAATACTCTTCTCGTAGTTGCGGATGCTTGAGGGAGGGTTAATCATAAGTTGGAAGTTTTTTCAAGTAAGAAGAGCACCTAAGCACCGGTCCACCCACATATCAAATTATCAAAGTAGCGAACACAAATCAAACCAACATGATGAAAGTGACTAGATGAAATTTCCGTGTACCCTCAAGAACGCTTTGCTTATCACAAGAGACCGTTTTGGCCTGTCCTTTGCCTCAAAAGGATTGGGCTACCTTGCTGCACTTTGATTACTATTATCGTCACTTGTTCGTTACAAATTATCTTGCTATCAAACTACTCTGCTACTTACAATTTTAGCACTTGCAGACAGTACCTTACTGAAAACTACTTGTCATTTCCTTCTGCTCCTTGTTGGGTTCGACACTATTACTTATCGAAAAGACCTACAATTGATCCCCTATACTTGCGGGTCATCAAGGCTATTTTCTGGCACCGTTGCCGGGGAGTGAAGCACCTTTGGTAAGTGGAATTTGGTAAGGAAACATTTATATAGTGTGCTGAAATTTATTGTTATTTGTTACTATGGAAAACAATCCTTTTAGGGGTTTGTTCGGGGTATCTTCACCTCGTCCGGAACCACAATTAGCTACCCCTCAACCTACTGCACCTACTGAAAATATTGAATATGAAATTCCTTCGGGTATGATAGAACAACTGTTAGCTAATCCTTATGCAGGATATGGAACCGAACATCCAGATATGCACTTGATATATGTGGAACAAATTTGTGGATTGTTTAAGCTTGCAGGTTTACCCAGGGATGAAGTGATGAAAAATGTTTTCCCTTTATCTTTGAATGGAAGAACATTGGCATGGTATAGGCTATGCGATGATATTGGATCATGGAACTGGAATCGTTTGAAATTGGAGTTCCACCAAAAAATTTATCCTATGCATCTAGTTCATCGTGATCGGAATTATATATATAATTTTTGGCCTCGTGAAGGAGAAATTATTGCTCTAGATTGGGGGAGGCTTTAGTCAATGTTATATTCATGCCCCAATAATGAGCTCTCAAGAGAAATTATTATTCAGAATTTTTATGCTCGGCTTTCTCGTAATGATCAAACCATGTTTGATACTTCTTGTGCTGGCTCATTTATGAAGAAGACTATTGAATTCCGGTGGGATCTTTTGTAAAGAATTAAACGCAACTCTGAAGATTGGGAACTCGATGAAGGTAAAGATCATGTATTAAACTCAAGTATGATTGTGTTAAATCTTTTATGGATACTGATGCTTTTCAAAAGTTTAGCACTAAATATGGACTTGACTCTGAGATAGTAGCCTCCTTTTGTGAATCATTTGCTACTCATGTTGAACTCCCTAAGGAGAAGTGGTTTAAATATCACCCACCTATTAAAGAAGAAATTAAAGGACTAGTACCAGTTAAAGAAGAAAGTATACTTTATAATGTTGATCCAGTTGTTCCTTCTGCTTATATTGAGAAACCACCTTTCCCTGTTAGGATAAAGGACCATGCTAAAGTTTCAACTGTGGTTAACAAAAGCTATATTAGAGCACCTAAACCTGATGAACAAATTAAAGTTGAACCTAGTATTGCTATGGTTAAAGATCTCTTGGAAGAATATATGGATGGGCATGTTCTGGAAGAAGCTGCTAGAATTGCTAAACCTGATAAAAGAGATAAACATAGACCTGTTGTTGGCATGCCTGTTATTTCAGTTAAAATAGGAGATCATTGTTATCATGGTTTATGTGACATGGGTGCTAGTGTGAGTGGTATTCCTTACACTTTATATGAAGAAATTATGAAAGACATAGCACCTGCTGAGATGGAAGAAATAGATGTTACTATTAAACTTCCTAATAGAGACACCATATCACCCGTTGGGATTATTAGAGATGTTGAAGTCTTGTGTGGGAAAATTAAATACCCTACTTATTTTATTGTTCTTGGTTCCCCACAAGATGACTTTTGTCCCATTATCTTTGGTAGACCTTTCTTGAATACAGTTAATGCTAAGATAGACTGTAAGAAACAAACTGTTGGTGTTAGCTTTGGTGATGACTCTCATGAGTTTAATTGTTCCAAGTTTAGGAGAAATCATCATGAAAAAGAATTGCCTAGTAAGGATGAATTGATTGGTCTTGCTTCTATTGTTGTTCCACCTACTGATCCTTTAGAACAATATTTGATAGACCTTGAAAATGATTTACATATGCATGAAAGAAATGAAATAGATAAAGTTTTCTTTGAACAACGTCCTCTGCTTAAACACAATTTGCCTATTGAAACTTTTGGAGGTCCTCCTCCACCTAAAGGTGACCCTGTGTTTGAATTAAAACAATTGCCAAACACTTTGAAATGTGCTTATCTTGATGAAAAGAAGATAGATCCTGTTATTATTAGTGCTAACCTTTCATAACATGAAGAAGAAAGAAAGAGAAAGAGAAAAGAAAGTAAATAAAGGAAAGGAAATAAATCAATAAGATTATATACTAATCCTATGGTAGGTGATAGCACCACATAAAGAAAAGTATATGTAAGAAAATTTTATTAGGGATTGACAATCATAGCATTAGTCAATGATGCAACTCATGAAAGAATTAATAAGGTAAGAGAAGATTCACATATAGATATACTATCCTAGAAATCTTTTGTGATTGTGAGCCCTCATCAAAATATTATATGTCAAAATTGTTGAAGTTGGACAAGGAAGACAACTTAATGGTTTATGTTTGTTTATATTCACATAGAAGTCATATTGTCATAGATCCTTGAACATGTGATGTTTGCCCCCTATCTTTGCTAGCCAAAAATTCCGCACTAAGTAGAGATACTACTTGTGCACCCAAAACCCCTTAATCCCAAATCTTTTTCAAGTGTCCACCATACGTACCTATGGATTGAGCAAGATCCCTCAAGTAAGTTGTCATCGGTGCAAAAAGGCAATAAAAATTGCTTCTGAATATGTAAGATCATTTAGTGTAAGAGAAAATTGAGCGTTGTACGAACTTGGATGACAAAGAATAAAAGCGACAGACTGCATAATAAAGGTTGTCATCTTAAGTTGCAATACAATGTGACGTTCTCTTGCACTAAGGGATTGAGCATGCAAACAAATAAGTGCATGGCAACCTCTGCTTCCCTCTGCGAAGGACCTATCTTTTACTTTTATGTATTACTTTTATGCAAAGAGTCAAACGTTTTCCTTCTATTCCTTTTTATTTACTCTTTTGGCAAGCATCATGTGGCGAGAAAAGATCTAGGCACATATGTCCAGCTGAATATAGATAGCATGAGTTATTATTGCTGACATCAACCTTGAGGTGAGTATGTTGGGAGACGAAACTATAAGCCCCTATCTTTCTATGTGTCTGGTTGAAACATTTTGCTCATGGGTACAAGGTGAGTGTTAGCAATCATAGAAGACAGTATGATGGTTGATTATGTGAACTTTCTTAAAAAGCTCCAACACGTGACTCTTCCTGAAAATATGATGAATTGTAGTTGGAAAGTTGACCGAGAACATAGTTTGTTGGTTTCTAATAGAGTTTTTGATTCATACTTTGGTTATGTGATGAACTGTTACTTATTCATGGGAAGTATATGATGCAAGTTTTATGATAAAAGTCCTATGTTTAATTTTGTTGTTTTTATAATAATCAACATGATGCTTCTATGTCCGTATTTTTTTTATCGACACCTCTCTCTCAAAGCATGTGGACATGTATTTCGATTTCGGATTTCGCTTGAGGACAAGCGAGGTCTAAGCTTGGGGAGTTGATACGTCCATTTTGCATCATGTTTCCTTGCTGTTATTTATAATGTTTTATCAATAATAATGCTTTTTGAGTAATTCTAATGCCTTTTTGTCTCATACTCCCTCCGTCCTATAATGTAAGACATTTTTTGACACTAGTATAGTGTCAAAAAACGTCTTACATTATGGGACGGAGGGAGTAATTTACATGGAACACACAAAGAGGGAGAATTCTGGCAGCTGGAAATCTGGACCTGGACAAGCTACGTCACGCCACCTATTCTGCACAACTCCAAATGAGCTGAAACTTCACGGAGAATTTTTATGAATTATTTGAGGAATATTGGAGCCAATAAATACCAGAGGGGGCCCACCAGGTGGGCACAACCCACCTGGGCGCGCCCTGGTGGGTTGTGGCCTCCTCGGCCCACCTCCGGTGCCCATCTTCTGGTATATAAGTCATTTTGAACTAGAAAAATAAGGGAGAGACTTTCGAGATGGAGCGCCGCCGTCTCGAGGCGGAACTTGGGCGGGAGCACTTTTGCCCTCCGGTGGAGCGATTCCGCCGGGGGAACTTCCCTCCTGGAGGGGGAAATCATCGTCATCATCATCACCAACAACTCTCCCGTATTGGGGAGGGAAATCTCCATCAACATCTTCAACAGCACCATCTCCTCTCAAACCCTAGTTCTCTCTTGTGTTCAATCTTGTTACAAAACCTATAGATTGGTGCGTGTGGGTGACTAGTAGTGTTGATTACATCTTGTAGTTGATCACTATATGTTTTATTTGGTGGAAGATTATATATTCAGATCCATTATGCTATTTAATACCCCTCTGATCATGAACATGTTTATCATTTGTGAGTTGTTGCTTTTGTTCTTGAGGTCACGGGAGAAATCATGTTGCAAGTAATCATGTGAACTAGATATGTGTTCGATATTTTGATAGTATGTATGTTGTTATTCCCTTAGTGGTGTCATGTGAACGTCGACTACATGACACTTCACCATATTTGGGCCTAAGGGAATGCATTGTGGAGTAGCAAATATATGGTGGGTTGCTAGAGTGACAGAAGCTTAAACCCCAGTTTTTGCGCTATTTCGTAAGGGACCGATTTGATCCAAAAGTATAATGCAATGGTTAGAATTTATTCTTAATACTCTTCTCGTAGTTGCGGATGCTTGCGGGAGGGTTAATCATAAGTAGGAGGTTTGTTCAAGTAAGAACATCACCTAAGCACCGGTCCACCCACATATCAAATTATCAAAGTAGCGAACATAAATCAAACCAACATGATGAAAGTGACTAGATGAAATTTCCGTGTACCCTCAAGAACGCTTTGCTTATCAGAAGAGACCGTTTTGGCCTGTCCTTTGCCTCAAAAGGATTGGGCTACCTTGCTGAACTTTGGTTACTATTATCGTTACTTGTTCGTTACAAATTATCTTGCTATCAAACTATTCTGCTACTTACAATTTCAGCACTTGCAGATAGTACCTTACTGAAAACTACTTGTCATTTCTTTCTGCTCCTTGTTGGGTTCGACACTCTTACTTATCGAAAAGAGCTACAGTTGATCCCCTATAATTGTGGGTCATCACACGGCACCCCGCAGATCATCCCGCAGGCCGAGCAGGAACCGCGTGACGAAGAACTTGGTGCTCAGCGTCGCGTCCAGAGCCAGCAGGTGGTAGCGCCTCGAATGCGAGCCTGTAGTCCGCCACCGTGCCGGTTTGCCTAAGCTGCAGCATCTTGTGCATCTCCTACTTGAACTCTTCCTTGATTGCGGTGCAGAAGGCGTCCTAGGAGAGTGCTCGATGTGCTTGTCGAAATGCCTGCAGCCAGTGTACCACGTGCCCCTTGATGTAGAGCGCGGCCGTGGTCACCCAGATGTGAGGAGGAACGCGGTACAGCTCGAAGTAGGTCTCGCACCGGTCGATCCATAGGTACGGCGCCGTGCCATTGAACTTGGGGAAGTCGTGCTTGGGCGGTTTGATGGCGTGGTAGTCGTCGGTTGTGTCGTGGCGCTGCTCTTGGTGATGATGCTACGACGCGACGTGCGCCGCTCCTTGGAGAGGCATCAGCGGGCGCATCGCGAGGAGGTGCGGCCCGTTGTTGGCGAGGCGGGCAGGTGGCTTGTGGATCTCCGAACCGCGCGGTTGCTCGGGGTGGCGTGATGGAGGAAGCTTGCACCGAGGTGAATCTGCAAATCAGATCAACCCCACCGGGGATTTCGAGCAAATCACTGAGGTGAATCTGCACCCACGACGGTGGGTGTTAAGATCCGATCGAGAGGATAAGAGGACGAACTGGCTAGAAAAAAATTGGGAGGTGAAGGAATTGGCTCTGAATACCAGTTTATAACGAACCACTGATGCAAAGGATCGATACAAGGGGAAATATCGGGAACGAGATCCAATTCAGGTTTCCTTGCTGAAGAAGAAGGTGAGATACAGAGAGAGTAGGTGAGATGCAGAGAAAGGGGGAGGAAACAGAGTGCACACACAACACGCATGCCCTCCTCGGTGCCTCGCACCCGCACTTATACAACCACTCCACCTGCCCTGCGGGCCCTAGCTACCGGGGCCAACCAATCCCAGTTGTCCGCGTACATCAAGGGGATGCAGGTGTGACAAAATGTCTTTTTATATTATAGTATTTTTAGTTAAACGCTAAGTTCATCGAGAGTTTTTGGCAAAGGAAGCCATAAAAATGACAATTTCATTTCCATTTCTTAAGAATTCCTTTTGGCCTACTTTGCAACTTAATACACACATGTTTTGTGGTTAAATTTGGGGAAAAATCTTTCTTTGACTTGCACACTATAAATTCGGGCTTCAGTCTGAGTGCACCTAAATTAAATGTGACGAAGATCGTTTTCAAGGAAAGTGCAATTTTTGTGAGTCATATTGATGTCTCTCATTCGGCCCACTATTTGAAATGCCAGTGTGTTAATTAATATGTTACGCTCCTGATATTGATGGCCATGGAGCTCCTCCTCACCGATGATGGATATTGGCTTCTAGAGATCTCCACGTTAAGATAAGCATCTAAAATTAGGCTTCACATTTGTCATCGCCTTATGTACTACTACCAGTCTGCCACGTCATGAGGTCTATGAAGTTCAGAATTTTCTGGACCTTAATGTTGGAAGAGCTTCATTGTTAAAGATCTCTGCCTATTATCAACTAACAAGAAAAATCTTAAAAGGTCAACTGTCACAAAATTTAGGTATATGAAGATATTAGAGAAAACCCACATGTTTTGGTTTGCCGGAAAACATTGAACTTCTATTACAGAACGTGTATATGAAAAGTGCCGAATGATCTGGTTGGATGATTACAACAAGATACATGACCTTTCGAAATCTTTTGGAGTAGGAAATGATATTATGTAGCTAAATGCACTTCGCCCTGATAAATATAACTATATTGAACAATATCTCCCCTCAAGTAATATTCATCTATCTCCCACATTGTGGTGAGATGGAAGGCGATACTGCATTTAAATTCTCAGTGAGGAAGACAGTCCGTTGCCCTATTACATCAAAACGAAACCATCAATCCATCCAACGTTGCACAGTTAAGCTCAGTACAAACTGGCCACTCCAATGACCGATAATATTCATGAGCAGAACTGAAGCTACACTTAACTGAAGATGTGGCTTTGGTGCATGTTTCCTGTATCTTCCCTGAATCAGTTTATGTGATCTTTTCATGGGTCAAAGATGCAATAGTCATTACAATATGTCCATAGTGCTTAAAATAACTTTCATCAGAAAGTTCAAAAGTTAAAATAGCGAAAAAACACCCAAAATGTACTTGCTGCACCATAACACCTACTGATGCCTTCCAAGCCTACCATACCAAAGCCACCGGAGAGCCCTCCATGAACTGTTCATCTCTCAGCTTGCATCTATTTTGAATGCTTCACCTGCTCTTTTATGGAGTGAGGATGTACTATTTGATCACATGCAATTATTTTGCGCAGGCAGTCCAATTCAATGTGAAACTTACCCCAAAATGAATATGTATATATCCATTCAATTAAAGTCATAAATGTTGTAGTCATCTATAGATCAACTTCCAAATGTCCACACTAAAGTAGGAGGTAAATGGCAGATGCCTTTGGGTATAACTCCGACTCTAACTATGAAGTGAGTGAAAGCTGAGATCAAATCAATTGAAGAATTCTGAGCCTCTCTACAAATTAATAAAAATTGCCACCACTCATGTACAAACGACACTTCATATAGATTCACTAGTTCAAACCAGGAGCTAATGGTAGTGCTATTGGGTAGCTTGGGATGCACCCCACAAAGACTTTGTTACACATTGTGTGCGTGCGATTAACCATGTGGAATTTAAAACATATTTATAATATTTTTTCACATTTTTCTTTTGTCCTGGCCAGAGTTCACCAATTTTTACTGAATAATACCGAATGCATCCTTTTAGACCCAAGCTACATTAACTCTAAAATGTGTTGGAACCATCTAAGGAAGTCAAGTACAATTACAAAAATATGCATTGTTATTTGGGCTAAAGAGAGCACAATTTTCCTTGAGCTCCACCTCAAGTTTGCACTTCTGGCGATCTAAGGTTTGGCATCAAGTTCAGATAACTAGGCATCACCATTAGTTTTAATTGGTCTTAAAGGAGTGGGAATTCTTGGAGCGAGTTTAGAACCTGATAAATCACCATGATGGGCATTTTAAAGTATGCAGCACATTTGTCCCCACCTTATGTACAAATGGCCATTCATTAGGTCAATGAAGTTCCAAATTCTATGAAGTATGAGAAAGCAGAGAGACACCAAATGCCTTGTCAGGCATTCATGTAAATCGTATGCCTTTACAATTGTATCAACCAATGTCCATAATATTTTGTTGCTAATTAAATATTTCTTTAGGCATATTAATTAGCCGATAATGATAGATGACTGACGGATTACCGCAAGAAAGAGACCACGCGTAATGGTTTATGAATGGAGTTGGATTTTTAAGAAACATTGAAATTGCAAAATTATTTGGAATAAGAAAATGTATCATGCAACGTCATCCACTCATGTACTCTTGCCAATCTTATCTCAGCGGAACATGTTTGTATGCCTTACATTTCAGTTTGGATTGATCTGACAGAGACATCGAGTGGGTACCAGTATATGCAAACTCTGCTGGAAGATATGTTCAACAGGGCGCTGAATGCGGTGGTTACAACCCATCTACAATTCCAAGACAACTTTTATGTTTTTTTCGAGAAAATGTATAGATATTTAGTCTTGATGCATTAATAGAAAAAAGAGTTTGTAGAATCCCTAAGAAGGACAAAACACAGGGATTCAACAAGATGCCTCTAATTGCTACACACCGTCACTTTGAGAAGAAGAGTAGCCTGAACCCTCACACCCGCCATCGCCCAATGTCTAGCTTACATTTTGATTGTATCAAGTAGGAGTGCTAAGATGAGCTAAGAATTATTGAAGATAATTGTGCTGCTATGCTTGAAGATGCACCATTCAACCATCATTATTATCGAGGGTCTGCCCTTCCAGATCGAGGCGCAAGCAGAGTGGCAATTTCATTGCCACCAGACTGTGCACCATGCCAACAGGTGGGCATGACATTGACCAGATCTGTGAGAACATCTCTTGCAATGTGAGACTACGAGAGTACAAGATTCTGCAATAGGAGAAGTCCTCATGCCTTCCAAGCCTATCATAGCAAATCCACTAGAGTGCCCCCATGATGATTTTATCTCTTAGATTGTGGCACTACTAAATTCTTTTCTGCTCTTTTAAGAACCAACATTTTTCTTGCTCTTTTATGAACCAAGATAGATCAAGATATCGAATGATGATGTTGTACTAGTTGATATCGTGCAATTATTCGGCATGTACCATCTATTTCATCGCGGAATTTACCACCACATGTATATGCACGTCTCCATATTAAAGTAAATTGAAGGTACAAATATTTGAGGAATTATTTAGTTTAGTTCCGAGTTTGGAGATGGGAGTAGCAGGGATGATGGCATTGATGGCCACTGACTTTGCGTATTAGTGAAGCTGGTTATCGGGAGCGTGAAATTGGATCAAACTGAGTCTCTTCATGAATTAAGTAATTAATTGCCATAACTTTTGTACATATGAGGAAATTCAATTCGGCTCCCGGGCCCAAAAATAGTTTTGAAATGTCAAAAAAACAAGACAATTTTTTATGTGTTGTTAGTCGTCCAGATGCTACCGGCAAATTTTGAGGCAAAAAGCTTAAGCATTTTAGTCAGCACAAAACATAAAAAAAATGAACACAAAATGTTACCCTCAAATGACATTACATTGTTAACAAATCTCTAGGTTCACTAGTTCAAATTTGGAGTAGTATTCTTCATGTTTTTGGGCAGCTTGGAAGCTCCAGCAAGAATTTTACTGATTATTGATATGCGATCTAAATCGATTTTAGTGCTAAAATTCAACTCCTTGTGAAATTTAGTATCCTAGATGTTTCCCTGTTGACCATGAGGTGGTCGTCGTCGGGTAATGTAACAAGCATTCTCCAAGATCCAAAGTATTAGACAGACTCAGGAATGAGTTTGAATGATTAGAGAGAATCAAGTACAAGCTAGAAGATCAGTCGTTACTGTTCCTGGAGAGAGCGTGTTTTCCTGGTACCTCCTCATAATTACGAACACTAATAAGCCATGTTCTCCATTATGTATCTCAAGGGCAGTGGATGCACTGAGACAGTGTAAAAAGGCACCATGACAGTAACCTTAAGTTCCACAAGTATAGCTAGCCTTCAGTGTGGCATGTGCAGACAAAGCTGCAGGATTTGATGATGTTGGTCACCTCGACTCCATCGCAGTTTCAGCTACAATCTACATCTCGGCCGAATTTTTCAATGCGAAACGGTAAGCTAAGATCTTACGATCTTTTAGACAAGTTGTATCACATGGGATCCTCATACCTCCTGATCCTACCACGACAAAGCTACCAGGATAACTTTCATGGACTACTCATCTCTTACCTAACAATGTTGGCGCTGAGAGTGGATTTATGGTTACCTGGATCAGAGTATGTGGTGATGTGCTACTCTGGCTGGTGGATTTATTTATGAAGTCGGGGTCTAGCTTTTTCTCTAAAAAATGGAGTGTATTTAAGGTGCTTGTCCGCCAAAATGACTTTCCACGTTCGTGCTCCTTTCCCTCACATGCTCTTTCTTAAAGCATCCACAGTCGGATACCAAATATGGCACCCTATACGGTTGTAGAAGCACGCGGGCACATTCCGCGGACATTGACCGGGTCACTCCTCAAATCACCACGTCCACAGTCGTGTATGATACCCTAAATCCATACTATCTTGCAACATGAAACAAACAATGTAGAAGATCAATGAAATTCCTAAACATAGAACAAACCACCAAAACATGACAATTAATCCAGACCAAAAGACACAGTTTAAATATCACAGTTCAGCCGACGAATGGACAAAGATGTAAACTAAAATTACTAAAAATGCAAATGGAGACGGAAAGGGCCAAGCATCTTCACCACTTCCTCACTTGTCCTTTGCCCTTCCAGACACCAGAGCGGTTGTAACCCTCTGTGTAGGCGTCGGCGACGGGAGGAGGGGGAGGGGTCGTCGGGCGAAGAGTCCGTGTAGTTGGTCGTCCTCCGGATTGTTGGGTTCTATGGTAGGGTGCGTCGACTCCAAATTAAAATTTTCCTATGCGCAGAACATCCAGGAACATGCTACGGGAGATGGATCATAGTTCGTTACCACTAGACGCGCAATGCCGTGCAGCGGAAGAAGAGTTGGGGCAGGGCGTCCGCGTGGATCATCTCCTCCTCGTTCGATCTCCCTCGAAGAGCCGGTCGTCCGATCCCACGTATGAGTTCAACGGAGCGGCGCAAGTGCACTGCCTCTAACGGTATCCGCGCGTGAAGGAGGAACACCGTGCGGCGGACTGCTAGGTCCGATCACACAGTCGGCGGCGAGTGGAGGTTGCTATTCGCAACACATGCAAACCCTAGTCGCAGCGCCAAAGCGATCAACCCCATGAGTGTGCCGCACCTCCACTTTATACAGGCGTCCGTCGCGGTCTCAACACTTGGGCCTCGCACGGACCCTAAAGCCCAAAGTCTACTCGGTCACGTTCCTAGTCCAGTTCAGATCACATCCGACCACTGTCCTACGAACCGACCTCGTAGGTTCCTTCCCTTAAGCGCGCGACCCCTTAGGTTCAAGTCGGCTTGGTCACAGTTTGGATCACCTCCGACCTGCACAGTTGGTAGCGGCCTCTAGCAAGGTGTGCCGACCACCAAGCAAACTATGAAGCTGGTTAGGCGAACCGGTGCAATGTGTCACACTTTTGTTCCCTTTGCCACACGATATATGTTGTCGGGCTCAAGGTGAGACTGTCATCCTTGTGCTAGCCCGACCTCTTTCTCGTTCGAGTGATACCGACCACAAACCAGATTATCTCATAATCCTTGTTGCATGGCCATGCTTATCCTGGTCGGATCACACGAGGGGCCCAGAGTATATCTCTCCTGATCGGAGGGGCAAACCCCATCTTTCTCGACCATGTCTCGCAGCATGGGACTGGACAAACCCGAAACCTACCTTTGTAACTACCCAGTCACGGAGTAGCGTTTGGTCGGCCCAAAGCAAGTCTGTCACCATCCCGAGTACATGCGTCAGCTCAGGTCTTAGGACATAGAACGTATGTTGTACTAGAGACTTACATATGACATTTCACTGCGTCTCATAGTTGGGTCTGTCCGACTCGGACCTTATCTCGACTCGGATCCGACAACGTCGAATCTGACCAGACCTTTCCAAGTCCATATTATCCGGTTAGCAGCCAATGCTCCATGGCTAGTGAGACGAAGCCATCGACTGTGTATGCCAGTCTAGTCGGCTGCGCGTCCACACAACCCTTTCGACTTGGGACCTTTTAGGACAGTCATCATACAATGCATAGTCCCACAAACAAGTCACGTACTTGCTGATACACATCATTGATAATGTCCAAGGACTATCTTTATTCATAAACACATAGGAAATATCATCATACATGATTGCCTCTAGGGCATATCTCCAACAGTCTCCCACTTGCACTAGAGTTAATCAAATAGACATCGAATGCCCATAGCTCTAACGTGCCCCTCATGCTTGGGTTGTGGAAGCGACTTAGTCAACGGATCTGCAACATTTGCATCCGTGTGAATCTTGCATAACTCTACATCACCATTCTTCATGATCTTTACGTATCGGTGATATTTCTGGTTTATGTGTCTGACCTTGTGGTGATTCCTCGGCTCCTTGGCTTGTGCGATGGCACCAGAATTATCACAATAAAGGTCCAACGGTTTCACCGAGGCTTGGAAAATACCAAGATCATCCAGAAAATGCCGGATCCAAACACCTTACAGCTTCACAAGCCTCAATGTATTCGGCTTCTGTGGTAGAATCGGCCACCTTATCCTGCTTGGAACTCATCCAAAGGTAATCGCTCCTCCGCTCAGGACGCATACGAATCCGGACTGTGATCGACAATCATCTCCGTCGGTTTGGAAACTAGCATCGGCCTAACCCCTTACGACGAGCTCTTCCTCACCTCCATAAACTAGGAACATCTCTTTAGTCCTTTTCAGGTACTTCAAAATAGTCTTTATCGCTGCCCAGTGACTCTCACCTGGGTTGGCCTGGTATCGGCTTGTTAGGCTTATTGCAAAAGCAACATCAGGCCGTGTACATATCATGGCAAACATGATGGATCCGATTGCCGAGGCATACGGAATCCTACTCATCCTGCTTCGCTCATCAGATGTCGAAGGACTCTGAGTCTCACTTAGCCTTATACCATGTGAGAGTGGCAAGAACCCTTTCTTCGCCTCACTCATGTTGAACCGCTTCAACACTTTATCTATGTATGCGTGCTCGGCTTAGGCCGAGCAGCCTCCTCGATCTATCTCTATAGATCTTAATGCCTAAAATATATACTGCTTAGCCAAGGTCTTCCATCGAAAACTTGCCATTCAATGACTCCTTGACCGAGTTTAGCATCGAAACATCATTTCCGATCAGTAGTATGTCGTCCACATACAAGATCAAAAACACTATCGAGCTCCCACTTAACTTCTTGTATAAACAAGAGTCTTCTTCGCTTTTGATGAAACCGAGACCGATGGCGACCTCATCAAAACGAATGTTCCAACTCCGAGATGCTTGCTTCAACCCATAAATGGATCTCTTGAGCTTGCATACCTTACTAGTGCTAGTCGGATCGACAAAACCCTCGGGCTGTATCATATACACTTCCTCGGTTAAATTTCCATGAAGGAAAGCCGTTTTGACATCCATCTGCCATATCTCATAATTGAAATATGCAACTATAGCTAGTATGATCCTCACCGACTTCAGCATCGCTACCGGCGAGTAAGTCTTGTCGTAGTCAATTCCTTGAACTTGTCCATAACCTTGAGCGACAAGCCGAGCTTTGTGGATCTGAACATTTCCATCCACATCGGTTTTCTTCTTAAAGACCCATTTGCAACCAATGGCAGTTACGCCAGGTGGCAGATCAACCAAGTCCGAGACTTTATTCTCATCCATGGACTTTAACTCAGATCTCATGGCCTCCAGCCATGCCTCGGAATCTGGGCTCACCATCGCTTCCGCATATGTGGCTGGCTCATCGCTTTCTAGTGACAATACATCACGCACTCTGCGCAATCTTTCCGACCTTCGTGGTTCCGGTGCCGCTTCCACTACAGGTTCCCTGACTGACTCCGGTATGATCTCATCACCAGCCGAGCCGTCCCCGAGTGGTCCTCGAATTTCTTCGAGTCGGACCGTCCTCCCACTGGCCTCCCGACTGAGAAACTCTTTCTCAAGGAAAACCCCATTCCGAGCAACAAACACTTTGTTCTCTTCCCGATTGTAGAAGCTATATCCCAAGGTTTCCTTTGGATATCCCACGAATATGCATTTATCCGACTTGGGTGTAAGCTTGTCTGACATAAGTTGCTTGAAAAATGCTTCACAACCTGGAATCTTTAGAAAAGACAAACTGGGATTCTTCCCGGTCCACATCTCATGTGGTGTCTTGTCTAAGTATTTTGATGGTACGCTATTAAGTGTGAAAGCTGCAGTTTCTAGAGCGTATCCCCAGAATGACAAGGGTAAATCCGATTTGCTCATCATAGACCGGACCATGTCCAACAAGGTCCTATTCCTCCGTTCCGACACATTGTTTCTCCGTATGCATCTTGAGGTGTGAGCTGAGGTACTATACCTCGACTTTTCAGATGATCATCAAACTCCTGGCTCATGTACTCACCTCCATGATCAGATTGCAAAAGCTTTATAGTCTTGCCGAGCTGATTCTCAACCTCGTTATGAAACTCTTTGAACTTTTCAAAAGTCTCCGACTTGTGCCTCATCAAATAGATATATCCATATCTACTCAAGTCGTCGGTAAAATTCACGAAGTACTGATAGCCACCTCTGGCAGTTGTGCTCACTGGACCACACACATCACTGTGTATAAGCTCCAACAACTCGGATGCCCTCTCGCAACTCTTTGCAAAAGGAGACTTAGTCATCTTGCCGAGCAAGCATGATTCACATGTCTCGAACGACCTGAAGTCAGACGAAGTTAGGAGCCCATCATCATGGAGCTTCTTCATGCGTTTAAGACTAATGTGTCCAAGCCGGCAATGCCAGAAGTATGTCGGATTTATCTCATTAGGCTTATGCCTCTTGACATTCACGTTATAGACCGGTTCCTGTTCTAGATTCAATATAAATAGCCCATCAACAATGGGCGATAGCCGTGGAACATACCATTCAAAAATATCAAACAACCATTGTCCTTTAAATTGAATTCATAACCTTGACTCATCAAACATGAGGCAGAAATAATGTTCCGACTAAGTGCAGGAATGTAATAACAATTATTCAATTCCATTATGAATTCGGAAGGAAGCTGGAGCTGCATCGTGCCGACCTCCAACGCAGCAACTCTTGCTTTGTTGCCGACCCTGATGTCAATCTCCCCTTGTGACACACGCCTAGTTCTTACCAGCCCCTGCATCGAGTTGCAAATATTAACAACCGATCTGGTATCAAATACCCAAGAGCTACTAGGTATGTCAGCATGGTAAATGTCTATAACATATGCAACAAGTGTACCTTTGCGTGAAGAAGCATTTCCGGCCTTCTTGCCATGCTCTGCAAGCCACTTGCTACAGCTCCTCTTCCAGTGACCGGTTTCCTTGCAATGATAGCAAATGGTCTTCGAGTCCGGTCCAGACTTTGGCGCAGCGGCGGAGGTTGCCATCTCCGCGCCCTTTGCCTTAGCCTTCTTCTTAGACCAACTCTTCTTGAACTTAGCCGATTTCTGCACCATCAACACTTGATGTGTGCCTTTCTTAATATCCTGCTCTGCCACTTTGAGCATCCCATGCAATTCAGTGAGCTTCTTGTCCATGCCATGCATATGATAGTTCGAGATGAACGTCCCATAGCTGCGCGGAAGAGAACCTAGAACAACATGAGTAGCCACTTCATCCAAGAGCGGGAAGCCCAACCTATCCAAAGCTTGCACATATCCGATCATCTTGATCACATGTGGGCTCAGTTGGATCACCTTCCTTCAGCTTGCAATCCATCAAGGATCACCAGACGTTGAACCTTTCGGTCCTAGCACGTATGCGAAACATGCTCTTGAGACTCTCGATCATATCGTAAGCCTCAACATTTTCGAAATGCTGTTGCAAATCAGGCTCCATACAAGCCAGCATCAGACAACTGATCTCCATTGATTCATCAATGAGTTTCTGGTAGGCATTCTTAGCTGTGGCACTAGCATTATCGGCAGGTTCCTCTGGAAGTGGATCCTCTAGAACATGTTCCTTTTATCATGCTTGACAACAATTCTCAGATTTCTATACCAGGTGGTAAAGTTTGTTCCAATCAGTTTATCCTTTTCCGTAATTGATTTCAATGCAAAGTTGGGTTGAGCAGGTGGTGCCATTGATCTACAACAGAAAATACGCAATCACTAAGCAATGTGTTTATGTAGAGTAATTCTAGCCTAAACAGAAATACTCCCACTGAAGTCAACATCCCTCTGCAAACTCTCAGTGATTCAGGATCCGACTGGCGCATGCGACTAGTGAGCTTTAGCATCACTGCTAGCCAACATACCTATCCGGTAAGCAACTCCTTGCTAATCGTATCTCTATATGACTCCTGTCGGTCGGGATGGTATCTCATACCCGGCTCCCAACATTCTTTGCCACAAGGCCCAAAACCGTTTTGATAGCCTTGTCAAGTTAATCTGATGCAGTGCATGTACGTGTCCGACACGAACCCTTCAGTTCAAGGACACCTAGCAGCACCCCAATTTTATGAGCCCATCAAGGAAATATGCCCTAGAGGCAATAATAAAGTTATTATTTATTTCCTTATATCATGATAAATGTTTATTATTCATGCT
Organism: Aegilops bicornis; assembly: GCA_021605145.1. Classification (NCBI taxonomy): domain Eukaryota; kingdom Viridiplantae; phylum Streptophyta; class Magnoliopsida; order Poales; family Poaceae; genus Aegilops; species Aegilops bicornis. The sequence goes on from CM038673.1 coordinate 153,491,838, forward strand.
AGAATTGTATTAACCGGAAACATAATACATGTGTGAATATATAGACAAACAGGTATGTCACTAGTATGCCTCTACTTGACTAGCTTGTTAATCAAAGATGGTTATGTTTCCTAACCATGAACAAGGAGTTGTTATTTGATTAACAAGGTCACATCATTAGTTGAATGATCTGATTGACATGACCCATTCCGTTAGCTTAACACTTGATCGTTTAGTATGTTAATGCTTTCTTCATGACCCATACATGTTCCTATAACTATGAGATTATGCAACTCCGTTTACCGGAGGAACACTTTGGGTACTACCAAACGTCACAACGTAATCGGGTGATTATAAAGGAGTACTACAGGTGTCTCCAAAGGTACTTGTTGGGTTGGCGTATTTCGAGATTAGGTTTTGTCTCTCCGATTGTCGGAGAGGTATCTCTAGGCCTTCTCTGTAATACTCATCACTTAAGCCTTGCAAGCATTACAACTAATGAGTTAGTTGTGAGATGATGTATTACTGAACGAGTAAAGATACTTACCGTTAACTAGATTTAACTAGGTATTGGATACCGACGATCGAATCTCGGGTAAGTAACATACCGATGACAAAGGGAACAACGTATGTCGTTATGCGGTTTGACCGATAAAAGATCTTCGTAGAATATGTAGGAACCAATATGGGCATCCAGGTTCCGCTATTGGTTATTGACCGAGAATGGTTCTAGGTCATGTCTACATAGTTCTCGAACCCGTAGGGTCCGCACGCTTAACGATTCGGCGATGGTTCATTATGAGTTTATAAGTATTGATGCAATCAAGGTTGTTCGAGTCCCGGATGTGATCACGGACATGACGAGGAGTCTCGAAATGGTCGAGACATAAAGATTGATATATTGGAAGCCTACATTTGGACATCGGAAGTGTTCCGGGTGAAATCGGGATTTTCTGAGTACCGGAGGTTACCGGAACCCCGGGAGGTCCATGGGCCTAATGGGCCATAGGAGCGAAGCGGAAGGGCCAGCCACGGTGGGCTGCGCGCCCCCTTCCCCCTCTAGTCCGAATAGGACAAGGAAGGGGGGGCGGCGCCCCTTCCCTCTTCCCCCCCCGCCAATCCTAGTCCCACTAGGAGAGGGGAGTCCTACTCGGTGGGAGTAGGACTCCTCCTTGCGCGCCTCCCCTAGGGCCGCCACCTCCCCTTGCCTCCTTTATATCGGGGGCAGGGGCACCCCAAGACACACAAGTTGATCTACGGATCTTTCCTTAGCCGTGTGCGGTGCCCCTTCCACCATATTCCACTTCGGTCATATCGTCATGGAGCTTAGGCGAAGCCCCGCCACGGAGAAGTCATATCGTCGCTGAGCTTAGGCGAAGCCCTGCGTCGGTGGAGCATCAACATCGTCCACCACGCCGTCAGGCCGACGGAACTCATCCCGACACTTTGCTGGATCGGAGTCCGGGATCGCCATCGAGCTGAACGTGTGCAGAACTCGGAGGTGCCGTGACGTTCGGTGCTTGGATCGGTCGGATCGTGAAGACGTACGACTACATCAACCGCGTTGTTATAACGCTTCCGCTTTCGGTCTACGAGGGTACGTGGACAGACACTCTCCCCTCTCGTTGCTATGCCATCACCATGGTCCTGTGTGTGTGTAGGGATTTTTTTTGAAATTACTACGTTCCCCAGCAGTGGCATCCGAGCCTGGTTTTATGCGTTGATGTCATATGCACGAGTAGAACACAAGTGAGTTGTGGGCGATACAAGTCATACTACCTACCAGCATGTCATACTTTGGTTCAGCGGTATTGTGGGATGAAGCGGCCCGGACCGACATTACGCCAGACGCTTACGCGAGACTGGTTTCACCGCCCGAGCACTCGTTGCTTAAAGGTGACCGGCGGGTGTCTGTCTCTCTCACTTTAGTTGAACCGAGTGTGGCTACGCCCGGTCCTTGAGAAGGTTAAAACGGAGTCTATTGACGAAGTATCGTTGTGGTTTTGATGCGTAGGTAAGAACGGTTCTTGCTCAGCCCGTAGCAGCCATGTAAAACTTGCAACAACAAAGTAGAGGACGTCTAACTTGTTTTTGCAGGGCATGTTGTGATGTGATGTGGTCAAGACGTGATGCTATATTTTATTGTATGAGATGATCATGTTTTGTAACCGAGTTATCGGCAATCGGCAGGAGCCATATAGTTGTCGCTTTATTGTATGAAATGCAAACGCCATGTAATTGCTTTACTTTATCACTAAGTAGTAGCGATAGTCGTAGAAGCAATAGTTGGCGAGACGACAACGATGCTACGATGGAGATCAAGGTGTCGCACCGGTGACGATGGTGATCATGACGGTGCTTCGGCGATTGAGATCACAAGCACAAGATGATGATGACCATATCATATCACTTATATTGATTGCATGTGATGTTTATCCTTTATGCATCTTATCTTGCTTTGATTGACGGTAGCATTATAAGATGATCTCTCACTAAAATTATCAAGAAGTGTTCTCCCGAGTATGCACCGCTATGAAAGTTCTTCGTCTTTGAGACACCACGTGATGATCGGGTGTGATAGGCTCTACGTTCAAATACAACGTGTGCAAAACAGTTGCGCACGCAGAATAATCAGTGTAAACTTGACGAGCCTAGCATATAACAGATATGGCCTCGGAACACGGAGACCGAAAGGTCGAGCGTGAATCATATAGTAGATATGATCAACATAAGATGTTCACCATTGAAAACTACTCCATCTCACGTGATGATCGGTTATGGTTTAGTTGATTTGGATCACGTGATCACTTAGATGACTAGAGAGATGTCTGTCTAAGTGGGAGTTCTTAAGTAATATGATTAATTGAACTTTAATTTATCATGAACTTAGTCCTGGTAGTATTTTGCAAATTATGTTGTAGATCAATAGCTCGGCGTGGTTGCTTCCCTATGTTTTTATATGTGTTCCTAGAGAAAATTGTATTGAAAAATGTTAGTAGCAATATTGCGGATTGGATCCATGATCCGAGGTTTATCCTCATTGCTGCATGTAAGAATTATGTCCTTGATGCACCGCTAGGTGACAGACCTATTGCAGGAGCAGATGCAGACGTTATGAACGTTTAGCTAGCTCAATATGATGACTACTTGATAGTTTAGTGCACCATGCTTAAATGGCTTAGAATCGGGACTTCAAAGACGTTTTGAACGTCATGGACCATATGAGATGTTCCAGGAGTTGAAGTTAATATTTCAAGCAAATACCGAGTTGAGAGATATGAAGTCTCCAACAAGTTCTATAGCTAAAAGATGGAGGAGAATCGCTCAACTAGTGAGCATGTTCTCAGATTGTCCGGGTACTTCAATCGCTTGAATCAAGTGGGAGTTAATCTTCCGGATAAGATAGTGATTGACAGAATTCTCTAGTCACCATCACCAAGTTAGTAGAACTTCGTGATGAACTATAATATGCAAGGGATGACAAAAGTAATTCCCAAGCTCTTCGTGATGCTGAAATCGTGAAGGTAGAAATCAAGAAAAGAGCATCAAGTGTTGATGATTGACAAGACCACTAGTCTCAAGGAAAAGGGCAAAGGGAAGAAGGGAACTTCAAAAGAGCGGCAAGCAAGTTGCTACTCGAGTGAAGAAGCCCAAGTCTGGACCTAAGCACGAGACTAAGTACTTTTGCTGCAATGGAACTGGTCTTTGAAAGCGGAGCTACCCTGAATATTTGGTGGAAAAGAAGGATGGCAAAGTGAACAAGGTTATATTTGATATATGAGTTATTGATATGTGCCTTACTAGTGTTTATAGTAGCCCCGAGTATTTGATACTTGTTCGGTTGCTAAGATAAGTAACTCGAAACAGGAGTTACTGAGAATAAGCAGAGACTAGTTGAAGGGAAGTGACGATGATGAGTGTTGGAAGTAGTTCCAAAATTGATATGATCATCATCGCACACTCCCTATACTTTCGTGATTAGTGTGGAACCTAAATAAGTGTTATTTGGTGTTGAGCATAAATATGATTTGATCATGTTTGTTGCAATACGGTTATTCATTTAAGTAAGAGAATAAATTGTTGTTCTGTTTACATGAATAAAACCTTATATGGTTATACACCCAATGAAAATGGTTCATTGGATCTCGATCATAGTGATACACATATTCATAATATTGAAACCAAAAGATGCAAAGTTAATAATGATAGTGCAACTTATTTGTTGCACTGCCGTTTGGGTCATATCGGTGTAAAGCGCATGAAGAAACTCCATGCTGATGGGTTTTTGGAATCACTTGATTATGAATCATTTGATGCTTGCGAACCGTGCCTTTTGGGCAAGATGAGTAAAACTCCGTTCTCCGGAACAATGGAACAAGCTACTGACTTATTGGAAATAATACATACCGATGTATGCGATTCAATGAGTGTTGATGCTCGTGGCAAGTATCGTTATTTTCTGACCTTCACAAGATGATTTGAGCAGATATGGGTATATCTACTTGATGAAACATAATTCTGAAATAATTGAAAAGTTCAAAGAATTTCAGAGTGAAGTGGAAAATCATCGTAACAAGAAAATAAAGTTTCTGCGATCTGATCGTGGAGATAAATATTTGAGTTACGAGTTTGGTCTTCATTTGAAACAATGTGAAATAGTTTTCGCAACTCATGCCATATGGAACACCACGGCATAATGGTGTGTCCGAAAGTCGTAACCGCACTTTATTGGATATGGTGCGATCTATGATGTCTCTTATCAGTTTACCACTATCGTTTTGGGGTTATGCATTAGAGACAGCTGCATTCACGTTTAATAGGGCACCATCTAAATCCGTTGAGACGACAACATCTGAATGTGGTTTAGCAAGAAACCCAAGTTGACGCTTTCTTAAAGTTTGGGGCTGCGATGCTTATGTGAAAAAGTTTCACCCTGATAAGCTCAAACCCAAATCGGAAAAATGTGTCTTCATAGGATACCCAAAGGAAACTGTTGGGTACACCTTCTATCACAGATCTGAAGGCAAGATTTTCGTTGCTAAATTCGGATCCTTTCTAGAGAAGGAGTTTCTCTCGAAAGAAGTGAGTGGGAGGAAAGTAGAACTTGATGAGATAATCAGATTCTGCTCCCTTATTGGAAAGTAGTTCATCACAAGAAATGGTTCTGTGACAACTACACCAATTAGTGAAGAAACTAATGATGATGATCATGAAGCTTGGATCAAGTTACTCACGAACCTCGTAGGTCAACCAGAGTAAAATACGCACCCGAGTGGTACGGTAATCCTATTACGGAAGTCATATTACTTGACCATGGCGAACCTACGAACTATGAGGAAGCGATGATGAGCCCAGATTCATGAAATGGCTCGAGGCCATAAAATCTGAGATATGATCCATGTAAGAGAACAAAGTATGGACTTTGATCGACTTGCTCGATGATCGACAAGCCATGTTAAATAAATGGATCTTCAAGAGGAAGACGGACACCGATAGTAGTGTTACTATCTACAAAGCTAGACTTGTCGAAAAGGTTTTTGACAAAGTTCAAGATGTTGAATACAATGAGATTTTCTCACTCGTATCGATGCTTAAAAGTCTGTCCGAATCATGTTAGCAATTGCCACACTTTATGAAATCGGCAAATGGATGTCAAAACTGCATTCCTTGATGGATTTATTAAAGAAGAGTTGTATATGATGCAACCGAAGGTTTTGTCGATCCTAAAGGTGTTAACAAAATATGCAAGCTCCAAATGATCCATCTATGGACTGGTGCAAGCATCTCGGAAGTTGGAATATACGCTTTGATAAGTTGATCAAAGCATATGATTTTATCTGAGACTTTTGGAAAGGCCTGTATTTACAAGAAAGTGAGTGGGAGCACTACTGACATTTACGATAAGTATATGTGAATGACATATTGTTGATCGGAAATAATGTAGAATTATTCTCGCAAAGCATAAAGGAGTATTTGAAAGGAGTTTTTCAAAGAAGGACCTCGGTGAAGCTGCTTACATATTGAGCATCAAGATCTATAGAGATAGATCAAGGCGGCTTGATAAGTTTTTCAATAAATACATACCTTGTCAAGATTTTGAAGTAGTTCAAAATGGAGCAGTCAAAGAAAAGTTCTTGCCTGTGTTGCAAAAGCGTATGAAATTGAGTAAGACTCAAATCCCGACCACGGCAGAAAATAGAAAAGAGAATGAAAGTCATTCCCTATGCCTCGATCATAGGTTCTATAAAGTATGCTATGCTATGTACCAGACCTATTGTATACCTTGCTCCAAATTTGGCAAGGAGTACAATAGTGATCTAGGAGTAGATCACTTTGGACATTGGTCAAAGACATCCTTAGTGAGGACTAAGGAAATATTTCTCGATTATGGAGGTGATAAAAGAGCCCGTCGTAAAGGGTTACGTCGATGCAAGTTTTAACACTAATCTAGATGACTTTGAATCTCAATCTGGATACATATTGAAAGTGGGAGCAATTAGCTAGAGTAGCTCCGTGCGAGAACATTGTAGACATATAAATTTGCAAAATACTCACGGCTCACGAATGTATGAGACCGTTGACTAAAATTATCTCACAAGCAAAACATGATCACACCTTAGTACTCTTTGGGTGTTAATCACATAGCGATGTGAACTAGATTCTTGACTCTAGTAAAGCCTTTGGGTGTTGGTCACATGTCGATGTGAACTATGGGTGTTAACCACATATAGATGTGAACTATTGATATTAAATCACATGGCGATGTGAACTAGATTATTGACTCTAGTGCAAGTGGGAGACTGAAGGAAATATGCCCTAGAGGCAATAATAAAGTTATTATTTATTTCCTTATATCATGATAAATGTTTAGTATTCATGCTAGAATTGTATTAACCGGAAACATAATACATGTGTGAATATATAGACAAACAGTATGTCACTAGTATGCCTCTACTTGACTAGCTTGTTAATCAAAGATGGTTATGTTTCCTAACCATGAACAAGGAGTTGTTATTTGATTAACAAGGTCACATCATTAGTTGAATGATCTGATTGACATGACCCATTCCGTTAGCTTAACACTTGATCGTTTAGTATGTTAATGCTTTCTTCATGACCCATACATGTTCCTATAACTATGAGATTATGCAACTCCGTTTACCGGAGGAACACTTTGGGTACTACCAAACGTCACAACGAATCGGGTGATTATAAAGGAGTACTACAGGTGTCTCCAAAGGTACTTGTTGGGTTGGCGTATTTCGAGATTAGGTTTTGTCACTCCGATTGTCGGAGAGGTATCTCTAGGCCTTCTCGGTAATACACATCACTTAAGCCTTGCAAGCATTACAACTAATGAGTTAGTTGTGAGATGATGTATTACGGAACGAGTAAAGATACTTACCGTAACGAGATTGAACTAGGTATTGGATACCGACGATCGAATCTCGGGTAAGTAACATACCGATGACAAAGGGAACAACGTATGTCGTTATGCGGTTTGACCGATAAAAGATCTTCGTAGAATATGTAGGAACCAATATGGGCATCCAGGTTCCGCTATTGGTTATTGACCGAGAATGGTTCTAGGTCATGTCTACATAGTTCTCGAACCCGTAGGGTCCGCACGCTTAACGTTTCGATGGCGATTCATTATGAGTTTATAAGTATTGATGCACGAAGGTTGTTCGAGTCCGGATGTGATCACGGACATGACGAGGAGTCTCGAAATGGTCGAGACATAAAGATTGATATATTGGAAGCCTACATTTGGACATCGGAAGTGTTCCGGGTGAAATCGGGATTTTCTGAGTACGGGAGGTTACCGGAACCCCGGAGGTCCATGGGCCTAATGGGCCATAGGAGAGAAGAGGAAGGGCCAGCCAAGGTGGGCTGCGCGCCCCCTCCCCTCTAGTCCGAATAGGACAAGGAAGGGGGGCGGCGCCCTCTTCCCCTCCTCCAATCCTAGTCCAACTAGGGAGAGGGGGGGAGTCCTACTCGGTGGGAGTAGGACTCCTCCTTGCGCGCCTCCCCTAGGGCGGCCACCTCCCCTTGCCTCCTTTATATCACGGGGGCAGGGGCACCCCAAGACACACAAGTTGATCTACGGATCTTTCCTTAGCCGTGTGCGGTGCCCCTTCCACCATATTCCACTTGGTCATATCGTCGCGGAGCTTAGCGAAGCCTGCGCCGGAGAAGTCATATCGTCGCGAGCTTAGGCGAAGCCCTGCGTCGGTGGAGCATCAACATCGTCACTGCGCCGTCGTCTTGTGGAACTCATCCCGACACTTTGCTTTGGATCGGAGTCCGGGATCGTCATCGAAATTTGAGCGTGTGCGAGAACTCGGAGGTGCCGTGCGTTCGGTGCTTGGATCGGTCGGATCGTGAAGACGACGACTACATCAACCGCGTTGTTATAACGCTTCCGCTTTCGGTCTACGAGGGTACGTGGACAGACACTCTCCCCTCTCGTTGCTATGCCATCACCATGGTCCTGTGTGTGCGTAGGGAATTTTTTTGAAATTACTACGTTCCCCAACACCCACTACTAGACGTACTTGACGTACGAAGGTGCAACATCGGGGATGGCAATTCGCTTGATATTTATGAGGGATCTTTCTACCATTCTAAAATGCATAGAAAACAAGAAGCATGACAATCACAAATAAACATATATTGTGAAATAGTATGGCTCCTTCATGGACGTTCTTCCAGGTCAGCTCCGACTCCGATGACCATCTTTGAACTCCATCTTGTTTGTCACGCCGGGACGCCAAGCCACCAACCTGATCTCTATTATCCAACTACTACAACCAGTAATGAATTTTACATAGAGTCACAAGTCGACACACAGGTCGTTATACAATATAATGACAGCACTTTGGCTCCTGCGGTGACAAACATGACACACATGCCACGTATAAATTACACACATGCATCACATACACATGAGCCATACTATTCACATCAAACCTGCAAAACAAAGTTATTCATAGAATCGCATTCTAGCGGTTTGTGTGTCGGGTACGAAATACACGGCGCTACGCACACGGCGGTCCCGATGGCGGATTCTCTGATCTGACCGATCTTATCGATCATCCCGAATCCGATTCGGATTTATGTTTCACTGTTAACCTCGATGGCGGATAACCGACCGGTAGGGGTAGATCGTGTCACGACCTCATCGATCCCGATTTACAGAAAACATAGCCACATCGACCCCCATGTGCAGTTGATCACATCAACCGTGCACATAGCCGATCTCTTCAAGGACAACATATCTCATTTGCCGCCTCCGCATATCTAATATGCATACGATCTGAATCCAAATCCTATAGCAGAAGCTCTGATACCACTATTGGGTTCTACAGTAGGATGCGTCGACTGCAAATTAAAATTTTCCTACGCGTAGAACATGCTACGGGAGATGGGTCACAGTTCGTTACCACTAGACGCGCAGTGCCGTGCAGCGGAAGAAGAGTTGGGGCTGCGCGTCCGCGTGGATCGTCTCCTCCTCATTCGATCTCCCTTGAACAGCCGGTTGTCCGATCCCACGTACGAGTTCGCCGGAGCGGCGCAAGTGCACCACCTTTAATGGTATCCGCGCATGCAGGAGGACCACCGTGCGGCGGACTACTAGGTCCGATCACACAGTCGGCGGCGAGTGGAGGTGGTGATACGTCTACAACGTATCTACTTTTCCAAACACTTTTGCCCTTGTTTTGGACTCTATCTTGCATGATTTGACGTTGTTTTCAGCATAACTACCATGATGTTGTTTTATGTGTAGAAAAGAAAAGTTCTCGGAATGTCCTGGAAATCCACGGAGGCACTTTTTGGAATTTATAAGAAATATTGGTGAAATAAATACACCAGGGGGCCCAGGGCCTGTCCACGAGACAGGGGGCGCGCCCCCTAGGGCGCGCCCCCTATCTCGGGGCCCCCTGGACCTCCTCCGACCTCAACTCCAACTCCATATATTCCGTCTCAGGGAGAAAAAAATCGAAGAGAAAGTTTCATCGCGTTTCACGACACGGAGCCGCCGCCAAGCCCTAATCTCTCTCGGGAGGGCTGATCTAGAGTCCGTCCGGGGCTCCGGAGAGGGGGATTCGTCGCCGTCGTCATCATCAACAATCCTCCATCACCAATTTCATGATGCTCACCGCCGTGCGTGAGTAATTCCATCGTGAGGCTTGCTGGGCCGGTGATGGGTTGGATGAGATTTACCATGTAATCAAGTTAGTTTTGTTAGGGTTTGATACCTAGTATCCACTATGTTCTGAGATTGTTGTTGCTATGACTTTGCTATGCTTAATGCTTGTCACTAGGGCTCGAGTGCCATGATTTCATATCTGAACCTATTATGTTTTCATGAATATATGTGTGTTCTTGATCCTATCTTGCAAGTCTATAGTCACCTATTATGTGTTATGATCCGACAACCCCGAAGTGACAACAATCGGGATACTTCTCGGTGATGACCGTAGTTTGAGGAGTTCATGTATTCACTATGTGCTAATGCTTTGGTTCGGTTCTCTATTAAAAGGAGGCCTTAATATCCCTTAGTTTCCGTAAGGACCCCGCTGCCACGGGAGGGTAGGACAAAAGACGTCATAGAAGTTCTTTTCCATAAGCACGTATGACTATTCACGGAATACATGCCTACATTACATTGATGAATTGGAGCTAGTTCTATATCACCCTATGTTATAACTATTGCATGAGGAATCGCATCTGGCACAATTATCCATCACTGATCCATTGCCTACGAGATTTTCATATATTGTTCTTCGCTTATTTACTTTTCCGTTGCTACTGTTACAACTACTACAAAAAACCCAAAAACATTTATCTTTACTTTTGCTACCGTTACTATGATTATCATACCACTTTTGCTACTAAACACTTTGCTGCAGATACTAAGTTATCCAGGTGTGGTTGAATTGACAACTCAACTGCTAATACTCAAGAATATTCTTTGGCTCCCCTTGTGTCGAATCAATAAATTTGGGTTGAATACTCTATCCTCGAAAGCTGTTGCGATCCCCTATACTTGTGGGTTTTGAAGACCAATTTCTGGCGCCATTGCCGGGGAGCATAGCCATATTCTCTGAGTCACTTGGGATTTATATCTGTTGATCACTATGAAGAACTTGAAAGACGCTAAGACAACAATTTATCCCTCAACTACGAGGGGAGGTAAGGAACTGCCATTTAGCTCTGCACTAGATTCTCCTTCTGTTATTAGTAAGCTTGGGACACCTAAACCTGCTACTGCTATGAATTCTGATATGTCGCATGTTATTGATGATGCCATACGCTATGCATGATGAAACTACTTACGTGCATGATACTACTTTGCCATTAGGTGAATTTCTAGATGAACAACTTGCTAGAGTTAGGGGAATGAAAATATTGAAGAACCAATTATTGATGATAGTGATGATGAAGGTTCCCCAATGATTATGTATTACTGTTGTTCCTAAGGGTTATGTTATGAATGAAAAAGCTGCTTTGGAAATCCTTGCTTGCAATGATAGAAATGATCTTAAGAAATTATTAGCTAAATGGAAGCAGCAGTATCTTAATGCTAGAATGAAACCCGATTCTGCGTTTGCTACTTCACCTATCTGTGTTACTGATAAGGATTATGAATTCTCTGTTGATCCTGATATTATTACTTTAGTTGAATCTGATCCTTTTTATGGCCATGGATCTGAAATTGTTGTGGCACATCTTACCAAGTTGAATGATATAGCCACCCTATCTACTCATGATGAGAAGTCTCGCTATTTATATATCCTTAAGATATTCCCGTTATCAATAAAGGGTGATGCTAATACTTGGTATAATTCTCTTGCTCCTGGTTGTGTGCGTAGTCCCCAGGATATGATTTATTACTTCTCTGCTAAATATTTCCCTGCTGATAAGAAACAAGCTGCCTTGCGGGAAATATATAAGTTTGTGCAAATCAAAGAAGAGAGTCTCTCACAAGCTTGGGGGAGGCTTCTCCGGTTACTTAATGCTTTGCCTGATCATCCTCTTAAGAAAAATGAAATACTTGATATATTTTATAATGGACTAACCGATGCTTCCAAGGACTACTTGGATAGTTGTGCTGGTTGTGTTTTCGAGGAAAGAACGATCGTGAAGCTGAAATATTATTGAATAATATGTTGACTAATGAAAATAATTGGACTCTTCTGAGCAGTTCTGAAGTTATTCCTGAACCAATTGAGCCAACTCTGAGCCTATTCCTAAACCCACTCCGAAGAAGAGAGGTGTTTTATTTCTCGATCTGAAGATATGCAAGAGGCAAAGAAATCAATGAAAGAAAAAGGTATTAAAGCTGAAGATGTTAAGAATTTACTACCTATTGAAGAAATACATGGTCTTAATTTACCGCCTGAAGAACCACATTGTCTTGATAACCCGACACAGGTAGTAAAGGTAAATTCTCTCTATAGATATGATAAAGTTGAAATACCCTCTACTAAATTTCATAGCCCATGCTTAGATGAATTTGACGACTTTATGGCTAGGCAAGAAAGTTTTAATGCTTATGTTGGTAGAGAGCTAAAGAATAATGCTTTCGAGATAGGACGCATAGGTGATAATCTGGCTAGAGTTAAAGATGAACTTCAACGCGTTAGCAAATATGCTTCTATGGTTGCTACTCAAGCTGAGCACGTACTCACAGCTCAAAATGATTTGCTTGATGAATTGAATAATAAAAATGACTTTGCTGTTAGGGTGGCTACTAGAACTGGTAGAATGACTCAGGAACCTTTGTATCCTGAAGGCCACCCTAAGAGAATCGAACAAGATTCTCAGAAATAATTTAGAGGCACCTAGTTCTTCTAAAAAGAAGAAGAAGAAAAACGATAGAACTTTGCATGCTTCTAGTGAACCTGTCGTAGACACACACGAGAATCCCAATAATATTTCTATTTAAACCTTTGAAACACAATCGGTGATGAACATGAACCTAGTGATAATGTTAATGATAATGTTCATGTTGATGCTCAACCTTGTAAAGACAATGATGTAGAGATTGAACCTGCTGTTGATCTTGATAACCCCCAATCAAAGAATCAACGTTATGATAAGAGAGATTTTGTTGCTAGGAAGCACGGTAAAGAAAGAGAACCATGGGTTCGAAACCCATGCCCTTTCCTCCTAAACCATCCAAGTCAAAGGATGATGAGGATTTTGAGCGCTTTGCTGAAATGATTAGACCTATTTTCTTACGTATGCGCTTAACTGATATGCTTAAAGTAAATCTTTATGCTAAGTACATGAAGGATATCATCACAAATAAAAGAAAGATACCGAAAGCTGAGATTTCCACCATGCTTTCTAATTACACTTTTAAGGGTGGAATACCAAAGAAACTTGGAGATCCGGGTGTACCAACTATACCATGCTCTATTAAAAGAAATTATGTTAGAACTGCTTTATGTGATCTTGGAGCCGTGTTAGTGTTATGCCTCTCTCTTTATATCGTAGACTTGAATTGAATAAGTTGACACCTACTGAAATATCTTTGCAAATGGCTGATAAATCAACTGCTATAATACGGTATTTGTGAGGATGTGCTGTTGTGGTTGCAAATGTCATTATCTTAACAGACTTTGTTATTCTTGATATTCGAGGGCGATAGTATGTCTATTATCCTTGGTAGACCTTTTCTTAATACTGCAGGGCTGTTATTGATTGCAACAAAGGCAATGTCACTTTTCATGTTAATGGTAATGAGCATACGGTACACTTTCTGAGGAAACAATCTCAAGTTCATAGCATCAATTCTATTGAAAAAGTTCCAACTATCATTTTTGGAGGCTTTGAATTTCCTCTCCCTACTGTTAAGAAAAAGTATGATATTCTTATCGTTGGGGATTTTCATATCCCCATTGAAGTAACTTAGTGTTATTCGAAATTTCTCCGGTTCCGTGTTATTCGGAATGAGTTTGTTAACAAGACTTGATCAACCTTGTTAGTGGGTTCATTTTGATGATCACGAGATGGATGAAACTAGAAGGCACAACCTTCTGTACCCTCTTTTTAATTTCTGTTATTTAGAATAAATAAAGCAAAATTAGTATTATCCGTCCGTTTTCTGAATTATCCGTGCATTAAAAATAGTCTGAAAATAACAGTGCTCCAAATGCCCTGCAAATCTAGTATGATTTTTCTGGAATATTTGAGGATTTTAGGCCTTGAAAACACTACAAGAAGGGCAAGCACCGAGCCACGAGAGAGGAGGCGCCCCCACAGGCGCGCCCCCTGTCTCGTGGGCCCCTGGTGGCTCCTCTCCACTTATGCCAGCACCCACACACTCCATCTTCTACCCAAAAAAAATCCCCATCCAGCTCAAGCACGAGTTCTAGCTCGTTTTGTTGCGATTTTCGATCTTTTAGCTCAAAGCTCCATTCACAAAACTGCTTTGGGAGATTGTTGCTTGGTATGTGACTCCTCCATTGGTCCAATTAGTTTTTGTTCTAGTGCTTTATTCATTGCAAATTTTTTCTGCATAGGTGACCATGTTCTTGAGCTTGCATGTTAAATTTTTGAGGTCCCAAGCAATTCCAATGCATGATATAGGCTCTAGGCACTTGTAGGAGTAGTTGCTATCAATCTTGTTTAGTTTTATTCACTTTTATTTTGAAGTTACTAAAATTTCAGAAATTTTCAGAAAAAGAAATATGCTTAGAAGAATGTACCAAGGAGGTTCCTCGGCAAAGAAAGGGCCAAGGATTGCTATATGTGAGAAAGATGTTGAATTACCGAGGGACGCGAATGTACGGGCTTGTGAGTGGCCATCCCATGATTTTATGGTCGAAGCAGGCTTCAAGGAGGAATTTGACGCATATGTGCGTAATGCCGAGCTGGAGGACTTCTTACAAGATAAGTGTCCATGATACTATCAGTTGTTGATTATTACATGCGGAGGTTTAAATATAATCTGTGCGTAATTCTCCTAGTGTCATGTTTGATATCTATGATACATCTTATACCATGGATTTAGAGGATTTCACAACTGCTTGCAAACTCCATGATGGGGTAATATTAATGATCCTCCCAAATCTGAATTTAGAGATTTTCTTGCCAGTATTACTGTGGGAGAATCTAGGACGTAGCACAAGCTACCATAGGGAGCATTCATTTTCCTGCTATACATTACTTTGCTCTCTTTATTGGTAGATGCATTAACGGTAAGGACGAAGTATGTCACATGTGTGCTCCTGATCTTTGTGTCCTCAAGAGTGATGTGTCAGGTTATAAAGGTTATAACTTGGGGGCAATAGTTGCACGTAGGTTGCAGAATAATAGTAGAAAGGGAGATTTATTTGGAGGAATTTATGAAACCCGTGTGGCTAACTTTCTTAATATAGCTCCACGAGAGGGGGATATGATTTTACCTCCTGTTTATTTGGATAAAGAAGCTATGTTTAATCATCATTTTCTTGAGAGGAATGAACAATTCCTCCATTATCGACTAATCTATGACAGACGCAACGTCGTCCCTGTTACTCTTCCTGCTCCCTACCTTTTTATTATCAGGCAAAAGGAAGATATGTTGTCACCAGGGAAGAAGCAACCGAATATGAGAGGGGAGTGGAGGCAGCTCGCCAACACGTTGCAGCTCAGGAGGCGATTCCCGCTGCATCTCAGTACAACCCCGGTTTCACTTATGGACATCAGCCAGGCGGTCCTTGGTACTAGACCAACGCAGGCCAAAAGCCTAAGCTTGGGGGAGTACGTATTTCTCACCGACTTTACATTCATGTTCACACACTAGTCGTCGGTGCTCATACTCTTTCATTGTATTATCCATGCTAGTTTAAATTTCTTTTTCTAGTTTTCTTCTTGTGTGTTTCATAAACCTTAAGAAAAACAAAAAAAATTAGTTAGTTTAATTTCCATGCTTGTAGTAGAAATTAAAATGAAAATCCAAAAAGATTTCTCGTTCTTCTTCTTGCTTGTTGGGAGCTTTCCCGTGTAAATAGTTTTATTTTATTTTCTTTCTTTTGGGGGTTGAGAAGTCCATATTGAAAATGCTTAGTGGCTCTTATATGCATGATTGTTTATTTAATTTAGAGCCCATATTACTTGTCTTCTCTTTTGACTTGAATGCTTGCAGATTCCAGCTTAGTCCAATGCACGTGCACTCTTATTATTATACACATCGTTCGATTAGATGCGAGTGAAAGGCAATAATGACGATATATGATGAACTTATTGGGATGAGAAAAGCTGGTATGAACTCGACCTCTTTTGTTTTTGTAAATATGATGAGTTCATCGTTTCTGAGTCAGCTATTATGAAGTAAACATATTTGCAATGACATTTAGAGATTATAGTTACTTGTGCCATGCTTGATTAACTATGAGTTATAATGGTTTACCTTGCGTGCCAACATGTTATTAGAATGATTATGATGTGGTATGATGGGATGGTATCCTCCTTTGAATAATATGAGTGACTCGACTTGGCACATGTTCACACATGTAGTTGAATCAAATCAACATAGCCTTCATGATATTTATGTTCATGGTAGATTATATCCTACTCATGCTTGTTCTCGGTGTGAATTAATTTTGATGCATGTTTATGACTGTTGTCGCTCTCTTAGTTGGTCGCTTCCCAGTCTTTCGCTAGCCTTCACTTGTACTAAGCGGGAATACTGCTTGTGCATCCAAACTCCTTAAACCCGAAAGTTGTTCCATATGAGTCCACTATACCTTCCTCTATGTGGTATCTACCTGCCGTTCCAAGTAAATTTGTATGTGCAAAACTCCAAACTTTCAAATGAAATTATGTTTTGTATGCTCGAGCAGCTCATGTTTCAACTAGGGCTGCCTATATCTTCCATGCTAGGTGGGTTATTCTCAAGAGGAGTGGACTCCGCTCCTCATTCAGGAGAAAGGGCGATGCTTGGGATGCCCAGTCCCATGATCCAAAAAGATCAAAGCAAATCAAAATAATTAAGCAGAACTCCCCTGTGGCTGTTGTATGTTGGAGGCACTCGTTGTTTCGAGCAAGCCATGGATTGATGCTTGTTGGTGGTTGGGGGAGTATAAACCTTTACCATTCTGTTTGGGAACTGCCTATAATGCATGTAGTATGGAAGATACAGCCATCTCATAGTTGTTGCGTTGACAGCGAAAGTATGCCGCTCAAAATGTTATTCAATCTCTATTTTAAAATCGAGCTCTGGCACCTCTACAAATCCCTTCTTCCCTCTGCGAAGGGCCTATCTATTTACTTTTATGTTGAGTCATCACCCTTCTTATTAAAAGCGCCCGCTGGAGAGCACACTGTCATTTGCATCTATTATTATTTGTTTATATTGGGTATGATTTGACTGGATCTCTTTTACCATGAATTACAATGTTTAGTTAGTCCTTGGTCTTTAAAGGTGCTCTGCGTTTATGTTTTGCGGTCTCAGAAAGGGCTAGCGAGATACCATTTTGTTATATCATGTTATGATTATTTTGAGAAAGTGTTGTCATCCGAGCTTTATTATTATGGCTCGCTAGCTGATTATGTTATTGATATGAGTAATTGTGAGACCTATGTGTTATTGTGAGTATGGTTAGTTCATAATATTTGCTGAAACTTGAATGCTGGCTTTTCATGTTTACAACAACAAGAGCAAACAGAGTTTGTAAAAGTTTTTCTTTATCACTTTCAATTTATCAACTGAATTTCTTGAGGACAAGCAAATGTTTAAGCTTGGGGGAGTTGATACATCTCCAACGTATCTACTTTTCCAAACACTTTTGCCCTTGTTTTGGACTCTAACTTGCATGATATGAATGAAACTAACCCGGACTGACGCTATTTTCAGCAGAACTACCATGATGTTGTTTTATATGTAGAAAAGAAAAGTTCACGGAATGTCCTGGAAATCCACGGAGGCACTTTTTGGAATTTATAAGAATTATAGGGCGAAAGAAATACACCAGGGGGCCCAGGGCCTGTCCACGAGACAGGAGCGCCCCCCTAGGGCGCGCCCCCCTATCTCGTGGGCCCCCTCGACCTCCTCCGACCTCAACTCCAACTCCATATATTCCGTCTCGGGGAGGAAAAAAATCAGAGAGAAAATTTCATCGCGTTTCACGACACGGAGCCGCCGCCAAGCCCTAATATCTCTCGGGAGGGCTGATCTGGAGTCCGTTCGGGGCACCGGAGAGGGGGATTCGTCGTCGTCGTCATCATCAACAATCCTCCATCACCAATTTCATGATGCTCACCGCCGTGCGTGAGTAATTCCATCGTAGGCTTGCTAGACGGTGATGGGTTGGATGAGATTTACCATGTAATCAAGTTAGTTTTGTTAGGGTTTGATCCCTAGTATCCACTATGTACTAAGATTGTTGTTGCTATGACTTTGCTATGCTTAATGCTTGTCACTAGGGCCCGAGTGCCATGATTTCAGATCTGAACCTATTATGTTTTCATGAATATATGTGTGTTCTTGATCCTACCTTGCAAGTCTATAGTCACCTATTATGTGTTATGATCCGACAACCCCGAAGTGACAACAATCGGGATACTTCTCGGTGATGACCGTAGTTTGAGGAGTTCATGTATTCACTATGTGCTAATGCTTTGTTCCGGTTCTCTATTAAAAGGAGGCCTTAATATCCCTTAGTTTCCGAAAGGACCCCGCTGCCACGGGAGGGTAGGACAAAAGACGTCATAGAAGTTCTTTTCCATAAGCACGTATGACTATTCACGGAATACATGCCTACATTACATTGATGAATTGGAGCTAGTTCTATATCACCCTATGTTATAACTATTGCATGAGGAATCGCATCTGGCACAATTATCCATCAACGATCCATTGCCTCTGAGATTTTCATATATTGTTCTTCGCTTAATTACTTTTCCGTTACATCTTGTTACAACTACTACAAAAAACCCAAAAACATTTATCTTTACTTTTGCTACCGTTACTATTATTATCATACTACTTTTGCTACTAAACACTTTGCTGCAGATACTAAGTTATCCAGGTGTGGTTGAATTGACAACTCAATTGCTAATACTGAAGAATATTCTTTGGCTCCCCTTGTGTCGAATCAATAAATTTGGGTTGAATACTCTATCCTCAAAAGCTGTTGCGATCCCCTATACTTGTGGGTTATCAGGTGGCTATTCGCAACACATGCAAACCCTAGTCGCAGTGCCAAAGCGATCAACCCCATGAGTGTGCCGCACCTCCACTTTATATAGGCGTCCATCGCAGGCTCAACACTTGGGCCTCGCACGGACCCTAAAGCCCAAAGTCTACTCGGTCACGTTCCTAGTCCAGTTCGGATCACATCCGACCAGTGTCCTACGAACCGACCTCGTAGGTTCCTTCCCTTAAGTGTGCGCCCCCTTAGGTTCAAGTAGGCTTGGTCATAGTTCGGATCACCTCCGACATGCACGGTTGGTAGCAGCCTCTAGGAAGGTGTGCCGACCACCAAGCAGACTATGAAGCTGGTTAGGCGAACATGTACAACGTGTCACACTTCTGTTCCCTTTGCCACACGATATATGTTGTCGGGCTCAAGGCGAGACTGTCATCCTTGTGATAGCCCGACCTCTTTATCGTTCCAGTGATACCGACCACAAACCGGATTATCTCATAATCCTTGTCGCATGGACATGCTTATCCTGGTCGGATCACACGAGGGGCCCAGAGTATATATCTCCTGACCGGAGGGGAAAATCCCATCTTGCTCGACCATGTCTCGCAGCATGGGACTGGACAAACCCGAAACCTACCTTTGTAACTACCCAGTCATGGAGTAGCGTTTGGTCGGCCCAAAGCAAGTCTGTCACCATCCAGTACATGCGTCAGCTCAGGTCTTAGGACATAGAACGTATGTTGTACTAGAGACTCACAGATGACATATCGCTGCGTCTCATAGTTGGGTCTGTCCGACTCGAACCTTATCTCGACTCGGATCCGACAACGTCTAATCCGACCAGACCTTTCCAAGTCCATATTATCCGGTCAGCATCCAATACTCCATGGCTAGTGAGACCAAGCCATCGACCGTGTCATATGCCAGTCTAGTCAGCTGCGCGTCCACACAGCCCTTTCGACTAGGGACCTTTTAGGACAGTCATCATACAATGCATAGTCCCACAAACAAGTCACGTACATGTTGATACACATCATTGATAATGTCCAACGACTATCTTTTTTCATAAACACATAGTAAATATCATCATACATGATTGCCTCTAGGGCATATCTCCAACACGGATGACATGGTTATGGCTTTCACGGCGGCCACAGCCTTCTCTGCCGCTTCACGCTTTGATTGCTCGATATGTACCATGCCGGAGTGCCTTGCTGTTATTCCCATGGAGTCGCGGTTGACTGTCTCTGCCATCATGAGCGAGCGGCAGAGAACAGCCGTGAGAATTCGACCTCGCATCGGGCTCCGGCAATACGCGTCGACGGCGGGACGAGGATGTGGCCACCTCTGATGTCACCACCTTCTCCATAGAATGTTCCCTCTCGCGGCAGGTGGTGTGCACCTCCAGTTCTAGCGTTTGCATCCACGATGCTGGTAGTGTGGGCACGAACACCCACCGATGACCTGGAGGATTATCCGCCAAAGGAGGAGGAGGTAGGCGTTGGGCCAGCCGAGCGGAGCTGGCCGAGCTCGCGGAGCTGAGCTTAGTGCGTGATGGGCCATTGTCAGAAATGGAAGGGGAAAGGACAGAGAGGGGATGGGAATCGATGAAGAGCGGAGTGGAGAGTGAGATAATGAAGCTAGGGTTTGGTCTGGGTGGGTTTTTAGTGGGGACGGAGTGGGGTCCGTGCGGGTCAGGATGTGTTGGGCTATCATGGCGGATGCGCTTGTGCCGCCTCAAATCCGCCCCATATATGAGGAGTGGGTATGAGGGCTGTTAGTCGGTCAGCCCAGTTGGGTCGGGGGGGGGGGTGACCGGTCACTACCGGGTCGTTCGTCCGGTCAGTATAGGGAGTGTGATTGTAGATGCTCTAATATAACAAGAAAGACCATCTGTGCCAAAGTAAAATTAAGCAAATAGTGATGTAAAGGTGGTGAGCGATGTTTCCTTTTCGGGGCAAGGAGACAACAGAACATCAAAAGTATTCCCTCCTTGGTGGTCCGGTCATGGGCATCGGCCTTGCTTTGTTCAAGGATAGCCACAGTTGGCGTGTCTAGTGTGCGTTGATCTTCTCTATGTGGCCACATTCTGATGGTATCCATTCTTGTATTAGGCGGAGCAACTCCATCTTCCAACGGTGTGACGCTTTCAAGCCAGCCGAGGAGACATGAGCCTTCTTGGGAGATGGAATTGGATGGTTGTGTCGTGTTAGTGTCCTTACACTGGTGCGCTTCAGTCCTAAACAAATGGTTTAAAACCCCTTTCCGTGACGGCATTTGAACTTTCGCCAAGTGAGTGTGGGAGATAGGGGGTCCTTCCCACACGACCCAGAAAACGTCGGTGATAGGGCCCCTACAGTACTCCTACTCGTTTCTGCTCGCATTGACATCGCAGTCGGTATTCTATGGTGCTACGTTTACGATGCGCGGCCCATCACAAATGGTTCACTATTATAGAACATGTATCATGCAGAGCCCATCACAAATGGTTCACCGTTAAGAAGATTAGCTAATCGTCGTACGAGTGTTGGACAGGATTACGTAACGTCAGACTGTCGTAACATCGTCGTACACGACAACTATTGCACACGCTATTCTGTGGTGCAACGTTTACGATGTATACTTCATCAGAAATAGTTCATGGTTGCGAATCATGTATGGTAAGGCAACTAACACAAACGTTTAGTTTGCCCGCACCGTTTGTGATATTGTCTGACATCGCACACGCTTTGCAAATGGCTACTGCGTGCATGCTTGCACATGTTTCCTCTCTGTGAACCGTCTCCGATTATGGTGCATATCACAAACGTTTGTGTTTTACCAACCGTGTGTGCCTTAACAACCTGGAGAGCGTAATTTCACCGTAATTTAATTGTTGCTTTTCCAAATTGTACCGGATTTGGATTTGAATTTGAATGGATGCTATAGCTTTATTCATATCCATCAGGTTCAAACAACCAATGCATTATTCGATTCATAGGTACATATGTTCAAGAATTACATAAGAACCAAATAAAGAATGATGAACCACAGTTGTATACTTGTACTATTAAAGATGGTAAAGAAGGAGGCGAAATATATTCTGGTTGCTGAACAAGGTGAAGCGGAATGCCCATATTGTGCCCTCCTCCATGCAGAAGGCATGCACGACTCTAGTCCAACCCCTTGTGATGGACGACCGCCCATCCTTCATGATCTTCATGAAAACATCTAGATAATCATCGTGTTCTGGTAGAAATACTTTAACCTTTGCATGCCCACCAATCATGTAGTTTGAGAGGTAATCTTGAGTAAACTGCTTTGGCAACCACTGCAAAGGAAAAAGATTCATACATTGTCATCTAACACAACTCATTATGTGGAGTAATATGTTTGCTACTCATTTCTTACTTACCTTCCTGCAGGTCGATGTTTTCTTGGATCAAGTGTTAACAAATAGTTTAATTGCCATCTTTGGACCCATTTTACTAACAATCTTTATCGACTTCCGCACTTGATCCGGTTCATCGATATCTCATTGCCCCATACGCAGAAAGGGTCGAAACACGGATCTTTACCAATGACATATGTACCTAAAAGCACCAAGTCAATATTAGAAGCTAAACAACAATTGCACAATGATGTAGTACAACACTCTTTTATAATATGTCTATATACATCTGTATGTAGTGGTCCATTTGAAATCTCTAAAAAGACAAATATTTAGGAACGGAGGGTGTATCTTATAACATCCAATATACTCACATATTAGATGAATTAACATTTTATATTATGGGCCGGAAGGAGTTTAGTTCATTCTTACAAATTATCTGCTGCTGTATCCACGGGTTACAGTTAGTTTGAGCTAGTTCGGGCTCAAATAACCCTAAAGTATACCTAAACATGAGGGCTAGTTTGAGCTAGTTGCATCTATAACCCACCCAAAAAAACTAGTATCCAACCCAAGAGGTGGTAATTGGAGCTAGTTCTCCTAGTGCATTTATTGTCAATCTAACCCTGCCATCCAAACAACTCTTTGGATGGAGTTAGTTCGAGGTTAGTAATGAGCTAGAAACTAACTCTAACCTCTAGCTAAGTTGAGTATCCAAACAGGACTGTGTTGTTCTTTATTCTTTGCTGCTCTTCTCACGTATACCTAGACATCATTAGAACATTAATGTAACACTCTTCCTTGTTGCTATGTAGCCTAGGATTGCATATTTAGACATTAAGTACAGTGCATGTTGCTATGTAGCCTCAGATATATTACATATGGCCCTAGTTAACCTAAGGAAAAATGGGTTGCAGATATATTCAGTTAAAAGTCTTATTCATCGATTAGTCCCTTATCAGCCGTCGGCCTATATGGTACCAGCTACCGATATCCTGAACAATGAGCAGATATAAGCCATGGGATGAAACTAACCTCGATGGAAAACAACAGTCGTTCCCAAAATTGTCCTGTGTAGGTACATCAAGAAGCATGTTAAGCACAACAGGATAAACATCAACCAAAATTACACATGGTAGACAAAATAATCTCCAAAAGATAGCTTCAGTGTGCAGATTTAAGCACGCTAGTAAAGCAAAACAAGTGGAAAGGTGTGCTAACTGCAACAGGCCTAACATTTAAAAACAAGCAAACATGGTCATTCAAACTAGTATTGTGCTGGTCTAAGTACACTAGTTATGGTTAAATAAAAATGGAAAGGCGTGTTAACTACAAGATGCAACAACCAAATGTAGTCATTCATAGTGGTATTATTGAAACTAGTATTGTTGAAATTGAACTGCACAGTTCATACTTGCACATATAGAACATCATGTTGTGAATAACTGGAATAAAGAAGGCATACTACGAACAACCAAATATAGCATTTGAAACTGAACATATGCTAACTACAAACAATCGAACAATCAAAAAACTTTAAAAGAGGCATATGCTAGCTATAACAGGCTTAACAACAAGCAAATATATGCATTTCATATCGGTATGTTTAGAACTGGATTGATGAAATGTACTGCACAGTAAATGATTGCACATATAGAGCATCACATTGTGAACAACTGAAATAAACAAATCATGGGTTTCCTCACTTGTCACAGATGGGCTCTTTCCCGTGGGAAGAGCACGGACCCTGGATGCGCTCCATGTTGTCGCAGATGGGCTCTTTCCCCTTGGAAGAGCACGACTGTATGGTGCCCTCCCTGATGTCGCAGACGGGCTCTTTCCCCTTGGAAGAGCAGATGGGCTCTTTCCCCTTGGAAGAGCCGGAGAGGGTGCCCTCCTCGTGGTCACCGTCGATGAGGTCTGACTTGGAAGCTGTGGATCCCAAGCCAGCATCGCAGAACATGTCCTTCAGAAATGACAAAAAGGGGCTCGATGGTGATGTAGAGTGGCAAATTGTTGACAGCGAGCCAGAGGAGATCAACGGCGGGGCCATGGATGAGATCGACGATGGTTGAACCCGAGGGGTTGGGGGTGGGCTAGTTAACCTGTGACACAGCCCGCCTCAGGGCGTTGCTGTCGATGACCTCGATGTCGTAGCCGGCGGACGAGACATGCCCGCATACTCTAGCCTGCTACTTGAGTGCCTGCCGCCAATAATGGTCGTCAGCTTCCTCGGCGACGTTGGGCGAAGAGACCGCTATACACCTCTTTTGGGTCAGTCGCTCCTCGAGCTCCATGGGAAGCATAGCAAGGCTTAGGCTGCGACGCTCTAGAGTGGGGGATGGGGATGGGGATGGGGATCTGTGGGAAAGGGGGCGTTTGGCAGGCGTCATCTAAGAAACTCAGGGCGGCCTGGGTATGGAGATCGATGGGTAAGCTGCACGGGCAAACCGACAGATGTTGACAATGGAGGCCTTGCGGCGGCGGTGAGGACTTTGCTACAGTTTCGAGTGAGGGAGGGTGTGTGTGTGTGTGCGCGCGCGCACGCCGAGGAGGTTTTGGTGTGTGTATATGTGTGTGTGTGTGTGGAGGGGGGCGCGGGGTGTTTGAGGAAATGACGCGGGTACTGGAAATTTTACTACGCGAGATTCAAACGCGGGAGTGAAATGCCGGGCTATTGAAATTTTTGATGATAGTGCATCGCACACGGTCTGGAGATAACAACCGTGTGTTATGAAACAGGAAAACCCTCGAGGTGGGCATATATTTTCGATGCAGGTGGGATTCGAAACAAGAAACATCGCACACAGTCCGGAGATAACAACCGTGTGTTATGAAACAGATAACCCTAGAGGCGGGCAGATATATTTGAGAGGGGGAGCCTCGTGGAGCCCAATGTACTGTGCGGATGTGTGCGTGACAGGTGCACCGGCGTGGCACACGGTTAGTTTGAGTGAACCGTGTCTGTTGCGTCATCCGACTTGTCTAATGTTCATAAATTTGGTGAAAAATGATGCGGGAGAGGGTCAGAACACGAACACACTTGCATGTGGACCAAATTTATGTACAAAAGGGTGGTTTGATTTTGAAATACCAAATGCAACTTCTATGTGGCACCTCTCTCGCAAAGCGCATGGTATGGCTTGCCCCCACCCCCCCTCGTGTCACCAAGAAGGGAATCCTAAGCTATATATGAATGCATGCCCCCAAACATTCCTAAACTATGGATGCATGCCCCCCAAACCGAGGTTCACCTAGCAAAGTGCGAAGTTGTAGCAATCCGACCTCAGATGGTCAAATCTCTGTGCATAAGTGTCATCCCTGGATCGGTAATGCTGACACACACAATACTTGAAGGATTTATAACAGAGTGCAATCACACACTTATTACATTGAATGTCTCAAAAGAGAACTTAATATAATAAATATGGCTTAAGGCAATCTAAATAAGATAACAACGGAAGGCTTGGAAGATAAAGTGAGTCCATCAACTCCAACAGGATAGCTGAGTGCACGACAACGACCTAGCGCACCTTACTCTTCGTCTGTAAAGTCTGCAACATGATATATTGCAGCCCGAAATGGGTCAGCACTTGGAATATGCTGGAAAGATAACACAGTAGAGAAATGAACAAGTAAAAGCTATCACTACATGCATATGAGGCTGGTGGAGGCTCTATGGTTATAATGTTTTGCGAAAAGCCAATTTTTCCCTACAACAAAGGAATATTTTTTTGTTTAACTATCATGGTAGTTGATAAACATTGAGAATGGTAAATACCCATCTCAATCCCAATAAACAAGTGATTAACAACCCAACAAATTAATTTAGAGTGATGATATCAACATGATAATCCAAGAACCAGATACTCAAGATGTCCATAACCGGGGACACGGCTAACCATGATTAGTTTGTATACTCTGCAGAGGTTTGTGCACTTTTCCCCACAAGACTCGATCTCCTCCGTTGGATTTCTCGCACTACATGGTGTTTGAGAAACGGATGACCGAGACACAGTCTTTCAGAAACATTAACTCTTTACTCTGGGTGGACAGTTACACCTACTTTCCCCTACATCTGCTAGCCCACCACTGAAAGAGGTCATGCAACGTACTCAACTATGCTAGAGCCCATAATAGCTTGTGGCTGCACATGCAAGTTTCTAGCATGAATAATCTTATGATCCCTTTGAGCCTGGGTGGCGAACCAAAGGACAACACTGGTATATCCCCAGGTGCCCGCAACCAATCCACCCATATGTGTGTTTAAGTAGCCACCTTAAGTTAACCATTAATTAACAATCTCACATCTTTCATGGATACACTTAAATCCAATCCACGTCTACGAGCATAGCATGGCAATATAAGCATAGTGTAGAAGTAACTCCCAAGGTTTGATAATAAAAGGGCAATATGTTCTACCTCATCATCTACTTCCCAATACCCACAAGTTAATCACATCCTATTCATGCAGTGTTTGAGGGTTGTAACTAATGCACAAAAATTGGGTATTAAAAGAGTATGATCAATGTGTTACTTGCCTTGTTGACGATCCACAAACCCTAGAGACTCGTAGTAGCACGTTTCGCACTCCGGTAATTCTATAGCAAACAAACAATAGCATACATAAGCACTCAAGCATAAATGCACAGGTAAAACTCAAATAAGAACATCCAAACTAAAGTTTCAACTGAAGAGCTTCGATTTGCAAAAATAATCAATCGAATCGGAGCTACGGTACTGAAACTACAGTCAAAAGAACATCAAAATCAAATCTGCTTGAAACCAAATTTTAAATTGTCAAAACCATGTTCAAGTTGAATAAACAAAAAGAGGGGCTCGAGGAGAAGATTTTGGCATTGGTTTCACTGGATTTGGACGAACGATTAAATAGTGGCGAGGGTTTGAAGATCAGGGGCTAATCTGTGATAAAAATAATCACGGATAGGTCCCTGGCCGAAACTAAACGGAAAAAGAAAAAACTATCGGACGAATGTCCTCTAACAGAGACGAACGGACGAATTCGTTCGTTAAACGAACGAACGTTCTCAATCGGAACTAAACCGAGAAAACGGAACCGATCTAAATAAATAAAAAACCAATCTAGGGTTTCTAAAAAACCGGCGGTTCTTTACCTAAAATAAAAAAAACGAGCGGCGAATCCGCGAGGTCCGGCGCGGCTCCGGCGGTTTTTCGGTGAGGCGGGCGGCGGCTGGGTGGCGTGTGGCTGGGCGGAGTGTTCTTGTGGCGGGGCTGCAGAGAGTGAGGCGGCACAATGGCGGTGAAGTCTTGGCCTTGCAGTGGCGGGGCGGCTCGGGGTCCAAGGGGGGCCCGGGTGGTATTTAAAGGGGGGAGGCGGCGGTGGGGTCCGACTTTGGGAGGGGGTCAGCGGCGTCGGGCGGGGCTCGGACTCCCTCCGAGTCCGGCGGCGGCACGCGGGCGAGCGGGGGAAGGCGGCGGCGAAGTTGGGCCGGCTGGGCCCTTGGCCCAGTGCGGTCCAGGAAGATTTTTTATAATAAATTTCACCGAAAAAGGAAAAAATCCTAAATAAAAATAATAAAAATTCTAAAAAATGCCAAAAACAATTTTCAGCGTCTAAATAAAATATTTAGAACTTAGTGAACATTTACTTGGCCTAAAATGCAATTTTGAAAAAATGCATATTTCTCTAATTCAAATAAAAATAGCAATAATATCCAAATAAAATTATTTATTTGATTTTAACATTTTTCCTCCAATATTTCTTTTATTTTGGAGAAGTCATATTATGTCCTCTCATATATTTTAATATGAAATATTTCGGAGAGAAAAATAATTAAATCAAAATGTCCCTCTTTTCAATATTTGAGAAAAAAATTCAAATATGAAAATAATAAAATCCCCAACTCTCTCCGTGGGTCCTTGAGTTGCTTAGGATTTTTAGGATCACAACCAAAATGCAAATATAAATATGATATGCATATGATGACCTAGGTATAACATTCCAAATTGAAAATTTGGGATGTTACAAACCTACCCCCCTTAAGATGAATCTCGCCCTCGAGATTCGGGTTGGCTAGAAAATAGGTGTGGGTAGTCTTTCCGTAGGTCTTCCTCTTGTTCCCATGTGGCTTCATCCTCGGTATGGTGGCTCCCTGAACTTTGCAAAACTTAATAACCTTGCTGCGGGTAACTCGGCTGGCAAACTCAAGAATCTTGACTGGTTTCTCCTCACAGGTTCAATCACTATGCAACTGAATTGCTTCCAGGGGCACTATATCTCTCAGAGGTATATCGGCCGTCTCTGTGGGGCACTTCTTCAACTGGGAAACGTGAAACACATTGTCGTGGTTTTGTCACGGCAGATGTCCTCATGAAAGGACTTAGTCGTGGAGCCATCGCTACGGGTTAGCTTAAAGGGGTTAAAGCGGACAAGGGACAGAAGAGAGTTTTATACTAGTTCGGCCCTTTCCGATGAAGGTAAAAGCCTACGTCTAGTTGTGATGGAATTGATGGGGTTTCGATGACCAGGGAGCGAATACGCTTTACCTAGGTCTCGAGTTGTTGTCCGTTCTGAACCGCCGCCGGGTCGTCCCCTTATATACATGGGTTGACGCCCGTCGGTTTACAGAGTCCTGAAGCAGGCTCATAAACGTGTCCGGCTCGGTCTCCGCTCTTTCTATCTTACAATGCAAGTTACATATCAATGTCGGTTTTTAGCTACAGGCCTTAAACCGGTTCTGGGCCTTGGGCCTTTACTCTACGTCACCGTCTGTCTTCATGGGCTTCAAGTTAATCTGGCCTCTCCTGGCCGGTTTACGCGCAGTAGTAATATCCCCAACATTAGGCCCTAGACTGATTTGAACTTGTTCATGTCAGTCCTGAAGAAAACTTCGTCTTCAACATTTTCACATATTTTGTAAACCGCCGTGACGTCATCTTCCCAAATCATGGTAAACCGTCGTGATGTCAGCTGTTATAAAAACTGTGTATGACACCTCTTCATTAATGGGTCTCCGACAATCGAGGCGACAACTCCGCTTTCCAAATTTCTGGCTCCTCGATTTTCGCGCCTGGCACTTATCCCTTGCCTTTATAAATAGGGCCGAGGGGTCATTTTCACCTTTCCCCCTTCGTGCCTCTTCGCGTCGTCGTCTTCCTTGTGCCGCTCAACCCTTGGAGCTCCGCCGCCACCGTCGACCGTCGCCTCTGCTTCGACTCTGGCCGCTGCATCACCCTGAACGCACCAGAAAAACTGTGGTGCCTCTCCGCTTCTTCATCAGCATAGGTAAGCTTTCTGTTATTTCCGCCATAGATCTGTTCTAGGGTTTCGATGTTCGTTGATGCTCTTCGGTGTTCATCAGTGTCCATTGCCTGCATAATACGGTTTTGATCCAGACCTTGATAGTTATCCTGTTCAATGATAACCGTAGCTCTTTTTCCCATCTAATGCGCCTTGCTAAGATAAAAGATCCCATCTGAACCTTCCTCCATTGTTTCGGCACCACTCCTTAGGTCTGAATATATTTTCCTTTTCTGATATGCCGCAGATCCAAAACTGTAATACCAACTTGTGAGATCTGTTTTCCTTCACTTGTACATCTGCAGTCTTGACTCTTCAATGTTTAGACTAGGCGGTTTAACTTCGTAGAAAAAATGACAACCCAGTATATACCATTAGTCCCCTTGTTGAACCGCCAATGTATTTCCACTTATCACCTCCTTTGGTGTCTTTGTTTCACTGTTAAACTCCGTTTTGTAAATAACTGACTCCGGTTTAGCAATGTAGTTACATCTTGTATCACTGTATAGCTGTCCAATGTAAATCTTAAACCTGAAATCATTATATTGTAGATCTTCATTGCCATGGCCAAACAAGTGTATGAATGCAATTGGGTCCCTTCTCGAGTAACAGAGGAACAGTTAGACAACCTTGTCAAAACGGGCGCTTTAAGTAAGAAACATGTCATTCCTTTGGAGGGTCCTCGGCCGGAATGTCCTCCTACTCCCAAAGACGGAGAAGTTGTTGTTTTTGCTGATCACCTAAGCCGGGTTTCAACCTCCCGGTTCAAAATTCTTCCGGATGTCTTGGCCAACTTTCAGCTGCGCCCACAAGACATTGGCCATAACTCTGTAACCAACATCTGCCACTTTCAAGTGTTTTGTGAGGTTTACCTTCAAGAGGAACCTTCAGTAGAGCTATTCAGGGATTGCTTTCATCTGAACCGCCACACACAAATTCAAAGATGGGCCTAACACAGAACTGGGCGGGATGGCGATTCAGAAAAGAAAAGAAGTCACCTTTCCTCACGCCAATCTCCACAGTCACCCCAAAGATTGGAACCAGACCTGGTTTTACTGCAAGGATACATCTCCAGCTGATGAAAACCCCCTGCCGGGTTACCGTCCTGAACGTCTGAGCAGCACACACCCTTTTCCTCAAAGGCTGACTGCTAAAGAAAGAAGCAAATATGCTCCTCAACTATCCAAGCTAAGGGCCTTTACGACCAATGGTTTGACATGAGTTGATTTTGCACGCTGCTGGATAAGCTGGAGCGTTTTGCCCTTGAGCCAACGCCCCGGTTTGATGTGTGAGTACATAGGGGAACTGAATGATGCTCAGCGGCACACTGATATTCAGCTTACGGATGAAGAAGTCACTAAGGCTGTAAAAAGATCTTTGAATGAACCGGAGGCTACACGTGCTCAAACGGACTACCCCTTCGCACCATCAACAAACCGCCAAATTTGTAAGAAGCATACTACCTATTTTATCTGAAATTGCTTCTGTCCCGATATGTTCTGAAAATCTAATGACTTTTTGGCAGGACAATGATCCGTTCTGGAACAAGAAACCTCCGCAAGACAAACCGGTGAAGCCAACCCGCCAAAAGACCAAAGCTGTGAAAAGACCTGCTACCGGAAGAGAACCACTGCATCCTCTGATCCACCGGTTGATGATGATGCAGGTAACTCGGATTTTGAGGTAGAACTTGACTCACTTGGTTCATTTTTCATACGCCTTATTGATGATGATTATTGCCAGGACGACGCTGAAGTCAGTCACGCTGATGATGTAGAGGTAATCGTTCTTTCCTCCAATTCAAACCCTTTGCCTTCACTAAAAACCCATCGAGCAAACCGGAAAGTTAAAATTTCACATCCTCTTGCTCATTTGGATCCAAACTTTCTTGTGAAGACACAACAACACGAGGCTCGCCGCACAACCCGGCATAGTGGCCAGGTAGTTACCTCCGCCGGTTTACCAAACAATCCGGTTTGGAAATGCCGATCAGAGGTCTCTAATTCCCTTGACATGTCATGCCCCAAAGTAGGTTGTTTTCGTCAACCTCTTAATCCGTCTGATTCCAATTATTAGGGCACCTCTCATTCATCCTCTGGCGAGTCGTCAGCCACCAAACTTCCACCCCTCAAAACAGTTATTGGGTAAGTTGTTCACTTGCTTTATTCTTGATATGCATTTTATACGCTCTACTGACCTTTCATGTTTTACTTTGTCAGTGCTAAGCCCAGACCAAGCAAGAAAGCTCGCCTGAACAAACCGACAGAAGAAGATACAGCTGCTGAACCAGAGAAAACTCCAGATCCGGTAGAAGCCAACCTTCATGATGTGCTGAATGACCCACCGCCTCAAGACTATGACTTTGTTGTTGAACCGGCAGAAATTGATACAACAGGTCATGTGTGACGCCCCCGATTCAATCGTACACTAATCATGCATGCAAATGTGTACGATCAAGATCAGGGACTCACGGGAAGATATCACAACACAACTATAAAACATAAATGAGTCATACAAGCATCATAATACAAGCAAGTGGCCTCGAGGGATCGAATACAAGTGCTCGATCATAGACGAGTCAGCGGAAGCAACAATATCTGAGTCTGAGAGATAAATAAACAAGTTTGCCTTAAGAAAGCTAGCACAAAGCTGGGATCTGGTCGAAGAGGCACATGCCTCCTGCAGGGATCCTCCTAACTACTCCTGGTCATCGTCGTGGGCTGCACGTAGTAGTAGGCACCTCGGTGTAGTAGTCGTAAATGTCGGCGGTGGCGTCACAGCTCCTGGGCTCCATCGTATGGTCGCACCAACCGGGTAAAGAAAGGGGAAAAGGGGGAACAAGGCAACCGTGAGTACTCATCCAAAGTACTCACAAGCAAGGAGCTACACTACAGATGCATGGATATATGTGTAAGGGGCCATATCAGTGGACTGAACTGCAGAATGCCAGAATAAGAGGGGGATAGCTAATCCTGTCGAAGACTACGCACAGCAGCCTCCGTCTTGCAACATGTAGAAGAGAGTAGTAGAAGTCCTCCAAGTAGCATCGCATAGCATAATCCTACCAGCGATCCCCTCCTCAATGCCCTGTTAGAGAGCAACCACCGGGTTGTATCTGGCACTTGGAAGGGTGTGTTTTATTAAGTATCCAGTTCTAGTTGTCATAAGGTCAAGGTACAACTCCAAGTCGTCCTCTTACCGAAGATCACGGCTATTCGAATAGATTAACTTCCCTGCAGGGGTGCACCACATAACCCAACACGCTTGATCCCATTTGGCCGGACAAACTTTTCTGGGTCATGCCCGGCCGTGGAAGATCAACACGTCGCAGCCCCACCTAGGCACAACAGAGAGGTCAGCATGCCGGTCTAAACCTAAGCGCACATGGGTCTGGGCCCATCGCCCATAGCACACCTGCATGTTGCGAGGCCGGCCGGAAGCAGACCTAGCCTAGTAGGCGTTCCAGTCCAATCCAGCGCGCGCCGCTCAGTCGCTGACGTCACGAAGTGCTTCGGCTGATACCACAACGTCGAGTGCCCATAACTTTCCCACATAGTTGGTTAGTGCGTATAGACCAAATGGCCAGACTCAGATCAAATACCAAGATCTCGTTAAGCGTATTAAGTATCCATGACGCCGACGAGGGCCAGGCCCACCTCTCTCCTAGGCGGTCTCAACCTGCCTGTCGCTCGCCACAAAGTAATGATCGGGAGCCGTGGGAACCCAGGCCCACCTCTACCGGGATGGAGCCACCTGCCCTTCACCCCATCTCGAACAGTATCACATGTAATGTAACGATGTAAAGTATATAGTATATGCCCGTGATCACCTCGAAGTGATCACGCCCAAAGATAGATAGCATGGCGAGACGGACAAGAGTGTAGGGCCTTGATGGAACACTAGCATCCTATACTAAGCGGTAGGATAGCACGTAAAAGGTAACAATGATAGTAGCAAGGGAGGCTATGCGGCGATAGGATTAGCGAAAGCGGTAACATGCTACACTACTCTAATGCAAGTAGTATAGAGAAGAATAGGCGATATCTGGTGATCAAGGGGGAGAAGGAGGGGTCGTCAACACCGTAGTCGTACTGGGTAGCAGCGGCGTCGGTCTCGGTGTCTAGCGAGAGAAGAGGGGGAAGAAACAATGAATACAATGCAAACAGATGCATAACGATGCATGACAAAGCAAAGCGTGATGCTAGGCGTGCCCTAACGCGGTATGAGGTTATACCGATGAAGGGGGGCAACAACTGGGAAAGTATCCCCGGTGTTTCGCGTTTTCGGACAGATGAACCGGAGGGGGAAAGTTACGTGTTTGCTATGCTAGGGATGTGTGGTGGACGAACGGGCTGCGTATCCGGATTCGTCTCATCGTTTTGAGCAACTTTCATGCTGAAAATAATTTAATCCGAGTTACGGATTAAAAGTTATGATTTTCTAAAGGTTTTATTATTTTCAGGAATTTAATTAATTATTTAAATTAATTCGAAAAATGGATTAATGACATCAGCATGAGGTCAGCGTGATGTCATCAGTCAACCAGTCAATTGACTTAGTCAAACTGACTGGGGGTCCCACTGTCATTGGCTGATTGTTAACAAATTAATTAAACAAAGTTAATTAGTTTAGTTAAATGATTAGGTTTATTAAATACAATTAATTAAGTTAATTAATCTTTTTAATTAATTAATTAATTAATATATATTTATATTTTTAGTTCTATATTTTTTTAAACGTTTAATAGGGGCGGCCCCACATGTCAATGGCCTAGGGGGCCTTAGCGGGCGAAGGGGCACGGGTATCGGGTGCCAGCCCGATTGAGCCCTCGCCTGCCAGCCACAGGCGGGATGCATCGAGACTCCGGCCCACCGCGATGAGCTGCAACAACTGAGGAAGGGGAACAGCGCTGGCGCCGCTGCCGGCGTGGTCGCTGGGCGCGGGCGAAGGCGTGGGGAGAGGAGACGGCGTGGCGCCGCAGGAAAAAGCGGCAGGCGGGGAGGACCACGGCGGCAAGCGAGCATGACAGCGCGGTGTGTGGCTGGGCGGGCGGCTAGCGGGAAGGGGTCGTCGGCAGGGTGGCGGCGGTGCGAAGTGAAGCGAGGCGGATGGCAGCGGCGCAAGGCCGAGCAGGCAGCGATGAAGCGCGGCCGGCTAGCGGTGACCGCAGGGAAAGAGGAGAAGAAGAGGAGGGGCGCGTGCTCACTGTGGCCGTAGGGGAGTGGCATTGGGGCGCGGGGAGGAAGACGGGGACGGCCGGCGACGGTGAGGCAGTCCGGTGGGGAGGAGGAAGCAGTCCGGTGAGGTAGTCCGGCGAGGAGGAGTCGAGGAGGACGTGGATGCGAGGCGGCGACGGTTGACGGCTCCGGGCGACGGCGGACAACGAAGGGCGGCCGCAGGGCGTCAGGGGCGACGGGGACGACGAGGATGATGTGGCGGCGGCGGGGTGGCGCCGGTGCGATGGCGTCGGGGACGCGTCGGGGGCGGGAGTCGGGCTCGATCCAGATCGGGGCTGGGAGTAGGAGAAGGAGTGGGGAGAGTGGGGGATCGAGGGGAGTGGGGGTGGGTAGAGGTTTACGGTTTCGGGGGGTAGTTGGACCGGGGTATGTAGGCCGGGGGTAGAGGGTGGGCCGGCCTGCTAGGGGCCACGTGGGCCAAACGGCCCAGGGAGTGTTCTTCTCCTGTTGTTTTATTTTGTTTTGTTTTTGTTTATTCTTTACTGTATTATTTTAGTTTCACATTGTTATAGTTTAGATAAAATATAAAACTAGTTCCTAATTTAGTTTCACAAATATGTCACTACCCCATTAGTTAAGGCAATCAAATAAATTAGCTCAATTTTATTAATTGAAAAGGGCATTCAATTATCCGTTTCTGCTACTGTTTTATTCATTCCAAAATATTTAAACATTTTGTAAAAGTGTGGTTACTTCACCAAAATAATTTACGGATTATTTTCTGCAAACCGAACACTTTAGTTTTAACGTTTGAAAACTTTTGATGTTTGCCATTAACTCAAATTTGAATTTGAATCGTTTTGAACTAACGCGAGATTAGCAACAGTAATCATGGCGACATGGCATCATTAGTAGAAGGTTACTGTAGGTTAATTATCCGGGCATCACAATTCTCCTCCACTACAAGAAATCTCGTCCCGAGATTTAAGAGGGGTGCAAGGGGGGAAAGTTTTGGTTACGAAATTCTAGCGAGTGTTCCCAGTCTTGGTTGCTCTTCTCGAAGAGGTCGATCCATTACATTGATGTCTTCATTTCTCTACTTCAGTTCATCATGATCAAGTCTTAATCCTTTCTTCGGGATTCCATCGTACTTACGAATAGGTAACGAAGCAACGACAGAATGCTATAAGGGTAATTATCTGGGATTAACCCATGAATGAGCCTATGAGTACCTCTCGAGTCGAACAAATAAACCACATCGAGAGTAAAGTTCGAAGGTACAATATGGAGTTTCAAGTAGATAGATAGTTGCTCGAAGTCTGAACCAGAGTAAGAAAGGGGTTCAGAGCAGCGAGAGTAAGTATAGCGTCTGATACCAGAATAGAGCACTAGGAAGGTGGCCCGTGAGTTAATTACAAAGCCAAGCATGGGGAATAACCATTAGAAACAGGATTGTACAGGTGAGTCAGGTTTCGATCCTGTGAAACTGTGGGTTATGGGCCCACCATGTGGGTTAAAAGTAGGAAGGGCGATGACGTCTTGCACGATCATGTAAGCAAGGCATGTCAGAGGATAGCCTATCAGTTATGTTGACTGCATCGTCGGTACCAAGGGCGAGGGACGAAGAGAACCATTTTCCTGCTCGTTGAAACGAGGCGGACCAATAGGCAAAGTTCTCGTCCATCGGTGGTTTACCAAAATGTCATCAACAAAAGTAACAGGGTCTCACTCGCAGAGTTGTACACCGAGGGGTCTACATAAGCAGTGAATTATTACTGCTTAGATTATATAGATCACAAGAAAGGTCAAACAAACCAATGGAAAGGAAAATGTGATCATCAGGTTAAACAGAACAATGGAAGGAAAAATGTGTTTAAAACATATTTCAGGGGTATATCCTCCCCAAGGACAAGCAGAGCATGATATCCATGACAGGATATTATGTAGAAAACTCCTTAGGTAGGGGAGAGAAATTTCATGACATTACCCATACAACGGTGTTTGGATAATGGGCAAAGAAAATTTAGCATTGTTTTTCAAATGCTCTTATTGAAAATCGGAGTACCACAGACAAGCTTCGAGATAGCATTGACATGGTCATCAGGTGAAGATCAGACTTTGGAATCACAAAGGATCCACTAGGAATAACTTGTAGAATAAGCTTACAATTCCCTCATGGAAGAATTGATAGCCTTGCTAACAAGGAAACTATAACAATACGTCCTCCGGCCAGGTGTGTTAGGCATGACATCACTTTACCGAGTCAAATAAAGACCAATGTTATAACTCTAGGAAATATGTTCCAACCATCATATCTGACAGGAATTCAGATCTGATTGGTGTCAAGGACTCAGGATGCCTGAGAAGAAAAGGTGCAACTCAATTTGACGTGATGGAGTTGCAAGATTCTCGGGAAATAAACTATGGAAGCAAGTTCCGAATCATGAGTTCATCATTAAACCAATGAGAGGATGAGGAGGTGGCTGATGAACTCAGTGAAAATTCATTGGGATTTCCAAAATATGGATTTCCACAATTATGTGAACAGGGAGATAGCATTTGCCAGATCAAATGATATAATGAGGTATGCTCGAGGAAAACATACTCAATTAAACATTGGTGGAAATGTGCGCCCGAAATATGGGTTGGGTTGCACGACCAATGTTATAATGGTGATTCGATAACCAATGGTCTAGGAATGAAATGTCGACCATTAACTTCAAAGCAATAGGGTTGCTAGAAGGAAAGCATCCAAACGACACCGTCCACTTGTTGGAATCAACACAGGGACCAAGAAAAATGGTGATGGTGAGAAGTATCACAATACCAAGAATTCTCAAGTGGTGGTGAAATTCTCACGACATTCTTGACATAAAGGATTGTAATAGTCCAAGGTAGAGCATAACATAAGTCGGATAGCAAGGAACTCAAGGTACAACGCAAAACTAGAACAAGTTTTGTGTTGCGGAAATGCCATAATGTTGTCGATGGTAACCCAAATCATCGAGGGCAAGGATGGCATTTCTCATCAAAATTCGATAGATCTCTTGGAAGAGCTCAGAATGTTGATGATATTCACGACAAATTTGTCACGAGAGTTCATGAAGATGTAATCGATCGGCAATGACATCAAGTTAAAGGAATGATGAAGCGAAAGGTTATTGGAACCATGGGTAGGACACAAACTTGGAATCAAGCTTGTTGTTCAAGGCGAACTGATATGACGAGGAAGATCGACGTAAGTTTAGCTCATCGTCGAAAATTTGTGCTCCGGGAAGAAGGACCAGGTAGCACATTTAGAATTTGGCACGATAATGGTATAGCCGATCAGGCTAGGAATGACTTGAAGGATTATTAAACCTATAAGCAACAAAAATTACTTAAGAGTTATTGAACCGGTGTGCGGAATCGATTCACTTATCGGTGTTCTTGGTCGACAAGCAACCCAGAACCCATGAAGTGACAAAGACAAGGTAAGGTAGTGCTTCATCAAAGTTTATAAGATGTAGTGCAATGGCAAGATATCCTCGAGATACCCGGGGTAATACTCGACACCAGATCAAAGTAAAGGTTGGACTGGTGTATTGATTCATAGAAGACAAGTGATTAAACTTGCCCGAGAAATGGGATCAAAGAGAAAATATGGTCGGAACCACGATTGCATAGGATAAATTCACAAATACCAGATGATATTGTATCAACAAAATAGTTATTATCACAAGAAGCTTCTATGGTAGGATCTACATCGTGTCCATGGGCATGAACACAAAGTTCAAGGTCGACTCCCACTTCTTCAATGTATAACCTTCCATTCACCTCTCACTTTTGAAGAAGTCGTAGTGTTGAAATTTTATCTAGCAAAATACCAGAAGAGTATGACTCGTGAAAATTTTCGAGTTCACACATATTAAGGAAGGCATAGGTTCAACCCATAGGGGCTTCTTAGAAACATATACCACAAGTTTCAAGAGTAAATATCACAAGCTCGAAAGTAGAGCAAGGTTGAGAAAGTAGATGATACAATTTACCAAAGGCATTATGTATCCGAGAGAAGCCTCACAAGGTTATTGAATATGAAGGACAATGTCGGATAAAATCCATTAAAGGATCTGTCGGTCCATAACAGAGCTGATGTTAGCATCGGCACACAATCAGAGGAAGTAACAATGCAAGGGCATCGGATTATAGAAACAACTGACTAATCTAGAGCTCAAATGCAAAGGAACTAAGATTTTCAAATCAAGGGATCAGAAGCAATGTTCTGATTAGGGATGGATAAGTAGAATAGCCTTAGGGGTACAATCGACGACAATTGGATTGGTTGAGAACCAGCTCATGTTTAAAATGACGTCTGAGCCGGAAAGATAATTTAAAAGGATCAACTGATGATTGCGTGCATTCGCACTCATGTTGAATCAGAAGGATCAAAATGACGGTGCCTAAGAATACTAACGAATATTGCCAGACATATGGAAAGCATCCATCATGCAAGTAGTCAAGTATTGCAGAGCAATAAGCTACTAAGGATTTTTGGAGGATCGAATAATATTTCGAAGACCATTGTGAAACACATGAACAACTAGGGATGAGCGGATACTCGACAAGTGCGAGGATTTATTTGAAGGGGTATTCATGTGGCAAAGAACTGCTAGGCAGTAGGCACAAAGTATTCTCGGAACAATAGAGAAAACTTCGGGGCATCTTGTAATAACAAGATCAATGGGGGATGATCGTATGAATGGCAAGTGTAAGTAGTTATCCATAAGGATTTATCGGTGGTCGGGAATAGCAAAAGTGATGGACACAAAGTCTCGAGAGAATATCAAAGAGTATCTCCGAAATCTTCTGGTGCAGTCGGTGATCATCTGGACTGAAGGGCCTCTCCGGGAGAAAGTATTTTCGAGAACCTAAAGTTAGATTTTAGTAAAAATCGTTTAACCCGAATAGAAGAGAGTTCAGAATCCCAGAGTAAAGGTCGAGGAGTAAAAGATCCTAGTACCACCCAATGGCGACGTGGGCCCGTAAGCCACACGGCCATGTTAGTAAAAGTTTTGCAATTGACTAGACTCGACTTCGGACAAGGAGTTTGGAAGGGGGATTCCTACAGGCAGTCGGCTCTGCTACCAACTTGTGACGCCCCCCAATCAATCGTACACTAATCATGCATGCAAATGTGTACGATCAAGATCAGGGACTCACGGGAAGATATCACAACACAACTCTAAAACATAAGTAAGTCATACAAGCATCATAATACAAGCCAGGGGCCTCGAGGGCTCGAATACAAGTGCTCGATCATAGACGAGTCGTGGAAGCAACAATATCTGAGTACGAGACATAAGTTAAACAAGTTTGCCTTAAGAAGGCTAGCACAAACTGGGATACAGATCGAAGAGGCGCGGGCCTCCGCCTGGGATCCTCCTAACTACTCACAGTGGTCGTCGCCGGGCCGCACTTGCGTAGTAGTAGGCACCTCCGGTGTAGTAGTCATAACCGACGGTGGCGTCTGGCTCCTGGGCTCCATCGTCTAGTCGCAGCAACCGGGTACAGAAAGGGGGAAAAGGGGGAACAAGGCAACCGTGAGTACTCGTCCAAAGTACTCACAAGCAAGGAGCTACACTACATATGCATGGATATATGTGTAAGGGGCCATATCAGTGGACTGAACTGCAGAATGCCAGAATAAGAGGGGGATAGCTCTGTCGAAGACTACGCTTCTGGCAGCCTCCGTCTTGCAACATGTAGAAGAGAGTAGACTGAAGTCCTCCAAGTAGCATCACATAGCATAATCCTACCCGGCGATCCCCTCCTCAATGCCCTGTTAGAGAGCGACCACCGGGTTGTATCTGGCACTTGGAAGGGTGTGTTTTATTAAGTATCCAGTTCTAGTTGTCATAAGGTCAAGGTACAACTCCAAGTCGTCCTGTTACCGAAGATCACGGCTATTCGAATAGATTAACTTCCCTACAGAGGTGCACCACATAACCCAACATGCTTGATCCCATTTGGCCGGACACACTTTTCTGGGTCATGCCCGGCCGCGGAAGATCAACACGTCGCAGCCCCACCTAGGCACAACAGAGGTCAAGACGCCGGTCTAAACCTAAGCATTGTGGGTTCCGGGCCCATCGCGCATAGCACACCTGCACGTTGCGAGGGCGGCCGGAAGCAGACCTAGCCTAGCAGGTGTTCCAGTCCAATCCGGCGTGCGCCATTCAGTCGCAGACGTCACGAAGTGCTTCGGCTGATACCACGACGTCGAGTGCCCATAACTTTCCCACATAGTTGGTTAGTGCGTATAGACCAAATGGCCAGACTCAGATCAAATACCAAGATCTCGTTAAGCGTGTTAAGTATCCGCGAACACCGACCAGGGCCAGGCTCACCTCTCTCGTAGGCGGTCTCAAATTGCCCTGTCGCTCCGCCACAAAGTAACAGTCGGGAGCCGTCGGGAACCCAGGCCCACCTCTACCGGGATGGAGCCACCTGCCCCTTCAGCCCCATCTCCGAACAGTATCACAGGTAATGTAACAGTGTAAAGTATATAGTATATGCCCGTGATCACCTCCTCAAGTAATCACGGCCCGATGAGTATAGCATGGCGAGACGGATAAGAGTGTAGGGCCAGCGATGGAACACTAGCATCCTATATTAAGCGGTAGGATAGAGGTAAAGGTAACAACGGTAGTAGCAAGGGCAGGCTATGCACGAAGATAGGATTAGCGAAAGCAGTAACATGCTACACTACTCTAATGCAAGCAGTATAGAGAAGAATAGGCGATATCTGGTGATCAAAGGGGGGGCTTGCCTGATTGCTCTGGCAAGAAGGAAGGGTCGTCAACACCGTAGTCGTACTGAGTAGCAGCGACGTCGGTCTCGGTGTCTAGCGAGAGAAGAGGGGGGAAGAAACAATGAATACAATGTAAACAGATGCGCAACGATGCATGTCAAAGCAAAGCGTGATGCTAGGCGTGCCCTAACGCGGTATGAGGTTATACCGGTGAAGGGGGGAAACAACCGGGAAAGTATCCCCGGTGTTTCGCGTTTTCGGACAGATGAACCGGAGGGGGAAAGTTACGTGTTTGCTATGCTAGGGATGTGTGGTGGACGAACGGGCTGCATATCCGGATTCGTCTCGTCGTTTTGAGCAACTTTCATGTTGAAAATAATTTAATCCGAGTTACGGATTAAAAGTTATGATTTTCTAAAGATTTTATTATTTCCAGGAATTTAATTAATTATTTAAATTAATTCGAAAAATGGATTAATGACATCAGCATGAGGTCAGCGTGATGTCATCAGTCAACCAGTCAATTGACTTAGTCAAACCGACCGGGGTCCCCTTGTCATTGGTGATTGTTAACAAATTAATTAAACAAAGTTAATTAGTTTAGTTAAATGATTAGGTTTATTAAATACAATTAATTAAGTTAATTAATCTTTTTAATTAATTAATATATATTTATATTTTTAGTTCTATATTTTTTTAAACGTTTAATAGGGGCGGCCCCACATGTCAATGGCCCAGGGGGCCTTAGCGGGCGAAGGGGCACGGGTATCGGGTGCCAGCCCGATTGGGCGCTCGCCCAGGCCAGCCACAGGGCGGGATGCATCGGGGCTCCGGCGGCCACCGCAGTGAGCTGCAGCAACATGAGGAAGGAGCAGCGCCGGCGCCTGGCGCGGCGTGGTCATGAAGGCGGGCGAAGCGCCGGGGAGAGGAGACGGCGTGGCGACGGGAAAGAGCGACGAGGCGGGGAGCACCACGTGCGGCAAGCGAGCATGACGCGGTGTGTGGGCGGGCGTGAGGAAGGGTCGTCGGCAGGGGTGAGCGGAGCGGTGCCTATGTGAAGCAGGGGCGGACGGCACGCGCGGCGGCAAGGCCGACGCAGGCAGCAGTGGGGCGCGGCCGGCGAGCCAGCGATGACCGCAGGGAAAGAGGAGAAGAAGAGGAGGGGCGCGTGCTCACTGTGGCCGTAGTGGAGTTGCAGTGGGGCGCGGGGAGGAAGACGGGGACGGCCGACGACGGGGAGGCAGTCCGGTGGGGAGGAGGAAGCAGTCCGGTGAGGTAGTCCGGCGAGGAGGAGTCGAGGAGGACGTGGATGCGAGGCGGTGACGGTTGATGGCTCCGGGCGACGGCGGACAACGAAGGGCGGCCGCAGGGCATCAGGGACGACGGAGACGACGAGGATGATGTGGCGGCGGCAGGGTGGCGCCGGTGCGATGGCGTCGGGGACACGTCGGGGGCGGGAGTCGGGCTCGATCCAGATCGGGGCTGGGAATAGGAGAAGGAGTGGGGAGAGTGGGGGATCGAGGGGAGTGGGGGTTGGTAGCGGTTTAGGGTTTCGGGGGGTAGTTGGACCGGGGTATGTAGGCCGGGGGTAGAGGGTGGGCCGGCCTGCTAGTGGCCACGTGGGCCAAACGGCCCAGGGAGTGTTCTTCTCCTGTTGTTTTATTTTATTTTGTTTTTATTTATTCTTTACTGTATTATTTTAGTTTCACATTGTTATAGTTTAGATAAAATATAAAACTAGTTCCTAATTTAGTTTCACAAATATGTCACTACCCCATTAGTTAAGGCAATCAAATAAATTAGC
Source organism: Aegilops bicornis (assembly GCA_021605145.1). Lineage (NCBI taxonomy): Eukaryota > Viridiplantae > Streptophyta > Magnoliopsida > Poales > Poaceae > Aegilops > Aegilops bicornis. The sequence continues at coordinate 153,535,388 of CM038673.1, forward strand.
TTAATATTTTATTAATTGAAAAGGGCATTTAATTATCCGTTTCTGCTACTGTTTTATTTATTCCAAAATATTTAAACATTTTGTAAAAGTGTGGTTACTTCACCAAAATAATTTACGGATTATTTTCCGCAAACCGAACACTTTAGTTTTAACGTTTGAAAACTTTTGATGTTTGCCATTAACTCAAATTTGAATTTCAATCGTTTTGAACTAACGCGAGATTAGCAACAGTAATCATGGCGACGTGGCATCATTAGTAGAAGGTTACTGTAGCTTAATTATCCGGGCATCATATCATGCTCATGAACCTGCCATTTCTCTCCGGACTGACAAACCGGCAAGTCCAGCAAAGAATATCAACAAACCGGCGACCCCAGTACGAGCTGCTACGAAAAAGGATGATGATGTTCTGATTACTGGCGTTGGCTATAGGGATCCAGGGAATCCTGTCGCTTTGTCGAAGCATACCGCCAAGGAGGAATTTTCTGCAATTGGCGAAGGCAAATGGAACCGATCTGTCCACCTACACCCATCTAAACGCTCAAGACCTTCATTCCGGCTATCTGAACCGTCTGTTCACGAGCCGTGACTATGAAGCCGGTTCTTGTCAATATAATGAAGGAAAAAAAATATGAGGTAACTTTATGCATGCTTCTCTTTCTGTATTGTGTTTGCAGTTTATCAACTGTAGTAGCCCCCAAGTGACGGTTTAAGATAGCAACTTAAACTGGGACTTTAATAGCAATCTTCGAGCTTGCAACAATGCATTTTAACTTCACCGATGTAGCCTCCAAAGGCCGGTTTAAGCTGTATAGAGATGAAGCGGGACTTTATAGAAGAATTCCCTTTTTAGCAAGTTACGAGCAAATACACATTAGCCCCCAAGTGCCAAGCTTAATACTTGTATTGTGCTTTGGGACTTTGAAAAAATTGTCTGATAGAGCAAATATGCATTAGCCCCCAAGTGCCAAGGGCATAACTTGTTATGGGCTTGGTACTTCAAGTATTCACTATTACCTGACCAGATGACTGTCTCTTTGTAGGCTGAGCTGAGCAAAAAGGAGAGCCAAACCGCTGGTCTTCAGGAAAACCTTAAATTGCAACAAGATGAAACCTCCAAGGCGAAGGCAGAGCTGACCAGCGCTCTAGGCGCGATGGAGAAACTAAAAGAAGGCTTCAACAAGGACCGGTCGGATTGGGAAAGCGGAAAATCCGATTTGATCAAAAGGGCTGAGAAAGCAGAAGCTGCTCTTAAACCGGTGGTTGATGAACTGACCAGCATAAAGCGGCAGGTTCATGCCATCACCGCAACCGTGTTTGGTAAGCATCCATAACTCCTGATTTGACCATATTCTTTCATGTATCTGCCGGTTTACTAACCCCTGCAATGATATAGGAACACGTATTGGCCACTTGGGATCTGACGTTCAGAAGAAGTTAAAAGCGACCTATACTCTGATAGAGCAACTTTATACCGGCGCGCAACAGATCATATATACTGCTTCTCACAACAATCCTCCTCCCACCTTGATTAGAGATACCTTAGAAAGGTTATCCATGCTACCTGCCCGGGTTGACGAACTGAAAAAGTCTGCTGCACTGACCCGGGCAAAGGCAAGAGTACCTGACTTTGATCCAATTGAAGCGGCCCAAGGTTATCCTAGTTTGAAGGAAGACAGGACAGAATTCGGCGAAGATGATCTCCGGATCATAAACCGGGAGGTACGCCGATTGGCTTGTCAACTAGTTGAAGAAGCGGACCTGTCATACTATCAAGCAAACTATGATGACAAGAACAAGCGGGTTGCTGCACCAATCCCCGAAGCTCAGAATCTCATCCCGCCAATACGTAAGCACACTTATGCCCCTAACATTGAACCCTCGCCACTGATAAGTGAAGCTGTATTCCAAGCCCTAACTGGGATCGACTGGGCAACTGTTAATTTCCAGCCATTGGGTAGAGAAGAAGAAACTGAACCGGCGCGAGATGACCCGCAACCGTCAGGCCAAGCTGGTGACCAATCATGAACCGGAGGCCGGTTTAGTCTTTGACATGCTGCGACATGTATTTTGAGAAAACAATGATCCTGTTGAGCACTGGAAAGCCTTGTAATAGGCTTAGTTAAAATATTTGTTCTGATATGTCTTCGCGCATACTTATCTCCAATTGACACCGGCTTGATTCGTCATACATAATATATGATCTACATATTCATTTGTCCAAGTTGTTTCTGCAGACAAGAAGCTTAAAGTGCCCTGGCGGTTTACTTGGTAGATCATGATACCCATATATATATATATATATATATATATATATATATATATATATATATATATATATATATATATATATATAACCAAAAGATGATAACTTAGGTTGTGACATATAACCAAAATGGAAATATATAATACCTGCAACTTTTATGCATGATGTTGGCTGGCCAACCTTGTAGCGGGGCTTATGACCCAAATCTTTTTAGGAGAAAACCACTCCTGTTGATATAAGGTCGGTTTACACCATTCCAGGTTATGATAAACACCGGTTTACTCCGTAATAAAATTTTAAATGAAAATCAGACCGGGGGAATAATCTCCGGACTATGACTTGATTTTATACCGTCAATTTGTAATCGACAGTCGGACCGGGTTGTTTAACGCCGGTCTAAAAAGCAACAAAAAAATCTTTATCAAAACAAGTGAACAGAACCCAAACAAAGGCAAATAAAAACCATTGTAGGGGAGGCTTTGAGCCGCTCAAGAGGCGTAACCATGTTTCGGACACGACCAAGCCCCCAAGAAGGCGTAGCTATGGTTCGGGTTCGATCAGGCCCCCAAATGATGATGTGGCATTACGCCGATCGAGAGGTGTTGCTATGGTTCGGGTTCGACCAAGCCCCCAAGTGATGCTGTGGCATTGCACCGATCAAGAGGTGCAGCTATGGTTCAGATACGACCAAGCCCCCAAGTGATGTTGTGGCATTGCGCCGATCAAGAGGCGTAGCTATGGTTCGGATACGACCAAGCCCCCAAGTGATGTTGTGGCATTACGCCTATCAAAAGGTGTAGATATGGTTCGGATACGACCAAGCCCCCAAGTGATATAATATAAAGCCTTCGAGAAGCTAAACCAAGGGGTAAACCGGACGCCGCTTTAGAACAGAAGCTCCATGTAATCACACATGATGTATGAAAACAACTGATACCCCGCTTTAGCTGAGGTTCCAGTTTATTATATTGATCATAATATATACATAGTCATAATATGTACATAAACAGAGCCTAGAGCTCAAGTATAGTAAGGCCGAAGATGAGCAATATTCCACGGCCGGCTGGTCTCCTCCTTCGATTTACGTGAGTCTTTGCTCTCTCGAACATCGATTAGGTAGTATGACCCATTGTGTAGATTCTTACTGACCACAAAAGGTCCTTCCCAAGGTGGGGATAACTTGTGCATATCCGTCTGATCCTGGATGAGCCGAAGCACCAAGTCTCCTTCTTGAAAGGTTCTGGTTCTAAACCGGCGGCTATGATAGCGACGCAGATCTTGCTGATAAATCACCGAACGGGCGGCCGCTATGTCACGCTCCTCATCTAACAGGTCGAGAGCTTCTTGCTGTGCCTTGTCGTTGTCGGCTTCAACATATGCCGCCACACGAGGTGATTCATGACGGATGTCACTAGGGAGAACCGCCTCCGCTCCATAAAGCATGAAGAAAGGCATGTATCATGTTGATCTGTTGGGTGTGGTGTTGATGCTCCATAAAACTGAAGGTAGCTCCTCCACCCAACAACCCGGCGTCCGCTGCAAGGGAACCATAAGCCGGGGTTTGATGCCTCTCAAAATTTCCTGATTGGCCCTCTCCTCTTGACCATTGGACTGTGCGTACTGATGATACATCAAGCTGTATGTGCTCACATTGACAGAACTCCTTCATGGCACCCTTTGACAGATTGGTACCATTGTCAGTGATAATGCTATGTGGAAAGCCAAACCGTAAAATCACCTTTTTGATGAATTGAACCGTCGTGGCCGCGTCACACTTGCTAGCTGGTTCTGCGTCCACCCACTTTGTGAACTTGTCAACCGCCACCAAAAGGTGGGTCTTCTTGTCTTTGGACCTCTTGAAAGGCCCAACCATATCCAGCCCCCAAGTCGCAAACAGCCAAGTAATTGGAATCATCCTCAATTCTTGAGCCGGTACATGAGCGCGCCTTGAAAACTTCTGACATCCATCACATCGTCTGACCAAGTCCTTGGCATCAGCATGAGCTGTTAACCAATAGAAACCGCGACGAAACACCTAAGCCACCAAAGATTTTGAACCGGCGTGGTGACCACAATCTCCTTCGTGGATCTCACGTAAAATTCCACAGCCTTCTTCAGGAGACACACAATGTTGAAACGCCCCTGTAACACTGCAATGATGCAGCTCTCCGTTGATAATAGTCATAGACTTGGACCGCCGGATTATCTGCCTAGCCAGTGTCTCATCCTCTGGTAACTCGCCCCGGTTCATGTATGCAATATAAGGAACCGTCCAATCTGGGATAACATGCAGAGCGCCACCAACTGAGCTTCCAGATCAGGAATAGCCAAATCCTCTTCACCAGGGAGCTTGACGGACGGATTATACAAAACATCCAAGAAGACATTAGGCGGAACCGGTTTACGTTGAGAACCCAGGCGGCTTAAAGCGTCCACCGCTTCGTTCTTCCGCCGGTCCACATGATCCACCTGATAACCTTTAAAGTGACCTGCAACAATGTCCACCTCATGACGATATGCTGCCATGCGTGGGTCCTTGGAATCCCAAGTGCCAAACACCTGTGGAGCCACCAAGTCCGAGTCACCGAAGCACTTAACTCGGCTTAGGTTCATCTCCTTAGCCATTCGAAGACCATGGAGTAAAGCTTCATACTCAGCTGCATTGTTAGTGCAAGGGAACATTAAATGGAGAACATAACAAAACTTATCACCTCGTGGGGAAGTTAATACGACTCCAGCCCCTGAGCCCTCCAATTGCCTGGACCCCATCAAAGTGAATAGTCCAATAAGCGTGATTCGGCTTCTCTTCAGGCGCTTGTAGTTCTGTCCAGTCGTTGATGAAATCCACAAGTGCTTGAGATTTGATCACCGTTCGGGGTATATACTTCAACCCGTGAGGCCCGAGCTCTATGACCCACTTGGCAATCCGCCGATTGCTTCCTGCTCGGATTATATCTCCCAAAGGAGCAGAGTGATACTTTGTGATGGGATGACCTTGGAAATACTGCTTTAGCTTCCGGCTTGCCATGAAAACTCCATATACCAGCTTCTGCCAGTGTCAGTACCTCTGCTTGGACTCAATAAGCACATTGCTGATATAATAAATCGGACGCTGAACCGGATATTCTTTTCCTGCCTCCTTGCGCTCCACCACAATAGCCACACTGACAGCCCGAGCATTCGCTGCCACATATAGCAACAGCGGCTCCTTGTCAACTGGGGTAGCAAGAACCGGCGGATTAACTAGCTGCCGCTTTAAATCCTCAAATGCTTCATTCGCGGCGTCACTCCAGACGAAGTTATCCGTCTTCTTCAGCATCTGATACAAAGGAATGGCCTTCTTGCCAAGGCGGCTGATAAACCGACTCAACGAGGCAATCCGGCCTGCCAAGCGCTGAACGTCATTGATACACTTAGGTTTAGCGAAGGAGGTGATGTCCTTGATCTTTTTCGGATTAGCCTCAATGCCCCTGTTAGACACCAGAAAGCCCAAGAGCTTGCCTGCCGGTACACCAAAAACGCACTTAGCCAGTTTAAGCATCATCATGTAAACCCGCAGGTTATCAAAGGCTTTAAGTCATCAATCAATGTATCCTTCTTCCTTGACTTGACCACAATGTCATCCACATAGGCATGAACATTATGGCCGATTTGTGTATGAAGACAATTCTGCACACACCGTTGATAAGTCGCCTGGGCACTCTTGAGCCCAAAGGGCATAGATATATAACAGAAGGCTCCAAAGGGGGTTATGAAGGTCGTCTTCTCCTGGTCCTTAACTGCCATCTTGATCTGATGATAACCAGAATATGCAACCAGAAAGCTCAAACGCTCGCAACCCGCCGTAGCATCAATAATTTGATCAATACGGGGAAGGGCAAAAGGATCTGCTGGGCAAGCCTTGTTGAGATCTGTGTAATCCACACACATCCGCCAAGTGCCGTTCTTCTTAAGGACCAGCACCGGATTAGCCAACCACTCAGGATGGAATACTTCAACGATAAACCCAGCCGCTAAGAGCCTGGCCACTTCTTCTCCAATAGCTTTGCGTCTTTCTTCATTGAACCGGCGGAGAAACTGTTTGACCAGTTTATACTTAGGATCAACATTAAGTGTGTGCTCAGCGAGTTCTCTCGGTACACCTGGCATGTCAGAAGGCTTCCACGCAAAGATGTCCCGATTCTCAGGGATGAAATCGATGAGCGTGCTTTCCTATTTCGGATCCAAGTTAGCGCGGATGCTGAAGTGCTTGGACGAATCGCCAGGCACGAAGTCAACAAGCTTAGTCTCATCAGCCGATTTAAACTTCAAGGCCAGATCATGCTCGGTAGTTGGCTTCTTCAACGAAGTCATATCTACCAGATCAACGTTGTCCTTGTAAAACTTCAACTCTTCTGTGGCACAAACCGACTCAGCATAAGCCGCATCACCTTCTTCACACTCCAGAGCTATCTTGCGGCTCCCATGGACAGTTATGGTTCCCTTGTGACCCGGCATCTTGAGCTGAAGATAGACATAGCAAGGCTGTGCCATAAACTTAGCATAAGCCGGCCATCCAAACAGAGCGTGATACGGACTTCTGATCTTCACCACTTCAAAAGTCAAAGTTTCTGATCTCGAGTCATGCTCGTCCCCAAAAGCCACCTCCAGAGCTATATTGCCAACAGGATACGCTGATTTACCAGGCACCATACCATGGAACACCGTACTGGACGGTTTAAGATTTTTATCTGTTAACCCCATGCGACGGAAAGTTTCATAATACAGGATATTGATACTACTCCCTCCGTCCATGAGTACCTTTGTGAACTTATAACCTCCTACCTGAGGTGCCACCACCAACGCCAGATGACCCGGATTGTCAACCCGGGGTGGATGATCCTCCCTGCTCCACACAATCGGCTGCTCAGACCAGCGTAGGTAACGGGGCACCGCCGGTTCAAAAGAGCTTACTGCCCTCTTATGAAGCTTTTGGTCACGCTTGTCCAAGCTAGTGGTGAAGACATGATATTGCCCACTATTTAACCGCCCGGATTGCTCTAGTAACCCATTGCTGCTGCTGCTGATTATTGTAGCCACCTTGGTTGCCACGATTACCTTGATTGTTATGTCATACGATTACCATGCAAACCTGAACCGGAATTTCCTCCGCCATAACCCGGCCCATGAGACCCAGGGCCTGAACCGTCACCCGACCCGTGATCATACCGGAAGGCATTAGAATTTTTGAACTCTTGGATGATGTAGCAGTCCTTCCTGAGGTGTGTGGCCGGCATCTCCTTCGTCCCATGTTTCGGGCAGGGCTGGTTCAATAGGTAAGACAGACGGTCCGGGTTAGGGTTAGGTGCCCCACTATGCTGGGGCAGTTTACCCTTGCGTAGTTGGCCCTTATCCTATGCGCTGGCATTGGCCACAAAGTCCATGCTGTGATCCGCTTTACGTTTGCTGCCGTTTCCATGACCCGCCAGGCTGTGGTGCTGCCCCTTGGCGTTTCCGCTCTTCTTTCCCTTCCCTTTCTTATCATCATCCGACTCGGGATCCTTGGTACTATCAGAGTCAGCATACTTTACTAAAGCGGCCATGAGGGTTCCCATGTCATTGTAATGGCGTTTCATCCGTCCCAATTTCAACTTCAGAGGCTTAAACCGGCAATTGCCTTCCAATGTTAGAACTGTGGTGTCAGCGTTGATGCGGTCCGATGAATGCAAAATTTCCGAGACCCGGCGCACCCACTCGGTTGTTGATTCTCCTTCCTCCTGTATACAGGCAGCTAAGTCCACAATCGACATGGGTTGCTTGCATGTATCCTTAAAATTATGGATAAACCGGGCTCTCAACTCGGCCCATGATCTGATAGAGTTAGCCGGTAGGCTCTTTAACCAAGTACGAGCCGTCCCTTCTAGCATCATGGTGAAGTACTTCACACAAGCTGCATCATCCACATCTAGCATCTCCATGGCCATCTCATAGCTTTCAACCCATGTCTCTGGAGGTAAATCGGCGGTGTAATTTGGCACCTTGCGCAGGCCCTTGAAATCCTTGGGTAGGCGTACATTGCGTAACGCTGGGACGAGACACGGCACCCCCAAAGAGCTAGAGGTAACTCTTGGTTCTACCGACGTGGTTGGACGAACCGGAGTAAGTTGACGGGCTTCATGCTGCGCTGCCAACCCGGCCTCCCTGTGTGCTCGAGCCCGGTCCACCACCTCCTAGGTGTCACCAGCGCCCCCTGCCGGGTTGTGGCCACCGGGCGGTTCGCGGTTCCGTGCATTGCTTGACATGGCCGGTTCATCCATACGCCTGCTGAAACTCCGGCTTGGACGGGGGGTGGAATGAATCCGATCACGGCTGTATGAATAAGCCTCCTGTTGCACCAAGGCTGTCCGAAGAAGCTCCTTAACCCGATGCGTCTCGACCGCCGCCGGGGAATCGCCTTCAATTAGGATAGCCTCCAGCCGTGAAACGACAGCAACAGGATTGTCCATCGGAGTAGAGTAATGACCCAGTGGCGTTGAGACAGGCTATGTCACAATGTTGTTCTGACGAGGCGGATCCATCAAATGGGGCTGAACCCCGGTGCCTCCGCGGTTCGCTACCGTGGTTATCGTCCTCGCACTGGGTGTTAAAGAGGTTCCTAGCATCATAAACCGGAGGCGGGCGATACCGGTGCCTTCTCTTTAGGACTTCGTGCGATGCATTACGATCCGGCATAAGCCTGGCTTTGCATACAAAGCGGCCCGCTCCGCGGCCATCCTGGCATCCTCAGCGGCCAAATCAGCCTTGGCCTGAGTAATCTGATCCCTTACTTTCGCGATTTCCGCATTGTGCGCACCCTGATCCGCCGGGTTAGCTTCCGCCATCAGCGTTGCCAACGCATCAAATGGATCAGATAAAACCTGAGCCGGCGGCCCCACGGGGCCTCCTGCCCCGGCTACCGTCGCCGCCACCGATCCGTAGATCATCGCTGGTGCGGTCGAAGAGTGGAGCGTCGGCTGTGTACTGGCCATGAAGATTCCAACCCGGTTTGGCAGATCAGAGGGGTCCGGAATATTGTCGCCATCGGAACAGCCTCCAATCCGGCCATCTTGTAGCTGATATAACGACTCAGTCTCTCCAGTGGATGACTTGTCACCGAAATAAACGATGGTCTCACCACCAGATTCCGATCTGTCCTCTTATTCCCCTCCATGGATGACTCCCACGAAGGCACGCTTCATGGCAGGCTTGACCCGGGCAGATCGCGCACGCTGAGCCGTTTCGACGAGGTCGGTGCAGATGTCCGACTCAGGGCCCGGCTCACTGATCTTGCCAATGAAAACGTGTATGCCACCAAAGGGGACCCGGTACCCGTACTCGATTGAGCCGGCCTCGGGGCCCCACCCTGCATCATCGATGTAGAGCTTGCTGCGATGACTTTTGGTCATCCGGCCGACAGCGTAGCCCTTGAGTCCTTCGAAGCTGCCCTCCAAGAACTTGAAACCATCGTGCGATAGCCCCACGGTGGGCACCAACTGTCGTGGTTTTGTCATGGCAGATGTCCTCATGAAAGGACTTAGTCGTGGAGCCATCGCTACGGATTAGCTTAAAGGGGTTAAAGCGGACAAGGAACGCAAGAGAGTTTTATACTAGTTCGGACCCTTATGATGAAGGTAAAAGCCTACATCTAGTTGTGATGGAATTGATGGGGTTTCGATGACCAGGGAGCGAATACGCTTTACCTAAGTCTCGAGTTGTTGTCTGTTCTGAACCGCCGCCGGGTCGTCCCCTTATATACGTGGGTTGACGCCCGTTGGTTTACAGAGTCCCGAGGCCGGCTCATAAACATGTCCGGCTCGGTCTCCGCTCTTTCTATCTTACAATGCAAGTTACATATCAATGTCGGTTTATAGCTACAGGCCTTAAACCGGTTCTGGGCCTTGGGCCTTTACTCTACGTCACCGTCTGTCTTCATGGGCTTCAAGTTAATCCGGCCTCTCCTGGCCGGTTTACGCCCAGTAGTATTATCCCCAACACACATCATGAACTCCTGACAATCCTTCGGGTAACTCCAACTTGTAAGCCACTTCTCCCATACGTTCCAAAACTCGGTATGGTCATACAAATGTCGGGGCTAACTTTCCCTTAACTCCAAAACGTGTAACTCCTCGCAGCGGTGACACTTTAAGATATGCTCTGTCTCTGATTTCATAAACTACCTCCTTGCGTTTTGAGTCTACATAACTCTTCTGCATGGACTGAGCTACCTTCAGTCTATCTCGAATCAGCTTAACCTTCTCCTCTGACTCTTTAATCAAATCTGGTCCAAACAATTGACGGTCCCCAACTTCATCCCACATTAACGGTGTCCTGCATCTCCTTCCATATAAAGCTTCGAAAGGTGCCATCTTCAAAATGGCTTGGTAGCTGTTGTTGTATGAGAACTCTACGTAAGGCAAATTATCATCCCAACTAGATCCATAATCTAGCGCACAAGCCCTCAACATGTCCTCCAGAATCTGATTGACTCTCTCGGTCTGTCCATCTGTCTGCGGATGAAAAGCTGTACTAAACTCTAGCCTGGTCCCCAAAGTCTAGTGCAATTGATGCCAAAACTTTGAAGTGAATTGTGTTCCTCTATCTGATACAATGGTCCTCGGAACTCCATGCAGACATACGATCCTGGTCATATATATCTTGGCCAATTTCGCACTCGTATAGGTGGTTTTCACAGGGATAAAGTGAGCCACTTTGGTCAAACGATCCACTACTACCCAGATAGAATCATATCCTGATCGGGTCCTGGGTAATCCGGTGATAAAATCCATGCCAAGCTTATCCCACTTCCATTCGGATCTCGGCATAAGCTGCAGTAATCCTGTTGGCTTCTGATGTTTTGCCTTCACTCTCTTACATACATCACATACGGCTACGTACTTGGCAATATCCTTCTTCATTCCTATCCACCAGAAACACTCCTTCAAATCCAAATAAATCTAGGTGTTTCCGGGGTGTATCGAGTATGGCGAGTCATGAACTTCCTGAAGTATTAATTTCCTGATCTCTGCATTATTGGGTACATAAACACGATCCTCAAACCACAAGGTGCCGTGCTCATCCTCATGAAAACCTTTGGCTTTTCCTTTACCCATTCTCTCCTTCATCTCAGCAATTTCCTTATCGTCCTTCTGAGCTTCTCAAATTTTTCCCAATAACGTTGACTGAACCTCCATTGCTGCAACAAAACCTCTAGGGACTATCTACAAGCAAAGATCCCTGAGATCTTCGGCTAACTCCTTTGGCAATCCTCCGCTTACGTGGGTATTGACATAACTCTTTCGGCTCAAAGCGTCGGCTACGACATTGGCCTTGCCTGGATGATAGCGCAACTTCATATCATAATCCTTTATAAGCTCCAACCAACTCCTTTGCCTGAGATTTAGCTCCTTCTGAGTGAAAATGTACTTCAAACTCTTATGATCCGTGTACACATCACAACGGTTTCCAATAAGAAAATGTCTCCAGGTCTTAAGCACATGCACTACGGCTGCTAACTCCAAATTATGCGTGGCATAATTCAACTCATGCGGTCGAAGCTGATGTGAGGCATATGAAACAACTCCTCTGTCTTGCATAAGTACACATCCAAGTCCTAAACAAGATGCGTCGCAATACACTTGGAAATCCTTGCGTATATCCGGCAGAATCAGCATTGGCGTTGAAACCAAACGTTTCTTCAGCTCCTGAAAACTTGCCTCACATTCATCTGTCCATTTGAACTTGGTGTCCTTCTTCAGCAACTCCGTCATAGGCTTCGCAATTTTAGAAAAGTTCTCAATGAATCTCTGGTAGTATCCCGCGAGTCCAAGAAAACTGCGGATCTCTCCTACTGAGGTGGGTGCTAGCCAATCAGTGACAGACTGAACCCTAGTAGGGTCCACTGCTATACCTTCTCCAGATATAACATGTCCAAGAAATCCAACTTCCTTCAACCAAAATTCGCATTTGCTGAACTTGGCATATAATTGATGTTCCCCGAGCTTCTCGAGAACTAAACGCAGATGCTCCTTGTGCTCCTATTCATTCTTCGAGTACACCAAAATATCATCAATGAACACCACAACAAACTTATCCAAGAACTCCATGAACACCTTATTCATCATACTCAAGAAATAGGCAGGGGCATTAGTCAATCCAAAGGACATAACCATGTACTCATATAGCCTGTACCTTGTGGTGAAGGCTATCTTAGGTATATCATGTTCTCAGATCTTCAGCTGGTGGTATCCTGATCGCAGATCGATCTTGGAGAATACTTTAGCTCCTTGCAGCTGGTCAAACAGATCATTGATCATCGGTAGTGGGTACTTGTTATTGATCGTCACTTCATTCAATGCATGATAATCAACAATCATTCTCAAAGATCCACCCTTCTTCTCAACCAAGAGCACTGGGCTCCCCATGGTGACGAACTTCGTCGAATGTAACCTTTCTCCAATAACTCCTTAATTTGCTTTTTAATCTCCTCCATTTGCGGGCATCCGGTATGGTCTCTTTGATATTGGTCCGGTGCCAGGCAACAGCTCTATTAAAAACCCAATGTCTCGATCCCGCGGCATGCCTGGTAGCTCCTCTAGAAATACATCCCGATAATCCTTCACTACAGGCACTTCCTCCTGAACAACTCCTGAGAGGGAATTTACTTGGGTTCACCTTGTCGCATGCCTGGATACATACTTGATCCTTTTTCCCTCCGGTGTGGTGAGCAGAATTGACTTACTAGCACAATCGATGTTTCCTCCATACATCGATAGCCAATCCATTCCTAGTATCACATCCAATCCTTGTGACTCCAAAATTATCAAGTCCGAGGGGAAAACATGCCTACCTATGGTTAATGGCATCTGAAAACATCCTTGGCTTGCCATATACTCCGCTCCTGGCGAGCTTACTGATGTCTACTATGCAACCTTCTTCTTGTAGCCGTTGTTGGGCCTCCAAGTGCAGTGGTTTGTACGACAGTAGCTAATTTCCCTCAAGTGGATGACCTAAGATTTATCAATCCGTGGGAGGCGTAGGATGAAGATGGTCTCTCTCGAGCAACACCGCAACCAAATAACAAAGAGTCTCTTGTGTCCCCAACACACCCAATACAATGGTAAATTGTATAGGTGCACTAGTTCGGCGAAGAGATGGTGATACAAGTGCAATAAGGATGGTAGATATAGGTTTTTGTAATCTGAAAATATAAAAACAGTAAGGTAACTAATGATAAAAGTGAGCGTAAACGGTATTGCAATGCCAGGAAACAAGGCCTAGGGTTCATAATTTCACTAGTGCAAGTTCTCTCAACAATAATAACGTAATTGGATCACATAACTATCCCTCAACATGCAACAAAGAGTCATTCCAAAGTCACTAATAGTGGAGAACAAACGAAGAGATTATGGTAGGGTACAAAACCACCTCAAAGTTATTCTTTCCAATCAATCGGTTGGGCTATTCCTATAAGTGTCACAAACAGCCCTAGAGTTCGTACTAGAATAACACCTTAAGACACAAATCAACCAAAACCATAATGTCACCTAGATACTCTAATGTCAACTCAAGTATCTGTGGGTATAATTATACGATATGTGTCACACAATCTCAGATTCATCTATTCAACCAACACATAGAACCTCAAAGAGTGCCCCAAAGTTTCTACCGGAGAATCAAGACGAAAACATGTGCCAACCCCTATGCATAGGTTCATGGGCGGAACCCGCAAGTTGATCACCAAAACATACATCAAGTGAATCACGTGATATCCCATTGTCACTATAGATACGCACAACAAGACATACATCAAGTGTTCTCAAATCATTAAAGACTCAACCCGATAAGATTACTTCAAAGGGAAAACTCAATCCATTACAAGAGAGTAGAGGGGGAGAAGCAACATAAGATCCAACTATAATAGCAAAGCTCGCGATACATCAAGATCGTGCCAAGTCAAGAACACGAGAGAGAGAGAGAGAGAGAGATCAAACACATAGCTACTGGTACATACCCTCAGCCTTGAGGGTGAACTACTCCCTCCTTGTCATGGAGAGAGCCGGGATGATGAAGATGGCCACCGGTGAGGGTTCCCCCCCCTCCGGCAGGGTGCCGGAACAGGGTCCCGATTGGTTTTTGGTGGCTACACAGGCTTGCGGCGGCGGAACTCCCGATCTATCCTGTTCCCCGATCGTTTTAGGGTATATGGATATATATATAAGCGGAAGAAATACGTCAGGGGAGCCACAAGGGGCCCACGAGGGTGGAGGGCGCGCCCAGGGGGGTGGGCGCGCCCCCCTACCTCGTGCCTTCCTCATTGCTTTCTTGACATGGACTCCAAGTCTCCCGGGTTGCTTTCATTGCAAAAATAACTTCTCCAGAAGGTTTCATTCCGTTTCGACTCCGTTTGATATTCCTTTTCTTCGAAACACGGAAACAAGGGAAAAAAACGAAGCGGCCTTTGGGCTCTGGGTCAATAGGTTAGTCCCAAAAATAATATAAAAGTGTTTAACAAAGCCCATAAACATCCAAAACAGATAATATAATAGCATGGAACAATCAAAAATTATAGATACGTTGGACACGTATCAGCATCTCCAAGCTTAATTCCTGCTCGACCTCGAGTAGGTGATAAAAACAGAATTTTTGATGTGGAATGCTACTTGGCATAATTTCAATGTAATTCTTCTTAATTGTGGTATGAATATTCAGATCCGAAAGATTCAGGACAAAAGTTCAATATTGACATAAAACTAATAATACTTCAAGCATACTAACTAAACAATTATGTCTTATCAAAATAACATGGCCAAAGAAAGTTATCCCTACAAAATCATATAGTCTGTCTGTGCTCTATCTTCACCACACAAAATATTTAAATCATGCACAACCCCGATGACAAGCCAAGCAATTGTTTCATACTTTTGACGTTCTCAAACTTTTTCAATCTTCATGCAATACATGAGCGTGAGCCATGGACATAGCACTATATGTGGAATAGAATGGTGGTTGTAGAGAAGACAAAAAGGAGAAGATAGTCTCACATCAACTAGGCGTATCAACGGGCTATGGAGATGCCCATCAATAGATATCAATGTGAGTGAGTAGGGATTTCCATGCAACGGATGCACTAGAGCTATAAGTATATGAAAGCTTAACAAAAGAAACTAAGTGGGTGTGCATCCAACTCGCTTGTTTCATGAAGGCCTAGGGCATTTTGAGGAAGCCCATCATTGGAATATACAAGCCAAGTTCTATAATGAAAAATTCCCACTAGTATATGAAAGTGACAAAATGAGAGACTCTCTATCATGAAGATCATGGTGCTACTTTGAAGCACAAGTGTGGTAAAAGGATACTAACATTGTCCCTTCTCTCTTTTTCTCTCATTTTTTATTTGGGCCTTTTCTCTCTCTCTCTCTCTCTCTCTCTCTCTCTCTCTCTCTTTATGGCCTTTTTTTTAGTGTCCTGAGTCTCATCCCGACTTGTGGGGGAATCATAGTCTCCATCATCATTTCCTCACTTGGGACAGTGCTCTAAAAATGAAGATCATCACACTTTTATTTTCTTACAACTCAACAATTACAACTCGATGCTTAGAACAAAATATGACTCTATGTGAATGCCTCCGGTGGTGTACCGGGATATGCAATGACTCATGAGTGACATATATGGAAGAATTATGAACGGTGGCTTTGCCACAAATACGATGTCAACCACATGATCATGCAAAGCAATATGACAATGATGGAGCGTGTCATAATAAACGGAATGGTGGAAAGTTGCATGGCAATATATCTCGGAATGGCTATGGAAATGCCATAATAGGTAGGCATGGTGGCTGTTTTGAGGAAGATATATGGTGGGTGTATGATACTGGAGAAAGGTGCGCGGTATTAGAGAGGCTAGCAATGGGTGAACGGTGAGAGTGCGTATAATCCACGGACTCAACATTAGTCATAAAGAACTCACATACTTATTGCAAAAATCTATTAGTTATTGAAACAAAGTACTACGCGCATGCTCCTAGGGAGATAGATTGTTAGCAAAAGACCATCACTCGTCCCCGACCGCCACTCGTAAGGAAGACAATCAATAAATAAATCATGCTCCGACTTCATCACATAACGGTTCACCATACGTGCATGCTACGGGAATCACAAACTTTAGAACAAGTATTTCTCAAATTCACAACTACTCAACTAGCATGACTCTAATATCACCATCTTCATATCTCAAAACAAATATCAAGTATCAAACTTCTCATTGTATTCAATGCACTTTATATGAAAGTTTTTATTATACCCATCTTGGATGCCCATCATATTAGGACTAAATTCATAACCAAAGCAAATTACCATGCTGTTTAGGACTCTCAAAGTAATATAAGTGAAGCATGAGAGTTCATATATTTCTTCAAAATAAAACCAACATTGTGCTCTAAAAGATATAAGTGAAGCACTAGAGCAAACGACAAACTACTCCGAAAGATATAAGTGAAGATCAACGAGTAGTTAAATAATTATGTAAGTGTGTGAAAACTCTCTAACATTTATGGATTTCAGATCTTGGTATTTTATTAAAACAGCAAGAAAAAAAATAAAAAAAATGACGCTCCAAGCAAAACACATATCATGTGGTGAATAAAAATATAGCTCCAAGTAAAGTTACCGATGAACGAAGACGAAAGAGGGGATGCCTTCCGGGGCATCCCCAATCTTAGGCTCTTGGTTATCCTTGAATATTACCTTGGGGTGCCTTGGGAATCCCCAAGCTTAGGCTCTTGACACTCCTTATTCCATAGTCCATCGAATCTTTACTCAAAACTTGAAAACTTCACAACACAAAACTCAGCAGAAAACTCGTAAGCTCCGTTAGCAAAAGAAAACAAAAAACTACTTCATGGTACTGTAATTAACTCATACTTTATTTATATTGGTGTTAAATCTACCGTATTCCAACTTCTCTATGGTTTATAAACTATTTTACTAGCCATAGAGTCATCAAAATAAGCAAGCAACACAATGAAAACAGAATCTGTCAAAAACAGAACAGTCTGTAGTAATCTGTAACTAACGCAAACTTATGGAACTCCAAAAATACTAAAATAAATTGGTGGACCTAAGGAATTTGTCTAGTAATCATCTTCAAAAAGAATCAAATAAATATCATTATCCAGTAAAAAGTTGAAGCTAATCTCGTGAGCGCTAAAGTTTCTGTTTTTTACAGCATGATCATAAAGACTTCACCCAAGTCTCCCCAAAGGTTCTACTTGGCACAAACACTAGTTAAAAAATAAAACCACATCTAACCAGAGGATAAATTGATTATTTATTACTAAACAGAACCAAAAAGCAAGAAACTAAAATAAAATTGGGTTTCCTCCCAACAAGCACTATCGTTTAACGCCCCTAGCTAGGCATGATGATTTCAATGATGCTCGCATAAAAGATAAGAGTTGAAACATAAAGAGAGCATCATGAAGAATATGACTAGCACATTTAAGTCTAACCCACTTCCTATGCATAGGTATTTTGTGAACAAACAACTTATTGGAGCAAGAATCATCTAGCATAGGAAGGAAAAACAAGCATAGCTTCAAGATTTTCAACACATAGAGAGGAAACATGATATTACTGCAATATGTAGAAGCATATGATCCTCTCTCATAGTAATTTTCAGTAGCATCATGAATTAATTCAACAATATAACCATCACATAAAGTATTCTTTTCATGATCTACAAGCATAGAATTTTTATTACTCTCCACATAAGCAAAATTCTTCTCATTCGGAATAGTGGGAGAAAACTCAAAAAAATAACTATCATGTGATTGAAAATTAAGATCAAGATGACAAGTTTCATGGTTATCATTATTCTTTAAATTATACGTGTCATCACAATAGTCATCACAGATAGGACGCATGCTTTTATCATAATAAATTAGCTCATCAAAACTTGGGGGACTAAACATATCATCTTCATCAAATATAGCATCCCCAAGCTTGTGGCTTTGCATATCATTAGCATCATGGGTATTCAAAGAATTCATATTAACAACATTGCAATCATGCTCATCATTCACATATTTTATGCCAAGCATTCTATGCAATTCTTCTTCTAGTACTTGAGCATAATTTTCCTTTCCATCATTTTCACGAAAGACATTAAAAAGATGAAGCATATGAGGCACCCTTAATTCCATATTTTTTGTAGTTTTTTTATAAACTAAAGTAGTGATAAAACAAGAAACTAAAAGATTTGGTTGCAAGATCTAAAGATATACCTTCAAGCACTCACCTCCCCGGCAACGGCGCCAGAAAAGAGCTTAGTTGACGGGGTGTGATTGCCGCTTGCCTAGCCTCCCCGGCAACGGCACCAGAAAAGAGCTTGATGTCTACTACACAACCTTCTTCTTGTAAACGTTGTTGGGCCACCAAGTGCAGAGGTTTGTAGGATAGTATCAAATTTCCCTCAAGTGGATGACCTAAGTTTTATCAATCCGTGGGAGGCGTAGGATGAAGATGGTCTCTCTCAAGCAACCCCGCAACCAAATAACAAAGAGTCTCTTGTGTCCCGAACACCCCCAATACAATGGTAAATTGTATAGGTGCACTAGTTCGGCGAAGAGATGGTGATACAAGTGCAATATGGATGGTAGATATAGGTTTTGGTAATCTGAAAATATAAAGACAGCAAGGTAACTAATGATAAAAGTGAGCGTAAACGGTATTGCAATGCCAGGAAACAAGGCCTAGGGTTCATACTTTCACTATTGCAAGTTCTCTCAACAATAATAACATAATTGGATCACATAACTATCCCTCAACATGCAACAAAGAGTCACTCCAAAGTCACTAATAGTGGAGAACAAACGAAGAGATTATGGTAGGGTATGAAACCACCTCAAAGTTATTCTTTCCAATCAATCCGTTGGGCTATTCCTATAAGTGTCACAAACAGCCCTAGAGTTCGTACTAGAATAACACCTTTAGACACAAATCAACCAAAACCCTAATGTCACCTAGATACTCCAATGTCACCTCAAGTATCCGTGGGTATGATTATAGGATACGCGTCACACAATCTCAGATTCATCTATTCAACCAACACATAGAACCTAAAAGAGTGCCCCAAAGTTTCTACCGGAGAATCAAGACGAAAACGTGTGCCAACCCCTATGCATAGGTTCATGGGCAGAACCCGCAAGTTGATCACCAAAACATACATCAAGTGAATCACGTGATATCCCATTGTCACCACAGATACGCACAGCAAGACATACATCAAGTGTTCTCAAATCATTAAAGACTCAACCCGATAAGATTACTTCAAAGGGAAAAGTCAATCCATTACAAGAGAGTAGAGGGGGGTGAAGCAACATAAGATCCAACTATGATAGCAAAGCTCGCGATACATCAAGATCGTGCCAAATCAAGAACACGAGAGAGAGAGAGAGAGATCAAACACATAGCTACTGTTACATACCCTCATCCCCGAGGGTGAACTACTCCCTCCTCATCATGGAGAGAGCCGGGATGATGAAGATGGCCACCGGTGAGGGTTCCCGCCCTCCGGCAGGGTGCCGGAACAGGGTCCCGATTGGTTTTTGGTGGCTACAGAGGCTTGCGGTGGCGGAACTCCCGATCTATCATGTCCCCAATCGTTTTAGGGTATATGGATATATATATATATAGGCGGAAGAAATACGTCACGGGAGCCACAAGGGGCCCACGAGGGTGGAGGGCGCGCCCAGGGGGGTGGGCGCGCCCCCCTGCCTCATGCCTTCCTTGTTGCTTTCTTGACGTGGACTCCAAGTCTCCCGGGTTGCTTTCTTTCCAAAAATAACTTCTCCAGAAGGTTACATTCCATTTCGACTCCGTTTGATATTCCTTTTCTTCGAAACATTGAAACAAGGGAAAAACAGGAACTCGCGCTGGGCTCTGGGTCAATAGGTTAGTCCCAAAATTAATATAAAAGTGTTTAACAAAGCCCATAAACATCCAAAACAGAAAATATAATAGCATGGAACAATTAAAAATTATAGATACGTTGGAGACGTATCACTTACTAACATAGGGGCCCTAAGAACTTTGGTGGGCAACTTATACTTATCCACAAATGCCCTTGAAATGTATGAATGTGATGCACCAGTATTAAAAAGAACGATTGCAGTAAATGACTTAACCAAAAACTTACCTATAACTGCATCGGGCTACTCTTCAATCACCTCCACATTCACATGGTTCACTTGTCCCCTGTTGAAATGGTTGGGCTTCTTCCCAGAGCTTCCATTGCCATTTCCATTCTTTGGTTCAGGACACTCATTGGCATAGTGTCCAGTCTTCCGCACTTGAAGCAAGTAATGTGACTTTGGTCCTTCTTGGCGGGTGTGGCTGGTTTAGAACGGTTCTGACTGCTGCTTGCTCCATTCCCATTTCCATTCTTGGGGCCATTGTGGTTATGCGAACCACCTCCATTGTGGGTATGGCCTCCATGGTTATAGGTATATCCTCCCGAGTTCGGGGTAAAACGAGGCTTTTGCTGAGCTCCTGAATTGTACTTCCCTTGTCCATACTTCCTTTTGCGGCTCTCAATTTGCTGCTGCTTCCCTTCAATCATAAGAGCATTGTCTACCAACTCCTGGTAGTTGTTAAATGTTGCCACCATTAACTGCATACTCATCTCATCATTTAGCCCTTCCATAAACTTCTCCTGCTTCGCGACATCTGTGGCCACATCATCTAGGGCATAGCGAGCTAACTTGCTAAACTCATCCATGTACTGCCCCACAACACGATTTCCTTGGTGCAAGTTGCGAAACTCACGCTTCTTCATGCTCATAGCTCCAGTTGAGACATGAGCAGTGCGGAATGCTTGCTGAAACTGCTTCCATGTGACATTGGCTATAGGGAAAGTGGTTGTGTAATTCTCCCACCATGAGGCTGCGGGTGAGGGAGTCTTGGACTAAGGGGTCATCGGGCGTCTGGCCTGTTGGACATGGGCCGAACTAATGAGCTGTGAAGATACAAGACCGAAGACTCTCTCTCCCGTGTCTGTATGGGACTCTCCTTGGCGTGGAAGGCAAGCTTGGCGATCAATTATGAAGATTCCTTTCGCTGTAACCGACTTCGTACAACCCTAGTCCGCTCCGGTGTCTATATAAACCGAAGGGCTTAGTCCGGAAACATAGACAATTATAATCATACAGGCTAGACTTCTAGGGTTTTAGCCATTACGATCTCGTGGTAGATCAACTCTTGTAATACTCATATTCATCAAGATCAATCAAGCAGGAAGTAGGGTATTACCTCCATAGAGAGGGCCCGAACCTGGGTAAACATTGTGTCCCCCGTATCCTGTTACCATCGATCTTAGATGCACAGTTTGGGACGCCCTACCTGAGATCCGCCGGTTTTGACACCGACATTGGTGCTTTCATTGAGAGTTCCACTGTGCCGTCCTCAAAAGGTTTGATGGCTCCGTCAATCGTCATCAACGATGCTGTCCAAGGAGAAACCTTCCTCCCCGGACAGATCTTTGTGTTCGGCGGCTTCGCACTGCGGGCCAACTTGCTTGGCCATCTGGAGCAGATCGACAACCGCCCACGCCATCGTGTCGATTTGGGAGCTTGAACTACGTCGCGGATATCCGTGGAGACTTGATCTTCGACGGCTTTGAGACCACGGCAACCGCTCCCTGTCCCTATGATGGACATGACTTAAATCTGTCATCGGATCATGCTCAGGAAATTGCACCTGTAACTACTCCGGCCTTAGAACCGGAGCAGATCGCGCCATCCGAGGACGGGAAGGTCAACCCCGCCACGGAGGCCGCAGATTCCACGGCGTTGGAGCCGCACACAGACCTAACCTCGGGTGATATCTGTGTCTCCGAAACCTCAGACTCGTTTCCGGCCATAAGTTTCGAACCATGTGTGTCCGTGCACGACGAGCTGGATCAGCCGTCGATCATCGAATTCAGCGCCGAGGACATCTTCTGGCACTCGCCTTTAAGCCATGTGTTAAACTCATTAAAAAGTCTAACCTTAGCAGAGGGCTCACAGCCGAATTATATCCGGTTCGAACTAGAGGCTGATGACAGGGAATTTTGCTTCCCACCCACCACCCACTTCATAGCCACTGTCGAAGACTTAACCAAAATGCTCTATTACGGCTCCGAACACATTGACGGTATGGATGATGATGTAGATGAGGAGCATGGCCAAAACCCGCCGTTCACCGGACGCTGGATGGCCGCTTCTTCGTACGACATATACATGGCCGATACACCTAAAGAGAATGACGGTGAGGACAAGGAAAATCCAGTTGAGGATGAGACTCCCAAGACACAACCAAAGCGTCGGCGTCAGCGGCGCCGCTCCAAATCCCGCCGCAGCAAGGACAACAACACCAGCACAGGAGACGATAACACTCCGGACGGTTCCGTAGACAGACAAGATCTCGACGAACAAACAGCCGAACAGGACGACCGGGAAGATGGGCAAGTTAGCCGTGATGAACATGCCATAACAATGACTTGGAGGGCAGCACTTATCTTCCACCCTCCAAGGATGAGGTGAGCCTTGGCAACGAGGATTTTATCGTTCCTGAGGAACCTCTCGAGAAGGAGCGCTTTAAGCGCCAGCTAATAGCCACTGCAAGGAGCATGAAAAAGAAGCAGCAGCAACTTCAAGCTGATCAAGATCTGCTCAACGACAGATGGACTGATGTCCTGGCAGCTGAAGAATACGGCCTCAAGCACCCAGCCAAAAGTTACCCGAAGCCCAAATTGCTACCTCAGTTCGATGATGAGGCGCTGGAGCCCATACCATCATCGTGCAATGCGGCTGACCGACCACCACGTGGTCGAGATAAAGCGGCAACTCAAGCTGAACACCAGACCGCCCACCACGCCGTAAAGGCAGGGATAAAACAGCTCGGGGTTATACATATGACCTTCGGCAGGACCTGGACAGTAGAGCAGGACATACCAGATCGATCTACGAATCGCGAGGGCGTGCCTCGACACGTGACGACGGCTATTTATTCGAACGTGACAAGCCTAGCCACGCCCGGGCCGAAAACCATAGACGGACTCCATCGGAGCTATGTCGCGATGTGGCTCGATATAGAGGCACTGCACACCCTCTTTGCTTCACTGATGAAGTCATGGATCATGAATTCCCAGAAGGGTTTAAACCCGTAAATATCAAATCATACGATGGAACAACTGACCCCGTGGTATGGATCGAGGATTTCATTCTCCACATCCATATGGCCTGCGGAGATGACCTTCACACCATCAAATACCTCCTACTAAAACTCAAAGGGCCAGCTCGGCACTGGTTAAACAGTCTGCCTGAAAATTCTATTGGCAGCTGGGAGACTTAGAAGAAGCCTTCCTCGACAACTTCCAAGGTACATATGTTCGGCCACCAGATGCCGATGACTTAAGTCACATAGTTCAACAGCCTGGAGAGTCAGCCAGGAAATTCTGGACTAGGTTCCTAACTAAAAAGCACCAGATCGTCGACTGTCCGGATGCCGAAGCCCTAGCGGCCTTTAAACATAGCATCCGCAATGAATGGCTCGCCCGCCACCTCAGCCAAGAAAAGCCGAAATCCATGACAGCCCTCACGACACTCATGACCCGCTTTTGTACGGGCGAGGATAGTTGGCTGGCTCGTAGCAAAAATACGGCCAGCAAAGCAGGCACCTCCGAGGTCAAAAACAGCAACGGCAAGCTCCAACGCAGCAGACACAAACGCCGAAGCAATGGTGACAATACCGATGACACTACAGTCAACACCGGATTCAGTGGCTCCAAGTCTGGTTAGAAAGAAGAAGCCGTATAAAAGAAACAACCAGGGACCATCCAGCTTGGACCGCATACTTGATCGTCCGTGCCAGATACATGGCACCCCAGACAAACCAGCCAATCATACCAAAAGAGATTGTTGGGTTCTTAAATAGGCCGTCAAGTTAAATGCCGAGAACAAGGAAAAGGGATCACAAGGCGAGGACGATGACGAGGATCCCCTGCAACAGAACACAGTGGGACAGAAGAAGTTTCCCCCTCAGGTCAAAACGGTGAACATTATATACGCTACACACATCCCCAAGAGGGAGCGCAAGCGCGCGCTCAGGGACGTCTATGCGGTAGAGCTAGTCGCCCCAAAATTCAATCCATGGTCGTCATGCCCGATCAAATTTGATCGCCGGGATCATCCGACCAGTATCCGTCACGGCGGTTCGGCCGCGCTGGTCCTCGACCCAATCATTGATGGATTTCACCTGATGCGAGTCCTCATGGACGGTGGTAGCAGCCTCAATCTGCTCTATCAGGACACAGTGCGCAATGGGCATTAATCCATCACGGATCAAACCCACAAAGACCACCTTTAATGGAGTCATACCAGGTGTAGAGTCCCGCTGTACGGGCTCAATCACATTAGAGGTTGTCTTCAGATCTCTGAACAACTTCTGAACCGAAGAGTTAAACTTCGATATCGTCCCCTTTTGCAGCGGCCATCATGCACTGCTTGGACGAATCACAATCGCTCGATTCAACGCGGTGCCACACTATGCTTATCTCAAGATCAAGATGCTCGGACCATGCGGCGTCATAACAGTTAATGGAAACACGAAACGCTCCCTCCGCACCGAGGAGCACACCGCTGCCTTAGCAGCAGAAGCACAGAGCGGCCTTCTCAAGCAGAACTTTAATTCAGCGGCCGAACTCTCAGACACCGTCAAGAGAGTCCGGACTATTCTGCAGCAAGACAGCTCGGCTCGTCGAGAGCTCGATTAGCAATTTGGCCTCCGTCCCAGTCCCGATCAAGTGGCGGCATTCGCACCGCGCGTACATAACTACGCGCTCAAAATACCATGGGCATAGACGGAGGCATACCTACCTTGTGATCCAAAATACGGTTCGACCGCTCCCGGACACATATGCTTTCACTATCTCCTTTTTTTCCTTTTCAGGTTTCTTTTCCACAGGCCTTCCCTGACGGCCTGATCACTGGTCCTGTCAAAGGATAAATACACCAAGATGGCAAGAAGCACAGACGTACAGGGGAATTTCTAGGTGTTTTCTTTAACAATCACTCTACCTGTTTTCAGGACCCACATGCAGCTCTCCCTTGGTTGTGGCATGTTAAATAGCATGTTGCTTATCGCACTATTTGTATCAATGCGCTTTGACGTATTAATCAAGTTATAATGGAAACAGTTTGCGACCCAAATTCTAGGGCCCCTACTCATTACCTTAGCTCCTTTTCTGTTTTCCTTTCTCTATTAATAACCTTATCAGATAGCACCCGTACACTATGATACGTTTCAAATTTTCCAGGGGCTTCATAGCGCCCCGCACTACGGCAACAAAGTCCAAACACTTTTTACAGTATAGTTCGGCACCCTGAATTTAGCACTATATACATTGGCTCCGAATCATGTCTTTGGTCAATAGTTGGGTTGCCCGGCTCCTGTGCTTGCTACCTTATGTTCCGCTATATCGGCTATGGTAGTAAAGGGAGAACTACTGTGATTGTGCCCTGGTTTACCCTAAGGATCACCTCAGTAGAGAAAGCCGAAAACTGACTGTCATGATGCGGCGAGAGCCGGTCAGCTCTTCGGAGATCTCAAATCGTTAGAGATTTTTTCCGCATTATGCGAGGGATCGGTACTTACCCGATCAGGTGCTTTCAGCATCCTAGTTCAGAAACTAGGGGCTGCGCCTACATTTTTATTGTCAAACTCCTATGGCTAAGTGAGGGTACTAAAGCCACATAGTCTGATTGCCTGGTTCATTGCGCTAAACACCTCCTTCAAGGACCAAACAATTGGATCAAGAGTGTTTAGATTCCATCCGGAACGCCCCCATACTACCTACGTGGGGGCAGAAGCCGACGACTGGCCAACTCTCAGATTTCATACAACACAGCCGCACAGGAGGTAAAATTTTTAAACATAACAAAAATTATATTACAACTTTGTTTCATCATACAAGGCAGAGACGACATGAATGTATTCATTCAAAGATAATGTCTTTCGCACATTGCGTCGCCACAATGCGAGACCCCTCCAGGACGTCTTCAAAATACCGCTCGGGCGTGCGGTGCTCCTTGCCTTCGGGCGGCCCTTCGGTCACAAGCTTGACGGCGTCCATCTTCGCCCACCAGACCTTGACGCGGGCGAAGGCCATGCGCGCGCCCTCGATGCAGACCGACCGCTTGAAGACGTCCAGCCGAGGACAGGCGTTCACCAGCCGCTTCACGAGGCCGAAGTAGCTGCTGGGTATAGCTTCGATAGGCCACAGCCAGATTATTAAATCCTTCATGGCCAGTTCGGCCACCCTATGCAGCTCGACCAGTTGTTTTAGCTGATCGGTGAAGGGCACTGGATGTTCTGGCGCAAGATATTGCAACCAGAACAGCTTCTCCGTTGAGCTCCCTTCTTCGGCTCGGAAGAATTCCGCAGCGTCTGACACACTGCATGGCAGATCCGCAAACGCCCCTGGAGAACTCCGAATCCAGGTTAGTAAGAAATACTTCTTCTTCACATACTTGCTTTGCATACCAAACGCCTTACCCGACGCGATCTTCTTGGCCTCCTGGATCTCCTGGAGGGTGCCCTGGGCCTCAACCTGGGCTCCTTCAGCGCTTTGGCAAGCCCTGGCGAGTTCGGTCTCTCGAGCCGAAACATCGCACTCCAAGGCCTCGCATTTCTTCACAGCGTCCTGGAGCTCTTGCTGGACTTCGTTAAGCCTGGCTTTTAGCTTCTTACGGGCGGCTTGCTCCTTGGCAGCTTTCTCCTCGGCTTCGGCCAGGGCCTTTTTAAGGGCCTCGACCTCGGTCATCGCTCTTACACATATTATGACACTACGGTCAATACACATCATTTATTCTTTCCAAATATATAGCAAGTCATTACGTACCTTGCTGGTCTTCTAGCTGCTTCCTCGCCTGGCCGAGCTCCGCCTCGGCCCGCTCCAGTCTTTACTTTAGTCCAGAAACTTTGGCAGTGTGTGAGGTCGCAGCCAGTAACGACGCCTGCTCATTCATATAAGACACATTTAGTTAGTTTCTTGCAAAAATGAATTGATCCTCTATCCGGCCTTGCTTTCCGAAGACCGGACAGTGTCTCAGGGGCTACCGTCTATATTGGGATTTTCTCTTTCACGTTGCTTACCTCAAAGCCTGTCAGCAGGCTGCTGCAGGCTTCGATCAGTTCGCTCTTGACGGACTGAACCTTCTCAATCACCGTACCCATAAGGATACGGTGTTCCTCCATAATGGAATCGCCTCGTAGCGCTTCCAGAAGATTGTCCGGTGCCCCTGGTTGGACAGAGATCACCGATGGGATAGGCACACCTCCTTCTTTCAAAGGAGGCTGCACGCCCGACTCCGGAGCCGTATGGGTCTCCGGAACCGTATCCGGATGGGGGCCGAACTGAACATGGCCCCCATCGCCAGTCTCCATGGGGATCTGCTCACCCATGTGTCCGGCGGTCGAGGTTTCGCCATCTGGCGCTGCCCTGACGGCCTCCTGAGACTCTCCCTGGCCTGGGAGAGTCCTTCGCGACAACACCTCGGCGTCGCCCTTGGCCGTGGGAGAGTAAGCGGCCGGCGGTGATTCACTAGCCATGGCCTTGGAATCCGAAGAACCTCTTGATGAGGATTGCTGGGAGCTGTCGTGGGCCGGACTTCAATAACATGATTAACCATATTAATACCATAAAGAGGAGAGACCGGATCCAGGGATGCATCTAGGCTTTGTTAATACTTACGATGCGGCCAGGGGCTTGCTTGGGGGAGGGTCGCTCTGGGCTGCTGTCGACATCCCACGCGGAGTTATCCACGAGGGGGCCCTTCCCCCTCTTGGGTGCCTCTGCCTCCAGATTTGTGGAGGCCGCCCTCTTCTTCCTCCCCCATCAAGGGGAGAGTTGCTTTCCTCCTCGTCGTCATCATCTTCGGTGGCAGAGAAGTGAGTCTTGTCTTCAGAAATTACGTCCGAAGTGCCCTTGCAGCGGGGGCCACCTCAACCCCCCTTGGCCTTCTTCTCCGGCAGCTGATAGGGTGCCGGGACCAGCATCTTCGCCAGGAGCGGGATGACTGGTTCTTCGGGCAGTGGAGCCGACCATTGAATCTTCTCCACTTTCTATGTCCATACCTGAAAGGATAAATTAGTAGAGTTTAGTTACCCTCCTTGGACAAGCAAGTAGAGGGACCGCCTTGAGATGTGAAGGACTTACCGCATTGGCGGGGTGGGCAAGATCGTGCCCACGGTACGAGTCTATGGCCGGCGGCTTCTCGTCGCCCTTCAAGAGCAGCTTCCAGGAATCTTCGTGAGTGGTTCCGAAGAGCCTCTCCAAGGTCTGGTGCTTCTCCGGATCGAACTCCCATAAAGGGGAAGTTCGGCTTTGGCAGGGGAGGATCCGGCGAACTAGCATCACCTGGATTACGTCGACGAGCCTTGATGTTTCTATCCACCATGCTTTGGATGCGCGTTTGCAGCGCCATCAGCTAATCCGACGAAGACCAATTTGGGCCCTTCTCCATCCAGGAGGTCAGCCGCATTGGAGCTCCGGACTTGAATTCGGAAGCCACTGCCTAGGTGGCATCGTGGGGCTCTGTGATATAGAACCACAACTTCTGCCACTCCTTGAGAGTCTCCACAAACGTGCCTTTGGGCCATGTGACGTTAGGCATCTTGCTCACCATGGCTCCTCCGCACTCCGTGTGTTGGCCATCCACCACCTTCGGCTTCACATTGAAGATCTTGAGCCATAATCTGAAGTGGGGAGGTATGCGGAGGAAGGCCTCGCACACGACAATGAATGCCGAGAGGTTGAGGAAAGAGTTTGGGGCTAGATCATGGAAATCTAGCCCGTAATAGAACATCAGTCCATGGACAAAAGGCTGGAGCGGAAACCCTAACCCGCAGACGAAATGAGGGAGGAACAACACCCTCTCGTTGGGCTTCGGTGTAGGGATGACTTGCCCCTTGGTCGGAAGCCGGTGGGTGATTTCCTTCGCCAGATACCCGACCTCCTGAAGCTCAGCGATGTCCTTCTCCTTAATGGAGGAGGCCATCCACTTGCCTTGACCTCCAGATCCGGACATGGTAGAGTGCTTGCTCAAGGTGGAAGATACGAGAACTTGGGCGCTGGAACTCGAGAATGGAAGGGCAGAGGAAGAAAGAAGGCATGGGTGAAAAAAGGGAATCCTTATCCCCTTATAAAGGCAGTGAATATCGAACGCCTCCCCACTCGCCTTAAAACTCGCCTATTCCCAAGGGTTGTGCGAACAGCACGGTGGGATTACCCACGCCCCTATTGATGAGAATCCCGCAATAAGGGGACACGGTCTCTGCTTTGACAAGATGTGCCAATGGAAACCGCATCTCGAAATGATGAACGGCAGACGAAAACGGTTTGAAGTAATGACCGGGCAGACATGATGTCATCTTGCGAAAAGTTGTCAGCGGATGGGACTCGTGAAAGATTATAATCTCTACGGCTGTGTGTGTGGTACTTGTGTTGCAGGTCCGGACACGTTCATTGCGTCCGAAGACTATCTTGGAGTATTCAGAAAGAGGAACCTGCCTTGCAATGCCGAAGACAATCTGCGCGCCGGACACCTCGTCATTGAAGTCCGCTTGTGGGCTCTTGAGGAGTCTGGACTAAGGGGCCCTCGGGCGTCCGGCCTGTTGGACATGGGCCGTACTAATGGGCTGTGAAGATACAAGACCGAAGACTCTCTCCCGTGTCCGGATGGGACTCTCCTTGGCATGGAAGGCAAGCTTAGCGATCAAATATGAAGATTCCTTTTTGCTATAACCGACTTTGTACAACCCTAGTCCCCTCCGGTGTCTATATAAACCAGAGGGCTTAGTCCGGAAACATGGACAATTATAGTCATACAGGCTAGACTTCTAGGGTTTTAGCCATTATGATATCGTGGTAGATCAACTCTTGTAATACTCATATTCATCAAGATCAATCAAGCAGGAAGTAGGGTATTGCCTCCATAGAGAGGGCCCGAACCTGGGAAACATTGTGTCCCCCGTCTCCTGTTACCATCGACCTTAGACGCACAGTTCGGGACCCCCTACCCGAGATCCACCGGTTTTGACACCGACAGCGGGTCCATCCAATTGATGTGCGGCAAAGTGCACCTTCTCAGCATCGGTGCCACCTGCGGTGGTCAACTCCCTTCCAATCCTGCGTAGCCAGTCATCAGCAACTATTGGCTCGGTGCTACTGGAAAACACCGACGGTTGCAACCTCAGAAAACGGGCTAAGTTGTCAACTATATGTGGTGGGAGTGGGTTGTTGTTGTGGTTGTTGTTGCCTTGGTTCTGGACTAATAGCTGCGTCAAGGCATTCTGTTGTTGGATCAACTGGGTGAGCTCCGGTGGAAAGACAAATCCGGGGTCACGTCTCGGAGGCATCTGATGGGTTTAGAGGGGAGAGATTAGAATAGAGTGAGGTCTAATGAGAAAGCACTAACCATATGCACATGAGACAAACACATTCATATCACACCAAAATCAATTCAAACAAGGGCATACAATCGATCTAACTATAATTACAGTGCTTGGACTACTAATATATTCATGGGGGAATACTACTGATAATATGGTGGTTTACTAGAAATTTTGATCGCTGGAAGACTTCATGATATCCGCTCCAGCTTCGACTTCATAATCATCATCACTACTGTCGGGGTCGGAGTCGGTGTCGTCGATGATGATGTAGTCTTCAGAACGGATGTCATTGGGATGGTCGTCATCTCCTCCTAGCGCGGGGTCTCCCATGAATACTCCTAGCTTCCTCGTCAGGTCGTCATTCTTCTCCTCTAGTATTGTGATTTTCTCCTCGTATCCGTCACATGTAGACTTGAGTTCCTCTTCTAGCTCCATGTTCCTGGTCATCACCTTCTTCAGTTCTATCATGCTTGTGCACATTTGGTTCTCCTGGCAACGAATGTGCTGGTTTAACTCCTGGATGAAAGCTACAATGGACCTGTCCCTCCTGGTGCTGATCATCTCCCATTGCTCATCTCGGTGCCCACATATCTGGTAGATAGTGTCCTTAAGATCCTTGTGGTAAAATTCGCCGATGCGTCCCATGGCGATGTGGGCTGCCATGCTCTTACCTAGACTCCAGGTTGGGGCATCAAAGGAAAACTCTATGGGCTCAGTGACTGGCGTGAATGTCCTTCCTGGAACTTGAACTTGAATCATCCATCGCTCCTCTTCTGGTAAAGTGGCGGCGTAGGTCCCGATGAAGCTTAGTATTCTGATGTTCAGGTACCTAGTGACTTCCTTCAAGTGTCGTCCAAAAGGTGTGTCTTCATCTGGTTGCGCAAACTTGTTCCTTGAGTCCGCCATCCTATAGAGTAGAAAATGGAGAGGAGTCAGAAATGAGTAGAGAAGAGTGACCTATGGCTTAACTTAGTAGTTGTGTCCTACAATCAGCATGTGCTTTGATACCATCTTGTAGCGATCCGACCTCAGATGGTCAAATCTTTGTGCATAAGTGTCAACCCTGTATCGGTAATGCTGACACGCACAATACTTGAAGGATTTATAACAGAGTGCAATCACACACTTATTACATCGAATGTCTCAAAAGAGAACTTAATACAATAAATATGGCTTAAGGCCATCTAAATAAGATAACAACGGAAGGCTTGGAAGATAGTCCATCAACTCCAACTGCATAGCTGAGTGCACGACAATGACCTAGCGCACCTTACTCTTCGTCTGTAAAGTCTGCAACATGATATGTTGCAGTTCAAACGGGTCAAGACATGGAATATGGCAACATAACTGATGAGAGCAATGAACAAGTAAAAGCTATCACTACATGCATATAAGGCTGGTGGAGGCTCTATGGTTATAATGTTTTGCGAAAAGCCAATTTTTCCCTACAACAAAGGAATATTTTTTGTTTAACTATCATGGTAGTTGATAAACATTGAGAATGGTAAATCCCCATCTCAATCCCAATTAAACAAGTGATTAACAACCCAACAAATTAATTTAGAGTGATGAGACCAACATGATAATCCAAGAACCAGATACTCAAGATGTCCATAACTGGGGACACGGCTAACCATGATTAGTTTGTACACTCTGTAGAGGTTTGCGCACTTCTCCCACAAGACTCGATCTCCTCCATTGGATTACTCGCACTACATGGTGTTTGAGAAATGGATGACCAAGACACAGTCTTTCAGAAACATTAACTCTTTACTCTGGGTGGACAGTTACACCTACTTTCCCCTACATCTGCTAGCCCACCACTGAAAGAGGTCATGCAACATACTCAACTATGCTAGGGCCCATAACAGCTTGTGGCTGCACACAGAAGTTTCTAGCATGAATAATCTTATGATCCCTTTGAGCCTGGGTGGCGAACCAAAGGACAATGCTGGTATATCCCCAGGTGCCCGCAACCAATCCACCCAGATGATTGTTTAAGTAGCCACCTTAAGTTAACCATTAATTAACAATCTTACATCTGTAATGGATACACTCAAACCCAATCCACGTCTACGAGCATAGCATGGCAATATAAGCATAGCGTAGAAGTAACTCCAAAAGGTTTAATAATAAAAGGGCAATAGGTTTTACCTCATCATCTACTTCCCAATACCCACAAGTTAATCACATCCTATTCATGGAGTGTTTGAGGGTTGTTACTAATGCATAAAAACTGGGTACGAAAAGAGTATGATCAATGTGTTACTTGCCTTGCTGACGATCCACAAACCCTTTAGACTCGTAGTAGCACGCTTCAAAATCCGGGAATTCTATCGCAAACAAACAATAGCATACATAAGCACTCAAGCATAGATGCACGGGTAAAACTCAAATAAGAAGATCCAAACTGAAGGTTCAACTGAAGAGATTTGATTTGTAAAAAAATCAATCGAATCGGATCTACGGTAGTGAAACTATGGTCAAAAGAACTTCAAATTCAAATCCACTTGAAACAAAATTTTAAATTGTCAAAACCATGTTCAAGTTGAATGTCAGGACCCCGATCCTAAGTCACACCGATCTAGCATGTAACACATCATATCACTTTGCGGCCTCACGCACGGTATTCCCACGGGTGTCGCCTTACCATGGCCCGGGACCGTATGCGCCTTTTGGCTCACGTATATGATAGTGTCGCTAGCATCCATATGACAAAGAACCCGGGCCGACATGGCTAGTCGTGAACCCAAAGCGGCGCTAACCCATGGGGACAGGCATACATGAATCACATCGAGCATGTCGGTCATCAACGATAAATTCGGGCTGTAGCAGGGCTAACAGGACTCCGGTATCCCGGCTGTAGCAGCTAGGCAGGACTCGAATAACACCGCGTGACATTTCCCGAAGGGACAGACATAGGAACAGTGAAACACATGCCGGCCAGTCAAGTGTCCAAGCGGTAGTCTGGGCTAGCAGGACTCGGTGAACCGGGCTGTAGCGGACTACTATCGCCGGAAGCACGAGACTACATTTCCCCATATGAGAGGCTGCCAAGGATAAACAACTAGTTTGTCGGATCCCACACATACCAAGCATTTCAAACATACACACAATATGCTCAATATGTGTAGATACAACATGGCATCACAACATAACTCTACGACTCAAATATTTATTCAATAGGCTCCGAGGAGCGAGATATTACAAACATGGGTCTCATGACCCAACACTCGAGCATACAAGCCAAAGCACAAGCGGAAGCTAAACATGTCTCGAGTACTGCATAACTATAAATGAAGAAGGCTGAGAAGCCCGACTATCTACCGATCCGCCGAGGGCACAAGATCGTAGCTGAGGTATCAAGCTAACCGTCAAGTCCAAGCGGAACTACTAGCGAGACTGAAGTCTCTCGCAAAACGTAAAATAAGCAAACGTGAGTACAAACGCACTCGGCAAGACTTACATCGTAACTAACTACATATGCATCATTATCAAAAGGGGTGGTGGAGTTTGACTGCAGCAAGCCAGGTTTGTCTCAGTGGCTATCCTGAACTAACATCGCAAGTAACTCTTTTGAGGTGGCGCACACGAGTCCACATATTCACCATATCAATACACCACTGTGGACCCGCTCCCGTCTCCCTACGAGAACGCCATCCATAGCACTCACGCTTATCTTGCGCATTTTAGAGTATCCACTTTCACTTGTCTATGAACTGATATAGGCAACCCAGAAGTCCTTCTCCGTGGACACGGCTATTCGAATAGATCATATTAACCTGCAGGGTGTACTTCTTCACACACGCTCACCACTTACCGCCGTTTACACGACATGTACTCGGCAACCTTCAAGCGGAATCCCAACGTGGGTGTCGGCCACGACCTACCTAAACACACAAGTCCCAAGTCCAGGTTTATCGCCTATTCGGGTTCCATCCGCAGGGAGTCCGGCCGAGGTTTCCCACACAACCCCGAACGATGTGTGCAGGGTTCCCGAGACACCAAAGCAGGCGAATCGGTACACCGGGCCACGGTGCCTACCGCAACACAACCCACCCTCACGGTCAGCTATGGCGGCCCCAAAGATACTACAAACACCGTAAACTACTTGCAACTCCCGACCGAGGACAAGGGTGGTTAAGAAGCCGAGAGGGTCAATTAAGGATCCCAATGCATGGTAGTAACTGTTTCATGGATCACAAACACGTAACTCAGTTCCTCGAGGACGGCTGCAATGAGACAACCCACCATGTACTCCTACATGGCCTCTCACCGCTACCTTTACCAAATCGTGTTCACACACTTAGCTCACACACAGTATGACATGTTCACACAACCATTCCAATTCATTCCCGATGAATCAGACCTGACTCAACTCTAAGCAGTAGCAGGCATGACAACAAGCATGAATGAGTAGGCACAACATGGCTCAAACAACTCCTACTCATGCTAGTGGGTTTCATCTAATTAATGTGGAATGACAGGTCATGCAGAGGATAAAGGGGTTCAGCTACCGCAGCAAGTAACACATGAGTCGTTGTTGTCCTAATGCAGTAAAATAGAGCAGAAGCGAGAGAGTGGGATTATATCGGAATGGACAAGGGGGTTTTGCTTGCCTGGCACTTCTGAAGATAATATAGTTCTTCATCGGTGTCATCGAATTCATCGTCGGAACATCATGTACCGAGAGGGACAATTACCGCAAACAAGAGAGAACACAATCAATGCAATGCACATTCACATGAATGACATGTCATGTTTAAGGTACTGAATTCACCTAATGCAATGTCTAGCCAGGTTAATTGAAGTGGAATTCAAACAAGGTTAAACTCCAACTCCAAATGCTAGTTCATAAATTACCCTAATCATGATTCATCCTATTCAGTGAGGTTAACTTGTTCAAACATGCATGATCATGGCATAAACAGATTCTTCATATTTTTCTGATCATTTTTCATATATAAATCTTTGCATTTGGAGATTCTGATTAAAAGTTATAAGCATTTGAAATTTGAATTATATTCGAATTTCTTGTATTAGAATAAATCCAGAAATTAGATTAATGCGTCGACCATGGCCAAGATGACGCCGTGGTCAACAGAGACGTCCAGGTCAAACCTGACAGTGGGTCCCGCGTGTCGTGGTAATTAACTTAACTAATGTTTAATTAAAACTAACCTATTTAGTTAGCGGGCTGGGCCCCATCTGCCGATGACTCGTCGAGTCAACGAGGGCCCACGTGGTCAAGGTCCACGTCGGCTGCACCGGGCGACCAGTCAGCCGCGCAGCCCGACGCGGCGGAGGAAGTGCTTTTGGTGATTCCGGTGACCAAATGAGTCGCGGAGGGTGGCTACGGATAGCTGGGTGCAAGCCGCGGCTGTTGGTGGAGCCGGTAGGGGTCGCGGTGGCCGGAGTTGGCGCCGGCGACGAGCTAGGCGGCCGCCGGGGTTCGGCCAACGATGAGCTTGGGGTTAGAGGGGTCGGTGAGGTGCGGGGAGTGCATGGTTAGACTCCAAGGGGTGCGGTGAGTGTGATGGACACCATGGGGTGGCCGGAGAGTGACCGGGAGCACGACGGCGACGAGCTCCAAGGCGGCGGGTGAGGGTGAGCGTGGTTCGGTTGATACGCTGCTCGAGGGTGCGAGATAACGGGAAGGGAGGTAGATGGGCTCACGGGCGACGTTGTAGAAGCTCGTCGAGGTCGGGACGAACCGGAGCGCCGGGCGGCGTTGAAAGGGATCTCCGTGACGGCGAACTCGGTCGAGGTCGGTGGGGTGGACTCGGGCACTAGAGCGAGCGGGCTCGGCTGGTTCGGGGTAGTGGAGGCTGGCGGAGCTCCTGGACATGGTGAGGAGGAGCACGGACGGCGGGAGCACGGTTACGATGGTGACAGCGGGCGGCGGGCAAGGCCGGGCCAAGACGGGGGAGCACGAGGGAGAGGGACCGGGGAGGAGAGGAGGTGTCCAGGGGGTTCGGGGGAGAGAGAGGAGGCGATCCTCAGCGGCAGCTGGCGAGAGGGGCGGCGAGGCGGCGACCAGGTGCGTGGCACCCATGCGGTGCCCGCCGCCGAGCACCTGGCTGCCTGCCTGGCCGAGCCAAGCAGCTCGCTGGCGCGGCAGGTGGGCCGGGTAGGTGGCGTCAGGTAAGTCTTTTCCTGCTTTTATTTTTTTCTAATATTCTGCAACTTTGTGGGGTTTTCTAAAATACCAAAACAGTTTTAAAATTCACCAAAATGCTCCTGGTCCCTTGTTGGAATATTTCCAACATGAAACATTTTGGTTTGGCAATTTTGGACATTTAAAATATTTTATATAATTTGAAATGCTCAAGTTCAAAAACTTATGAATTAATCCAAGGACCTTTGGATGACCTAGAAAATGATGCACCACTTTTGACATAGGCTCTGAACCAAAGCAAAGATGATGAGCATTTTGAAGGGCATTTCAGGTTCATTGAAATAATTTTTAGTAAACCCTAGTTGAATTAAGGGGGGGGTGTTCTGGGGGTTTCCTGCCTTCCCCATTTCAAATTCAAATGAAATTTAAACATGATGCATGGATGCAATGCAGCTAGTTACAAGCAAGCTCTAGGGCTGTGACAACTCACCCCCACTAAACAAGAATCTCGCCCCGAGATTCAAGACGTGAGGTAAGAGGAAAAGGGGGGTCACAGAACTATCACAATCTTCATGATCCATTTGCCCTTCTCGAAGATGTTGATTCATTCCATCATCTTGGTCTTGACGCGTTTGCTTTCGAGATCTTCACTCGACACGACAACAGAAAGAAGGGGGAAACCCTACAGGATTTAATCTTCTTGAAGATCGAGCAACTCAAGATCAGTTCATGGAATGAGAGGGTGAACATCTCGAGTTGAGACACAAAACACATCGAGAGGGATGGAAGAACAAACGGCGGGGTTTGATTGGTGGGCAACAATTCCACGCTTAGAAGGATGGTGGATGGTGTCAAGGTGGCGAGGAAATATTTGCCATGATTCAATAACGGGGCACCCCAGTGGAGGTGGCGCGAGGAACTATTCCCTTAAGTGGCAAAAGAATTACTTTTGATACAAAGATCATCGAAACTCTTTATACCAGCCTAAGGCAATCACAAATGATCGTTTGAAAGAGTTCGAAAGGATGACATACTCGGATTAGAATGGATGATGTGGACTACCTTGTTGAAGACGACGCAATGGATGATTTTTTCTTATCATCGGAGATGGAGGGAACCAATGGTAGGACCACTTTGAAGATGATCCTGGACAGCAACTACCGAGAAAGGCAGCCCATGGGGAGTTGGCACAATAGGGTGCAAGCTGGGAACAAAATGCAACTGTTGGGAATGTTCCAACCATCATATCTTCCTGAGATTCAGGTCTGGTTAGAAACAGGATACTTCAGACTCACATGTCTGAAAGAAAAGTTGCAACACAAATCGATGGATAACGTTGCGAGATTCTCGGGATATGAACTACGATAGCAAGCTCCAAAACATGAGCTGGTTCTGCTACATACATGTGAGCATGTTGTCCAAGACAAGAATGACCACATGGTAGTCTTATCATAAAACACTACCGAGTTCAGGTGGGGAATCATCATCGAGGATATCGAAGTCCTTGTATAAGTCGCGGTCTTAAGAAGGAACTTCTTCTCCTTGAACAAATCAATCAGTGGCTTGGTGTGCTATGGAATTCATATGGAATGAAGATGATCAGTCTATCAGACCATTGAATACTTATGCGTGCATGACTGACTTGGAATGATTCCAAAGGAAACAAAACAAACCTTTCTCAAATTCATGGCGGCAACTTACACCTAAAGCACATGAATTCGAGGAAGTCACTCTTTCCATCCAAACATATGCTTCATGAACGAAACATAAAGAAATGCTTACACAAGTTTCCAATACTAGGTTGATGTTCAACATGACTCATGGGGGAGACAAAATGCTACTGATGGGCTCAACAGCAACTCATCGGAATTTCCATATCAACTGGACTTCCACCATCATGTGAACACGGTGATAGCATTGGTCGGACCAAAGGATGTAATGGGGTATGCTCGAGGGATCAACCACGAGTAAGACAACATTACGAACATCGTTGGTTCTGATTTGACTTAATAATAGCCCATACTCAAGTCAAAGGATTGATAAGACAATAGGTCCAAAGAATCGATCACAGAGACCAATCGATGAAGATATCATCTTTCTTCAACACACTACACAAGAATATCCCTTTGGAACGAACTAAGTCAGGCAAGCTTTTATCCTCCAACTCTCCAAGTTGTTGTTTGGCTTAACCAACTAGCTCAGGGGTATCCAACACAGATTCTTGGAGAAAGGGTGGTTCACAAGAAACCAACTTGATCACGAGCTCAACATAACAGTCAGGGGACAACCTGGTAATACTTCCGAGAAGATATTCGGAAAATCACAAACCACCGATATGTTACTAAGCCCGAGAACAACCTTGCTCTTCAGGGCAAGATGATATGATCAAATAAGCAAGGGATTGAATAATCCTAACTCATTG
The DNA here is from genome assembly GCA_021605145.1 of Aegilops bicornis. Classification (NCBI taxonomy): domain Eukaryota; kingdom Viridiplantae; phylum Streptophyta; class Magnoliopsida; order Poales; family Poaceae; genus Aegilops; species Aegilops bicornis. Next base: position 153,574,702 of record CM038673.1, read on the forward strand.
ATTGAAGGGTGCACCAGAAATAAGGACTAGGTAGCACGATCAATCTTAGTATGATGATTTAATAACCAACACGCTAAGAATGAAATATTGTCCATAAGCTACCAAGCAACGAGTTGCTCGGAGTATTGATTTCACACATCACAATTCACTTGTCGGCATTCCGGTTTCAACAACTCGGAACCGAGGAGTGAATAATGATGGCGAGAAGTATCACTGCATCGAGAATTCATAAGAGAAGGTGCAATTCTCATGACATTCTTGACATAAAGATGGTAACACTCCGGTGGAACAGCATCAAAAGCTGAATTGGCATTTTGATCTGCGGGATACAACTACTTTGACCCAATCCTAGAAATGGATGAGGTACTGGAGTTTGTTTCTCCTAGTCATTCCAGAACAGAATGGCTTGATGGACCACAAGGATAATAGACATCGATAAACACGATCGCACACATACCCTTGACTATCAATTGATAGACGAAGGTCGGAATACAACTGAAGAGGGACAACTCAAAGGAACATATAACTTTTCGAGTTGTGGATGCATAGATTAGTATATCGAGCAAAGCTCAACATTTCTCCCGGATAACCCATGCAGAAAGGTAGGATTGGAAGATCACAATTATGAATGGAGAACTCCTCAAGAGCACTCTTATTGTGATCTTTTGGTTCAAAGAACTTCTGCCATAACTAGTTCATGGTATTTGGAAGAAGGAAATGCCACGAACCTCGAGGACTATCACAAAGTTACTAATATCCTAAAGGGACTGGCAAACACTATCAACATGAAGTAAGGTGAATCTCGGGTTCAAGAACCCATGAATAGAGTACCTACTAACTAATAACATCACGGGATGCTTTCAAGAATAATGGCCAGAATCATCACACTGGGGATACAAAAGCATTGCTAAATTGCTAGATGACTTCCTAAACACCTAGGGTCATAATGATAATTCCAACATATATGTCAAGGCAATAAATTACCTCAACGCACCGGTTAGTGTGCTTATTCTGACCAAAGGGACATCAGGTACGGAAGGAAAGAATTTGCAAATGCATCAGACTATTTAGAGACCTGGGATGACTCGGACAGCATAACGGTTGTAAATGCTCAAAATGATTTGAGACATCCTGCAAAATGGGTGGCATAACCACTCAACATCACAATATCAAGATTCCGAGATCAACAGTTATCATACAGAAATAGTAGGAACTGAGCTGAGGCTTAAAACCAACAATCTCAAAGGTCTATGGATTGGTAACACGTCGTCCTGATAGATAGATGAGAAGCCTAATTCTTAAACCCCGTAGAAGAGAAGAGGATGACTCAGATCAGAAGGCCATGAGGTATAAGGAGTAAAAGAGCCTTACGTTCCCTTCCACAATCAATTCCCTTACATAACTAAAGCATTTCTAGACACAACTTCGACCAGTTTGGCTTGGTAATCCTACAGCAACAGCTCGATACCAACGCTGTCATGACCCCGATCCTAAGTCACACCGATCTAGCATGTAACACATCATATCACTTTGCGGCCTCACGCACGGTATTCCCACGAGTGTCGCCTTACCATGGCCCGGGACCGTTTGCGCCTTTTGGCTCACGTATATGATAGTGTCGCTAGCATCCATATGACAAAGAACCCGGGCCGACATGGCTAGTCGTGAACCCAAAGCGGCACTAACCCATGGGGACAGGCATACATGAATCACATCGAGCATGTCGGTCATCAACGTATAAATTCGGGCTGTAGCACTGGGCTAACAGGACTCCGGTATCCCGGCCAGCAGTGCTAGGCAGGACTCGAATAATACCGCGTGACATTTCCCGAAGGGATGTATATAGGAACGAAGTGAAACACATGCCGCTACCAAGTGTCCAAGCAGTAGTGCTGGGCTAGCAGGACTCGGTGAACCGGGTCAGAAGCGGACTACTATCGCTCGAAGCACGAGACTACATTTCCCCATATGAGAGGCTGCCAAGGATAAACAACTAGTTTGTCGGATCCCACACATACCAAGCATTTCAAACATACACACAATATGCTCAATATGTGTAGATACAACATGGCATCACAACATAACTCTACGACTCAAATATTTATTCAATAGGCTCCGAGGAGCGAGATATTACAAACATGGGTCTCATGACCCAACACTCAGAGCATACAAGCCAAAGCACAAGCGGAAGCTAAACATGTATGAGTACAGACAACTATAAATGAAGAAGGCTGAGAAGCCTGACTATCTACCAGATCCTGCCGAGGGCACAAGATCGTAGCTGAGGTATCAAGCTAACCGTCGAAGTCCAAGCGGAACTACTAGCGAGACTGAAGTCTCTCTGCAAAACGTAAAATAAGCAAACGTGAGTACAAACGTACTCAGCAAGACTTACATCGTAACTAACTACATATGCATCATTATCAAAAGGGGTGGTGGAGTTTGACCGCAGCAAGCCAGCTTTGACTCGGTGGCTATCCTGAACTACATCGCAAGTAACTCTTTTGAGGTGGCACACGCAGTCCACATATTCACCATATCAATACACCACTGTGGACCCGCTCCCGCCCCCCTACGAGAACGCCATCCATAGCACTCACGCTTATCTTGCGCATTTTAGAGTATCCACTTTCACTTGTCTATGAACTGATATAGGCAACCCAGAAGTCCTTCTCCGTGGACACGGCTATTCGAATAGATCATATTAACCCCGCAGGGGTGTACTTCTTCACACACGCTCACCACTTACCGCCGTTTACACGACATGTACTCGGCAACCTTCAAGCGGAATCCCAACGTGGGTGTCGGCCACGACCTACCTAAACACACAAGTCCCAAGTCCAGGTTTATCGCCTATTCGGGTTCCATCCGCAGGGAGTCCGTCCGAGGTTTCCCATACAGCCCCGAACGATGTGTACAGGGGTTCCCGAGACACCAAGCAGGCGAATCGGTACACCGGGCCATGGTGCCTACCGCAACACAACCCACCCCTACGGTCAGCGTTGCGTGCCCCAAAGATACTACAAACACCGAAACTACTTGCAACTCCCTTGACCGAGGACAAGGGTGGTTAAGAAGCCGAGAGGGTCAATTAAGGATCCCAATGCGTGGTAGTAACTGCTTTCATGGATCACAAACACAGAACTCAGTTCTGAGGGCGGCTGCAATGAGACAACCCACCATGTACTCCTACATGGCCTCTCACCGCTACCTTCACCAAATCGTGTTCACACTCTTAGCTCACACATTAGGACATGTTCACACAACCATTCCAATTCATTCCCGATGAATCAGACCTGACTCAACTCTAAGCAGTAGCAGGCATGACAACAAGCATGAATGAGTAGGCACAACATGGCTCAAACAACTCCTACTCATGCTAGTGGGTTTCATCTAATTCTTGTGGAATGACAGGTCATGCGAGAGGATAAAGGGGTTCAGCTACCGCAGCAAGTAACACATGAGTCGTTGTTGTCCTAATGCAGTAAAATAGAGCAGAAGCGAGAGAGTGGGATTATATCGGAATGGACAAGGGGGTTTTGCTTGCCTGGCACTTCTGAAGATAATATAGTTCTTCATCGGTGTCATCGAATTCATCGTCAGAACATCGTGTACCGAGAGGGGACAATTACCGGCAAACAAGAGAGAACACAATCAATGCAATGCACATTCACATGAATGACATGTCATGTTTAAGGTACTGAATTCACCTAATGCAATGTCTAGCCAGGTTAATTGAAGTGGAATTCAAACAAGGTTAAACTCCAACTCCAAATGCTAGTTCATAAATTACCCTAATCATGATTCATCCTATTCAGTGAGGTTAACTTGTTCAAACATGCATGATCATGGCATAAACAGATTCTTCATATTTTCTGATCATTTTCATATATAAATCTTTGCATTTGGAGTTACTGATTAAAAGTTATAAGCATTTGAAATTTGAATTATATTCGAATTTACCGTATTAGAATAAATCCAGAAATTAGATTAATGCGTCGACCATATACAAAGATGACGTCGTGGTCAACAGAGACGTCCAGTCAAACCTGACAGTGGGTCCCGCGTGTCGTGGTAATTAACTTAACTAATGTTTAATTAAAACTAACCTATTTAGTTAGCGAAATTTGGGCCCCATCTCGCCGCTGACTCGTCGAGTCAACGAGGGCCCACGTGGTCAAGGTCCACGCCGGCTGCACTGGCGACTAGCCGCCGGGCCAGCCCGACGCTGCGGAGGAAGTGCTTTTGGTGATTCCGGTGACCAAATGAGTCGCGGAGGGTGGCTACGGATAGCTGGGTGCAAGCCGCGGGTACAGTGGAGCCAGTAGGGGTCATGATGGCCGGAGTTGGCGCCCGGCGACGAGCTAAGCGGCCGCCGGGTTCGACCAACGATGAGCTTGGGGTTAGAGGGTCGGTGAGGTGCGGGAGTGCATGGTTAGACTCAAGGTGCGGTGAGTGTGATGGACACCATGGGGTGGCGGAGTGACCGGAGCACGTCGGCGACGAGCTCCACGGCCAAGTGGTGGTGAGCGTGGTTCGGTTGCTACGCTGCTCGAGGGTGCGAGAGAAAGGGAAGGGAGGTAGATGGGCTCACGGGCGACGCCAGAGAAGCTCTCGTCGAGGTCGGGACGAACCGGAGCGTCGGGCGTTGAAAGGGATCTCCGGCTGACGGCGAACTCGGTCGAGTCGGTGGGGGTGGACTTCGGGGCACTAGAGCGGCGGGGCTCGGCTGGTTCGGGTAGTGGAGTCTGGCGGAGCTCTGGACATGGTGAGGAGGAGCACGGACGGGGGAGCACGGGTTGCTGACGATGGCGGCGGCAAGGCGTCGGCCAAGGCGGGGAGCACGATGGAGAGGGACCGGGAGGAGAGGGGGTGTCCAGGGGTTCGGGAGAGAGAGGAGGCGATCCTCGGCCGGTGGCGAGGGCGGCGAGGCGGGCGACCAGTGCGTGGCACCCATGCGGTGCCCGCCGAAAGCACTGGCTGCTCGTTGAGCCAAGCAGCCAACATGCTGTCATTGGCCGGGCAGTGGGCCGGTAGGTGGCATCAGTAAGTCTTTTCCTGCTTTTATTTTTTCTAATATTCTGCAACTTTGTGGGGTTTTCTAAAATACCAAAACAGTTTTAAAATTCACCAAAATGCTCCTGGTCCCTTGTTGGAATATTTCCAACATGAAACATTTTGGTTTGGCAATTTTGGACATTTAAAATATTTTATATAATTTGAAATGCTCAAGTTCAAAAACTTATGAATTAATCCAAGGACCTTTGGATGACCTAGAAAATGATGCACCACTTTTGACATAGGCTCTGAACCAAAGCAAAGATGATGAGCATTTTGAAGGGCATTTCCGGTTCATTGAAATAATTTTTAGTAAACCCTAGTTGAATTAAGGGGGGGTGTTCTGGGGGTTTCCTGCCTTCCCCATTTCAAATTCAAATGAAATTTAAACATGATGCATGGATGCAATGCAGCTAGTTACAAGCAAGCTCTAGGGTTGTGACATTGAATAAACAGAAAGAGGGGCTCGAGACGAAGATTTTGGCGTTGGTTTCACTGGATTTAGACGAACAGTTAAAAAGTTGCGAGTGTTTGAAGATCAGGGGCTAATCTGCGATAAAAATAATCGTGGATAGGTCCCTGGCCGAAAATAAACGGAAAAAGAAAAAACTATCGGACGAACGTCCGCTAAAAGAGGTGAACAGACGAATTCGTTCGTTAAAACCAATGAACGAACGAACGTTCGCAAACGGAACTAAACCGAGAAAAACCGAACTGATCTAAATAAATAAAAAAACCCAATCCAGGGTTTCTAAAAACCCGACGGTTCTTTACCTAAAACCGAAAATAAAATGGGCGGCGAATCCGCGAGGTCCGGCCGGTTCGACGAGCTTGGCGGTGGCGTGAAGGTGGTGTGGTGCGGCAGAAGAATGGTCAGCATGAGCAAAGAAAGGCCGAGCGGGCGGCGTGGCGGTGGCGGCTGGCGGCGTGGCGCAGCGGCGGGCGTGCTCGGGGTCCAAGGGGCCCGGTGGTATTTAAAGGGGAAGGCGGCGGGTCCGACTTTGGGAGGGGGTCAAGGCGTCAAGTGGCTCGGACTCCCTCCTAGTCCGTGGCAAGACGCAAGGAAGGGGGAAGGCGGCGGTGAAGATGGGTCAGCTGGGCCCTTGGCCCAGTGCGGTCCAGGAAGATTTTTTATAATAAATGTCGCCGAAAAAGGAAAAAATATTAAATAAAAATAAAAAAATCTTAAAAATGCCAAAAACATTTTCAGCATCTAAATAAAATATTTAGAACTTCGTGAACATTTTCTGGGCCTAAAATGCAATTTTGAAAAAAAATGCATATTTCTCTAATTCAAATAAAAATAGCAATAAAATCCAAATAAAATTATTTATTTGATTTTAACATTTTTCCTCCAATATTTCTTTTATTTTGGAGAAGTCATATTATCTCCTCTCATATATTTTAATACGAAATATTTCGGAGAGAAAAATAATTAAATCATAATGACCCTCTTTTCAATATTTGAGATAAAATTCAAATATGAAAATAATAAAATCCCCAACTCTCTCCGTGGGTCCTTGAGTTCCTTAGGATTTTTAGGATCACAACCAAAATGCAAATATAAATATGATATGCATATGATGACCTAGGTATAACATTCCAAATTGAAAATTTGGGATGTTACAGAAGTAGCTAGCATCCCCCCTCCCTCGTGTCGGCACGAAGGGAATCCTAGCTAAGTTATGAATGCATGCCCTCCCCCCCCCCCCAACCGAGGTTCACCCTAGCAAAGTGCGAAGTAGCTAGCAGCCAGCCCTCCCTCGTGTCAGCACGAAGGGAATCCTAAGCTATGAATGCACATGCCCCCCCAAGTAGCTAGCAGCCCCCCCCCCTCGTGTCGGCACGAAGGGAATCCTAAGCTACGAGCATGCCCCCTCCCCCCCAACCGCGGTTCACCTTGCAAAGTGCGTAGGTGGTAGCCTGCCCCCACCCCCCCCCCCTCGTGTCGCCATGAAGGGAATCCTAATTAAGCTATGAATCCATGTCCCCCCACCCGAGGTTCACCTAGCAAAGTGTTATGTAGCAACCCCAACTACCCACACACACACTTTTCGATGGGCGGGCAGAGACATATATCTCACCAAGATGGATCATAAAATGTACCAAGAATAATCCACCTTGGTCGTACAACCTCTCTCTTGTTGTTGGTCAAAGTGATGGCCGTCCATGCGACCCGGAGATGGGCTAGCTCGCCAATAATCATGCAAGTAGCTAGTCCCCGAAGATAACCACTGCATGCGTGTGGCCCAAACATATGTATGGAGAGGTGTGTTTTTGAGTAACAATGGAACAACTTTGATGTGGCACCGTGATTTCAAACTAGAAATCCCCACACTGAGTGAGGGTTAGGTTGACAATGCATATGTCTTTTACACCACACTTCAAGCCAACAACGGGGATTCATATATGCATGCATGCGTGCATAGTATATGCGCTCAAACTTAATTAGGTCTGAATCTGACCATGACCTACACTACGGTAACACGAACCAAATGAAGAATCCGCCATGGTAACCTATCTTGTTGTTGGTCAAGGTGATCATGGATGTCCACGCGGGCCCACGAATATATAGGCTTGTCGCCGATAACCACGTGAGGGAGTGTATCGTTCGAAGGCAACCACTACATGCATATGTATGGAGGTGATGCGTGCATGCATGTTTGAATACACAACATTGATCTGGCGCGTGTGTCAAAAATCGTACACTAGCTCCCCACACAGAGCGAGATCGGTTCATGATGGTGTCGTTGTACTAGCCACTTCGACTCGATGGGAGGGATTCATGGGTACACATGCATGTCTGTGTGCTCAAAGTGTATCATGCATGTCATCCCAGAGCAAAAATAATAATCCCCTCCTAAGTCAAATTAACCTCTCTTGTTGTCAGGCAAAAAGAAGTGATGGACCAAGCGGGCCCACAGATGGAAAGAATCGATATCGCTGATAACTGCTTAAGTGGGTGCGAGAGGACAACCACCACCGCTTTGCATGTGGGCCAAACATATATATGTTGAATACCCAAAATGCACAACTTTGATGTGCCACATGCCTCAAAAACCGAAACCATGCACCCACACAGAGCGAGGTTCATATCAAGCGTACTACATATGATGGTCCCCTTCCCCCTCTTCACCGCATACTATATGCTCCTACCATAATATATGTACAACCCAAAAGAATCCTCATCGATGGTGAAATTAATTAACCTCTCCCGATGTAGGTCAAAGTGATGCATGCATGCATGCATCGACGATGGCCTCGTGGGCCCATAGATGGAAGTGTCACACGTAAGTGTCCTAGCTAGGATATATATGCATATGGCCCAAAAAGGTGTTGTGTGATGTTTGAATAACCAATTTCACAATTTTGATGTGGCACGTGCCTCGGTAACCAAAAAGTCCTGACACTGAGTGAGGTGTACTTGTTCACGGACGCATACGTATAGTATATATGCTAGTCCCCTCCCACCTCTTCGACACGTACTATATACCACCATAACATAAACAAAAAAAGATTCTACCTTGCTGGTCAAATTAACCTCACTGCCGGCTGTTCGTCAAAGTGATGGACGCCGACCTCGCGGGCCCACAGAAAGCGTCACACGCGAGTATCAAGTGTCGTGTAGGAAAACCATCGACTGCATGTGGCCGAAACATTTATGTATGAAAGGCTTGTGCAATGTTTTAAATAATGATTTCACGACTCTGATGTGGCACCAGCCTGCCTAACAAAATGGCCAACCCACACGATGGCTCACAACTCATAGTGTACTGCGAGCCACCCACCACCCCCAGACGCACAGACCTACACACACACCGTGAATCCACCGCAACTATGATGCATGTTAAATTAATAATCCCACGGTGAACATATATGTCACGAAAGGAGGGACATTTTAATTTCAAAAAAATCACAGAGATCATTAAGACGTTTTAGTACAATGATTGATTGATTTTCTATGGTTATAATGTGCAAAAATCAAATTTGAGCTACATGCACACGTGACAGTGCACCTAAATGGATTGCAAAAACACATGTGTCTCACTGGGTGCATGTGTACTAGATTGCAAAAACATTGAGAATCTTGATTTTTAAATTCTAGTACATCCAAAACTTATTTGAAGTTCATGAAACTTATCGTGTTGTCATATGGACACTAATACAAAGTGGCATTGTACTTTTTTTGTCAAATTTGAGACCAGTTTTGATGTAATCTTTATCTAATTACAGATGGGAGATTATTAATAATTGGGAACCAATATCCCAAACGGATTATTTATTCGAACCGTGAGCTTTAGACCAATAATGGGTACGTGTCATGCTTCGGTTAAGCAATAAAGCGGCAGCATTAATCATCCAAATAGAAAATTAATATACGTGCCGCCGCGCAACCTGTGTGGCGTGCGACCAGGCGTGAGTTGATGGGACGCATGCGAGCAGTCCGCCGCGCAGGCAGACGGGAAGGCGTGCGTGCAGGTGTGTGAATTGACGGAGGCATGCTCACTACGCAGTGTCATCGGGAGGCGTGCAAGTAGCTGTGTGAAACTTTGGTAGGCATGCCAGCAGTCCGGTGCGCAGGCTCACCAGGAGGCGAGCCATCGGTTTGACCGCCGCCCACCTCTCTCCCACAACTCCCACTACTCCATATTAATGGTGCCTGAGCGCCGCACCCCCATCCTCGCTACGCACACATAATCCTCTCTCTCTGCTTGCATCCTCGACGCCGCTCTCAGTCCTTAAAGCCGTCAGTGTATGAGGATGCCGCCGAAGCGCCCCCTCGGAGGGAGTGGCGATGCCGGGGCTGGTAAAGCACCGGAGCATGGCGTGTAGATGGAGACAGAGGTTGTCGTCACCCCGGCGAGTTATCGCTGCACCCTAACATCGTCTACGGCGTCGAGCTCCCACAACCGGAGGCGGAGTTCCACACCGACTCTGACGACCACTCCGGCGACGACTCCAACGACCACTCCGGCGACGACTCCGACGACCACTTCGGCGATGACTCCGATGATGACGGACAGCTTGTTAGTCATCTATACCCATTTATGTGTCAAATAGATCATAGGGTTTCTCTGATTACTCCTGCCTCCCCCTTTTTGGAATAGAAATCCTGTGGTTATGTTCTCCCAGTCCATTAAATCTGAGTAAGTTTCGTAGATCCGTGTAGTGTATTGATTGTTTGAATGGTACAAGTGATAAGTGATTAGTTGTTTCATCTGTGCAAATGATTTCTGCTAGTAATCCGACTAGGGTTAGTGTTCGTGCTAATAATTCCTAGCCAGGACTTGACAATTGATTTTGAGTGACCTACATATGTTTGTGCCATTATTTTCTTCACGATTGGTCTGTACATAGACGACTGTGCTTAAAAATCAAACCATAATCTCTGGATATGTATCAATAAATAGCCATAAATTCCTAATCCTACTTCACGGCACGTAATCAGTGATTTGATGCCAAATTTGTTTTACTATTTGTATAGGTGTTGTCTGATGATGTGGACAGCGAGGATGAAGATGCCCAGAGGAGGTATAAGAGGCGAATCCCGAGGGAGCTTTATGTGGGAATGCATAACAGGAGTATTAGGACCTGGAACGACGGCTATGGATGCCCATTTTGCAACCACAAGATTCATGACGCGTATCTAAGTGTTTTGGCGCATGCAAGAGGACGGGTTGTTGGCTCCTTCAAGCAGAAGTATTCTCGCAGGGTGGTGCACGGCGCGTACACCGAGTACCTGGAGAAGCTTCAGGATCGTGCCGGCCGCATGTGAGATGAGATGTGGGATGGATCGAACTATGTACGCTTGAGTATCCTTAATGACGGTTGAACTATGTACTTATGGTTGAACTATGTTTATGTACGTGTACGCTTATTATCTATGTCTGAGTATGTTAAATATTTCGCCAAATTATGGTAAAAATTACAACAGGGGACCAATAAACCAGGACGGAGGTAGTACGTCAAACACACACGGTTCCCAAAATTGGAACCGTGTGCAATGACTTTCATTTTTCCTGCTGCGTCAATCACACACGGTTCGCTCTAGCAAACCGTCGCCCTCAAAATTCTTTCTGGGACAGAAAACCCTCACCATCCCCACGTCACAAAAACCCTCACCCCGCCCGCCACCCCCTTGGCCCCTCTGGTACATTTCCCATTCACACCTGCACAAGCTCCTTCGCGTCTATGCCATCACTACAAAAAAAAGACACATCCGTGACATTTTGGGCCGAACGAAAAAAATTTATGTCATACATATGACACTTCTATGACGATAATTGTGACAAAACCCGGTATCATCATAGATGTGGTGGGCTCCTACTTCTATGACAAAAAAACATGACAGAAAATGGGCTTTTCGTCCTGGGCGGGCAGGAGACGCAGCTGCATGACATTCTTTGGGCCGTCCATGACAGGAAAAACCGTGGTAGAAGCGAGGGGGAGGAAAATTTTATGGAGTTGCTGGTTACGGTGGGAGGTCGGGGGCCGAGCGATGCGCGTTTCTCTCGTCTGATGCACGCGGCGATGCGTGCGGCGTTTTCTAACTGAACCCGAAGCGAGGCGTTGGGCTCTAATGAACCCGAGGGATTGCACCGCAGCTACGTATCGTTATCGAACCCGAGCGATCGATCGATGGTTGTTAATCGAACCCAATGGAGCAATTTTCGCCATCGCCGCTAATCGAAGCCGATCGATTGGATGAACAGTGGAGCGCTATGGGGGGTTTGGATGAACAGTGAGCGGTGGCGTTGCCTCTGGATGAACAAGACCCGTGGTGTGGAGGGCTGGATGAGCGGTAGACGGTGGAGAGGTGGCCGTGGAGGGGTGGTTGAACAGGACCCCGTGGTGTGGAGGGCTGGATGAACAGTAGACGGTGGAGGGCTGGATGAACAGTAGACGGTGGAGGGGTGGTTGAACAGTAGCCGGTGGAGTAGCGCGCGGTGGAGGCTAGAGGAGGTCGACGGTGGAGATGAACAGTATCCCGTGGAGTCCCGTTTTGCGGTACGCCACACCCCTCCCGATGAACAGGACCCTGCTTTTGACCGTAGAAGCGCTCCAACACAAGTCCCTTTTCGTCCGCTTTTGCGGTATGCCACACCCTCCCGATCAACAGGACCCCGTTTCGACCATAGGAGGTTCGTTTCCTCCGTTTTGCGGTACGCCACACCCCTCCCGATCAACAGGACCCCCGTTTCGACCGTAGGAGGTCTGTTTCCTCCGTTTTGTTGTACGCCACATCCCTCCCGATCAACAGGACCCCGTTCCGTACGTAGGAGGTCCGTATCCTCCGTTGTGTGGTACGCCAGGCCTCGTTTTCATCACCTGTTCCGTCCAAGCCCTCCCGATGAACACGACCACGCATTCCGTTTTGACCCAGCCGGTTGGCTCCCCATGAACACGCATTTACGACGTTGTTTCTCCGTTCCGACCCAGCCATGTACGTATGCACGGTAGGCGTTCGAGACCCTGCCCGTATGTATGTATGTGGTCAGATTTTCTTTCTTGCACCTCGCCGCTGTAATGACGTGTACATGCTACGCGGCGTGCCTCTACATCGACATCGCACGCCTACTACGACACGTGCGGCGCTTACATCGACCGGTATGTACGCATACACGTTCGCGACCGTAATGACAACGCCACGACGCTTCACCAGGTGGGTCCCGACCGCCGTGCACTTCCTTGCCTGCGAAGATGTAGCTGGTGGGTCCCAGCAATCAGGGGCCGAATTGTTTTGTTTTTTTTGTCGGGACGCACTTCCTTGCCTGCGAAGATGTAGCTGGTGGGTCCCAGCAGTCAGGGGGCGAACCCTTTTGTTTTTTTTTGCCGGGACGCACTTCCTTGCATGCGAAGATGTAGCTGGTGGGTCCCAGCAGTCAGGAGGGAAACGTTTTTTTCACGAAATACGGCGGACCGTCCGGTGGGTCCCTGCTGTCAGGTGGAGGAATCATTATTTTCCGCGTAATAAGGAGGCACTTCCTTGCTGCGGCCGTGGACCCAGCTGTCAGCCTCTCGGCGTCTGATCCCACGTCCGATCGAAGTCGTTCCTTGACCACTTTGACCACGCCGCCGAGAGCACCGGTCACGATGGACGACGGCGAGGCCTAGGAAGGGGACGACGCGGAGCGGTGAAGACAGCGATGGATGCCCGCGCGGAGAGGAGTATGAGTATTCACTCCGTTCGGCTCTGATGTGAGGTTGCCGTCGCCGCAGGGAACTGGCCTAAGGTGGGAATAGTAGGGGTGGTGAGGCCTCCGGCTGACCTGGCCAGCCCACGGGAGGCAGGAGCAGGCGGCACGACCGGCGCTGCTTTGGGCGGCTGGAGCAAGAAGACCAGAGGTTGAAGAAGCACTACGGCCGTTGGATGGACATCGTACGATCACTGGAGCTAGAATCGTTCATATTGACTAAGTTGACAAAGCCCTCCGTCCCTGTCAACTTAGTAGGCCCACAAGTCAGCTTCCCACCAAGGTGAGTCCCAGCTAGCAGGGGGAGTATTCATTTTTTTGTGCATAATAAAGAGGCACTTCCGGTGGGTCCAAGCTGACAGCGGGGGGGGCGTCTTTTTCGTGAAATATGGTGGCCCGTCCAGTGGGTCCCAGCAGTCAGGGGGGAAACGTTTTTTTCACGAAATAAGGTGGCCCGTCCGATGGGTCCCTGCTGTCAGGTGGAGGAATAATTATTTTGCACGTAATAAGGAGGCACTTCCTTGCGGCCGCCGTGGACCCAACTGTCAGCCTCTCCATGTACAGTACTTTTCCGATGGAAGTCGGTCGTTGACCACGCCGCGCCGAGAGAACCAGGGCGGTGGACGACGGCGACGCCTAGGAAGGGGACGACGCAGAGCCGGGGAAGACGCAGCAGTGGAAGCCCGCGCGGAGAGGAGTACGAGGGTTCACTGGTTCGGCTGCGGTGTGAGGCAGTCGTCGCCGCAGAATAACAGGGCGGTGTGGGTGAGTGGAGGGATGGCCTGGCCATCGATGGGAGTAGTATGGGGGCGGTGAGGCCTCCGCGGCAGCACAGCTGACCACGGGAGGCAGGAGCAGGCGACACGACCGGCGCTGCTTTGGGCGGTTGGACCAAGAAGACCAGAGGTTGAAGAAGCACTACGGTCGTTGGATGGACATCGTACGGTCACTGAAGCTAGAATCGTTTATATTGACTAATATGACAACGCCCTTGGTTTGCTCCAACTTAGTAGGCCCACAGGTCAGCCTCCGAAACGGTGCGCCCAGGATGTCGTGGGAGGAATCATTTTTGGGCGGCGAAGCTAAGAATATCCGAGATTGAAGAAGAAGCACGACATCCGTTGGATAGACATCCAACGGCCATCGCTGCTAGAACCGTGTGTTCACTATAATAAGTTGACAAAGCCTTGCATACGCGTCAACTTATTTTTTAGGGACGCACACTTAGTAGGCCCACAAGTGTGTGGCGAGAACTTATAGCCCATTTGCGTTTTGTAAGAATGTACAGCCCATTTTTGAATTCTAATGGAATTTACAACATCCCATTCTGAGTTTGTTAAAAGTACAGCCCATTTTCTAGCTAGGACAACAATTAATAATTTCAACCAACCGTTGAAGACAGAATTCAATAAAAATTCCCACATTTTGATGGGATCTGAAATATTTTTATCACAAAATTTCTAGTCAGATTAAATATAAATTTGTATTACGTAAAAATCCAACGAAACATTGGCGCGCAACAATGAAAATTTAAGATTTTCAAAATCCATAAATAATATTTTATAAACTAATTTCGTGTTTGGTGCATTTTTTTATTGTTACTGCCCAGTTTTTATAATTACATCCCATTTATTATTTTTAAAGCCCATTTTCCTGTTAAGCCTAATGCATCCCTCCTAGGAAAGATTTGCAGCCAGTGAGCGGAGAATAACAAGTTGCCATTGCTCGGTATTCCTCAAAAGACGTATAGCTGGGCTAGCCATTTTCATCTTGAAAAAAGTAGTATCCGGGCTGGATATCGGCACAGGCTAGACGGGCGAGCCGCCCAGATTAATACCCCTGCTCTCCTCACGAACAACAACGAAATCATCGCCAAGAAAAACTCAGAGTGCTCACGCCTCAAAAACACAAATCGCTCGAGCTGCTTGGTCCCGGTGTCGGCCGCACCTTGTGCAATTCTCTCGTTTATATTGACTACATAGGTTGACAATGGTGTGGGACCATGATGTCGAGAAACCAGGAGAAAGCAAAAAAAATATAGTTGTACATAATAAGGAGGCACTTGCGTACGTACGGCTATGGCCCTAGTGGGTCCCTAGTGTCATCCAGTCAAAATAAAGTCATCTCCTCAATCCTCATGTTTGTTGACCATGTTAACAATGCTCGGCGCCACGGCGAGCGCAACAACTCGAAGGACAATGGAGAGGGCCTCGCGGGCCCTACAGAGGTCTCGACATAAATACCGCTGCTCATTCAGGAAGCCAGGATCATCGGACACCTATGAGCACCTTCGAGAAACTGAGACGGCATGAAACGTTAAGGCCACGCTTGGGAGCTCTGGTTTATTTTAAACCTGTATTAACATACAAGTGTAATTTACTCGTCATCGGAAGGCCAGAGGTCTGTAAGTAAAACCGGCGGGTTACGCGTGTAATTTGAGAGATCAGTGTATATTTTACGAGCATTGCTATATGGACGACATTACCAGACGATACATGCACGACGTGCGTATCATGCCATCCATGGGCAAGGCTGAAACAGCAGCTAACGGCTGGATTAGCAATCGTCCAAGTGTCGTTCAGCGTTTTTATCGTGTGTGAAGTACTTCCGATATTTTACTAGTCAAAATCGACCAACCAAGCGCCTTCGCCCGAGACCATCTGCTTTAATTTACAAGCGTCGGTTTACAAGCGGTTTTGGTAGGAAAACGACGATCCAATCACGGCCTAATATCATGAGTT
The DNA here is from genome assembly GCA_021605145.1 of Aegilops bicornis. Classification (NCBI taxonomy): domain Eukaryota; kingdom Viridiplantae; phylum Streptophyta; class Magnoliopsida; order Poales; family Poaceae; genus Aegilops; species Aegilops bicornis. The sequence goes on from CM038673.1 coordinate 153,590,696, forward strand.
GGTCGGAAGATCATATGGTTTCACGTCTAACCTACCCGACATGTCGTATAGGCTATGAATGAGGGCCTATTTGGTTCCAAATAAGTCACCAACTTATAAGTCGAAAAGTGAAAAAAGTGACTTATTTTGCCAAACAGACCCGACTTATAAGTCACCTCAACTTATAAGTCATAAGTTGCTCCACCTCAACTTAAAAATTATAAGTCATCCCCTTTTGCGTGGGTCCCACCACCTGCATGATGTTGATTGGTGTGGGAAGGTGTGTCAGGTGACTTATAAGTCAGGTGACTTATAAGTCAGGTGACAACCAAACAGGCGTGACTTATAAGTCACTGGTTTTAAGTCACCTGACTTATAAGTCAGGTGACTTATTGGAACCAAACAGGCTCTGAAACACTAGACGATGAACTTCTTACGCACGGAAACAACAGAAGAGGATGATCTTCTTAACAAGCAAATCATTGGCATTAGATCGACATGCAAAACAATACGAAGCATTATTCTCAGGAGGCACGGTGAACAGCTCGTGATGCCGCATGCCACAACATTCCAAGCTCAACTTTGCAATCAAACACAAGGCCTGGCATTACATAGAAAATATTCAGAACAAACTCTTAAACACAGGAATACCTCAGCAGAGTAACTATTTACTTCTAAACTGAACACAGGAATAGGAAAGAACACTCGACGTTGCTCACAGCAAGGGCGTCCCACTCAAAAATATCAAATGCATGTCTTCTGGCTAACATCAATGAGCAAATTTTGACAAGGTTTTCCAATTCCAATATATTAAACTAACGTCTTCTTGCTAACATCAATGATTAAACTTTGACAAGCTTTTCCCATTCAAAATATGTAATGCCTATGATCGTGGAGTCCTGTCCGCTTCTTGCTAACATCAATGATTAAACTTTGACAAGCTTTTCCCATTCAAAATATGTAATGCCTATGATCATGGAGTCCTGTCGCTTCTTGTACTTGTTTGGGCACTTTTTGCCCAGGGCACTCCACGTGTTGTTAAATTTCCAATGGTCTCTGCAGACTAGTCATGTCACCGGTGTCTAATATTTATGGCAACGACTGTAGCAATGGAGGGAATCGGTGCCAAACTAAGAAAATGTGAAATTGGCACCTCTTTTGGCCTACATAGTGGAAGGCCTAATACTCTGTAAAGCTTCTCGGTCATTCCTTCTGTAATGTAGCGCAAACAGTGACTGCTTCTTTCTGCAAAGTGGAACGACCAACTGGACCCAGTAATGCAGCAGTTTGCCTTGGACACATTGGCTCCTTTTGTGCAGTTGAACTAAAATCAAAGTCGGAATAAAACCGAGCTTTAATTGTGATATCCCTGTAAGCAACAAAAGGTATAAGGGAAACACTTACTAAGAAATAATGGTTGATGACTTGTACTCCCAGAAGAAAAACATCTACTGATCTACCTTATCTTAATGGGAAACAAAGCAGGAGAGTAGCAACTCTCAATCAGTGTGATTCATTAATATTAACTGAGACATTATCTTAACAATGCCTTGTTTCAACATGTATAAAGAATGAAAAAGCAGAAAAGTATTATTCCTAAAACAATGCGACTGATTCATTTTAATAGAGACATTATCTTAACAATACCTTGGTTAAACATGTAGAAAGAACTACAAAGCAGGATAGTACCATTCCTAACAAGTGTTGCAGTTTTGAACTAAGATTCAGTAGTTAATTAATTACGAGAGTGGCATTGCTTAATTTTACCAGCGGCATTAGATTAACGAAAAGCATAAACAGTTCGAGGAGAGTGGGCGCAACAACGGTATGTGCTTCCATCTACTTATAAAGGGGTGATGCACAGTTTGTTGTAACAAAGCAACAAGCATCATGTCTTGGTTAGTCCCATTTTTGTTCACTACTTAATGGGAAAAGACAGCAATACAATAGCTTCAATTCAACATTTATTTAAAACAGTACCAATACAAGTAGCACAACATCTCAAAGCACACTACACAATCATGTGGATGAAGGCACATCTTGACCTTTAATGAGAAGACTAGGATAAAATATGAATCTGCCAACACGAATAGGAAATCGAATCTCGTTTTGTGCAGTTGCATTGAAATCAAGCAAAGTGTTTCGCGTAGCGAAGCAAAATGTAGCAATAGCAACAAGTTGAATAGATATTCCTGTTTAAACAGAGGAAAAAAAGGAATCAATTAATGGCTAATAAAGGAGGATAAACATGCGGCCACAAAAGGGTAATCCCGCCAATCCCTAACAATTGTTGCAGTTTTGAAATAAGATTGATGAGTTAATTCGAGAGTGGCATCAATTCTTGGCTTATAAAGGGGTGATGCTGAATTTGTTGTAACAAAGCAACAAGCATCATATGCAGGTTGGTCCCATTTTTGTTCACTACTTAATGGGAAAAGACAGCAACACAATAGCTTCAATTCAACATTTATTTACAATAGTACCAAAACAAGTAGCACAACATCTCAAAGCACACTGCACATCATGTGGATGAGACCAAGATTTGAAACAACTCGACATGAAGAGTGGAAACAAATCTCGATCTCCTTTTGTGCAGTTCCACAAAAATTAAACAAAGTCACCGGTGTGACATTCAAGTTGAACTGCACAAAACACTCTTAAAACATAAGTGTTTCGAGTAGCGAAGCAAAATCTCGCTATAGCAACAAGTTGAATTGATACCCCTGTTTTAACAGAGGCAAAAAAGGAAACAATTACTTGCCGATAAAGGAGGATGAAACAACCGGTGACAGAAAGAAGCATCTAACTTATCTTGGATGGAAAACAAAGTAGGATAGTACTATTTCTAAAACGGTTGCATTGATTCATATTAACAGAGACATTCTCTTGAAACAACATTCGGTAAAAAATGTAATTTACTTTTAACAGTGGCATTGCTTCAATTTTTTTGGCATTCTTAGATTAACAACAGCAAAATAGATGTATGGGACATGCCACACCATAAAAGGCCCACACGTATAAATGGGTGATGCAGAGTATGTAGCCAAGCAACATATATGGTCCCATATTTGTTCTCTTTGAACCTTTTTCCTAAGTGAGGGCAGCAAATCTAGTCCTGCACAAACTACCCGACCCCCCAGTTTCTTTCCCTTTTCAACAAAGAGATCGGTTCTATGTGTGTACTGGGTTACCCCCTTTTTCCCTTTTCGACCTACAAAGCGGCTGGATAGCCATCCTATACTACTTTCCGCCCCTCCTTTCCTCATTGAACCACGTCCTAGATTCTTGCTCCAGCCCACCGCACCCTTCTTTCCTCTTTGAACCAAGACCTTAGGGTCGTCGGGATGTGGCAAGGCGTGCGGCGGGAGGCCTGATCTGCCCACACTACGTACGGCAGCGAGGAAGAAGGGGTCGGTGGCCCTCCCGCACAGGCGTTGGGTGAAAGAGAACAGCGCAGCCGGTAGTGGATTGCTTCCCTCCCCGAAGGCGATAGAGTGAATGCTGCACCTCCTCCCCTTCCCAGTGCATGGGATACGGACGCCTCCTTCACCAGCTGTGAGGGGGGAGAGAGAGACAAGAGGCCAATGCAGTCTTGTTTAGATCTGGTGAAGAGAGGGTGAGGGAGTCCTGGACTAGGGGGTGTCCGGATAGCCGAACTATCATCTTTGGCCGGACTCCTGGACTATGAAGATACAATATTGAAGACTTCGTCCCTTGTCCGGATAGGACTTTCCTTTGCGTGGAAGGCAAGCTTGGCAATACGGATATGTAGATTTCCTACCATTGTAACCGACTCTATGTAACCCTAACCCTATTCGGTGTCTATATAAACCGAAGGGTTTTAGTCTGTAGGACGAACAACAATCATACCATAGGCTAGCTTCTAGGGTTTAGCCTCTACGATCTCGTGGTAGATCTACTCTTGTACTACCCATATCATCAATATTAATCAAGCAGGAGTAGGGTATTACCTCCATCGAGAGGGCCCGAACCTGGGTAAAAACATCGTGTCCCTAGTCTCCTGTTACCATCCGCCTAGACGTACAATTCGGGACCCCCTACCCGAGATCCGCCGGTTTTGACACCGACATTGGTGCTTTCATTGAGAGTTCCTCTGTGTCGTCGCCGTCATGAAGGATGCCTCATCCCGTCTTTAAAGACGACACTATCGCCAAAGGAGCCTTGGCCATCGGGTCGACTCTTCGGTTAGGTGGTTTTCTTATGACCGCCCGGTTCGGCCACCAGCAAGCGATGACTTCTCAGGTCATCGAAACCAATCTTCACTTTAACTCGGAACTTGCCGAGCAGTTAGATCTGATTGAGATCTCCTCCGTAAATGAGCTCTTGGATCCCATCGCCGCCCTGGGAGTCGCCACAGACTACGACCAGATCGGGCCTAAAACCGATCTGAGAGAGATCAGCTCTCCCAAGGCTACCCATCATGTTGCTGTGATAGAGGAGCAATACGGCGATTCTTCTTCTATCTTAAGGACTAGCTACGTCCGAATTCCTGATCCCTCCATGCCGGATTCACGCAGAGGGACGAATGTCGATCAAGCCCTGAACCTAAAGTCAGGCGGCGGGTTGGATTCATTGGATAGCATTCAAAAATCCAAACTTCCAAGTTCAGAAACTTCTCGGCCCCTGAGTCTTAAATTGGACGGGTTCCGGATCTAGTTCCACCCGCCCACCCAAACATTAGCGACCTATCCCGAATTCGCAAGAGCCCCTGAAGCAAGACATCATTATCGGGCGATTCCTCCTGGTTATGGACAGGATAAAGGATTTGTCGAGAGGAGGACGCAATCTCACTTTTCTGCAATAATTGCACGGACAAGGGAATCCTAAACGCCGTAAGTCGTCAGCGAAATTACACGCTTTGTTGACTTGGTGACCATAGTACAAAAGTACTTGTGCGATGGAGAGTGCTTGGAAAACCGAAAGCAATTTTTGGGATAATCCGGCCCCGAATACAGCCCTAGTCCGAAATAAAAGGGTGCATCATCACCAAGCACCTGGGTTATACATCAAAAAATAAAAACCCCTAAAGGGCACGGAACCGTACTGGAGTGTTGGCTAAACGGACCCTGCAAAATTCATAGCACAGAGGGCACCACTCCAACTCATAGCCTTCGAGCATGTTGGATACTACGGCAGGTGGCCAAAAGTGGCGAAGAGCTTCTAGCCTCGTAATCCCAGCCCAAAGAACACCAAGACGGGTATTAACAGGTCTTGAGACTTTCGCATAAAATAACATGCGGAAACAAACACTCCATAACCTTGCGAAGTCTACCAAGTAGCAACAATAAATCCATGGAGTGACACGGCCATTACCTTTAATGCCCGATTTAACCCAAATTCGAACAGCCCGAGCACCGGCCGCATTGGTCCTCGGTCCAATAGTGGGCGGCTTCGCCTTACTAAGGTACTCATGGATGGCGACAGCGGACTAAACCTCATCTACGAGGAAACCCTCCGAAAACGGAAATAGACTGGAACCGCATTGAGCGAAGCAGCACAACCTTTAGAGGAATAATCCCTAGCCGGGAAGCATGCTGCACAGGAAAAATCACACTGGACGTGGTGTTCGGCTCGCCGGACAATTACAGGTCCGAGGAGGTCACATTTCAAGTGGCCCCGTTCAGCAGCGGATATCACGCTTTATTAGGGCGAGAGGCATTCACAATTTTTCAAGCTATACCCCATTATGGGTACATGAAGCTTAAAATGCCCGGACCTAACGGACTCATCACTCTCGCTAGTGATCCGAACATAGCACTCCGCGCCGAAAACAAGACAGCCGCACTAGCCCTCGAGGCACTATCCGAAGCCCTAGCGGCCGAGGAACTCACTGCGATGCGCTCCACGGTGAACAGGGACGATGTGATACTTGATAAAACATCTAAGTCCACCTCTTTTAAACCAACGGATGAAGTAGTCAAATTCCAAGTCCACCCAACGGACCCTGCAAAGACGGCCTCCATTGGGGCACAATTAAACCCTGATGTAGACGCCGCACTACGAGAATTTCTACGAGAATTTCAGATATGCCAGGAATCCCACGTCGGCTGGCCGAGCACAGCCTAAATACCCTAAAAGGATTCAAGCCAGTCAAACAGGCTCTTCGGCGCTTTTCCGAACCCAAGAGACAGGCCATGGGAGAGGAGCTAGCCAAACTCACGGAAGCCGGATTCATCGAGATATAAAACATCCGGACTGGCTAGCAAATCTGGTGATGGTACCAAAGAAGGATAAATCCAGGCGCCTATGTGTTGATTTCAAAGACCTTAATAAGGCTTGCCCAAAGGATCCCTTCCTCCTCGCGACCGATCAAATTATCGACACTACAGCAGGACACGACTCATTGTGCTTCCTCGACGCGTACTCGGCTACCACCAAATCAAGATGGCGGAGCAGCACCAAGCTGCAACAGCATTCATCACTCCATACGGCCCATTCTCGCTTCAACACAATGCCCTTCGGGCTCAAAACGCCGGCGCAACATATCAGCGCATGATTCAGACATGTCTGGCAAACCAGATCGGCAAAACAGTGGAAGCATATGTAGATGACGTGGTCGTCAAATCCAAGCATGTCGAAACTCTAGTAGACGACTTGAGGCTCACATTCGACAATCTCCGAAAATATGACATTAAGCTCAATCCGGAAAAATGTGTCTTCGGCGTTCCAGCCGGAAAGCTCTTGGGCTTCATTGTGTCCGGTAGAGGAATTGAAGCAAACCCAGCCAAGATCCGAGCTCTGTCACAATTGGATATTCCAAAAGACCTCAAACAAACACAAAAATTGATCGATGCATAAGCGGCTCTAAGCCGCTTTATTTCCGTTGGGAGAAAAGGCGTTACCCTCTACCGCCTCGTCCGCAAGACCGAACACTTCGAGTGGACGGATGCCGCCACTATGGACTCGAAGAAATAAAAGCCATATTGGCAACAAATCCGGTCCTGGCCGCGCCCAACATGGGCGAACCAATGCTATTATAGATCGCCGCAACACATCAAGTTGTCAGCGCGGTGCTCGTCGTCGAACGAGAAACGGACGAACACAGGTTCCCTCTTCAAAAACCGGTTTACAATGTGTCCACTGTCCTAACTCCATGCAAGTCCCGGTACCCACATTATCAAAAGATAGCATACGCGGTCTTCATGGCATCCCGGAAGCTGCAACACTACTTTCAAGAGTGTTCGATAACGGTAGCCTCCGAAGTACCTCTTAACGACATTATAAACAACCATGACGCCGACGGGCGGATTGCTAAATGGGCCATAGAGCTCCTTCCATTCGACATAACCTATAAGCCACGACGAGCTATTAAGTCGCGGTTTTGGCCGACTTCGTGGCGAATGGACCGAAGCCGAACTCCCTAAAGAGTATGGCGATACTCCAATTGGATCATGCACTTGACGGATCCAAAATGTTGGCCGGCTGGGTCAAGGCGTCGTCTGACGTCTCCCCAACCGGGGACACAGTCCAATACGTCCTTTAGATAATGTATACGGACTCCAACAACGCAGCGAATCTGAGGCCCTTCGCACGGCCTCCGGATGGCAATCTCCATGGGCATTAAACGCCTAGAGGTGCGCGGGATTCGAACCTCGCGATATCTCAAATAAACCGAGACTTTGATGCCAAAGATCCGAAAATGGCAGCAGCATCGCAATGCGGTCCTAAAAATGTCGGACGCAGTTCGAAGGGCTCGAATTTCATCATATAGCTCGGGATAACAACCAGGCGGCGGACGTATTGGCACGCATCGGCGCAAAACGCGATGCCGTCCCGCCCAACATCTTCCTGGAACGGCTGTTCAAGCCATCCGTACTATGGGAAGGGGAGTCCGGAAATAACAATCCGGACCCAACCGCACTGCCTGACACCGAACACTCTGACACAATCGGAGGCTCTGCCAACGAGATAACACCCTCCGCCCATGAAATAATGGCGGTTATCGCCCCGTGGACGGAACCATTCCTAGCCTACATAACTAGGTAGGAACTCCCCGAAGACCAAAATGAGGCTCGCTGCATAGTACGGCGATCCAAAGCCTATAAAGTCCATAAGGGAGAGCTCTATAAGAAAAGCACAACATGAGTCCTTCAAAGGTGTATCTCCGAAGAGGAAGGGCGAAACCTCCTGGCTGAAATTCATGCCGGACTGGGTGGGCACCACGCCGCAGCCCGGGCCCTTGTAGGCAAGGCCTTCAGACAGGATTTTATGGCGACGGCCCGGGCAGATGCGCGGGATTTAGTCCAACGATGCGTCGGTTGCCAGCTTTTTGCTAACCAAAGCCACATGTCACCCACCGCCCTCAAAACTATACCCATCACCTGGCCGTCATGATGCAGGGGGCTTGACATGGTTGGACCCCTTAAGGGAGGAACCCACAAGCAAAAAATACCTATTGGTCATGGTGGATAAATTCACCAAATGGATAGAGGCCAAGCACATTAAACGGCCGAATCCGGGCCTGTGATAGACTTCATATCAGGGGTAGTGCACCGTTACGGCGTCCCCCACAGTATCATCACTGGTAACGGCACCAACTTCACAGCCGATGAGGTCAAATTATGGTGCAAAAACATGGGCATCAAGCTCGATTACACCTCAGTCTATCACCCTCAAACCAACGGTCAAGTTGAGCGAGCAAACGGTCTAATCATGAGCGGCATTAAACCCAGACTAGTGCGGTCCCTCAAGGAATCTAACACGACCGGGTTGAGGAGCTCGACTCCGTACTACGGGGCTGCGGACCACGCAATCGTATTACGGATTCACACCATTTTTATGGTGTACGGCGCAGAGGCGATCTTGCCTGCGACATAATACATGACTCACCTCGGCGTGCGCATGTATGAAGAAAGAGAAGCCAAGCTCGATCGGCGGGACAGTTTGGACGCATTGGAGGAGGAGCGGGGCGTGGCAAAAGCTCGTTCCGCATTTTATCAACAGCAGGCTCGAAGATATCAAAGCAGGAAGTACGGGCCAAAGCTTACAACGCGTTGGCGAACTAGTTCTACGCTGCCGGACAAGAAAAAGGACAAACTCAAGCCCAAATGGGAAGGTCCCTTCATCATCGACCAGGTCCTGACCGGCAGAGCATACCGTCTGCGAAACGCATCGGATAACCGACTCGAGCCGAACCCATGGAACGCAGCCCGCCTACGAAGATTCTACGCCTAAGCGCTGGACTCCGAGTTCGTCTCCTTCCTCCGTCCACATTTTGTATTTTTGTTGTCTTTTATTACTCTCCTTCCTCCTCCTTCTTCTTGAAGCCTTTAGAGGCTCGTTTGCACTTTGTTCAAGATATACTTGACGCGCTGTCCGCGCTCATTATACCTCGGGGCTTCTTTAATGAAGCTTATTTATCTGGGCTTCATGCCCAACACATGTGTCAAACTTACGCATGTACCTTTTACTCACCATTATATGCATCGATATGACTTAAGTTTTGGCCAAGCTGGGTTGCCTGGCTCCTGTGCTTACCCCTACATTCTCGATTGTTCGGCTAGGTGGTAAAGAGAGCACCTCTGCGATTATTCTTTGCCAGGTCAGCGGATGTGTACCTCGACCGGATGAAGCCGAAAGCTAAGCGTTCTTAAGGGAATATTCGGTCGGTGAACTGAAAGATGATTTTTAACTATTTATCCATCTGCCCCAGATGATTTTCTGCTTTCTTAGCAGTTTGGACATGCACTTTAGGGCATGCCTCTCGAGAAAAGGAACCCTTAACGGAACTATTCTCCACGTAAGATGTTTCTTACTATCCATGTAATATAACATAACTAGTTGGGCACTTGTCTGATACAGCAATAATGACCCGTACGCCTTGTCTCCATGCATGCCCCAGTTCTTACATAACCGCGAGGGTATTCGGACACACTCCGGATTATTGGGTCCCGAGGTCGAAGCGAAAAGGTCCGCTATGACAAACGATCTACAATCCGGCTAGAAGACATTTTTCATGTCATATTCAATTACATAGTCAACTCGACTAATTGTATTCCTCCTCAATGCCATCTAATAGGCTATCTAATTTACAATCTTGCTGGGAATACTTGGCGGCCAATTCTACTTGGCCGTACACTAAGCTTACATGGATCTCCTTCCTATCAGGCCCCACAGGTCCGACCTCGGCCATGTGGTTAGGGTCGACAACCGTGTACCGCGTCTTTACCATGGCCCAGCCTCCTGGCGCCTTGACGGCAGGCCGATATCTTCCATAGTCGGAGCGCCGCCGTGCTCCTTGAAGCCGCTCTGCCCGGCTCCCCAATGCCTTCGGCAGGGAGATAGCTGGCCACAAGGCCTGGCGACGCTTTTCATCACTGCCGAACTTCGTTCGTGCCGACGCAGTCGGGAAGAAGATCACCAAGAACTGGGCATCTCCTCCTCGTGACGACACAGAGCAAACCTACATACATGTTTATGTTAGTCGCCTTCCTCGCCGAACTCTTTCAAAGTTCGTTCAAGCACTTACTAAAAATGTCGCGACGAAGCCGTTGATTCTCCTTTACGGAGTCAGACAACTGGGCACGAACATCCTTTAGTTCCTCACCCAGTTGGGTGTTGGCATCTTGGAGGTTATTTTTCTCCTACCGCACCCTCGTAAGCACGCTCTTGCCGGCCTTTAGCTGGCACAGGAGCTGTTGCTTGTCCGGATCCATCCTGGCGCTATCTGCAATGTTAATGTCAGATTTATGCACATGCCGCACTTTGCGAAACTACTTCTACTTTGAAGGGCATATATTACCAGAGGGAGTCTTCATGGCTTCCCCGGTCGCGGCCAGTGCAGCCTCAAGTTGGGCCTTGCACTCTTCAAACTCCTGGGACAAACGGGTATTCTTTTCGGTAAGAACCTGCATTCAAAATGATCCTTAAATCAGTTATCCTAACTATTTTAAGTCTCGGGGGCTACTGGCATATATAACTGTCAAAATTCCATACGTATGTCTTTCACATACTGCTCCGTGGCTCTGGCTAGGCCATCTTGAGCGGCACGGAGGTGCGCTTCTCCCGAACTAAAGGCGTCCAACGCCTATTGGGAGACATATTCTTCACAAAGAATAGTCCGTCGGCGACTATGATTCAAGGCGCTATCATCCACCGACTTGGTGGCGGACAGTCTGTCGGCATCCTCCGTTGGAGGAGCATCCGACGCACGCCTCGTGTTTGTACCCCCTTCCGGACTTGGCTTTTGAGCCTGGTTGGCGGAGGTCCGATTGGCAACTCCTCCGGACTCTGTCCGGCGAGCGCTCTTTTTCCTGGCAAAACCACGAGCGTCAGTGTGCCTCCCAGGAACCTCTCCTTAAAACACGATGGCACATCATACCGTTGCGGCGACGTCCCGAGTCATACCGCACTTCTTTTCCGCCTGCTGGGCCGAGCTGCCCCTTGTTGGACGGCCGCGGCAGGATCGGCTTCCGCTCAAGGCACCTCGCGAAACACCATCAAATATGTGGTGATTAGAAGTAAAGCACGGGTGGGTCATGGTATCCGGTTCGGTCACGGTTACCTGGGAGGCCGGAAATAATCCCGGGTAGTCGGCCGTAATGGCAACCAAAGCATTGTCGATGCTAAGTTAGTGGAACACCCCGTCGATCAGCTCCACCTTTATATCCGGGTCCTCTTCGGAGGCCGGATCGAGGGACCGTTCCGGATCCTCGGGTTGTGGAGGCGGGATGTGTATCTTCTCCACAGCCCGGCGCATTCTCGTGCATAGAAACCATGAAATGAGATATTTAACCACGGGAACATGGATCGACAGGCCACAAAGATATTTGCTTACCCAACTTCGAGGATTATTCGAAGAAAACCCGTTCAAAGGGTAGCGGAGAAAATCCTCCTCTTCCCCTTTGTACATGGCGGACAAGGTCTTCACCAGATTCGGTGACCGATCCCGGCCCTTATGCGGCCATGGCGGGTGGCTTCGTCCTCCCGTTGAAGTCCCACATGGGATGGCCCCTATATTGGAGCGGCTGCACTCCTCATAATGCAGATTGCCATGACTCCAATCATGGTCAATCCGGCATGAGCCGATAATCTTATTCGGCTCATCAAGTAAAGGACGTCCCGATCATTTTCCTCCGGGGCTCATGGCGCGCCCGGCTTAGACGCTTCTTCGAGAGGCGTTGCTAAACTCCGGAAGGCCGATCCGAACAGGATCCGGCAGCGGACGTCCTCCATGTAAAACCATTCCGAGGGCGGTCCTCGGGCGCCTTCTTTGGGGTTCCGGATAAGTATCCGGTCCGGCGATGCGCCATAGTTCGCTCCGCCCACTTGATATATTGACCCTTCATGAGAACGAGGCACAAGGCGTAACAATCTCTTCCACAGAGCGAAATGGGCCTCAACGCCCGAAACAGCTTCGCAAAGGGCGAGAAAGCCCGCTATATGCAAGATGGAGGCAGCGTAAGTTTGTGCAGTTGGAGGCCGTAGAACTCAGAAGCCCGGAGAAAGCGGATGGATTGGAAATCCGAGTCCTCTCATTAGGTAAGAGACGAAGCATACCCGCTCTCCCTTAGAGGGATCGGGGACGCTCTCCGCCTACTTCCCGCCCTTATAAGTGTCGAGTCCGGAACGCACCGGAACCATGAAGGCCGGGGGAAGGAATCCCTTGGTTTGGAGCACCACCAATTATTTGGCGGGATCGAGCATCTCCCCAATCTCCGGGCTGAGGCACAGGAGCGCGAGGAGGAGCCGCGGCCGATCGTCCATGGTGGAGTGGGTTTTGTCAAAGGCGCTCGATGAAGGCTCGCGAAGGGAGGATGGTGTGATCCGGATCTGGATCCCCATCTCTTTTATAGATGGCTCATTTGCACAAAGAAGGGGGTAAATGTAAAGATACCTGACTTTTCACATTCGCTCGACACGTGGAAGATGGCCATTATTGGGTGTGGAAGCCGAAGCGCGATATTCACAAGAAAGCGGACACTATTCAACACAGGATTCGGAGGAAACCACCTTGCAATGCCGAAGACAATCAACACGCCGGACTTATCATCATTGAAGCCTGGTTGGGGGCTACCGAGGAGTCTGGACTAGGGGTGTCCGGATAGCGAACTATCATCTTTGGCGGACTCTGGACTATGAAGATACAAGATTGAAGACTTCGTCCCTTGTCCGGATAGGACTTTCCTTGGCGTGGAAGGCAAGCTTGGCGATACGGATATGTAGATTTCCTACCATTGTAACCAACTCTGTGTAACCCTAACCCTATTCGGTGTCTATATAAACCGAAGGGTTTTAGTCCGTAGGACGAACAACAATCATACCATAGGCTAGCTTCTAGGGTTTAGCCTCTCCGATCTCGTGGTAGATCTACTCTTGTACTACCCATATCATCAATATTAATCAAGCAGTGAGTAGGGTATTACCTCCATCGAGAGGGCCCGAACCTGGGTAAAAACATCGTGTCCCTTGTCTCCTGTTACCATCCGCCTAGACGCACAGTTCGGGACCCCCTACCCGAGATCCGCCGGTTTTGACACCGACAGAGGGTGAGAGACTGTGAATATAGCAAACCCTAGCAAATGAACGCTGAGCCTCCAGCGTGTAACATATATGTAGTGCGGCGAGCGTGTGGAGAGTGCAAACCCTAGCGAACAAGCGCTGAGGCTCCCGCTTATATATATACTACTGTAGTACGGACTGAGCTCCGGTGCCTTCACTGCACTTGCTTTTGGCTGTATGACAGGTGAGCCAGCCACATTTTGGGCCCACCTGTCATAAACCCAAAGGCAGGTGTACTAAGTCAAGCGGCGTCCATATAGTACTCTCATGTATACGAGTAATATATACTAGTGGAGTGGTTTTCTTATTCTCTCCATAACAATCATTTTAAATTGTGTAAGTACGAAACGAAACTCTTTATCTAATGTACAGTGAAGAAAACTAGTACTACTTCCGATGAACTAACGATCCACGCCCACGCGTCCTGGTCGCACTTCCTGTCCTTCACGTGCGGTACACTACCCTCCCTTAAGTGAACAACCACAAATGCGCCAAATTATCGAAAACGTGTGAGAGTGTGTACAAATAAAGAATTTTAATTTCAATTATCGGAAAGGTTTGAGACTATTATAAAGTTTGACTTGGCCAAATCTAATATGCGGAGTAAATAAAAATGGAGGGCTACTACGTCCATCCGGGTTTTAGTCCACACCATTTTTTAAATCAAAGTTAATAGTTTGGACAAATAAAATTACAGGGAGCTGGAGACAAAGTTGTGAGAAGGCTTAGAAATCAATACAAAACTTATGCTCTTAGTACCAACGTCGATCCTTCTTCGAGGAAACATTTGGTTCATAGCCAATTGTGTGATAAAATTGCACCAACGTGAAAGACGACTGCGTCTCCAATGCAACCAAGGTGAACTGATGAAGGATATCATCTTTGTGCGTAACAAGCAAAGAGCACTGATGGAAGACAGCTTGTTTTTCATTGAAAATCGATCAGCTTCACCAGCCGACGCAACCACGAGGCGCAACCATGAGCATCGATAGGTCATCGTGGTGATGCATCATCCATTTGGCATCAAGTTTGGGTGAGGCACCTATGAAGTTCGACAAATCCTCACTGTGTTCTGTTTCTTCTCAGTAATCAAGCTCGAGGAAGGAAGAACCATGTGGCAGAGGAAAGTGAGGCGGAACAACAATGGCCATCCAATTTTGTGCAGTTCCACTAAAATTGAGGAAGACATGCCCGGGTATGGAGACACGCACGCTGTTTCCAAAAATATAAAAAAGGGTTAATGAAAAGTACACCAACAAACAGAAGCATCATAATTATATCTTGATTGGAACTAAACCAGGATACCCGAGAAAAAAAGCATTTCTTCATTTAACCAGTGATAGTACTACCACCATATGGACAATGACCGCACAACCACCATGTACTTTTTGTCGAAACAACATGTATAGCTCCACCAAGGCATAAATCAGGACAACTTTTCGAGTGGCATTTCCTCTATAATAGTACTAGTAGGTGATGTTGGACCAGCCGATGAACCCTAGCTACTATGCATGGGGAGCTGGGGAGTAGTCGCATAGAAGAAAACCCGCACGCAGCGACCTGGGGAGCTGGACCAGTACAAGAAGTTATACCTCAGGTGGGCGATATGTCGTTTAGGCAGGCGGGGATCTGCCCACACGACGCAGCGAACAAGGGCGCGAAGGATCTTCGTCCGCGCCAGCGCGGCCCGAGAGGACGGTGCGATCGGCTTCTCCTCCGCCAACGGGCGCATAACGCGTCAACGCTGCACCTCCTCACCTCCCGCAGCGGACGGGATTCGGGCATTCGGCCGGATCTGTGACCACCGGTGAGGAGAGAGATAGAGTGGACACTGTCATCTTGTTTTGATATGGAGAGCGTGAGAGAGCGAGACGCGAGAAACTCTATCAAACAAGAGGCTATAATGGAGTAAAAAATCTCTCCATAGCAGTGGTTTTAAATAGAATACACGCGTTCCCGGAAAAAAGAAACAAAAACTGGCGGACAATTTTTTAAGGGTCTGTCTAGCACTACTAGGAAAAGGGCTATAGATGGGATGGACACTAATGGCGCACATGTCAGGTGGTGCGCCATTAGTATATACTAATGGCGCACCATGTTTTGGTACGCCATTAGTGTGGAAGACACAAATAGCGCACCAGAACACGGTGCGCCACTAGAAACAATTTTTTTTTAATTTTTCCAAACATTCTAATGGCACACCGTAGCAGAGTGCGCCATTACTAGTTAGCCACACCGTGCGCCATTAGAATATATACTTTTTTTATTTTTCTGCAAAACTTCTAATGGCGCACCAGAAGCTGGTGCGCCATTAGTAACCAGGGTCGACCCCCCCCCCCCCCGCACCCTCCCCCACTCCACCGCCGCCGACGTCCCACCGCTCCCCGTTCCACTGGCCACACCCCGCCCGCACCTCCCCCACTCCACCGCCACACCCCGCACCTCCCCACTCCACCGCCGACGCCCCACCGCACCCTCCCTGCTCCACCGGCCGCCACCGCCGACCCCAGCCACTGCCCCCCACTCCACCCCCGCCCGACCCCCGCACCCTCCCCCACTCCACCGTCCCCGACCCCGGCCCGACCTCCCCCACTCCACCGCCGCCCGACCCCGCACCTCCCCACTCCACTGGCCGACGCCCCACCGCACCTCCCCGCTCCACCGACCGTCGCCACGACCTCGGCCCGCATCCTCCCCACTCCACCACGACCACCACCCGCACCTCCCCCACTCGACCGCCGCCAACGTCCCACCGCACCTCCCGCCTCCACCGGCCGCCTACTGCACCCTCCCCACTCCACCGCGCCCGGCGACCACCGCACCCTCTCCCCGCACCTCCCGGCCCGCTCCACCTTCACAAATGAATGCAACTAAAATTGCTAAAAAACAAATTTGATTATATTTTCAAATAACAAATTTGATGATATTTTCAAATAATAAATTTGATGATATTTTTCATATTTATAAAAATTTCAAATAACAAATTTGGATGATATTTTTAAAAAACTATTACTATTTTTATAAAAAAATATTACTGTTATGATTTAAACAAGTTTGAACATATTTAAACACAAATAAATATCAAACAACATTTTAAATGCATAAATACAAAAAATGGGAAGCCTGGAATCGAACCCAGGACCTCCTGTTGTGTGTGTTGCGTGCTGACCAGTCGGGCTAGTGGGCTTGTTCTGATGGAGTGGGGGTTATGTGGAATATAACTTTGACCCGGTCGGGCTAGTAAATTCTAATGGCGCACCAGGGCGGGGTGCGCCATTAGAATGGTTGTACTTATGGCGCACTAGTGGTGCGGTGCGCCATTAGATCCCTTCCCCTAGTTCACCTGCTCCCTCGCACTGTTGCCTCCCTCCCTCGCCAGATCCACTCGACCCAACCGTACGCCCCCAGCCCCTTGCGTACGCCGCCGCCCCCTTGCTCCGCCCCCTCCGTCCACCGCCTGCCGTCGATGACACCGCCGCCGCTGTGGTCTTGCGCTGCCCCGACGCCGCCGCCTCGACCCCCGCGGGACTCCACCCCCGCCGCCCCCAGAACGGGATCGGCCGAGCGCGCGCCGCCCGCCTCCTCTCTCCTCCTCCTCCGACGAGCGAGGCCTCCTCCGGCCCCTGCAGCAGCCGGAAGGCCCGACGCACCAACCCCGCCCTGCCGTCCACCGCCACTGCCCTGCTCTCCTTCGATCACAAGGCGGCGAGGACCCGGACGAGCTCGGACCCCGACCCGACCCCTTCACGACCCGACCCCGACCCCTCCGTGACCAGGTACCTCTCCTCCTTCCTCCTTCCTCCTCTCTCCACCATTCCCCATTCCTTCCAACCCGATGCTCCAAAAGGAATTTCAAGACAGAAATCACATGCTCCAAAAAGTTAGGGTCCACGATTCAAATTGCAATAGATTATCTGCAGAGATCAAACTGCAGAGATTACTCAATATTCTTGCCATTTGTTGATAGGTTATAAATATTGACCATAAATAAGAATGAATATTGACCATTGTTGCTGCTAGCACATGTTGAAGTGTACTGATGATGCTTCCAGAGAAAATTCAATCTTCCTCCTCGTGCATGTGTTGTGTGACCTGAAAAATATAAATGTGTTGTGTGCCATGTGTTGGTAATTCAAAGAAAGTCAAACAAGCCTTTGGATTTAGGCATGTTGCTTGCTAAAATTGTAGCAGCAACAACAAACTATGGCTGAATGATGAACAGGTTATAGTGGTCGAGATTAGTTCAAAGAAAGTTGGTAGATCTATCATAAGAATTTGTTGAGGATCACCATGAGAAATAATTCAAACTGAATGTATTGGCAGTGTGTTAACTGATTTTTCACACTGCATTTTTGTAACTAGGGTTTATCTTGGGTAGGACCAGGAGATGTCTAGGGACAATATTTTAGCCATATGGTTAACACACTGAATTTTTGTTTTTGTCTTATGAGATAGCTAACGGTTCATTCCAGTCTATTGAGATAGCTAACAAAAAGAAGAATACAACAGTGAGGCAAAACCTAGTTACACCAAAACTATACTGGAATAGTATTTCTTAATGATACAAGTTGATGAATAATGTAGCAACGTGAGTGTATGATGTATTGCCATCCATTCACTGAATTTTTTTGACAGTGTGTTAACTGAATTTTTTGACAAGGTGTTAATTGAATTTTTTTTTGACAGTGTGTTAACTGAATTTTTTGACAGTGTGTTAGCGGCCACTTATCTTCATTTCAAAGCCCAAGTTGCAGCCCTTTAGATTGACAAATCGGACAGAAGGTATCTTCTACTACATTTGGAGTATGGTTCGCTCACAATCAGTTGTAATTCTACTATAAATTTGCACTATAAATCTATTGAAATTATCTTGTTAATACACTGCAATTACATGTCTCAATGTATTTACCTCCTCTTCTATACCTTGTACTAGAAGTCGACAAAAGAATATCAGTTCTACTTTGCCCCTAGTAGATCCGGTAGAGTAAGAAACTCCCCTTATAATGATGCTTTTCTCTAGAAAAATGATCCCGGATTTTTTTATGGTATTCTTTGTGGTATTAAGATGGAAACACAGGGATACTATTTCTGTTAGGAGATGGTGTTATATTAAGATGCATATATTCTTATGTTATGCAAATTGTATCATCTTGCCAATTAAGTCAGCCTTCCCTTTAAGCAGAAAATTACGTTAGGAGCTACTGTCAAAAACTTGAGCTACTGTCAAAAAATTCAGTTATGGCATCTAGAATTATGTCAGTTTTGTTTTGTAACTAGAAGACCAAAGTGTTAGGAATTCTGTGCAAACTGTAGTTTTCAGTATTCTGTCCAAACTGAAAACTGTTAAAAAACCATGATGTTTCTTGGATTTCTGTAATGATGATGATGGAACACATGGTCTTGGATTTCTGTAATGATGATGGAACATTATAAAGCATTGTACTCCAGTGTGTATGAAGGATACAAAAAATTTAGCAACTTCTCTGATTTTTATAAAGTTGTTCTTATATGGGTGAAACTTCACTTGTTTTTAGGCTAGTGCAGGTGTTGCTTTATTGTGATGCCTCCGAATTACTTGTGATCACATTGAGAAAGACTTGCAAAGATGATGATCATCTTTTACGTAAAACAATTTTTGTAAACACGCCAAGAACTTTGCTAGTTTGCTGGGTTTTGTCTCCCACCATTGTGTCGTGATGAATTTGCAGTACCCCGAGAGGCCCTTGAGTTTGCCGGAATGTCGATTAACTTCCGTTCCGGCAAATTTGGGTACTCCATATGTCCTATTTTCAGCAAAGGTCATGCTGAAATTTTCCGTGAATTTTAGCATGACTTTGCTAAAAATCGGACATATGGGGTACTTGCTACTAATGCATGGGCCGGGGTATCTTAGTACTTAGTTCAGTAGGATCAACTGCCCCTTTATTTTTGCTGCATTAAACCATAGGTGGCAATAGAGCCAAGTGATTAGTGCCAAGTGATTAGGCCCAACCTAGGGTGCATCGGCATCGATAAACCCTAAATGATGAAAACTTAACTTAGCATTTAGCTTTTAGGATGCCTCGGCGTCGGCAAACCCTAAATGATAAAAGCTTAGGTTTTAGGATGCCTCGATGTCGACAAACCCTAAATGATGAGACCATGATCTTGTTCCTTGACAACAACCAACTTTTTGACCAAACTTTTTTCCTATTTAGAGCGAAACATGGCCCACAACGATCGGTACCATTGCTCGGGTGGCAAGCAATTCTGGGATCTGTCCCAGGAGATAGAGAACCAACCTCACCGCTATGAGGACGCCGCGGAAGACACCGATCCTGACTACACAACCCCTAGTGGCGCCGGGGATGACACCACTGATGGTGCCGCCGAGGATGCCACCACTGATGGTGCCGCCGAGGATGCCACCACTGATGATGGTGGCGCCGCGCCTGATGGCGCATAACGGAAGAAGCAACGGAAGGACCGGCGCCCGAACGCTCCGCACCGTCAAGGAGGAATTTACTCAAGTGGACTCCAACGGGAATCCAACGGAGCCCAAACATATAGTCAAGGGGTACTCGGTTCAGCTCGGGTGCATTCTCCGGAGCACCGTCTCGATCAACACCGAGAACCTTAGGCCTAAGGACCGAGGGAATTTGCGCAACCTCCTCTTCACGAAGCTGCACGAACGATACAAGTTCCCCACTGATTTTGAAAACACACGCCTCTCAGGGAATAAAGTGAATAGTGCCGCCCTCACGAGGATGAGCACGGCCATGTCTACTTGGATAAGCGCGGTGAAGAGAATGATTGAGAAAGGTGATAGTTATGAGAAGATCAAGGCGAAAAATCCTTCGATCAGCGAAGAGGACTACAAGGAGTTGAAGATCAAGTGTGAGAGCAGTGCAACCTCCGAATCAAGTCAGTGGGGGAAACAAATGTGGGAGTTGAACTTAGGGGAACACAAACTCGGTCCCGGCGGTTACAGAGTGGCGGAGCCTATATGAGACAAGGAGGATGCTACGTCTCGAGCTTGCGTTGGATTTCCCCGAAGAGGAGAGGATGATGCAGCACAGTAGCGTAAGTATTTCCCTCCGTTTTTGAGAACCAAGGTATCAATCCAGTAGGAGACCACGTGCAAGTCCCTCGTACCTGCACAAAACGATAGCTACTGCAACCAACGCTTAGGGGTTGTCAATCCCTTCACGGTCACTTACGAGAGTGAGATCTGATAGAGATAATATTTTTGGTATTTTGGTATAAAGATGCAAAGTAAAAAGTAAAAAGCAAAGCAAGTAAATAAAGTAATGGAGATTGATATGATGAGAATAGACCCGGGGCCATAGGTTTCACTAGTGGCTTCTCTCAAGAGCATAAGTATTCTACAAAGGGTGAACAAATTCATGTTGAGCAATTGATAGAATTGAGCATAATTATGAGGTTATCCAGCAATGATCATGTATATAGGCATCACGTCTGTGACAAGTAGACCGAAACGATTCTGCATCTACTACTATTACTCCACTCAAATGCGACCGCTATCCAAAGCATGCATCTAGAGTATTAAGTTAAAAACAGAGTAACGCCTTAAGCAAGATGACATGATGTAGAGGAATAAATTCATGCAATATAATAAATACCCCATCTTGTTATCCTCGATGGCAACAATACAGTACGTGCTTTGCAACCCTTTACATCATCGGGTAAGGTCACCGCAAGATTGAACCCAAAGCTAAGCACTTCTCCCATTGCAAGAACTACCAATCTAGTTGGCCAAACCAAACGGATAATTCAAGAGACTTGCAAAGATAACTTAATCATACATAAAAGAATTCAGAGAAGAATCAAATATTTTCCATAGATAAGCTGGATCATAAACCCACAATTCATCGGTCTCCAACAAACACACCGCAAAAAGAAGATTACATCGAATAGATCTCCACGAGAGAGGGGAGAACATTGTATTGAGATCCAAAAGAGAGAAGAAGCCATCTAGCTACTAACTATGGACCCAAGGTCCAAGTAAACTACTCACACTTCAACGGAGGGGCTATGGTGTTGATGTAGAAGCCCTCCGTGGTGGGTGCCCCCTCCGGTGGAGCTCCGGAACAGGCCCCAAGATGGGATCTCGTGGATACAGGAAGGTACTGTGGTGGAATTAGGTTTTTGGCTCCGTCCTTGATCTGTTGGGGGTACGTAGGTATATATAGGAGGAAGGAGTACGTCGGTGGAGCGTCAGGGGGCCCATGAGGCAGGGGGGCGCGCCCAGGGGGGAGGGGCGCGTCCCCCACCCTCGTGACCGCCTCTGGAACTCCTTGGAGTAGGGTCCAAGTCTCCTGGATCACGTTCGGTGAGAAAATCACGTTCCCGAAGGTTTCATTCTGTTTGGACTCCGTTTGATATTCCGTTTCTTTGAAACACTGAAATAGGCAAAAAACAACAAAACTGGGCTGGGCCTCCGGTTAATAGGTTAGCCCAAAAATAATATAAAAGTGGAAAATAAAGCCCAATATTTCCTAAAACAGTAGATAAAGTAGCATGGAGCAATCAAAAATTGTAGATACGTTGGAGATGTATCAGAGGACACGGAGCGTGCCGAGCAAGGCCTACCGCCCCGCTTCGAGAAATACAGCAGTAACAAGCAGACCAGGAACTATGTCAGGGCCCAGTACAAGGAGGACCCGATAACAAAGGAGCTTACCACGGATCCAAAGACCAGGGCGCTTGAGCTTGTTCTGGGGAAGGAGACTGAGAGCAGCGATGGCTGGGTCGTCTCGAGAGCACCCATGCTTGGGACAGCACTCTAAATAGGGCGTTGAACGTAATGAAAAACAAGGATAAGCCCGAAGCCGTCGTCACTGGTCGTGGTGGTCGACAAAGGCTTGTCCACAAAATGGTCGTCATACTATACCGCTGGTGGGCGAAAGGAGAAAAAGACCAGCTTGGAAAGCCCGGGCCGCGCGAGGTTCAAGAACTCAAGGCACAAGTGGCGCGGATTCCGGAGATTTTCCAAGAGCAAGTGCACGAACAACCGGGATCGACGCCACCGCATTATGCCTACCTTGATTCATGGGCTGACTGTGGATTGCGGTGACCAGGGGCCGCCCGATTCACAGCTTCACGGCCAAGAACTTCGACAACGCAGCGGCGCCATTGGTGTCTCCGGCGGCGCCATTGGTGTCTCCGGCGGCGGCGGTAATTGTGTCTCCGACGCCGGCACGGCCGGCATTGGAGCTTAATGCACCCGGGTGTACGCCGGCCGGCACCTCGCCGCGAAGCCCCTCCGTCGATTGACGCCGCCGTTGGCGGTGCCTCGACATTAGCCGAGCTCAACGCCATCATCACGGTAACTAATTAAGCCTCCCGGCCAAGGACTTCATCTCCTTTTGCCTTTGACTGGGCATCCCTGACGCCCTACATGTTTTTGCGGGGTGCTACCGACGTTCCGTGCACTCTCCTGCACTTCGTGAACGACGAGTTGGTCGATGTCGCCAAGGGCAAAATCATTCAACCGGGCAACCCCGTGTTCCACGGTAAACCGATGCCACCCACCGTGTATAGGGTTCAACTGGTTCGGTGCTGCCAGTTGCGACGAGTTGTTACCTCCGTTTCGACCGCCGGGCAGCGAATATGATCGATGACCCTCGGCGCTTTGCCTAAGTTGGCCCTCGCTGGCGAAGAGCCAGATTTGTTTGGGGGCGGGGACACCAACCCAAAGACAACACCGCCCGATCGTGCGGCGCCAAGCCATGGCAAGACCGGCCAGAACGCTTATCGGACATGCGGACATCCCTATGGCATAGGATCCGAACATGCATATGGCACGATCTACGGGCGGCGACAACGGCAGCGGCCATACATTTAGCAACGTCGATAAGTACTTTGCGAACATGGGTATGATGACGAATTCTGCGGGCCTCTTTCTCAAGAACCCAACCAAGACGACCGCGGTCTAGCTGGTACTGGCGGAGAAACCCAGCTTGCAACAAAGCGCCGTCTGGGCGTTCGGTTCTCGGAGATGCCTCCATGCCGACTTCACCGAGCCTCAGATAGCCGAGGTGCCAAATATTATCAGCCCCAACACACTCAAGAAGGTGGTCTGTGAGCAGAACTCGGTCCCATTACAACAGAAGATCAAGAAGGGAAGGAAAAGAAAGAGTAACAAGGGTGCGAGCCAGCCGGCACCGAGTACGATCCGTGCTCAGGACGGGCCACCTTCACCTAAGGATATCTCGAGGAGGGTGCATGTGGCGGGTAGGGCGATGCTACCGACAAATATGCTCAATGCTGCAACCGGTGCTATGCGGAGTCTGCATGACAGTGTTCTTTCTTTGGAGAAGCGGCGTCTTAGAGAGAATGATGTGGCATACCCGGTTTTCGTGGCCAAGGTGCCAGAGGGCAAGGGATTTGTGGATGGCACCGTCGGGGGTACGATCGTCCTACGGTTTGATGACATCTTTGCTATGTTTAACCTTCATCCGCTGCACTACACCTTCGTTCGGTTGTTTTCGCTGAGTATGGAGAGGCGGATCATTAGAGACAAGACCCCGGACATCTTGATAGTCGACTTTCTACATGCGTGCCAAGATCTTGGGCAGCTGGGGACCGCAAGTCGCGAAGTTCTTACCTCGAAGGCGCCATTCGGCAAACCCAGATAAGGATAACTTTCTCGCCTTACTTTCCCGAATAAGTCATCCCTCACCGCCCGTAACATATGATTTCTTAGATTTCGATCGTTTTTTTTTTTTTTTCTAACATTCCGTGTTACGTGCGTTGACACACATTGCACACTCATCCTCTTAAGCCCGAAATATTCCATGGCCACGTATTTCGACCGGGACGTGACTCCAAGATAGACTACACAAATATCAAGAAAGTTCTTGATGATGTTCTCCCGACTACGCAAATCTGGAGGCACCTTCGCCAAGCCAGCTCAGAGGCGATGCGGTAGCGCGCGTGTTTGCCAACAATACAAAGTTCTCCTGCGTCAAGCACCGCTTTGTGGTCGGAAGAATGCCTACTACGCCCTCCATCACATGCGGGCGATCGACGGGACCATCATCACCTTACGCTACGGATAATCTCAAAGATTGGGCCATGAGCTTGTCGGCAATCCAGGACGCGGACATCAGACAAGAATTCTTTCGCATCCAGTCAAAGTTTGCGGAAATTATCCATCAAGATGTCCTTCGTACCTCGGGGAAGTTCTACCTCAGACATCAACCGTCCAACAGTGAGATAGACACAACGCTACAAATGCAGGCTGATAACGCCCGCTATTTCATGACCATCACGACAGACGGAGGCTTCATCCACGCTCCGGTCCCATGAGTCGAGTCGACAGTAGTGATGCTATGTGTAGTTCTGAAACATTGATTGGCTCATGTTGTAATTAAACTTTAATGAACTTGTATGTCTCTGTGGGTTGGACAGTCGTTCAACTTAGATGTAATCGATGCTATTAATGTCTTGCTTTTCTCTTCCGATCCTTTTTTTGCATACTTATATATTTGTTTTGTATTATACATTGTTTGGCTTGTGCATAGAGATGTCGTATGTCGTGGTACAAGGGTAAGGTTCCCAGTCTCACGCATTTGATCGGGAGGAGTGTCAGAGACAGGTTCACCGTTTCAGTACAAAGGGTACACCACTAGGGCGGAGGCGGAATCTAGATACGCCCGCTATCTAGCGGGAGAGAGGAGGGAGCGTTTGAGGAACCGGATGAAGACCATTTTCATCGCGATGATGCTCATCGTGATGACCGCAGCTCTCTTCTATGTGATGGTAGTTTAGATGATCGATATCGACTTGTAATGTGAAGACAAACTCGCTACTCGCGGTCTCGAGACTTGTAATGTTCTATCTTTGTTCGGTCTTTTGAATTCCGAGACTAATATGATGAATTGTATTCGGAGACTAATCTTCTATTGTATTCGATGAATCTGTTGTTGCTGTGTGATGTTGTCTAAATTCTGTCCAATAATATATTTTGTAACCTGTGAAAATATCCGAAAAGAAAAAAAATCACTAATATTCATACTAGTGACGCACCACACAAGACACTAATGGGCGCACTGTGATAATCACACTAATGGCGCATCACACACTGGTGCGCCATTAGTATGCCAAAGCACATGGGTACATATGGCCCCCTGGGAGGCATTCTAATGGCGCACTGTGGGCCATACTAATGGCGCACTACCTGGTGCGCCATTAGAACACCAGATACTAATGGCGCACCAGTGGTGCGCCATTAGAATTTAATTCTAATGGTGTGATGCTAGTGGCGCACCAGTGGTGCACCATTAGTAGGCAAAACTGGTGCGCCACTAGCATGCCTTTTCCTAGTAGTGTAGGACACATCTAGATGTGACATAGTTATGTCACATCTAAGTTGATGTCCACTCTGTTTGTGGTCTATTTTTTTGTCCTAGATTTTTTTTGTTTCTTGTTGCTACATTATATACTTGTGGGAGATTAGATATGATATCCTTAAATAACATCTAGACGTGAATTAGACAAACTGATTCTCTAACGTACCAAGAAAGAAAACTCGATCAAAAACACGCCCCGCTCATGTCGCGAGAGTCGTAAATCGGCACACACACATAGACATAGACATGCATATCCGTGTTTACGTAAAATTCCATTTCCATCTCCATCTCCAATCATATTTTTCCAATCGGCACATTATTTACGTTGTTAATTATATACGCAGCAATATTAACGCATACAACATCTCTTGTTTGCGCACGTCCGGACCGCTGCCACGGCCGGGTCTGACCAACGAACCCTCTTCATCACCCAGCGTGCTTCCCGCTCAAAGCGGTCGATGCCGCATTCATGCCCGCCAGAGCGGACGCGACCTCTCCTCGGCGCTGGCATTGAAGCGGCGCGCTGCTCGAGCGTCGCCGCCTGCCGCTTCCGGGTGCACACGGCTGCTCCGCGTTCAAAGGTCGCAATAGCCGGCTACAACATGCATGTAAAAAGTTTTTGGGAGTCCGTGCTACAGCTAGTTGTCCTTCCCCAACTCGTCAATCTCTTCCAGTAGTGCTAGTAGTACTCCATGGCGTGATCCATCGACAAGCAGGCGGGAAAGTTATCATATACTCGGTTTGCCGAGAGTGGCATGCCGAGCGACCGTGTGGGGTCGAGCCGTGGAGGAGGGTGAGACACGAACACGACATACGTGATTTAAACGTTGGTTTTGCTCGATGGCGCGATCCAAGAAAACGAAACGTTGGTTTCTCTCCGTTTGCATTTTTTCTCTGGAAAAACGGAAACTTTCCACTCCATTTTTCATTCCTATTCCAAGGTTGCCACGTTACAACATTCCATCAAATACAAAAGAAAACTAACACGCATGCTGATGCATCTCAATGATTCACAGATCATAGCCAATATTTACTTCACAACTAAAGTAAAAAGTTGTGAGAGCGTGTACGAACGAAAAACTACTGATGGGGTCACTACGACTTAAACCCTAAACCCTAAACACGATTTAATTCCCTGGCCAGGTAGAACCTGTCGAAGGAAAGACGGCTGGCACCCTCGGATCATACGATGCTTTTGTGCAGTTCCACTAAAATCGACTCGAGCATCCCCGATGGCAAAGATATTGAAGAAGTGTGATTAGAATAATAGTATCGGCACTAGTTCATGAGACATAAACTCATCACAAGTAGAAGCCGGTAGAAGTAGAGAAAGATCGACATGGAGATGGAGCTACGGCGGTGGAGCAAGCCGGCTCCAAAAGGAAGATGGACTACCCGGGACGTCGGGCTGTAGCTAGAAGGGCGGTTGGGACGCCGACATCGGCCCATACCGCTGGTGACTTCGATTGGGACGCACCGACTGTGGGTTTTCTCCCTCGCCGATGTCGATCGCGTCTACGCAGAACATTGTTCCCTTCCCCCAGCTGCGGGATCAGGCCCGTCGTTCTATGCTTGCAAAGAGAGTAACCTTAGCAAGCAGGCTTGTAGCTTAGGCTCCTGCTAGTGTATATATAGTGGTTTTCTTTTTCTCTCCATATCAACCATTTTATATTGCGTACGTGCCATTCAAGAGTGAAATGATGGTTGCTTCTTCCGACTAACTTACTGTGTGATTTGACTGCTCCTTAGTGGCCCCTACACGTACTCCCCTACGTGTATGCAACAGTCACACGTACACATAGACGCAAAAACGCGTGCGACGCCCTAATGCATGCATGTCCGAGCACATGACGGAACACACGGTCACGCTAAGTGCTCAACCTACACGTGCATGCACACACATACTTAGTCAGGGTGAGCTAGTGACCGTATAAACACCGGAAAATATATATATTGAGCGCAATGAGCGTATCATGAAGTCCACTGACCGTATTTTTACAAATATCTGATGTGATAAAGTGTATTTATCTCGTTTGAAATTAATCCATATTAACCGAAGAGGAGGCAGTATGGACTAGCATTACTTGCGCGCGGTGGCTCGCAGGACAAGGAGAAACTTTTGACTAATGCAAGCTCTCCCTCGCTCAGGCGGGGGACATGCAACAGTTAATTCGGTGTCAGATTGCCAGAAGCATACACTATACTACTAGTGCTACTATTGTTCGACTTCCTGAATAGGCGAAAAACCAAGCGCAAAGATTACTAGTACTAGTACTACTAATATAGTCTATAAAGGTACATAAGTACTATACTAGTACTAGGAACCGGATGGAGGAGCGTCTGCACTCTTATTATAATTTTAAAATGTGATAAATCAATCTTCAACACATTTGGTTCTCTTCGAGGGTTCTCGCATGTGATAATGGAAGTTGATTGCATGGAACACTCGCCACAATTCTTGCTTAATCCTGGCTCATATCCTGTTACGAATAGTAGCGCTCGGTAATATTTCCTCTTTTTTTTGTTATTCAGCATGTAAACAGGTCAGCAAACCTTGCGACGCATCTTCGTGCGAACCGTGCTTGCTGCACTTTGAATGTGGCCGAGAGCTGGCTTGATGAAACACCTCGCTTCCTACTTTTTTTTGCGGGGTACCTCGCTTCCTAGTGACCAGTGTCTTGGTTGATCGTCCTAAGAATGCTTATATATGAATAAAGCTCTCTCATTTACCCATAAAAAGATTAAGCCATATTAACCGTAAAGGAGGGAGTATGGACTAGCACTACTTTTGGTGTGTCCCGTCAACTCGTAGAACGAGGAGAAGCTTGCGAGACAAGGTGAAGCTCGCTACGCCTTTTGACTAATGCAACCTACCCTCGGTGGACATGCATCAGTCCATTCGGTGTTAGATTTTCAGGCATACACTGTAGTACCCAACATGCGGAGTACCATCATTGTTCGACTTCACGAAGAGGCGAAGAGCCAAGCGCAGTAGTACGAGTAGTACTACTACTAGAACCGCATGGTGGAGCGTATGTACTCTTATTTTTTTATCTCTGATAAAGTATACGTTTATCCCGGAGAAGGGCGGAAAACGGCAGCCCAATATGTAATGAATGATATCGATCAACCAACCATGCTCGAATATATCTTGTCCTCCATGCGAACCCGTCTGTGTGTTCTCGCTCCTCGTCTCTCTCAAGGAACGGCGGGTTGGCTCTTTGCCGTCAACTAAGATCGGTTTGCTCACACTCCTGTCCCACATGTCAGTGATATGCCAAGAGGAGGTGCGTTGACCGACTGGCCATACGCATACTTGGTTTTCAACCTTCATACTACTCCTCCCTTCGTCACAGTTATGTATGCGCTTCATTATGATGCATTTCTCTCAATGCATTTCCACCACCGTAGAGAGACTTTATACGCGTTTGGTTTAATGCTCAATTAATTAGGGCGTGGTAACCGCAATCAAGTCCACAATTTTCTCTCCATGTACTCTGTACTACAGTACTACGGAGTGGAGTAAGTGCATGCATGTGTGTACCCGGGGTGGAAGCACTGCATGCATGTGTGTATGCATTATTCCCTCTAGTTATAGACGTCGTGCTATAACTACCAATGCTATTTTTCAGGCTGATCGCTAGTCGCCTTGGTCCCATAGATATTTTTTCTTTTTTCTGAAGTGCGCTGTATAAACAGTGACGGATGGAGTATGAGCGGATTCAAAGAAGAGTGTATTGATGGTTGCTTCTTTAGAGCAACTTACAGTGGGAAAGGTGGGGCTTACGGTTTGACTGCTCATTACTCACTATTAATGCGGCGCAACGACCGGGCTGAGTCTCCCATGCGGTTGTGCACTACCCCCTCGGTTCTTAAATATACTCCGGAGTATATTTGTCTTTCTAGAGATTTCAACGAGTGACTACTCAAATATTTATCTTTTTAGAGATTTCAAATGGATTGGCACATACGGATGTATATACATATTTTAGAGTGTAGATTCTCTCATTTTGCTCCGTATGTAGTCAGTTGTTGAAATCTCTAGAAAGACGAATAGAATATTTAGGAACGGAGGGAGTACACATACGAGGCAAAATGAGTGAATCTACACTCTAAAATATGCCCGTTTGAAATTTGTAAAAAGACAAATATTTAGGAACGAAGGAGTATAATTTTGTGCATGGCACATGGACCCGGATGATGAAGAGGCTCCTGGCAATGCTATCAAGCTTCCATCATTTATTTACATAATTGACGTACTATACAAATAATTTTCCAGCGAGACATGAAATTCTACAATGGTGTGAGCTTTCAGCTTCTGTATCGCGTGTCTTGCCAACGATGCTCTTTCGAAAACAATAAAAACTAACTTCCTTGCTAATGCATGTCAATTATTAGTAGATCAGAGCTAATAATTACATCACAACTGAAGATAGAGTTGTGAGAAGGTGTTAAATTAAAATTTATCCATGCTTTCATTGGCAGCAATGTCCCCCCAGCTTTGTCTAAATCAACAAGGCAAGTTGGGAAAAAAGTAGCTGTCTGGAGCATGCAACATTCCGATCATTTTGTGCAGTTCCACTAAATAGAGCTGAGTGTCCCTGTTCCAAAGATATTAAGTGTGATTACGATAATAGAGGACTGCTGATGAAACAATAAACACATAAATAGAAGCCGGTCACCTTTGTAGTCTCTCTTAAGACTAGCTAGTTGGAGAAGTTTAGGCTCGGAGTTGGATGAGGAGGATAGAGCAAAACCAATCTCCCTTTGTGCAGTCGCACTGAAATGTAGAGACGTTGCCCATGTGACATTTTAGTACAACTGCACAAAACACTCTTAAGAAAAAAGTGATTTGTGCAGTTCACCAAAAGGTCGCAATAGCAACAAGGTGAAATGGATAGCCCTGTTTGCAAAAAAGAGGTAGAAAGGAAACAATTACTGGCCAATAACAGTTGATGACACATGCGACGACAAAAAAGAAGCATATTCCTTGCCCTAAGGGAAGATAACAACACGGTTGTGTTTGTCTAAAACAGTGTGAGGACAAGAATGCAATATGGAAAGTACGTTGGACGAGCTACGTTTTGGGCAAAGAACTATGGAAGATCCACATGCAGTGACGTGGGAAGACGGGAAGTGGAGCAAGGCCGGAGGGGATACCTGGAGGTCGTCGGGATGTAACTGGTGAGCAGCGGTGGGCGGAATCTGCGGCGGTGGCGAGGCCTCTTGCGCGGAGCTTGGTCAGAGAGAACGGCGTGTACCGCAGATCGGGACGTGCTGCCTCAGCGCCGTCGAACAGAGAAATGATGCACTTCCTCCCTTTCCCCCGGCGGACGGGATGCGACCGGATCAGTGACCAACAGTGAGAGAGAGAGGCCACCGCACTCCCTTTCCCCCCGCAGACGGGATGCGGCCGGATCAGTGACCAACGGTGAGAGAGAGAGAGGCCACCGCAGCCTTGTGTGAGATACTCTGAAGAGCGACAAACTGTGCACGCAAGGCTCCATTGTATATAGTGAGCGGACTACCTTTTTCTCCATAAAAATCGTTTTATATTCTGTGTACATGTCATTGAGCGCTATAACTTTATTTAAAAATAACGCGGCAACGCGTCAAGTCGAACTTTGTTTTGTGCAGGCGTGGTACACGACCTCCCTAGGTAAACAACCGCTACAGGCGTTCAAATTAGCACGTGGGCTGCCATTTTGTAAAGAAATGAGCTCCACCGTGTACCCGTGTAGGTGTGGCTGGGCACGAAGCGTGAGTATGTGCACGGTGCACCTATTCTCTTCTTGTATACGTACACCACCTACGTGGGGTTGTGTGAGAGAGATACAAACCTAGAGAGATATAGTGTGTGGGTTCTTGAGAGTTTTTTTTGGGGGGGGTTCAATCAAAAATGTAACATATGCAATGTGTGTAAAATAGAGTCCTGGATATAACATATATATAGAGGGGGAGATCCACGAGAAGAGAGTGGAGGTATCACCGGCTTGAGGTGTCCATAGAATCGAAAAGAGGGATGATGATGTGTGTGTGTGTGTGTGTGTGTGTGCGCGCGATCGATAAAGAGTGCCATCGAATTTGTGTGTGCCCACATCAAAGATATAGAGTGGCTGGCCCTCTTTGGAGCGTGAGAGGGACATCAGTTTGTCTCTGTGGCATGGATACCTACCTGCAGGCCTTCGACTCACGGTGTGTGGTGGGGGAAGAGGGAGGCCCAATTAACTATAGAGGTACAATGGCTGGTATATGTGTGGAGGAGGAGAGAGGCCTACCTCATGTATTAAGGAGATCGATCTTCCTCGTGTATTGAGGGAGATCGATCGGCATCCATGCATATGTGCGGGGAGAGGAATAAGGTTGGGAGAGAGACAGAGCTAGAGTGTTGGAGGGGTGGTAGTGGAGTTGCTTCTAACAAATGGTGGGATAGGCTTGCTAGACAAATGGAGGGCACGCCCAATATCAATAAGAGAGGAGATGGCTGCTTGTTGTCCGTAACGTGCGTGTGAGAGACGGGTCGAGGCATGCACGAATGATGAGGGGGGACGATGTGGTTGTGGTAAGCAGACATAACTACATAGGAAGATCAATCGCCCTTTGTTAGAGAAAGTAGAGACATAACTTGTGAGGTACGTCGATCGATGGGGGGGGGCTAGTTAAAGTCGATCCAGGTATATGTTGGGAGATCGATCGGTATACATGCATGTGTGTGTTAGAAGCAAATGAGGCACGAGGAGAAGGATAGAGATAGAGGGATGCATGTAGGAGGTGGTACGAGAGGCATACTATATCGAGCGGGGAGGAGTGTGCGAGTACGAGAACGATGAAAAGAGTGGTGGGAGTGAGGCATGGACGGTGACAAGAGAAGAGGGTAAGCTTGTGTTTGTGCTAGGCACACCTGGCTAGAGAGGCATATCGATCAATGTGTGCTGTAAAGAAGGAGCTGGGGGGGCCTACACACACCGTGGGTGAACGACCTAAAGTGAAACGGCAATTTAATTTGTGATGGAGCTAGAGAATGCTGAGGGAGGGTGAGAGGGATGCGGGCATGTGCATGCACAAGAGAAATTTAGCGCTAGCTACAAAGATAAGAGGGTTGTGTGGGTGTAAAAGATGAATAGAGATCATATATACTTCATTATAAAAAGCGAATTCGGATATTTGAAGAATTTATCATAGTGTTTTAAAGCGATGCATGTGTGAATATATATAATGGTGATACACATGGTGTGTTTATGAACATGTTATACTACATTTAATATATTTTATCTCTACTCTTATAAAAAACGGAGTTGTTGATGATGGTGTGCCTGCCATCCTGCATTATAGGCCGTCCGATTTATATCTGACGGATAGCAAGGAAACTATGATGGTTGAAGTTGGCAACAATCATGATTGTAGATTCTTATTGAAATAGAGAAATGAATTCAAATTTAGTTCGAATTGCAGCGGTAGTATAGACATTTGGAATGCACTAAAATGTTGGTATGAGTAGGTTACATGCATTATATATGGCGAAAAAAATTAATCGGACATAACATGGATTCATACTCCTCCTTCCATCTATATAGGGCGTAATGAGATTTTTAAGACCGCCTTTGACTATTGACAAGATTAATAGTACATGACATGCACAATGTGAAAATTATATCATTGAAAGAACCTTTCTGCACGAAGTTAACGGTGTGCTTTGTGTAAGTTGCATGTCATATATCATTGCTCTAATATTTGGTCAAAGTTAGCATCGAAAACGCATTAGGCCCTATATAGATGGAAGGAGGAGTAGCTGAATAGCATTTTTATAGTAAAACGGGGCAAGACTCTCTCTTTGTGTCGTGTGAATAGTTTTATTTTTTTCGTTTTCTTTTTGGTTGAGGGAAGTGCGAATTGATTTGGTACTTACAAGTACAATATTACACGTTAGGATTGTCCCTAAAATTCAGCTCGCGCCTTGTTATATCTCGAAAATTCCGATATCGTGCTCCCAAAACTGGCGCCTTCACAACCCGCGCCTTGCTATCCTGAAATTACAACGCGCGCGAAAACTCCCTCCAGCTGCCAAATCCCGACACGTGAAATCCCCCTTCTAAACCTGAGCCGAAAGGGCCGCTAGTTCAAATCGGTGGGGGGTACTTTTGTAACACACCCTACATTTTGGACAAGCGCGTCCCTAAGTCATGCTTCACCCCCTCCCATCGCACCCTTTTCGCCATTCGAAATCCCAGGCCGCCATAACCTCTCCGCTCCAGCCGCGAAACCCCACCCTCCTCCGTCCACCACGTCACCGCTGCCCAGCCGGAGCCTCTTCCCCGACGACGTCGTCCACCGCAACAGCTCGACGTCCCTCGTCCACCTCCCCGGATGAGGATCCGTCGTCCATCTCGCCGTCCCGCCGGTTCAGCCGCCCCGTCCTCCACCTCCAAGGAGCTGCTCCGACGATCGCCTCGTCTATCGCGACTGCTCCATCCCCACAGCGCCGCCTTAACCTGCTCCACCGGAACCGCAGCATCCTCACCGACTCCTCGGACGAAGCCGAGGCCTACTCGGCGCCACCAAAGAGGTTGTACACTCATCGCATCGCACCTTCTCCTTAACTCGACCTCCTGGCGCCGACGGTGCTCCATCCTGCACCCCCATGGAGCGGCTACCTTGAAGCCGGCTCCGCGGGCGACATCTCCACGGCGGCTCTCCCCCAGTGTGAGGCCCTTCAGCGGCGGCGTCCATACCAACCGGATCTGCTGCTGCTGCTCCGGCTCTCGCTCGATCGCTCGCTCGCCCAGTTGCTGCTGCTGCTCTCCCCCTCGCTCGTGCTGCTGCTCTGCTCCGATTAAGCCACACTTCAGTCGACTGAATCAACTTTTGGGTCAGTCGATTTTCAGGGGTTGGGGGGGCTCGCCGGAGTTAAGGAAGAACCACCCGCAGCGGGGACGAGGGCTCGTCGGAGAGGTACCCCACTATCTATCTTAGGGTTCGGGGTGGGGGCGGGGGGCCTAGAGGGCTGGCCGTGGCGGCGGTGGCGAGTTGTTTCGCGGCGGCGAGGCGGCGTTGGGGCCGGCGGTTCGGCCGGTGGTGGCTGGCGGCTCAGGGGGTGCAGGTTGAAGATGAACTGCAGGCCCTCCCTAAACTACATGTCAAGTGCGTCTCTGCTACCATTGCGTTCAGTTTCGACAGTAGCATTCAGATTCCTGATGAAATTTCAGTTTGACAGTTAAGTTCAGAGTCAACAGTTTTTACCTCATCTGTTGTAGTCGGTGGTTTTTGGTGATGTTAATTTTACATCCATTTTACCTCATCTATTGGAGATGCTATTAGAATCCCACTTGAGATTGATGATGTCCGCCTTTGTGTCGCTTCAGCCTTGACGCCTCTTACTCACCGGAGCTGCTCCAACGACGTAACGATCCATCACAATGTAAAGCAAAGGCTCGGACGCCGTCTCTGATTCCTTAGATCTTCCTCCATACCTCCGACAGCCACCTCTGCCTCAATCGCTTCAATGACCAACCCAATGATGCTTTGAGGTCGACACGGCTACTGACAAGAGGTTGTACACTTGTTGCATCACTTATTACTATACATCACGTCGATCCATTAGGGCTATTTTGGTTCAGCGGAAAACGTCGATCCTTGGTTGTTACCATCACTCATGCTCTCCTTACATAATCTCACCATATTTTTTTCGTATGCATGTCGGATATTGTACACAGTCATCTTTGAACATGTAGAGAAAAAGAGAAGAGTTTTGTGCGGCAATACAATGTCATGCAGACATCGCTCCATGGTGGGTTCAATGGCAAACCCTCCCCACCCCTCTCCAGATTGTAATCCAGAGGAAGATATCTGTTCTGAGGCGTATTCAGACGCCGCTGACCACTCCTATTTACCCCCCAAGGTGTTTGCTCTACCTTGGCATGATGATGTTAGTCATATCATGCATATGTTGCTGCAGTGCCTACTTTTGACATCATATATGTCATCCGCTTAGTTTAGACATGTTACTGTAATGCCACCTGCTTAGTTTCTATATCATATATGGGAATTATGCAGTCTCATGTCTTTTAGCCAGCCATAATATATGTGAAATGTGCAATGCCATCCTGTTTAACCAGGCATCATATATTTGAATGATATCTTGTCCATCCTTTTCTTCATTACATTTCCATTTGTCGACAATGTTTGTACATTAAACTACTCTTCCTGTGAATTAGCCATTTGGGTGGGAGATGGAAAAATCTGGAGTGAAAACAAGGCCTTCAGAGCAGATAGTGCTATCTGTCGAAGCAGATCTCTTGTTGGGTCCCGATAGCTCCTCAAAGATGGATTCAGAGACAGATGACCAGTCCTATTCCCCCACTGAGGTGTATGCTCTAACTTGGCACGGTTATACTGCTCATATCATGCATACGGTGTCTTGCATTGCATAGTTTAGACATCATATACACAATATTCAACACCATGTTCTTAGTTCAGACATCATATCGAATACCCTCTATTTAGCATATAAATCACATATGTGAATTAAATGATGCGATCCTGATTACTTAGATAACATGTAGGTGCATTATGTCATGCGATCATGTTTAGTTATTCATCATATCTTTGAATTATGTTATGCTATGATATACAGTTTAGATAGACATCATATATGTGAAATTATGTCATGCTATCCATTTTATTTAAACAATATACATGTCAACTATTTCATGCCCTCTTTTTTCCACACTATCTATTGCATCTGTCTCTCATACAATGTCTGTACATTCAACTATGTTTCCTGTTTATCAGTCATTTGAATTGGAGCGGGTGATGCCAATATCTAGTGGAATAAAAACACGGTCTTCAAACAAAACAGTGCTACCTCTTGGTGGAGATAGCACCCCGGTTGTACATGCA
Organism: Aegilops bicornis; assembly: GCA_021605145.1. Lineage (NCBI taxonomy): Eukaryota > Viridiplantae > Streptophyta > Magnoliopsida > Poales > Poaceae > Aegilops > Aegilops bicornis. Next base: position 153,627,448 of record CM038673.1, read on the forward strand.
CAAGAACCAGCCCTACCACACATAACCCAAACTCTCATAGATTGTACCCCTACTGCGATGGACAGAGAACCAGCTTCACCCAATCTAACCCCAACCCCAGCCGATAGTAACCCAGTTCCTGTTGACACATCACCATCTCCACCACAGAGCTCCCAAAACAAGAGCATAGTAAGGCAGCTCCAGTGCCCAAAGGGCCAGTACTATCACGGCGAACCCCAACTCCACCAGTTAGTACGCCTATTCCCGTGGAGGAAGCACAACCAGCCAATCGTAGTTTAGCATCTATCGCATTTGATGTTGTTAAATCGTATGTGTGTATCTTCTCATCTTGGAAATATTATACTGAAGATGAAGGAAAATGCCAGTTGCAGGTGTTTGTCCAGGAGTTACGTGTAAGTAATGTTATTCATGGCAATTACTTTGCTTCGTCCCATACATCCTACCTCCATGATGATTATAATACAGCAAATTTTCCCATTTTTCTCCATAGAGAAGGACCGATTTGGAAACTCAGGATGAGGTAACCTGTGCTAATACCTCTGCTATCTTCAAGAATGCTTGGTGGCAGTATCGGAATTACCTGAAGAAAACGTACTTCACCGGCAAAGAAACTCATCAAATTCCCTTATGTTCTCCTGAGACACATTCTTTGGACGGATTTGTAGGGAACGCCTTGTTCTGTCTTGGTCGAGAACCAAGAATGTGGTAAGGTCTATGAGCTCATTTTCTATTTTTAAGTATTTTATTCTTGCGTCTTCTTGTACTCTGCTCATGTAGAACAAGTGCCTAAACCTGAAGAACAATTGTTCTAATTTAAGATTCCATTGCTATCATAGTTCAAAAAGCATTAGGCGTTAATTGTGCGTTTTGCCACCGCCTTGCGCTTCTTCGACCAAAGCGCATGCTTATGCGCAGATTATGCACAGATTATGCGTAGTTATGTGCAATGCGTTTTATAACGCCTAGAGTCTAGGGCGCTTAAGTTACCGCTTAGGCGCCTTTTTTAACTATGATTGCTTTGCTCTTGTATCACTGTATTTACTCATACAAACTTATTTTTAAAATTGAAGGATCCAATCAAAACTCCAATGGCACAGCAGGTATGTTCACGCATGTTTCTTTAACAGGTTTGCTCTTATCAATAGCTCTGTTGATTTCAATTTCAATTGTGTATACAGTTGACTTTCATATCATGCACATTACTAGCATCACAACAGAGCCAATAGTGTTTTTTTTACCTGGTACTATAGGGTATAAAACCCCACAGCTCTTTCAAAATTTATTAACTATACAAATATACAAGATATGTACATCAAAAGAAAAATGAAAAGATCTAAGCTAAAAGAATACAATGCTCACCTCAAGGTGGCAAAAAAGCAATCCATCTAAGAAGGTCATCCTTATACTTAGCTTTAATCCTATGGGCAAGCAGAGAAATGTCATGAATAAAACATGTTCTCCACCTTCTAAAGGAAGGTTTAATGTTCCTGAAGACTTTGTCATTCCTCACAGTCCAGATATTCCAACAAGCAAGAAAAACCACTTCAGCAAAGAAAGGTTGCTGAAAGTCCCTTCTTGCAGCATAGGCAATGGTAGCCATGTTATCACCATGTGACCAGCACACTTGCAGATAATTCCAAACCCTGCAGCTGAAGTTACATGAGAAGAAAAGGTGATCCATGTCCTCTTTAGTCTGAGTGGGGCACAACACACAGTGATTACAATTAGAGACGTTCCAATGCCTTCTCTCCAGCATATCTTGTGTATTGAGTCGATCCATGATTAGCATCCAGGCAAAAAATTTGATTCTCATAGTACAACAGCTAGACCAGATCCATGACAGCAAAGGGTTGGGGTTAATATGCATATGCAGGAAGGAGTAGTATTTTTTAGCTGTATAGGGTTTTCCATCCTCCCTCCACATCCAAACATCAGACTTAGTAAAGTCAAGAGAGATCAGACATTAGAAGCTGCAAAGACATGAACTCAGAATGAGCCCTCTCAGAAAGAGGCAGGTGAAATAGAGTAGTGATATCCTGAGTTGCAAAAACCTCCTTGACAGAAAGAAGTGGATCCTTAACATAAGAGAACAATCTCTGGAACACCAGATCCAAAGGACCAGAAGAGGGGTTGAGGTTCCAATCATCACCCCAAAACAGAGAAGAATCCCCACTCAAGACCTGCACTTTTGAAACCAATCTGAACTTATCCATCAACTTGCATAAATCTCTCCACCAGAAGGAGCCACATAAGACAGTAGCATGAGGAACCCTGTCATGATAATAAGTGTCCCAAACCAGGCTTACCCAAGGAATGTCAGCCTTATTATAAAATTTGCTAACAAACTTCAACAACAGAGCCTCATTATGTAATCTCAGGTTTAAGACCCCCAAGCCCCCTTTGTTCTTTGGCCTGCACACCAAGTTCCATGCTGCTAAGGAAGGAGCATGATCAGAACCAAACTTTCTCCAAAGACATTGCCTTTGAATCCTCTCAAGTTGCTTTAGGATGCCAACTGGAATATCCAGACTGCAGAGGAAGAATATTGGCACAGAAGACAAAGCTGAGTTGAGGTACTGAAATCTTCCCCCTTGAGCAAGAAAACTAGAACTGACAGAGAGTTTCCTTTCCATAGAGTCAACCAAAGGCATCAAACCCATTATTTTTGGCTTCATAAGACCAACAGGGAGGCCAAGATAAGTAAAAGGCAGAGTACCCACAACACAACCAAACATTCCAGCAAGCCTAGTCATTTCCAGTGAGTCAACATTAATGGACAGCATTGAGGACTTATGGTAGTTGACATGCAAACCAGTTGATTGAGAAAACAGGAGGAGCATGTTTTTCAAAGACATCAACTGTTGTTCTTCAGCAGGCAAAATAATCAAAGTATCATCAGCATACTGAATTATTGGGAAATCTTTGTCATGGCAGGGTATTAGCAACTGAAGAAGACCCTTAACATGCATATCATTGACCACGCATCGCAAGAAATCAAGAAGAATTGCAAACAAAAGAGAGGTGAAACAGGGTCACCCTGCCTAACACCTTTTCTGCAACAGAATTGTTTACCTGGGACTCCATTCAAGAGCACAGAAGAAGTATCAGTAGACAAAAATTGTTTAACCCAAGAGATCCACCTTTCATTAAACCCTTTGGCCCTGAGAATTTGGAAAATGGCATCATGCTCAATTGAATCAAATGCCTTCTCAAAATCTAACTTCAGGATAACAATGGGCCTCCTGGATTGGTGACACTGGTGGATGTACTCAAGAGTCCACCCAACACAGTCCTGTATAGTTTTGGATTTAATGAAACCATATTGGTTTTTGTGGACACAATTCAAAATATCCCCCTGCAATCTATTAGCAGCCATTTTGGAGAGGAATTTTACACCCATGCCAGACAAAGAGATAGGCCTGTAATCATTAACAGATTCAGGAGAATGTTTCTTAGGCACAAGAGTTATGTAAGAATAATTAATATTCTCAATACTGACAGAGCCCTCATGGAACCCCCTGGCCAACTCATAGAACTCCTCACATACAATATGCCAGCACTTCTTGAAAAACAAGCCATTAAACCCATCAGGACCAGGAGCCTTATCAATTGGCATTTCCTTTATTGTTTTGTCCATTTCCTCCTTGGAGAAAGGCCTGGTTAAATCATCCAGACCCTCAACCCTTCTAATGATGGAATAAAGATCAAATATCATGTTGACCCCTGTAGAGGTGCCCATTCTGCCTTTAAAAACTTCCCCAACAGCAGCAGCCATAGACTCATGGTCAGAAACAACTGTCCCATCATCAAGTTTCAGACTGGCAATTGAATTTTTTCTAAACCTCTCTGTGGCCATAGCATGGAAAAATTTAGTATTTTCCTCACCCACCTTGATAGATCTAATGGTGCATCTCTTCCTCCAATAAAGATATTGAAGATGCAGCAAATGCTCCACATGAAGTTTAACAATAGATCTGAAGTTGAACTCTTGTCTGAATAGAGGTGTAAGCTCTTCAAGAGAATCAAGAATGAGAACCACTCTATTGCACTTGGCAATCAGAATCTTTAGCTTTGACAGATTAGTTTGCCATTTCTTTAAAGCCTGTCTCAGACATTTAAGCTTATCTGCAATAATAGTAGAAACACCTTGTTTTTGAGAGATAGACTTCCAAGAGTTTGCCACACAATCCAAGAACCCCTCCATTTCCACCCAATAATTCTCAAAACGAAAAATATTTGATCTTGGGATGGATGTGTTAATATCAACCACACAAGGAACATGATCTGAGGCAGTTCTAGCAAGAGGCAGGACCTGAGACATTGGATAAACAGAGATCCAATTTGCAAAAGTAAAAAACCAATCTAGCTGCTCAAGTAAAGGATTATCTTGCATGTTGGACCAAGTGTAAGTTCTGCCTTTAATAGGAAGTTCAAGTAAACCCAGGTGCCCAATAATTTCATTAAAAATGAAGATATCATTAACATCTCCACCAGGCAGATTTCTATTATCCAAGGATCTAATAAAGTTAAAGTCCCCCAAGAAAGGCCAATTTTCAAAATGAGGGATGTTCAAGTTGTACAACCATGAGACAAATTCATCCCTAAGCAGCCCTTGGCAGGGACCATAGACATTAACAAGAGTCCACTGCTCATTATTCTGGGTAGAGGTAAATTGCAGAACAATGCCATAGGGTTTGGTATCAATAAGCACCCCAGTGAGGATAGCAGAATTCCAAACAACCAAAAGACCACCAGATGCACCAACCGAGGGGCTATATACAAAAGAATCTAACCTCCGCGGACAGAAACTTTTGATTGAGTGAAAATCAAACGACTGCATCTTTGTTTCTTGCAAACAGACAACCGAGGCCATACTTTCATCAATTTTATTCCTAACAGCACGCTGACGAGCAGGAGCATTAAGACCACGAACATTCCAGCAAAACACTTTCCAGCTTCTATTAGAACGATGATCCATTAAAAACTAAGATTGAGAAGCGAAAAGTGCTACTACATAGAAGAGCACATAGGAACCAGTCCAACAGACAGCAAAAGCAGAAGATCCAGCGCTTACAGAAGCGTTTATAGCTTACATGACAGGTACAAGAAGCAAATAAAAATTCCCTAAGATAACTAGCAAATTTGAGGGCTTGCCACACCCAAGAACTTAGAGCATAACTAATCATCAGACTGCTCTTGAACATTAGCAGATTTGTCTGCCATAAGCAGAGCAACAGTGAGCTTCTCTGACGGAATCCCAAGATCCTGACCAATGATCTGGATGGTTCGAATGGGAGTGGGTGGCGGAATAGACGCCGAGGAAGCCTCACCATGAACCGGAGAGGGAGACGGTGCAGGATCTGCTAGAACTGAATCCATAGCGGGGCTGACATTCAGCAATGGCTTAGCTCTTGGCTTCTTCTTGCGTGGCTCAGGAAGGGGCAACTGATGTAGTACAGGCTTGAAACCATCCCGTTTAGCAGCACTCCTGGTACAACGTCGCAGGGAAGTATCAACCAACGGAGTAAATTTTATTTTGACACACTTCTTCCTGTCCTGTTGAGCAGAGAAAGCAAACTGATCATCCCTGGCAGACGAACTGGCCATCCGCACAGGCATATAGGACTGGCAAGCAACATTTCTATCAGGCAAAGATGACGATGGGAACAAAGCCCTGGCAACTGGCCGACGAGCTGAATCATTGAAGCTAGCAGGCACAGACTCAGAATCCCCAATCACAACATCCCAAGACTGTGAAGGAATAAAAACCGGCAGAAGCTGCGGCAGGCTAACCATACGAGGCACTTCCGTGGCAGTACTAAACTATAGCATGGTGTGAAAAGCCCTTTTCCAAACCATTTCCGGAGGAAGAACAGGTCCATAAACCACTTGGGCCATACCAATGGCAATTTCAGCATGCTGAATAACAGGCGGCTGGTAAGGGACAATGGCAAGGGCATTGTCCATGAGGGGCAGATCTTCCTCCACATGAGGTAAAGCCACATCAATCATGTGACCATGCGGGGGATCATCAGGCTGAAAATCTTCAACGGCAACCTCCTGCTCAACAGAGTCTGAAGCTACATGCTCATCAATGACCATAGATTCCTGATCATGAACAACAGGGCCATCCTCATGAGCAACAGCAGGACCATCAACATGCCAACCCCAACCCGCATCATGATTTTGCTGCTCAGCCATAGGCGATGGAGGCAACGGAACATCGTTCCAGCCCAGCGCTGGAAACGGCGGCAGAGCAAAAAAGTGGGGGTCTTGAACAAACTCCCTAGGCAGGGGGTGAGCAATGCCATTGAGCGGCATGGGGTCTTCATCCTGAGGCATCTGCTCCGCAAAATTAGCTCCCAGAATATAACACGGAGCAGTCCACGAGACCTTAGCACCGCCCCAAGCGGCATAATTCAAAAATACGACGTCACGAGGGACAAGAATATCCTCGGGAAAAGACGCAAAAACCACAGAGCGAACAAGGTACGGATCATCACTAATCCAGTAATGGAACTTTCCAAACGTGTTGACCGCAGCGCTTAAATTTTCAGTGTTTCTAAGGTCCAGAGGGACCCCTAAAAACATTAAGCAACCCTCCCTAAAGCCCTGAACTCCACGGAACCCTTCACCATGATCATGCTTCATGAAACGAACAAACATGTCATTACCAAGATCTTGCGGAGGCAGCTGAATCAAGGCAAATCGCTCACCCGCATCTCTAACCTCAAACAAACCAATCCCAGAGATCCACGACCGAGCGTAATGCATATGAAACCCCAACTGATTAATAAGATTGACAACATCCTGGCGAACCTGACCAATCTGACCAAGAGGCGGAGCAGGCATGACTTCAGCTATCATGAAGGACTCATGGCGGCGAATAATCAGCGATGCAGGGGTGACAAAGGTCCGAGAAAGACAATGCTCACCACCATCAATGATGTGGTGCCCCACCGGGACATAGCACTCTGGGTCGAGCTCAAAAACCTCCATGGGTGAAGCACAAGGGGGTGGTGGAGAATGCAGAGGAAGCTCAGGCGGCGGCGGCGGTGTTATCGGCGGCGACGAAGGCGGCGTGCAGGGTTTAGGCGATGAATGCGGTGATGAGACCGGGGAGCAGGCTATTGGAGGAGTCAGAGCACGCCGTTCAGAGCAAGGAGGCAAGACCGAAAAAGAGGGACTCTTCCGTTTCCAAACCAACCCATTTTCAATAGCAATCCTCTCGCAATCCCTCCTGGAGTGGCCCACAACCCCACAAGATACACATGTACCAAGACGAGGGCAACTCACTGACAAATGGCCCCTAACCGAGCAAATCTGTCACGTCACAATTTGGTCCACCATGTCATCGACCATGGCATTAAAATTCTCATTAGCTTCCTGTGAAGAAGGAATACAAATACCAGAAAAAGAATCCTGCCGACCAAAACAAGGGGGCGGAAGCCGCGTCGGAGATGGGCCAGAGAAATCCTCAGATTGTGGGCTGCGCGCGTCTTCAGGGCCCATAGAAGGGGCAGCCAAAGAAGGCAGCAGCGAAACAACCAGGCCCAAACTAGAGACTGGAGAGCCCGAAGCCTGGATGTTTGAAGCAGCGGAAATCCCGCCCAAAGATCTAGGGGAAATAACAGAAGGAGCTGATCGCTCCGGAATGGACGCCACCGTTCCGAACGTGATGGATGGAGAAGCCACCGTCCACTAAAGCTCCACCGGCGGCGGAGGATGAATGACAACACGTTCATGATCGGACAGAGGGTACCCGGCAATTGGAGCCACATCAATACACTCCTGGGAAGCAGGATAACGATAACCATGACATGCATCATAATTTTGGAACGTAGCAAATGAGAGCTTCTTCCTGACTGAATTACCCGAACGAATGGAAGACTTAGGTGGAGGATTATGCATAGCAATCATACCAAGGGCAGCCCTACGCTTGGAGGGACTAACCAAAATCCATTCAGCATCACACTCCTTTTTCCAAATTTTAAACTCACGCCACCAATTAGGACCCCCTTTTCCCCATAGATGAAAGTAACACTTGAACTGTGAGCACGAAAAGGATCTGAGATTGACAATATGAAACCCCACAGACTGGCAAGAAACCTTAAAAGAGATGACCTTATTCCTTAGAAGCCGAACAGAAAGATCAATCGCCGAACCCCCAATGGCAGCCTCAAGGGCCACAGCCACAGAATCAATATCAAGCCGAAAAGCATGTCTACTAAATGAGACAACCAGAATGAAAGGACGAGAACCTTCCACAGGATGAATGGAGAGACCAGAAGATCGAAAAACCTCATCAGCAAACGCCAAACCTTTAGAGAAATCCAGATCCAGAGTGGAGCCCCCATTGGATCCCATTGAGATGGGGATGAGGACGTAGAGAAGCCCACGCTGCGAAGGATGATCAAAAGAAAACTTGGATCCACCAGAGAACCACAGAGATCCTAGGGGAAAACCCTAGAGTCGCCATAGAGAGGTGGAGTCGCCATCGGCTTGAAAATTTTCCTTTCCCAAGATTGGGCAACATGCAGAGAGCCAATAGTGTTGTTGTACATGTAGACCCGTGGTACCCATCTGAAATCTTGTTGTGTCGTATAATTTCCCACGCTTTGTATTTTTTCACTGCTGCTTTGTCTTGAACTGATATGATTTGAACCGTGTCTCTATTTTGATTTGGCAAGACAATGCAGTGACCATAGGACATAGATATATGTTTGTTTGATGCTTTTATTATGTACTAGTACTTGGCAATAGAAGACTTGGTAGTTTAATCCTGTCCACCTTACTAATGAGCAGGTTCACGAAATGAGTTTCATATACTAGTACATGCTAAACTTGTTATGTGTCCGCTTGTTTCTTCTTTTAGAATCTTGTGAGAATATTGGGGAAGAGTGCCTTATTAAGCAATGGTAAAGGAAGTAATGCGAGATAAGGTTCAGGATAGTGACACACCCTTGTTGGTCTCCAACAAAGCTGATAAAACAGCTAAGGAAGACTATCTTGAAGACAATGAGACAACCCCAAAGTCATGTCTTGGTTTAGTGTTCGGATTCTTGGCCACTACCGCATGCACAAGCTGTTCAAACTCACCGTCTGAATCAGTTCGGTTTCTTGAGTCTCAACTACAAACCGAAGACATCGATCATTGTCTTTGCGACAAGAAGCGGAAGGATCATGGAAGTCCCCGGAGCATTCAGATGCATACTTTACGGTGCAACGACAAGCGTTGGAGGATTTTAGCGCCAAACAGGACAATAATCAGCTTGCTAAGCTTATTGCCGACATGGTGGATACCGAGGATAACGTTTCTTGAGCTCTTACGAAGTTGTTTGATTATGCTCTTGTTTTGTTGTCAGCGTTTATTTGCACCTTTGGTGGCCAATTTTGACAGCCAAAGTGTATGTAATATGTCGCTTTGTTCCCTATATTTGCACCTTTGGTGGCGAACTTTTATGCCCAAAGTGGATGTAATATGTGTAATAAGCGGTAATAGGCTAGCCTTAATTGCTTGCTTATTTATTTCCTTATTGTCTTGTTTAGTTGTTTGCTTGTAGTCACTGCAGTTCTTTTTCTGTGTTTTTCTAGTGGCCACAATAGCCTATTTTTGGTAACTAGGCCAAAATAATCATGGCAACACACGGACTGTTGTAACCATGGCCTCCTGCAGGCCGTATGATCCATGGGCCTTCGTTTGGCCGTAGGACCATTGGCCTTCTATACGGGCCGTAGGATCCATCGGCCTTCTATACGGGCCTTAGGGATCAATGGGCCTTCTACGGGCCGTAGGGTCCATGGGCCTTCTACGGACCGTACGATCCATGGGCCTTCTACGGGCCGTACTATCCATGGGCCTCATACGGGCCGTAGGATCCATGGGCCTTCTACGGGGCGTATCATCATTTCGCTAATCATGGGTCGTACTATTCATGGACCATAACGTGCCGTTAATAGGCCGTATTTGATAACTCTATGAAAACAGCCCAACGGGTTTTTTTTACATGAAAACGGCCCTATTAACGGTCAGCAAACTGGCCGACCGTAACGACGGGCTGAATTTGGCCCACAAGCAGAAAATGACAGTAACGGGACGTATGTAACCGAATTCTGCAAATGAGCCCAAGATCAATGGGCCCTGAGAAGGCCGAAAGGTAACTTGGGCTGGAAACGGCCTAATGGAATAACGGGCCGTTAATGGGTATAAAGTGATACACTGTTCATTACGGGCCAGTTTCACCACGGGCCGTTAATGGGCCAAGAGTTACAAAGGTCCTCATATGGGCCGAAGAAGTCATGGGCCACACATGGTAGGAAGTTAAAACGGGCTGAATCATATTGGACGCCCAGATGACGCCATCGGGCCTAATTCGGATAGGGCGAACGGGCCCCGGGTTAGCGGGCTGTAAATGGGCTATATGCGAACAGGCCGTTAACAAAGCTTCCGATGGGCGGGCCCGCCACCTTTGACCAAGTCAAACGGGCGGCCTTTTCACGTGAATGGGCCTCTGTTGGGCCGTGCCACGTGTTGCCGTATCATAGGCGCCTTCGGTCCAATGAGCGGATGACATCTGTCCCAACGGTGAGCCGACACGTGTTTCCTCCAGCAAATGATGATTTTACACGTGGAAAATCCCCATTGGTCGGGGCTGTTAACGGTTTATCGGATCCAAAACCTGACCCGATAGCTTAACAGCGTTCCGTTATGGTGGATGCCATGTGTCGGTCACCCTTGACGAAAGCACTTACGCGGACGCGCGATTTATCGTCATGTAAGTGGACACTTCCGTGATGATAATTTTGGTAATGTCATGGAACACTTCTACGACAAAGACAGTATGACTCTCTTGATTCTGTCATAAATTTGTCATGGATGTACATGCATGACAAAAAACGTGACCTACTGTGACAAACACGTATCATCACGGAAGTGTATTTTTTTGTAGTGCATGGAACCGCCTATCGCGGCGGTAAACACTTAGCTCGACGCCTGCCGCCGCCGCCAGGCTGCCGGCAAAGCCCACCGCATTTTGCCACTTCCGCTTGCCGCCGCCTATCGCCATTGACTTTCTCGATGCTGCTTGCGGTCGACCCAGCTCCGCTCGATTGAGGAATCTGCCGTATTGAGGGTTCTTTCTCATGGGCGACAAAGTAACTAATTTAACGAGATATTATCTCATCTCTTATCCCAGTTCACCTGCCTCCTTTAATCACCCGGCAGAAATCGCCATGAATTCATTTTTATTTGAGCTGATTTGAGGGTTTTCTTTCATTCATAGAATGTACAGTGCGCCGACACTTCAAGACTTGGCGACCTCCGCCAGAGATTCCATCTCATCGTACGAGATAACTTGAAGATGCACGCGGTATGTTCACTCTCACCCTAAATCGGTTGGCATGGCCTACTTTCCTGAACATATTCTAGATATTGCTACATTTGGATAAAAGGTGCCACATGCACCATATACGTCAAAAGGGGATTTCCCCCTCTTCTTTCTATATTAGGCAAATTAATGATATATTGTTCTTTCGATTACTCTCATATTTCCATGACATCATGTTTACCCTATCTGTTTAATTATAGACTTTTGTCCTTCGATTTCAGTTGTTGTACAGTTCTTTCAATTTGGGCCCATATTTGCGTGTTACCATATATTTTTAACAATCCTACCATTTTCTGCAGGACATCCCTCGCTATGCAACAGATTATGTAGTGCACAATTTTTCCCTTTACATACATCAAGGCTCCGTGAATGTCATACTGCACACAAACCATGGATTTACAATCGTTGCTACTGTAAGACTTGATGAAAGTGGTGACTCTTATTTTGGCACTGACTTTTGGAATGAAATTGCAAAGTTTTATGTACTGAAAGCTAGCACTAAAATTGCACTGCACATAGAAGGGCCTAGTCATGAGATATATGCTAACTTCCCCGACAAAATCATCCGTCCAAACTTTGTTCGAAGTAAGTTTCTTTTCAACTATATGCATATGTTGACTTACCCAGCAATTTCAAATGAATTGTGTAGTATTTAAGCAACCAATTGTTATTCCCTTTTCTTACTATATTCCTACCTAATAACTTCTAGTTACCAATACACTTTTCTATTGCCCTGTTTTAACTAAATATTCCTTGTACTCCCATTTTTATCAGAAAACGCCGCTAACAAGGAGACTCCAGAGGTGGAGAATGAGACTGCCAACAAGCGGAGGCGGGGTGAGCTAGAACTGCAAGCGACTCCAGCAGGCCTAGACTTAATCAGCAGCCTCCCTGATGATATGTTGAGAGTCATCATCTCCCTCCTCCCAATCAAATATGGGGCATGGACAACCCTCCTTTCCCGGTGGTGGCACCCCCTATGGAACTCCAACCCTCTCGACCTCATCAACACCCACGAGCTCTGCCATGGCTATCGCAAAAGCTTGGATGCGTTCTCCAAGATCCTCGGCAGTCACCTTGGCCCAACCAAAGGCCTTAGAATGGGCAAGTGTCGTTCCAACGGCAAGGACCGAGCCAAGCTTGACAACTGGTTCCGATCCCCCGCCCTAGATCAGCTTGAGGAGCTCACTTTTGATGATGAGCATATGCGGTCACGCTAACGTCCGCACTCCGCCTACCATACGCTGCGCATTGCCAAGTTCGAACTGCCATTTCCTGCCCTTAATGACGCCCGCTCTTATTCTACCACGACTGAAGCACCTCGAGCTCGTCGCCATCTGCCTCTCAAAGGGTGACATGGAGTGCCTGCTCTGTGGCTGTACTACACTCGAGTACCTTTGTCTTCAGGCGATCAATGGGTTGAGTACCTTCCACACCACCTCCATGACTCTCCGTACTATTTATGTGTGTTGCTGGTGCGGCAGGAAGACATCACAAACGGTGGACCACGGTATGGTCATCCAGGACACACATGCACTTGAGAGATTACTTGTAGTTGATCAAGAAGGTCCAACAAGAATCAATGTCATTTCTATGCCGAAATTGACAGTGGTGGGCTACTCGTCTGAGAAATACTCCGAACTTGTTATTGGATCCACACCCGTTCAGGTACAACAGCCACCTTCTACATCTCCTTCTACAAATTAACAATATTTCTAATTTTGAATATGTTTGTTCGTCTGTCATTCAGAAAATGATTCCGACAAGCTTGACCTCAAATGCGCAAGATGTGAAGGTCTTGGGACTAGAATCTATCGGGCCCGACACGGAGCAAGTTGTCGGTTTCTGAGATGCTTTCCGTGTTCGGAGAAGCTATATATCGAGGTGATGTTCCTTTCCTATTAAATGTTAACCATAAGGGAGTTCAATTTGTGACACCGTTTTCCAAGTTTACAATGACAATGTACTATGATTTCTGAAGGTTCTTTTGGAGGATTTCGGTACATACATGCCCCCCATATTGGTTGCTTGATCCATATGGTTACAATCAATAAGCATTTCTCCTTTGGATTCATCTGTACTAGTTTTCTTAGGGAACTTTTCATCCACTCCAACCTCTTGTGAAGAAGGCTACATTTTTCTAGAATGTAATCAAGTGCCCATCTTAATCATGTCAGATCAAAGATGGCATGTTAGTGCATTTTACAAATCCTGCAAACCAAATAGCTAGGCTTGTAGTAATGTTCAAAACTGCATGTAGGCACTAACATGTTTTCTTATTTTGCAGATAAGATTAGGCCCAGTGGTGGATAATGTGATACAATATAACAATCACGTCAAATGCCTAGATCTGTGTCTCTCAGAAATTACTTTGAACTCCTACCGAGGGACCTTACCGGAGATTATATTCGCCAGGTTCTTTGTTCTCAGAGTAAGGGTGCTCAAGGAAATGGGGTTTGCCCTACATTTATTTCGCAAAAATGAATGGTCTGTTGATCAGCGCCGACGCCTTCGACAGAATGGAGTAGGCTCCAAAAATGCTGAATTTCATTTTGGAACTTCAAATGACAGAGTAATCGAAAGTCATTGGGTCAACCCCATACATGACTTCTTAGTGGCTGACCCCTTTGCAAAAATTGTGAGGTTTCGAAGCCAGACTTAGAAGCAGTGATATTAGTTTGAACCTCTTTGATATCCATGTTCAACATGAAGCGTTACCGATGAGCTGAATTTCATATCTAATATCAGTTTGAACCTTGTAATCTTGAATTTGAGCCATATAACTCTGGAATTTGAACCTTGTAACATTTCGAGCTTTTGTGGTACAATCGTTGAAATGGCATCGTATGAGACTTCGTATATTGCTAGCACTATTTTGACCTTAATATGCAATGGTCTTAGATTTTATTAACCATTCTCGATTCAGTTTACCTTGTCGATCTCACAGCACACGATCTGTATAGCTAACTCGACTGCGATCTTCGACATTATGAACACAGTTGGTTTCTTCCACCGTGTGCACTGTAGAGCGCATAATTAATTATCGCACTCGAGTGTCCATCATCACCCTTCTGTGTAACTTTGACCTCATCACCTAAGGGTAAACTTATGACCGAAGTCATTCCACACACTTCGTTTTTACAAAGCTTTTTGCCAATAAACACCCATGATTTGTCCCTCTTCTAGCCGAGGCATGGCCAAACTAGCCGGGCGGGAAGCTTGCGCGGTAAACAGCACGGTAGCGCAGAAACAGGCTCACCGATGATACATTTGGCACCTCTTCGGGCCCACGCCTAGGGTGCGGTGTTGTCAAGTGTGCACTGGATTCTGGAATCCTCCGCTATGAATGCCGTGACAAGACGCGGCGATTACAGGCCGGCCGGCCCCCATTTATTACAGTGGCCATTTAACCTCCCCTTGTGTCTCTTCAACCTTTCGATCGTGCCCCACCATTGCAAGAAGCACACCCACCACGAGAAAATCTTAGAGGGTATCTTGCGCGGCTCCAATGGCGCTCCGAGCGGCTGCTGACGATGAGCAGCAGTTCACCATGCGTGCCGTGGTGGACACCCACAGAAGGTTCATGGACCTCTCGGTGGTGTACACCAACGACCTGGTCTGGGCGGAGCACTCCATCCACATCATGGAGTTGTTGCTTGCCGAGGAGAAGTACAAGGTGGTCGGGTTCGACCTCGAGTACACCCGCGCTCTTCACGGGTCTCGTCCCAAGGTCGTCGTTGCCCAGATGTGCGTGCGCCACCACGTCCTCGTCTACCACTACTGCCTGGCCACAAGGCCTTGCGAGCGTTTTGCCAAGTTTGTCAACAACCCCCACTAGATGTTCGCTACGGTGGACATCACCAACGATGTAAAGGCGCTCGAGAACTCGAGCATCGCCTGCCAGAATGTTGTCGACATCCAGGGCCAATACAAGATCAGGGGCAGCAAGGAGCATGAGAAGGACTCACTAGTTCACCTCGCCGAGGCCATCATCAACCCCTACTACAGAGACATGAAGGATCTGCGGCAACAAGGACAAGCGTGCACGGCACTTTCGGCCCGGATGGAGAAACTTCGACAAAGCTCACGTCGTCGTATCGCGGCCAAGGAGGCGTACACGAAGCCACGCCATGTACCGGCGGATCGTTGACATGACAAAGTGCCCTTCCCCAAAGCGGCCAGGGATCGGTAGGAAGCGAGCAATGGCAAGCGTCATCGCAACAATAAGTAGATGATTGGATCCTCGTTTCTCCTACTTTAGTATGCATGTAATTGCTTGCCTTGGTGTGTGCAAATGTTATGTGTGTAGTCGCTTGTGTAATTGTATGCTTAATTTGGTTATGCAATGATGTCTTTTTAAGTATATATGTTGATGCTCTGTGGACAGAGCGTAGATGGTGTGCGGACAAAGAAAATCACATCGCACACGGACTAAACAATGGAACTCGTCGGTGATGTTTTCATCAATCACTCACAATTGTATACCAGCAATCGTTTGCTTACAACACACACGACTTGTTAGCAGTAATCGTATGTGTTCTTATCGATCTTCGCACACGTTTCTGATTACAGACCTGTTTGCCTAGTATCACACACATCTTGTTCATTTGAACCGTTTCTGTTCTCAAGTCTCAACAAAAACAGTTCATCCGAGTGAACCGCATGCCGTATATCGCACACACCTTTGATCTTGCTGACCGTTTCTTTTGTGTTGCCTAATCACAAACAGTTCATTCGAGTGAACCGTATGCGGTACATCGCACACACCTTCATCAGGCTGCCCGTTTCTTTTGTTCCTCCTCATCACAAACAGTTAATTGAGCTGAACCGTATGCCCTGCATCGCACACACAACTAAAATCTGAACCATGTTTGATGCATCCTCCATTGCAAACATTTTGCATCATTTATGACGGTTTTCATACAACACAGTTTGTGATTATTGCATCCCTCACAGTTTCTCGAAGGGTCTCTGATCGTAGTGTCGCGTTAGCAGCATCCTGCAGTAGTGTTAGTTCTTTGGAGATGGCATACCATGTTTGTGTTGGTCGTCCTTTCTCCTCCAGAGTCGACATGTTCCTAGTCCATGGTGCTTCATCCGCGGAAGAGGGCCTCAACGTCTTTAGCTCCATGATTTGTTGTGTCTTTCTTGCTTGAAGCGTGCGAGGCTTTGTTAGCTACTTTCTCACACCTCTATCTTGCATGTTGTTCATTTTCTTTGTTGGTTTGGTGTTGGTTATAATCCTAGCCGGTTGATGGCTTTGTTAATTTGAAGTCATTTTTCTTCAAAAATATACACCGTGAATCAATTGATGTCATACAGTAAGCATATCTAAGTGATGGTAAATCGCAAAATATCTTTACTGGCATAAACAATGTGCACTTTTTAACTATCCTGAAATGTCGGTCGGCGTCTGAGCAAAATATGCATGCCGTGAAATGTTATCATGCCAAACTTGTGAGAAGCCAATTTAAACATGTGAAAGATAATGACTATCATAGTTGTTGGCAATTGAAAACGAGCGACAATTACTCTGCTCCACAATGTTAAATTGAAGCTTTCTGAAAGATAAATTTAAACAATGTGAAATTTAAACTTTTCGAAAGAACAATCCTATATACCTAAGAGATTCATCCCCACTACCTTATTTATCTTTACATAACACCTTTATTAGTAAAATAAAGCATGCTTCTATATGTACTTGAGGGACATATGCTGATTAAGACGAATTACGAAATCATATTCTTGTAAGATTTTAGTGTGTGCTTTTATCTAAACTGAACAATGGCACTTAACTTTGTTTCTTTGAATATTGTGTGTGATTTTGTCAAAACCAATCATACTTTGCCCATACATGTTGCCTATGTAGCTCTAACATTTGAACCCTTCTTTGTTTACTAGGGAGGTGTGAAATGAATCATGGTTTTTGTTGTCTATAGAGCCACGTTTCAGCCTATGTATAGCATGTCCCTTTGATGAAATCATAATTTTTCTGGCAAATGAATGTTTAATTTATTTATTTAATACAAAGTGTAATAGATTGTGATACCTATGGTTGTTTCCTTTTTGTATTACATTCTACTACTAACCATGCTTTGAAGGCATATCAGTATTTTGTGGTTCATGCTTCATGATTTTCCCAAACATAGGTTTCCTCAAGAAAGTTTAATTATCTAAACATTTATTTAAAGAAGTGTTCAATTATTTTTATTTTTAGCATGTATTCCCGCAGTAACGCCAAAGAATTAGTTTTGGACAGGGGTGCGTGGAAGCTTCCTATCCATGTGCTAGAGCCATGAGTTGGCCATGAAATCTTATGGGTTTCACCTCTATCCTACCTCAACTTGTTTGGAACTAAAGACTTTGTTGTTGTTGTTGTATTCCCGCAGTAACGCGCGGGGTTTCATCTAGTTTAAACAATTACTCTGTTGCATAACTTGTGAAGGAGGAATTTAAACATGTGAAATGCCCTTGAAAACGCGTGACAATTGCTCTGCTGCATGTCAAATTTCCGGCAATCTTTCTACTAGCATGATAATCTTTTCTTTACAACATGACACATTTTTATACAATAATAACATGACAAATATATCTTTTTTATCATGAAAATTCTCGAGTTTTCCTTGAGAATGGTTTTTTGAGGGAATACTTTCACATCTCGGCGTCTGCTCGGGTGACCTTGATGAGAATAAATATTGCGACTTGCGCGACATAAGTGAATAAATTATTTACACCTTTTGTGATGTTTTGTTGTTTATTAGAAAAAAATGGTGATGTTCTCTTGTTGAGAATCAGAGCCTTTTTCGATGGCTTCCATGCGGTTGCATTATTGTTTCAGTTCTACTGCATCGCTCACACACACAAAAGAAAGTCCCTCGCAAAAGAATAAAAAAAGAAAGCCAACACCCAGAAAGTTCAAGGGTGTTGAGTATATTGTGTACGTGTATATTTGTGTGTAGGGCCCACTGTTTTCTTTGTATAGTTAAGGTTGTGGCCCACCTCTATACTTATATATACGTGCCTGATGCACCAATCAATATATCAAGATTGCACATCCCATATCTTGTCCTTCTACATGGTATCTATCGCAGCACCCCTAATCCTAATAGCCGCCGCCGCTACTCCCCGCCGCCACCCTCCTTTCGGTCGCTGCCGCCGCTGCTGGTCACCGCCGCCTCTCCCACCATCTCGCCCGCCGCTGCCGCCGCCTCTCTCCAAGGCCGCCGCCGCTGCTTGCTCCCGCTTCCGCCAACGCACCCGCACCATCACCTCCCACCCGCGCCGCACCCCTCCCCTCCCCTCCCACCCGTGCCGCCACCCTTCCCCTCCTCTCCCACCCGCGCCGCACCCGCACCATCCCGTCTCCCTCCACCCGCGACGAGTCCCGAACCCTAGCCATGAGCTCCTCCTCGTCCATCGTTTCCAACCCATTCGCCGGTCCCGATGTCACTCTCGTCCGGGACCTCAACATCCATGAGCGTGTTCCGGTCAAGCTTGATCACACCACCGCGTCCTACTCCGCTTGGAAGCGGTATTTTTCGCTTGTGTTCCGTGAGTACCTCCTGCACGGCCACGTGGACGGCACCGTGGACTCGGCACTCATGATCAACGACAAGGAGTGGATGATCCTCGACGCCACCATCATCCGCTGGTTCTACCTCACCATCTCCAGTGACCTCTTCCACACCGTGGTGGACGACGAGGACGACGCTTATGCGATGCGGACCAAGCTCAACGGCCTCTTCACCGACAATCGGCTGCAGCGCAAGGTCCTGCTCTATGGTGAGTTTTACGGGTGCCAGCAACTTGACTCATCCATCGATGATTTTTGCATGCGTCTCAAGAAGCTCGCTGATGAGCTCCGTGATCTCGGGGCGGCGACGAGCTCCTCATCAGCACCCTCTCCGGCGGCCTCAACGAGGACTTCGGGAACGCCGCCTCCAACCTGACCCTCATCCCGGAGCCCACCTTCGCCAAGGTGGTCGCGTACCTCAAGTTGGAGGAGCGCCGAATGTGGGTGGCGCGGACTCGCGCGACCCACACCGCCCTCGTCGCAGGCACCCGCGGGGGTTCGGCCCCGCCACCGCCGCGCCCGACGCCGCCACAGCCGGGCGCCCGCCTTTCCGCCAAGCTTCCGCCGCAAGCCGCTTCTTCCCGCCATCCCAGCCGGCGGCCAATGGTGGGGGTCGTCGCGGCGGTCGTCGGCCGCATAGGTGAGATGTGCGAGTGCTCGGGAGGAGCGCCCGCCCACCGCATAAAGGCTTCAGGCGGCCCGTGCACGCCGGCCAGAACCCATGGACCGGCATTGTACACGCCTACTCCATGCCGGTTCCTCGGGCCCCTGCCCCGGGCATTCTCGGCACCCGGCCTCAGCCACACTAGGCGTACTACGCCGCGCTGCAGCCCTACGCGGCGCCCTACGGTCAGCAACCGCCGCCAGGTGGGCCGCCGCTGCTGCCCCTGACAGCCGCGCCGCCTCTCTCGCCGGCACCGTGGGACCCGGCCCTCCTGGCGGCTCTCCACAACGCTCCTTCCCCGTCCAGCTACACCGGCGGCGGCGATTGGTACATGGACAGCGGCGCCACCGCTCACATGGCGGCGTACCCCGGTAACCTCCACACCGCCCATCCTGTCCACACCTCCAACCGCATCACCATCGGTGACGGCTCTTCCTTCCCATCACTCATATTGGTCATACATATTTTCCGTCTAACTCCACTCCTATATCCATGTCTAATATTCTAGTCTCTCCTGAACTTATTAAATATCTTGTTTCTGTTCGTTCTCTTACACGTGAAAATCCGGTTACCGTTGAATTTGACGAATGTGGTTTTTCTGTTAAGGACGCTCGCACGCGGATTGCTCCACCGATGTGACAGACCCGACGAGCTCTACCCGGTTCACTCCGCCACCTCCACCACTTCCGCCGCCCCTGTCGCTCTCGCCACCGGAGTGGATCTTTGGCATGCTCGCTTGGGTCATCCTAATCCTGCCACCCTTCGCCACATACTTCGGAGTTTTTCTTTCACGTGTAATAAGAACGAGGATCACTCGTGTCATGCATGTCGCCTCGGCAAACATGCTCGTCTTCCGTTTAGGGCTTCTTCTTTTGTTGCATCGTACCCGTTTGAGTTAATTCATAGTGATGTTTGGACCTCTCCTGCTGCGATGTCGGGCTTTCTTTATTATCTTGTCATACTTGGCGTTTTTCGCGTATGTGTGGACCTTCCCGTTCGCCGCAAGTCGGATGTTATATCCACTCTCGCCGCTTTCTACTCTTATGTTCTCACGCAGTTTGGTCGTCCCATTCTTGCGTTGCAGACAGACAATGGGAAGGAGTTTGACAACCTTGCTGTTCGTAATCTTCTCATCACACATGGCACGATTTTTCGTCTCACTTGCCCGTACACCTCGCAGTAGAACGGTCGTGCTGAGCGCATCCTTCGCACTCTCAAAGACTGCGTTAGGACTCTTCTCTTTCATGCCAATGTGCCTCCGCGCTTTTGGCCTGACGCTCTTGCCACCGCTTCTCTCCTCATCAACATCCGCCCATGTCGTACTCGCGAGAACTTTACACCTCATCATCTTCTCTTCGGTGCACCCCCCTCTTATGATGGGCTTCGCATCTTCGGCTGCCTTTGCTACCCTAGCATCGCCGCTACTGCGCCTCATAAGCTTGCACCCGCTCCGTC
The DNA here is from genome assembly GCA_021605145.1 of Aegilops bicornis. Lineage (NCBI taxonomy): Eukaryota > Viridiplantae > Streptophyta > Magnoliopsida > Poales > Poaceae > Aegilops > Aegilops bicornis. The sequence goes on from CM038673.1 coordinate 153,648,527, forward strand.
GCTTTGCATCTTTCTCGGCTACCCACCTAACACCAAGGGCTATCGCTGCTATGATCCCGTCTCCCATCGTGTTTTCACCTCCCGACACGTTTACTTTGATGAGATGGTGTTTCCGTTTCAGCCAGAGTACCCCTTGTCGTCTCGTCGTCATCGCCGCCACCGCTGCCCTTCAACGACTTTTCGTCATGTGGATGGTCCGTCGGCCCGTGGACCGCCTCCGCTTTGGCGGTCCTCGCGCCCTCACGCCGGCACCCGCCCCCTCGGCCTCCTCGGCGGCTCGGCGATGCAGCGGCGCCCGTCTTCACCCGCCGCCCCCGACTTCGGGCGCGCGAGATCGGGCGCTGCAGCTCGACCGTCTCTAAGTAACCTCGGCGCTTGACCACCTGCCCGGCCACGACCGCGGCCCCTCGCCCGGCTCGACACGGCTACCTCGCCGGCCATGACGTCGGCCGCTTCGCCGGCCCCAACGCCGGCCGCCTCGTCGGTGGCTCCGACGGCGCCGGCCGGCCCAGTCACCCGTGCTCGTACCGGCATTCATCGTCCGAGCCTCCGGTACTCGAGCGACGAGTACGTCCTCGCCGCTTCCGCCGTGGAGCCGTCGCCCATTCCGCATCCGCTTCGCGCCGCCGCCTTCGTGATCCTCATCGGCTTGCGGCGATGCGGGAAGAGTTCGATGCTCTTCAACGGAACCGCACTGGACCTGGTTCCTCGGCCTCCTCGCGCCAACGTCATCACCGGCAAGTGGGTCTTTCGCCATAAGACCCGCCGGATGGTACTCTCGGCGCTACAAGGCTCATTGGGTGGTCCGCGGTTTCCGCCAGCGCGCTGGAGTGGACTTCACTGAGATTTTTGCCCCGGTTGTCAAACCGGGCACGATCCGCACCGTCCTCCAGCTCGCCGTATCCCACGGCTGGCCTGTTCATCAGATGGATGTCTCCAACACCTTTCTCCACGGCCATCTTGAGGAGCAGGTGTATTGTGAGCAACCCACCGGTTTCGTCGACGCCTCACTTCCCGGCCATGTGTGTCTGCTCTCCCGCTCTCTTTACGGGCTCAAGCAGGCACCCCGCTACCTGTACCAGGCGGATTGTCGGGTTTCTTGAACCACTGGCTTCGACATTACCGCTCGGACGCCTCATTGTTTGTCTATCGCCACGGTGACACGGCGCATATCTCGCCGCTTTACGACGATGACATCATCTCGACGGCCTCCTCCGCAATGTTTCTTCGCCAGATTACTCTCCGGCTGCGTGACGAGTTTGCTATCAAGGACACAGGTGCTCTACATTATTTCCTTGGCATTGAGGTCGTTCGGCGTCCGGACGGTTTCTTTCTTCATCGCCAGTATGCACATGATCTTCTTGAGCGTCTTTGGCATGCTCAACTTGTCACTCTGTTGCTACTCCTGTTGACACGAAGGCCAAGGTCTCGCTCTTGAGGGCTCGCTGCGTCGGATGCTCCTTTCTACCGGTCTATTGTCGGCGCTCTTGATGTTGACTCTCACGGACCGGATCTTGATTATCTTTGTTCAACAGGTGTGTCTCCACATGCACGCCCCTCGTGACTCTCATTGGACTCTCGTGAAGCGGATCCTTCATTATATCCGCGGCATGATGACCCTTGGGTTGACACTTACGACGTCTACTTCTTTGGAGATGGTGGCCTACTCCGATGCAGACTGGACCGGCTGCCCCGATACTCGTCGGTCCACCTCTAGCTACTGCGTCTACCTCGGTCCTTCACTCATTTCGTGGTCGTCCAAGCGACAACCCACGGTTTCAAGGCTCGGTAGCGGAGGCTGAGTATCGAGCTCGGCCAACGATGTTGCCGAGTGCACTGCCACGATTACTTTCAGAGATGCATCACGGCGTATCGAGCTACGGTTGTCATCGTGACAACGTTTACTGCGGTGTACCTCTCCGCCCACCCCGATCATCATCGCCGGACTAAACACATTGAGCTGGGCATTCACTTTGTGCGCGAGCAGGTGGCTCTTGGACGCATTCGGGTTCTCCATGTGCCGACTGCCCAACAGTTCGCCGATGTGATGACGAAGGGACTGCCGACTTCTACCTTCGAGGAGGTTCGTTCCAGTCTTTGTGTCACTGGCGCCGCTTCGACTGCGGGGGGTGTTAAGTATATTGTGTACGTGTATATTTATGTGTAGGGCCCACCTCCTGTTTTCTTTGTATAGTTGAGGTTGTGGCCCACCTCTGTACTTATATATACGTGTCTGGTGCACCGATCAATATATCGAGATTGCACGGCCCATATCTTGTCCTTCTACAAAGGGAAGTCTGCATCCGCCATTGTTACCGCACAGTACGCACGCACACGGGCACGGCACACACGCGCGCAGGGAGAGAGCGCGCGCCTTGGCCCTGGATCGTGGTGGTCGGTCATGGAGGCAATGGTCGCGTCGGTGGTCGTTAAGGAGGCCATCCGGAGTGTTGCGGCGGCCGCAGGCAGCCCGATGGCCAGGCTGTGGAGGAACTGCAAACCCGACCTGGAGGAGATGCGGAGCACCCTAGTCCTGCTGGAGGCCGGCTTGAGAGACGCCGAGCGGCGGTCCGGGGACGAGGAGGCGGTGCGTTTGTGGCTGCAACAGCTCAAGGCCGTCGCTCGCGACATCTCCGGCGCTCTCGAACAGCCGCCGCCGCCGTCGTGGAAGGTACGCGGCATGCCGTCTGCAGAGACGCGAGCCCTCTCGCCCTTTCCCCTTTTCATAGCTTAACCATGCCGATGAAGCACCAAATCTCCACAAAAAGGGTTGCGCCGGATCTAGGAGTACATATTTAATTACTGCAGAATGAGTGGCTCTCTAGGATGAACTGCAAACTGATAGAAATAAGAAATTGGCAGGAAACCTTATTTAACTGTATATTTAACTAGCTATTCCAAATTTATGCAACTGCAATCTCATGCTACTACCAACAAAGTACCAATTGCTACTAGCTACTTTACTATGTACACTGTTATTTCAAGTCGTATATTTCTTGGAAGTTGAGAAGCCTGTGGGTCTGTGAACATGTCAGTGTCACTTATCATTGATTGTGGAAAATTAATTCAGTATCAAGCTAAATTCTTTCCATCCTCCCATCATATCTGTTCTCTCTCAAGTTAAGTAATACATTTTTACAACACGTATGTGCTGACAGTGATAAGTTGAATCTTCAACAGGTTTTTGCAAAACTTAATTTGGTTAAGAAGATAGAAAAGCTAAAGGAGAAACTGAAGGCGGTGGAAGAGAAACGCCATATATTTGGTTTCACCTTCCATAACAGCTCAACTATTGAGGATACATATGCCAAAAGGGAAACAATAGCATGTCTTGATGATGAATTTACAATTGTTGGTCGATCAAGAGAGAAAGAGGAGATAGTAAGGACTCTATTGCAGTCCGAAAGTAAAACGGCCATTCTTCCCGTCCTTGGTCTTGGCGGAATGGGTAAGACCACTTTGGCAAAACTGGTCTTCAGTGATAGCAGAATGCAAGATTTTGAGAGGAGGGCATGGGTACATGTTTCCCAAAAGTTTAATCTGGTAAGAATAGTAAAAGCTGTTATATCTCAATTTGAAGGGACTGCTGATGGCTTTGATGATCTGCAGTCTCTGTACAATCAGCTAGAGAAAATTTCTAGTGGCAAGAAGTGCTTAATTGTGCTGGATGACTTGTGGGAGAGTGACATTGAACTGTTGCGCAAACTGAAATTAATGGTGAACTGTGGAAAAGAGAGGAGCATGGTTAAGATAATTGTAACAACTCGTATTGAAGCAATTGCACAGGAATTGTCTACAGTTAGTCCTTATAAATTGAGGCCTTTATCGGATGATGACTGTTGGACTATGTTCAAACAAATTGCTTTTCAGTGGACAAATGAAGAAGATCTGCATGTGCCAGAATCTATTGGAAGAGACATTGCTATGAAGTGCAAAGGGTTACCCTTGGCAGCTCATGCTGTTGGATCCATGCTTCGTAATAAAAATGTTGACTTCTGGAAAGCTGCCAGAGATAGTAACACTTGGGATCAATGTTCATCTCACATTGATGTCTTGCCGTCGTTGAGGTTGAGTTATGAACATATGCCACTTTATTTGAAACCATGCTTTGCCTACTGTGCCATCTTCCAAAAAGGTTCCACCATAGATAAGGACAAACTAATTCAACAGTGGATGGCTCTTGACTTGGTTAAACCATCCCTACCAACCTTGTCTCCCAAAGCGCAAGCAGAGGAATATCTAAGAGAGCTCTTGGCAACATCTCTTCTTCAAAACTCGGTATCTTCCATGGTGAGTATGAAAGCATGCATGCTCGTGTGTGTACTTGACATACAGTTTTGCATGCTTTTACGTACTTTCAGCCATTTATAATATCTCATAAGTCATACCTCACTACAGATGAGTTTCTATTTCTAATAATGGATGGTGGAGTTTGTACTATTTAATTTTGTTTCATCCAGTATAAACAAATTCGGTTCAACCTTCACCTGATATAAGAGCTTGTTTATTGAAATATTACTAATTAGTAATTACTTACTCTTACACACCTTTTTTTTAGGTTACTCATGAGCACACCAAAGATTCACATGAACTGAGCATGCATGATTTGGTGCATGACTTGGCACAATCAGTTGCTGGTGATGAAGCATTTTATCTGCATGCTATAAGCCAAAGTAGTTCACCCAGTGACAACTATCATCATTTAGTTGTGGTTAGCTATGATAAAAGGCTTTGCAAGTCATTGTCTGTTTAGGTTAGGTCACTACATTTCAGAGATTGTGGTGGAAAACAACTTCCTGGCGATACATTCTCATTGACAAAAAACTTACGCGTCTTGGATTTAACTGGATGTGCTGTGAGGAAGTTGACGGATCCAACTCGTCAATTAGCTCATTTGAGGTACCTTGATGCTTCACTATTGTGTGATAAAGATTTTCCTATGTGGACTACAAGCCTCTTGGAATTACATTATTTGAGCATACATGGCTCTACCAAAATATCAGAGCTGCAAGTCAACGGAACCTTAAAGATTTGGCACATCTGGATTTATCATGTTGTGGAAACCTTGTGCACTTGCCGGAGTTTTTTCCAACCTTACAAGTCTCTTGCTATTGAACCTGGCAGATTGTTCCAGCCTTTCTGCATTGCCCAATTCCATCTGTGACCTTTTGAATCTAGAGAACTTGAACCTCTCAGGTTGTAAACTGGAAGAACTACCTAAATTTCTGGGAAATCTTAAGAAGCTAAGGCTGCTGAACCTATCTAGGTGTTCCAGGCTTCATGATTTACCTGATTCCCTCTGTAACCTTGTCTCCTTAGAAAAGCTAGACCTATCTTATTGTTCTGGTTTGCAAGAACTACCAAATTTCTTTGGTAACCTTCAAGAACTAAGCCTTTTGGATTTATCACACTGTTCCAATCTTTCTAGATTGCCTGATTCATTTGGTAATCTGAACAAATTGCAGCATTTAAACTTAGAAGCTTTCATGCATTACATGGCCTTGCACCACAGTGAGCTACGCTACTACTTCGACATGTTATTTCGAGTCCTATGTAACCTACTCAATCTGCAATACCTAAACTTCTCAGCGTGCCCTGTTTCTGTTCTTCCTGAATCTCTTGCCAACCTCAAAATGCTTCACACATTGAATATCTCGCGTTGCATTTCCCTAAGAAAATTGCCACAAAAAATTCTTGAATTGCCAAACCTTAAATCTTTAGTTGTGAAGAATTGTTTCCCACCTATCGAAGATCAAATCAAGCGATCCTCACTGGCCAATGGTTTGATGTCACTGCCAAAGTTTTTTGTGTATAACATGCCTGGTGGTGTGTCCAGCAATATTGTGCAGCTTGAGGGTGTAGATGCTGAAGAGCTTGAGATAAAATTTCTTGAAAATGTGGTGAGTTTGGAAGAAGCTAAGAAAGTCAACCTGGCATGTAAATCAAGGCTTTCCATGATGTTCCTCTCTTGGACTGGCAATGTCGTCGACCATCTTGTGGATGATGAGTCTTTGCTTGCGGAGCTCCTACCCCCAACCACCTTGGAACAGTTTATTCTCCAAGGTTACATGGGCATCACCTATGTTTTTAAGGCGACGCTTCGCTTTAAGGCGCTGGGGGGGCGCCTCGACGCCTAAAGCAGACGCCTAGGCGCCTAAAGCGGACATATTTGCAAAGTGCTTGGGGGGCGCCTCGACGCCTAGGTGTCGCCTAAGCGTCGCCTTACAGACGCCCGCATCACTTTCCCAAGTTGGATATGCTCTGCTACATATCTTGCAAACCTTTCCAGAATAGAGCTGCATAATTTGCAGGGATGCACCCAGCTACCATCACTTGGTCAGTTACCTAATTTGCAAGAGTTGTCTCTGCGTGCATTGCCAAACATCAAGAAACTAGGTAAGAATTTCTGTGGTGGTAATCATGCATTCACAAAGTTGACAAAATTTGTTATGCAGGACATGGATAATCTGGAAGTCTGGTATACGAGAGTATCAATAGAGGGTGAAGATAAAAGGAAAGAAGTCATGTTCCCTAACCTTCACAAGTTGCTGATACATGGATGCAACAAGTTGATGGTGAAACCATGCCCGCCAATAGCTGCGGAGTGGGTCATAGAGGTTAATGATATTCTAGTATCATCATGGGAGGATAAAGGACATGCGGAAATTCAGTCCAATTCAATAACTTGTTTGGAAATATCAGATTGCCATGTCAAGCCTAACGGTTGGAGGCTGCTCTATCATCTTCCCTCCCTTCGCAAATTAAAGCTCCGCATGTGCAATGAGTTAAGCAGCTTACCAGGAAGCATTGAAGTCCTTACCTCCCTTCGGTTGCTACTTGTGTTTGCATGCCACAATTTGGCGGAATTGCCGGAATGGTTTGGCAATCTCACCGCACTCTAAGAATTGGAAATCAACTACTTGTCACGCCCTGATCTTGAGGGATTTGGGGAGAGAGGAGAAGGGGGGTCGGGATGAGGAAGAACAGAGGGGTTAGGTGAGAGCGAGAGGCGAGACGAGGGGAAAGTAGTTCATTCACTTTTTCGATGCCGTCACCGTTCCGTCGTTCGGTTACAAGTAGGCCACAGCTGGCTTCACACGCACGCCAACACTTGGCTTCACACGCACGCATACACTTGGCCACGGGGCCCCATGGTGACCTGGACGTTGCAAGTGACTAACTGCACTTGCACTCGTTATTCCGCTGCAGGCTGATCTGCAGGCGTGACATTTGCCCCCTCTTGAGCAGCTTGATCCTCCTCCGTCCAAAGGGGCACGTCCGGGTAACGCTGCCGGGGCACGTTGTAGTCCTCCCAGGTCGCAGACGACGGCGGCATGGTGCTCCACTGCACCTGTACTTGGACTTGGACGACTGGGGCGTCACCTTTCTTCATCATGCGGCGGTCCAGAATGGCAGTCAGAACGCGGTCGGCGGCCGTGAGGTCGGGTATCTTGGGCAGCTCCGCAAAGACCGGAGTGTAGTCGGGGACGAACGGATTGAGTTGCAAGACGTGGAAGACTGGGTGGATGCGGCTGTCCGGCGGCAAGTTCAGGCGATACGCCAGCGTGCCGATGCGCTTCGTCACCGTGAAGGGTCCGAAGAACTTGTACGCCAGCTTGCGACAAGGGCGGTTGGCGACGGAGGACTGGGCGTACGGTTGAAGCTTGAGGAGGACTTGCTCGCCCATGTCGAAGGCGCGCTCGGCGCGGTGGCGATCTGCTTGTTTCTTGAAGCGCGCCTGGGCGCACGCGAGCAGGGCGCGTAGCAACTCGGTGTGCGTTGCCCGGTCGATCTCATCGAGCGGCGCATCCGCGGGTATGTTGGAGTTGACCGCTGGCATGCCGCCGAGGTTGGGCTCCCTACCATACAGCGCCTTGAACGGGGAGCAGTTGAGGGAGGCGTGGTGCGACGAGTTGTACCAGAACTCTGCTGCAGAGAGCCACCTGCACCATTGCTTGGGTGTGTCGTGGACAGAGCACCGCAAATACATCTCCAAGCACTGGTTGACGCGCTCCGTCTGGCCGTCCGTCTGGGGGTGATACGCCGTGGAGTACAGGAGCTTGGTGCCCGCGGCGTTGAGGATCTCGCGCCACATTGCGCTGGTGAACACCTTGTCGCGGTCGGAGACGATGGAGTGCGGCACGCCGTGGAGACGGATGACGTTGTCGCAAAAGGATCTGGCGACCTGAGCGGCGTTGAAGGGGTGGCAGAGAGGGACGAAGTGGGCGTACTTGGTGAGCCGGTCGACGACGACCATGATCGCGTCGTAGCCATCGGACTTGGGCAGCCCCTCGACGAAATCCATGGTGAGCTCCTGCCATGGTTCTTGCGGAATTGGGAGCGGCTGCAACTTGCCGGCCGGGTGCGTTTGCTCGTGCTTCGCGTGCTGGCAAATGCTGCACTGTCTGACGAAATCTTCGACGGCGCGCTTCAGACCGGTCCAGGCAAAGAGCTTGTGCACCCTGTGGTAGATGGCGGTGGCCCAGAGTGGCCGCCGACGGCGCTGTGGTGCAGCGCGGCGATGAGCTTTGTCTGGAGCGCGGTGTTAGCGCCGATCCACAACCGTCCCCGCTGTCTGATCACGCCCTGCTGAAGGGAGCGGCCCTGGTCGTCGGTGTCGCAGAGTGCGAGCTTGGCGAGCAGTTCTTGCGCGTCGGAGTCCGTCTCGTACGAGTTGACCACTTCCTGTAGCCATTGTGGCTGGCACACCTAGAGCGCGTGGAGGGCCAGTAAGTGCCCCACACGAGAGAGCGCGTCGGCCGTGCCGTTGTCGGTGCCCTTCTTGTAGCGGAACGTGAACTGCAGCCCCACCATCTTGGACATCGCCTTGCGCTGCAGATCTGTGATGAGCTGTTGATCGCCCAAAGAACACAAGCTATTGTGGTCGGTGACGATTTCGAACGGGGCGCGCTGAAGGTATGGTGAAAGGATCGAGAAGAGGCGTCTAGAGGGGGGTGAATAGACTCTAAGAAGAAAAGTTGCAGTTTTTTTTAAGTTCTTTAGGTTGAAGTGGAGTTTTGGCACAAGTTTAAACATTCACAATACATATCAAGCAAGCATGCCAAGAGTATATGAGCAGCGGAAAGTAAAGCATGCAAGTTGCAAGAATGTAAAGGGAAGGGATTGGAGTGTGCAAACGCAATTTGGAGACACGGAGATTTTTTATCCGTGGTTCCGATAGGTGGTGCTATCGTACATCCACGTTGATGGAGACTTCAACCCACGAAGGGTAGCAGTTCTTGAGTCCACGGAGGGTTCCACCCACAAAGGGTCCACGAAGAAGCAACCTTGTCTATCCCACCATGGACATCGCCCACGAAGGACTTGCCTCACTCGGGTAGATCTCCTTGCCCTTACAAACTCCTTGGTTCAACTCCACAATCTTGACGGAGGCTCCCAAGTGACACCTAGCCAATCTAGGAGACACCACTCTCCAAGAAGAAACAAATGGTGTGTTGATGATGAACTCCTTGCTCTTGTGCTTCAAATGATAGTCTCCGGACACTCAACTCTCTCTCACGTGATTTGGATTTGGTGGAAAGAAGATTTGAGTGGAAAGCAACTTGGGGAAGGCTAGAGATCAAGATTTATGTGGTTGGAATGGAATATCTTGACCTCAACACAAGTGTAGGTGGTTCCCTCTCGTAAAATATGTGTTGGAAGTGTAGGCATGTTACGATGGCTCTCTCCACGAATGAAGAGTGGGTGGAGGGGTATATATAGCCTCCACACAAAATCTAACCGTTACACACAAATCACCAAACTCGGTGGGACCGATTCAGAGAACTCGGTCAGATCGACTTGGTTCATAATGTGACCGTTAGGTGTTTCGGTGGGACCGACACGTCAACTCGGTGAGACCGATGTGCTAGGTTTAGGGTAAAACCTCATCTCGGTGAGACCGATTACACAAACTTGGTGAGACCGATTTTGGTAATAGTCAAACAAAGAGTTGGTCAGGCAAACTCGGTGGGACCGATTCGCTCATCTCGGTTGGACCGAAATGTTACGAAGGGGTGACAGAGAGTTTGCATTGCAATCTCGATGGGACCGATTGCATATTTCGGTGAGACCGAAATTATTGCAATAGGCAACTGAGAGTTTGCAATCCCATTTCGGTGAGACCGATATCCCTATCGGTGAGACCGAAAAGACTAGGGTTTCTGGCAGTGGCTATGTCAATTGAACTCGGTGGCGCCGGATAGAGAGTTTCGGTGGGGCCGAGTTTGACTTTTGATTTTGGACATATGTGGATGTGAGAAAGTGGTTGAGGGCTTTGGAGCATATCACTAAGCACTTTGAGCAAGCAAGCCATTAAGCAACACCTCATCCCCTCTTAATAGTATTGGCTTTCCTATGGGCTCAATGTGATCTTAGATCACTAAAATAGAAAATGTAGAGTCCTGAGCTTTGAGCTTGAGCCATTCCTTTGTCCTCAGCAACTTGAAGAGGTTCCACATCCTGTAGTCCATGCCACTCCATTGTTGAACTTATCTGAAACATACTAGGTAGAAGCATTAGTCCAACAAGAGATATGTTGACATTAATTTCCAAAACCACCCAGAGAGCACTTGTGCTTTCATATGGGCGCCACTTGTCGATCGCCATCATCACCGCGAGGAATTCCTTCTCGTACGCTGAGAGTTTCTGATTCCGCACGCCCAGCGCCTTGCTCAAGTACGTGATCGAGTGGCCATCCTGCGTCAGAACGGCGCCGATACCGGTGTCGCACGCGTCGGTCTCGATGGCGAACGAGCGCTTGAAGTCTGGGAGCGCCAGGACGGGCGTGCTCACCATCGCCTTCTTCAACATCTCGAAAGTAGCTTGCGCTTGGTCGTCCCAGAGGAATCCCTTCTTGGTGAGGAGGCGCGTCAGGGGCTTCGCGATGATGCCGTAGTGCGGCATGAACTTGCGGTAGTAGCCCGTGAGGCCGAGGAAGCCGCGGAGCTCGGTGGGCGTCGTGGGCACGTGCCAGGCACTCATGGCGCTGGTCTTGCTGGAGTCGGTGGCGACGCCGTTCTTGGAGATGACATGCCCGAGGTACTCGATCTCCGCTTGTGAACGAGCACTTGGAGGCCTTGGCGTGAGTCAATGCGCCCGTGGCAGTTCCAAAGACTGCGCGCAAGTGTTCCTCGTGTTCCTGTAAATCGATACTAAAGACCAGAATGTCATCGAGGAATATAATGATGAACATGCGAACGTGGCGACCGAAGATCGAGTTCATGAGGCACTGGAAGGTTGCCGGCGCGTTGCAGAGGCCGAACGGCATCACTCTGAAGTGGTAATGGCCGTAGTGTGTTTTGAATGCCATTTTTTCTTCATCCTCTTCGCGCATACGTATTTGATGGTAGCCCGCTCTCAGATCAATCTTAGAGAAATATGCCGCTCCGCCCAGCTCATCGAGCAGTTCATCGACCACTGGCAATGGAAACTTGTTCTTCACTGTAGTCGTGTTCAGGCGTCTGAAATCCACACAGAATCGCCATGAGCCGTCCTTCTTCTTGACCAGCAACACCGGTGCGGCATATGGACTCAGATTGTGAGCAATGACACCCGATTGCAGCATCTCCTGAACCCGCTTTTCGATCTCATCTTTTTGTGCTGGCGAGTAGCGATAGGGCCTGGTGTTGATCGGAGTTGTGCCCGGCTCCAGGTTGATTGCATGGTCGTATTGCCGTTTGGGAGGCAGTACTTTGGGTTCAGCAAACACGTCTGCATATTCAGACAGGAGTTTCTGAATGTTGGGTGGTGGAGGTGCAGGTTCAGGTTTGTCAGTTCTCTCCACTGTAACCAGAGCCGCAGTCCAAATGTCATTGCATACTTCCATGCGATGCAACTCGTAAGCATCCAGTTCTGCTATGGGAGGAAGATCTGAAGTTACGGCGCCTTGCAAGTGCACTTGTTTCCCCTGCATCTCGAATGCAATGGTTTTCTCCACGCGATGGCAGTTCATGAAATTTGTGGCGGCCAGGCCGATCGATACCCGGCACTCCATAAGCGCTGAGCGGCAGCATGCGGAGATCAGTGTGGAAGGTGTGGCCGGGCACTTGCCATTCCAATCCTCTCACCAGTTGATTGCACAGCAGTCTCTGGCCGTTGGCGACGCGCACTGAAACTGGTGGCAAGTTCTCTGTCTGAACTTGCAGTCGTGCGAGAAAAGTTTCACTGATGAAACTGTGTGTAGTTCCTGAATGCACCAAGAGTAACATGATCTGATCCCCCACTTGTGCTCGTAGGCGAATTGTAGATGGAGTTTCTTCACCTGACAGAGGTTGGTGTGATAGCGAGCAGCATTCTGGTTCCTGTGCTGCTGGTGTATCGAGTAACTGCAGTGCGTGAACGGTGTCGTCAGACAAAATTTCACCGAAATCGCCCACTTCGATCATCAGGATTTGGCCAGTGTGTTTGCATTGGTGTTCTCTCGAATACTTGTCCCTGCAGCGAAAGCAGAGGCCATTTGCTCTTCTGAATTCGCGCAACTGACGCTCCCGTGCGTATTCGTCACCCCCTTGCTTGGGTACGGCTGCAACGCGGGCTGGAACAGGGACTGCTGCTGCAGCAGGTGGCGGTGGGCGTCCGACTGGTGTGATGCGCGGACGCGGGAAGCGCTGCTTCTCCAGTTCTTCTTCCTGAATGCGAGCGAATACTGCTGTGCGAGTGATACTGGTTGGTGCTTGCAGTCGAACTCCCAGGCGCAGCTCGTCTTTGAGGCCGATCAAAAACTGAGAGATGAAAAACTTGGAGCTCAGAGTTGGGTCCAGGGCCAGCAAATGATACGTTGCTGTCTCTAATTGCTGGCGATATTCCTGCACACTGCCTGTCTGTCGCAAGGGAACAAAGTGGTGCATCTGAACCTCGAATTACTCTAGACCGAATTCCTCCTGTACCGCAGCTCTGAATGCTTGCCATGAGACGCCGGGGTGTGTCTGTCGATAGGCCTGGAGCCACATCGCGGCCAGGCCGTCCATGTACAGCGCTGCGGTGGTGACCCAGTTGTGTTGGGGCACTCGGTACAGCTCGAAGTAGGTGGTGCAGCGGTCCAGCCAGATGCGAGGGGCGTCGCCATCAAACCGCGGAAAATCATGCTTCGGCGGCTTGATGTAGTGGTCGCCGTGGCGGTCGAGCTACGAGGACGATGGTGACCGCGCGGTGAGCAACGGTGGTTCGTGGTTAAAGAGTCGGGCGAACGGGAGCTGGGCCGCACCTTCCGTGTAGAGAGGCAGCGGCGGAGGACGAGTCGGTGGTGGTGGTGGCGGAGGTGGTGGAGGGCGCGCGGAGGAGTCCGCGGTGGTCGTGACGCCCGATGGAGATGCGCCTCCGGAGGCGGTCGCCGCGGGATCGACCGTCGGCGCAGCCTTGCGGGCCTCGTCCACATCGGCTTGCGTGAGGTCGATCTGCTTGGAGAGGAGCTTGATCTCGGCGGAGACCTGGTCGTTGTAGACGATCTGCGCCTGGTGGCGCTCATCAGCGGTCTTCTGATTGGCGTCGAGGCGGCGGATGACGGACTTGAGCAAGCTCTGCAGCTTGTCCGTGGTCTCCGACATGGCGTCGAGCATGCGGCGGGTCTGCGCCGAGGGCTTGGATGGTGGTGCCGTGGTTTCGCTAGATCAGATCGAACCCCGGGCAGGATTTTGTGCGAGCTCGCCGGAGCGGCGCGCACCTGACCCGGTGGATGTTACCGATCGATCGGAGCCAACGGCGGTGGTGGGGAAAAAAATTTGTGGCTCTGAATACCAGATTGTCACGCCCTGATCTTGAGGGATTTGGGGAGAGAGGAGAAGGGGGATCGATATGAGGAAGAACAGAGGGGGTTAGGTGAGAGCGAGAGGCGAGACGAGGGGAAAGTAGTTCATTCACTTTTTCGATGCCGTCACCGTTCCGTCGTTCGGTTACAAGTAGGCCACGCACGCCAACACTTGGCTTCACACGCACGCATACACTTGGCCGCGGGGCCCCATGGTGACCTGGACGTTGCAAGTGACTAACTGCACTTGCACTCGTTAGTCCGCTGGAGGCTGATCTGCAGGCGTGATACTACTGTCCTAAGCTCAAGTCCTTGCATGAGAGCATGCAGCACCTTACATCACTCCGATTGCTGCACTTGGGTCACTGCGACAACATCTCATCACTGCCGGAGTGGTTCGGCGGTCTCATCTCTCTCCAAAGACTTGAGATCTCGGGATGCCAACTAGTCAAGTCTTTACCACGATGCATGCAACATCACAGCGCTCTGAGGGAGCTACAGATCAGGCATAACCCTGAACTGAAACAGTGGTGTGAGTATTTCCTGGACGAGAAAGAAATAGTGTGAATCAGATGAAAAAAAAAGAAGCAATCCTTGCTTAATCTAAAGAAGGTAATGTGCTTCTCGAGTTTCCTGCCAAATTATTCCCTTGTTTACCTATATATACATGTTTCTTACAGTTGCATATCGGCTCTGTCTGTACCTACTATATGTTTCTTATATGCTTAAGCTAAACGATTCCACTCATAGGTTTGGCACCATCTTACACAAATGCTGTGTTGATCGACTGTACCTGCTGATGTACCGGCCCTAGATCACATTGGGTCAGCATCTAACGTGCAGTAAGTAATGACTACAAACACTCCATGCATCTGCAGATCACTTGTGTCTCTTGCTCTGAATCTGATCTTTGGATTTCTGTTGTCCACCACAAAACAGCTTGATAAAGATACTATTGGATCTTGGAGGCCGTAGCTGTAGGCTGTAGGTGAAGATGAGATGCCAGATACTCCCTCCGTTCGGAATTATTTGTCTTGGAAATGGATGTATCTAGAACTAAAATACGTCTAGATACATCCATTTCTTCGACAAGTAATTCCGAACGGAGGGAGTATGAAATTATGTAGGATGAGACATGTCTGATGAAGAAGGCTCGGCTAGGTATGTTTTATCTGCTTTTTTATTTTTTTGCTTTTTTAGTATATAATGGAAGGATCACCATTCTTTGTTCGTTTATTTTCTTTCATGTAATCTCAGTTTCCTTTTTGTCTGTGAAAATGTAAATTACTGAATAACTGTAGTCAATCATCTTCATCTTTTTTTTGAAAAGAGGCAAAAGATTTGCCTCATTCATTAAATAAGAGGAATAGAATTTATGTTCGTGTTACAACACTGACAGCACCGCAACACCCAAAATAAAGGTGACCAACTACTCTCGCGTCATCAAGTATCCCAACTTTGTTGCACCCGCTGATACCCAAAGCGTGGCCTCCTTTTTAATGTTGGCGAGTAGAACCGTCGTGAGCACTCTTCTCGATTTAAACACTCGCGCATTCCTCTCGTTCCAAATGGTCCAGCGACTAGCATGGTGAGCGAGGCCATCGCCTTCTGTTGGGGATAGATGTATCGGAGAGGCCCACCCACCACCCTTCGATGTTGCTTGAGAGGTGCCATGAGGAAGTATCAATGCTCACCAGCTTGCAGCCAGTCCTTGACTAATCCCCATAGGCGGATAGAAAAGCGACATTTGTAGAAAAGGTGGTCAACAGACTCTTGCTCCTGCTTGCAAAGTGTACAAAGGCCACAGTTTGGCCATCCGCGCTTCTCCAATCTGTCTGCCGTCCAAATTCTTTTTGAATAGCCAGCCAAGCGAAGAACTTGACTTTGGGGGAGCCCAAGCCCTCCACACAGTGTGCTCCATAGGGGATTTGATTGTGCCAAGGAATTGCGCTTTGTATGCCGACTTCGGCCGTGTATTGCCCGCTAGCGGTGTGCTTCCATACAATATCATCTTCGCATCCTCCTCGAGATGGAAGCCATGAAGCGTTGTCCAGAGGGTGACAAACGGCGTAAGTGATTCAGGGAAAAAGAGTCCGGATGCATATTCTCGAGACCCACGCGCCGTTCTTTGAGAGCTTCGCGCACCTTCCAATTTTTCCTCGTGGACGCCTCGTAAATTAGAGGTGCAATGTCCCTAGGCTTGCGGTCATTCACCCATGGCGCATCCCAAAGGCGTCCTTGCTCCATTTCCAACAAAGATTAACGTGGAGGCATAGAACAAGGAGTAGTCCATCGTGTTGCACGGGTTTCCCATACCCACCCAAAGCTTGGTGGGCTCTTTCCATTCAAACCATAACCAACGCAAGCGAAGAGCCCGAGCAAATTTCTCCGTGTTAAGTATGCCAAGGCCACCAAGATCCTTTGGCGGCACACCGCATCCCAATTCACCTTGCATTTTGCATCGGTGGTCTTGTCCGTGTTCTCCCGCAGAGAAAGGCTCTTTCGAGCTTGTTTATGTTGTGTAGAGTGGACGTTGGCACAATGAGCGGCGTGATGGAGAAGACGAGCTGCGAAGACAGCACCGACTTCACAAGGGCACATCGACCAATGGCAGTGATATTCGCCATCCCAAGTGGTCAACTTAGAGGCCGCTTTGTCCTCTAGGTCTTGGTAGTCGACCTTTCTAAGCTTCCACACCGAGAGAGGAAGCCCCAAATATTTCATTGGAAACGAAGCCCGTGACGCAGGAAGGGCTGAAGGATGCATGTCAAGTTGAGTTGTCCGCACCGAATGGGAACCATCGAGCTCTTACGGAAGTTTGTGACAAGGCGGTGATATTGCCGAATAGATGCAGAATGGTGGCTAGGTTGTCAATGTCTTTCTTGATTGGGGCCATAAAGACTGCTGCATCATCGCCAGATATAGGGAAGTCCTAACAGCCACGCCACGCCCACGGATCTTGTGAAAGAGCCCTTTTCTCGATGCTAGCTCAAGAATCTTGTGCAGCGGGTCCATGGCAATGACAAATAGCAAGGGGAGACCGGGTCCCTTATGCGAAGCTTGTGGCCCGTGAGGGATGGGCTTGCTTGGCACACCATTCAAAAGGATGCGCGAGGACGAGGAGCATAATAGGGCGGCGATCCGGTTCATAAACATGGGCGGAACCCAAGCCTCTGAAGAAGGTCCAAGATATACTCCCATTTGACAGAGTCAAAAGCCTTCGAATATCGAGCTTGAGCAGGAGGGACGGAGTTTTCCGCATGTGGAGGCGTCGCGCCAGATGCGAACATACATGAAATTGTCATGGATACTTCTCGTCTTTATGAAGGCACTCTGGGCATTTGAGATGAGCTTATGCATATGGGGGCCAGGCGGATTGCCAATATTTTCGCAATAATCTTTGCAATGGCGTGAATAAGACTAATAGGGCGATAGTCGAAATATCCTCGGCCCCTCTTTTTTGGGAGGAGCACAACATTTGCAGTGTTGAGCCAATGAAGGCCGCCAGCGCAGATTGGCAAAGGAGGAGACCACCGTCATGACGTCCACCTTGATGGTACTCCAACATTTTCTAAAGAAGAGACCGGTAAACCCATCCGGCCCGGAGCCTTGTCCCTGTGCATTTGGTTAATGGCGCCCCGCACCTCATCCTCGGTTATGGGGTCCCCGAGGCAAGCCAAATTGTGGGTCTCCAAATTGAGCTCCTCCCAATTAAAGTCTATGGATCTCGCCTCCCCTTTTCCATGACGCTAGAAAAGTGCGCATGTACGAGTTGCTCCTTTTGCTCATGATCCGTGACCCAGCCGTGATTGTGTTTGAGCCGATGAATGTGATTCTTTCTCCTCCGGCATTGACCCGCCCGATGAAAAAATTTGGTATTTGCGTCCCCTTCTGCGAGGTGGCATAGCCTAGCACATTGCTTTTTGCGAGCACGCTCAAGCACCACAAACCCAATGATTCTCCTTTTGAGCTGGACCGAAGGTCCGCCTCCATGGTAGAGAGCTGCACGGACTCCTGCGCGATGTCCAGACGCAGGATGACGAGAAGAGCCGCATGGTGGAGTAACTTTGCCCTAGAGAACAGCCCCTTACTCCGTGCGAGAGGCGATCTCAGTT
This sequence comes from Aegilops bicornis, assembly GCA_021605145.1. NCBI lineage: Eukaryota > Viridiplantae > Streptophyta > Magnoliopsida > Poales > Poaceae > Aegilops > Aegilops bicornis. Next base: position 153,666,386 of record CM038673.1, read on the forward strand.
ATTTTCAATTTGTGGTGCAACACATGGAAGGGCTCGATGTGCACAGTCTGTTCATTCCAAGCCTCTGAAACAACATCCTGGAATCACGGAAGGGCGGCCCAAAAATTTTCAAATTTGAAAGCACGAGGCCTCCGTGGTCCTTTGTCATCGACAAGCAAAGCGGGCAGTGGTCGAGAGCTGACGAGGACAACGCATGGAGAATATGCGTGCCGGCTGGATGTCCCACTCCAGCGTTGCAAAAGAAAGAGTCCAACTTGCATAATGTCGGGTTTGATCGCTCATTTGACCAAGTGAAGCGCCTGTTTTGAAGGTGGATCTCTTTAAGATGACAACTCTGTAATGTTGTCCGAAATCTGGTGATTCGCCTTCTGTTGACATTTCGCTTATTTTTATCCCTCGAGCGGTAGATTTGGTTGAAATCACCAAGATCTAGCTGAGCTCCCCACACGGGCGGCTTATGACTAATCAGCTCCGTGAAGAAATCCTCCTTGAGGGAGGAGGATGTTGGCCCGCATAATAACGGTGATTCGGTAGGCGACATCGAGTGCTTGATGTGTATTGTCATTTGAAAGGCGGAAGGTGGTGATCACCACATCGCCATCGCAACATGGTCATCATCCCGAGCATGAGGATCCCACCGGGTACCAATAGATGGTCTTGAGCAAATTTGCGAAGCCTTTATGCCCACCAAGGAAACTTCTGTGAACATATCAACATTTTCAAGCTTTGTTTCTTGTAGACATACTATTTGACAGGAGGAAGCATGACGGTCTCATGGACGGCGGCACGGCGGTCTGGGCAGTTGAGGCCCTTACGTTCCAACTCAACACATTTATTTGCTGTTCAATCATAAGGAAACAGTCTAACACTTGAACAGGAGGCGATACAAAGGCTCAGCATGCCAATACATGAGCATAGCTTAAAGTCAACTCCACACCAGCCAACTCGCACGACTACATGACCTAGTGGTAGACACGAACAAGTACATAGAAGACACCCATTGCACATGGAGCAAAGCCGCCCTTGGAACTTTTTCAAACATTGGAAACTAACACAAACTACAGAATCGGCATGCATGGCTTTGCCCTCAAGCATCCACAGAGCCCCTCCTCAACATGATCCAGTCCGGCATCCCCAAAGACGGTCGATCGTAGCCTCCTCAATGTTGTTGAGCAGAGCATCGTCGAAGCTTGAACAGGGCTCTCATCGCTTGAGCACATCGGTGGGAAGTTGTTCTTTGAATCGCTCTTCTAGAGCCTCCAAAGACAGCCTGTAACATCCTTGCCATTCTTGACAATGCCAAGGCTGCGACAAACTAGGATCTCAGCTTGCTTGGCCACCGGGCGCTTTTGTAGCGCGTCCACCGCCTTGATGCGAGCAATCGGTGCGCCTAAGGGAGAGGCCGCCACTTGTGCTGATGGAAACACCAACCAGAGTTTTCCGGCCGCGCGCGCATGGCCGCAGCGGGAAGCGGCGAGGGTTGGCAGCAGGGCCTCACGTCCGTGCAGAAGAGCGTCTCAGCCCTCCGGGAATAGCTGGCTGGGCAACAAGCAACTCCTCTTCATTGCAGGGCATGGATGGTGTGCGCGGCTGCCCGCTGAAGAAGTGGCGGGGTAGGGGGCGCCTCAAATCCCGGTGGGCGTAGGGCGACGGATCGACGAGAGGCCGCAGCAGCGTTGTCGGAGAGCAAATGGTGATGAGCGCCCGGGCTTGACGGGTTCGTAGGCTGAGCGATGGCCGCCTCACTTCGCTTGGATCGTGGAGACATCGGAAGCACCGTGGTCGGCGGCGAGGTGGCGATGCGCAGAGGAGTCATCTCGCCCCCGGAGAGCTGCCCGCCAATGCGGGGAGGGCGGCTGGAGAGGCTGCGGCTGACCCGTCTGGTGAGTGTTCTCCATAAGCCGCCAACCACATCATCGCCGAGCCGGAGGCAAGCAGCATCAGAGGTTCCGCGCCAAGGCCATCACGACGCCGGCCTCCATCAAGGCCACCACGGGACTCACGGCCACGGTCCCGATCCTGCCGCTCGTCTCGCGGCGCCCTGGATAGGCTGCGCCGGAGGGAGGCGCCCCAGCCACTTCCACCAGGCCTTGACTGGTCACGGCCCCGGTCGCCATCGCGCCACCGCGGCAGCGGTCATCGTCTTAAATCACGGTCGCGACGGTGGTGCTACCGGGCACGAGACGCGCTCCCGGTGGTCTCGCGGCCGAGTTTCGCCGTCGACGACGTGGTAGAGCCACTAATACGGATTGTTTATGATGCTGCCGCTGGTTGGGTATTCATGAATTGCCAAGTGAATCAACACCCGGTGCTCCAGCCCACGGCGACCATAGATAGGCTCGCCGCCGTCTCGCTACCGGAAGGGTGATCCACCACCTGGGGACCCTGCTTGGGCACGTCGTCCACGCCCAGAGGCCAAGGACCCTGGTTTGGGTCTTGAGCTTGAGGCCGGCTCGATGTAGTCCAAATAGCAAGGCCGGATCCGATAGCCTTCACGACGGCATGCTCATCCCGGGCATGGAGAGGCAACCCTCCAAGCAGAGCCGGACATGGTGGTTGAGGTCGACGTTCTCCGCATGCGCCTCGAGACGCCAGTCCGCACTCGCAGCCTTGCCCCACCGAAGGGGACCTCTCGCTGCGAGACCGCCCTGGCGCAATGGTGTTGATGTATGAACCGCACCAGGTAGGCTTCGGGGTGGTGGTCGGTGACGGTGACGTCGATGGGCAGTGCGCCAATGGCCTTGCAGAGGATGGCGGAGACGTCTTCCTTGCTGGCGCGCACGTCGTGGTCGAACCACGCGACAGCCGCGTTGGAGCCAAGGACGGAAGCCTCCAGCAGCATCGCCGGCGTCGCGTGCACAACAGTGAAGGCCTCCGCAGGCCTCGCGCTGTGGTCGCCATTCCATGCCATGCCACGGGATGGCGTGGCTTGCAGGGGCGGGGGTGGAGCGGTTGCGGGAGCCGGTCGAGCCGCAGGACGAAACAGAGGTCTTGTTTCTCAACACAAACACTGGACTGGAGATGAAACTACTCATGCTCGAATAAGTATAAGATCTACTGATCTAGTACTTGTTTTTATAAGAAAGCACAATCTACTTCATGCTAAAGTAAGCTTAGTTGGATGGGATACTATAGATCTTAGCCATCCATAATTCTCTCATCAGCGGCTCATGATTTAAATTGAATCCTTGTAGTTGGATGGGATAACCTCTTAGTTGCACACTTATATTATTATTAATTCAGAATCAACACCTACTGATCACGTCCTAATTGCTAGCTTTTGGCTTGTGATTTAACCATGCTTAATGATGATTGATGGTTTGTGAGGGAAAACACCAAATTTAATGACGGGCACATTTAAATTTTAGATATAATTCTCTAGCATATCTATTATGTTAGTTATATTTTATCTGCAATATACTCCCTCTGTCTCAAAATATAAGATGATAAAAGTCTTATATTTTGAGACAGGGGGAGTACATTGCAAGAAAGGTGCATTGCACATACATGGTTGCTGGTTGCTTTAAAAGAAAAGCAACATACAGTAGGCATCTCTTACCTTGTTTATTTTTGCGGGGGACGTCTCTTGCCTTGTTGCCTTATGCGGGGTATTTCCTACCACTCTTACCACAGGCCGAAGTTGTTAAAGTTAGAGGATTTTAAGGCATGGGTCCAGTAGTGAAAATTATGTTCTATGAGTTATGACCAAATTAGAGCTATATAACGCGTTGTTATTCTTAATGAAATGCAGGAACACCCCTGCCCTTTCGAGGTTCTAAAGAAAACAAGATGAAGCTTAGGTAGCAACAGCACAAACTCGAGCTTCATAGGAAGAGCAAGGCATTTAGCGATACACATCATCATAGAAATATGCATCTCATGATTAGCCAGATCAACTTACAAATACAAGAAAGGTGTTCTACAGATGAAACAATCTAATTCCCAAAGGTATGTGTGCATGGTGGTGTGGATGCGCGAGTGCTGTTGTGCTCTACCTTGTAATCGCGAAAAAAATTAACCAACATAATTAGCGAAAATACCAAGGTGAACATGGTTCCACGTGCACCCACGTGAATAGTAAAATCAGAAAAATATACTAGGATATATAAAAGAATTTTGAAATTTTGGGGTATCAAACTTGGTCGACTGGTCTACTCACACATGAATTTTCGCGAAGAAATGACACCCATGGTATTCTTAGCGAAGAAAACAAAATCGGATCTTACTATTACTTCAAACGTGTTTTTTATAGCTTCGATTTTGAATTTTTTGCCTAGAATACCACGGATGTTATTTCTTCACGAAAATTCACGTGTCAGTAGACCAGTCGACAAAGTTTGATATCGGCCCCAAAATTTCAGATTTTGTTTTGCTTTTTTTCTCTAGTAATATTTTCCTGTTCTAGGGGTAACATCTGCATCTTCCGATGACGTGGCGCCTTTTGAGCTAGGCGAGGAGGCACGGGCGCCTTCTTCGTAGATGGAATTTGGATGGTTGTCTCATGTTGGTGTCCTTAGTTGTTTGGAGATGGCATACCCTGTTTGTGCCGGTCGTGCTTTCTCCTCCAGAGCTGGCATGTTCCTAGTCCCTGGTGTTTCATTCGTGGAAGAGGGCCTCAGCGTCTTCAGCTTCATGATATTTGTGTATCTTTCTTGCTTGAAGCGTGCCAGGCTTTGTTAGCTGCTTTCTCGCGCCTCTGTATCTTAGCGTGTTGTTCTTTTTCTATGTTGGTTTGGTATGGTTGTAATCCTGGCCGGTTGATGGTTTCGTTAGTTGAAAGTCTCATTTCTCTAAAAATATACACTGAATTAATTGATGTCATACAGTAAGCACATCTCAGTGATGGTCGGCAGCAAAATATCTTTACTCGCATAAACAATGTGTGCTTTTCAATTATTCTAAAGTGCCGGTCGACGTCCCGGCGAAATATCCATGCCCTGCAATGTTATCATGCTAATCAAGACCGCCACCGGTCATGAGTTGTGTCTAGCTGTTCGGCTGTTCCCCTAGCAGCATTATACTGAGCTAAAGTCCGCAAAAGGTAGCACCTACCAGCGGCCAAGATCAAGCTGATCTCTCTATGATCTGAATTCTGAAGAAAGCATCTCAAACTATAGTGGGTGCATGCGTCAAATGTGAAAGGCTCCAAGCTAGCAAACGTTGTTGCCTATTTAATTAACCAGAAACAGGCCAATATCACGGAACTGTAGCACTATAAAATATATGACTTCTGAAGATTTCCAAATTAAGAATCTAGAACATATAATATACGACCATAGGCCAAGATTGGTGTTTTTTTTGGTTATAGATAGAAAACATGACCCTCTTTCTCGAAAACAAAATAACTGTAAACACATGATACAAGGCAAAACACTTGTTTAGCAAATTGGTCTGCGATAGCTAATGAAGCCATTCCTACAATTTGGCAGCAAAACACACAACACTGAGTTTTCAGTGGCTGTTTTAATCTATTTGGTCAGTTAAATAATTCAATCTTCAAAATGTTATCTTGAGCTTATCTTTCTTAATTTTCAATGCCAAAAGTTTATAGCTGGGCAAATTGAAGAGTCACTTTCTATCATTGCGATGAATTGGTCTTTGCGGCATACTCCTGAGTCATGATGTTACATTATGGAGATGTTTGCACCTATGTTGACACCAGTAGATTTGCTTTATTATATATCTTTTGGCCAATTATGGTAGTCATTATCGCTCAACACCGAGTTCATACAGATTTTTTTGCATGATCAGACGATAGTGCTTCTACATGCGAGGAGCACTTGGTGTGTCTAATTGCTTGCTTGCTGCAGAATACATTTCATGAACACAGCTTCCTTTCTCTATAAATAGAGCCCTACACATTCATCTCACACATTACGAAGGCAAAACCTAGCTAAGACCAAAATCTCCAATAGCAATCCGCTAGAAAACAAATAAAATACCAGTATCCATGGCTAAGTCACAGGCATTGGCTGCAGCACTGCTGCTTGTCCTGGTCCTGTCCCTCACCGCAATAGAGGGTGTTCATAGCATCTGCGGCATGTCGAATGATGAATTCAAGTTTTGCCAGCCCGCGGCAGCAGTGGAAAACCCAACAGAAAGTCCGTCGGCTGAGTGTTGTGCCGCGCTTGGGAAGGCCAACCTATCGTGCATTTGCCGCTACAAAGGCATCGCCGGCATATGGCTGAGGATGTACCACATCGACACGGACCGTGCTATGGCGCTGCCCGGCAAGTGCGGCCTCACTGTGCCCAGCAACTGCTCATGATGATCGGATGCACTATCCATGAATGTGTAGGTGTTGGTCGGTCTAGATATGCATCAACATTAATACGGGTAAATAAGTGGAGGAGCACTTGAAAGGTCTTATTGTTGTTGTATGATTTGAGGCGTGTGTCTATCTCATTAATCTATCGTTGAACGATAGTATGTATGTATACTGGACGTGTAAGGAGGGCAAAAGTGCCTCAGATGTCCCATGATTTAATATTTTAAGTTGTGAGTTTGTTATTGCCCAAAAATTGTGTCTTTCCAATGAACAAGTAAAAGTGGATTGCAATTTTTTCCCAATCTGTCTGCTAGGTAATTTGAATATTTTCATCAATTATTAGGGCGACCCGTACACATCCTTATGTGTACTGGATTATTGGTAGGTATCCACAACAACATATGGCCAACTGCACTGAAATATACGGTTGGCTGTACATGACCATGGTCACTACATTGATCAAAACGATTTTAGTTCCTAATTTCAGTTCCTTTTCAAGTTCAAAATTTTACTTTCGTAATTTTGGTCCCCTTGCCATAGAATTCCTTTTAGCTTATTTCGCAACCTAAAACATGTTTTGTGGTTTTGTTAAAATTATTTTCTCTGACCTGCACAGCACATGTTACATCACTAGAGATTTGTTATTTTTGTCACCCTCGCCAACAAGTGGGTCCATGTGTGACAGTGTTAATGGTCTTGTGTTCAAATGAAAATAAATTAAATGCGACAAAGATGGCTTTGAATCAAAGTAAATCTTGGCGTGCAAATTTTGGGAGTCATGTTCTTGTCAGTCATATTTGAAGTACCAGTGTGCTAATTAATTTGTTACATTTTTATTTTGATGGCCATGGACCCCCTCCTCACAGATGATGGTTAGTAGCTTCAAGAGATCACCACGTTAAGATACACATCTAAAATTAGCCTGCACTGCCATCACCTTATGTACCACTGCCCGTCCACCACCTCACAAGGTCTTTGATGTCCACAAAACTTCATTGTCACGTTAAGATCCTGCCGTGGCACATGCTCCCTACGTCTGCCCCAATTAGGTTATGCAGTCTTCTCTAGGTTCAAAGATGCAACAGCCATTACAATAAGTCCATAGTGTTTAGAGCAACTTTCATCAGAAAGGTTCATTTTCATGCAACACAATAGTTACCGATGCCTTCCAAGCCTAATGTAGAGAAGACACTCGACTGAGTGCCCTCCATGACTGTTCATCTCTTGCAGCACCTCTCAATGTTTCAACTGCCCTTTTTATGGACTTAAATAGATTGATATATGGAGTGTGGATGTACTAGTTGGTCTCATGCCACTATTCGGCACCTGCAGTCCAATTCAATGTGGAACTTACCACATCATGGCCGTGTCACGTGGCATATGTCCATCTACCACATAGGTTAGTTCTGAACTTCTGATTCTCCCGATGTCAAGGAAACATCTGAGTCTGATTTTCAAGGAGGAAGACCAGCCAATTTTCCATTTCATTTATACGTAACCGTAAAGGAGTACAATACAACTCATGTTTCACACTCAACGACCACCCTCTCCAAGTCCGCCACAACCATTGCAACATGCTTCTTTTTGCAACGCCGCTAGACGGATTCCTTTACCAGTGATAAGGTAACAAAATCCTCGACATCCAGATGTGTCATTCAAAAGTCAAAACAGCAAAATAAAAGTAGAAAAGCTCATAAATGCAACCCAAGAGCTCCCGATGCCTTCCAAGCCCACCGCAACGAAGGCATTGGATTGTTCTCCATGAACTATCCATCTCTCAGCTTGAAGCATTTCTGAATCCTTCATCTATCTTTGATGGACCAATATAGATATGAAATATCAAGTGAGGATGTCCTACCAATCACATGCAATTATTAAGCACATGTATCAAATTTAATGTGGAACTTACCACACCATAACATGCATGTCTATATCCGTTCGATGTAAGGCATAAATGTTGTAGTCGATTCCTTAGTTCAGCTCTCAAATTTCAACACAAAGTAGGAGTTGTATAGCAAATTTCTTTGGATATTACTATATTTTTAGTAAAACACTAGGTTCATTTGTTCAAACCCTGGCTAGATCATCATGTTTTCGGGCACCTTGAAAGCCATATTTTTTTTGCCAACTTCAGTTTCATTCCTAAGGAATTCCTTTTGGCTCGTTATCAACCTAATGCACACCAGTTTTGTGGTTGTATTTGGGCAAAATTATTTCTTTGACCTGCACACTATAAGTTTCGTCTTTGTTGATTGAGATCTTTGTCACCCTTGCCACTAACTGGGTTCATATGTTCCTGGTGGTACGCAATGGTTTGTGTTCGAGTGTAGCTAAATTAAATGTGATTAAGATCATTCTCCAGTAAATTGCAATTTTGTGAGTCATGTTGATGTCTCTCATTTTGGCTTGCTATTTGAAATACCGGTGTGTTAATTAATAGGTTACACTCCTAATGTTGATGGCCATGGATCCTTTCCTGACCGATGATGGATATTGGCTTCTAGAGATGATGTCATTATGATAAGCATATAAAATTAGGCTTCACATTTGTCATCACCTTATGTACTACCAGTATTCCACCATGAGGTTTATAAAGTTCAGAATTTTCTGGACCTTAATGTTGAAAGGGCTTCATTGTTAAGGTTTTCTGCCTATTATCAACTAAATAGAAGTTCTTAAAAGGTTAGCCGTCACAAAATTTAGGTATATGAAGACATCAGAGAAAAACACAAGTTTTGTTTTGTCAGAAAACATTGAACTTCTATTACGGAACTCGCATATGAAAAGTCCTTAGCAGTCTGTTTGGATGATTAAAGTTTTTGGAGTAGTAAAGCATATTATGTAGCTAAATTCACTCACCCAAATAAATATAACTATATTAGATCCAATTTACACTTTGAACAATATCTCCCCTGAAGTCATATCCATCAATCTCAGCACATAGTGCTGAGGTGGAAGGTGATACTTCATTTATATTCTTAGTGAGTAAGAAATTCACGTGTCCTATTACATCAAAACGAAACCATCAATCCATTAAACGGTACACAGTTTGAGTTTAGTACAAACTGGTCAGTCCAATGACCGAGAATATTCATGAGCAGAATTGAAGCTACGCTTAACTGAAGATCTAGCCTTGGTGCATGTTTCTCATATGTGGTTGAATTAGTTAATGTGGTATTGTCATGGGTGAAAGATGCAACAGTCATTACAAAATATCCATAATGCTTAAAACAACTTTCATTAGAAATTTCAAAACTCAAAATAGCGAAATAAAAGCCCAAAATGTCCTTACTGCACCATAAGAGCTACTGATGCCTTCCAAGCCTACCGAAGCGAAGGGACTCGGGAGCCCTCCATGAACTATTCACCTCTCATCTTGCATCTATTTTGAATGCTTCACCTGCTCTTTTATGGAGTGAGGATGTACTATTTGATGACATGCATAGTCCAATTCCATGTGAAACTTACCACACAATAACCATGTATATATCCATTCAAGTAAAGTCGTAAATGTTCTAGTCATCTATTCAGCTCAGCTTCCAAATTTCCACACTAAAGTGGGAGGTAAATGGCAGATGCCTCTGGGTATAACTCTGACTTCAACTATGAAGTGAAAGAAAGTTGGGGAGCAAATCAGTCGAAGAATTCTGAGCCTCTCTGCAAAATAAGAAAAATTGCCACCAATCATGTACAAACGACACTGCATATAGGTTCCCTAGTTCAAACCAGGAGCTAATGGTAGTGCTATTGGGTAGCTTGGGATTCGACCCACAAAAACTTTGTTACACATTATGTGCGTGTGATTAAGTATGTAGAATTTAGACATCCGTATAATAAATTGTCACATTTTTCTTTTTTCCTGACCAGAGTTCACCATTTTTTATGAATAACACTGAATGCAGCCTTTTAGACCCAAGCTACATTAACTCTAAAATGTGTTGGAACGATCTAAGAAAGTCAAGTACAATTACAAGAAGCTCCCATTCTTATTTGGGCTGAAGAGAGCACATTTTTTTAACCTCCACCTCAAGTTTGTATTCCTGACAATGCAAGATTTGGCGTCACGTTCAGCTAACTATGCATCACCGTTAAGGATGGCAATGGGTAGGGTATGGGCAGGGTAGAGAAATACCATACCCATACCCGTATAGTTAGTGGGTACAAAATTCTACCCATACCCGTACCCATGGGTATGAAACTTTACCCATAGCCATACCCGACGGGTACCCATATCCATTGGGTACCCAACGGGTAGAACAAATAGTACACAAGTTGTTCACAATTTTATGCTCATTTATAGCACATTTGACCAAAAAAATCAATTATCTCAGCTCAGTAACAGGCAGATGAGTAAATGGCATATATCAAAATTTAGAAATCACAACATACTCTTAATTCAATAGGAGTAGACACGTCACATGACAAAATAATGACTAACTGATGACAACTTAACATTAGTTCACAAACGGGCAGGGTATGGGTATACCCGCGGATAGAAGGTTATACCCGTACCCTACCCATGACTTAATGGGTAGGGTATGGATACTACCCATGGGTATAAAAGTGTGCCCATACCCTGCCCATGCGGGTACGGTACCCGCGGGTACCCGTACCCATGGGTAAAATTGCCATCCTTAATCACCGTTAGTTTTAGTTGGTTTGAAAAGAGTGGGCATTCTTGGTGCAAACTTAAAACCCGATGAATCATCGATACGGGCTTTTAAAAGTATGCAACACATTGATCACATTACGTATAAATGGCCATTCATCATGTCACTGAAGTTCCGAATTCTCTAGACCCTTAATATGAGGATGCAGAGCGGCACCAAGTCCAAATGCATATGTTATATCTTCCTTTTGTGCCAACCATTGTCCACAATTCTTCATTGCTACTTAAATATTTCTTTTGCATATGAACGTCATTGAACTTTTATTCTAGACATACAAAGTATACTTAGCGATCAGTCCGCATGATTTAAGAAACATACAATTTGCCAAAAAATTTGGAGTAAGAAAACATACCGTGCAATGTCATCCATTCATGTCGATGCGGAGCATCCTACGGACATCACCATGTCAAGAGTCCATTTGGCAAGTGACATGTGCCACATCTACTTCACATACGTATACATAAAGGTGAATCATCTCCTTTACACGTGTTCACTTGACCCCTTTGAGGATGGTTGTGATGTCCCCGATTCAATCGTACACTAATCATACACGCAAATGTGTACGATCAAGATCAGGGACTCACGGGAAGATATCACAACACAACTCTAGACACAAATTAAAATAATGCAAGCTTTATATTACAAGCCAAGGTCCTCGAGGGCTCGAATACACAAGAGTCAGCGGAAGCAACATTATCTGAGTACAGACATGAGTTAAATAAGTTTGCCTTAAGAAGGCTAGCACAAAAGCAACAACGGTCGAAAAGGCAAGGCCTCCTGCCTGGGAGCCTCCTAACTACTCCAGGTCATCGGCGGTCTCCACGTAGTAGTAGGCACCCTCAGGGTAGTAGTAGTCCTCGGTGGTGTCGTTTGGATCCTGGGCTCCACCATCTGGTTGCGACATCCGAGAAGAATGGAAAAAGGGGGGAAAGAGGAAGCAAAGCAACCGTGAGTACTCATCCAAAGTACTCGCAAGCAAGGATCTACACTACTTATGCATCGGTATCAATGAAAGGGGTAGTATCTGTGGACTAACTGCAGAATGCCAGAAAGAGGGGGAGAAGCTAGTCCTATCGAAGACTAGCATCTTCTGGAAACCACCATCTTGCAGCAACAGGAGGGAGTAGAGTGGTATAACATAAGTCATATTTGTGTTGTTGTATCAACGCTCCGGGATCCTTTCTCGACTCCCGAAGCAACATATCCAAATCATGCCTCAGCATCCAGTTCTAGTTGTATCGATCGGGATACAACTCCGAGTGTCCGTTACCGTAGGACAGGCTATCGATAGATGTTTTCTTCCCTGCAGGGTTGCACCAACTTACCAACCACACTCGATTAACTCCAGCCGGACACAATTTCTTGGGTCATGCCCAGCCTCGGCCAAACAATATGCCGCAATCTGACCTAGGCTTAATAGAGAGATCAACATGCCTGACTAAACCTATGCCCCCAGGGGTCTTGGGCCATCGCCCCGGGAACTCCTGCACGTTGCGTGGGCGGCCGGTGAGCAGACCTAGCTACCTCCTTAAAAAGGCAGGTGCTTACCAGTCCAACCCTACCCGTGCCGCTCATTCGCATGACGTCTATTAAACTTCGGCTGATGCATACGACGCAAAATGCCCATACTATGCCCACGTGATGGTTAGTGCTATTAGGCCAGAGGCCCCTCAGATCAAATATCCAAATCGTAGCGGATTAGGAGCACGCAGTAACGAGAAGAGACTCATGATCTATGTGACCTCGTCGCCACGTCTCGAGGACTTGCGGCAAGGGCTAAGAATTCCAGGCCACACCTCGCAATTATCTCGGGGGCACCTTCCAGGTCAACCCGACTCCACATCACTCGCAATTAAGCTCACGCGGGTACCCCTCAGGGCCGACCCATCTTTAGTAACATGGTTCAGTGTAAAGTCATAGTAACCATAGTAACTGTATGTCTAACGCCAAGGGGAACCCTGAGGAATCACCCTCGATGGATTCCACTCGATGTAATCATCAAGGTGAACGTAAGAGGAACCACTCTCGAGGTTCACACTTGAGGGGTTGCACGACAGAGTCGTATCAGAAGTGGTTCAGGCGGAATCACCCTCGATGACCATGACCGAATAGCTACACTACAGGGTTAACATCAGAAGTGCCGATGAGGTCTCACCCTCGGCACTCGATAGTAACCTAGTAGTGTCGAGCAACTAAGGGGAAAGTGATGTGCGGTGCCGGGGCCTGGTCTTCAATCCCGTTGATCGGGTCTTCTGATAATCCAGCGGGGCAGTCGTGACAAAGTGGGGGGTCTCTGATGGGTCTCTACCCAGCCTATACTAAACAGTTTAGGATAAGAAGGTAAGGTACAACAGCAGGTACAAAAACAGGCTATGCATCAGAATAGGAGCAATCAAATACAATAGTAAAATCTAATGCAAGCATGAGAGAATGGAATGGGCGATATCGAGATGATCAAAAGGGGGGCTTGCCTAGAAGCTCTGCTGAAAAGGGAGAAGTGTCGTCGGTGACGTAACCGATCACAGGGGCATCATCGGTCTTGGAGTCTACCGGAGAGAAGAGGGGGAAGAAACAGTAAATACAGAGCAAACATAGGTACCACTAAGCATGACATGACGAAAAGCAGAACTAGGGTCGACCAAACGTAGTACTGCACAATATAGGTGAAGGGGGAATTCAACAGGGAATGTTTTCCCGGTTCCGGACCTGTGTCAGACAGAGGACCGGACAGGGAAAGTTCCATGTTCAGATAGTTAGAGGCATCTGACAAGTAAACGGACGGCGTATCCGGATTCGCCTCATCGTTCTGAGCAACTTTCATGTGTAAAACATTTTCATCCGAGTTACTGTTTAATTTATATGAATTTACAAAGTTTAATCAATTTCTGTAATTAATTTAATTTGATAATAATAAACAGATAAATCGCTATGGGTACACAGGAGTATACCCAGCACTGTGTGTATGTGTAAGACATGTGGGGCCAGTGGTCAAAGTCAGCAGCCCAGTCAGCGTTGACTGGCCAATGATGAACAATAATGTGGGTCCCGCTTGTCATTGATTTAGATATTTTTAGTTTAACTTAATATTTTAGATTAATTGCGGGCTCCATGCGTCATTACCACCTATTATAATTAGGAGGGGGGCTAGCAGGGGATTAGCCCCAATTAAGCACGGGCCTGCCCGATCTGGCAGAGGCACCGCCGGCAGGGGGCTCGCCCGCGCGCACCCGAGACAGGGGTCGGCCACGACGGCAGCAGGGCAGCAACGGCAACGGCAGCAGGGGCATGGCGCACGTAGGGCTTGGCCATGAGCCGAGGCGGCAGCGAATCGGCCGGGCGGCGAAGCACGTGCGTGACGGCGGCGGCGAAGCGGCCGGCGGATGGCTAGGCGAGCAGCGGCGGTGAAGCAGGCGGTTAAGAGCAGCAGCAACGCTGCAGTAGAATAAGAACAAGCAGCAACAAATCTCGGGAGTAGCAGTCACGCAGCGAATCTGGCGAAGCTACTGACCGGGCGGCGTGGCGACAAGCGGCCAGCGGCGGTCTGGCGCGAGGCGCGATCTTGAGAGCGCCGCAGACGAGCTTCGGCTATGGCGGCCGAGCTCGTGGGGATTCTGCTACGGCGACGGATCGAGGCAGAAAATTGGGGGATTCGGCAGAGATGCTCACCGGGGAGCACATGTAGGCTCGCTGGGGGCTTAGTAGCTGCAGGGGGAGACGAATTTGATGATGATGGCCGGCGGTGACCGAGGACGAAGATGATGCTGGCGATGGCTACGTGGATCCCCCGCCTCGATCTACTGGTGTAGACAACGAAGACGGCTACGATGGAGCGGATGAACACCTCCCTATGGCGCGGGGTCGACGGAGGGCGCGGGGACAAAGACGGTCATGGCAACGGCGGCTCGGTGTAGCGAGGGGAGGAGAGGAGCTGCTCGGGGAAGGGGGAAAACAAGGCAAGTGTGGGCTAGGGTTTGCCCTCGAGGTTGGGTTGTAACATCCCAAAATTCTAAATTTTGGAATGTTATAATAAATAAATAACTATGGTTGTTGTCTGATTGTTTGACTGATTGATTGAATGGAATTGAGTGGAAATTGAAACTTTTGAAAGTTGAATGAGAGGGAATGAAATGACTTTCCCAAACTTTCCATCTTGCATTTTGGATCCCAATTGAACTCAAGTTCATTGCAACACCAAAAACCTAGAAGTGAAGATGACATGACTTCTTCCATTTTGAAATGAATAGGGTTTTGGAAAAAGAATTGAATTTCATTTGGGAAGTTTTCAAATCCAAAGCTTTATGCAACTCAATGATTTTCATGAGGGAAGATAAAATGACTTCTTCAATTATATGAAATAGGAGTTGGAAGTTATAATGAATCAAGTTGAAAATCATTTGAAAGTGCTTTGAAACCCTCTTTCAAATTTTGAGTTTTGAATTTGAATTTCAAACTTTGGCATGTGGGAAACATTTCAAAAACTAAGCACGATAAATACTTGATCAAAAGTATGAGAGGAGCAAACATGACACTCCAAAAATATCAGAGGAAACAATGCCAAAAGATTTGGATTCAAATCTGAAATTTATTTGAATTTGAAAAAATAGATTTTTATGAAGTTTGGATTTTGCTTCGGAAAATGTTCAAATGAAAGGGAATATTCCCTGATCATTTTGGTATATATATACCCTATATAAATTATTTTTAGATTTGGTTTTATTTTTGTTTTAGTTTTATTTAAAAAAAAACCCCCTCGGCGCCAGCCTGAACCTCTGGCCCAGCCAGTGAAAACCTTGGCGAGGCCCGGCCAGTCGCCTCCCTCCAGCCCAGCGCCCGAGGCCAGTAGAGCCGGCCCAGCAGCCAGCCAGGCGCCTCACCCTCGCCTCGCCCGGCGCCTACGGCGCCGGTCGACCGCTCCCTCCTCACCCCTCCCCCTCTCACTGACCCGTGGGCCCCGCCCCACTTCATCCGCCGCCCCACGCCACGCCGACCTACTGAGATCGCGGATCGAAAGATCCGGGATCCCCGATCGCCCGATCCCCTTCCTTCCCGACGAGGCCCCGCCCTATAAAACCCCTCCCCGCACCCCGTTCCCCCTCGCCTCACGGGACCTCCTCTCCCTCCCTTCGTGCTCATGGGGGCTCGCACCGCCGCCATTGTCGCCGCCGTCCGACGCCTCTACCCTCCCGACCACCCCGACTCCACCAAACCCTTCCCGAGCTCCCCCGACCGGCCGCTTCCCGACCTCACTGACGCCCGGAGCCCTCGCCGCACTCGCCCGCCCGCCGCCGGCCATGAACGCCGTGTAAGTCACCGGAGCCCCCTCCGTCCGATCCCCATCTACGGCTAGGATTAGACCAGAAGGGGTATGTTTTATTTTAGAAAACCGGCCCGGTTCGTTACGGTTCATTTAGTTAGTTTTTTTTTAGCCCGGTCCGTTTTAGTTTAACCACTAGGCCCGTTTAGGCTATTTGACGCACAGTGCGTAGTTTAGGCCCATTAGGCCTTTTTCTTTTTAATTTGATTTTCTGTTTTAGCAGAATAGTTTCTGTTTTCAAAAATTCATATCTTTTATTCTGTTTATTATTTTTAGATGATTCTTTTTTTGTTGGATTGCAAATTTTATGTAGTTTCAGAAAAATGTATATATAGCTATGTTAAAAATAATTAAAAATGCTTTAATATTGTTTTAGCCAGAATAGCAAATCTGCTATAACTTTAGTTAGAAAAATTATTTTGCATGATTCTTTTGTCACCACTTTATTTTGACATTGCCAAACCCTAGAAATTAATTTGGGTATTTTAGGATTAATAAATAATTAGTTTTAGACAGAATCCTATTAATCCTAATTAATTAACTAGTTCCTGTTTTCCTAATTAATTAATTAGTAACTTAATTTATTCTTAACTTGTGATTAGTTATTCTAGGTTAGTTTCTGTCATTCTAGTAGATGAACTTTTATTGATAATTAATAAAAGTTTTAAATTATTTTCTTAATAGAAATTGGATTAGGCCTAAAATGAGTTTTATAATAGCTTTTAATTAATTCTTTTTGCTCCTAGTTGCTTAGTGAAACCTTTTCTGTTAAGTTAACCTAAAACCATGATTAGGTTATATTAAGAAATTTTTATTATATAAAACTATTTTTGTTATTGTTTGAAGTAGGGAAAACTTTGAGTGGCCTTTCTTTGAGTTTTTCTTTTGGATTTGAGTTTTGGTTGTTTGTTGTGTTATGTTACTTTCGTTATGTTGTGTTATGTGATCCTATTGCTATGTGCTTATTATAGTTATTGTTTGCCTCGGTAGAATTTCCGAGTGCGAAGACTTCTACTCTGAAACCCTAGTTTTTGAAGATCGTCAACTGTGCAAGTTCACTTTGACCATGCTTTTCTTACCTATGTTTTATTGCATTTAGTGGCATCCTTGCAACCACCCCTCAGTAGTGATATTGAAATTCTTGTAGTTGAGTAGTATGCATGAGGTAGGAACCCATCACCCTGTTACCAAGCCCGGGACGTTATTTTTTTAATGCTACGCTATAGTAGACGGGGTTTGGTATGAGTGCACCAGAGTGGTGTGAAGAAGGAGGACTCTACGTCAATGAAGACAACTCCATGATGGAATCTGCAAGGACTGCACCTTCAAGACCTCAAGACTTCAAGACTCGAGACAAGAATTCAATACACACTCTTGGGTGAAGGACGGTTGTGGGCACCTGGAGAAACCAGTGGTTGGCGGGATGCATGGAGAAAGCGCCATGACATCTTGCGGAAAGCTTCACCCAGACTCAAAGAGACGGAAGAATACTTCATGCGGAAGCTTACCTGCAACCGCAAGTCATTATGGGCTCTGGCTTGGTTGACCTTAGTTGTGACTCTGGCTGGGACGGTACTAGCAGATGTAGAAGGACGGTAGGATTGGATGGGTACGGACGGTGGTCGAGGAACTCTTTGGAAGACCATGTTTGGTCATCTTGTTCTCAAACACCACGAAGTGCGAGAACGTAAAGAGAGGGATCGAATCTTGCGGGTAAAGTGTACAAACCTCTGCGCAGAGGGTTATAACCTAATCGATTAGCCGTGTCCCCGATTCACGGACAATTTGAGCATCTGGACTTGGATCTATCTCGGAACTCTCAACACCGGATTGATAACTTAATTGTGGGCAACATATGATGAATTTTGGGCTATGAGACATCGGTTGGCGGAACCATGTCATGATAGAAAACTCCTTAGTACAGACTTCATTCTATTCCTTTGATGTAGGTAAAATAAAATCAGCTTTTACATAAACAAAACTCGAATCTGAGCCATAAAGCCATATTGCATATAGTATAGTTTTATCATCTGTTTTCTCATATTGTGATCTTGCCGGTACATTCAATGTACTGACCTACACGGCTGCAACGTATCATGTTGCAGATATTTCCTCGACGAGTAAGAGTTACGATCTGAGGTTACGGTCTACACTCAACCCGCCGATGGCGTTGATGGGACTCCACACCCGTTTGATTGTTTCCGCTGAGTATTATGAGGTATATATCAGTTTTACGTTATTTATGCATGTGATTGCACTTTGATATATACATTGATGTACTGTGTGTGCCAGCATACTGATCCAGGGATGGCACAGATACACAGAGGCTTGACCGTCTGAGGTCGGGTCGCTACATGAGTTCGATGAGTTGAGCTATGTAATGGGTTCTCAGAGATTGTAATGAATGCATGAATCAATAAAGTTAAGGTGTGATGATTCCATATGTTGAATTTTATGGGTTGTTACTCTGTGAACAAAGATTTTGACCATTTTCGAGGATATGAGAAATCTGGTCTATGGATGGATTTGTGAATTTCATTTTAAGGGTGGTAGTACCCTGAAGAAGACTAGACTAATGGATAAGAAAATATATATTCCACGGACTGTAGTTGAAGGAAAAAAAAGAAGTTGGAATTTTGCTTTTGATATGATGGTGCGAAGAAGCAGTACTCTTTGGATTTAAGGAGGTGTAACAAGAGAGTTACTCCAAGGATGAGTTAAAGCTGCACTAGTGTTGAAGTGGGCCATAACCCACGGGCCCGTGGATTTCGAGAAGGAACCGTTGTAACCTTGATGAAGGAATAAATTGGAAGAATCAGCAGTCCAATCAGCATACGTTTACGTAGGAGGTTACGCAAAAACACGAGAGTGGTGAAGTAACGATAGATGTTTGTTCAGCTTGCGAAACCATGGATTTACTCGAACCCAGTTCGAGAACAAGAGAAATTCTGCAATGCCTGTGAGTATGACCGAGTGTTAGAATACGAGATTCGCTAAACCTTATACAGGTAATGATCTGGTGCGGAATGGATTGATCACCATACCGACTTACTCGTATCTTTCGCTCCTGCTATTTGGAATGGTAAATCTGAGAGACTTACCCATAGTAAAGTGACGACGCTTCGTTGAAGCCTTGCTTAAGCCTTAGAGTGGTATGATGATAAACCCATATACATGGCAGTTGTTGCCAAACGTAGGTTATACGGTGAGGTTCAACCCAGACCCGTTTTCTGCAAGAGAAACCATAAATTGTAGACCACCATGAGTATTTCGATAGCTGTCTAGAATGGACACGGACCTATCGACTAAGAAGATCCGGTCTCTGACGAACCACAACTTTGAAGAACCGACCCAAGGTTTCGAGGAAAACTTTACGCTCCTAACGGAAGAGCGTTAATGAAGGAGTTATTGTAAGATATGTGAAGATACATACATTGTCAGCACTCCAGAGGAAGTATCTGAGTTTATCGGAACCGTAACCTTGATTTTAAGTGTGGTAGGCCACCTGACCTTTCTGACCAGAACATTTGCTAGGAGACCCCAACCCCTAACCTTTTCTTGCTAGCCTCTTCGAATCTCGAGGACGAGATTCATTTTAAGTGTGGTAGGTTTGTAACATCCCAAAATTCTAAATTTTGGAATGTTATATTAAATAAATAACTATGGTTGTTGTCGATTGTTTGGTGATTGATTGAATGGAATTGAGTGGAAATTGAAACTTTTGAAAGTTGAATGAGAGGGAATGAAATGACTTTCCCAAACTTTCCATCTTGCATTTTTGGATCCCAATTGAACTCAAGTTCATTGCAACACCAAAAACCTAGAAGTGAAGATGACATGACTTCTTCCATTTTGAAATGAATAGGGTTTTGGAAAAAGAATTGAATTTCATTTGGGAAGTTTTCAAATCCAAAGCTTTATGCAACTCAATGATTTTCATGAGGGAAGATAAAATGACTTCTTCAATTATATGAAATAGGAGTTGGAAGTTATAATGAATCAAGTTGAAAATCATTTGAAAGTGCTTTGAAACCCTCTTTCAAATTTTGAGTTTTGAATTTGAATTTCAAACTTTGGCATGTGGGAAACATTTCAAAAACTAAGCCTGATAAATACTTGATCAAAAGTATGAGAGGAGCAAACATGACACTCCAAAAATATCAGAGGAAACAATGCCAAAAGATTTGGATTCAAATCTGAAATTTATTTGAATTTGAAAAAATAGATTTTTATGAAGTTTGGATTTTGCTTCGGAAAAATGTTCAAATGAAAGGGAATATTCCCTGATCATTTTGGTATATATATACCCTATATAAATTATTTTTAGATTTGGTTTTATTTTGTTTTAGTTTTATTTAAAAAAAAACCCCCTCGGTATGACCACTAGCCCGGCCAAACCCCAGCTGGCAGCCCAGCCAGGCGCCGCCTCCCCTCCATGACCCGCCCGAGCCCAGCCGAGCCCAGGCCAGCCAGCGCCTCACCTCGCCCCTCGCCTCAGGCGCTGCATGATCGACCGCTCCCTCCTCACCCCTCCCCCGCTCACTGACCCGTGGGCCCCGCCCCTCTTCTTCCCCCGCCCCACGCCACGCCGACCTCGCCGGATCCCGCAAGATCCGGGATCCCGATCGCCCGATCCCTTCCTTCCCGACGAGGCCCCGCCCTATAAAACCCCCTCCCGCACCCGTTCCCCCCCTCGCCTCGCGGACCTTCTCTCCCTCCCGCTTCGTGCTCACGGAGCCCGGCTCAGACTGCCGCCATTGTCGCCGCCGACGGCCCTACCCTCCCCGACCACCCCGACTCCACCAAACCCTTCCCGAGCTCAAGACCACCGGCCGCTTCCCGACCTCACCGACGCCTTGAGCCCTCACAGACTCTGCCGCCGCCCGCGCCGCCGAACGCGGTAAGTCACCGGAGCCCCTCCGCCGTCCGATCCCCATCTACGGCTAGGATTAGACCTCAAGGGGTATGTTTTATTTTAGAAAACCGGCCCGGTTAGATTCGGTTCATTTAGTTTAGTTTTTTTTATTTTAGCCCGGTCCGTTTTAGTTTAACCACTAGGCCCGTTTAGGCTATTTGACGCACAGTGCGTAGTTTAGGCCCATTAGGCCTTTTTCTTTTTAATTTGATTTTCTGTTTTAGCAGAATAGTTTCTGTTTTCAAAATTCATATCTTTTATTCTGTTTATTATTTTTAGATGATTCTTTTTTTGTTGGATTGCAAATTTTATGTAGTTTCAGAAAAATGTATATATAGCTATGTTAAAAATAATTAAAAATGCTTTAATATTGTTTTAGCCAGAATAGCAAATCTGCTATAACTTTAGTTAGAAAAATTATTTTTGCATGATTCTTTTTGTCACCACTTTATTTTGACATTGCCAAACCCTAGAAATTAATTTGGGTATTTTAGGATTAATAAATAATTAGTTTTAGACAGAATCCTATTAATCCTAATTAATTAACTAGTTCTGTTTTCCTAATTAATTAATTAGTAACTTAATTTATTCTTAACTTGTGATTAGTTATTCTAGGTTAGTTTCTGTCATTCTAGTAGATGAACTTTTATTGATAATTAATAAAAGTTTTAAATTATTTTCTTAATAGAAATTGGATTAGGCCTAAAATGAGTTTTATAATAGCTTTTAATTAATTCTTTTGCTCCTAGTGGCTTCGTGAAACCTTTTCTGTTAAGTTAACCTAAAACCATGATTAGGTTATATTAAGAAATTTTTATTATATAAAACTATTTTTGTTATTGTTTGAAGTAGGGAAAACTTTGAGTGGCCTTTCTTTGAGTTTTTCTTTTGGATTTGAGTTTTGGTTGTTTGTTGTGTTATGTTACTTTCGTTATGTTGTGTTATGTGATCCTATTGCTATGTGCTTATTATAGTTATTGTTTGCCTCGGTAGAATTTCCGGAGTGCGAAGACTTCTACTCTGAAACCCTAGTTTTTGAAGATCGTCAACCGTGCAAGTTCACTTTGACCATGCTTTTCTTACCTATGTTTTATTGCATTTAGTGGCATCCTTGCAACCACCCCTCGGTAGTGATATTGAAATTCTTGTAGTTGAGTAGTATGCATGAGGTAGGAACCCATCACCCTGTTACCAAGCCCGGGACGTTATTTTTTTAATGCTACGCTATAGTAGACGGGGTTTGGTATGAGTGCACGAGAGTGGTGTGAAGAAGGAGGACTCTACGTCAATGAAGACAACTCCATGATGGAATCTGCAAGGACTGCACCTTCAAGACCTCAAGACTTCAAGACTCGAGACAAGAATTCAATACACACCTCTTGGGTGAAGGGCGGTTGTGGGCACCTGGAGAAACCAGTGGTTGGCAGGATGCATGGAGAAGCGCCATGACATCTTGGAAAGCTTCACCCAGACTCAAAGAGACGGAAGAATACTTCATGCCGGAAGCTTACATGCAACCGCAAGTCATTATGGGCTCTGGCTTGGTTGACCTTAGTTGTGACTCTGGCTGGGACGGTACTAGCAGATGTAGAAGGACGGTAGGATTGGATGGGTGCCGGACAGTGGTCAGAGGAACTCTTTGGAAGACCATGTTTCGGTCATCTTGTTCTCAAACACCACGAAGTGCGAGAACGTAAAGAGAGGGATCGAATCTTGCGGGTAAAGTGTACAAACCTCTGCAGAGGGTTATAACCTAATCGATTAGCCGTGTCCCCGGTTACGGACAATTTGAGCATCTGGACTTGGATCTATCTCGGAACTCTCAACACCGGATTGATAACTTAATTGTGGGCAACATATGATGAATTTTGGGCTATGAGACATCGGTTGGCGGAACCATGTCATGATAGAAAACTCCTTAGTACAGACTTCATTCTATTCCTTTGATGTAGGTAAAATAAAATCAGCTTTTACGCAAACAAAACTCGAATCTGAGCCATAAAGCCATATTGCATATAGTATAGTTTTATCATTTGTTTTCTCATATTGTGATCTTGCGGTACATTCAATGTCTTGACCTACACGGCTGCAACGTATCATGTTGCAGATATTTCCTCGACGAGTAAGAGTTACGATCTGAGGTTACGGTCTACACTCAACTTTGCCGATGGCGTTGATGGGACTCCACACCCGTTTGATTGTTTCCGCTGAGTATTATGAGGTATATATCAGTTTTACGTTATTTATGCATGTGATTGCACTTTGATATATACATTGATGTACTGTGTGTGCCAGCATACTGATCCAGGGATGGCACAGATACACAGAGGCTTGACTGTTTGAGGTCGGGACGCTACATGGGTGGAGGTCAAATGCACCGCGCGGAGGCAGCGGATGGACGACGTGTGGCAATCGAAGCCATGGACGCGGCGCGTGCGTCCACGGCGCCTGAGATGAACAGGGAAGAAGGAGATAGGGGGAGTTGGGCTGGGTTGTTGCACTGTGCATCAGGCCCAGGTGCAAAGTAGCTCCGTTTAGCTCTTTTTCTTTTTTATAAATCTTTTGTTTATTTAACAGAGATAGAAAATGATTATATAGGGTAACTAAAAGAGCTGAGAAAAATGTGGGACTTAGCCTATTAAATAGTTTGCATTTTTAGGCAGTGCCACAAAAAAAGTTTGGAGGCCAGGGGAATCCATTTGCATTTTTCATAAATAAAATAGCACTTTAAAATGCAGAAATTGCATTGTAATAATTGCTACAGTCCATCTTAGCTCTTAGGTGATGTTGTTTTCCTTAACAATTAAATGTTATGGAATTTTGGCTGAATGATGAACTATTTTGCAGCAACTTTGGTGCAACTTCATATCTCACTTGCAAATTGAATTTCATTTCAAAGTGGAATTTCAAATGATATTTGAACCGAAGTTGATCAAGCACTGTTTAGCAAAATGGTCAGCTTTAATCACAGTGGATTACTGTGGCATGACACTGGGGTGTTACAAATCTCCTCCACTACAAGAAATCTCGTCCCGAGATTTAAGGGGTGGAGTAAGGGGAAAAGACTCGGGAAGGACGGAGCTCAACACAAGATAGGTACCTGGGGGCTATCTTAGTGAACGTAGCATAGAGGCACCTCTCAAGTCGAAATTCAAGAAAGACGTTGAGAGCAAGGTAAGGAGGTGCAATAAGAAGCTTCAACCGGGTAGGCAATCCTTCGTTGCCTGAAACAGAGGGTGAAAGGGGTTCAGAGCAATGGGAATAGTATTGCGCCTGATACCAGAATAGATTGCTAGGAATGTGGCTCATGATTTACATACAAAGCCAAGTGCAAGGAACAATTTTGGAAAACATGGATGTACACGAGAGTCAGGTTTCGATCATGTGAAACTGTGGGTTATGGGCCCACCATGTGGGTTAAGAGTATGACGAGCGGTGACATCTTGCACGGTCATGATACCATGGCATGTCAGAGGATATCTTATCAGCCATGTCGGCAACCATGTCGGTACCAAGGGCGAGGGACGGAGAGAACCATTTTCCTGCTCATTGAACGAGGCGGACCAATAGGCTAAGTTCTCGTCCATCAGTGGTTACTGGAATGTCATCAACAATGGTAACAAGGTTATACTTGAAAGATTTGTACACCGAGGTGTTTACATAAGTAGGGAAATATTGCTGCTTAGATCATACGTAGATCACAAGAAAGGTTAAATAAACCAACATAAAGGAAAATGTGTTTAAACACAGGTAATAGGAGTATATCCTTCCCAATGATAAGCAGGGCATGATATACGCGACCAGAGATCAAGGGCATGACCATTTGGATAAAAGGTTAAGAAGAATGATGATATGTACCAATACACGGTGTTTGGGTAACTGATCAAGAAACATTTAGCATTGCGATTTCAATGTTCTGGTTGATGTTTGAGTACCACCATCATGCTTCAAGATAGCATCGACATGGCCAACAGGTAAGTGTCGGACTTCGAAAACACAAAAGGATTCATCAGATTTTTTTTGAACATCTCACGCAATTTTACCAGGAAAAAGATGAGGATGTGGCCGATGGGTTCAGCACAAAATGGATGTATTTCCAAAATTTATATGAACAAGTTTGTGTTGGGGGGAGGCAAGAATGTTGTCGATGATAACACAAATCATCGAGGGGCAAGAATGGTATTTCTCATCATGCATTCAATTGATATCCTAGAAGAGCTCAGATTGTTAATGATGATCACGACAAATTTTGTCGAGAGATTTCATGAAGATGTAATCGATCGGTGATAACATCAAGTCAAGGAATAATGAAGTGAAAGGTTACTAGAACCACGGGTATGACAAAACTCGGAATCAAGCTTGATGTTCAAGGCGAAACGATATGACAAGGAAGATCAACGTAAGATTAGCTCATCATCGAAAATTGTGCTCGGGAAGAAGGACCGGGTAGCACAGTTAAATTTTAGCACGATAACGATATAGCCGATCAGGCTAGGAGTGATGTGACGGAGTAACACTCCAATTAAAAAATTTACAAGAGGTAGTGCAATGACACAGTATCCTCGAGATAACATGAGGCAATTCTTGAAGGTAGATCAAATTAGAGGTTGGACAGGTGAAATGACTTGCAGGAGACAAGTATTTTTAACTTGTCCGGGAAATGGAATCACAGTAGAAGATATGGTCGAAACCACGATTGCGAAAGATCAAATCCCAGATATAAGATGAACTTATAATAAGTGGATTATTATTATTACAAGAAGCTTCCATGATAAGTTCCACATCGGGTCCATGGGCATGAACACAAAGTTCACAGTCGACTCCCACTTTTCCAATACATAACCTTTCATTCACTTCTCACTTTGAAAATGGCATCGGTGTTGAAAGTTTTACCTGGTGAAATATCAGATGAGTATGACCCGTGAAATCTTTCGGGTTCACACAAATGGCAAAAGAATAGATTCAACCCATAGGGGCATCTTGGGAACATATGCCACAAATTCCAAGAGTAAATGACACAAGCTCGGAAGGTAGAGCATGGTTGACAAAAGCAGAGGATACAAATTGTCAAAGACATTATGTATCATGGGAATAACTCACAAGAATTTTGAATGTGAAGGATACTAGCGGATAATAACCCAGCAATGGGCCTGGCGGTCCACAATGGAGCTGATGTGAGTATCGGTACTCAATCAGAGGAAGAAAGAATGCAAGGGCATCAGATTATAGAACATCTGAATAATTCGATGCTTAGATAACAAAGGAATTATGATTTCCGAAATAAGGATCAGAAGCAGACGCTCTAATCAAGGATGGATAAGTTGAATAGACCTAGGGGCACAATCGATGACAAATAGATTGGTCGAGAACCGGCTCATTTTCAAAATGACGTCCGAGCGGGAAGGATGATTTTTGGGGAATAATTGATGTTTGCGTGCATTCACACACATGTTGAATCAACATGATCAGAATGTTAATCACAAAGGATTTTACTGAATATTGCTAGACATATGGAATCAACCATAATGCAAGCAGGCATGAATTTCAAGAGCAGTAGGTTGTCGAGGATTTTTGGAAGATCGAATACTATTTTAAGGATTTTGCGAAACACGTGAACAATTGGCAATGAACGGATCCCCGGTAAGTGTGAGGAATTATCTGTAAGGACTCTCATGCGGTAATGAACTGCAAGGCAGTAAGCCCAAAGGATTCTCGGGACAACAGGGAGTATTTCGGGGCATCTTGTAATAACAAGAGTAACTGGGTATGAAGGTATGAGCGACAAGGATATGCAGTTATTCATAGGGACTTATCGGTGGTAGGGAATTGCAAACGCGATGAGCACAAGTTATCGGGATAACATCAGAGAGTATCTTCGGGGTCTTCTGATGAATCAAGCCATCATCTGGAATGAAGGGGTTCTCCGGGAGGAAGTAGTTACGAGATCCTAGTGTTAGAGTTAGTAAATAATTTAACCCGAATAGAAGAGAGATCAGAGTCCCAGAGTATAGATGAGGGTAAAAGATCCTAATACCACCCAATGGCGATGTGGGCCCATAAGACACACAGCTATGTTAGTAAAAGTTTTCAATGACTAGACTCAACTTCGGCCAAGGAGTTGGAAAGGGGGCTACCTACAGGCAGTCGGCTCTGATACCAACTTGTGACGCCCCCGATTCAATCATACACTAATGATACGTCTCCAACGTATCTATAATTTTTGATTGCTCCATGCTATATTATCTACTGTTTTGGGCAATATTGGGCTTTATTACCCACTTTTATATTACTTTTGGGACTAACCTATTAACCGAAGGCCCAGCCCAGATTTGCTGTTTTTTGCCTATTTCAGTAAAAGGAATATCAAACAGAGTCGAAATGGAACGAAATCATCTAGAGAAGTTATTTTTGGAACGGAAGCTACCCGATGGACTTGGACCCCACGTCAAGGAAGGAACGAGGAAGCCACGAGGGTGGGAGGTGCGCCCACCCCCCTAGGGAGCGCCCCCTGCCTCGTGGGGTCCTCGTGGCTCCCCTGACGTACTTCTTCCGCCTATATAACTCCACGTACCCTAAAACTTCCGAGCGGAGATCAGATCGGGAGTTCCGCCGCATAAGCCTCTGTAGCCACAAAAGTCAATCGGGACCCTATTAGGCACCACGGAGGGGGGAGGAACCTCACCGTGGCCATCTTCATCATCCTGGAGCTCTCCATGACGAGGAGGGAGTAGTTCACCCTCGGGGCTAAGGGTATGCACCAGTAGCTATGTGTTTGATCTCTCTCTCTCTCTCGTGTTCTTGATTTGGCATGATCTTGATGTATCGCGAGCTTTGCTATTATAATTGGACCTTATGTTTCTTCTCCCCTCTACTCTTTTGTAATGGATTGAGTTTCCCCTTTGAAGTTATCTTATCGGATTGAGTCTTTATAGATTTGAGAACACTTGATGTATGTCTTGCCGTGCGTATCTGTGGTGACAATGGGATATCACGTGATTCACTTGATGTATGTTTTGGTGATCAACTTGCGGGTTCCGCCCGTGAACCTATGCAGAGGGGTTGGCACACGTTTTCGTCGTGATTCTCCGGTAGAAACTTTGGGGCACTCTTTGAGGTTCTATGTGTTGGTTGAATAGATGAATCTGAGATTGTGTGATGCATATCGTATAATCATACCCACGGATACTTGAGGTGACATTGGAGTATCTAGGTGACATTAGGGTTTTGGTTGATTTGTGCCTTAAGGTGTTATTCTAGTACGAACTCTAGGGCTGTTTGTGACACTTATAGGAATAGCCCAATGGATTGATTGGAAGAATAACTTTGAGGTGGTTTCGTACCCTACCATAATCTCTTTGTTTGTTCTCCGCTATTAGTGACTTTGGAGTGACTCTTTGTTGCATGCCGAGGGATAGTTATGTGATCCAATTATGTTATTATTGTTGAGAGAACTTGCACTAGTGAAAGTATGAATCCTAGGCCTTGTTTCAACGCATTGCAATACCGTTTATGCTCACTTTTATTATTAGTTACCTTGCTGTTTTATATTTTCAGATTACAAAAACCTATATCTACCATCCATATTGCACTTGTATTACCATCTCTTCGGCGAACTAGTGCACCTATACAATTTACCATTGTATTGGGTGTGTTGGGGACACAAGAGACTCTTTGTTATTTGATTGCAGGGTTTCTTGAGAGAGACCATCTTCACCCTACGCCTCCTACGGATTGATAAACCTTAGGTCATCCACTTGAGGGAAAGTTGCTACCGTCCTACAAACCTCTGCACTTGGAGGCCCAACAACGTCTACGAGAAGAAGGTTGCCTAGTAGACATCAAGCTCTTTTCTGGCGCCGTTGCCGGGGAGGTGAGTGCTTGGAGGTATATCTTTAGATCTTGCAATCGAATCTTTTTGTTTCTTGTTTTAGAACTAGTTTAGTTTATAAAAGAAAACTACAAAAAAAAGGAATTGAGTTTTTCTCATACGCTTCATCTTTTTAATATCTTTCGTGAGTATGATGGAAAGGAAAATTGTGCCAAAGTGTTAGAAGAAGAATGCATTAAAATGTTTGGCACTAAATATGTGAATGATGAGCATGATTGCAATGTTGTTAGTATGAACTCCTTGAATATCCATAGTACTAATGATGATTGCACTAGTTATGATGAAAATGTCTCCTATAAACATGTCAATTTTTGTGGAGTGCATTGGGTTTGCAAGTACGCACCAAATAGGGAAGATAGATATTGCAAGAGGCATAAGTACTTAGAAACTAAATTATTGCAAGAAAGTCTTGATGATTGCATTTGAAAGATTCAATATTTTTCGCGCCCCTTATGAACTTTGCAATGAACATGGTCATTTAAAGCTCCAATGCTATTTGTTTCATGATCAAGTCGTGTCCAAATATTGTGATAATTTGATTACCCTTGAGCATCATAAAGAGCTTAGTCTTCTTTTGGGTTATGAAGAAATGAAACGTATAACTGAGGGTATTCCAAAATTTAATCTCGATAAATTTCTTGATTTTGATCTAGAGAAGATTTATATGTATTGTGCAGTGAATTGTATTGAAAATCCTTCTATTGCCAATTACATAAAGAAAATAAAACAAATAGAGGATGAAGAGAATACTAACGAAAGGGAAGAGACTTCCCAATATCCTCCTATTATTTCTTATGATGAATCAGGTGACGAGGAGCAGCCTTCTACTCAACCAATCTCATTAATAAGGAGCTCCAAAAAGAGGATTGAACCCACACATGATGTGGCGAAGAAGAAGAAAAGAAAAAGGAAGAGAGGTAAAAAGGTATCTCTCCCAAATAAGGTTGCTCCTATTATTGTTGTGCCTCATCAAAATGAAGATGATACACTTGATGATGATCTCATTATGCCTATTGCTTGTTGTGATGATTATGATTGGGAAGATAATGATACTTCTTATGATCTTGAAAATCTCTTTGACACTTGCTTGGAAGAATATGATAATTGCTATACTATTGGTGCTATCCATACTATTAATGATGAGAGTGATTATGCTTATGATATGAAAAGTCCCAAGCTTGGGGGTGCTATGTTTAATATTGATGATATTTTTAGCCTCCCAAGTTTTGATATGCAAAGTTGTTATGATGATAGCATGCCTTCTACCTATGATGATTATATTTATGAAAGTGGGTTTGGAAGAGTGTCAAATTTAGGAAGTAGTGATCCCACAATTTTGGAGGATGTTGAATCTTATAATATTTATGAAAGTGGATTTGGAGAGGTCGTGACTTTATTTAGTGATGTATCCACTATTTCGGAAGAGGTTTCAATCAATTATGATGAGAACAAAGTTGCTACTTATGATGATTATTGTGATGAAACTTATGCTATAAAGAGTAGTAATGATTATATTTATAAAACTTGTCATGATTATGAGTACCCTTTCTCTGAACATTACTCTTTTAATGTGTAAACAATTTATAGTATTCAAGTCTCTTATGATACTTCAACTATTCCGAATGAGAAGAATTGTGCTTATGTGGAGGGTAGTAAAATTTCTATGCTTGTAGTTCATGAAAAGAATGCTTTAGGTGCTGGTTGTATTGTTGAATTCATTCATGATGCTACTGAAAATTATTATGAGGGAGGAATATATGCTTGTAGGAATTGCAATAACATCAAGTTTCCTCTCTATGTGCTTAAAGTTTTGAAGTTATACTTGTTTTGCCTTCCTATGCTAGTTGATTATTGTTCCCATAAGTTGTTTGCTCACAAAATCCCTATGCATAGGAAGTGGGTTAGACTTAAATGTGCTATTCATATTCTTCATGATGCTCTCTTTATGTTCCAATTCTTATCTTTTATGTGAGCATCATTGCAATCATCATGCCTAGCTAGGGGCGTTAAACAATACCGCTTGTTGGGAGGCAACCCAATTTTATTTTAGTTTCTTGCTTTTTGGTTCTGTTTAGGAATAAATAATCCATATAGCCTCTGGTTAGATGTGGTTTTATGTTTTAATTAGTGTTTGTGCCAAGTAAGACCTATAGGATCTTCTTGGATGATAGTTATTCGATCTTGCTGAAAATTCCAGAAACTTTCTGTTCACGAAAACAATTGTTAAAAATCACCAGAACATGATAAAATATTGATTCCAATTGCAGAAGATCAATAAACAAATTGTCTAGGTCTTCCTATTTTGGTAGAATTCTTGGAGTTACATAAGTATACGTTTGTTACAGATTACTACAGACTGTTCTGTTTTTGTCAGATTCTGTTTTTCGTGTGTTGTTTGCTTATTTTGATGAATCTATGGCTAGTGAAATAGTTTATAAACCATAGAGAAGTTGGAATACAGTAGGTTTAACAACAATATAAATAAAGAATGAGTTCATTACAGTACCTTGAAGTGGTGTTTTGTTTTCTTTCGCTAACGGAGCTCACGATATTTTCTGTTAAGTTTTGTGTTGTGAAGTTTTCAAGTTTTGGGTAAAGGTTCGATGGACTATGGAATAAGGAGTGGCAAGAGCCTAAGCTTGGGTATGCCCAAGGCACCCCAAGGTAATATTCAAGGATAACCAAGAGCCTAAGCTTGGGGATGCCCCGGAAGGCATCCCCTCTTTCGTCTTCGTTCATCGGTAACTTTACTTGGAGCTATATTTTTATTCACCACATGATATGTGTTTTGCTTGGAGCGTCAATTTATTTTACTAGTATTTGCTTTATGTTATTTAGAATAATGTTTTGCGTCTTTATTTTCAATAAAAATGTCAAGGATAGGCTTTACTATGCTTATTTTGCAAGTATACATGTTGCTGTTTGAAAACAGAAAGTTCACCGCTGTTGCAAAAATTCGTCAGAAAAGTCAGAATGTGATAAAATGTTGAAACCTTTTGCATATTAAGCTCTGATTAATCTAATACAGTGGGAATTTTATTTCATAATTTTTTGAGTTAGGAAAGTATGATGAATCTTGCATTCTTTACAGACTGTACTGTTTTGGCAGATTGCTGTTATGTTTGCATTGTTAGCATATGTTTGCTTGTTTAATTATTCTATTTGAGTATAGGACTATTAAATATGCAGAGGAATTTAGTATGCAATGTTGAATAATAATTTTAGTGATTTGTTACAGTGGAAGATAATAAGGTTATGCATTGGTTTATACTAACTTATCTCACGAGTTTTTGTTGAGATTGGTGTGGTTGAAGCCTTTGAGATTTAGGAAACCGAGATATAAAAGGAATTAAGGAGACACAAACGCTCAAGCTTGGGGATGCCCAAGGCACCCCAAGATATTATTTCAAGAAGTCTCAAGCATCTAAGCTTGGGGATGCCCCGGTAGGCATCCCACCTTTCTTCTTCAACAATTATCGGTTAGTATCGGTTGAACCTAAGTTTTTGCTTCTTCACAAGAGTTGTGCTATCCTTGCAATGCCATTTTATTTTGTTTTGCTTGCTGTTTGAATACAATACCAAGATCTGAAATTCTTTAATGAGATAGAGTCTTCACATAGTTACATAATTATTTAGCTACTCATTGATCTTCACTTATATCTTTTTGGAGTAGTTTTTCATTCACTCGTGTGTTTCACTTATATCCTATGAGTAAATTGTTGAATGAGTTGATTGTCATAAATCTGAAATTATATATGTCTCATTTGCTTATCCCATGGGGAGTAATGACTTCACGTCTAAGAAGTAGAGGTTGTAAATTTATTGAAGGTAAGCAATCATTGTATTGGTCATTTGAAAAAATCATGAAAGAATATTGAAGGAAGAGAGATTTCATATACAAATACACTATCCGAGACATCTTTTATAATTGGGAGCACTCATTAAGTATGACATGCTGAAGAGTTGATGTTGGACAAGGAAGACAACGTAACGGGTTATGTTTTCGCACATCTCAGTTAAAGTATATTGGCATGGATCATTCAAACATGTTGAGCTTGCCTTTCCCCCTCATGCTAGCCAAAATTCCTTGCACCAAGTAGAGATACTACTTGTGCTTCCAAATATCCTTAAACCCAGTTTTGCCATGAGAGTCCACCATACCTACCTATGGATTGAGTAAGATCCTTCAAGTAAGTTGTCATCGGTGCAAGCCATAAAAATTGCTCTCTAAATATGTATGATCATTTGGTGTGAAGAAAATAGCTTTATACGATCTTGTTATGGAAGCAATAAAAGCGACGGACTGCATAATAAAGGTCCATATATAAGTGGCAATATAAAGTGACGTTCATTCGCATTAAGATTTTGTGCATCCAACCCTAAAAGCGCATGACAACCTCTGCTTCCCTCTATGAAGGGCCTATCTTTTACTTTATGTCTTTTATTTTTATGCAAGAGTCAAGGTGATCTTCACCATTCCCTTTTTCATTTTAGCCTTTGGCAAGCACCTCGTGTTGGGAAGATCCTGATATATATATATATATCCAATTGGATGTAAGTTAGCATGAACTATTATTGTTGACATCACCCAAAGGTGAATACGTTGGGAGGCAACACTATAAGCCCCTATCTTTCTCAGTGTTCGATTAAAACTCCATAACCATTAGTATTGCGTGAGTGTTAGCAATTGTAGAAGACTATATGATAGTTGAGTATGTGGAGTTTGCTACCCCTGAAAATAAGATGAATTGTAATTGTTTGATGACTGAGAATGAAGTTTGCTAGCTTTCAAGAAAGTTTATGGTCTATGCTTTAACATGTGAATTGCTTGTTACTTTATCGTGAGAAGTTTTATGAGATGAACTACTGTTATGACATATTATCATGCTAGAAAAGGTGATTGAAATTATCATTGATCAAACTTGTGCACCAACTAGCATTCCACATCAAAAATTATCCTTTTTATCATTTACCTACTCGAGGACGAGCAGGAATTAAGCTTGGGGATGCCTGATACGTCTCCAACGTATCTATAATTTTTGATTGCTCCATGCTATATTATCTACTGTTTTGGGCAATATTGGGTTTTATTACCCACTTTTATATTACTTTTGGGACTAACCTATTAACCGAAGGCCCGACCCAGATTTGTTGTTTTTTGCCTATTTCAGTAAAAGGAATATCAAACGGAATCGAAACGGAATGAAATCAACTAGAGAAGTTATTTTTTGGAACGAAAGCTACCCGATGGACTTGGACCCCACGTCAAGGAAGGAACGAGGAAGCCACGAGGGTGGGGGACGCGCCCACCCCCCTAGGGCGCGCCCCCTGCCTCGTGGGGCCCTCGTGGCTCCCCTAACGTACTTCTTCCTCCTATATAACTCCACGTACCCTAAAACTTCTAGAACGGAGATTAGATCAGGAGTTCCGACGCTGCAAACCTCTGTAGCCACAAAAAGTCAATCGAGACCCTGTTCCGGCACCCTGCCGGAGGGGGGGAACCCTCACCGATGGCCATCTTCATCATCCCGGCGCTCTCCATGACGAGGAGGGAGTAGTTCACCCTCGGGGCTAAGGGTATGCACCAGTAGCTATGTGTTTGATCTCTCTCTCTCTCGTGTTCTTGATTTGGCACGATCTTGATGTATCGCGAGCTTTGCTATTATAGTTGGATCTTATATTTCTTCTCCCCCTCTACTCTCTTGTAATGGATTGAGTTTCCCCTTTGAAGTTATCTTATCAGATTGAGTCTTTATAGATTTGAGAACACTTGATGTATGTCTTGCCGTGCGTATCTGTGGTAACAATGGGATATCACGTGATTCACTTGATGTATGTTTTGGTGATCAACTTGCACGTTCCGCCCATGAACCTATGCATAGGGGTTGGCACACGTTTTCGTCGTGATTCTCCGGTAGAAACTTTGGGGCACTCTTTGAGGTTCTATGTGTTGGTTGAATAGATGAATCTGAGATTGTGTGATGCATATCGTATAATCATACCCACGGTTACTTGAGGTGACATTGGAGTATCTAGGTGGCATTAGGGTTTTGGTTGATTTGTGTCTTAAGGTGTTATTCTAGTACAAACTCTAGGGCTCTTTGTGACACTTATAGGAATAGCCCAATGGATTGATTGGAAAGAATAACTTTGAGGTGGTTTTGTACCCTACCATAATCTCTTCGTTTGTTCTCCGCTATTAGTGACTTTGGAGTGACTCTTTGTTGCATGTTGAGGGATAGTTATGTGATCCAATTATGTTATTATTGTTGAGAGAACTTGCACTAGTGAAAGTATGAACGCTAGGCCTTGTTTCAACGCATTGCAATACCGTTTATGCTCACTTTTATTATTAGTTACCTTGCTGTTTTTATATTTTCAGATTACAAAAACCTATATCTACCATCCATATTGCACTTGTACTACCATCTCTTCGCCGAACTAGTGCACCTATACAATTTACCATTGTATTGGGTGTGTTGGGGACACAAAAGACTCTTTGTTATTTGATTGCAGGGTTGCTTGAGAGAGACCATCTTCACCCTATGCCTCCTACGGATTGATAAACCTTAGGTCATCCACTTGAGGGAAATTTGCTACTGTCCTACAAACCTATGCACTTGGAGGCCCAACAACGTCTACAAGAAGAAGGTTACGTAGTAGACATCAACTAATC
The DNA here is from genome assembly GCA_021605145.1 of Aegilops bicornis. Classification (NCBI taxonomy): domain Eukaryota; kingdom Viridiplantae; phylum Streptophyta; class Magnoliopsida; order Poales; family Poaceae; genus Aegilops; species Aegilops bicornis. Next base: position 153,702,117 of record CM038673.1, read on the forward strand.
ATACACTCAAATGTGTACGATCAAGATCAGGGACTCACATGAAGATATAACAACACAACTCTAGACACAAATTAAAAATAATGCAAGCTTTATATTACAAGCCAGGGGCCTCGAGGGCTCGAATACACAAGAGTCAGCGGAAGCAACATTATCTGAGTACATGCATGAGTTAAACAAGTTTGCCTTAAGAAGGCTAGCACAAAAGCAACAACGATCGAAAAGGCAAGGCCTCCTGCCTGGGAGCCTCCTAACTACTCCTGGTCGTCGGTGGTCTCCACGTAGTAGTAGGCACCCTCAGGGTAGTAGTAGTAGTCGTTAGTGGTGTCGTCTGGATCCTGGGCTCCGCCATCTGGTTGCGACATCCGAGAAGAATGGAAAAAGGGGGAAAGAGGAAGCAAAGCAACCGTGAGTACTCATCCAAAGTACTCGCAAGCAAGGATCTACACTACTTATGCATCGGTATCAATGAAAGGGGTAGTATCGTGGACTAAGCGTAGAATGCCGAATAAGAGGGAGAAGCTAGTCCTATCGAAGACTAGCATCTTCTGGAAACCAGCATCTTGCAGCAACAGGAGGGAGTAGAGTAGTATAACATAAGTCATATTTATGTTGTTGTATCAACGCTCCGGGATCCTTTCTCGACTCCCGAAGCAAAATATTCAAATCATGCATCCGCATCCAGTTCTAGTTGTATCGATTGGGATACAACTCCGAGTGTCCGTTACCGTAGGACAGGCTATCGATATATGTTTTCTTCCCTGCAGGGGTGCACCAACTTACCCACCACACTCGATTAACTCCGGCCGGACACACTTTCCTGGGTCATGCCCGGCCTCGGCCAAACAATATGCCGCAACCTGACGTAGGCTTAATAGAGAGGTCAGCACGCCAGACTAAACCTATGCCCCCAGGGGTCTTGGGCCATCGCCCCGGGAACTCCTGCACGTTGCGTGGGCGGCCGGTGAGCAAACCTAGCTACCTCCTTAAAAAGGCAGGTGCTTACTAGTCCAACCCGGCATGCGCCGCTTCGATCGCATAGCGTCTATTAACCGGCTAATGCATACGACGCAGAACGCCCATACTATGCCCACGTGATGGTTAGTGCTATCAGGCCAGAGGCCCCTCGGATCAAATATCCAAATTATAGCGGATTAGGACCATGCGGTAACGAGCAGAGACTCACAATCGACGTGACCCCGTTGCCCCATCTCAAGGACTTGCGGCAAAGGCTAAGAATGCCTGGCCACGCCTCGTAATTATCTCGGGGCACCTTCGAGGTCAACCCGACTCCACATAACTCGCAATTAAGCTCGCGCGGGTACCCCTCAGGGCCGACCCGTCTTTAGTAACATGGTTCAGTGTAAAGTCATAGTAACCATAGTAACTGTATGTCTAACGCCAAGGGGAACCCTTAGGAACCACCCTCGATGGATTCCACTCGATGTAATCATCAAGGTGAACGTAAGAGGAACCACCGTCGAGGTTCACACTTGAGGGGTTGCACGACAGAGTCGTATCAGAAGTGGTTAATGCAGAATCACCCTCGATGACCACGACCGAATAGCTAAATTACAGGGTTAACATCAGAAGTGCTGATGAGGTCTCACCCTCGGCACTCGATAGTAACCTAGTAGTGTCAAGCAACTAAGGGGAAAGTGATGTGCGGTGTCGGGGCCTGGTCTTCAATCCCGTTGATCGGGTCTTCTGATAATCCAGCGAGGCAGTCGGGACAAAGTGGGGGGTCTCTGATGGGTCTCTACCCAGCCTATACTAAACAGTTTAGGATAAACAGGTAAGGTACAACAGCAGGAAAAACGGGCTATGCATCAGAATAGGAGCAATCAAATACAGTAGCAAAATCTAATGCAAGCATGAGAGAATGGAATGGGCGATATCGGGATCTTGCCTGGAAGCTCTGCTGAAAAGGGAGAAGTGTCGTCGGTGACGTAGCCGATCACAGGGGCATCATCGGTCTCGGGGTCTACCGGAGAGAAGAAGGGGAAGAAACAGTAAATGCAGAGCAAACAGAGGTACCACTAAGCATGACATGACGAAAAGCAGAACTAGGGTCGACCAAACGTAGTACTGCACAATACAGGTGAAGGAGGAACTCAACCGGGAATGTTCCCGGTTCCGGACCTGTGTCAGACAAAGGACCGGATGGGGAAAGTTCCATGTTCAGATAGTTAGAGGCATGTGACAGGTAAACGGACCGCTTCCCCGTATTTGCCTCGTCGTTCTGAGCAACTTTCATGTGTAAAACATTTTCATCCGAGTTATGGTTTAATTTCTATGAATTGACAAAGTTTAATCAATTTCTGCAATTAATTTAATTTGGTAATATTAAACAGATAAATCGCTATGGGTACGCAGTAGTATACCCAGCACTGTGTGTATGTGTAAGACATGTGGGGCCAGAGGTCAAAGTCAACAGCCCAGTCAGCATTGACTGGCCAATGATGAACAGTAATGTGGGTTCCGCTTGTCATTGATTTAGATATTTTTAGTTTAACTTAATATTTTAGATTAATTGCGGGCTCCATGCGTCATTACCACCTATTATAATTAGGAGGGGGGCTAGCAGGGGATTAGCCCCAATTAAGCGAACTGCCCGATCTGGCGGAAGGCACCGCGGCAGGGCTCGCCAGCGCACCGAGGCAATTAAGCCCGGCCACGGCAGCGGGCAACAGCAACAGCGGCGGCGAGGGCATGGCGCACGTAGGGCTTGGCCATGAGCCAGGGAGTGGCGACGAATCGGCCGGGTGCGGCCAGAAGCACGTGACGGCGGACAGCAGAAGCGCTGGCCGGTGGATGGCTAGGCGAGTAGCGGCGGGGAAGCAGGCGGTTAAGAGCAGCAGCAACGCTGCAGCAGAAGCATAACAAGTAGCAACAGATCGCGGCAGCAGTAGGTCGCGGCAGATGCGGCGAAGCTAAGAGCGGGCGTGGCGCAGAATGGCGGCAACGGCGCGGCAGGCAATCGGATGCGAGGCGATGCGGTAGAGCGCCTGAGCGAGCTTCGGCTATGGCGGCGAGCTTCGTGGGGATTCTGCTACGGCGACGGATCGAGGCAGAAAATTGGGGGATTCGGCAGAGATGCTCACCGGGGAGCACATGTAGGCTCGCTGGGGGCTTAGTAGCTGCAGGGGAGACGAATTTGATGATGATGGCCGATGGTGACCGAGGAAGAAGATGATGCTGGCGATGGCTACGTGGATCCCCCAACTCGATCTGCTGGTGTAGATAACAAAGACAGCTACGATGGAGCAGATGAACACCTCCCTATGGCGCGGGGACGGCGGAGGGCGCGGGGACAACGACGGTCATGGCGCCGGCGGCTCGGTGTAGCGAGGGGAGGAGAGGAGCTGCTCGGGGAAGGGGGAAAACAAGGCTAAGTGTGGGCTAGGGTTTGCCGTCGAGGTCGGGTGGAGGTCAAATGGACCGCGGGGAGGCAGCGGATGGACGACGTGTGGCAATTGAAGCCATGGACGCGGCGCGTGCGTCCACGGCGCCTGTGATGAACAGGGAAGAAGGAGATAGGGGGAGTTGGGCTGGGTTGTTGCACGGTGCATTAGGCCTAGGTGCAAAGTAGCTCCTTTTAGCTCTTTTTCTTTTTTTATAAATCTTTTGTTTATTTAACAGAGATAGAAGATGATTATATAGGGTAACTAAAAGAGCTGAGAAAAATGTGGGACTTAGCCTATTAAATAGTTTGCATTTTTAGGCAGTGCCACAAAAAGTTTGGAGGCCAGGGGAATCCATTTGCATTTTTCATAAATAAAATAGCACTTTAAAATGCAGAAATTGCATTGTAATAATTACTACTGATCCATCTTAGCTCTTAGGTGATGTTGTTTTCCTTAACAATTAAATGTTATGGAATTTTGGCTGAATGATGAACTATTTTGCAGCAACTTTGGTGCAACTCTATATCTCACTTGCAAATTGAATTTCATTTAAAAGTGGAATTTCAAATGATATTTGAATTGAAGTTGATCAAGCACTGTTTAGCAAAATGGTCAGCTTTAGTCACAGTGGATTACTATGGAATGACACTGGGGTGTTACAATGGTATACTACTTGACACTCCTCTCATGTTCATGCATAGGTGTTATCAAAGCTTCACACATGGAGAGGAGGAGTTCATGCAGAAGAGCACGACTACACCATACAAGAGGGAAGCCTGGAAGCGGAGAAGGAACCGTCAAGAACAAGGCAAGGTTCCAGCAAGCACCCACGGGAGTCCACGAGAAGGCAATAACTTGCGAGGCCTCTGGATACCCTGTGTGCCCGGGCCCTTGGACCCCGTGCACACAGGACCCCATGCCCACAGTACACCCCCGTGCGCACGGGTTAAGCCGCCAGCTCTCTGGATATCCCGTGCGCACGGGCTCCACTTACCCCGTGCAAACGGGGCTGCCTGCGTGCATCTGTTGGGCTTTGCCCATGTATTACCAAGTGTTGATGGTCAACAAGACCACTAGTTTCAAGAAAAAGGGCAAAGGAAAGAAGAAGGGGAACTTCAAAAGGAACAACAAGAAAGTTGCTGCTCAAGAGAAGAAACCCAAGTGCGGGCCTAAGCCTGAAAGGCGAGTGTTTTTACTACAAGCAAGCTGGACCTTTGAAGCGGAACTGCCCCAAGTATTTGGCGGATAAGAAGGATGGCAAGGTGATCAAAGGTATATGTGATATACATGTTATTGATGTGTACCTTACTAATACTCGCATGATAGTACGGGTATTTGATCTTTGGTTACATTGCTAATATTTGCAACTTCGAAGCAGGAACTACGGATTAGCGAAGATTGGCTAAGGGCGAGGTGACGATCTTGGCGTGGGAAATGGTTCCAAAGTCGATGTGATCGCGATTGACACGCTACCTCTACATCTACCATCGGGATTAGTTTTAGACCTAAATAATTGTTATTTGGTGCGGTGTTGAGCATGAACATTATATCTGGATCTTGTTTAATGCAAGGCGGTTATTCATTTAAAGCAGAGAATAATGGTTGTTCTATTTATATGAATAATATCTTTTATGGTCATGCACCCTTGAAGAGTGGTCTATTTTTATTAAATCTCGATAGTAGTAATACACATATTCATAGTGTTGAAACCAAAAGATGCTGAGTTGATAATGATAATGCAACTTATTTGTGGCAACCTTGCCGTTTGGGTCATATTGGTGTAAAAGCATGAAGAAACTCCATCTTGATGGGCTTGGAAACACTTGATTATGAATCATTTGGTACTTGCGAACCATTCCTCATGGGCAAGATGACTAAAACGCCGTTCTCGGAACTATGGAGCGAGCAAGCTGATTTGTTGGAAATCATACATACCGATGTTTGTGGTCCAATGAATGTTGAGGCCTTGCGGGTATCGTTATTTTCTCACCTTCACAGATGATTTGAGCAGATATGGGTATATCTACTTAATGAAACACAAATCTGAAACATTTGAAAAGTTCAAAGAATTTCAGAGTGAAGTGGAAAATCATCGTAACAAGAAAATAAAGTTTCTACGATCTGATCGTGGAGGAGAATATTTGAGTTCCGAGTTTGGTTTACATTTGAAACAATGTGGAATAGTTTAGCAACTCCATACACGGAACACCACGGAGAAATGGTGTGTCCGAACGTCGTGTCGTACTTTACTTGATATGGTGCGATCTATGATGTCTCTTCTTGATTTACCGCTATCGTTTTGGGGATATGCTTTAGAGGCGGCCGCATTCACGTTAAATATGGGCACCATCTAAATCCGTTGAGGCGACACCATATGAACTGTGGTTTGGCAAGAAACCAAAGTTGTCGTTTCTTAAAATTTGGGGCTGCGATGCTTATGTAAAGAAACTTCAACCAGATAAGCTCGAACCCAAATCGGAGAAATGTGTCTTCATAGGATACCCAAAGGAGACTGTTGGGTACACCTTCTATCACAGATCTGAAGGCAAGATTTTCGTTGCTAAATTCGGATCCTTTCTAGAGAAGGAGTTTCTCTCGAAAGAAGTGAGTGGGAGGAAAGTAGAACTTGATGAGATAAGCATATCTGCTCCCTTATTGGAAAGTAGTTCATCACAAGAAAGCGGTTCTGTGACAACTACACCAATTGGTGAGGAAACTAATGATGTTGATCATGAAACTTCAGATCAAGTTGCTCTTGAACTTCGTAGGTCAAGCAGAATAAAATACGCACCCGAGTGGTACGGTAATCCTATTCTAGAAGTCATGTTACTTGACCATGGCGAACCTACAAACTATGAAGAAGCGATGGTGAGCCCAGATTCCGCGAAATGGCTGGAAGCCATGAAATCTGAGATGGGATCCATGTATGAGAACAAAGTATGGACTTTGGTTGACTTGCCCAATGATCGGCAAGCCATTGAGAATAAATGGATCTTTAAGAAGAAGACTACCGATGGTAATATAACTGTCTACAAAGCTCGACTTGTTGCAAAAGGTTTTCGACAAGTTCAAGGGGTTGACTATGATGAGACTTTCTCACCCGTAGCGATGCTTAAGTCTGTCCGAATCATGTTAGCAATTGCCGCATTTTATGATTATGAAATTTGGCAAATGGATGTAAAAACTGCATTCTTGAATGGATTTCTAGAAGAAGAGTTGTATATGATGCAACGAGAAGGTTTTGCTGATCCAAAAGGTGCTAACAAAGTGTGCAAGCTCCAGTGATCAATTTATGGTGCAGTGCAAGCCTCTCGGAGTTGGAATAAACGTTTTGATAGTGTGATCAAAGCATATGGTTTTATCTGAGACCTTTGGAGAAGCTTTGTATTTACAAGAAAGTGAGTGGGAGCTACTGTAGCATTTACGATATTATATGTGGACGACATATTATTGATTGGAAATGATATAGAATTTCTGGATAGCATAAAAGGATACTCGAATAAAAGTTTTTCAATGAAAGACCTCGGTGAAGCTGCTTACATATTGGGCATCAAGATCTATAGAGATAGATCAAGGCGGCTTAATTGGACTTTCACAAAGCACATACCTTGATAAAGTTTTGAAGAAATTCAAAATGGATCGAGCAAAGAAAGGTTTTTACCAGACATTACAAGGTATAAGATTGAGTCGGACTCAATGCCCGACCACAGCAGAAGATAGAGAGAAAATGAAAGATGTTCCCTATGCTTCAGCCATAGGCTCTATCATGTATGCAATGTTGTGTACCGGACACGGCGTATGCTTAGCTGTAAGCTTGGCAGGAAGGTACCAAAGTAATCCAGGAGTGGATCATCGGACAGCGGTCAAGAACATCCTGAAATACACGAAAAGGACAAAGGATATGTTTCTCGTATATGGGGGTGACAAAGAGCTAGTCGTAAATGGTTACATCGATGCAAGCTTTGACACTGATCCGGACGATTCTAAATCGCAAACCGGATCGTGTTTTTGTTAAGCGGTGGAGCTGTCGGTTGGTGCAGTTCTAAACAAAGCGTCGTGGCGGGATCTACATGTGAAGCGGAGTACATAGCTGCTTGAGCAGCAAATGAAGGAGTCTGGATGAAAGAGTTCATTTCCGATCTAGGTGTCATACCTAGTGCATCGGGACCAATGAAGATCTTACGTGACAATCTTTGGTGCAATTGCCTTGGCAAAGGAATCCAGATTTCACAAGAGGACCAAGCATATCAAAAGACGCTTCAACTCCATTCGGGACCAAGTCCAAGTGGGAGACATAGAGATTTGCAAAATACATACGGATCTGAATGTTGCAGACCCATTGACTAAGCCTCTTCCACGAGCAAAACATGATCAGCACCAAGACTCCATGGGTGTTAGAATCATTCTTGTGTAATCTAGATTATTGACTCTAGTGCAAGTGGGAGGCTGAAGGAAATATGCCCTAGAGGCAATAATAAAGTTATTATTTATTTCCTTATATCATGATAAATGTTTATTATTCATGCTAGAATTGTATTAACGGAAACATAATGCATGTGTGAATACATAGACAAACAGATAGTCACTAGTAAGCCTCTACTAGACTAGCTCATTGATCAAAGATGGTTATGTTTCCTAACCATAGACATGTGTTGTCATTTGATTAATGGGATCACCTCATTAGAAGAATGATGTGATTGACATGACCCATTCCGTTAGCTTAGCACTTGATCGTTTAGTATATTGCTATTGCTTTCTTCATGACTTATACATGTTCCTATAACTATGAGATTATGCAGCTCCGTTTACGGAGGAACACTTTGGTACTACCAAAGCGTCACAACGTAATCGGGTGATTATAAAGGAGTACTACAGGTGTCTCCAAAGGTACTTGTTGGGTTGGCGTATTTCGAGATTAGGTTTTGTCACTCCGATTGTCGGAGAGGTATCTCTGGGCCTTCTCGGTAATACACATCACATAAGCCTTGCAAGCATTACAACTAATGAGTTTGTTGTGAGATGATGTATTACGGAGCGAGTAAAGAGACTTACCCGAACGAGATTGAACTAGGTATTGGATACAAGCGATCGAATCTCGGGTAAGTAACATACCGATGACAAAGGGAACAACGTATGTTGTTATGCGGTCTGACCGATATAGATCTTAGTAGAAAACGTAGGAAACAATATGGGATTCGAGGTCCCGCTATTGGTTATTGACCGGAGTCATGTCTAGGTAATGTCTACATTATTCTCGAACCTTATGGTCCGCGCGCTTAAGGTTTCGATGACAGTTATAATATGAGTATAAGTATTTTGATGAAACGAAGGTTTTTCGCAGTCCCGGATATGACCACCGACATGACGAGGAGTCTCGAAATGGTCGAGACATAAAGAATAATATATTGGAGGATATATTTGGACACGGAAAGGTTAGGAGAAGTTTGGAGCTCCGGGAGGTTACGGAACCCCCGGGAGGTATATGGGCCTTATTGGGCCCATGTAGGAGGAAGGAGAAGGAACAAGGGAGGCGCCCCCAAGCCCAATCCGAATTGGGGAGGGCGGCCCCCCTTTCCTTTCTCCTTCCCCTCTTCCTATTCCTACTACTAGTACTACTTCCTAATACTAGTACTCCTTCCTTCCCCTCCAAATAAGATAAGGAAAGAGGAAACCTACTTGGAGTAGGTTTCCCCCTTCCCATGGCGCCCCCCTTGAGGCCGGCCACCTCCTCCCTCCCTCCTTTATATCACGGGGGTAAGGGGCACCCTAGAACACACAAGTTGATCCTTGAGATCGTTCCTTAGCCGTGTGCGGTGCCCCCTCCACCATATTCCACCTCGGTCATATCATAGCAGTGCTTAGGCGAAGCCTGCGTCGGTAGAACATCAAGATCGTCCTGCCACGCCGTCGTCTTGTGGAACTCCCTCCCCGGAGCTTTGCTGGATCGGAGCCCGAGGAGCGTCATCGAGCTGAACGTGTGCCAAGAACTCGGAGGCGCCGGAGTAACGACGCTGGGATCGGCTGGATCGCGAGGAGAACGTACGACTACTTCCTCTACGTTGTGATCGACTCGGAGGCGCCGGAGTAACGGCGCTGGGATCGGCTGGATCGCGAGGAGAACGTACGACTACTTCCTCTACGTTGTGATCGCTTCCGCTTTGGTCTACGAGTGCGTGAGACAATATTCTCCCCTCGTTGCTATGCATCACCATGATCTTGCGTGTGCGTAGGGAAATTTTTTGAAATTACTCGTTCCCCAGCGGTGGCATCCGAGCCAGGTTTTATGCGTTGATGTTATATGCACGAGTAGAACACAAGTGAGTTGTGGGCGATACAAGTCATCTTGCCTACCGCATGTCATACTTTGGTTCAGCGGTATTGTGAGATGTAGCGGCCGGACCGACATTACGCCAGACGCTTCTGGCGAGACTGGTTTCACTGTTACGAGCACTCGTGCTTAAAGGTGGCTGGCGGGTGTCTGTCTCTCTCACTTTAGTTGAACAAGGTGTGGCTACGCCCGGTCCTTGAGAAGGTTAAACGGAGTCTATTTGACGAAGTATCGTTGTGGTCTTGATGCGTGGGTGAGATCGGTTCTTGCTTAAGCCCGTAGCAGCCACGTAAAATTTGCAACAACAAAGTAGAGGGCGTCTAACTTGTTTTTGCAGGGCATGTTGTGATGTGATATGGTCAAGGCGTGATGCTATATTTTATTGTATGAGATGATCATGTTTTGTAACCGAAGTTATCGGCAAGCTGGTCGGAGCCATATGGTTGTCGCTTTATTGTATGAAATGCAAACGCATACATAATTGCTTTACTTTATCTCTAAGCGGTAGCGATAGTCGTAGAAGCAATAGATGGCGTGGCGACAACGATGCTACGATGGAGATCAAGGTGTCGCGCGGTGGCGATGGTGATCACGACGGTGCTTGAGACGGAGATCACAAGCATGAGATGATGATGGCCATATCATATCACTTATATTGATTGCATGTGATGTTTATCCTTTATGCATCTTATTTTGCTTTGATTGACGGTAGCATTATAAGATGATCTCTCACTAAAATTATCAAGAAGTGTTCTCCCGAGTATGCACCGTTGCGAAAGTTCTTCGTCTTTGAGACACCACGTGATGATCGGGTGTGATAGGCTCTACGTTCAAATACAACGGGTGCAAAACAGTTGCGCACGCAGAATACTCGAGTTAAACTTGACGAGCCTAGCATATAACAGATATGGCCTCGGAACACGAAGACCGAAAGGTCGAGCGTGAATCATATAGTAGATATGATCAACATAGTGATGTTCACCATTGAAACTACTCCATCTCACGTGATGATCGGACATGGTTTAGTTAATTTGGATCACGTAATCACTTAGATGACTAGAGAGATGTCTGTCTAAGTGGGAGTTTTTAATATGATTAATTAAAACTTAAATTTATCATGAACTTAGTACACGATAGTATTTTGCTTGTCTATGTTTCTTGTAGATAGATGGCTCGTGCTGTTGTTCCGTTGAATTTTAATGCGTTCCTTGAGAAAGCAAAGTTGAAAGATGATGGTAGCAATTACGGACTGGGTCCGTAATTTGAGGATTATCCTCATTGCTGCACGGAAGAATTACGCCCTGGAAGCACCGCTGGGTGCCGAACTGCTTTGCAGAACAACGCCGAAGTTGTGAACGTCTGGCGAGCAAAGTGATGACTACTCGATAGTTCGGTGTGCCATGCTACGGCTTAGAACCGGGTCTTCAACGTCGTTTTGAACGTCATGGAGCATATGAGATGTTCCAGGAGTTGAAGTTAATATTTCAAGCAAATGCCCGGATTGAGAGATATGAAGTCTCCAATAAGTTCTATAGCTGCAAAATGGAGGAGAATAGTTCTGTCAGTGAACATATACTCAAAATGTCTGGTATAATAACCACTTGATTCAAGCTGGGGTTACTCTTCCGGATGATAGTGTCATTGACGAGAATTCTCCAATCACCGCCACCAAGCTATAAGAGCTTCGTGATGAACTATAATATGCAAGGGATGACCAAAACAATTCCCGAGCTCTTCGCAATGCTAAAAGCAGCGGAGGTAGAAATCAAGAAAGAGCATCAAGTGTTGATGGTCAACAAGACCACTAGTTTCAAGAAAAGGGCAAAGGAAAGAAGAAGGGAACTTCAAAAGGAACAGCAAGAAAGTTGCTGCTCAAGAGAAGAAACCCAAGTCCGGGCCTAAGCCTGAAACCGAGTGTTTTACCGCAAGCAAACCGGACCTTTGAAGCGGAACTGCCCCAAGTATTTGGCGGATAAGAAGGATGGCAAGGTGATCAAAGGTATATGTGATATACATGTTATTGATGTGTACCTTACTAATACTGTGATAGTACTGGGTATTTGATACTGCTCTGTTGCTAATATTTGCAACTCGAAGCAGGAACTACGGATTAAGCGAAGATTGGCTAAGGGCGAGGTGACGATCTTGGCGTGGGAAATGGTTCCAAAGTCGATGTGATCGCGGTGATTGCACGCTACCTCTACATCTACCATCAGGATTAGTTTTAGACCTAAATAATTGTTATTTGGTGCCGGCGTTGAGCATGAACATTATATCTGGATCTTGTTTAATGCGAGACGGTTATTCATTTAAAACAGAGAATAATGGTTGTTCTATTTATATGAATAATATCTTTTATGGTCATGCACCCTTGAAGAGTGGTCTATTTTTATTAAATCTCGATAGTAGTAATACACATATTCATAGTGTTGAAACCAAAAGATCTGAGTTGATAATGATAATGCAACTTATTTGTGGCACCGCCGTTTGGGTCATATTGGTGTAAAACGCATGAAGAAACTCCATACTGATGGGCTTCTGGAAACACTTGATTATGAATCATTTGGTACTTGCGAACCATGCCTCATGGACAAGATGACTAAAACGCCGTTCTCCGGAACTATGGAGCGAGCAACTGATTTGTTGGAAATCATACATACTGATGTTTGTGGTCCAATGAATGTTGAGGCCTTGGCGGTATCGTTATTTTCTCACCTTCACAGATGATTTGAGCAGATATGGGTATATCTACTTAATGAAACACAAATCTGAAACATTTGAAAAGTTCAAAGAATTTCAGAGTGAAGTGGAAAATCATCGTAACAAGAAAATAAAGTTTCTACGATCTGATCGTGGAGGAGAATATTTGAGTTACGAGTTTGGTTTACATTTGAAACAATGTGGAATAGTTTCGCAACTCACGCCACCCGGAACACCACAGAGAAATGGTGTGTCCGAACGTCGTGTCGTACTTTACTTGATATGGTGCGATCTATGATGTCTCTTACTGATTTACCGCTATCGTTTTGGGGATATGCTTTAGAGACGGCCGCATTCACGTTAAATATGGGCACCATCTAAATCCGTTGAGACGACACCATATGAACTGTGGTTTGGCAAGAAACCAAAGTTGTCATTTCTTAAAATTTGGGGCTGCGATGCTTATGTAAAGAAACTTCAACCAGATAAGCTCGAACCCAAATCGGAGAAATGAGTCTTCATAGGATACCCAAAGGAGACTGTTGGGTACACCTTCTATCACAGATCTGAAGGCAAGATTTTCGTTGCTAAATTTGGATCCTTTCTAGAGAAGGAGTTTCTCTCGAAAGAAGTGAGTGGGAGGAAAGTAGAACTTGATGAGATAACTGTATCTGCTCCCTTATTGGAAAGTAGTTCATCACAAGAAACGGTTCTTGTGACAACTACACCAATTGGTGAGGAAACTAATGATGTTGATCATGAAACTTCAGATCAAGTTGCTACTGAACTTCGTAGGTCAAGCGAGAATAAAATACGCACCGAGTGGTACGGTAATCCTATTCTAGAAGTCATGTTACTTGACCATGGCGAACCTACAAACTATGAAGAAGCGATGGTGAGCCCAGATTCATGAAATGGTGGAAGCCATGAAATCTGAGATGGGATCCATGTATGAGAACAAAGTATGGACTTTGGTTGACTTGCCCAATGATCGGCAAGCCATTGAGAATAAATGGATCTTTAAGAAGAAGACTGACGATGGTAATATAACTGTCTACAAAGCTCGACTTGTTGCAAAAGGTTTTCGACAAGTTCAAGGGGTTGACTATGATGAGACTTTCTCACCCGTGGCGATGCTTAAGTCTGTCCGAATCATGTTAGCAATTGCCGCATTTTATGATTATGAAATTTGGCAAATGGATGTAAAAACTGCATTCTTGAATGGATTTCTAGAAGAAGAGTTGTATATGATGCAACCAGAAGGTTTTGCTGATCCAAAAGGTGCTAACAAAGTGTGCAAGCTCCAGCGATCAATTTATGGTGCAGTGCAAGCCTCTCGGAGTTGGAATAAACGTTTTGATAGTGTGATCAAAGCATATGGTTTTATCTGAGACCTTTGGAGAAGCTTTGTATTTACAAGAAAGTGAGTGGGAGCTCTGTAGCATTTACGATATTATATGTGGACGACATATTATTGATTGGAAATGATATAGAATTTCTGGATAGCATAAAAGGATACTTGAATAAAAGTTTTTCAATGAAAGACCTCGGTGAAGCTGCTTACATATTGGGCATCAAGATCTATAGAGATAGATCAAGACGCTTAATTGGACTTTCACAAAGCACATACCTTGATAAAGTTTTGAAGAAATTCAAAATGGATCGAGCAAAGAAAGGTTTTTACCTCAGACATAAGGTATAAGATTGAGTCGGACTCAATGCCCGACCACAGCAGAAGATAGAGAGAAAATGAAAGATGTTCCTATGCTTCAGCCATAGGCTCTATCATGTATGCAATGTTGTGTACGGACTGGCGTATGCTTAGCTGTAAGCTTGGCGGGAAGGTACCAAAGTAATCCAGAGTGGATCATCGACAGCGGTCAAGAACATCTGAAATACGAAAAGGACTAAGGATATGTTTCTCGTATATGGGGGTGACAAAGAGCTAGTCGTAAATGGTTACGTCGATGTAAGCTTTGACACCGATCCGGACGATTCTAAATCGCAAACCGGATCGTGTTTTTGTTAAGCGGTGGAGCTGTCGGTTGGTGCAGTTCTAAACAAAGCGTCGTGGCGAGATCTACATGTGAAGCGGAGTACATAGCTGCTCGGAAGCAGCAAATGAAGGAGTGCGGATGAAAGAGTTCATTTCCGATCTAGGTGTCATACCTAGTGCATCGGGACCAATGAAGATCTTCTGTGACAATATTGGTGCAATTGCCTTGGCAAAGGAATCCAGATTTCACAAGAGGACCAAGCATATCAAAAGACGCTTCAACTCCATTCGGGACCAAGTCCAAGTGGGAGACATAGAGATTTGCAAAATACATACGGATCTGAATGTTGCGAGACCCATTGACTAAGCCTCTTCCACGAGCAAAACATGATCAGCACCAAGACTCCATGGGTGTTAGAATCATTCTTGTGTAATCTAGATTATTGACTCTAGTGCAAGTGGGAGACTGAAGGAAATATGCCCTAGAGGCAATAATAAAGTTATTATTTATTTCCTTATATCATGATAAATGTTTATTATTCATGCTAGAATTGTATTAACCGGAAACATAATGCATGTGTGAATACATAGACAAACAGATAGTCACTAGTAAGCCTCTACTAGACTAGCTCATTGATCAAAGATGGTTATGTTTCCTAACCATAGACATGTGTTGTCATTTGATTAATGGGATCACCTCATTAGAAGAATGATGTGATTGACATGACCCATTCCGTTAGCTTAGCACTTGATCGTTTAGTATATTGCTATTGCTTTCTTCATGACTTATACATGTTCCTATAACTATGAGATTATGCAACTCCGTTTACGGAGGAACACTTTGGTACTACCAAGCGTCACAACGTAATCGGGTGATTATAAAGGAGTACTACAGGTGTCTCCAAAGGTACTTGTTGGGTTGGCGTATTTGAGATTAGGTTTTGTCACTCCGATTGTCGGAGAGGTATCTCTGGGCCTTCTCGGTAATACACATCACATAAGCCTTGCAAGCATTACAACTAATGAGTTAGTTGTGAGATGATGTATTACGGAACGAGTAAAGAGACTTACCAGTAACGAGATTGAACTAGGTATTGGATACCGACGATCGAATCTCGGGTAAGTAACATACCGATGACAAAGGGAACAACGTATGTTGTTATGCGGTCTGACCGATAAAGATCTTCGTAGAAAATGTAGGAACCAATATGGGCATCCAGGTCCCGCTATTGGTTATTGACCGGAGACATGTCTCGGTCATGTCTACATTATTCTCGAACCGTAGGGTCCGCACGCTTAAGGTTTCGATGACAGTTATATTATGTGTTTATGTATTTTGATGTACCGAAGGTTGTTCGGAGTCCGGATATGATCACGGACATGACGAGGAGTCTCGAAATGGTCGAGACATAAAGATTAATATATTGGACGGATATATTTGGACACCGGAAAGGTTCCGGAGAAGTTTGGAGCTCGGGAGGTTACGGAACCCCGGGAGGTATATGGGCCTTATTGGGCCCATGTAGGAGGAAGGAGAAGGAACAAGGGAGGCGCCCCCAAGCCCAATCCGAATTGGGGAGGGGGGCCCCCCTTTCCTTTCTCCTTCCCCTCTTCCTATTCCTACTACTAGTACTACTTCCTAATACTAGTACTCCTTCCTTCCCTCCAAATAAGATAAGGAAGAGAGGAAACCTACTTGGAGTAGGTTTCCCCTTCCTATGGCGCCCCCTTGAGGCCGGCCACCTCCTCCCTCCCTCCTTTATATCACGGGGTAAGGGGCACCCTAGAACACACAAGTTGATCCTTGAGATCGTTCCTTAGCCGTGTGCGGTGCCCCCTCCACCATATTCCACCTCGGTCATATCATAGCAGTGCTTAGGCGAAGCCTGCGTCGATAGAACATCAAGATCGTCCTGCCGCCGTCGTCTTGTGGAACTCCCTCTCCCGGAGCTTTGCTTGGATCGGAGCCGAGGAGCGTCATCGAGCTGAGCGTGTGCCAAGAACTCGGGCGCCGGAGTAACGACGCTGAGATCGGCTGGATCGCGAGGAGAACGACGACTACTTCCTCTACGTTGTGATCGACTCGGGAGGCGCCGGAGTAACGGCTGGGATCGGCTGGATCGCGAGGAGAACGTCTGACTACTTCCTCTACGTTGTGATCGCTTCCGCTTTGGTCTACGAGGGTACGTAGACAATACTCTCCCCTCTCGTTGCTATGCATCACCATGATCTTGCGTGTGCGTAGGAAATTTTTTGAAATTACTACGTTCCCCAACACTCTTGGCAGAACATGTCTGTATGTTTTACATTTTAGTTTGAATTGAACTGATAGATACATTGAGTGGACACCAACACGTTGTCATTGTCAGAAGAAAAGCAACGAGAACCCTCGACTGGACCCGTCTGACCATTTCTTGCAATTTGAGACTACAAGAGTACAAGATTCTGCAATAGGAGAGCTCCTCATGCCTTCCAAGCCTATCATGTCAAATCAACTAGAATGCCCCCCATGAAGATTTCATCTCTCCGATTGCAGCACTTCTGAATCCTTTTATGCTATTTTATGAATCAAAGTTTTTTCTGTTCTCTTATGAACCAAGATAGACCGAGATATCGAATGATGATGTTGTACTAGTTGGTACCGTGCCATTATTCGGCACGTATAGTCTGTTTCATCTTCGGACTTACCACCTCATTCATATGCACATCTCCATATTAAATTCAATTGAAGTTATAAATCTTTGAGTAATTATTCATTTCAGTTTTGATGTCATGAGTTTGGACACAAAAGTAGGAGAATGATGGCTAGTGACTATGTGTACCGTTGAAAGAGGTTATCGAGAGCGTGAAATGTAGGATCAAACTAAGCGAATATTTCTGAGTATCTGTACGAATTAAGTAAATAATTGCCATAACTTTTGTACAAAGGATACTACATTAATTGTTAACAGATCTCTAGGTTCACTATTCCAAACTTGGAGTAGTGTTCATGTTTTTAGGCATCCTGGAAGCTATCCAGTAAGGGTACGTGATCCAAATCTATTTTAGTGTCATAATTCAACCCTCTTGTGAAATTTAGTATCCTGGATGTTGCCCTATTGGCCGCGAGGTAGTTATCATCTAGTAAAATAACAAGCGTTCTCCAAGATCCAAAGTATTAGACAGACTCTAGAATTCGTTTGAATAATTAGAGAGAATCAAGGACAAGTTAGAAAATCAGCCTTTACTGTGAAAAGAGTGTTTTCCTGGAGCCTCTCAATTACGAACACTACTAAGCAACAGCGGTGCATGCACCTGATGTCTACTACGCAACCTTCTTCTTGTAGATGTTGTTGGGCCTCCAAGTGCAGAGGTTTGTAGGACAGTAGCAAATTTCCCTCAAGTGGATGACCTAAGGTTTATCAATCCGTGGGAGGCGTAGGATGAAGATGGTCTCTCTCAAACAACCCTGCAACCAAATAACAAAGAGTCTCTTGTGTCCCCAACACACCCAATACAATGGTAAATTGTATAGGTGCACTAGTTAAATGAAGAGATGGTGATACAAGTGCAATATGGATGGTAGATATAGGTTTTGTAAACTGAAAACATAAAAACAGCAAGGTAACAAGCGGTAAAAGTGAGCGTAAGCGGTATTGCAATGATAGGAAACAAGGCCTAGGGTTCATACTTTCACTAGTGCAAGTTCTCTCAACAATAATAACATAATTGGATCATATAACAATCCCTCAACATGCAATGAGAGTCACTCCAAAGTCACTAATAGCGGAGAACAAGCGAAGAGATTATGGTAGGACTGAAACCACCTCAAAGTTATTCTTTCCAATCAATCCGTTGGGCTATTCCTATAAGTGTCACAAACAACCCTAGAGTTCATACTAGAATAACACCTTAAGACACAAATCAACCAAAACCCTAATGTCACCTAGATACTCCAATGTCACCTCAAGTATCCGTGGGTATGATTATACGATATGCGTCACACAATCTCAATTCATCTATTCAACCAACACATAGAACCTCAAAGAGTGCCCCAAAGTTTCTACCGGAGAATCACGACGAAAACGTGTGCCAACCCCTATGCATAGGTTCCCAATGTCACAAACCCGCAAGTTGATCACCAAAACATACATCAAGTGGATCAATAGAATAACCCATTGTCACCACGGTTATCCCACGCAAGACATACATCAAGTGTTCTCAAATCTTTAAAGACTCAATCCGATAAGATTACTTCAAGGGGAAAACTCAATCCATTACAAGAGAGTAGAGGGGGAGAAGAAACATAAGATCCAACTATAATAGCAAAGCTCGTGATACATCAAGATCGTGCCAAACCAAGAACACGAGAGAGAAAGATCAAACACATAGCTACTTGTACATACCTTCAGCCCCGAGGGTGAACTACTCCCTCCTCGTCATGGGGAGCGCCGGGATGATGAAGATAGCCATAGGTGAGGGTTCCCCCTCCGTGAGTCTTGAACAGGTCCCGATTGGTTTTTGGTGGCTATAGAGGCTTGCGGCGGCGGAACTCCCGATCTATCTTCTGTTCTGGAAGTTTTAGGATACGTCGGTATATATGGGTGCAAAAAGTACGTCGGTGGAGCTTCGGGGGCCCCACGAGGCAGGGGGCGCGCCCTACGGGTGTGGGCGCGCCCCCACCCTCGTGAGCACCTCCCTTTGCTCCTGACGTGGGGTCCAAGTCCATCCGGTAGCTTTCCTTCCAAAAATAACTTCTCCAGTTGATTTCGTTCCGTTTCGACTCCGTTTGATATTCCTTTTCTTCGAAACACTGAAATAGGCAAAAAACAGCAAATCTGGGCTGGGCCTCCGGTTAATAGGTTAGTCCCAACAATAATATAAAAGTGGAAAATAAAGCCCAATATTTCCCAAAACAGTAGATAACATAGCATGGAGCAATAAAAAATTATAGATACGTTGGAGACGTATCAAGCATCCCCAAGCTTAATTCCTGCTCGTCCTCGAGTAGGTAAATGATAAAAAGAGAATTTTTGATGTGGAGTGCTACTTGGCATAATTTCAATGCAAATCTTTTTAATTGTGGTATGAATATTCAGATTAGAAAGATTCAAGACAAAAGTTCATATTGACATAAAAATAATAATACTTCAAGCATATTAACAAAGCAATTATGTCTTCTCAAAATAACATGGCCAAAGAAAGTTATCCCTACAAAATCATATAGTCTGGCTATGCTCTATCTTCACCACACAAAGTATTTAAATCATGCACAAGATGACAAGCCAAGCAATTGTTTCATACTTTAACATTTTCAAAACTTTTTCGACCTTCACGCAATACATGGCGTGAGCCATGGATATAGCACTTATATGTGGAATAGAATGGTGGTTGTGGAGAAGACAAAAGGAGGGAAGATAGTCTCACATCAACTAGGCATATCAACGGGCTATGGAGATGCCCATCAATAGATATCAATGTGAGTGAGTAGGGATTGCCATGCAACGGATGCACTAGAGCTATAAGTATATGAAAGCTCATCAAAAGAAACTAAGTGGGTGTGCATCCAACTCGCTTGCTCACGAAGACCTAGGGTAATTTGAGGAAGCCCATCATTGGAATATACAAGCCAAGTTCTATAATGAAAAATTCCCACTAGTATATGAAAGTGATATCATAGGAGACTCTCTATCATGAAGATCATGGTGCTACTTTAAAGCACAAGTGTGGTAAAAGGATAGTAGCATTGTCCCTTCTCTCTTTTTCTCTCATTTTTTTAAATTTTTTATTCTCTTTTTTTTGGGCCTTTCTCTTTTTTTTATGGCCTTTTTTTCGTCCGGAGTCTCATCCCGACTTATGGGGGAATCATAGTCTCCATCATCCTTTCCTCACTTGGGACAATGCTCTAAAAATTGATGATCATCACACTTTTATTTTCCTTACAACTCAAAAATTACAACTCGATACTTAGAACAAATATGACTCTATATGAATGCCTCCGGCGGTGTACCGGGATATGCAATGAATCAAGAGTGACATGTATGAAAGAATTATGAACGGTGGCTTTACCACAAATACGATGTCAACTACATGATCATGCTAGCAATATGACAATGATGGAGCGTGTCATAATAAACGGAACGGTGGAATGTTGCATGGCAATATATCTCGGAATGGCTATGGAAATGCCATGATAGATAGGTATGGTGGCTGTTTTGAGGAAGGTATATGGTGGGTGTATGATACGGCGAAAAGTGCGCGGTATTAGAGAGGCTAGCAATGGTGGAAGGTTCGGAAAAAGTGCATATAATCCATGGACTCAACATTAGTCATAGAGAACTAATATACTTATTGCAAAAATCTAGAAGTTATCAAAGCAAAGTATTACGCGCATGCTCCTAGGGGGATAGATTGGTTGGAAAAGACCATCGCCGTCCCCGACCGCCACTCATAAGGAAGACAATCAATAAATAAATCATGCTCCGACTTCATCACATAACGGTTCACCATACGTGCATGCTACGGGAATCACAAACTTTAGAACAAGTATCTCTCAAATTCACAACTACTCAAGTAGCATGACTCTAATATCACCATCTTCATATCTCAAAACAATTATCAAGCATCAAACTTCTCATAGTATTCAACACACTCATAAGAATTCTTACAAATCTTGTATGCTTAGCATATTAGGATTAAGCACATTACCATGCTATTTAAGACTCTCAAAATAATCTAAGTGAAGCATGAGAGTTCAATAGTTTCTATAAAACAAATCCACCACCGTGCTCTAAAAGATATAAGTGAAGCACTAGAGCAAATGACAAACTACTCCGAAAGATATAAGTGAAGATCAATGAGCAGTTGAATAATTATTTAACTATGTGAAGACTCTCCCAATTAATAATTTCAGATCTTGGTACTTTATTCAAACAGCAAGCAAAACAAAAGAAAATAAAATGACGCTCGAAGCAAAACACATATCATGTGGTGAATAAAAATATAGCTCCAAGTAAAGTTACCGATGAACGAAGACGAAAGAGGGGATGCCTTCCGGGGCATCCCCAAGCTTAGGCTCTTGGTTGTCCTTGAATATTAACTTGGGGTGCCTTTGGTATCCCCAAGCTTAGGCTCTTTCCACTCCTTATTCCATAGTCCATCGAATCTTTACCCAAAACTTGAAAACTTCACAACACAAAACTTAACAGAAAACTCGTAAGCTCCGTTAGCGAAAGAAAACAAAACACCACTTCAAGGTACTGTAATGTACTCATTATTTATTTATATTGGTGTTAAACCTATTTTATTCC
Source organism: Aegilops bicornis (assembly GCA_021605145.1). NCBI lineage: Eukaryota > Viridiplantae > Streptophyta > Magnoliopsida > Poales > Poaceae > Aegilops > Aegilops bicornis. The sequence continues at coordinate 153,723,834 of CM038673.1, forward strand.
AACTTCTCTATGGTTTATAAACTATTTTACTAGCCATAGAGTCATCAAAATAAGCAAACAACACACCGATAACAGAATCTGTCAAAAAGAGAACAGTCTGTAGTAATCTGTAACTAACGCAAACTTCTGGATCTCAAACAATTCAGCAAAAATAGGAAGTCCTAGATAATTTGATTATTGATCTGCTGCAATTGGAATCAGTATTTTATCACGTTCTGGTGATTTTTAACAATTGTTTTCGTGAACAGAAAGTTTCTGGAATTTTCAGCAAGATCAAATAACTATCATCCAAGAAGATCCTATAGGTCTTACTTGGCACAAACACTAATTAAAACATAAAACCACATCTAAACAGAAGCTAGATGGATTATTTATTCCTAAACAGAACCAAAAAGCAAATAACTAAAATAAAATTGGGTTGCCTCCCAACAAGCGCTATCGTTTAACGCCCTTAGCTAGGCATGATGATTTCAATGATGCTCACATAAGAGATAAGAATTAAAACATAAAGAGAGATCATGAAGAATATGACTAGCACATTTAAGTCTAACCCAATTCCTATGCATAGGGATTTTGTGATCAAACAACTTATGGGAACAACAATCAACTAGCATAGGAAGGCAAAACAAGCATAACTTCAAAACTTTAAGCACATAGAGAGGAAACTTGATATTATTGCAATTCCTACAAGCATATATTCATCCCTCATAATAATTTTTCAGTAGCATCATGAATTAATTCAACAATATAACCAGCAGCTAAAACATTCTTTTCATGATCTACTTGCATAGAAATTTTACTACTTTCCACATAAGCAAATTTATTCTCATCAATAGTAGTGGGAGCAAACTCAACAAAATAACTATCACGTGATTGAAAATTAAGATAAAGATGTCAAGTTTCATGGTTATCATTATTCTTTAAAGCATACGTGTCATCACAGTAATTATCATAGATAGGAGACATGCTTTCATCATAGTAAATTTGCTCATCAAAGCTTGGGGGACAAAAAATATCATCTTCATCAAACATAGCTTCCCCAAGCTTGTGGCTTTGCATATCATTAGCATCGTGGATATTCAAGGAATTCATACTAACAACATTGCAATCATGCTCATCATTCACATATTTTATGCCAAGCATTCTATGTAATTCTTCTTCTAGTACTTGAGCACAATTTTCCTTCCCATCATACTCACGAAAGATATTAAAAAGATGAAGCGTATGAGACAAAGTCAATTCCATTTTTTTGTAGTTTTCTTTTATAAACTAAACTAGAGCTAAAACAAGAAACAAATAGATTCGATTGCAAGATCTAAAGATATACCTTCAAGCACTAACCTCCCGACAGCAGTAGCTAGAAAAGAGCTTGATGTCTACTACGCAACCTTCTTCTTGTAGACGTTGTTGGGCCTCCAAGTGCAGAGGTTCGTAGGGGATGTAAATTTCCCTCAAGTGGATGACCTAAGGTTTATCAATCCGTGGGAGGCGTAGGATGAAGATGGTCTCTCTCAAACAACCCTGCAACCAAATAACAAAGAGTCTCTTGTGTCCCCAACACACCCAATACAATGGTAAATTGTATAGGTGCACTTGTTCGGCGAAGAGATGGTGATACAAGTGCAATATGGATGGTAGATATGGGTATTTGTAATCTGAAAAATATAAAAACAGCAAGGTAACAAGTGGTAAAAGTGAGCGTAAACGGTATTGCAATGCTAGGAAACAAGGCCTAGGGTTCATACTTTCACTAGTGCAAGTTCTCTCAACAATAATAACATAATTGGATCATATAACAATCCCTAAACATGCAACAGAGAGTCACTCCAAAGTCACTAATAGCGGAGAACAAACGAAGAGATTATGGTAGGAGTCTGAAACCACCTCAAAGTTATTCTTTCCAATCAATCCGTTGGGCTATTCCTATAAGTGTCACAAACAACCCTAGAGTTCATACTAGAATAACACCTTAAGACACAAATCAACCAAAACCCTAATGTCACCTAGATACTCCAATGTCACCTCAAGTATCCGTGGATATGATTACACGATATGGGTCACACAATCTCAATTCATCTATTCAACCAACACATAGAACCTCAAAGAGTGCCCCAAAGTTTCTACCGGAGAATCACGACGAAAACGTGTGCCAACCCCTATGCATAGGTTCCCAATGTCACGAAACCCGCAAGTTGATCACCAAAACATACATCAAGTGGATCAATAGAATAACCCATTGTCACCACGGTTATCCCACGCAAGACATACATCAAGTGTTCTCAAATCTTTAAAGACTCAATCCGATAAGATTACTTCAAGGGGAAAACTCAGTCCATTACAAGAGAGTAGAGGGGGAGAAGAAACATAAGATCCAACTATAATAGCAAAGCTCGTGATACATCAAGATCGTGCCAAACCAAGAACACGAGAGAGAAAGATTAAACACATAGCTACTTGTACATACCTTCAGCCCCGAGGGTGAACTACTCCCTCCTCGTCATGGAGAGCGCCGGGATGATGAAGATAGCCATAGGTGAGGGTTCCCCCCTCCGGCAGGGTGCCGGAACAGGGTCCCGATTGGTTTTTGGTGGCTACAGAGGCTTGCGGCGGCGGAACTCCCGATCTATCATCTGTTCTGGAAGTTTTAGGATACGTCGGTATATATGGGTGCAAAAAGTACGTCGGTGGAGTTTCGGGGGGCCCACGAGGCAGGGGCGCGCTCTAGGGGGTGGGCGCGCCCCCCACCCTCGTGAGCACCTCCCTTTGCTCCTGACGTGGGGTCCAAGTCCATCCGGTAGCCTTCCTTCCAAAAATAACTTCTCCAGTTGATTTTGTTCCGTTTCGACTCCGTTTGATATTCCTTTTCTTCGAAACAAGTGTAATAGGCAAAAAACAACAAATCTGGGCTGGGCCTCCGGTTAATAGGTTAGGCCCAAAAATAATATAAAAGTGGAAAATAAAGCCCAATATTGCCCAAAATAGTAGATAACATAGCATGGAGCAATCAAAAATTGTAGATACGTTGGAGACGTATCAGCACCAAGAAACAAAATTTTGTGTTTTGACCCTTTTTCGGTCTAATTTTGGGATCCTGACCCACGTCTGATTTTTTTGAAATCTGACCCTTTTTTCTACCGCCAAGGGTCCTGGCGGTAGCCCCCGAAATCCCACCACCGTGGGCCCTGACGGTAGGTGACGAGACGACGCCAAACGGCCGTCAGCCCGGGCTGACGTGGAAAAGAGACCTACCGCTACTGACCCTAGACGTAGGCTTCTAACACCTACCGCTAGGGGCCCTGGCGGTAGGCTCGTAGGGTGGATAAGGTTGGGATGGGCTGGTTTGTGGGCCCCACCACCCCTCTTCTTCCCCATTCTTCTTCTTACCCGTGGTCAGCTCCTCCCCTCTCTCTTTCCCCCACCCAAACACCCCCTAGATCCACTCCATTTGCTTGAGATTTCACCGGTGGATCCAGTGCATTTTCATCCCCCAAGGTACCTCTCTCAATTTCCCTCATTTTGATTGGTTTAAATCTTGTTTTTGTGTTCTTTTGCTCAATTTATTGCAAACCCTAGGTGTTGATCTTGTTGTCTGCATTTATGATGCATTTATGGCTATCTTTGTGCTTGTGCTTGCCTAGGGTTAGGGGTTATAGTGGTAATGTGAGGGGTTAGTGTGAGGGTTAGGGTTAGGGTTAGGATTATAGTTATGGTTAGGGTTATGGTTAAGGTGAAGGTTAAATTAACTATGAATAGAAGTTTTTTGTCCAATGTGTGCATAAATTATATTATTGCTCCATTTGAATTGGTTGGGTGACATATATGGATGACTTTATTGTTTCCATTGTTATTAGATGCATAAGCTTGTAATGTTCTTTATTTGGACAAGATGACATTTATGAATGGAAAAGATGATGAAGGGGAAGAGGCTATGGTATTTGACATAAGTCCAAGCTTTGATGATCTTGTAGTGAAAGTGAGAAGCGTCTTACATTGGAATGACCCAAATCCCGAGGTTAATCTTATTGGGAGGTATGTGCTACCTCTTGAGCATGTGTTTGTTTTCCCTTGAAGAGGAAAGGGTGATGCAACAAAGTAGCGTAAGTATTTCCCTCAGTTTTTGAGAACCAAGGTATCAATCCAGTAGGAGACTACACGCAAGTCCCTAGTACCTTCACAAACAGTCAAGAACCTTGCAACCAATGCGATAAAGGGGTTTTCAATCCCTTCACGACCACTTGCAAAAGTGAGATCTGATAAAGATAATAAGATAAATATTTTTGGTATTTTTGTTGTATAGATTGAAAAGTAAAGATTGCACAATAAACGGCTGATGTAAATAGCTAGTTGACGGAGATTAATATGATGGAAAATAGACCCGGGGCCAAAGGTTTCACTAGTGGCTTCTCTCAAGATAGCATATTCTACGGTGGGTGAACAAATTCTTGTCGAGCAATTGATAGAAAAGCGCATAGTTATGAGAATATCTATGAATGATCATGTATATAGGCATCACGTCCGTGACAAGTAGACCGAAACGATTATGCATCTACTACTATTACTCCACACATCGACCGCTATCTAGCATGCATCTAGAGTATTAAGTTCATAAGAACAGAGTAACGCATTAGGCAAGATGACATGATGTAGAGGGATAAACTCAAGCAATATGATATAAACCCCATCTTTTTATCCTCGATGGCAACAATACAATACGTGCCTTGCTGCCCTAACATCCTTTGGGAAAGGACACCGCAAGATTGAACCCAAAGCTAAGCACTTCTCCCATTGCAAGAAAGATCAATCTAGTAGGCCAGACCAAATTGATAATTTGAAAAGACTTGCAAATATATTAAATCATGCATATAAGAATTCAAAGAAGAATCAAATATCGTTCATAGATAATCTTGATCATAAACCCACAATTCATCGGATCTCGACAAACACATCACAAAAAGAATTACATCGAATAGATCTCCATGAGAGAGGGGGAGAACATTGTATTGAGATCCAAAGAGAGAGAAGAAGCCATCTAGCTAATAACTATGGACCCGAAGGTCTGTGGTAAACTACTCACACATCATCGGAGAGGCTATGGCGTTGATGTAGAAGCCCTCCATGATCGATTCCCCCTCCGTCGGAGCGCCGGAAAAGGCCCCAAGATGGGATCTCATGGGTATAGAAGGTTGCGGCGGTGGAAATAGGGTTTCGTGGTGCTCCTGGATGTTTTCAGGGTATATGAGTATATATAGGCAAAAGAAGTAGGTCGGTGGAGCCACGAGGGGCCCACTAGGGTGGGGGCGCGCCTCCCTACTTCGTGGCTGCCTTGTTGCTTCCTTGACGTCCACTCCGAGTCTCCTGGATTGCATCTGTTCCAAAAACGATCCTCGCAAAGGTTTCATTCTGTTTGATTCTGTTTGATATTCCTTTTCCGCAAAACACTGGGATAGGCAAAAAAACAGCAATTTGCACTAGGCCTTCGGTTAATAGGTGAGTCCCAAAAGTAATATAAAAGTGCATAATAAAGCCCATTAAACATCCAAAACAGATAGTATAATAGCATGAAACAATCAAAAATTATAGATACATTGGAGAGGTATCAGTATGTCCCGACTAAAGAGTATGACCGTCACCTCCCAATTGCATTGGAATGTGTACAAGGAGAAAGTAGACGCATCACAAGACAAGTCTCTTGAGATATTTGCCACAAAGGTTGATCCTCCTCCCTTGCAAATTGATTTGAACCGGAATGTATCCTCCCCAATACATGATGGTAGTGCCGAGGTGTATGTCCCCAATTGTTCTTGCCAACAACCAAGTAGCCAAACCAATGAAGATCATATCAATGATAGCGCCATAGTACTCCGAGATGATGCTATCCCACTCGTTCAAGAAGATGCTAGTGGTCATGTTGATGATGATGCTATTGTTTCTCAAGAGGATGCTTACACGGAGAATGAAGAGATTCATTACGATGCCATTGGTAACTTGGATGTCATTGTGCGACAACAAGATATGGACCGTACCCTCCCTTATAACCATATGTGTGGGTATGGCTCGGATGACGAGGGTCCGGAGGAAGAATTGGATGAGGATGGGTTGACGGTGCAAGAAAATCAAATCTACAAGAAGGTGACTGGCAAGGAAAGAGGGTCACCGTTGTTTAGCGATGTGAGTCTTGCGGACAAGGCCGTTGTTGATGGTGGGATGAGATTGGGGTTGTTTGAGCCAACACCGTGCCCCAAGGTCGGTGATCCTCGGCCACAAAATGAGGATGAGAATGCTCATTTGAAGAAAGGCATCGAGTTTGGTTCTTTGGTAGAGTTCAAGATATGGTTGTGTGACTACGCCGTTAGGAACCATAGGCCGTTTGTTGTTGGTCATTCTAATCAAAATGTTTGGTACACAATCATATGTGAACAAGAAGGTTGCCCTTGGAAGGTCCGTGGTAGAAAAATCAAAGAAACCTGACAATGGGTGTTGAAGAGTTGTGTTGACACTCACGTGTGCGTGATGCGGCTTGAACTACGTTGGTATTTCCCCAAAGAGGAAGGGATGATGCAGCACAACTACGGTAAGTATTTCCCTCAGTGATGAGACCAAGGTTATCAAACCATTAGGAGAACCACGCAACACTACGTGGACGCTACCAGCACACAAAGAACAAGTACTTGCAACCCAACATAAAAGAGGGGTTGTCAATCCCTCCCTGGTAAAAAGATAGGTAAAATTGTAGTAGATTGGATAAATAGATCCCGTGGGAACACGAGATAAAATAAATAACACTAAATTGCAGCAAGGTATTTTTGTGTTTTTGGATTAATAGATCTGAAAATAAAAACAAATAAAAATAGATCTCGAAGGCAAATATGATAAACAAGAGACCCCGGGGCCGTAGATTTCACTAGTGGCTTCTCTCGAGAAAAATAGCATACATCGGGTAAACAAATTATTGTTGGGAAATTGATAGAACTTCAAATAATCATGAGGATATCCAGACAATGATTATTACATAGGCATCACGTCCAAGATTAGTAGACCGACTCCTGCCCGCATCTACTACTATTACTCCACACATCGACCGCTATCTAGCATGCATCTAGTGTATTAAGTTCATGGAGAAACGAAGTAATGCAATAAGAACGATGACATGATGTAGACAAGATCTATTTATGTAGGAATAGACCCCCATCTTGTTACCCTTAATAGCAATGATACATACGTGTCATTTCCCCTTCTGTCACTAGGATTGAGCACCGTGAGATCGAAGCCATCACAAAGCACCTTTTCCCATGGCAAGAAAAATCGATCTAGTTGGCCTAACTAAACCAAAGATTCGAAGAAGAAATATGAGGCTATAGGTAATCATGCATATAAGAGATCAAAAGACTCAAATAACTTTCATGGATAACAACATAGATCTGGTCATAAACTCAAAGTTCATCAGATCCCAACAAATACACCGCAAAAAGAGTTACATCAAATAGATCTCCAAGAGACCATTGTATTGAGAATCAAAAGAGAGAGAGAGGAAGCCATCTAGCTACTGAAGGAAATATGCCCTAGAGGCAATAATAAAGTTATTATTTATTTCCTTATATCATTATAAATGTTTATTATTCATGCTAGAATTGTATTAACCGGAAACATAATACATGTGTGAATACATAGACAAACAGAGTGTCACTAGTATGCCTATACTTGACTAGCTCGTTAATCAAATATGGTTATGTTTCCTAACCATAGACATGGGTTGTCATTTGATTAACGGGATCACATCATTAGGAGAATGATGTGATTGACATGACCCATTCCGTTACCTTAGCACCCGATCGTTTAGTATGTTGCTATTGCTTTCTTCATGACTTATACATGTTCCTATGACTATGAGATTATGCAACTCCCGTTTACCGGAGGAACGCTTTGTGTGCTACCAAACGTCACAACGTAACTGGGTGATTATAAAGGTGCTCTACAGGTGTCTCCGAAGGTACATGTTGGGTTGGCGTATTTCGAGATTAGGATTTGTCACTCCGATTGTCGGAGAGGTATCTCTGAGCCCTCTCGGTAATGCACATCACTTAAGCCTTGCAAGCATTGCAACTAATGAGTTAGTTGCGGGATGATGTATTACGGAACGAGTAAAGAGACTTGCCGGTAACGATATTGAACTAGGTATTGAGATACCGACCATCGAATCTCGTGCAAGTAACATACCGATGACAAAGGGAACAACGTATGTTGTTATGCGGTCTGACCGATAAAGATCTTCGTAGAATATGTGGGAGCCAATATGAGCATCCAGGCTCCGCTATTGGTTATTGACCAGAGACGTGTCTCGGTCATGTCTACATAGTTCTCGAACCTGTAGGGTCCGCGCGCTTAACGTTACGATGACAGTTATATTATGATTTTATATGTTTTGATGTACCGAAGGTTGTTCGGAGTCCCGGATGTGATCATGGACATGACGAGGAGTCTCGAAATGGTCAAGACATGAAGATTGATATATTGGAAGCCTATGTTTGGATATCGGAAGTGTTCCGGGTGAAATCGGGATTTTACCGAGATGCGGGAGGTTACGGAACCCCGGCAACTTAATGGGCCTTAGTGGGCCTTGGTGGAAGAGAGAGGAGAGGAGGCGAGGCAGGGCCGTGCGTACCTCCCCTAGTCCGAATAGGACAAGGATAGGGGGTGCCCCCTTCCTTCCTCCCTCCACCTCTTCCCCTCTCTCTCCTAGTCCAACATGGAAAAGGGGGGGAGTCCTACTCCCGGTAGGAGTAGGACTCCTCCGGCGCACCTCTCCCCTTGGCCGGCCGCTCCCCCCCTTGCTCCTTTATATACGGGGGCAGGGGGGCACCCCAAAGACACAACAATTGATCTGTTTGATCTTTTAGCCGTGTGCGGTGCCCCCCTCCACCATAGTCCACCTCGATAATACTCTAGCGGTGCTTAGGCGAAGCCATGCGTCGGTAGAACATCAACATCGTCACCACGCCATCGTGCTGACGAAACTCTCCGTCAACACTCGGCTGGATCGGAGTTCGAGGGACGTCATCAGGCTGAACGTGCTGAACTCGGAGGTGCGGTACGTTCGGTACTTGATCGGTCGGATCATGAAGACGTACGACTACATCAACCGCATTGTGCTAACGCTTCCGCTTTCGGTCTACAAGGGTACGTGGACAATATTCTCACCTCTCGTTGCTATGCATCACCATGATCTTGCGTGTGTGTAGGAATTTTTTTGAAATTACTACGTTCCCCATCAGTGGCATCCGAGCCTGGTTTTATGCGTAGATGTCATATGCACGAGTAGAACACAAGTGAGTTTTGGGCGATATAAGTCATACTTCTTACCAGCATGTCATAATTTGGTTCGGCGGTATTGTTGGACGAAGCGTCCCGGACCGACATTACGCGTACGCTTACGCGAGACCCGTTCTCCCGACGTGCTTTGCACAAAGGTGGCTAGCGGGTGTCAGTTTCTCCAACTTTAGTTGAACCGAGTGTGGCTACGCCCGGTCCTTGCGAAGGTTAAAAGAACACCAACTTGACAAACTATCATTGTGGTTTTGATGCGTAGGTAAGAACGGTTCTTGCTAAGCCCGTAGCAGCCACGTAAAACTTGCAACAACAAAGTAGAGGACGTCTAACTTGTTTTCGCAGGGCATGTTGTGATGTGATATGGTCAAGATGTGATGCTATATTTTATTGTATGAGATGATCATGTTTTGTAACCGAGTTATCGGCAACTGGCAGGAGCCATATGGTTGTCGCTTTATTGTATGCAATGCAATCACCCTGTAATGCTTTACTTTATCACTAAGCGGTAGCGATAGTTGTAGAAGCATAAGATTGGCGAGATGACAACGATGCTACGATGTAAGCCTGGGCGTTCGGTAGAAACAGAAATTTCGGTTTCTACTGTTCGTTTTTTTTGTGAATTCAGTTATCTAAAAATAAAACCGAAATATACACCAAAAATCAACTAACCGAAATTTCGGTTAACTGATTTTTTCGGTTCGGTTTTCGGTATTAACTGAATTAGGGACCAAGTACAGAAAATATTTTTTTTACAACATGCACTCAACTACTATAACTGTAGAAACAATAAACTCAAAACCACACCATCGTTTCCTTGGGCGTCAGACCTAGCGTACCCTGCCTTCTTAAGTAGCCTAGCCTTTGTCACATCCCAGTGTAGCTAGGCGAGGTGGGATAAATCCATGTGAAGTGGTGTACAGCGCTGGTTGGGAGAAATTACCCTGAAAAAGTGTGGGCCTTGGAGAGTTCCACATGCGTGGTAGGCCGAGGAGAGGTTCACGACTCGCACATGCAGCCGTCGCGCATTCCACGACAAGATAGCGACACAGGCGCTAGGATTCTGCACATTCGATTAGGTTACTTTGGTTTATGTTTGATGGCGGTATAAAACCGAACTGTCCGAATTAAATTCGGTTAGTATAATTGAAAACCGAATTTTACTGTAGCAGTGAGAAAAACCGAAAATTCGGTTTTTTCGGTTTCGGTATCGGTTCGGTCTTCGGTTCATCGGTTTTTATGCCCACCCCTACTACGATGGAGATCAAGGTGTCGCGCCGGTGACGATGGTGATCATGGAGGTGCTTCGGAGATGGAGATCACAAGCACAAGATGATGATGGCCATATCATATCACTTATATTGATTGCATGTGATGTTTATCTTTTACGCATCTTATCTTGCTTTGATTGACGGTAGCTGTCGGTGTCAAAACCGGCGGATCTCGGGTAGGGGGTCCTGAACTGTGCGTCTAATCGGATGGTAACAGGAGACAAGGGACACGATGTTTTTACCCAGGTTCGGGCCCTCTCGATGGAGGTAATACCCTACTCCTGCTTGATTAATATTGATGATATGGGTAGTACAAGAGTAGATCTACCACGAGATCAAGGAGGCTAAACCCTAGAAGCTAGCCTATGGTATGTTTGTTGTTCGTCCTACGGACTAAAACCCTCCGGTTTATATAGACACCGGATAGGTTAGGGTTACACAGAGTCGGTTACAATGGTAGGAGATCTACATATTCGTATCGCCAAGCTTGCCTTCCACGCCAAGGAAAGTCCCATCCGGACACGGGACGAAGTCTTCAATCTTGTATCTTCATAGTCTTGGAGTCCGGCCGTGACGATGGTCCGGCTATCCGGACACCCCCTAGTCCGGGACTCCCTCAGTAGCATTATAAGATGATCTCTCACTAAATTTCAAGATAAAAAGTGTTCTCCCTTAGTATGCACCATTGCCAAAGTTCGCCGTGCCTATACTGTAAGGGGTTCCCTTACAGTCTTTCTGTCAAAAAAAAAGTTCGCCGTGCCCAGACACCACGTGATGATCGGGTGTAATAAGCTCTACGTCCATCTACAACGGGTGCAAGCCAGTTTTGCACACGCAGAATACTCAGGTTAAACTTGACGAGCCTAGCATATGCAGATATGGCCTCGGAACACTGAGACCGAAAGGTCGAGCGTGAATCATATAGTAGATATGATCAACATAGTGATGTTCACCATTGAAAGCTACTCCATTTCACGTGATGATCAGTTATGGTTTAGTTGATTTGGATCACGTGAACACTTAGAGGATTAGAGGGATGTCTTTCTAAGTGGGAGTTCTTAAGTAATATGATTAATTGAACTTAAATTTATCATGAACTTAGTACCTGATAGTATCTTGCTTGTCTATGTTTGATTATAGATAGATGGCCCATGCTGTTGTTCCGTTGAATTTTAATGCGTTCCTTGAGAAAGCAAAGTCGAAAGACGATGGTAGCAATTACACGGACTGGGTCCGTAACTTGAGGATTATCCTCATTGCTGCACAAAAGAATTACGTGCTGGAAGCACCGTTGGAGTGCCGAACTGCTGCAGGAGCAACACCGGATGTTTTGAGCGTCTGGCGAGCAAAGCGATGACTACTCAATAGTTCGGTGTGCCATGCTTTACGGCTTAGAACCGAGACTTCAACGACGTTTTGAGCGTCATGGAGCATATGAGATGTTCCAGAGTTGAAGTTAATATTTCAAGCAAATACCGGATTGAGAGATATAAAGTCTCCAATAAGTTCTATAGCTGCAAGATGGAGGAGAATAGTTACATCGGTGAGCATATACTCAAGATGTCTGGGTATAATAATCACTTGATTCAACCGGGAGTTAATCTTGAGGATGATAAGCGTCATTGATGAGAATTCTCCAATCATCGCCACCAAGCAACAAGAGCTTCGTGATGAACTATAACATGCAAGGGATGGATAAGGCGATTCCCGAGCTCTTTGCAATGCGAAAAGCTGCGGAGGTAGAAATCAAAAAGGAGCATCAAGTGTTGATGGTCAACAAGACCACCAGTTTCAAGAAAATGGGCAAAGGGAAGAAGAAGGGAACTTCAAGAAGAACAGCAAGCAAGTTCTGCTCGGGAGAGGAAACCCAAGTGCGGACCTAAGCCTGAAATCGAGTGCTTCTCTGCAAGCGGTAGTCCTTTGGAAGCGGAACTGCCCCAAGTATTTGGCGGATAAGAAGGATGGCAAGGTGAACAAAGGTATATGTGATATACATGTTATTGATGTGTACCTTACTAGAGCTCGCGGTAGCACCTGGGTATTTGATACTGGTTCTGTTGCTAATATTTGCAACTCGAAACAGGGACTACGGATTAAGCAAACACTAGCCAAGGACGAGGTGACGATGTACGTGGGAAATGGTTCCAAAGTCGATGTGATCGCGGTCGGCACGCTACCTCTACATCTACCTCTGGGATTAGTTTTAGACCTAAATAATTGTTATTTGGTGCCAGCGTTGAGCATGAATATTATATCTGGATCTTGTTTGATGCGAGACGGTTATTCATTTAAATCATAGAATAATGGTTGTTCTATTTATATGAGTAATATCTTTTATGGTCATGCACCCTTGAAGAATGGTCTATTTTTGATGAATCTTGATAGTAGTGATACACATATTCATAATGTTGAAACCAAAAGATGCAGAGTTGATAATGATAGTGCAACTTATTTGTGGCACTGCCATTTAGGTCATATCGGTGTAAAGCGCATGAAGAAACTCCATACTGATGGACTTTTGGAACCACTTGATTATGAATCACTTGGTACTTGCGAACCGTGCCTCATGGGCAAGATGACTAAAACACCGTTCTCCGGTACTATCTGAGAGAAACAACAGATTTATTGGAAATCATACATACAAATGTATGTGGTCCAATGAATGTTGAGGCTCGTGGCGGATATCGTTATTTTCTCACCTTCACAGATGATTTAAGCAGATATGGGTATATCTACTTGATGAAGCATAAGTCTGAAACATTTGAAAATTTCAAAGAATTTCAGAGTGAAGTTGAAAATCATCGTAACAAGAAAATAAAGTTTCTACGATCTGATCGTGGAGGAGAATATTTGAGTTATGAGTTTGGTCTACATTTGAAACAATGCGGAATAGTTTTGCAACTCACGCCACCCGGAACAGCACAGCGTAATGGTGTGTCCGAACGTCGTAATCGTACTTTACTGGATATGGTACGATCTATGATGTCTCTTACTGATTTACCGCTATCATTTTGGGGTTATGCTTTAGAGACGGTCGCATTCACATTAAATAGGGCACCATTGAATTCCATTGAGACGACGCCTTATGAACTGTGGTTTGGAAAGAAACCAAAGTTGTCGTTTCTTAAAGTTTGGGGCTGCGATGCTTAAGTTGAAAAAGCTTCAACATGATAAGCTCGAACCCAAATCGGAGAAATGTGTCTTCATAGGATGCCCAAAGGAGACTGATGGGTACACCTTCTATCACAGATCCGAAGGCAAGACATTTGTTGCTAAAAATGGATCCTTTCTAGAGAAGGAGTTTCTCTCGAAAGAAGTGAGTGGGAGTAAAGTAGAACTTGATGAGGTAACTGTACTTGCTCGCTTATTGGAAAGTAGTTCATCACAGAAACCGGTTTCTGTGACACCTACACCAATTAGTGAGGAAGTTAATGATGATGATCATGAAATTTCAGATCAAGTTGTTACTGAACCTCATAGATCAACCAGAGTAAGATCCGCACTTGAGTGGTACGGTAATCCTGTTCTGGAAGTCATGCTACTAGATCATGATGAACCTACGAACTATGAAAAAGCGATGGTGAGCCCAGATTCCGCAAAATGGCTTGAAGCCATGAAATCTGAGATGGGATCCATGTATGAGAATAAAGTGTGGACTTTGGTTGACTTGCCCGATGATCGGCAAGCAATTGAGAATAAATGGATCTTCAAGAAGAAGACTGACGCTAACGATAATATTACTATCTACAAAGCTCGACTTGTTGCGAAAGGTTTTCGACAAGTTCAAGGGGTTGACTACGATGAGACCTTCTCACCCGTAGCGATGCTTAAGTCTGTCCGAATCATGTTAGTGATTGCCTCATTTTATGATTATGAAATTTGGCAGATGGATGTCCAAACTGCATTCCTGAATGGATTTCTGGAAGAAGAGTTGTATATGATGCAACCGGAAGGTTTTGTCAATCCAAAGGGAGCTAACAAAGTGTGCAAGCTCCAGCGATCCATTTATGGACTGGTGCAAGCCTCTCGGAGTTGGAATAAACGCTTTGATAGTTTGATCAAAGCAGTTGGTTTTGTATAGACTTTTGGAGAAGCCTGTATTTACAAGAAAGTGAGTGGGAGCTCTGTAGCATTTCTGATATTATATGTGGATGACATATTACTGATTGGAAATGATATAGAATTTCTGGATAGCATAAAAGGATACTTGAATAAGAGTTTTTCGATGAAAGACCTCGGTGAAGCTGCTTACATATTGGGCATTAAGATCTATAGAGATAGATCAAGACGCTTAATTGGACTTTCGCAAAGCACATACCTTGACAAAGTTTTGAAGAAGTTCAAAATGGATCAAGCAAAGAAAGGGATCTTGCCTGTGTTACAAGGTGTGAAGTTGAGTAAGACTCAATGCCCGACCACTGCAGAAGAAATAGAGAAAAAGAAAGATATTCCCATAGCTTCAGCCATAGGCTCTATCATGTATGCAATGCTGTGTACCAGACCTGATGTGTGCCTTGCTATAAGTCTGGCAGGGAGGTACCAAAGTAATCCAGGAGTGGATCACTGGATAGCGATCAAGAACATCCTGAAATACCTAAAAAGGACTAAGGATATGTTTCTCGTTTATGGAGGTGACAAAGAGCTCATCGTAAATGGTTACGTTGATGCAAGCTTTGACACTGATCCGGACGATTCTAAATCGCAAACCAGATACGTGTTTACATTGAACGGTGGAGCTGTCAGTTGGTGCACTTCTAAACAAAGCGTCGTGGCGGGATCTACGTGTGAAGTGGAGTACATAGCTGCTTCGGAAGCAGAAAATGAAGTGGGAGATTATTGACTCTAGTGCAAGTGGGAGACTGAAAGAAATATGCCCTAGAGGTGATAATAAAGTTATTATTTATTTCCTTATATCATGATAAATGTTTATTATTCATGCTAGAATTGTATTAACCGGAAACATAATACATGTGTGAATACATAGACAAGCAGTGTCACTAGTATGCCTCTACTTGACTAGCTCGTTAATCAAATATGGTTATGTTTCCTAACCATAGACATGGGTTGTCATTTGATTAACGGGATCACATCATTAGGAGAATGATGTGATTGACATGACCCATTCCGTTAGCTTAGCACCCGATCGTTTAGTATGTCGCTATTGCTTTCTTCATGACTTATACATGTTCCTATGACTATGAGATTATGCAACTCCCGTTTACCGGAGGAACGCTTTGTGTGCTACCAAACGTCACAACGTAACTGGGTGATTATAAAGGTGCTCTACAGGTGTCTCCGAAGGTACATGTTGGGTTGGCGATTTCGAGATTAGGATTTGTCACTCCGATTGTCGGAGAGGTATCTCTGGGCCCTCTCGGTAATGCACATCACTTAAGCCTTGCAAGCATTGCAACTAATGAGTTAGTTGCGGGATGATGTATTACGGAACGAGTAAAGAGACTTGTCGGTAACGATATTGAACTAGGTATTGAGATACCGACGATCGAATCTCGTGCAAGTAACATACCGATGACAAAGGGAACAACGTATGTTGTTATGCGGTCTGACCGATAAAGATCTTCGTAGAATATGTGGGAGCCAATATGAGCATCCAGGTTCCGCTATTGGTTATTGACCGAGACGTGTCTCGGTCATGTCTACATAGTTCTCGAACCTGTAGGGTCCGTGGCTTAACGTTACGATGGCGACAGTTATATTATGATTTTATATGTTTTGATGTACCGAAGGTTGTTGAGTCCCGGATGTGATCATGGACATGACGAGGAGTCTCGAAATGGTCGAGACATGAAGATTGATATATTGGAAGCCTATGTTTGGATATCGGAAGTGTTCCAGGTGAAATCGGGATTTTACCGGAGTACCGGGAGGTTACCGGAACCCCCCGGCAACTTAATGGGCCTTAGTGGGCCTTGGTGGAAGAGAGGAGAGGAGGCCAGGGCAAGGCCGCGCGCCCCTCCCCCCTAGTATGAATAGGACAAGGAGAGGGGGGCGGCGCCCCCCCCCCCCTTTCCTTCCTCCCCTCCACCTCTTCCCCCTCTCTCTCCTAGTCCAACACGGAGAAGGGGGGAGTCCTACTCCCGGTAGGAGTAGGACTCCTCCGGCGCGCCTCTCCCCTTGGCCGGCAGCACCCCCCCTTGCTCCTTTATATACGGGGGCAGGGGGCACCCCAAAGACACAACAATTGATCCGTTTGATCTTTTAGCCGTGTGCGGTGCCCCCCTCCACCATAGTCCACCTCGATAATACTATAGCGGTGCTTAGGCGAAGGCCTGCGTCGGTAGAACATCAACATCGTCACCACGCCGTCGTCTTGTGAAACTCTCCCTCAACACTTGGCTGGATCGGAGTTCGAGGGACGTCATCGGGCTGAACGTGTGCTGAACTCGGAGGTGCCATACGTTCGGTACTTGATCGGTCGGATCGTGAAGACGTACAAATACATCAACCACATTGTGCTAACGCTTCCGCTTTCGGTCTACAAGGGTACGTGGACAATAGTCTCACCTCTTGTTGCTATGCATCACCATGATCTTGCGTGTGCGTAGGATTTTTTTTGAAATTACTACGTTCCCCACCAGCTACTATGTACGGACCCGTAGGTCTACAATGAACTACTCACGCATCATCGGAGAGGCACCAATGAGGATGATGAACCCCTCCTTGATGGTGTCAAGATTGGATCTGTGGTTTCTGGAACTTGCGGTGGCTGGAATTGATTTTCGTCGTCTCCCCTAGGGTTTCTGGAATATTGGGGTATTTATAGAGCAAAGAGGCGGTGCGGGAGGCGGCTGAGGTGGGCACAACCCACCTGGGCGCTCTTGGGCCCCCAGGTGCGCCCTGGTGGGTTATGCTCCCCTCGAAGCCCCCCTCGGGTACTTCTTTGGACCAACAGGTGTCTTCTGGTCTAGAAAAAATCACCAAAAAGTTTTGCTGCATTTGGACTCCGTTTGGTATTTGATTTTCTGCGAAGTAAAAAACAAGCAAAAAATAGCAACTGGCACGGGGCATTGTACTAAAAATGATATAAAGTTGCTATAAAATGATTATAAAACATCCAAGAATGATAACATAACAACATGAAACAATAAAAATTATAGATACGTTGGAGACGTATCAGTGCGTACCGCCGGACAAGGTCGAGCGAAGCAAAGGACACCGTTAACTCATGTCTGAGTATCTAGGCTACAAATTGTTGAATCAAATAGCACATGATCCAACCGTGAAGGTCAAGTTTCTCATGACTTCGATTGAGGAACTATTCGGATACCTGGTCAAGTATGGGAAGGCATGATGGCCAAGACAAACGCTATTACGATGTTGCATGGTGATTATGAGGCCACATATAACATTCTGTCTAAGATGTTGGCAGCCATTGCTCATCGGAACCCGGGCATGCGCCATCGAGTCGAGTCAATTGACGAAGTGTTTCGTCGTGCCTTCTGGAGCTTTGGACAATGCATCTAGGCATTCACGTATTGTCAGACGGTCTTGTCTATAGATGGTACATTCTTGACCGACAAATACAAGGGCACATTGATGGTGGAAATGGCCCACTCGTCAAATGATAACGTGTTGCCAGTGGCATTTGCCTTGGTGCCTTCGGAGTACGATGACAATTGGGAGTGGTTCATGGGGCATGTGAGAACAAAGGTGATTGGCAAGAGAGAGGTGTGCATTATATCGGATCGCCGTCATCGGATTCTCAAAGCAATAGACGGTGATATTCCAGGTATTCCAAAGCTTCAACACCGTTGGTGCATGAGACACCTTGTGGCAAACTTTTACCGCGCATGCAAGAGCAAGGAGTTTTGCAAAGACCTTACCCATGTTTGTGTTGCATTCAACACCGACACATTCAAAAGACGATATGATAAACTCCTCAAGGTGTTGGAGAAGAACAAAGGAGGAAACAAATTCTTGACTAGGCACGAGCCGGATAAAGGTGGTCACGCGCTTACGATGAAGGAGGTATGTGCCACCTCTTGAGCATGCGTTGGTTTTCCCTTGAAGAGGAAAGGGTGATGCAGCAAAGTAGCGTAAGTATTTCCCTCAGTTTTGAGAACCAGGGTATCAATCCAGTAGGAGGTTACGTGCAAGTCGCCTCGTACCTACACAAACAAATAAGAACCTTGCAACCAACACGATAAAGGGGTTGTCAATCCCTTCACGGCCACTTGCAAAAGTGAGATCTGATAGAGATAATAAGATAAATATTTTTGGTATTTTTATGATATAGATTGGAAAGTAAAGATTGCAAAATAAAAGATAGCGGAAATAGTAAATTGATAGGAAAGCAATATGATGGAAGATAGACCCGGGGGCCATAGGTTTCACTAGTGGCTTCTCTTAAGATAGCATAATTTACGGTGGGTGAACGAATTACTATCGAGCAATTGATAGAAAAGCGCATAGTTATGAGAATATCTAGGCATGATCATGTATATAGGCATCACGTCCGCGACAAGTAGACCGAAACGATTCTGCATCTACTACTATTACTCCACACATCGACCACTATCCAACATGCATCTAGAGTATTAAGTTCATAAGGACAGAGTAACGCATTAGGCAAGATGACATGATGTAGAGGGATAAACTCAAGCAATATGATATAAACCCCATCTTTTTATCCTCGATGGCAACAACACAATACGTGCCTTGCTGCCCCTGCTGTCACCGGGAAAGGACACCGCAAGATTGAACCCAAAGCTAAGCACTTCTCCCATTGCAAGAAAGATCAATCTAGTAGGCCAAACCAAACTGACAATTCGAAGAGACTTGCAAAGATAATTAAATCATGCATAAAAGAATTCAGAGAAGATTCAAATATTGTTCATAGATAATCTTGACATTAAACCCACAATTCATCGGATCTCGACAAACACACACATAAAAAGAATTACATCGAATAGATCTCCAAGAAGATCGAGGAGAACTTTGTATTGAGATCCAAAGAGAGAGAAGAAGCCATCTAGCTAATAACTATGGACCCGAAGGTCTGTGGTAAACTACTCACACATCATCGGAGAGGCTATGGTGTTGATGTAGAAGCCCTCCGTGATCGATTCCCCCTCCGGCGGAGCGCCGGAAAAGGCCCCAAGATGGGATCTCACGGGTACAAAAGGTTGCGGCGGTGGAAATAGGGTTTCGTGGTGCTCTCGGATTTTTCAGGGTATATGAGTATATATAGGCGAAAGAAGTAGGTCGGCTCCAGTAGGACGGTGGAGCCACGAGGGCCCCACGAGGGTGGGGGGTGCGCCTACCCCCCTGGGCGCGTCCTCCAACCTCGTGGCCTCCTTGATTCTTTCTTGACCTCCACTCAAAGTCTCCTGGATTGAGTTTGTTCCAAAAATAACTCTCCCGAAGGTTTCGTTCCGTTTGGACTCCTTTTGATATTCCTATTCTGTGAAACACTGAAATAGGCAAAAAAACAACAATTTGCACTGGGCCTTCGGTTAATAGGTTAGTCCCAAAAATAATATAAAAGTGCATAGTAAAGCCCATTAAACATCCAAAACAGATAATATAATAGCATGGAACAATAAAAAATTATAGATACGTTGGAGACGTATCAAGCATCCCCAAGCTTAATTCCTGTTCGTCCTCGAGTAGGTAAATGATAAAAACAGAAATTTTTATGTGGAATGCTACCTAGTATATTTCTCAATGTAATTTCCTTTATTGTGGCATGAATTTTCAGGTCCGAAAGATTCAAGATAAAAATTTAATATTGACATAAAAATAATAATACTTCAAGCACACTAACAAAGCAATCATGTCTTCTCAAAATAACATGACCAAAGAAAGTTATCCCTACAAAATCATATAGTCTGGCTATGCTCTATCTTCATCACACAAAGTATTTAGTCATGCACAACCCCGATGACAAGCCAAGCAATTGTTTCATTCTTTTGATGTTTTAAAACTTTTTCAATCTTCACGCAATACATGAGCATGATCCATGTACATAGCACTATATGTGGAATAGAATGGTGGTTGTGGAGAAAAAAAAAGGAGAAGATAGTCTCACATCAACTAGGCGTATCAACGGGCTATGGAGATGCCCATCAATAGATATCAATGTGAGTGAGTAGGGATTGCCATGCAACGGATGCACTAGAGCTATAAGTGTATGAAAGCTCAAAAAGAAACTAAGTGGGTGTGCATCCAACTCGCTTGCTCACGAAGACCTAGGGCATTTTGAGGAAGCCCATCATTGAAATATACAAGCCAAGTTCTATAACGTAAAATTCCCACTAGTATATGAAAGTGACAACATAGGAGACTCTCTATATGAAGATCATGGTGCTACTTTCAAGCACAAGTGTGGTAAAAGGATAGTAACATTGTCCATTCTCTCTTTTTTCTCTCAGTTTTTTAATTTATTTGGGCCTTTTTCTCTTCTTTTTTATGGCCTATTTTTTTCTTTTTTTTCTTTTTGTCCGGAGTCTCATCCCGACTTGTGGGGGAATCATAGTCTCCATCATCCTTTCCTCACTTGGGACAATGCTCTAATAATGATGATCATCACACTTGTATTTACTTACAACTCAAAAATTACAACTCAATACTTGGAACAAAATATGACTCTATGTGAATGCCTCCGGCGGTGTACCGGGATATGCATTGAATCAAGAGTGACATGTATGAAAGAATTATAAAGGTGGCCTTGCCACAAATACAATGTCAACTACATGATCATGCATTTCAAAAAAGAAAACTACATGATCATGCAAAGCAATATGACAATGATGAAACGTCTCATAATAAACGTAACGGTGATAAGTTGCATGGCAATATATCTCGGGATGGCTATGGAAATGCCATAATAGGTAGGTACGATGGCTGTTTTGAGGAAGGTATATGGTGGGTGTATGATAACGGCGAAAGGTGCGCGGTATTAGAGAGGCTAGCAATGGTGGAAGGGTGAGAGTGCGTATAATACATGGACTCAACATTAGTCACAAAGAACTCACATACTTATTGCAAAAAATCTATTAGTTATCAAAACAAAGTACTACGCACATGCTCCTAGGGGGATAAATTGGTAGGAAAAGACCATCGCTCGTTCCCGACCGCCACTGATAAGGAAGACAATCAATAAATAAATCATGCTCCGACTTTCATCACATAACGGTTCACAATACGTGCATGCTACGGGAATCACAAACTTTAGAACAAGTATTTCTCAAATTCACAACTGCTCAACTAGCATGACTCTAATATCACCATCTTCATATCTCAAAACAATTATCAAGTATCAAACTTCTCATAGTATTCGATGCACTTTATATGATAGTTTTTATTATACCTGTCTTGGATGTTCATCATATTAGGACTAATTTTATAGCCAAAGCAAACTACCATGTTGTTCTAAAAGACTCTCAAAATAATATAAGTGAAGCATGAGAGATCAATTATTTCTATAAAATAAAACCACCACCGTGCTCTAAAAAGATATAAGTGAAGCACTAGAGCAAAATTATCTAGCTCAAAAGATATAAGTGAAGCACATAGAGTATTCTAATAAATTCCGATTCATGTGTGTCTCTCCAAAAGGTGTGTACAGCAAGGGTGATTGTGGTAAACTAAAAAGCAAAGACTCAAATCATACAAGACGCTTTAAGCAAAACACAAATCATGTGGTGAATAAAAATATAGCCTCAAGTAAAGTTACCGATAGACGAAGACAAAAGAGGGGGTGCCTTCCGGGACATCCCCAAGCTTAGGCTTTTGGTTGTCCTTGAATTTTACCTTGGGGTGCCTTGGGCATCTCCAAGCTTAGGCTCTTTCCACTCCTTATTCCATAATCCATCAAATATATGGCTAGTATCGGGGGGTATGAACCATAGAGAAGTTGGAATACAGTAGGTTTAACACCAATATAAATAAAGAATGAGTTCATTACAGTAACTTATGGTGGTGATTTGTTTTCTTATACTAACAGAGCTCATGAGATTTTCTATTGAGTTTTGTGTTGTGAAGTTTTCAAGTTTTGGGTAAAGATTCATCAAAATAAGCAAACAACACGCGAAAAACAGAATCTGTCTAAAACAGAACAGTCTGTAGTAATATGGATCAAACGTATACTTCTGTAACTCCAAAAATTCTGAAATAAACTTTTGGACGTGAGGAATTTGTCTATTAATCATCTGCAAAAAGAATCAACCTAAAAACAATCTCCGGTAAAAAAATGGCAGCTAATCTCGTGAGCGCTAAAGTTTCTGTTTTTTACAGCAAGATCATAAAGACTTCACCCAAGTCTTCCCAAAGGTTCTACTTGGCACAAACACTAATTTAAAACATGAAAACAAATCTTAACAGAAGCTAGATGAATTATTTATTACTAAACAGAACCAAAAAGCAATAAACAAAAATAAAATTGGGTTGCCTCCCAACAAGCGCTATCGTTTAACGCCCCTAGCTAGGCATAAAGGCAAGAATAGATCTAGGTGTTATCATAATAATGGTAGGGCAAATTGCAGAAACTCATCTCATATTCCCTACGTTCAGCAGCAAGTTTTCTTTGTGGCAAGCAAAAGTAATCAAAAGGGCTAAATTTAATGGGACAAAAGTCCCCAATATCAAGCTCGGGAGGTATGGGTTCCTCCTTTGGCCCCTTATATTGCACAACCAATTCATCATTATAAGCATTCTTTTGGAAACAAATCATAAGCCTTCGTTCAAGAGAAAAATCTAACCCGTTGTTCCGAATAGCAAAGTCATCATTGAGTTCAGAAATTCTATCAACTAAAACATCGGTAGGAACCTTCTTTCTAAGGTTTTCATTGTAAGCAACATGATCTAAAGATCGTAAACGCATTAAGTCTTCTTGATTAAAAAGGATAGCTTCTATGGGGGAATGACCGGCGTCCACCCTATAATGCGCAAAAGTTTCATTGGCCTCTTTCATTATAAACCTGAACTCATGTGCCAAAAAGATAGTAGCTGCTCGCTTAACAGAAGAATGCTCGATATTGGAAAATTCTAAAAAAATCCTTTGTATGCAAGGATGCATATGAATAAATTGTATTTCAAGTTCAACTATGAGAGAGGATATAGCATCCACAAGACTACTAGTTCTATGAAGAATAGACCCACCCATAGAGGGTAGGGCACCGGCACAAGTAAAGAAATCTTGAATAACTCCTTTTCCAATAATATTACCGCTACCAATCCGAAAACTTTTAGTGTGTAAAATAGTAGGTTCTTCATGAGGATCATCAAAAGCATCAAAGTTTTCCATGTTATTACCACTATTCTTATCAACGATAACCTCCCGATTTAGACATGATGGCAGCAAATTGCACTGAACGAGCACACAAAAAGCAAGGAAAAGGGCGAACGAAAAAGAGAGCGAATAAAACGGCAAAGGTGAAGTGGGGGAGAGGAAAACGAGAGGCAAATGTCAAATAATGTAATGAGAGGGATAAGAGTTTCTGATGGGTACTTGGTATGTCTTGACTTGGCGTAAGCCTCCCCAAAGAATAAAAGCTTTAAATACTTCTTGTTACCTCTTGAGCATGCGTTGGTTTTCCCTTGAAGAGGAAAGGGTGATGCAGCAAAGTAGCGTAAGTATTTTCCTCAGTTTTGAGAACCAAGGTATCAATCCAATAGGAGGTTACGCGCAAGTCGCCTCATACCTACACAAACGGATAAGAATCTTGAAACCAACGCGATAAAGGGGTTGTCAATCCCTTCACGGCCACTTGCAAAAGTGAGATATGATAGAGATAATAAGATAAATATTTTTGGTATTTTTATGATATAGATTGGAAAGTAAAGATTTCAAAATAAAAGATAGCGGAAATAGTAAATTGATAGGAAAGCAATATGATGGAAGATAGACCCGAGGGCCATAGGTTTCACTAGTGGCTTCTCTCAAGATAGCATAATTTACGGTGGGTGAACGAATTAATGTCGAGCAATTGATATAAAAGCGCATAGTTATGAGAATATCTAGGCATGATCATGTATACAGGCATCACGTCCGCGACAAGTAGACCGAAACGATTATGAATCTACTACTATTACTCCACACATCGACCGCTATCCAGCATGCATCTACAGTATTAAGTTCATAAGAACAGAGTAACACATTAGGCAAGATGACATGATGTAGAGGGATAAACTCAAGCAATATGATATAAACCCCATCTTTTTATCCTCGATGGCAACAATACAATACATGCCTTGCTGCCCTGCTATCACTGGGAAAGGACACCGCAAGATTGAACCCAAAGCTAAGCACTTCTCCCATTGCAAGAAAGATCAATCTAGTAGGCCAAACCAAACTGATAATTCGAAGAGACTTGCTTCGATAATTAAATCATGGATAAAAGAATTCAGAGAAGATTCAAATATTGTCCATAGATAATCTTGATCATAAACCCACAATTCATCGGATCTCGACAAACACACCGCAAAAAGAATTACATCGAATAGATCTCCAAGAAGATCGAGGAGAACTTTGTATTGAGATCCAAAGAGAGAGAAGAAGCTATCTAGTTAATAATTATGGACCCGAAGGTCTGTGGTAAACTACTCACACATCATCGGAGAGGCTATGGTTTTGATGTAGAAGCCCTCCGTGATCGATTCCCCCTCCGGTGAAGCGCCGGAAAAGGCTCCAAGATGGGATCTCATGGGTACAGAAGGTTGCGGCGGTGGAAATAGGGTTTCGTGGTGCTCTCGGATGTTTTCAGGGTATATGAGTATATATAGGCGAAAGAAGTAGGTCGGCGGAGCCAAGAGGGTGGGGGCGCGCCTACCCCCCTGGGCGCGCCCTCCTACCTCGTGGCCTCCTCAGTTCTTTCTTAACCTCCACACCAAGTCTCCTATATTGCATTTGGTCCAAAAATAACTCTCCCGGAGGTTTCATTCCGTTTGGACTCCGTTTGATATTCCTTTTCTGCGAAACACTGAAATAGGCAAAAGAACAACAATTTGCACTGGGCCTTTGGTTAATAGGTCCCAAAAATAATATAAAAGTGCATAGTAAAGCACATTAAACATTCAAAACAGGTAATATAATAGCATGGAACAATCAAAAATTATAGATACGTTGGATATGTATCAGTATGTGATATGGGTACATGACAAGCAACATGGTGGAATGCTTCAATAATGTGTTGAAGGGTGTCCGTTCCTTGCCGGTGACCGCAATACTCAAGTACACTTTCATCAAGCTCAACAAGTACTTCCTAAAGCATTCCGAAAGCACGACCAAGTGGATTGGTGAAAAGATGGACTATCCATTCAAGGTTCAGGACTGGTTGTTGCATCAAGCGCGCAAGTCTTCCAAACAACAAGTGATCAAATATAATGAAAACGAAATGATCTATCAAATCGATGAGCCGGGTGGGACAACAAGGGACGGTGTGTCTTATGGTGGAGTTGCGTACGAGGTGCACATCAAAAACCGGTGGTGCCAGTGTGAGAGGCCACACAAGTATCATTGGCCTTGCTCGCATTTGATGACCGCAACACGGGCGAGAAACTTGCCCGTATCCGATGGTAAAACGGTGCGGTTGCACGAGTTCACATTGGAACGAACGAGGTTGACGTGGGCGCCTCAGTTTAATCCTTTCCTTGATGCCCCACAATGGCCTGAGTATCATGGCCCACACATTGTGCCAGATCCCGCACTCATGGTGCCTACGAGGGGAAGAGGAAGAAAGAAGAGGTTCATGAGTGACATGGATGATCTAGCTGGATATACCAGAATGAAGCAATTTGGTAGTGGTCATTTCATGGAGGCACCGGACACCAACAATTGTGGAGAATGCAATGAGACGGGACACAATGTTAGGAGATGCACGAAAATAGCAAGAACCAACACGAGCACTAGTAAAACACGAGGAGGAAGGACTAGTCTTGGAGGGGGCCGTGGAGGAAGGACTAGTCTTAGAGGGGGGCCGTGGACGAAGGACTAGTCTTAGAGGGGGCCGTGGAGGAAGGACTAGTCTTAGAGGGGGTCGTGGATCCGGTGGTTCTAGGACACGTCGGGTTGATAGAAGAAGGCCTATCGACGTGTTGCTAAATCGAATGGTTGAAATAATGTGAATGGTACTACTTGTCTCCTTCCATGTCAATTTGTTGATATATTTGCTTAACATCTTTAATTGTTTGCTTCTTTACATGTCAATGTGTTCATATGTTTGACTTATCATCTTTAATTGTTGTAGGCATGGCTTCATCCGGTTCCATGACGAGGCCACCGTGTGCTAACCAAGAAGACATGTCGAATAAGTGGGAGAACACATCTTTGGACAAGGTGAAGGACAAAGATGTGAAAATACCACCATGTTGGTGTGAAGATGTTTGCAAGGTGAAGGTTTCCGCCGACCAAAAGAAGTCATGGACGGAGGGAAGCAGATTTTTTGTATGCCCCAACTATGCCCATGTTCGTGCGCTTCCAACTAACCCCTATGAACTACTTCCGGTATGTCTTAAAAGTAACATGTTGCTTTCAAATTTGTGTGAGCACTAACTTATTTTGTGTATGCAGTCACCGCCTCCTCTATGCAAGTACTTCACATGGATAGATCATGAAGTGCCAGAAGATGTCCAAAAGGACCAATATCAAGATTGTCTTAGGCGCCAACAGCGGTTTGAAGAACCGTTTCGAAGAGGTTTGGAGGAGGAGCGTCGTCAGAAGGAGAGGTTGGAGCGGAAGAAACGAGAGGAGAGGGCACTCCAAGCGAAGCTTGCTCGTGAGGAGAGGGCAAGAAAGCTTGCAAAGGCTCACGAGGCGCAAGAGGAGGATGAGGCATGTGACAAGAAGGGGAAATGGCCTCGTATGACTCAGTAGGGCCTTCGCTTCGGTGGACTCATCATGTAACCAGATGAAGCCATGCCACATTTATCATGAACTATCTACTACTAAGGCAAGAAGCCATGTGTCGTGAACTACCTCATAGACCTAAATTTGACATTTGTAATGAATTTGTCGTCAGAACTATCTCGTAGACCAAAGTTTGTCTGGAATTTCTTTGTTATTTGTCATGAATTTTTGTGATAAACTGTTGTGCATCTTGTGAAATCAACAAAAAACAAAATAATTGAGTGTGTGCTCTGTTTTTAACCTACCACCAAAGGCCATGGCGATAGGATGCAGGACCCTACCGCCAGACCATCTGGCGGTAGGGTGCCCCCCTTCGACTATAGCCCTCTGTAACAAACCTGGAGGTTTGCCTGGCAGTAGGGTTGGCCCTGGCGGTAGGGTGCCAATCCCCACAAATGCTTGATGTGACGGACCTGGAGGTTTGCCTGGCGGTAGGGTTGGCTACCCTACCGCCAGACCCCCCAGCGGTAGGGTGCCAACCCCCCACAAATGCTTGCCCTGACGGACCTAGAGGTTTTCGTGCTACCCTACCGCCAGATCCCATGGCGGTAGGGTGCCAACCCCCTCAAAATGGACTTGTTTTACCCCTTTTTACAAACTTCTATGAACTAACATCCAAAAATGACATCCAGAAATGATCAAGTAGCAAGGACATACATAACTCAGCATAGTTTATTACATCCACAAATGACACTTGTTCAAATGACTTAAAACATCTGCCGGATCGAATGACATGAGTCCAAACTACAAGCTCAAGCTCGAGCATACATTTTCTACATCGAAAAAATAGCTCTAAAACGTATAAGACGTTCAATTTGTTCGTCACGATCACGATTAGGCTTCAATTGAAAATTCGAGGATCCCGCCCAATTCTCCAACACGCCATTCATTTCACTGAACCAGCCCCATCGAGCACTGCGGTCCGAAATCTCTGACACGCCTTGTGTGATTGCCCATCCAATGACCTGTCCAGGTTTTGTCAAATTCAGCTCCCAGAATTCTTCTTTGCTGACAGAGAACCCAATCTCCATTGCCAAAGCGTGTCTGCAAGCATATTCCAGCTCCTGGAGCTCATGAAGTATCTTCTTTTTTTCTTTCACAAGCCTCCGGAAAACTTTTTTCTCCTTAAGATCACAAGGTTTCTCGATAGTGTAATACTTGCTAAAACCCATCATGGCCGCATTTGCATCATCATTACTCTTTAACCATGCTTGAAGCTCCCTTGCCATACCACGCTGTCGCTCCGCTACAACCTTCTCACACCCTACCGCTAGACTCATAGCTGCAATGTCCATCCTACATGAATATACGGGTTTAAGATGACAATCAACAAAATAAATCAAATGAAGCACAACACTTGTTACTATTAAGGTGATCTTGATCTTAATTATTTTCTTAAGCCTAACCCTAACCCCAAAGATGACCACTAATCATAGCACTAGATCTAGATACACAAACTATTCTACAAACAATTTTAGGCACATAATACATAAAACATTAACCCTAAGTGCATCATACTAATTGATTTGACCACACCAAAATGAAGAACTAGGGTTTGCAATAAAATGATCTAATGCACACAAAACCAACCTTTCAACCAATCAAAATGAGGGGAAGTGAGAGAGGTAACTTGGGTGATGAAAGTGCTACAAATCCACCGGACAAATGTCAACCAAATGAGAGAGATTTGAGAGGATCTTGTGGTAGAAAGAGAGAGGGAGGGTGACTTGAGATCATGGGAGAGGTGAGGTGTGGGGTGTGCTGAATGAGTAGGAGTGAGGGACCAATGGTCCCCCTGGCGGTAGGTGTTAGAAGCCTACCGCCAAGGTCGATAATGATGAGTCCCTTTTCCACGTCGGCCGGTGGCCGACGGCCATTTAAGCGCCGTCTCATCACCTACCGCAAGGGCCCACATCGGTAGGATGTGGGGGGCTACCGTCAGGACCCCTAGCGGTAGACAAAAGGGTCAGATTTAAACAAAATCAAACCTGGTTCAGATCCCGAAATTAGACCGAAAAAGGGTCAAAACACGAAATTTTGCCGCACCAAGACAGTAACCCCAAAATCCACAAGTATAGTTGACTTTCCGTGTGGAACGCGCAGACAAAGCTGCTCGATATGATGTAATTGGTCAATTACCTCAACTCCACGGCAGTTTCAGCTACAACCTAAGCCTCAGCTGAAGTTTTCAGCGCGAAATGGTAAGCTAAGATCTTTCGACCTTGTGGACAGACCGTATCACTTGGGATCCCAATACCTCCTGATCCTACCACGACAAAGCTACCAGAGCACCTTTCTTCACTGACTATTCACCTCTTACTTAGCAATGTTGGCGTTGAGAGCCGATTTAAGGTTTCCTGTGTCAGACTATGTAGTGATGTGTTACTCTGCCTGATGGGTTTATTTATAAAGTCGGGCTCTAACGGTTTTCTTTAGAAAAAGAGAGTGGATTTAAGGTGCTCGTCCGCCAAAACGACTTTTCACCCTCATGCTCCCTTACCTCACCTGCTCTTTTCTAGAGCAGCTACAGTCAGATATATCAAATCCAGCACCCTATACATCCGCACACGCGCCATGGACAGGACAATCCTCAAATCACTGTGTCTACGGTCGTGTACAACATAGATGATCAACGAAATTCCAAAACATAGACAAACGGGCATAGAACAAACAATATAAACATGAAGTTAACCCAGACCAAAAGACACAATTTAAACATCTTCGCGCTTCGATTGCTCGATAGTGAGCGGGAGCACCTTGGCGTTCTTCCCATGAAGTCGTCGGGAGTCCGTCTCTGCCGTCATGAGCAGGCGGCAAAGAATAGCCGGGAGGAGCTGCTCCTCCGCATCGGGCTTAGGGCATCTCCAGCTGTTGCGCCCCCCAGGAGGCATTTTTTTTGCCTCCTGGGGTTGGCCCGGCGAATTATTTTTCATGCGATCGAGAATTTTCCCAGCCGCCCGCCTCGGCCCCCCGCCGCGCCTCACGCCACGCCAGCGTCTGGGCTGACAAACCCCTCGTCGATGCCGCCGACACCTTCTCCCCGCTCTCTCCCTCGCTCCCTGGACGCCATGGCCGAAGCCGCCGTTCGCTCGCTCTCGCTCTCTCCCGCCTCCCCGCGCCACCACCACCTTCCACTCCGCTCCACTGCACCCATGGCCTCCCCCTCCCGCCCCACGACCGAGCAGCAGCCGCGGCCACCTGCGACGGGCCCTCTCCGCGAACGCCACCGACGGGAAGAACCCTCTGTATGAGGTGTCGTTCACCGCCGTGGCATCCTGCATCGACCGCTCGCGTTCGTGGCCGCGCCCGCGCGCGCCCGTGCCTAGCCGCGCGCGCCCTCCCTGACCGCCGCCGACGAGGATGGAGAGGAGGAGGAGAAGGAGGTGGGAGGCGTGACAGCCATGCCTGCCACCGGCCGCCCACGCGCCTCGGCCTCCCCGCCCTAGCCGCCTGTGGAGCGCGCTGGCGGAGCCGGAGTCGCCCGTGGCTCGTTGTGGCCGGGGCCGCCCGTGGAGCGCGCTGGCGAAGGAGCCGGGTCGCCTGCTCGTTGTGGCTGACACGGCTGGGCGGCGGTGCGATGGATGAGCTCGCCTCCTGCTCCGGCGCCTCTGCGGCGGTGTTGGAGGAGGGATGGAGTCGTTCGAGCCGACGGAGGACGAGCTGTGAGGTTCTGCTTTGTGGAGGCGGACCAGTGGCGCGCCGTGGGGGCTTCTGGGCGAGCACGACTGCTTTGAGGCGGGGAGCTACTTCTTGTGGGCGCGGGAAGGTGCGGCGCGGTGGTGGAGGCGGGCCGGTGCAAGGAGCAGTGCGTTTGGTGGAGAGAACGAAAAGAGAGGGCATGCAAGTGGGTGGGACCCGGAGAAAAAAGGAGGAAAGAGAGAGTGGGAGGCTGACTGTGGGCCAAATGCATGCAAAATCTTCTCTCTCCGCCCCTAGGTGCTCCCCGATGGGCTGGGTTCTGCATGAGAGTGCCGGCGCTAGTTTTTGCGAAATCCGGCGAAAATCAAGAGTATGAGGGCGTGGCTGGGACATATTTTTACTGCCGGCGACTAAAAAGTGATCCTGGGAGGCTTCTTGGGGTCCTAGTGGAGATGCCCTTAGGCAATCAGCGTGGGCAGCAGGAGGAAGATGTGGCTGTCTCTGACGCTGGCGCCCTCTCCCTAGCCCTGCTGCCTCTCACGGCGCCGCTCCAGTTCAGGCGTTCGCGGCACCAGCGGTGCTGGCACAAGCACCCACATATGACCACGAGGAGCACCCGCCGGAATCAATTGATGTCATACGGTAAGCACATCTAAGTGATGGTCGGCAGCAAAATATCTTTACTGGCATAAACAGTGTACGCTTTTCAATTATTTTCTCAAGTGCCGGTCGACGTCTTGGCCAAATATATGTGCCCTGGAATGTTATCATGCTAATCAAGACCTGGATGGAGCACGCCATCCAACCCCGCCGCCACTGGTCATGTGCTGTGTCTAGCTGTTCCACTAGCAGCATTACTAAGGCTGCGATTGGAATGCCGGATTTCTTTTCCGGCTGTAAATGTTTACACTTGTATCTTACCAGGCTCCAGTAAAATCCGGTTGTATTTCTTTTCCGGCTGTAAACACTGCTTGGCTGCCAGGACGACCACGTCGCCAAGGAAGTGCACCCAGCCGCCGGCTGACCGGGGAAGGATGGGGAGGGGAAGCAGAGGACGGGCAGCAGCGGAGGAGGACACCTTGGTGGAGCAGGGGAGGTCTCTTAGAGGAGCGATTCACCGTCTTTTCAGGTCTGCCGGTCAAGGACGCTGTTGCGGTCAGGAACGAGTCGCCGTCGCAGCCAAGAACAAGTCGTCGTCATCGTTGTCATTGTCGTCGCGCCTAATCCCCGCCGTGGTTAGCGTCTTTGGTGCCTCACCACGTCGTCGTCGCAAACACTGTCGCTTCACCCCAGAGGCGGCGCAACCTCAATAGGTCTCGAGCAAGAGGGAGGTGGGGGAAAACGAGGGGCAGTGGTCTGTATAGGATACCGGCCTATTACGGTTGTAAACGAGAAATCCGTTGTAAAAGTTACAGCCCAAAAACGACATACCAAGCACCAAAGCAAGGCCCATCTGTTTTTATTTCAGAGAGGTATATTTTACACGTGTATTGGGCCTCAAAACGACGAACCAAGCGGGGCCTAAGCTAAAGTCCGCAAGGGGTAGCACCTACCAGCGGCCAAGATCAAGCTGACCCCTTCAATTTTTTTTCAATTGTGAAGAAAGTATTTCAAGCTACAGTGGGTGCATACATAAATGTGAAACGCTCTAAGCTAGCAAACCTTATTGGCTAATTAATTAACCAGAAGCTGGCCAATATCGCCGAACTATAGTTCTTTTTGTTTACTACTAGATCACTGATGACGTGCATTGCCGCGCCTGATTATTTTAACCATAAAATATTTGGGATTAAAGTAAATATAACAAGACATTTAAATTGTATAAGTTAAAATGACTTGTAAGGCATCATGGCTAGCTTTATTAATCATCATTCCTTTTATTTATCCCTAGAATCATTTTCTTGTTACACCGTCCACAAGTTTAGTATAGGCAACAAAAAATTTAAGGGGTTCATAGACAGACACAGATAATGTTACGATCAATATCAAAGCAAAACCTAGCTAAACTCTGGGCTACCTTGGACAATGGCCAAACTCCACTCCACTTTTTCCTTGTTGAAGTGATTTGATAGTAATTTAAGAGATGAGCACCTTCTTTTGGTGTTTTTTTTTGGTTTTGATCTAAAAATTAGATGGTTATTAGAGGAACATTTTTTAACTCCTTTATGCTCAATATGGTGGCGGTGGTGCATACGGAAAACAGAAGTGCGGCATGAATCAATTAGAAGGGTAGAGACATGGTCAAATTATGCACAAAGAGCAATAAGGATCTTACATATGGAAAGGAGACATATATTGTACTTCTGGTAAAAAAAATTGATGTTGTGTTTTATCAGTAGATTATACAATGAAAGTAACTGGTAGAATTGTGCAACAGTAGTCAGTAGGGCCTATAATTTGCCAAAGGCCATAGAGAAGTTACCAGGGTTTTCACAGTAGGGTACCAATGCATTTTGACATCCCACAGCTTCGGCAGATCGCTTAGTCCCGTTCATCTTCAGCGCAAGGGCGCTCGATCGGTGAGCTATTACACACTCTTTAAAGGGTGGCTGCTTCTAGGCAGACCTCCTGGTTGTCTTTGCACCCCCACCTCATTATCACTGAGCGGACATTTAGCGGCCTTAGCTGGTGATCCGGGCT
Source organism: Aegilops bicornis (assembly GCA_021605145.1). Taxonomy (NCBI): domain Eukaryota; kingdom Viridiplantae; phylum Streptophyta; class Magnoliopsida; order Poales; family Poaceae; genus Aegilops; species Aegilops bicornis. The sequence goes on from CM038673.1 coordinate 153,757,572, forward strand.
GTTTCCCTCTCGACGATGAAGCTTATCTTACTATTTCACCATCAAGACATCTTGAAAGTGAATCGTATTCCATGAATATATCTAATGTTATATATTGAATATATGACAAAGGTGGAGTCTTGGAGTATTTCGACCGATCGGTCATATAGGCCTGACATCAAATAGCTTTGATTTGCATTGTCTATAGGACACCTTGTATGTATCAAAATCGATATCAAAATCAAAAAGATGAAAGCCATTTCGCTCGCCGCTACAATGGGAATCGCTTTTGCTTTCTTTTCCTCTGGCTACTAAGATGTTTCAGTTTGCCAGGATGTCTCTTGCCCGCTCATGGATTCAGCAAACAGTTTAAAAGGTTGACCTATTTGGGAACGATTGGTACTTATCAGAACTATTAAGAGTAGAAAAGACAAAAGCTAGGAATGTGTAGTATTTCTGTTCCATTAGTAGGAAAGAAACTAAATGAGAAAAGAATAGTACTCTTCTTTTATCAGACAAATGGAGATCAGGACTGGTTAATTATAGATCATGAATCATACAGCATACAATGGTCATATACAAATGCACACTGCGACACATTTCAATTACAGGAAACTCACAGCAAAGGATATTATTAGTTCGTGCAGAATTCAAGTAGCACAACCTTTGCACAGTCAAGTTTGGAGTATAAGCTTACGTGAATGCATTACTGTAATGCCTGTAAAGTGCTTGTTATTACATGTACACAAACATAAGAGCAGTAGCTTACCAAGTGATAAATCTAATCAACGCATTATTTAGTAAGAAGACTGAAAAGTGAATTAAGAATAATAAGTGAAATTTACTCAAGTGCCTTAGAAAGCATCTTGCAAGAAACTGAAGAATTGGGCTCAAGCTCTAGAAATATACCAGGAAGATTGTATTTTTTGCATGCAGGTTGGTGACTTCACTTCTGAAGCGATCATGTGGTGATGTCCGAATTATTAACTGCTCATTTAAGTTAAACTCTTCTAAGACGGAGTTAGTCACAGCACACATAAATAAAAGTTATGTCACATCAATGCCATGCTAAATCTCAACTAAGGGGCAAAGCAAACCTTCAAAGTCTCTAGGTTTCCCATCAAGTTTAGGCTCTCCTTCCTCAAAGAATGAGACCTCCTAAGAATATCAAATGACACTGTCAAATCAAACATCTAGCCAGTGTGGTAGGATGTATCGCAATGCATACATGACACCATGATAAATACTCCCTCCGTTCCTAAATATAAGTCTTTAGAGATTCCACTATAGAGACTACATTCAGATGTATATAGACACCTTTTAAGTATAAGTTCAATCATTTTGCTTCGTATGTAGTCTGTAGTGGAATCTCTTAAAAGACTTATATTTAGGAACGGAGGGAGTAAATTATAAACTCAACAGGTCTATTTAAAGGTCTCTTGACCACTTGTGACTTGTTAGTACTGCAACATCATAGCAAGCCAATTCTAAACAGGCCCAGCTTTTCAGGTCTCAAATAACTTAAGGCAATTAGGTGATCACAACGAATTGATTTGTTTTGAAGTTCAGTTGACATCTTGATGGAAACACCATGATATAAATAGACAATGTTTGGATTATATTTGCATGAAAAGATGAGATAAGACAGTCACACACCTGAACTAATTACCTGACCAGCAGCCATTACGGATTTGTCAAGTGAAGAACTCCCCAGTCCCCACAAACAAAAATATGAGCATCAACCTCCAAGATTTGCCCAAATCAGTCAGTTGACCAAAAAAAGGATGACACCACCTATAAAAACTGAGATTTTAATAACATTAGAACACAAAATCGTTGGATGGAAGGGGGGATTGTAGGCGTAAAAAAATGATGATAGAGGGCAACATATCTGAGAACTGTAGCTGCTCGAGTTTCTGCTGCCAGAGTAAGAAGACTCGTGAGCATTAAAAAATTACTCGAGGCATTGTTCCTAGCAGTAGAAGATAGTGCGGAAAATAATGGGACAACTTAGATGGGCCAACTATTAAAATTCACATGGGTAGGGGAGTTTCAGGTTCGGTTATTTTTCCTACATAGAAAGCGTTCTCGTTATGAGTAAAAGTTTATTGAACATTGCTTTTATTTATGCCACGTAATACAGATTCATCTAGTAAATTTGTGTAATGGAACAACTTAGATTATATAGTATGATTTGTAATATCAACTTCGACATAGGCGACTATAAGATGGTATGGATCATTTGACTATGCTGGTTTCTTGTGCAGACAATAAGATTTCTAGAAGACGGCAGTAGAGCTTCCATCACACAAACACAATAAGAGAAATCTACAAAGTATGTTAATTCTTTGGGCATACCTTTCATAGGACAATATCAACTTGTAAGGGGCTACCCAAGGAAAACCTATGGGCATCAGCAGCTGGAGATGACTCTTCGAGATGTGGGTTTCCATCCGTGGGTGACACTGTACATTGAGTAACTTCAGTAAACATGCTGCAAAGTAGCAAATGATGTAATATTCTAAGATACGTGGGCAAAAGCTACATGTTCACGAGTGAATGCATGCAGGTAGTTTCATCACCATTTGCCACAAGTCGTAATTTCTTAAACACTCACCATATAGTTAGGGCGTCATAGCCCATATAGGTCTTGCACATACATTGGTTCACAACAGACAGGTTTGGACAACATGAGTTCCGCGGCACCACAAAAATGTCCCTAAATCAAACGATTCAACCCATCTCAGCCCAAAAGCTTCATGAATTGCAACAACAGAAATTGATTGAATTGTAACCATTATCGATCAATAGAAACTGGCGCATCTCACGGCCTGGCCCTGACCGATACTACTCGGAAACTTGCAATTGGAGATGGAACCTGCTGCATCCCATCTCCTGGGGCAAGAAGAGATTATGTAATTCCTGATGATGCTATGCCAGGAGACTCCGGTTGGTCTGTTTTCGTCTCAAACGAGGCGCAGCAACAAAGAGAGGCGTAGGACGTACGTCCTGACCACCTTGTTTGAAATGAACACAGACCAACCAGAGAATCCAGGGCGCGGAGGGAGAGGAATATCGAGTCGCCGCGACTGCTGTAGGTCACGGTGGACGACATGGGGGCCGGTGGGTTTGGACGGGATCGGCACCGTTGATCCGGCGGTGTGGAAGCGGGACATCTACGCAGCGGTAGGGGATCTTGGGCGCACGGATTTGCAGTGGGAGAGGAGAAGACGACGGCGAGCGGGTTTGTGAGTCGGGGAACATGGCAGCAACGGCGGTGGCGGCGGCATCTAGGGTTGGCCTAGGTAGCGGCGGCGGCTGGCCAAGGTAGCGGCGGTGGCAATCTGGGCTCTCTCTCGAGTCTCGACTGAACTTTTCATTTCAGATAGAGAGCAGCAGCGAGTTGGCGACAGGTTGGAACTTCGGTCGATTAAATGGGCTGTCCCAAGCGGCCCAATTAATTAGCCTAAATCCTTCAAAGTGCACACGCACTATCTAGCGCTCGCGAGCGGCCGATCGCTGACCGCACGATCTCGCCAGAGCATGCGCCAGGTGCTACCTGGTCGGGGCGTTCTCAACCGCTGGAGTTCGTCGAGGCGGTGGCCGCCCTCGACGCCCGCGCCCTCTTCTCCCCTCCAACCGCCCTCCCATCCATGCCATACTCGCGCCTCCACCTCGCCGCCCGCCCGCACGTGCTCGCCGCCTCCCCCGCCTTCATCCTGGCCACCCCCAAGCAGCGCTTCCTGACCCCGCACCCGGACCCCGCTGGTGGCTGCAGCGCCAGGGATGTCGTCGCGATGGAACGAGTAGCTACATTTGGATCGCTGCTCCCTGGCCGAATCTGCACCATGGCTTATCCGGCTGGGTAAATTTACTGCTTCTTCTTGCTTGGCAGGTTATCCGTTCCTGATGTAAACAGAGTTTGAGCAGCCGCTGCCGGATTTGGCCTCATTCCTTTCTTACAGGAATAGGATTGTGTACCTGGGATGTGCCTCGTGCAGTCGCGGTGATGGAGCACATGCTCACCAGTTTCTCTACCTTCAATACAAAGATGCGGAGAAGCCCATCTACAATACGTCGATTTTTAATACCTGATTAGCATATAAAAGTTAATCCGCTCAACATCGTTAGTCGTTGGATGATTCAGATAGCATGAAGTATGCATATTTTGTTGAAAATGATCATAGAGGTCACAATTCAGAAGTTATAATCAGCTACAAACATTTTTGCACACATAGTTGTTTTTGATTGGACATGATTATTGGGAAGTTATACACATGGTGATCATTTTTGTTGGCATCTATAGTAGTTTTAATTACACACATATTTGTTCTCAGTTGGATACGATCATTGGAAAGTTGCACACACAACGATCATTTTTTGTTGGCATCTATAGTACTTCTAGATATTATGCACATAATTGTTCTCAGTTACACACACGGTGATCATTTTTTATTGGCATCTATAATAGTTCTAGTTGTACACATAGTTGTTTTCAGTTGGACACGATCATTGAAAAGTTGCACACACTGGGTTCATTTTTGGTTGGCATCTATAGTAGTTTTAGTTGCACATATAGTTGTTTTCAGTTGGACATGATCATTGAAAAGTTGCACACACGTGGTTCATTTTTGGTTGGCATCAATAGTAGTTCTAGTTGCACACATAGTTGTTTTCAGTTAGACACGGTCATTGGAAAGTTGCACTCATGGTGATCATTTTTTGTTGGCATCTATAGTAGTTCTAGTTGCACACATAGTTGTTTTTAGTTGGACACGGTCATTGAAAGTAGTTGGCAGGGGCAATAGAAGTAGTTGCACAGAATCTGTTGACAGTTGGCCAGGGCAACAGATAAAGTTGCACATCTCATTGACATGGATTCGTTGAATGGTGAAAAATGCACATCCATAGACCCATGAGGGTGCAGAAAAGTTGTCTACAAGTGAGACCCTCAAGATGCACATCTCACTAGTTGGGGTGGATGGGAAGGGGTACTAGCAATGAAAACTACACATACACGGGTACGTGGGAAAGTTATACATGCACATCAACCGTTAGGTAGTTGGCTGGTACAGTTTCCGAAGTTGCACATCCACTGCTTGACAGTTGACCGAGGTAGCAAATAGTAAAAATTGCACTTCCAACTAGAAGAGAAAAGTTGCACATCGACTACTAAGCAGTGGGATGGGGCAGCAGACGAAGTTGCACGTCTCACTTGATATTAGGTAGTTTGAGGCGAGGTGTCGTCATTGAAAATTGCACATCCATAGATAGAGAAAAAGTTGCACACCGACTATTAGGTAGTTGCACATCAACAGCTAGCCAGTTGCACAAAATAAGGATAAAATTGCAAAAAGAAAAAGTTTGTCAAAACATATTCATGCGGGATTTTATTTTGAAGAGCACATCCCAAGGATTTCAATGATAAAAGCGGATCTTAATTTTAATGTTTGGTTCAAAAGTTATAATTTTTTAAGAAACAAAAATTAAAAAGTAAACTAGATTATAAACTTCCTTTTATGTACAGGGATCATATACTTTTCTTATCCATTGGCCGCTCTAAAGCTTTACCTCAAGACAAATAATTCTATTTATAAATTACTAAAAGATCAAAACTTCCCGTTTTAGGCCGGCCGCTCGCAAAGTGTAGCGGGCAGCCGGCCGCTCGCTAGACCGGTCCATTAATTAGAGACCTTTGTTTTTTCTTCCAGAGCAACCCCTCGGGCAGTTGGGCCAGGATGTACATGAGTTGAGCGAGAGGACGCTAATGAAACGGATCTAACAGCCAGGAATGATTAAATCAGTAAAACGGACGGCCACAAAGCCTAATGGCGTCTCAGTTAAGGTGCATTTTTACTGTCCTAGTAAATAAATGGGCTTCCAGAATATCAAAGAAAAGAATCCGTGCAAATATGGTCCAATCATCCATGAGTTTAACGGTAAGAGGAGTCATTTTCAGAGAGTCCAGCTTAGGTTGGTCACAATGGGCAGGAACTTAGGAGTAACATCACACACTCGAATACAAGTTTACTTATATGGTACATATTTAATAAAGAGAGAGGTGTTTGTGGTAACTAGCTAAGTTACCGAAACATCACACTTCAAGAAACAATGAGTCTATATCCTAATAAATACATCGCTGCATGACACTACATACATGTTCCTACCCACTATGAAGGTAGTAACATAGTCTGAGAAAAAGGGTTTCTCCCCGCTTTATATTATAAAGCAAATCTCCGATACATACAACATGCTGGGGCCGCAGCACAAAAAAGCCCAAAAGAAAACAAAAGAAAATGAAAAAGAAATGAATGCCGACACCGGCGATCATCAACGAAAAGGAAGACCGCAACCGCTGCACCCTCCGACGAAGTGCCACCGCTCCAAAGCATCTCGAGCGCCTCGCACCAAGCAACACCTTCAAGAAGGAATGCGGCCGCCGCTTGTTGTTGCCGAACAAGTTCTAGGGTTTCCCGATGCGAGGGATGGTGTGGAAAAGATATATCCGACGCCTCGGGGAGGGTCCAATGGCGCCATAAGTGTCACCGCGTCGGTGCCGGACAAGCCGACAAGGATTTCTTCCGATCCACAACCACCACCATCACCCGAGGCACCGAGATGGACCACCACAACCGCCCACCACTGTGCCACCACGGTAACCGGACACCCCTACCGCCTCTCCGAGTTGCCAACACGAGGCCTAGCTTCGAGCAAGGAGACCCGGCCACGGAGCGAGCACAACTTCGGACGGGGAGGGGACAACTCGGCCGGGCCAGCGGCGGCGAGGACTTGCCGGGCCTCGGCGGCCGGGTCCACTGGACCGGATAATCCACAATCCGCCACGCTGCATTTCGCCGACCGACGAAATCCTCACCACCGAGACCGCCGCCACCATGCCATCACCAGGAAATGACGCGCGGAACACCGAGCCCGCCCACCCAAACCAGATGGGGCCCAAAGGGCCTAGATCTGGCTGGGCGGGCGCCGCCACCACTGGCGCCGCCGCCCACGGCCGACGGCAGCTGCACCGCGTCGAGCACCACCGCAGACGCGGCATCGCCGCCAACGGCCACACCGACGCCGGCCGAGGAGCACGCCGCCACCCCCACCGGGCATGGGGGCAGCAAGAGGAAGGCAGGCCCGGCCTGCACCTGATCGAGGTTTGGCGGCGGCGGAGAAAGGAGATGCGAGGAGAGAGCCTGGAGGGAGGCGGAAGGCCCCCGGCCTCGCCCGGGGAGGCGAAGTCTGGGGACGGGAAGAGGGAGGGCGGGAGAGGGAGGCGCATGACGACGGGCTCCGGCCATGGCTCACATGTGAGGATCCGCCGTGGCGAGGAACCCTAGGCGGAGAAGGGAGCTCGGGGTCGGGAGCTCTTTCTGTGGTCCGGCGTCCCTTGTAACATAGTCTAGGAAATTGTGTAGGCTACTAGCTTATATTCCTGTCCATTGTGACCAGCCTTAGCCATGAGAGGCGTACATGCAATTTGGAAGCCCATGCATTGGTCAAAGCATCGACGTCGTTGGAGAGTGGCCGTCACTTGTGGCTCACCGCCCCCCTCCTATAGCTTGTATTCCGTTTGATATTATGCAGTAAAGCTACAGGGTGGTTCTAAAAAGAAGTAAATAAATGGGCTTGAGTGCGGATGTACTCTTACTAGTTGATCTCATGCAACTATTCAACACATGCAGTTCAATTCAATGTAGAACTTACCACAACAACAACAAAAATCGAAAAGGAGTACCCCAACCTCTGCAGCGAGGGCCACACCATGGCCATGTATATATCCGGTCCATTGAAAATGTAAATGTTATGTTCTACGTTAATTATTCAATTCACCTTCCAAATTTCTACACGAAAGTAGGAGGGTAGATGGCACATGACATTGGATATAATTAAGTCTAACTATAAACTGAGGAAAAATTGGGATCAAGCCAGTCATCAATGTCTGAGTTTCTCAGCTCCATAAACTACACAACTAATTGCCACAACTCCTCATAAATGACACTACATATGTACCGCGGGGTTCACTAGTTTAACCCATGAGCTAATGGTCGTGCTTTGGGGTACCTCGGTCGGCATCTCACAATATTTTTATTCTACTACCAGTATTCATTGCGTGTGTGTGTGTGTGTGGATTTTATGTTTTTTTTAGTTTTTTGGGTGCTTATCACTGTTCACACAAATTCATTTACAAGGATGTGGGCCTATATAGACTCTTAAATGATAATCATAAGAAAATTTAGGTGAACAAAAAAATCAGGGAAAACATTTTGGTTTGTTGGAAGACAACAGATTTTATAGCGGAACTTATACATATATAAATCACTTGAGAACCTGTTTGGATGACCAGGAAAAATTACATCAATTTCCAAATTATTTGGAAGTAGGACAACATATTATGCAGCTATAACCTTTTTTGAAATATGAAAATATATATAAATTCCAGTCTCACGCCCCAAAAAATATGTTCCCAATTGTGAGATTCAAGGCAACATTTGATTCCGATTTTCAAGGAGGAAGATCACCCAGGTTCCATTTCATTGAAACGAAACCGTAAAGAATACAGAACAAGGTCCAGTGAACCAAAATATTCAAGAAAATCACTAAAGTTCCACTAAACTAAAGATCTGGTCTTGTCGTTTGTTCCCTTCATCTCCATGGATTATCTTCATTCACCATCATGTTGCCTTCGATCAAATTCAAAGATGTGAAGGTCGTTGTGATATTTTGACGCCCGAAGTGGTGCTTCACGAATAGGATTAAAGGATTGCAGAAAGGTTAATCAGAAGGTAACCAAGTCGGGGATGTGGAACAAAGAAAGGAAGAGAATTCTTCAGAGACTATTAAATTTCAAAGATGATCTTCCCCATATTTGTTACATTGGTGTTTATACCTAGCTCACACTTGGTAGGTACATCTCATGATCTCACAAGCAACGGGCACACATGACAATCTAGCCAAACCAGATGAGGTTGGCACACATCCCATCTATCTTATCCGCTCCTCTCTAAGTCCGTCACAACCATTGCTACTTCTTTTGGCAACCGCCTCCAGCCGGATTCCATTACCAATGATAACAGAACAAAATTCTCAACATCCAAATGTGTCGAAAAAACAATGAAGATGAGGGTGAGGGCATGATAGATACATGCACAGTGATCGAGACAACTTCTACCAGAGAATTCAAAAGTCAAAACAACAAAATAAAAACAGGCAATCTCAAAAATGCAATACAAGAGCTCCCGATGCCTTCCAAGCCCACCGCAACAAATGGCAATGGATTTCCCTCCATGAGTTGTCCATCTCTCTCAGCTTGAATAATTTTTGGATCCTTCATCCGCTCTTTGATGGACTTATATAGATCTTAGTATCGAGTGAGGATGTCCTACCATTCCCATGCAATTATTAAGCAAATGTTTCAAATTTAATGTGGAACTTACCAACACCATGACATGCATGTTTATACCATTCAATTGAAGCCATAAATGTTCTAGTTTATTCCTTAGGTCAGCTCTCAAAACACAGGGTAGGAGTTGGATGGCAAATGTCATTGGATATTATTGTTGCGGAACGCAGTATTTCAAAAAATTTACATACGATCACGCACGATCTATCTATGTGATGCATAACAACAAGTGGGAGAGTGTGTCCACGTACCCTCGTAGACCGAAAGCGGAAGCATTAATTAACGCGGTTGATGTAGTCGAACGTCTTTGCGATCCAACCGATCAAGTACCGAACACACGGCACCTCCGCGATCTACACACGTTCAGCTCGGTGACGTCCCTCGTACTCTTGATCCAGCTGAGGCCGAGGGAGAGTTTCGTCAGCACTGTGATGTGATGACGGTGATGATGAAGTTACCAACGCAGGGCTTCACCTAAGCACTACAACGATATGACCGAGGTGGAAATCTGTGGAGGGGGGGGGGGCACCGCACACGGCTAAACAATCAACTTGTGTGTCTATGGGGTGCCCCCCTCCCCCGTATATAAAGGAGTGGAGGAGGGGAGGTCCGACCCTCTCTATGGCGCGCCCCAAGGGGGGTTCCGTTTCCCCCCTTTCCCTAGTTGGAGTAGGAGAAGAAGGAAAAGGGAGAAGGGGAGAAGGAAAGGGGGGCCGACCCCCTCCCCAATTCGGATTGTGCTTGGGGGGGCACCTCCCACTTGGCCGCCTCCTCCTCTCTCCCACAATGGCCCATTAAGGCCCATTAACTCCCCGGGGGGTTCCGGTAACCCCCCAGTACTCCAGAAAATGCCCGAACTCATCCGAAACCTTTCCGGTGTCCAAACATAGCCTTCCAATATATCAATCGTTATGTCTCGACCATTTAGAGACTCCTCGTCATGTCCGTGATCACATCCGGGACTCCGAACTACCTTCCGTACATCAAAACACATAAACTCATAATACCGATCATCATCGAACGCTAAGCGTGCGGACCCTACGGGTTCGAGAACTATGTAGACATGACCGAGACTCACTTCCGGTCAATAACCAATAGCGGAACCTGGATGCTCATATTGGTTCCTACATATTCTACGAAGATCTTTATCGGTCAAACCACATAATGATATACGTTGTTCCCTTTGTCATCGGTATGTTACTTGCCGAGATTCGATCGTCGGTATCATCATACCTAGTTCAACGTCGTTACCGGCAAGTCTCTTTACTCGTTCCGTAATGCATCATCCCGTAACTAACTCATTAGACACATTGCTTGCAAGGCTTATAATGATGTGCATTACCGAGAGGGCCCAGGGATACCTCTCCGACAATCGGAGTGACAAATCCTAATCTTGATATATGCCAACTCAACAAACACCATTGGAGACACCTGTAGAGCATCTTTATAATCACCCAGTTACGTTGTGACGCTTGATAGCACACTAAGTGTTCCTCCGGTATTTGGGAGTTGCATAATCTCATAGTCATAGGAACATGTATAAGTTATGAAGAAAGCAATAGCAATAAACTAAACGATTATAGTGCTAAGCTAACGGATGGGTCAAGTCAATCACATCATTCTCTAATGATGCGATCCCGTTCATCAAACGACAACTCATGTCTATGGCTAGGAAACTTAACCATCTTTGATTAACGAGTTAGTCAAGTAGAGGCATACTAGTGACACTATGTTTGTCTATGTATTCACACATGTACTAAGTTTTCGGTTAATACAATTCTAGCATGAATAATAAACATTTATCATGATATAAGGAAATATAAATAACAACTTTATTATTGCCTCTAGGGCATATTTCCTTCAGTCTCCCACTTGTACTAGAGTCAATAATCTAGATTACATAGTAATGATTCTAACACCCATGGAGTCTTGGTGCTGATCCTGTTTTTCTCGTGAGAGAGGCTTAGTCAACGGGTCTGCAACATTCAAATCCGTATGTATCTTGCAAATATCTATGTCTCCCTCCTTGACTTGATCATGGATGGAATTGAAGCGTCTCTTGATGTGCTTGGTTCTCTTGTGAAATCTGGATTCATTTGCCAAGGCAATTGCACCAGTATTGTCACAAAAGATTTTCATTGGACCCGATACACTAGGTATTATACATAGATTGGATATGAACTCCTTCATCCAGACTCCTTCATTTGTCGCTCAAGCAGCTATGTACTCCGCTTCACACGTAGATCCCGCCACGACGCTCTGCTAGGAACTGCACTAACTGACAGCTCCACCATTCAATAAATATACGTATCCGGTTTTTGACTTAGAGTCATCCAGATCAGTGTCAAAGCTTGCATCGACGTAACCGTTTACGACGAGCTCTTTGTCACCTCCATAAACGAGAAACATATCCTTAGTCCTTTTCAGGTATTTCAGGATGTTCTTGACCGTTGTCCAGTGATCCACTACTGGGTTACTTTGGTACCTCCCTGCTAAACTAATAGCAAGGCACACATCAGGTCTGGTACACAGCGTTGCATACATGATAGAACCTATGTCTGAAGCATAAGGAATGACTTTCATTTTCTCTCTATCTTCCGCAGTGGTCAGGCATTGAGTCTGACTCAACTTCACACCTTGTAACACAGGCAAGAACCCTTTCTTTGCTTGATCCATTTTGAAATTCTTCAAAACTTTATCAAGGTATGTACTTTGTGAAAGTCCAATTAAGCGTCTTGATCTATCTCTATAGATCTTCATGCCTAATATATAAGCAGCTTCACCGAGGTCTTTCATTGAAAAATTCTTATTCAAGTATCCTTTTATGCTATTCAGAAATTTAGTATCATTTCTAATCAACAATATGTCATCTACATATAATATCAAAAATGCTACAGAGATCCCACTCACTTTCTTGTAAATAAAGGCTTCTCCAGAAGTCTGTAAAACCATATGCTTTGATCACACTATCAAAGCGTATATTCCAACTCGAGAGGCTTGCACCAGTCCATAAATGGATTCTTTGGAGCTTGAACACTTTGTTAGCACATTTTGGATCAACAATACCTTCTGGTTGCATCATATACAACTCTTCTTTAAGATATCCATTAAGAATTGCAGTTTTGACATCCATTTGCCAAATTTCATAATCATAAAATGCGGCAATTGCTAACATGATTAGGACGGACTTAAGCATCACTACGGGTGAGAAGGTCTCATCGTAGTCAACTCCTTGAACTTGTCGAAAACCTTTCGCAACAAGTCGAGCTTTGTAGACAGTAATATTACCGTCAACGTCAGTCTTCTTCTTGAAGATCCATTTATTATCTATGGCTTGCCAATCATCGGGCAAGTCAACCAAAGTCCATACTTTGTTCTCATACATGGATCGCATCTCAGATTTCATGGCCTCAAGCCATTTCCTGGAATCTGGGCTCATCATTGCTTCCTCATAGTTCGTGTTTTTCATGGTCAGGTAACATGACCTCCAGAACAGAATTACCGTACCACTCTGGTGCGGATCTTACTCTGGTTAACCTACGAGGTTCGGTAATAACTTGATCAGAAGTTTCATGATCATCATCATTAGCTTCCTCACTTACTGGTGTAGGGATCACTAGAACTGATTTCTGTGATTAACTACTTTCCAATAAGGGAGCAGGTGCAGTTACCTCATCAAGATCTACTTTCCTCCCACTCACTTCTTTCGAGAGAAACTCCTTCTCTAGAAATGATCCATTCTTAGCAACGAATATCTTGCCTTCGGATCTGTGATAGAATGTGTATCCAACAGTCTCCTTTGGGTATCCTATGACGACACATTTCTCCGATTTGGGTTCGAGCTTATCAGGTTGAAGCTTTTTCACATAAGCATCGCAGCCCCAAACTTTAAGAAACGACAACTTGGATTTCTTGCCAAACCACAGTTCATATGGTGTCGTCTCAACGGATTTAGATGGTGCCCTATTTAACATGAATGCAACCGTCTCTAAAGCATAACCCCAAAATGATAGCGGTAAATCAGTAAGAGACATCATAGATCGCACCATATCTAATAAAGTAATATTACGACGTTCGGACATACCATTACGCTGTGGTGTTCCGGGTGACGTGAGTTGCGAAACTATCCCGCATTGTTTCAAATGAAGACCAAACTCGTAACTCAAATATTCTCCTCCACGATTAGATCGTAGAAACTTTATTTTCTTGTTACAATGATTTTCCACTTCACTTTGAAATTCTTTGAACTTTTGAAATGTTTCAGACTTATGTTTCATCAAGTAGATATACCCATATCTGCTCAAATCATCTGTGAATGTCAGAAAATAACGATACCCGCCGCGAGCATCAACACTCATCGGATCGCATACATCAGTATGTATTATTTCCGACAAGTCTGTTGCTTGCTCCATTGTTCCGGAGAACGGAGTCTTAGTCATCTTGCCCATGAGGCATGGTTCGCAAGCATCAAGTGATCCATAATCAAGTGATTCCAAAAGCCCATCAGCATGGAGTTTCTTCATGCGCTTTACACCAATATGACCTAAACGGCAGTGCCACAAATAAGTTGCACTATCATTATTATACTTGTATCTTTTGGCTTCAATACTATGAATATGTGTATCACTACTATCAAGATTTAGTAAGAATAGACCACTCATCAAGGGTGCATGACCATAAAATATATTACTCATATAAATAGAAAAACCATTATTCTCTGATTTAAATGAATAACCGTCTCACATCAAACAAGATCCAGATATAATACCCATGCTTAAAGCTAGCACCAAATAACAATTATTCAGGTCTAAAACTAATCCTGAAGGTAGATGTAGAGGTCGCGTGCCGACGGCGATCACATCGACTTTGGAACCATTTCCCACGCGCATCGTCACCTCGTCCTTAGCCAGTCTTCGCTTAATCCGTAGCCCCTTTCACTTTGCCATCCTTCTTCTCCGCCAAATACTTGGGGCAGTTCCGCTTCGAGTGACCAGTCCCTTTGCAGTAGAAGCACTCAGTCTCAGGCTTAGGTCCAGACTTGGGCTTCTTCACTTGAGCAGCAACTTGTTTGTCGTTCTTCTTGAAGTTCCCATTCTTCCCTTTACCTTTTTTCTTGAAACTAGTGGTCTTGTTGACTGATAACCCACAAGTATAGGGGATCAATTGCAGCCTCTTTCGATAAGTAAGATTGTCGAACCCAACGAGGAGCTAAAGGTAGAACAAATATTCCCTCAAGTTCTATCCATCACCGATACAACTCTACGCACGCTTAACGTTCGCTTTACCTAAAACAAGTATGAAACTAAAAGGACTTTGTAGGTGTTTTTGGATAGGTTTGCAAGATAATAAAGAGCACGTAAATAAAAAGTAGGGGCTGTTTTAAGTAAATAAGCAATAAAGTTAGTATAGCGAGTGTGGAAAAGTGGTGGTAGGAGTTGCGAAATTGTCCCTAAGCAATTGACTACTTTACTAGACCGATAGCAAGTTTTATGTGGGAGAGGCCACTGCTAGCATGTCATCCCATTCTATGCACTTATGATTGGAACTATTAGCAAGCATCCGCAACTACTAACGTTCATTGAGGTAAAACCCAACCATAGCATTAAGATATATTGGTCCCCCTTCAATCCCGTATGCATCAATTTCTATGCTAGGTTGAAGCTTTTGTCACTCTTGCCCTCCAATACATAGTCCTGTCAACATACAACTAACCATATGGTGTGATCCACGCGCGCGCTCATATGGTGGGCACCAAAGGACAACAACATAACCACAAGCAAATTAAACCAATCATAGCAATGCATCAACCACCGATAGGACAACGAAAATCTACTCAGACATCATAGGATGGCAACACATCATTGGATAATAATATGAAGCATAAAGCACCATGTTCAAGTAGTGGGTACAGCGGGTTGCGGGAGAGTGGACCATTGTAGATAGAGGGGGGGGGGAGTTGATGGAGATGTTGGTGAAGATGGCGGAGGTGTTGGTGAAGATCGCGGTGATGATGATGATGGCCATGGCAGCGTTCCGGCGCCACCGGGGGAGAGGGGGAAAGGGGCCCCCTTCTTCTTCTTCTTCTTCTTCTTCTTCCTTGACCTCCTCCCTAGATGGGTGAAGGGTTTCCCCTCTGGTCCTTGGCCTCCATGGCATGGGAGGGGCGAGAGCCTCCGAGATTGGATCTGTCTCTGTCTCTCTCTGTTTCGCGTTGCAGGATTACGCCCTTTCACCGCTTTCTTATATATCCGGAGATCCGTAACTCCGATTGGATTGAAACCTTCGCCAAGATTTTTTTTTCTGAAAATTAGCTTTCTTGCGGCCAAAGAAGAGCATCAACTGCCTTACGAGGGGCCCACGAGGGTCAGGGGCGCGCCCCCCTTCCTCGTGGCCACCTCAGGCACCGTCTCACGTTGATTCTTCCTCCCATATTTCCCAAATATTCCAAAAATATTCTCCGTCCGTTTTTATCCCGTTTGGAATCTGTTTCATATTGGGTTTCTACGAAACATAAAACATGCAACAAACAAGAACTGGCACTGGGCACTGGATCAATATGTTAGTCCCAAAAATAATATAAAAAGTTGCCAGAAGTATATGAAAGTTGTAGAATATTGGCATGGAACAATCAAAAATTATAGATACGACGGAGACGTATCAGCATCCCCAAGCTTAATTCCTGCTCGTCCTCGAGTAGGTAAATGATAAAAAGATAATTTTTGATGTGGAATGCTAACTAGCATAATCTTGATCATGTAATCTAATCATGGCATGAATATTAAGACATGAGTGATTCAAAGCAATAGTCTATCTTTTGACATTAAGACAATAATACTTCAAGCATACTAATAAAGCAATCATGTCTTTTCAAAATAACATGGCCAAAGAAAGTTATCCCTATAAAATCATATGGTCTGGCTATGCTCCATCTTCACCACACAAAATATTCACATAATGCACAACCCCGATTACAAGCCAAGCAATTGTTTCATACTTTTGACGTTCTCAAACCTTTTCAACTTTTACGCAATACATGAGCATGAGCCATGGGCATAGCACTATAGGTGGAATAGAATATGATGATGGAGGTTGTGTGAGAAGACAAAAAGGAGAAAGTCTCACATTGACGCAGCTAATCAACGAGCTATGGAGATGCCCATCATGTCAATGCAAGGAGTAGGGATTGCATGCAACGAATGCACTAAGAGCTATAAGTGTATGAAAGCTCAAACTGGAAACTAAGTGGGTGAGCATCCAACTTGCTTGCTCATGAAGACCTCGGGCATTTGAGGAAGCCCATCATCGGAATACACAAGCCAAGTTCTATAATGAAAAATTTCCACTAGTATACGAAAGTGATAACTCAAGAGACTCTCTATATGAAGAACATGGTGCTACTCTGAAGCACAAGTGTGGTAAAAGGATAGTAACATTGCCCCTTCTCTCTTTTCTCTCATTTTTGTTTTTTTGTTTTTTGTGGGCTTCTTTGGCCTCTTTTTTTATTTGGGCTTCTTTGGCCTCTCTTTTTAGTCCGAGTCTCATCCCGACTTGTGGGGAATCATAGTCTCCATCATCCTTTCCTCACTGGGGCAATGCTCTAATAATGATGATCATCACACTTTTATTTACTTACAACTCAATATTACAACTCGATGTCTAGAACAAAGATATGACTCTATATGAATGCCTCTGGTGGTGTACCGGGATGTGCAATGATCTAGCGTAGCAAAGATATCAAAAAAAGGACAAGCCATGAAAATATCATGCTAGCTATCTTACGATCATGCAAAGCAATATGACAATGAATGCTCAAGTCATGTATATGATGATGATGGAAGTTGCATGGCAATATATCTCGGAATGGCTATGGAAATGCCATAATAGGTAGGTATGGTGGCTGTTTTGAGGAAGATATAAGGAGGCTTATGTGACAGAGTGTATCATATCACGGGCTTTGTATGCACCGGCGATGTTTGCACCATCTCTCGAGGTGAGATAGGTCAATGCACGGTTCCGATAAGTCTAGCAATGTTGGAAGGCCGAGAATGTGTAGAAGCCATGGACTCAACATTAGTCATAAAGAACTCACATACTTATTGCAAAAATCTATTAGTCATCGAAACAAAGTACTACGTGCATGCTCTTAGGGGGATAGATTGGTAGGAAAAGACCATAGATCGTCCCCGGCCGCCACTCATAAGGAAGACAATCAATAAATACCTATGCTCCAACTTCGTTACATAACGATTCACCATACGTGCATATGCTACGGGAATCACAAACTTCAACACAAGTATTTCTACAATCCACAACTACCCACTAGCATGACTCTAATATCACCATCTTTATATCGCAAAACTATTGCAAGGAATCAAACATATCATATTCAGTGATCTACAAGTTTTATATAGGATTTTATGACTAACCATGTGAATGACCAATTCCTGTCATCTCTCTAAATAGATATAAGTGAAGCAAGAGAGTTTAATTCTTTCTACAAAATATATGCCCATGCTCTAACAAATATAAGTGAAGCAAAAGAGCATTCTACAAATGGCGGTTTTCTATGTGAAGAGAAACATGCAATCCAAACTTCAAATGATATAAGCGAAACACATGAAGCATTCTATAAATCCATACTCAAAAGATTTAAGTGAAGTGCAAAGAGAATTCTACAAATAAAACAAGGACTATCTCATACCATCATGGTGCATAAAAGAAAAGTGAAAACTAATTGCAAAAGGCGCTCCAAGATTTGCACATATCGCATGAAGGAAACGAATCCGAAAACATACCGATACTTGTTAAAGAAAGAGGGGATGCCTTCCGGGGCATCCCCAAGCTTAGACGCTTGACTCTCCTTGAATATTTACTTGGGAAGGCATCCCCAAGCTTAGACGCTTGACTCTCCTTGAATATTTACTTGGGGTGCCTTGGGCATCCCCAAGATTGAGCTCTTTCCTCTCCTTCTTCTCCTCACATCGAGACATCCTCGATCTTCGAACACTTCATCCACACAAAACTTCAATAGAAAACTCGGTAAGATCCGTTAGTATAATAAAGCAAATCACTATTCTAAGTACTGTTGCAAACCAATTCATATTTTTTTGCATTGTAGCTAATGTAATATAACTTTTCCATGGCTTAATCCACTGATAGAAATTGATAGTTTCATGAAAACAAGCAAACTATGCATCAAAAACAAAGTCTGTCTAAAACGGAACATTCTGTAATGATATGAACATTCACCATACTTATGGTACTCCAAAAATTCTACCAAAATTAGGAAAAATAAACAATTTGTATAGAAAGACAGTGCAAAAAGTTTCATAACCGTTTGAGGTTCCAGTAAAAATGTAAAATCACGCACTACGGCCAAAGTTTTTGTCGTGCACTGCACAAACCAACAAGCATTGTAAACATCCTAAAGGCAAACCTTCGCACATTATTTTTATAATACAATGTAATTGTACAAGGGGATAATTATTTTTGTTGAAAATTTTCTGTAATCAAGATTCACAAAGTTTCCGTGAGCATGAACAAAGTTCAAGGAGCTCCCCCACTTCAACAATGCTTGTCTCTCTCACTTTCACTTTCCTTTTGAAAAGTTTTGGGTTCCCCTATTTATTTTTTGTTTTTAAACTATATAAAAGCACTCAACAGAAATAAATGACTCTCTAAAACTTCCGGGTTGTCTCCCTGGCAGCGCTTTCTTTAAAGCCATTAAGCTAGGCATATAGTGCTCAAGTAGTGAATCCACCCGAATCCCAAGGTATATCAAAGCCAATTTTAATTAACAATGATTTTTAATTTAGTAGTGAGCACAAAGTAACATATATCAAGAAATAACGAAGTCTAACTCTCTTCCTATGCATCGGCATGTCATAAAAGAACAATTCATGCACACAAAGTAAAGGCCAATGCATAGTATAAAAAGTTTCTTGCAATTTTATCGTGTTGGAAACATAGAGAGGTGGAGATGTAGTTCCTCTCTCATAATAATTGCAAGTAGGAGCATCTAGCACATGCATATTATATTCATCAAAATCATCATGTGCAATAGTAAAAGGCAACCCATCAATATAATCCTTAATAAGTGCAAACTTCTCCGATATAGTTTAGTCGGGAGAGTTCAAAAAGATAATAGGACTATCATGCGTGGGTGCAATAGCAACAATTTCATGTTTAGTATAAGGAACTATAGCAAGTTCATCTCCATAAGCATAATTCGTATTGTCATCTTGGACACAAGCATAGAAAGCATCATCAAAAAGGGATATTTCAAGAGAATCAACGGGATCATAACAGTTATCATAGAAATCATCCTTCGGTAAGCATGAAGGGAAATTAAACAATGTATGAGTTGAGGAGTTACTCTCATTAGAAGGTGGGCACGAGTGATCAATCTGCTCTTCCTCCTTTTGTTCTTCGCTCTCCTCCTCATCTTTTTCATCCAATGAGATCACAGTTTCATCAATTTCTTCTTCCATAGACTCCTGCAAAATATTAGTCTCTTCTTGGACAGAGGATGAGTCCTAAATATATGGTTTAACATAGGAATTAGAAGCATAATTATCATAACAATATTAAAGTATGGCAAAATTTTCAGATTTGTAAAGAGTAGCATCATACTTTTCAATCAAAGAAGCAATTTCATAAGCACCCTTAAAAGCAACAAATTCTTCAATTTTTTGAACATCATAATAATTATAAACACCCTTAGCATAAGAAGATACGATTCCATTATCACTAAACTCACATTGGTAGGGAAGGTGTTTCTTAGGGTCTTCAGAACAACAAGTAAAATCATATAATTCACATAAATTCCAGGCATAGTATTGCATAGTATTAATTTGATGCTGTAAAAGTTTCCCTTTTGAGATAAGCGATTATACATAACAAGCATGCTCATCTAAATATTTGCCCTCAACTAAGCTAGTTGGGGTTTCAGCACGAGCACAAAGGGATCGAAGATGATCCAAGTAAAAAGCTTCAGGAGTGTGATAGATTTTGAGTGGTTCTTCAACCATTGGTTCAGTAGGTACACCTAATTTTTTTGGTATTTTGCGTTCCTACCCATAACTAAAGATAGAAAACAACTAAGAACAACAAATAAAAAATACTTAGTGATAAAGCAAACAAGCACACATGAGAATATTCACCCCACGCTATTGCTCAAGAACGCGCGGAAAAAGGTCTTGATAACCCACAAGTATAGGGGATCAATTGTAGCCTCTTTCAATAAGTAAGAGTGTCAAACCCAACGAGGAGCTAAAGGTAGAACAAATATTCCCTCAAGTTCTATCGACCACCGATACAACTCTACGCACGGTTAACGTTCGCTTTACCTAAAACAAGAATGAAACTAAAAGGACTTTGTAGGTGTTTTTGGATAGGTTTGCAAGATAATAAAGAGCACGTAAATAAAAAGTAGGGGCTGTTTTAAGTAAATAAGCAATAAAGTTAGTATAGTGAGTGTGGAAAAGTGGTGGTAGGAGTTGCGAAATTGTCCCTAAGCAATTGACTACTTTACTAGACCGATAGCAAGTTTTATGTGGGAGAGGCCACTCACTCCTAGCATGTCATCCCTGACTTGGAATTCTATGCACTTATGATTGGAACTATTAGCAAGCATCCGCAACTACTAACGTTCATTAAGGTAAAACCCAACCATAGCATTAAGATATATTGGTCCCCCTTCAATCCGTATGCATCAATTTCTATGCTAGGTTGAAGCTTTTGTCACTCTTGCCCTCCAATACATACTCCTATCAACATACAACTAACCCTATGGTGTGATCCACGCGCGCGCTCATATGATGGGCACCATAGGACAACAACATAACCACAAGAGAATTAAACCAATCATAGCAATTCATCAACCACCGATAGGACAACGAAAATCTACTCAGACATCATAGGATGGCAACACATCATTGGACAATAATATGAAGCATAAAGCACCATGTTCAAGTAGAGGATACATCTGGTTGCGGGAGAGTGGATTGCTGTAGATAGAGGGGGGAAGGTGATGGATATGTTGGTGAAGATGGCGGAGGTGTTGGTGAAGATCGCAGTGATGATGATGATGGCCATGGTAGCATTCCGGCGCCACCGGAAGAGAGGGGGAGAGGGGCCCCCTTCTTATTCTTCTTCCTTAACGTTCTCCCTAGATGGGAGAAGGGTTTCCCCTCTGGTCCTTGGCTTCCATGGCATGGGAGGGGCGAGAGCCCCTCCGAGATTGGATCTGTCTCTCTGTCTCTCTCTGTTTCTGCGTTCTGGGATTCTGCCCTTTCACCGTTTCTTATATATCCGGAGATCCGTAACTCCGATTGGATTGAAACCTTCGTCAAGATTTTTTCCGAAAATTAGCTTTCTTGCGGCCAAAGAAGAGCAGCAACTTCCTTACGAGGGGACCACGAGGGTCAGGGGCGCGCCCAGGGGGCAGGCGCGCCCCCTTCCTCGTGGCCACCTCGGGCACAGTCTCGCGTTGATTCTTCCTCCCATATTTCCCAAATATTCCAAAAATATTCTCCGTCCATTTTTATCACGTCTGGAATCTGTTTGATATGGGGTTTCCGCGAAACATAAAACATGCAACAAACAGGAACTGGCACTGGGCACTAGATCAATACGTTAGTCCCAAAAATAATATAAAAAGTTGCCAAAAGTATATGAAAGTTGTATAATATTGGCTTGGAACAATCAAAAATTATAGATACGACGGAGACGTATCATTGACCATCAACACTTGATGCTCCTTCTTGATTTTTACCTCCGCAACCTTTAGCATTGCGAAGAGCTTGGGAATCGTCTTATCCATCCATTGCATATTATAGTTCATCACGAAGCTCTTGTAGCTTGGTGGCAGTGATTGAAGAACTCTGTCAATGACACTATCAACTGGAAGAATAACTCCCAGCTGAGTTAAGTGATTGTGGTACCCATACATTTTGAGTATATGTTCACTGACAGAACTATTCTCCTCCATTTTGCAGCTATAGAACTTATTGGAGACTTCATATCTCACAATCCGGGCATTTGCTTGAAATATTAACTTCAACTCCTGGAACATCTTATATGCTCCATGATGTTCAAAACATTGTTGAAGTCCCGGTTATAAGCCGTAAAGCACGGCACACTGAACTATCAAGTAGTCATCAGCTTTGCTCTGCCAGACGTTCATAACATCTGGCGTAGCTCCTGCAGCGGGTTTGGCACCTAGCGGTACTTCCATGATGTAATTCTTCTTTGCAGCAATGAGGATAATCCTCAAGTTACGGACCTAGTCCGTGTAATTGCTACCATCATCTTTCAACTTAGCTTTCTCTAGGAATGCATTTAAAATTCAACAGAACAACAACACGGGCCATTTATCTACAACAACATAGACATGCAAAATACTATCAGGTACTAAGTTCATGATAAATTAAAGTTCAATTAATCATATTATTTAAGAACTCTCTAACATCCCAAAATTCTAAATTTTGGAATGTTATATTAGATAAATAACTATGCTTGTTGTCTGATTGTTTGTTTGATTGATTGGGTGAAATTGAGTGGAATTTGAAACTTTTGAAAGTTGGATGAGAGGGAATAAAATGACTTTCCAAAAACTATCCCTTTGACCTTTTTGGATCTCAATGAATTCAATTCCATTCCAACACCAAAACCCTAGAGTGAAGATGAAATGACTTCTTTCATTTGAAATGAAAAGGGTTTTGAAAAGATTTGAATTTCATTTGAGAATATTTCAAATTCAAAGCTTTATGCAACTCAATGATTTTCATGAGGGAAGATAAAATGACTTCTTCAATTATATGAAATATGAGTTGGAAGTTAAAAAGAATCAAATTGAAAGTCATTTGAAAGTGCCTTGAAACTGCCTTTCAAAATTGGGATTATTTGGATTTTGTTCAAATTATTTTTCTCCTAAAAATAAATAAATGGAAATTAGGGTAAAATGATTCCCTTCTATGGAAAATTAGGAGAAAATAAATTTGAAATAATTTTTGTATTTTAAAAATGATTTTTGTTGGGTTTTATTGCAACAAAGAACACTATTTGAGTTTTGTAAATTTTGAAGATTTTAATTGAACTTGAAAAATAGTTCATGTTGTAGGAAATCTTTTTGATCATTTTAATATATATATGTCCTATATAAAATATTTATACTTTATATATTTCATTTGTTTTTATTTTCAAAAAAATAAATGGAAAAAGGAAAAAAAAACACAGGCGCTAGCCGAGGAACCCGGCCAGTGAGGCCCACAGGCGCTTGACCAGGGCTGACAGCGCGCCACCAGCCCTGACCGGCCAAGGCCCGGCTGAAACCCTCTCGCGTCGCCCGACCAAATCCCCCCCCCTCTCTCCCGACAGGCGGACCCCACCCGTCACCTTCCCCACGCAACAACCCGCCGCGCCTTTCATGGGAGATCGCGATCTCTGGGATCTCACCTGATCCGCTCGCCTGACTTGCCCTCGTCCCAAGCCGTGCCCTACCCCTATATATACCCCCTCGCCCCTCACCCGGCGCCTCCTCCCTCAGACGCGCTCATGGAGACCGAGCCGCCGCCGCCATTGCCACCGTCCCGACTCCACTGGCCACCCCGAGGCTCGCCTGACCCCACCCCGGACTCCCTCGGCGCGCACCAGTGGAGGTCCCCGACGCCCCGACCACCGGTCGTCGGAACCATCACCGCCTCGAGCCGTCGCCGTCGCCGACCGATGAAGTCGCGGACCCTCCTCATGATTAGATCCAACGCGTACGGCTTAGATTAGATCCCCCCGAAGGGGTATGTTATTTAAATAAAACCGGGTTTTAGTTCCGGTTTATTTTAGTTAGGTTTTTTTTATTAGACCGGCCCGACTCCGTTTAACCCTAGGGCCCGTTTAGTTATGTTACGCCTGTATGCTAGATAGGCCCATTAGGCCGCTTTTTCTTTATTTTTCGTTTTCTGTTTTAACAGAATAGTTTCAGATTTGAAAAATTCATATCTTTTAATCTACTTAATATTTTTAAGTGATTCTTTTTTTGTTGGTTTGCAAATTTCTTGTAGTTTCTGTAGAAAATATAGTTAGTCATGTTAAAATTAGTTAAAATAACTTTATTTTAGATTTAGAAATAATAGTAATTCTGCTATAAAATGAGTTAGTAATATTATTTTTAAATTATTCTTTTGGTCACAACTTTTTTTTGACATTGCCAACCCGTAGGAATTTATTTGGGAATTTTAGGATTAATAAAAAATATTTTTAACCAGAATCATGTTATTCTTAATTATTTAACTAGCTACTGTTTTCCTATTGTTTTAATTAGCAAATAAATTTATTTTTCATGAGAGATAGATTATTCTGGGTTAGTTTCTGTAACTTTAGAGCATGAACTTTTATTTATAATAAATAAAACTTCTATTTTATTTTTCTTACTAGAATTTGCTTTAGGCCTAATAGGAGTTTTATAATAGATTTTAAGGTGATTCTTTTTGCTCCTAGTTGCTTGATGAATTCTTTTCTGTTAGGTAGCATAAACCCATGCTTAGGTTCTGTTAAGAAAAATTTGTAGTGCAAAACTATTTCTTGATTGTTGTTGGATATGGGAAAACTTTGAGTTGGATTTCTTTGAGTTTTTCTTTGGGTTTTGGTTCAAGTGCTTTGTGTGTTATGTTAGCATGCTATTATGTTAAGTGGTCATATGTTGTATGCTTATTATGATTGTTGTTTGCCTCGGTAGAATTTCCGGAGTGCGAAGCTTGCTACCACGAGTCCCTAGTTTTCGAAGATCGTCAGCAAGGCAAGTTCACTTTGACCATGCTTTCATACCTATGTTTTTATTGCATTTAGTGGCATCTTTGCAACCACCCCTCAGTAGTGTTATTGAATCCTTGTAGTTGAGTAGTATGCATGAGGTAGGAACCCATCACCTGTTACCAAGCCCGGACGTTATTTATTTTAATGCTACGCTATAGTAGACGGGTTTGGTATGAGTGCTTTCAGGAGTGGTGTGAGAATGGAGGATTTACGTCAATGACGACAACACCATGATGAAATCTGCAAGGACTGCATCTTCAAGGCCTCAAGACTTCAAGATTCGAGACAAGAATTCAATACACACTCTTGGGTGAAGGGCGGTTGACGGGCACCTGGAGAAACCAGTGGTTGGCGGGATGCATGGAGAAGCGCCATGACATCTTGCGGAAAGCTTCACCTGCACTCCAAAGAAACGGAAGAATACTTCATGCCGGAAGCTTACGTGCAACCGCAAGTCACTATGGGCTCTGGCTTGGTTGACCTTAGTGGTGACTCTGGCTGGACGGTGCTAGCAGATGTAGAACTACGGTAGGATTGGATGAGCACCGGACGGTGGTCGGGGAACTCTTCGGAAGACCATGTTTCGGTCGTCTTGTTCTCAAACACCGTGAAGTGCGAGAACGTAAAGAGAGGGATCGAATCTTGCGGGTAAAGTGTACAAACCTCTGAAGAGGGTTAAAAACCTAATCGATTAGCCGTGTCCCCGGTTACGGACATTTTGAGCATCTGGACTTGGATCTATCTCGGAACTCTCAACACCGGATTGATAACTTAATTGTGGGCAACATATGATGATTTTGGGCTATGAGACATCGGTCGGCGGAACCATGTCATGATAGAAAACTCCATAGTACAGACTTCATTTATTCCTTTGATGTAGGGAAAATAAAATCAGCTTTTACGCAAACAAAACTCGAATCTGAGCCACAAAGCCAAATTGCATATAGTATAGTTTTACCATCTGTTTATTCATGTTGTGATCTTGCGGTACATTCAATGTCTTGACCTACACCGCTGCAACGTATCATGTTGCAGGATTTTCTTCGACGAGTAAGAGTTACGATCACAGGTTACGGTCTACACTCAACCTGCCGATGGCGTTGATGGGACTCCACACCCGTTTGATTGTTTCCGCTGAGTATTATGAGGTATATATCATTTTACGTTATTTATACATGTGATTGCACTTTGATATATACATTGATGTACTGTGTGCCAAAGATATCTTGATCGAGGGATGACACAGATACAGAGGCTTGACCGTCGAGGTCGGATCGCTACGTATATGGTATCGAGCACATGTTGGCTGTAGGACGTGACCCTAGAAAATGACTTAGTAATATGAAGACCCCAATAGGAATGACCTTTGTTTTGTACTACTCTCGTAACACCTGATTTCTTTTCTTGAACCTTCCTTATTTCAAACTATAGATGGAGAGCTACATTACGAACAAAAGAGAACACTACGAGAAGGTTCTTGGAGGCCCCTTCCTTGTGGAGCTAGTCAGCTGCTGAAGTTATCGATACACGAGATCAAGGCAACTAAGAGGACATGTAGATCGTGGGAGTCAAGACCCAAGTTTTTGGTCGAAGAAGACCCCAAGACGGCAGACATCAGCTTGAACTATAAATGGTGATCGTGATATGGGCATCAACACTTTGCCGTCCATGATGTTATTGCACGTTTATGCTATCGTCATCGTCTGCACTAAACCCACACTTTTTGGAAGGATTGGATGATGAAGTTTGATGTAGCAACTATTGCCTTGACGGAAGCGCAAAAGATGAAGTTCTCCCTACTTTTAGTGTACAATCAGGGATCTAGAACAATACGTCAAGAATCTTGAGATGGACCTCCTGGAAGCCCTGTTTGACAATGAAGCACTACGAGAAGAGGTCAAGACTCAGAGGTGAAGGTAAACAAGCTGGAGGAGGAGAACCTCGAGATCTCGAGAATGCGTCAGAATCGAAAAGCAGCAGGACCATGTCTCATGCCAAGGACGTTGAAATCCGTAAGCTCAAGGAACAACTTCAGGACACAGTGGTCGTCACAAGAAACTCCACGTCCGACAGGGAAAATCTAGCGAGAAAATCGGAGGAGATCAAGTCCACACGAAGAAGCCCCAGTGGGGACAATGATCAAGTTCCTAATAAATTAGCTTAGTAGTATCCCATCATGAGAGAAATAAAGATGAACGCCTTCTCGATTTAAGTATCTGACCATACCAATTTATGTGGGTGGCGATACTGTAGAATTGATTGAATAAATGAATGCTTGGTTGCTATTTTTTTGTGTTTATTGAATGGTTGGATAGATGCGATATTCGTAGGCTTGTATTTATTTCAACCATGAGAGACGTAAGTTACGGAATAATGGTAGAAGGCCTTCATATGGGAACAAAGATCGGGAATTGGAAACTCCGAGCATTGAAGAACCGAAGAAATGAGGACTTAGAAAGCGAAACCATAGTAGAACGGCCCATTACAAACGGTACTTTTGAGCTAGGATTCTTTTGTTGATGGGTGGGTATTTGCTTTCTCTTTCTATCTTAACGGCACCCGAAATCTTGAACCCATGGACAACTGAACTCCAAACTTTTCTCGGAGACAATTGCAATTTCCCCATGGAGATACATTCCTTGTTACGAGCACCCTCTTATCCTACACATGCAGATGACAACCCTTTATGAGTCCTTCCTTAAAGGTCCGGAAACAATCATGACCTGACGAGTGATCATGATTACCGAAGATCTGAAGGACATGATGAAGCATATTCACCTTGAAGGAGATGCGGTCTACAAAGGCTACCCCTTCATGCAAAAGGAGTGGAACTTTGGTATGTGGAGGTACACCTCCATCGTTCGAAAGGAGTTTGCCCAAAGATGATGGGGCAGTACTTTTTCATCTCACGTGTGCCACAAGCAACTTTCTTCGACGCTGTTCGTGAAGCAGCCATGGAAGCCATACGCCCGGATCGGAGAAATACTTGAAGCAAGACTCCGTTATACTCAGAATACCTCGAGAAGTGCATACAGAGATGATGGAGATGAAGCTCAAGGCCACCACGATGAAACAGAAGATTGAAGATTTCAAGGCGCATGTCGCACAATTCCAGTGGGACTGAAGAATCCTCGAGGAGGATAAATAAATAAAGTTGGAAGTAATGTCTGACCATACCGAACCATGTGGGTGGCAGCATTTGTAACAAAGTACTTTTTGGAAGTTGGATTTACGAAGAATGGTTAAGGATGTAGTAAAAGATTCGATATGAAAATAATGTGATTTATGGATAAACTAGTGCATTTTTTTGGTGTCATAGTACTCCGTAAAGCCACAGGATCAATGACGAAAGAAATGTGTTATTCATGACGGTCCATAGAAGGAAGCTGGACAAAATAAGTTGGAGTTTTGTATGATCGTCACCACAAGGGTATGAAGGAAGAAGTACTATTGGATTTACAGGAGATGTAATGTTAGAATATGGAATGATAATCCTAGGAAGGATGAATTAAACTTGCACTAGTGTTGAAGTGGGCCATAACCCATAGGCCCGGGATTTTGAAAAGGAACGGATGTAACCTTGATAAAGGAATAAATTTGGAATAATCAGTGATCCAATCAGCATACGTTTCGTAGGAGGTTACGCAAAAACCTCAGTGGTGAAGTAACGATAGATGTTTTGTTTGGCTTGCTGAACCAAAGGATTTACTCGAACCCAGTTCGAGAACAAGAGAAATTCTGCAATGCTTGTGAGTATGCCCAAGTGTTAGAATACGTGATTCGATATTTACGTATGTGGTAATGATTCAAGCACGGGATGGATTGGCCCCATACCGGAGACTTCTATCATGAACTATCATATGTTGATGGAAAATCGAGAGACTTGAAAACCTTAGAAGAGTGTCGACGCGATAAGCCATAAAACCATAGAATGGTAGTACGATGGAACCCTTTACAGCAACCGTTGCCAATCGTAGATCATACGGTGAGGTTCAACCTGCACCCGTTTTCTGCAGGAGAAACCATTAATGGTAGACCACCATGAGTATTTCGATAGTTGTCTAGAATGGACACAGACCTATCGCCTAAGATGATCCGATCTTGGACGAACTTCAACTTTGACGAACCGACCCAAGATTTGGAGGAAAACTCTATGCTTGGCGTAAGAGCGTTAATGAAGGAGCTATTGTAAGATATGTGAAGGGACATACATTGTCGGCACTCCGGAGGAAATATCTGAGTTTATTGGAACCGTAACCTTGTTTTAAGTGTGGTAGCACCCGACCTTCCGACCAAACGTTTGCTAGCAGACCCCCAACCCTAACCCTTTCTTGCTAGCCTCTTCGAATCTCGAGGACGAGATTCATTTTAAGTGTGGTAGGTTTGTAACATCCCAAAATTCTAAATTTTGGAATGTTATATTAGATAAATAACTATGCTTGTTGTGCGATTGTTTGTTTGATTGATTGGGTGAAATTGAGTGGAATTTGAAACTTTTGAAAGTTGGATGAGAGGGAATAAAATGACTTTCCCAAAACTATCCCTTTGACCTTTTGGATCTCAATGAATTCAATTCCATTCCAACACCAAAACCCTAGAGTGAAGATGAAATGACTTCTTCCATTTGAAATGAAAAGGGTTTTGAAAAGATTTGAATTTCATTTGAGAATATTTCAAATTCAAAGCTTTATGCAACTCAATGATTTTCATGAGGGAAGATAAAATGACTTCTTCAATTATAGGAAATATGAGTTGGAAGTTAAAAAGAATCAAATTGAAAGTCATTTGAAAGTGCCTTGAAACCCCTTTCAAAATTGGGATTATTTGGATTTTGTTCAAATTATTTTCTCCTAAAAATAAATAAATGGAAATTAGGGTAAAATGATTCCTTCTATGGAAAATTAGGAGAAAATAAATTTGAAATAATTTTTGTATTTTAAAAATGATTTTGTTGGGTTTTATTGCAACGACAACACTATTTGAGTTTTGTAAATTTTGAAAATTTTAATTGAACTTGAAAAATAGTTCATGTTGTAGGAAATCTTTTCTGATCATTTTAATATATATATGTCCTATATAAAATATTTATACTTTATATATTTCATCTGTTTTATTTTCAAAAAAAAAAATGGAAAAAGGAAAAAAAACCACTGGCGCTAGCTTGAGCCAATGACCCGGCCAATACGAGGCCCACAGGCGCTTGACCAGCGGCTGACCGCGCCACCGCCAGCCGAGCCCCAGCGCGAAACCCTCTCGCGCGGTCGCCCGACCAATCCCCGCCCCCTCTCTCCCCACAGGCGGACCCCACCCGTCACCTTCCTCGCCCACGCAACAACCCGCGCCCGCTCACGGAGATCCGCGATCTCCGGATCTCACCTGATCCGGCCGCCTGACTTGCCCCTCGTCCAAGCCGTGCCCTACCCCTAGATATACCCCCCCCCGACCTCATTCCCCCCCTCGCCCCCTCACCCGACGCCCTCCTCCCTCCGCACGCGCTCGCCGGAGACCGAGCACGCCGCCGCCGCCATTGCCACCGTCCCGACCCACCCCGGCTACCCCGAGCTCGCTTGACCCCACCGGACTCCCTCGCCGCGCCCGCACCAGCGGAGGTCCCCATGACGCCCCGACCACCGGAGTCGCCGCAACCATCGCCGCCCGAGCCGCCCGTCACCGTCGCCGACGGTGAAGTCCGGACCCCTCCTCGCCGTTAGATCCAACGCGTACGGCTTAGATTAGATCCCCCCGAAGGGGTATGCTATTTAAATAAAACCGGGTTTAAGTTCCGGTTTATTTTAGTTAGGGTTTTTTTTAGACCGGCCCGACTCCGTTTAACCCTAGGGCCCGTTTTAGTTATGTTACGCCTGTATGCTAGATAGGCCCATTAGGCCGTTTTTCTTTATTTTTCGTTTTCTGTTTTAACAGAATAGTTTCAGATTTGAAAAATTCATATCTTTTAATCTACTTATAA
This sequence comes from Aegilops bicornis, assembly GCA_021605145.1. Classification (NCBI taxonomy): domain Eukaryota; kingdom Viridiplantae; phylum Streptophyta; class Magnoliopsida; order Poales; family Poaceae; genus Aegilops; species Aegilops bicornis. Next base: position 153,788,735 of record CM038673.1, read on the forward strand.
TTTTTAAGTGATTCTTTTTTTGTTGGTTTGCAAATTTCTTATAGTTTCTGTAGAAAATATAATTAGTCATGTTAAAATTAGTTAAAATAATTTTATTTTAGATTTAGACAGAATAGTAATTCTGCTATAAAATGAGTTAGGAATATTATTTTTAAATGATTCTTTTGTCACAACTTTGTTTTGACATTGCCAAACCGTAGGAATTTATTTGGGCATTTTAGGATTAATAAAAAAATAGTTTTAACCAGAATCATATTATTCTTAATTATTTAACTAGCTACTGTTTTCCTATTGTTTTAATTAGCAAATAAATTTATTTTTCATGAGAGATAGATTATTCTAGGTTAGTTTCTGTAACTTTAGAGCATGAAATTTTATTTATAATAAATAAAACTTCTATTTTATTTTCTTACTAGAATTTGCTTTAGGCCTAATAGGAGTTTTATAATAGATTTTAAGGTGATTCTTTTTGCTCCTAGTTGCTTGATGAATTCTTTTCTGTTAGGTAGCATAAACCCATGCTTAGGTTCTATTAAGAAAAAAATTTGTAGTGCAAAACTATTTCTTGACTGTTGTTGGATATGGGAAAACTTTGAGTTGGATTTCTTTGAGTTTTTCTTTGGGTTTTGGTTCAAGTGCTTTGTGTGTTATGTTAGCATGCTATTATGTTAAGTGGTCATATGTTGTATGCTTATTATGATTGTTGTTTGCCTCGGTAGAATTTCCGGAGTGCTGAAGCTTGCTACCACGAGTCCCTAGTTTTCGAAGATCGTCAAGAAGGCAAGTTCACTTTGACCATGCTTTCATACCTATGTTTTTATTGCATTTAGTGGCATCTTTGCAACCACCCCTCGAGTGTTATTGAATCCTTGTAGTTGAGTAGTATGCATGAGGTAGGAACCCATCACCCTGTTACCAAGCCCGGACGTTATTTATTTTAATGCTACGCTATAGTAGACGGGGTTTGGTATGAGTTCTCGTGGAGTGGTGTGAGAATGGAGGATTTACGTCAATGGCGACAACACCATGATGAAATCTGCAAGGACTGCATCTTCAAGGCCTCAAGACTTCAAGACTCGAGACAAGAATTCAATACACACCATCGGGTGAAGGACGGTTGACGGGCACCCTGGAGAATCCAGTGGTTGGCCGGGATGCATGGAGAAGCGCCATGACATCTTGCGGAAAGCTTCACCCAGACCCAAAGAGACGGAAGAATACTTCATGCCCGGAAGCTTACCTGTGCAACCGCAAGTCACTATGGGCTCTGGCTTGGTTGACCTTAGTGGTGACTCTGGCTGGGACGGTGCTAGCAGATGTAGAACTACGGTAGGATTGGATGAGCACCGGACAGTGGTCAGGGGAACTCTTCGGAAGACCATGTTTCGGTCGTCTTGTTCTCAAACACCGTGAAGTGCGAGAACGTAAAGAGAGGGATCGAATCTTGCGGCGTAAAGTGTACAAACCTCTGCAGAGGGTTAAAACCTAATCGATTAGCCGTGTCCCCGGTTACGGACAATTTGAGCATCTGGACTTGGATCTATCTCGGAACTCTCAACACCGGATTGATAACTTAATTGTGGGCAACATATGATGATTTTGGGCTATGAGACATCGGTCGGCGGAACCATGTCATGATAGAAAACTCTATAGTACAGACTTCATTTATTCCTTTGATGTAGGGAAAATAAAATCAGCTTTACGCAAAACAAAACTCGAATACTGAGCCACAAAGCCAAATTGCATATAGTATAGTTTTACCATCTGTTTATTCATGTTGTGATCTTGCCGGTACATTCAATGTCTTGACCTACACGGCTGCAACGTATCATGTTGCAGGATTTTCTTCGACGAGTAAGAGTTACGATACAGGTTACGGTCTACACTCAACCCGCCGATGGCGTTGATGGGACTCCACACTCGCTTGATTGTTTCCGCTGAGTATTATGAGGTATATATCATTTTACGTTATTTATACATGTGATTGCACTTTGATATATACATTGATGTACTGTGTGTGCCAGCATACTGATCCAGGGATGGCACAGATACACAGAGGCTTGACCGTCTGAGGTCGGGTCGCTACAAACTCCCACTTAGATAGACATCCCTCTAATCATCTAAGTGATCACGTGATCCAAATCAACTCAACCATGTTCGATCATCACGTGAGATGGAGTACTTTTCAATGCTGAACATCACTATGTTGATCATATCTACTATATAATTCATGCTCGAACTTTTGGTCTCAGTGTTCCGAGGCCATATCTGCATATGCTAGGCTCGTCAAGTTTAACCCGAGTATTCTGCGTGTGCAAAACTGGCTTGCGCCGGTTGTATGTGAACGTAGAGCTTATCACACCCGATCATCATGTGGTGTCTCGGCACGACGAACTATCGCAACATTGCATACTAATGTCTACTACGCAACTTTCTTCTTGTAGACGTTGTTGGGCCTCCAAGTGCAGAGGTTTGTAGGACAGTAGCAAATTTCCCTCAAGTGGATGACCTAAGGTTTATCAATCCGTGGGAGGCGTAGGATGAAGATGGTCTCTCTCAAGCAACCACGCAACCAAATAACAAAGAGTCTCTTGTGTCCCCAACACACCCAATACAATGGTAAATTGTATAGGTGCACTAGTTCGGCGAAGAGATGGTGATACAAGTGCAATATGGATGGTAGATATGGGTATTTGTAATCTGAAAAAATATAAAAACATCAAGGTAACAAGTGGTAAAAGTGAGCGTAAACGATATTGCAATGCTAGGAAACAAGGCCTAGGGTTCATACTTTCACTAGTGCAAGTTCTCTCAACAATAATAACATAATTGGATCATATAACTATCCCTCAACATGCAACAAAGATTCACTCCAAAGTTACTAATAGTGGAGAACAAACGAAGAGATTATGGTAGGGTACGAAACCACCTCAAAGTTATTCTTTCCAATCAATCCGTTGGGCTATTCCTATAAGTGTCACAAACAGACCTAGAGTTAGATTTAGAATAACACCTTAAGACACAAATCAACCAAAACCCTAATGTCACCTAGATACTCCAATGTCACCTCAAGTATCCGTGGGTATGATTATACGATATGCATCACACAATCTCAGATTCATCTATTCAACCAACACATAGAACCTCAAAGAGTGCCCCAAAGTTTCTACCGGAGAATCAAGATGAAAACGTGTGCCAACCCCTATGCATAGGTTCATGGGCAGAACCTGCAAGTTGATCACCAAAACATACATCAAGTGAATCACGTGATATCCCATTGTCACCACAGATACGCACGGCAAGACATACATCAAGTGTTCTCAAATTGTTAAAGACTCAATCCGATAAGATAACTTCAAAGGGAAAACTCAATCCCTTACAAGAGAGTAGAGGGGGAGAAGCAACATAAGATCCAACTATAATAGCAAAGCTCGCAATACATCAAGATCGTGCCAAATCAAGAACACGAGAGAGAGAGAGAGAGAGAGAGAGAGAGAGATCAAACACATAGCTACTGGTACATACCCTCAGCCCCGAGGGTGAACTACTCCCTCCTCGTCATGGAGATCGCCGGGATGATGAATACCGCCACCGGTGAGGGTTCCCCCCTCCGGCAGGGTGCAGGAACAGGGTCCCGATTGGTTTTTGGTGGCTACAGAGGCTTGCGGCAGCGGAACTCTAGATCTATTCTGTTCCCCGAAGTTTTTAGGGTATATGGAGATATATAGGAAGAAGAAGTACATCAGGGGAGCCACGAGGGGCCCATGAGGGTGGAGGGCGCGCCCCCTACCTCGTGGCTCCCTCGTTTCTTTCCTGACGTGCACTCCAAGTCTATCAGGTTGCTTTCCTTCCAAAAATAATTTCTCCAGAAGGTTTCATTCCGCTTCGACTCCGTTTGATATTCCTTTTCTTCGTAGAATAATCGAAACAAGGGGAAAACAGAACTGCATCGGGCTCGGGGTCAATATGTTAGTCCCAAAAATAATATAAAAGTGTAAAATAAAGCCCATAAACATCCAAGATAGATAATATAATAGCATGGAACAATAAAAAATTATAGATACGTTGGAGACGTATCTCATACTCAGGGAGAATACTTATACCTTGAAATTTAGTGAGGGATCATCTTATAATGTTACCGCCGAACTAAGCAAAATAAGATGCATAAAGGATAAACATCACATGCAATCAATATAAGTGATATGATATGGCCATCATCATCTTGTGCCTTTGATCTCCATCTCCAAAGCACCGTCATGATCACCATCGTCACCGGCTTGACACCTTGATCTTCATCGATGCATCGTTGTCATCTCGCCAACTATTGCTTCTACGATTATTGCTACTACTTAGTGATAAAGTAAAGCAATTACATGGCGATTTCATTTCATACAATAAAGCAACAACCATATGGCTCCTGCCAGTTGCCGATAACTGTGTTACAAAACATGATCATATCATACAACAATTTATATAATCATGTCTTGACCATATCATATCACAACATGCACTGCAAAAACAAGTTAGACGTCCTCTACTTTGTTGTTGCAAGTTTTACGTGGCTGCTACGGGCTTAGCAAGAACCGTTCTTACCTACGCATCAAAACCACAATGATTTTTCGTCAAGTTTGTTGTTTTAACCTTCAATAAGGACAGGGCGTAGTCACACTCGATTCAACTAAAGCTGGAGAAACAGACACCCACTAGCCACCTATGAGTGAATCACGTCGGTAGAACCAGTCTCGCGTAAGCGTACGCACAATGTCGGTCTGAGCCGCTTCATCCAACAATACCGTCGAATCAAAGTATGACATGCTGGTAAGCAGTTTGACTATTATCGCCCACAACTCTTTGTGTTCTACTCATGCATATAACATCTATGCATAGACCTGGCTCGGATGCCACTGTTGGGGAACACACTATTTCAAAAAATTTACCTACGATCACGCAAGATCTATCTATGTGATGCATAGCAACAAGTGGGAGAGTGTGTCCATGTACCCTCGTAGACCGAAAGCAGAAGCGTTAAGTAACGTGGTTGATGTAGTCGAATGTCTTCGCGATCCAACCGATCAAGTACCGAATGCACAGTACCTCCGCGATCTACACTTGTTCAGCTCGGTGACGTCCCTCGTACTCTTGATCCAGCTAAGGCCGAGGGAGAGTTTCGTCAGCACGACGGCGTGATGACAGCGATGATGAAGTTACCAATGCAGGGGTTCGCCTAAGCACTACAACGATATGACCGAGGTGGAAATCTGTGGAGGGGGGCACCGCACACGGCTAAACAATCAATTTGTGTGTGTATGGTGTGCCCCCCTCCCCCGTATATAAAGGAGTGGAGGGGAGGGCCGGCCCTCTCTGTGGCGCACCCCAAGGGGGATTCCTACTCGAGTAGGAGTAGGTCCCCCCCCTTTCCCTAGTTGGAGTAGGAGAAGAAGGAAGAGGGAGAAGGAAAGGGGGCCAGCCCCCTCCCCAATTCGGATTGGGCTTGGGGGTAGCCTCCCACTTGGCCGCTGCCTCCTCTCTCCCACTATGGCCCATGCCCATTAACTCCCTAGGGGGTTCCGGTAATCCCCGGTACTCCGGAAAATGACCGAACTCATTTGAAACCTTTCCGGTGTCCAAACATAGCCTTCCAATATATCAATATTTATGTATCGACCATTTCGAGACTCCTCGTCATGTCCATGATCACATACGGGACTCTGAACTACCTTCGGTACATCAAAACACATAAACTCATAATACCGATCATCATCGAACGCTAAGCGTGCGGACCCTACGGGTTCGAGAACTATGTAGACATGACCGAGACTCACTTCCGGTCAATAACCAATAGCAGAACCTGGATGCTCATATTGGTTCCTACATATTCTACGAAGATCTTTATCGGTCAAACCGCATAACGATATACGTTGTTCCCTTATCATTGGTATGTTACTTGCCCGAGATTCGATCATCGGTATCATCATACCTAGTTCAATCTCGTTACCGGCAAGTCTCTTTACTCGTTCCGTAATGCATCATCCCGAAACTAACTCATTAGTCACATTGCTTGCAAGGCTTATAATGATGTGCATTACCGAGAGGGCCCAGAGATACCTCTCCGACAATTGGAGTGACAAATCCTAATCTCGATCTATGCCAACTCAACACCATTGGAGACACCTGTAGAGCATCTTTATAATCACCCAGTTACGTTGTGACATTTGATAGCACACTAAATGTTCCTCCATATTCGGGAGTTGCATAATCTCATAGTCATAGGAACATGTATAAGTTATGAAGAAAGCAATAGCAATAAACTAAACGATCATAATGCTAAGATAACGGATGGGTCAAGTCAATCACATCATTCTCTAATGATGCGATCCCGTTCATCAAATGACAACTCATGTCTATGGCTAGGAAACTTAACCATATTTGATTAACGAGCTAGTCAAGTAGAGGCATACTAGTGACACTCTGTTTGTCTATGTATTCACACATGTACTAAGTTTCCGGTTGATACAATTCTAGCATGAATAATAAACATTTATCATGATATAAGGAAATATAAATAACAACTTTATTATTGCCTCTAGGGCATATTTCCTTCAGTCTCCCACTTGCAGTCAATAATCTAGATTACATAGTAATGATTCTAACACCCATGGAGTCTTGGTGCTAATCATGTTTTGCTCGTGAGAGAGGCTTAGTCAACGGGTCTGCAACATTCAGATCCGTGTGTATCTTGCAAATCTCTATGTCTCCCTCCTTGACTTGATCATGGATGGAATTGAAGCGTGTCTTGATGTGCTTGGTTCTCTTGTGAAATCTGAATTATATCTTTGACCTACGCACTATAAGTTCCAGCTTCAGTGATCGACATGTTCATCACCCTCACTACTAACCCAGTTCATATATGCCTTGTGGTAATGGTTCGTGTTTGAGTGTAGTTATTCAAAGTGAGGAGATCATTTTCAAGGAAAGTGCAATTTTTGTGAATCATGTTGGTGACTCTTATTTGGACTACCATTTGGAATGTTAGTGTGTTAATTAATATGTTACACTCCTGATGTTGATAGCCATGGACCCCCTCCTCACCGATGATGGATATTGGCTTGTAGAGATCACCATGTTAAGAAAAGCATCTAAATTAGGCTTCACATTTGTTCGCCTTATGTACTGCTACCAGTTTGTCACGTCATGACGTCTATGAAGTTCAGAATTTACTAGACCTTAATGTTGGAAGAACTGCATTATTAAGGATTTCTGCCTATTATCAATTAACAGAAGTTCTTAAAAGGTTAACCGTCACAAAAGTTAGGTATACGAAGACACCAGAGAAAGACCACAAGTTTTGGTTTATCTGAAAACATTGAAATTCTATTATGAAACTCGTATAAAAAGTGCTTAACAATCCGTTTGGATGATTACCATAAGATGCATGACCTTTCAAAATCTTTTGGAGTAGGAAAGCATATTATGCAGCTAAATTCACCACCCCGGATAAGTATAACTATATTAGTTCCAGTTTACACTTTGAACAATATCTCCCCTCAAGTCATATCCATCGGTCTCGCACATAGTGGTGAGATGGAAGGCGATACTTCATTTAAATTCTCAGTGAGAAAGAAATTCCCATGTCATATTACATCAAAACAAAACCATCAACCCATTAAATGTTTCACAGTTTAAGCTCGGTATAAACTGGCAAGTCCAATGATCGAGAATATTTATGAGCAAAACTAAAGCTACACTTAATTGAAGATCTAGCTTAGTGTATGTTTCCTAAGTCTGTCCAAATTAGTTTATGTGGTCTTGTCATCGGTCAAAGATGCAACAGTCATTACAATATCTCCATAGTGTTTAAAACAACTTTCATCAGAAATCTCAAAAGTTTAAATATCAAAAAATGTTCAAAATGTACTTGCTGCACCATAAGAGTTACTAATGCCTTCCAAGCCTACCGTACAAAAGGCACCGGGGTGCCCTCCATGAACTGTTCGTCTCTCAGCTTGCATCTCTTTTGAATGCTTCACCTGCTCTTTTATGGGGTGAGGATGTACTCTTTGATCAAATGCAATTATGTTTCATGGCAGTCCAATTCAATGTGAAACTTACCACAAAATGACCATGTATATATCCATTGAATTGAAGTCATAAATGTTCTAGTCATCTATTCTAGTTAGCTTCCAAACTTCCACACTCAAGTAGAGGTAAATGGCAGATGCCTTTGGGTATAACTCGGACTTTAACCATGAAGTGAGTGAAAGCTGGGATCAAATTAGTCGAAGAATTATGAGCCTCTATTAAAATTTATAAAAATTGCCACCACTCATGTACAAACGACATTGCATATAGATTCACTTGTTCAAACCAGGAGCTAATGGTAGTGATTTCGGGTAGCTTGGGATTCATCCCACAAATACTTTGTTACACATTGTGTGCGCATGATTAACCCTGTGGAATTTAGACATCCGTATAATAAATGTTCACATTGTTCTTTTGTCATGATCAGAGTTCACCAAATTTTATTGAATAATAATACTGAATGCAGACTCCTAGACCCAAGATACATTGACTCTAAAATGTCTTGGAATGATCTAAGAAAGTCAACTGCAATTACAAGAAGCTTCATTCTTATTTGGGCTGAAGAGAGCACGTTTTCCTTGAGCTCCACCTCAAGTTTGTACTCCCGACAATGCAAGATTTGGCATCATGTTCAGATAACTAGGCATCACTATTAGTCTTAGTTGGTCTGAAAGAGTGGGCTTCCTTGGAGCAACATTAGAACTTGATGAATCATCGAGATGGACATTTAAAAGTATGCAACAAATTTATCCTCGTATTATGTACACATGGCAATTCAACAGGTCACTGAAATTCCGAATTCTTTGGACCCTTGATATGAGAAAGCAGTGCGGCACCAAGTCCAAATGCATATGGATTATGTAGTACGATGTGTGTTGTGCGCGTGCAATCCCTCGTGTAAACCGTACGCCTTTAATTGTGTCTTATTTTTGTGCCAACCAATGTGCACAATACTTCATTGCTACTTAAATATTTCTTGGAACACTGCTAAGCAATGTTCTCCTTTATGTATCTCGAGGGCAGTGCATGCACCGAGACTGTGAAAAAATGCACCATGATAGTAACCTTAAGTTCCACAAGTATAGCTGTCTTTCAATGTGGAACGCACAGACAAATCTGCAGAATTTGGCGCGCTTGGTTACCTTGACACCATGGCAGTTTCGGCTACAATCTAAGTCTGAGCTGAATTTTTTAGCATGAAATGGTAAGCTAAGATCTTACGACCTTCTAGAGATTGTATCACATGGGATCCCGATACCTCTTGATCTTACCACGAGAAAGCTACCAGAGTACCTTTCATGGACTACTCATCTCTTACCTAGCAACGTTGGTGCTGAGAGTGGATTTAATGTTTCATGTATCATAGTGTGTGGTGATGTGCCACTCTGTTTGATGACTTTATTTATAATTATAAAGTCAGACTTTAGCCTTTTCTTGAAAAAAGAGTGCATTTAAGATGCTTGTCCGCCAAACGACTTTTCATGATGGTGCTCCCTTGGATCACCTGCTCTTTCTTAGAGCATCTACAATTGGTTATATCAAATCCGACACGTTATATGACTGCAGACGCGTCCATGAACGCAAATAGTGATCGAGTCAATCCTCAAATCACCGCTCCATAGACGCGTACCTCATATTTGGTACCCTAAATCGGAACTATACATGCAACGTGGAAGAAACTATGTAGATTATCAAAGACATTGCAGAACATAGAACTAACGGCATAGACATGACAATTAATTCGGGCCAAAAGACACTGTTTAAACATCACAGTTCAGCCGACAAACAGACAGAGATCTAAACTAAAATTACTAAAAATGCTAACAGAGACGGAGAGGGTCGAGCATCTTCACTACTTCCTCGCTAGTCCTTTGCCCTTCCGTTCACCAGAGCAGCTGTAGCCCTCTGTCTAGGTGTCGACGACAGGAGGGGGGTTGTCGGTGATGTCAGAGTTGTTGGACGAAGAGTCAATGCAGCCGGTCATCATCCGGACGGTGCGGTTCTGCTGTTTGCCAACTTGGTGGCTTTCGCTGCCGCCACTGCCTTATCGTCCGCTTCGCGCTCCGATTGCTTGATATCGTGCCGGAGCGCCTTGGCATTCTTTCAACAGAGCCGGTGGGCATCTATCTCTCCCGTCATGAGCAAGCAGCGGAGAAGAACTACGAGGAGCTCCTACTCCACATCGGGCTCCTGCAATCTGCGTCGACGGCGGAAGGAGGATGTGGACACCTCTGACAGCACCACCCTCTCCCTAGCCCGCTGCTTCTCATGTCGGGCGACGCGCGCCTCCAGTACTAGTGTCTACATCCACAGCATCACCGACGCGGGCACGAGCACGCACCGATGACCGTGAGGAGCAGCCGCCGGAGGGGGAAGAGGAGGTGTCGGGCCAGTAGAGCGAAGTGAGCCGAGCACGCAAAGCTGAGTGTAGTGCACAACGGTCCATCTCCAGTGTACGCACTTCGGCGCTGATACGTCTCCAACGTATCTATAACTTTTGATTGTTCCATGCTATTATATTATCTGTTTTCGATGTTTAATGGGCTTTACTAAGAACTTTTATATTATTTTGGGGACTAACCTATTAACCGAAGGCCCACTGCAAATTGATGTTTTTTGCCTATTTCAGTGTTTCACAGAAAAGGAATATCAAACGGAGTCCAAACGGAATGAAACCTTCGGGAGAGTTATTTTTGGAACAAACGTGATCCAGAGGACTTGGAGTGGACGTCAAGAAAGAAGCAAGGAGGCCACGAGGCAGGGAGGCGCACCCCCCACCCTCTTGGGCCCCTTGCAGCTCCACCGACCTACTTCTTCCTCCTATATATACCCATATACCCCGAAAACATCCAGGAGCACCACAAAACCCTATTTCCACCGCCGCAACCTTCTGTACCTGTGAGGTCCCATCTTGGGGCCTTTTCTGATGCTCCGCCGGAGGGGAATCAATCACGGAGGGCTTCTACATCAACACCATAGCCTCTTCGATGATGTGTGAGTAGTTTACCATAGACCTTCGGGTCCATAGTTATTAGGTAGATGGCTTCTTCTCTCTCTTTGGATATCAATACAAAGTTCTCGATTGTCTTGGAGATCTCGATGTAATTCTTTTTGCGGTGTGTTTGTCGAGATCCGATGAATTGTGGGTTTATGATCAAGATTATCTATGAACAATATTTGAATCTTCTCTGAATTCTTTTATGTATGATTTGTTATCTTTGCAAGTCTCTCCGAATTATCAGTTTGGTTTCGCCTACTAGGTTGATCTTTCTTACAATGGGAGAAGTGCTTAGCTTTAGGGTTCAATCTTGCGGTGTCCTTGCCCAGTGACAGCATGGGCAACAAGGCACGTATTGTATTGTTGCCATAGAGGATAAAAAGATGGGGTTTATATCATATTGCTTGAGTTTATCCCTCTACATCATGTCATCTTGCCTAATGCGTTACTCTGTTCTTATGGACTTAATACTCTAGATACATGCTGGATAGTGGTCGATGCATGGAGTAATAGTAGTAGATGCATAATCATTTCGGTCTACTTGTCGCGGACGTGATGCCTATATACATGATCATGCCTAGATATTCTCATAATTTGTTATCTTTTATGTATGATTGGTCTTTTCCTACCAATCTACCCCCCTAGGAGCATGCGTGTAGTACTTCTTTTCGATAACTAATAGATTTTTGCAATGAGTATGTGAGTTCTTTATGACTAATGTTGAGTCCATGGATTATACGCACTCTCACCCTTCCACCATTGCTAGCCTCTCTAATACCGCGCACCTTTCGCTTGTATCATACAACCACCATATAGCTTCCTCAAAACAGCCACCATACCTACCTATTATGGCATTTCCATAGCCATTCCGAGATATATTGCCATGCAACTTACCACCGTTCCGTTTATTATGACACGCTTCATCATTGTCATATTGCTTTGCATGATCATGTAGTGGACATCGTATTTGTGGCAAAGCCACCTTTATAATTCTTTCATACATGTCACTCCTGATTCATTGCATATCCCGGTACATCACGGAGGCATTCACATAGAGTCATATTTTGTTCTAAGTATTGAGTTGTAATTTTTGAGTTGTAAGTAAATAAAAGTGTGATGATCATCATTATTAGAGCATTGTCCCAAGTGAGGAAAGGATGATGGAGGCTATGATTCCCCCACAAGTCGGGATGAGACTCCGGACGAAAAGAAAAAAAGGGAGAAAAAAGGAGGCCATGAAAAAAGAGAGGAAAAGGCCCAAATAAAAAAATGAGAGAAAAAGAGAGAAGGGACAATGTTACTATCCTTTTACCGCACTTGTGCTTCAAAGTAGCACCATGATTTTCATGATAGAGAGTCTCCTATGTTGTCACTTTCATATACTAGTGGGAATTTTACATTATAGAACTTGGCTTGTATATTCCAATGATGGGCTTCCTCAAAATTCCCTAGGTCTTCATGAGCAAGTGAGTTGGATGCACACCCACTTAGTTTCTTTTGTTGAGCTTTCATACACTTATAGCTCTAGTGCATCCGTTGCATGGCAATCCCTACTCACTCACATTGATATCTATTGATGGGCATCTCCATAGCCCGTTGATACTCCTAGTTGATGTGAGACTATCTTCTCCTTTTTGTCTTCTCGACAACCACCATTGTATTCCACATATAGTGCTATGTCCATGGCTCACGCTCATGTATTGTGTGAAGATTGAAAATTTTTGAGAACATCAAAAGTATGAAACAATTGCTTGGCTTGTCATCAGGGTTGTGCATGATTAAATACTTTATGTGATGAAAATAGAGCATATCCAGACTATATGATTTTGTAGGGATAACTTTCTTTGGCCATGTTATTTTGAGAAGACATGATTACTTTGTTAGTATGCTTGAAGTATTATTATTTTCATGTCAATATTAAACTTTTGTCTTAAATCTCTCGGATCTGAACATTCATGCCACAATAAAGGAAATTACATTGAGAAATATGCTAGGTAGCATTCCACATCAAAAATTCTGTTTTTATCATTTACCTACTCGAGGACGAGCATGAATTAAGCTTGGGGATGCTTGATACGTCTCCAACGTATCTATAATTTTTGATTGTTCCATGCTATTATATTATTGGTTTTGGATGTTTAATGGGCTTTACTAAGCACTTTTATATTATTTTTGGGACTAACCTATTAATCCAAGGCCCAGCGCAAATTGCTGTTTTTTTCTTCCTATTTTAGTGTTTTGCTGAAAATGAATATCAAACGGAGTCCAAACGGAATGAAACCTTCGGGAGAGTTATTTTTGGAACAAACGTGATCCAGAGGACTTGGAGTGGACGTCAAGAAAGAAGGGAGGAGGCCAGGAGGCAGGGAGGCGCGCCTGCCCCCAGGGCACGCCCCCACCCTCGTGGGCCCCTCGCAGCTCATCGACCTACTTCTTCCTTCTATATATACCCATATACCCCGAAAACATCAAGGAGCACCACAAAACCCTATTTCCACCGCCGCAACCTTCTGTACCCGTGAGATCCCATCTTGGGGCCTTTTCCGACGCTCCGCCGGAGGGGGAATCGATGACGGAGGGCTTCTACATCAACACCATAGCCTCTACGATGATGTGTGAGTAGTTTACCACAGACCTTTGGGTCCATAGTTATTAGCTAGATGGCTTATTCTATCTCTTTGGATCTCAATACAAAGTTATCCTTGATTGTCTTGGAGATCTATTCGATGTAATTCTTTTTATGTGTGTTTGTCGAGATCCGATGAATTGTGGGTTTATGATCAAGATTATCTATGAACAATATTTGAATCTTCTCTGAATTCTTTTATGTATGATTTGTTATCTTTGCAAGTCTCTCCGAATTATCAGTTTGGTTTGTGTCACACCCTGATTTTCATGCCACTACACTTAAGCTAACAATCATGATAAAATATGGTCTGACAAAAACTTTTGAGTGTTTTGGACTTTGCTTGATTTGATTTTTGTCTGCTGTTTGCAAGTGCTCTAAAAATCAAATAAATCCTCTAACTCTTATACTTCATCCCCTTGCTCCAAAACTTCTGCCCAATGATCATGCCATGTGTATAGGATATAAAAATAATTTCTTACAAAAATAATTTGGCCAAAAAGTATTTTCTAAATTTAGTTTTCCAAAAACCCTCGAATTGAGGTTTGCAATCGCAAGTACTTAATTAAGGGCAGTAAAAATCTTTCCAAAAATATATTTGACTCCTATTAGATATAGGATACCCAGAAACCATAAAAATATGATTTTAAAAGTTATTTTACTATTTTATTTAAAAGCTTTTTCTTAAGGCCAGAAATGGTCTTTAATAGGTTAAAATTATTTTTATGCTTTAAAAATATTTGTGAAAATTTAGAGAAACTCAGTGGACATATATTTCCCATATATAGGAGTTTCAACACATGGTCATGTTCAAAAATATTGGTCAAATCCCTCAAAAACCCTTTCTGGATATTTCAAGCTTTTGAAATATTTACAAAGGAAATATTCTCCAAAAATTCCAAGAAAATTCTAGAATGTCACGTATGACATGTTTGATGATCTGGACAAGTACATATCATGGAGAATAGTATAACCCCATGAAACCCCCTCAAAACCATTTTTTCCATTTTGAAGTTTGAGCAACTTTACATTGCCAAACATGTCCAAATGTTCTCAAACCTAGTAAACATGCTCAAGTGGTCTGATAGTTCACCTATACCAAATGGCACAAGTTGGAGAACAAGTTAACTTGATCAAAGAGCCCCAAAACCCTCTCTGACCAGATTCAAATTTGAACAATTCTACATTACCAACTTTCTCTCCTTGATTCCAACTTTTGTGAGCGGGATCCCATGACCAAACAAGGCCACCACACCAAGTGGTGCATCAAGGAGAAGTGATTTGCTCAACTAAATCTACACAAGTCCATTTCTGCTAATTTCTAGGGTTTACAAAAGTTGCATTGGCAACTTTGCCCAAAGGAGCTCAAAATGGGAGGAAGGCCCTAATTACATGTGCCATTTGACCCTGTCAAGCCTCATGACAAGAGGAGTTCATCTTCTTGCCCAAACCTACATCAAACACCTCTTTTGGCGTAAATTTAAAATGTATGTTTTGTCCACTTCCACTAATCTCCTTGAGCCCTCCTTTTTACCACAGCCCCTCCTAGTCCCCCTCTACCTCTGGTGTGCTTCCCTGCCCAAGAGGCAATGACGAAGGGGGGCAGGGACCCATTTTTCTTCTCTGGACAGCCACTTTCCCCTCCCTTTCTCACCTCTCTCTCACTCCTGCCAAGTCCCAGAGCATCCAAAGCCTCCACCCCTCTTGTTTAGTCCTCCTACACACGCTAGACACAAGTGGGCGCGTGAGGACGCGAGGAAAAGCCGCGGGTGCCGGCCATTTGCGCGCCCTGGAGCACGTCAGCGTGCTCCCGACCGTTGATGCCGCGTCCCCCGACCACCTCGAGCCTCCCCCTTGCGCCAGTCGAGGTGCCTCGACGTCCGCAACACGCCACCGTGCAGGCCCCCTCCTTTCCCTCTCTCTCACCTCGGGCGCGTGCCCAGAGCCGCCCGGCTCGGCCAATGCCCGGGCTCAGACGCTGAGCACTGTGGCCTCGCCCGCTCTCTCTCTCTCTTCACGGCACCCCACGCGACTCCCACGAACGCCGTGAGACAGCTCCTCTCCTCCCTCCTGGCCTCCCGAGCTGCGTTGCCAGCCACCCGTGCAGGCCAAGGCCCACGGTGAGCTTCTGGTCGGCTATTTAAGGCCACCCCGAGCCCCTCTCGACTCCTTTGCCTCTCTCTCCTCCCAGAGACCCTGGACCAACTCACTCCTCTCCCGTGCCCTCCATCCATCCTGGCAGCGGGCCTTGCCCGTCGGGCTCCGCCTAAATCCGGGCTATCCCGAACCTCTCCTCTCTCCCTAGCCACTCATGCACCCTCATACCACCACCTCGAGGCCCTCCATCACCGTCGTTCATCCCCGGGAACGCCACGAGCTCGTGGCCGAAGATGGCCGACAGCTTCCTCCGCGGCCACCTGTGCCATCGCTGCCGCAGCCCTCCACGGCGTCGTGTAGCACATGGATGGGTCTTGCGGCGGCCTCTGGCTGCACGCCGGTGGGCGGGCGTCACGGAGACGCTCTGTAGCCCGGCAATCGCCGGCGGAGCCTCTCCTCCCAGCGTGGGCCAGCAGGAGGTTGAAGGTGACCTGCGGTGGGGCCCGCGATCGCGACCCAGGTGGGCCCCCGCCGTTTAAGTGGAAACGGCCGGCAAAAGACGCCTTCGGCGTGCTTTGTCGTCCAGCGTGGCCGAGCATTGGGCGGCCCACGGTCTATCTGTCGCCCGTGCGCAGGATAAGGTTAAAGCCTTATTTCCTTTTTTTCTTTTGCCAGAAACTTGTAAAATCCATAAACAATTCCAATGGACTCCAAATTTGATGATTCAAATTTCTAGTGACTCTATAAATCATGATCTACCTGGTGGTGCAACATGCACATTTTTCCAGAGACCTTTTCTTCACAAATATTTATCAAATCCTATTTTTCCTACTTCTGTGATGAACTTTAGAAAATCACAGAGGGCTCAAATTTGATCCAAATGCCATGATTCAAATTCCTAGATATTTCTAAGTTCATATCTTAGTTTATGAACATTTTTCTTAATACTTTCTATACCACATAAAACAATGAGCCATTTCTTCATATTTGTCAACTTTGTAAATTCATAGGAAATTCATTTGAACCCCAAATCCAGTGGAACCAACTCCTAGATGCTTCTAAAATCATGGTTTGCTAAATGGGTGCCTTTGCTCATTTTTCAAAAATATATTTCTGTAGACTTCTTGCAAATCCATAAACCCCTTGATTCCATCATATTGAAATGTTCAGAGATATCCACTGATCCAATTCCAATGAAACCACTCTGGTTATTTTTCATATAACCAGAGATGTCCTAGAAAAGTCAAATTAATATTTTTGGAGCACTTATATTTCCTGCCTTGTTGTGTTGCTTATTGTGATTGTTTCCGGCGTTAGTTGATGAAGTAGACGGAGTACATGGAGAAGGACCAGAAGATTTCAAGACTCAGATGAACCAGGCAAGCAGCCCTTTGACCATGTCCATGAAACCCTTTTTATGCATGTCATATATCACTTATTATTGTTGCATCGGAACCATGATGAGATGGTAAACCACGTTGGTTGGCTGCCTCCATTACTTCCTCATTGATACTTGCATTGAGCATGACCCTACCTCCTTATGAGGGTTATGCGGTGGGAGTAGATAGGATGCTAAAGTAGTTGCTACGCCGGAAAGGGACGGGAATATGCATGGTGATGGGGGCAAGTATGTTCCCAAAGACTTTTGAAAGCCCGTCGGGTGCCACTAATGCCCGAGGGAGATGTTGAGCTAGGTAACCACTTGACAAAGAAGTGGTGTACTGGGAGAAGGATATGTGAGTGTGGTTTCAAAAGCGGATTAGTTTAAGTTATGCACCGTTATTCCAACCTTACATGCGCAACCACTCTACCCTTGTATGGGAAAGGGCATTATTGATTACCTAGGCCGATACTAGCTTGGAGCCCGCATTACTAGTGACGGGGGAGAGTTGGTGCTCTCTCTCGGGACGGGGTCGTGCTAGGTAGGGCGGCTAAGAACATTTTTATGGGGCACCGGACACACCGTTGGTACCCCGTGCCAGTGGTATGTGACGAATATGGGAGCGAGGCTCCACGATTTTAAGTTGTGAAATGTTGGGCACGGGGGGTTACTATCAATCGAGTGGACTCCATGTTAGTGTCGTCTAGGGAAAGATAGTGATCGGGTGCTTACCCCAGGTACTTGAGGTACCGCGGGTCGTGGATGACACGGAAGTTCCCCGGATCTTGTGGGTAAAGTGTGCAACCTCTGCAGAGTGCAAAACTATTCGAATAGCCGTGTCCACGGTCAAGGACAGTTGGGTAACCGCTCTTGGGCTACGTCCATATGTTTACGAAACCTAGTGAGTATGTATGGTTGAGTGGAGAGAACTACATGGGTCAAGTCCAAGGACTTGACATGATTGAGTTAGGTTGGTGCCCACTCCATTTATGTTGATATCTATAACTTGTCCTCAGGGATTACATGAATCCTCTTGATGCATGCTATGCAAGTTGTTGAACATGTCATTGCACTCAAAACTAGCTTTCTGCAAAAATTTACCTATATCATGCATTGTTGAATCTTGAACCAAAACATGGGTTGCTTAAGAGTACATTCAAAGTACTCATTGGCTTGCCACTGGTTATTTTATTGGCGGGCATGAAAGAACATGATGTGATGAAGGACACGTTGGTGACGAACATGCGAGCTAGGACGCGTTTCCGGTCGAGAATGCTTGTAGGGTTAAGGCAGATGGCATGGGTCCAAGTTATCGACGAAGATTTCCGCTGCAATGTTATACTAAAGACTTGACCATAATGGTCCTACTTGTGTAATGCGGTATGTATGGATGTAAGCCTCTTGCTATTCAGCTTCTGTGTGTCTAGTGAGCATTGATCTCTAGGATCACTGTACACGTGCATTCGGTGATCACGACTTATGAGTCGGGGTCCCCACAGTTTGGCCTACTAGATTGATCTTTCTTGCAATGGGAGAAGTGATTAGCTTTGGGTTCAATCTTGCGGTGTTCTTGCCCAATGACAGCAGGGGTAACAAGGCACACGTATTGTATTGTTGCCATAGAGGATAAAAAGATGGGGTTTATATCATATTGCTTGAGTTTATCCCTCTACAGCATGTCATCTTGCCTAATGCATTACTCTTTTCTTATGGACTTAATACTCTAGATGCATGCTGGATAGCGGTCGATGCGTGGAGTAATAGTAGTAGATGCATAATCATTTCGGTCTACTTGTCGCGGACGTGATGCCTATATACATGATCATGCCTAGATATTCTCATAATTATGCACTTTTCTGTCAATTGCTCGACAGTAATTTGTTCACCCACGTAATACTTATGCTATCTTGAGAGAAGCCACTAGTGAAACCTATGGCCCCCGGGTCTATTTTCCATCATATAAGTTTCCAATCTATTTTTACTTTGCAATATTTACTTTCAATCTCTATCATAAATATACCAAAAATATTTATCTTATTATCTCTATCAGATCTCACTTTTGCAAGTGGCCGTGAAAGGATTGACAACCCCTTTATCGCGTTGGTTGCAAGGTTCTTATTTGTTTGTGTAGGTACGAGGCGACTTGTGTGTAGTCTCCTACTAGATTGATACCTTGGTTCTTAAAAACTGAGGGAAATACTTACGCTACTTTGCTGCATCACCCTTTCCTCTTCAAGGAAAAAACCAACTCAAGCTCAAGTGGTAGCAGGCGCCTGGCAGCAGCGACGAAGCGGAACCCAAGTTGTCGCCCGTGTCGACCCGCGACCACTGCATCATGATGCGGAGGGACAACTCCTTGTCGTTGCCCGCTTTCGCCTCGCAAACGAAGGAGTCCAATTCGTCCTAGTTGCCTAGTGTCGCCGCCGCTGTAGGTGCTCGCGTTGGGACGGAAAGGAGAGCAGAAAACACAAAGAGGAGAGGGGAATCGACAGAGTGGAGCGAAGAGTGAGAGAGTGAAACTAGGGTTGGGTTCGGGTTGGGGTTTTTAGTGAGGACAAAGTGGGGTCCTTACGGGCCAGGGTGGGTTGGGCTGATGTGGCAGACGCGTACGGGCCGCCTCATATCCGCCGCATATATGAGGGGTGCCGGTCAGCCTAGTTGGATAAAGAAAATTTACTGGTCACTGATCGGGCCGTTTGCCCAGCCCAGTCAGTATAGGGTGTCCGAGTGTAGATGCTCTAATATAGTAAGAGAGATCATTTGTGTGAAAGTAAAATTAAAAAATAGTGTTTTAAAGGCGGTGAGCGATGTCATCTTTTTCAAGGAAATGGAGACAACGGAACATCCTTCCCTTCTTGGTGGTCTGGTCATGGGCAGCGGCTTTGCTTTGCTCAAGGAGAGCCACTTTCGGTGCTTGGGTGTGCGCTAATCTTCTCTATGTGGCCACTTTCTGACGGTATCCATTTTTGTACTAGATGGAACGACTCCATCTTCCAACGGTGCAACGCCTTTTGAGCCACCGCCTGGCTAGCCTGGGCAGTTGCCCGGGCTCGCTAGCTGCCCTACATGCAACGATGGCGCTACCAAAACAGGGAAAATATTCTCGCATGGTGGTTTACCCGGGCAGTGGGCAGCTGGGCTAATGGGCTTCCATTTCCTCTCCAGTCAACAGCCCTAATTAATTAATTAATTAATTAAGCACTAGTAGGCAAATACGCTATGAGTACCCATGTGAGACAAGCCTACTTGTTCGGTTTTTTTTACTCCAAGACGAAAAGGAAACGATCGGTCGATCGCTCCGCCTCCCTAAGACGTTCGTTTAGCTTCTATTCGAAACGGCGGCACCCTTGATCAATTAGCGAGACTTTCATCATCTGCTGCTTGTTCCCGTCTTGTAATATCGGGCTTGTTGTAGTGCGCCCAAGATTCGGAGGAACAACTTGCATCATCGGCTGCTTGTCCCCGTCTTCATAGTTAGGTGAGATTAATAGACTTATTTTGATGTCAAGGCGAAGGGAATTGGTCATTGGGGATGATTGCCACTTATGAGCTTAGTCCTTCATTTAGGGGTTTGTTTCAGATAGTTGATGTTAATTTCAAATTTTCAGTTATTAAAATTGAGAGATGATGAGGTTTTTGGAACTAAAATGTTAGCGGTGTGCGATCTTGAACATAAGTAGAGCAATAACCACCACATAAGTACAAAATTTATACTTATTTAGTACAAAATCAACACTGACACTTATTTTGAGACGGAGGGAGTATATATTAAATTATTTCACTCTAAATTACATTTGTATAATGTCTATGGTTATATTTTCATTACATGATTAATGTCGATTTCTGGTTTGAAAGTTTGATGTTATTTTATATGTTGTGTATTGAACGCCCGATTTTGGTTCAAGATTAGACACTTGGGCTCAATTTTGCCCAGGCTTCGCAAAAGTTCTGGCTCCGCCACTGCGTGTCGGTGTCCTTAGTTGTTTGCAGATGGCATCCCCTGCCTAAGCTAGTCGTCCTTTCTCCTCCAGAGTCGGTTGTTCCTAGTCCATGGTGCTTCATCCGTGGAAGAGGGCCTGGACGTCTTCAACTTCATGTTTGTTGTGCCTTTCTTGCTTGAAGCACATGAGGCTTTGTTAGCTGCTTTTCCACACCTCTATCTTAGTGTGTTGTTCTTTTTCTCTGTTGGTTTGGTGTTGGTTATAATCCTGGCCGGTTGATGGCTTTGCTAATTTAAAGTCCTATTTCTTTAAAAAATATACACTGAGATTCAATTGATGTCATACAGTAAACACATCTAAGTGATGGTCAGTAATAAAATATCTTTACTGGCATAAACAATGTGTGCTTTTCAATTATTCTGAAGTGTCCGGTCGTCGTCCAGTCCAAATATCCATGCCCTGAAAAGTTATCATGCTAATCACGACCTGGCTCTGCTCGCCTTCCACCACTGCCGCCATCGGTCATGCATTAGCTATTCCCCTGGGAGCATTTAGTGAGTTAAAGTCCACAAAAGCCACTAGCACCTAACAACAAACGTCAAATGTGAATTTTGAAGAAAGTATCTCAAGCTATAGTGGGTGCATGCGCAAATGTGAAACATGATAACCCACAAGTATAGGGGATCAATTGTAGCCTCTTTCGATAAGTAAGAGTGCCGAACCCAACGAGGAGCTAAAGGTATAACAAATATTCCCTCAAGTTTTATTGACCACCGATACAACTCTACGCACGCTTGACGTTCGCTTTACCTAGAACAAGTATAAAACTAGAAGTACTTTGTAGGTGTAATGGGATAGGTTTGTAAGAATATAAAGAGCACGTAAATAAAAACTAGAGGCTGTTTAGGTAAAGAAGCAATAAAGTTAGTATAGCGAGTGTGGAAAAGTGGTGGTAGGAGTTGCGAAATTGTCCCTAAGCAATTGGCTACTTTACTAGACCGATAGCAAGTTTTATGTGGGAGAGGCCACTGCTAGCATGTCATCCCTGACTTGGAATTCTATGCACTTATGATTGGAACTATTAGCAAGCATCTGCAACTACTAACATTCATTAAGGTAAAACCCAACCATAACATTATGATATATTGGTCCCCCTTCAATCCCGTATGCATCAATTTCTATGCTAGGTTGAAACTTCTGTCACTCTTGCCCTCCAATACATAGTCCTATCAACATACAACTAATACTATGGTGTGATCCACGTGCGCGCTCATATGATGGGCACCAAAGGACAACAACATAACCACAAGCAAATTAAACCAATCATAGCAATTCACCAATTACAGATAGGACAACGAAAATCTACTCAGACATCATAGGATGGCAACACATCATTGGATAATATTATGAAGCATAAAGCACCATGTTCAAGTAGAGGGTACAGCGGGTTGCTGGAGAGTGGACTGCTATAGATAGAGGGGGGAAGGTGATGGAGATGTTGGTGAAGATGAGAGAGGTGTTGGTGTAGATCGTTGTCGCGACGATGGCCCCGACGGCGTTCCGGCGCTACCGGGAGAGAGCCCCCCTTCTTCTTCTTCTTCCCTGACCATCTCCCTAGATGGGAGAAGGGTTTCCCCTCTGGTCCTTGTATTCCATGGCATGGGAGGGGCTAGAGCCCCTCCGAGATTAGATCTGTCTCTCTGTTTCTGCGCTCCCTAATTCTGCCCTTTCACCTTTTCTTAAATTCCCGGAGATCCGTAACTCCGATTTGGCTGAAATTTGGACACGATTTTTATCCAGATATTGGCTTTATTGCGGCGAAAGAAGGGCACCAACCGCCTTACGGGGTGGCCACGAGGGTCCAGGGCGCGCCCCTCACCCTCGTGGGCCCCTCGGGTATCGTCTCGCGTTGATTCCACTTCCCAAAATTCACATATATTCCAAAAAACATCTCCGTCAGTTTTATCCCGTTTGGACTCTGTTTGATATGGATTTTCTACGAAACAAAAACATGTAACAAACAGGAACGGCCTTGAGCCTCGGATCAATATGTTAGTCCCAAAAATAGTATAAAAAGTTGCCAAAAGTATATGTAAGTTGTATAATATTGGCATGGAACAATCAAAAATTATAGATATGAGGAAGACGTATCAGCATACCCAAGCTTAATTCCTTCTCGTCCTCGAGTAGGTAAATGGTAAAAAAGATAATTTTTGATGTGGAATGCTACCTAGCATAGTCTTGATCATGTAATCTAATCATGGCATGAATATTAAGACACGAGTGATTCAAAGCAATAGTCTATCATTTGACATTAAGACAATAATTCTTCAAGCATACTAATAAAGCAATCATGTCTTTTAAAAATAACATGGCCAACAAAATTTATCCCTACAAAATCATATGGTCAAGTATGCTCCATCTTCATCACACAAAATATTCAAATCATGCACAATCCCGATGACAAGCCAAGCAATTGTTTCATACTTTTGATGTTCTCAAACCTTTTCAACTTTCACGCAATACTTGAGCGTGGGCCATGGACATAGCACTATAGGTGGAATAGAATATGATGGTGGAGGTTGTGTGGAGAAGACAAAAACGAGAAAGTCTCACATCGATGCGGCTAATCAACGGGCTATGGTGATGCCCATCAATTTATGTCAATGTGAGGAGTAGGGATTGCCATGCAACGGATGCACTAGAGCTATAAGTGTATGAAAGCTCAAACTGAAACTAAGTGGGTGTGCATCCAACTTGCTTACTCTTGAAGACCTAGGGCATTTGAGGAAGCCCATCGCTGGAATATCCAATCCAAGTTCTATAATGAAAATTCCCACTAGTATATGAAAGTGATAACTCAAGAGACTCTCTATATGAAGAACATGGTGCTACTCTGAAGCACAAGTGTGGTAAAAGGATAGTAACATTGTCCCTTCTCTCTTTTCTCTCATTTTCTTATTTTTCTCTTTTTTCTCTCTTTTTGGGGCTTCTTTGGCCACTTTTATTTTGATAACCTCACATGGGACAATGTTATAATAATGATGATCATCACACTTTTATTTACTTACAACTCAATATTACAACTCGATACTAGAACAAATATGACTCTATATGAATGCCTCTGGCAGTGTACCAGGATGTGCAATGATCTAGCATAGCAAAGATATCAAAAAACGGACAAGCCATGAAAACATCATGCTAGCTATCTTACGATCATGCAAAGCAATATGACAATGAATGCTCAAGTCATGTATATGATGATGATGGAAGTTGCATGGCAATATATCTCGGAATGGCTATGGAAATGCCATGATAGGTAGGTATGGTGGCTGTTTTGAGGAAGATATAAGGAGGCTTATGTGTGATAGAGTGTATCATATCACGGGGTTTGGATGCACCGGCGAAGTTTGCACCAACTCTCGAGGTGAGAAAGGGCAATGCACGGTAACGAAGAGGCTAGCAATGATGGAAGGGTGAGAATGCGTATAATCCATGGACTCAACATTAGTCATAGAGAGCTCACATACTTATTGCAAAAATCTATTAGTCATCGAAACAAAGTACTACGCGCATGCTCCTAGGGGGATAGATTGGTAGGAAAAGACCATCGCCGTCTCCCCGACTGGCCACTCATAAGGAAGACAATCAATAAATACCTATGCTCCAACTTCGTTACATAACGATTCACCATACGTGCATGCTACGGGAATCACAAACTTCAACACAAGTATTTCTACAATCCACAACTACCCACTAGCATGACTCTAATATCACCATATTTATATCGCAAAACTATTGCAGGGAATCAAACATATCATATTCAGTGATCTACAAGTTTTATGTAGGATTTTATGACTAACCATGTGAATGACCAATTCCTGTCAACTCTCTAAATAGATATAAGTGAAGCAAGAGAGTTTAATTCTTTCTACAAAAGATATGCACCCTCTAACAAATATAAGTGAAGCAAAAGAGCATTCTACAAATGGCGGTTTTCTATGTGTAGGGAAACAGGCAATCCAAACTTCAAATGATATAAGTGAAGCACATGAAGCATTCTATAAAGCCATACTCAAAAGATATAAGTGAAGTGCAAAGAGCATTATATAAATCAAGCAAGGAATATCTCATACCAGCATGGTGCATCAAAGAAAAGTTAAAACTAAATGCAAAAGACGCTCCAAGATTTGCACATATCACATGAACGAAACGAAACAGAAAACATACCGATACTTGTTGAAGAAAGATGGGATGCCTTCCGGGGCATCCCCAAGCTTAGACACTTGAGTCTCCTTGAATATTTACTTGGGGTGCCTTGGGCATCCCCAAGCTTGAGCTCTTGCCTCTCCTACTTCTCTTCACATCGAGACATCCTCGATCTTCGAACACTTCATCCACACAAAACTCAACAGAAAGTTCAGTAAGATCTGTTAGTATAATAGAGAAAATCACTACTCTAAGTACTGTTGCAAACCAATTCATATTTTGTTTTTGCATTGTAGATACTACAATATAACTTTTCCATGGCTTAATCCACTGATAGAAATTGATAGTTTCATCAAAACAAGCAAACTATGCATCAAAAACAGAATCTGTCTTAAACAGGGCAGTCTATAGTAATATGAACATTAACCCTACTTCAGGTACTCCAAAAATTCTAAAAAATTTAGGAAAAATAAAAAATTTGTATAGAAAGACAGTGCAAAAAGTTTCAGAACTGTTTGACGTTCCAGTAAAAAAAATGTAAAATCGCGCACTACAGCCTAAGTTTCTATCTTGCACCGCACAAACCAACAAGCAATCTAAACATCCTAAAGGAAAACCTTGGCACATTATTTTTATTTTTAAACTTTATAAAATCACACAAAATAAATAAATGACTCTCGAAAACTTCTGGGTTGCTCCCTGGCAGCGCTTTCTTTAAAGCCATTAAGCTAGGCATAAAGTGCTCAAGTAATGGATCCACCCGGATCCCAAGGTATATCAAAGCCAATTTTAATTAACAATGATTTGTGATTTAGTAGTGAGCACAAAGTAACATATATCATGCAACAACGAAGTCTAACTCTCTTCCTATGCATCGGCATGTCATAAAAGAACAAATCATGCACACATAGTAAAGGCCAATGCATAGTATAAACAGTTTCTTGCAATTTTATCATATGGGAAACATGGAGAGGTAGAGATATAGTTCCTCTCTCATAATAATTTCAAGTAGGAGCAGCAAGCACATGCATATTATATCTATCAAAATCATCATGTGTAGTAGTAAAATGCAACCCATCAATATAATCCTTAATAAGGACGAACTTCTCTGATATAGTTTAGTCGGGAGAATTCAAAAAGATAATAAGACTATCATGCGTGGGTGCAATAGCAACAATTTCATGTTTTACATAAGGAACCATAGCAGATTCATCTCTATAAGCATAATGCATACTGGCATCTTGGCCACAAGCATAGCAAGCATCATCAAAAAGGGATATTTCAAAAGAATTAACGGGATCATAACAATCGTCATAGCAATCATCCTTCGGTAAGCACGAAGGGAAATTAAACAATGTATGAGTTGAAGAGTTACTCTCATTAGAAGGTGGGCACGGGTAGCTAATCCGCTCTTCCTCCTTTTGTTCTTCCCTCTCCTCCTCATCTTTTTCATCTAATGAGCCCATAGTTTCATCAATTCCTTCTTCCATAGACTCCTGCAAAATATTAGTCTCTTCTTGGACAGCGGAGACTCTCTCAATAAAATCATCAATATCGGAATTGAATTCATAATTCTCATAGCAATATTTAAGTATAGCAAAATTTTCAGGTCTGTAAACAGCATCATCAAGATTTTCACACTCTTTAAACAAAGATTAAATTTCATAAGCACACACAAAAGCAATGAATTCTTCTATTTGTTCTAGATCATAGTAATCATATATACCGTTAGCATAAGAAGCCAAGGTTTTATCATCATTAAATTTGCATGAAAAGGGAAGGTGTGGAGCCTTCATCCTAGAGCAACAAGTATAATCATATCTCAAGCATAATTGCCGAGCATACCACTGCAACATATGAATTTGATCCCATAATAGTTTCCCTGTTTGAGTCAAGCGATAATCCCTAAAGTATTCACGTTGATCTAACGTGTCTCCCATAACATAATTGAATGGGGTTTTCTCAGGATTATTAAAGTAGTACATAACATCTTTCACATAATGAGCATCGAGGGTTTTAGGAGCTTCCCCATCTCCATGAGTAGCAAGTAAACCTATTTTTTTTGGTATTTTGTGTTCCATATCCATAACTAAAGATAGAGAAAAAATTAGAACAATAAATAAAAATTACTTAGTGATAAAGCAAACAAGCACACACGAGAATATTCACCCCACACTATAACTCCCAAGAACGGCGCCTAAAAAGGTCCTGATAACCCACAAGTATAGGGGATCAATTGTACCCTCTTTTGATAAGTAAGAGTGTCGAACCCAACGAGGAGCTAAAGGTATAACAAATATTCCCTCAAGTTTTATCGACCACCGATACAACTCTACGCACGCTTGGCGTTCGCTTTACCTAGAACAAGTATAAAACTAGAAGTACTTTGTAGGTGTAATGGGATAGGTTTGCAAGAATATAAAGAGTGCGTAAATAAAAACTAGGGGATGTTAGGTAAAGAAGCAATAAAGTTAGTATAGCGAGTGTGGAAAAGTGGTGGTAGGAGTTGCTAAATTGTCCCTAAGCAATTGACTACTTTACTAGACCGATAGCAAGTTTTATGTGGGAGAGGCCATTGCTAGCATGTCATCCCTGACTTGGAATTCTATGCACTTATGATTGGAACTATTAGCAAGCATCCGCAACTACTAACGCTCATTAAGGTAAAACCCAACCATAGCATTAAGATATATTGGTCCCCCTTCAATCCCGTATGCATCAATTTCTATGCTAGGTTGAAGCTTCTGTCACTCTTGCCCTCCAATACATAGTCCTATCAACATGCAACTAATTCTATGGTCTGATCCACGCGTGCTCTCATATGATGGGCACCAAAAGACAGCAACATAACCACAAGCAAATTAAACCAGTCATAGCAATTCACCAATTACCGATAGGACAACGAAAATCTACTCAGACATCATAGGATGGCAACACATCATTGGATAATAATATGAAGCATAAAGAACCATGTTCAAGTAGAGGGTACAGTGGGTTGCGGGAGAGTGGACCGCTATAGATAGATGTGGGAAGGTGATGGAGATGTTGGTGAAGGACAGAGGTGTTGGTGTAGATCGTTGTCGCGATGATGGCCCCGGTGGCGTTCCTTGACCATCTCCCTAGATGGGAGAAGGGTTTCCCCTCTGGTCCTTGGCTTCCATGGCATGGGAGGGGCGATGGCCCCTCCAAGATTGGATCCGTCTCTCTGTTTCTGCGCTCCCTGATTCTGCCCTTTCACCGTTTCTTAAATTCCCGGAGATCCGTAACTCCGATTGGGCTGAAATTTGGACACGATTTTTATCCGGATATTGGCTTTCTTGCGGCGAAAGAAGGGCACCAACCGCCTTACAGGGTGTCCACGAGGGCCCAGGGCGCGCCTGACCCCCTGGGGCGCGCCCCTCACCCTCATGGGCCCCTCGGGCATCGTTTCGCGTTGATTCCACTTCCCAAAATTGACATATATTCCCAAAAAATCTCCGCCAGTTGTTATCCCGTTTGGACTCCGTTTGATATGGATTTTCTGCGAAACAAAAACATGCAACAAACAGGAACTGGCACTGGGCACTCGATCAATATGTTAGTCCCAAAAGTAGTATAAAAAGTTGCCAAAAGTATATGAAAGTTGTATAATATTGGCATGGAACAATCAAAAATTATAGATACGACGGAGACGTATCAAAACGCTGCAAAAGAACGTTGTTGCCTAATTAATTAACGAGAAATAGGGCAATGTCGCAGAACTGCAGTACTTTCTAAAGGAAACTATATGTACTATCTCAGTAATAGCTGCATATATATGACTTCTAAAGATTTCCAAATTAAGAATCTAAAACATATAATATGTGACCATAGGCCAAGATTGGTGTTTTTTGTTATAGATAGAAAACATGATCCTCTTTCTCGAATACAAAATAACTACAAACACATGATACAAGGCAAAACACTTATTTAGCAAATTGCTCTCCTCATGAAGCCATTCCTATAATTTGGCTGCCAAACACTCAACACAGAGTTTTCAGTGATTGTGTTAATCTATTTGGTCAGTTAAACAGTTCAATCTTCAAAATGTTATCTCGAGTCGTCTTTCTTCAATGCAAAAATCAAAGAATTATCGATGAATCACTTTCTGTCATTGCGACGAATTGGTCTTTGCGGCATACTCCTGATGTTGCATTATGGAGATGTTTGCACCTATGTTTAAATAAGTATATTTGCTTTGGTATATATCTTTTTGTGGCAACTATGGTAGTCGTTATCGTTCAACACCAAGTTCATGCAGATTTTTTGCATGATAAGACGATAATGCTTCTACATGCAGGGAGCACTTGGTGAGTATAATTGCTTGCTCGCTGTAGAATATACAGTTCATGAACATAGGTGCCTTCCTCTATAAATAGAGCCCTGCAAAAACATTCATCTCACACACCACCAAGGTAAAACCTAGCCAAGACCAAAATCTCCAATAGCAATCCACTAGAAAACAAATAAAATACCAGCATCGATGGCTAAGCCACAAGCATTGGTTGCAGCACTGTTGCTTGTTCTGTTTGTGTCCCTCACGGCAATAGAGGGTGTTCATGCCATCTATGGCATGTCAAATGATGAATTCAAGCTTTGCCAGCCCGCGGCAACATTGGAAAACCCAACAGACAGCCCGTCGGCTGAGTGTTGTGTCGCGCTTGGGAAGGCCAACCTGTCATGCATTTGTCGCTACAAAGGCATCGCCGACATATGCTGAGGATGTACCACATCGACGCAGACCGTGCTATGGCCCTGCCCGGCAAGTGCGGCCTCACCATGCCCAGTAACTGCTCGTGATCACTATCCCTAAGCATCTTACCGTTTGTCGGTCTAGATATGCATCAACATTAATATACCTAAATAAGTGGAGGAGCACTTGAAAGATCTTATTGTTGGTGTGTGATTTGAATTCTCTACCTATCTCATTTGTTTATTGATAAATGGTAGTATGTATATATGTATATTGGAAGTGTAAGGAGGACAAAAGTGGCTTGCATGCAGTCCCATGAATTTAATATCTTAGGTGGTGAGCTTGTTATTGCCCAAAAGTTGTGTGTTTTGAATGAACAAGTAAAAAGGGATCACCAGGTAATTTAAATATTGCAATCAACTATCAGGGCGGCCCATAGACATCCTTATAGTTGATTCTGCTTTCTCTTCAAATTATTAAGTCTCATAGCAACCTATTGTTGCAAATATATGCCCTACGAAGACATGAATCCACATTGGTTGAAATATTTCCATTGAAGTGCATTGGATTGTTGGTAAGTATCCACAACAACATAAGACAGACTGCACTGAAACATAAGGTTGGCTACACATGACCATGGTCATTACATTGATCACCAGCTTCCCCTCTTCGATTCCATGAAACTCGGTGTCATCTTCGCACCAATAATCTTTGAGAAAAAAACAAGTATTAAATCTAAACATTTGAGAGCTTGTACGTGAACAAATATAAATCTTTATTAGCAGTTTATTGGTGTTCCTCGATTGGTACATTGTCATGCCTTTGTATACTTCACCGCCTTATATATTATGTGACCATTGATGTAACGCAGTGCAAATACCAACATGCACGATATAAAAATACCAATAGATTGTCACTCATGTCATCATATATGTCCTTTCTGATCATGTTCCTATTGTTTTCGTGTTTAGTTACGTATTTTTTCATACGAATAAGATGTTTAACTACACACTCGGAATGGAATGTTGCTTATAAACTTTTTACTAAATCATTCTCTCTTTGTCATTCTTATCGGTGGTTATTTTTCATGCTTAGGGTTCTTTTCTATATTTAAATTGCCCATCTATGGCAACAGTTCTATGTGTCACAAGTGAGCTTAGCTAAGTTCGGCGGGGAGCAAATGCACATTCTTGTTACCTGGTTTCAAATCATTGTGGAATGGATTTTATCTTAATATTGATTATATACCGGGACCTTCCCTACATGGTTTTTTGGTGAAAAGACAAGTTGATAGTATATTCATTCTAAATTTCAAATACAAAGTGTTTTGGGGTCTTGGAGACATTGTTCTGAACATCCGAATCAATAGTTTTTCCTCTATGATAGTAGTAGGTTTGGAAATTATAGAAACCCTAATGATTCTTTGAGTTATTGATCTGACCCTTGTGGATATGTAGAGTACAACATGTGATTGGAGGACACCACAAGTGGTACTTGATATTTTTACATTATTGTAGTTCTAAGAGCATCTTCAGCCGCGCCCCCAACAGGCCCCCAGGCCATTTTTTGCCTTCGGCGTCGAAAAAGCGGCCCAGTAGCGCCCCTAGGAGCCCGTTTTTTGTCGGTTTGGGCCGAAACTGACGCCGGCGGACTCAGACCGAACCTGACGCATTGGGGTGCGCCAGGGAAACCGATTTTGGTGCGAACGGGAATGGGCCCGCTGAGTCAGCGACACGCCGCTTCGTCGTCCTCATCGTCTCGGTTCTCGCAGGAATCAATACCAAGGCTGCCGCGCCGGTCAGCCTCCATTGATGCCTCATGGGCGGCGCAGTGAAGGCGGCGCGACGCGCTGGCCCCGCCCGGCCTCCGCCACGCCGCCCCGCCCGCCTCCCGCCACGCTGCCGCCCGGCATGTAGCTCGCCGCTATAAAGTCGACCTCCCGCCGGTGAACGCCATAACAAGACAACTCGCCTTCTCTCGCCTCGTCTCCCCACAGAAGCTACCTCTCACCCCTCTTGCCCCGCCAACGAGCAATGGTTGTGCTGTACCCCGGCGACTCCGCGGCGGCGAACGGCTTCGGCCGACGCCATCTCCACGAGGACGAGGTGCGCCTCCTCTACGAGGCCGACTATCCGGCGCCCCAGACATGCGGGTGTCGGGCTCATGCAAGTTGAGCGCCGGCGGCGTCCCGATGCCACCGGTGCGCACCGAGGTTGAACGGCAGGCCGAGATCGCCCGCATTCGCTCGTCGCTGTCGGAGGCGCAGCGGAACGAGCCGAGGTACGCCGCCAGCAGCCACACGCTGTGGACGATGTACTTCGAGTGTCGCCGCGAAGACCAGATCGCCTCTGCCAACGGTATCATCCCCCGCGGCCGCCTCAATGCCGACGGGCGACGCGAGTGGTGGGGCGTGTCCAGCCGCACCCTCGAGGCCGTCCTCGACCACATCGAGACCGGCAACACACCGCGCCTCGAGTACCCGCCGCGCCCGTCATTCTCTCGCCGCCGTGGCAGCTCCTGGATGCTGCGGCGAATGGAGGCGGGGACCTCCTCATCGTCGGGTTTCGGCTTGCTCTCCTCCGGCTCGCCGGCGCTCTACCCCGTCAAGCCGGAGCCGCAGGAGACGCCGCTTGGACGCCGCACCCGCAGCGGCGCCCTCGTCATCAACGAGGGCGGCCGCCCCTCCCCGCGTTCCCTCCGCCTAGTCCGAGCGAAGACCCAGCCGAGGCTGCTCCCCGTGAAGCCGAAGCACGCAGATATGGCCGCCGACGATGAGACCACCCTCAAGTGGGTGAAGGCGGACTACGTCCGCGAGCAGGTGGCACGCCAGCACCGGGCGTATGCGAAGATCAAGGCCTGGCGCCACGGACACGAGGAGGGCGGCGCTGTCGTCCTCAACAGCGACGAGGAGGACGAGCCCGGGCCGTCCAACCCCCCGCAAGTCGGCGACCCTGGTCAGGGGTGCAGTAGGGACGACGGCGGCTCCAGCAGGGCGCAGGGCAGCGGCGGCGACTACACCCGATTCTACAGGCTCTTCGGCATGTAGAAGGCGGGCGGCGGCCGCGGCGAGTAGGGCTAGGCGTAGTTTGTATGTTTCTCTGTTTTTTGTGCAAATTTCAATGAAAAAACGCCGAGTTTGTGTCACATTTGTATCCGATCGCCGAGTTTGCGTGATTTTGGGGGCGACGACTGGGAACGCAATCGCCCCCACCCCGAAAGCAAACGCCGGTTCGGTCCCAAATGACACTTTTTCGGTATCCTGGGGGGCCGAACGGCTGAAGATGCTCTAACACCCTCTCAGTAGTAAAGAAAGCAAAGCGGGCGATTGCAACCAATTCTGAAGTCTTGTGTTTCTACCTTCTTTGCCATCATCAATTGTTCTCAGAGACCGCACCTTCCTCACCGGAGGCTGCACCTTTACTTCACGGGCCTTATCGCCGGCGCTCATAAAGACAGCGGATGAAGGAAGCGGTCCCAGGAAGGGAACAACAAGGGCTTGAATGCTGGCAGCCACTGTAGTTTTTCTGTTCTAAATGTTCGAATTATAATGAAAGCCCGCCGTGTTTGCATGAATATCGTCTGTTTATTTATATTATATCCGAATTTAAATGAAATACAACTGTGTTTGCATGAATTTCGTCTGGTTAGTTCGGATGGTAGTTCGGATGACCGCTTTCTGCATCTGTGTCTGCGGACGGATGCCGGAGAAAATTTGCAGGTCGCCTTTGGAGATGCCGTAAGTGATGGTCGGCGGATTTGCATAAACAATAGACACTTTTCATTTATTAGTCCCAAGTGCCGGTCGACGTCCCTGCCAAATTTCCATGCCCTGAAGAATGTTATCATGCTAAGCAAGACCTAGCTGAGCCGATGAGCTCGACTTCCACACCCGCCAGCCGCCGCAATCAGTTATGCGTTGAGCCTAGCTGTTCCTCTGTACTGGCAGCATTATTGAGTTAAGTCGGCAAAAGCTAACACCCCAAGATCACGCCAATCTCAAGCTACAGTAGGTACATGCATCCAGTAATGCTTCAAGCTAGCGAACGTCGTACGTTGTGGCCGAACTGTAGTGAATTTTGTGTACTTTTCAAACGACACTAGATGTACTATCGTAACAGGTGCATATACATGACTGTGATATAGTACCATCCTCTTTCATTAACTATGAATACATACCCTGTTTTTAGAAGAAAAAAAATATCAAGTTGGCGTGCGATAGCTAGTGAAATCATTCATATAATTCGGCAGTGAAACATAGAACACTTGAGAGTTTAGTGGATGTATGAATGGATTTGGTCAGTTAAACAATTCAATCTTCAAAATGTTGTCACGAGCCATCTTTCTTTTTCAACGTAAATGGCAAAAAGTTGAATCACTTTCTATCATTGCGGAGAATTAGTCTTTACGGCGTTGCATTATAGAGATTTCGCATGAATATTCCAACAGAAATCAGTAGATTTGCTTCGTTGTATATCTTTTTGTCCCAACTATGGTAGTCGCTATCGTTCAACAGGAGGTTCAAGTGCAGATTTACTTTTTGGCATGATAACACGATAGTGCTTCTACACGTTGGAGCACTTAGTGTTGTTCCTGCTTGATGCAGAATACACGCTTAATGAACACAGGGGCGAATGCCCCTATAAATAGAGCTCCAGACCAACCATTCATCTCACACACCCTCAAGGTAAAGCTAGCTAAGACAGAAAACTCCAATAGCAATCTAGTAGAAAACTAAATACATCACCAACATCAATGGCCAAGTCACAGGCATTGGCTGCAACACTGTTTCTTGTCCTGGTGGTGTCCCTCACCGCAATAGAGGGTGTTCATGGCGTTTGCGGCATGTCGAATGACGAATTCAAGCTTTGTCAGCCTGCCGCGGCAGTGAATAATCCGACAGACAGTCCGTCTGCTGAGTGTTGTGCCGCGCTAGGAAAGGCCAACCTATCATGCATCTGCCGCTACAAAGGCATGGCCGGCATATGGCTGAAAATGTACCATATTGACGCACGCCGTGCTACGGCACTGCCAAGCAAGTGCGGTCTTACCATGCCCAGCAACTGCTCGTGATGATCCGAGGTACTATCCTTAAGCATCTAGGTGTGTGAGAGTGTGGGTGTACATATGCATCTACACTTTATGGCTAAATAAGTGGAGGAGCACTTGAAAGCCCTTGTGCTACGCGGTCTTATTGTTGTTTTGTGATTTGCACGTGTACTTATCTCATTAAGCTATTGATTAACAGTATGCACAGTATGCATGCATACTGGAAGTGTAAGAGGGTGGTAAAAGTGCCTTATATCCAGTCCCATAAACTGGTAACCTAATATAATATCTTATACTGGTAGCCTTGTATGTGTCAAAAAGTTGTGTGTTTTCTAGTGAACAAGTAAATGTCGATCACAAACTCTTTTTCAATTGGTCACTCCTATGTAATTTGAATACTTTAATCTCACTTCACACATAAAACGCGATAGCTGAATCCTGAACCCGAAAAAACCGAAGCGAACCCGTATAACCCGGACCCAAAAAACCCAAGCACAACATCATGTAGCAGTTTTGGAAACCCGAATTTTAAAATTCGGGTTAGAAGCCACGGTGCATGACTTGTCCGAATAGCCCGAAATAATTCGGCAACCCAGTAAAAAATCCCAAACACAGAAGGCCCAACCCAAAATCCCATCACTAGCCCCCACAAGTAAAACCTAGGCCGCATGACTCATCCCCAACTCCTGCCCCCTTCCAAACGCCACTGCGCCTGCCTTAGCCGCCGGAACATCCCTGCACGCCCACCCCATCGGTATTGCAGTCCACCGCCAATTCGCATCTACGCTGCCGTGATGAGCAAGCCAGAGGTGGAGGATGCAGTTGGCGGGGCGATGACGCTGGCCATTGTCCATCGACTTGGCCTTGACGAACTATCATCTAATCGGCGATGTAGCATGGCATGTTCAGTCCAAAGGACACAAGAAGAATGCCACCGTCATTCTTAAAGTCGTGGCCGATCAGGAGACATGGATTTGACATGTGTTTTTTGGATGCCTAGATCTTGTAATGACATCAATGTGCTCCAGCGGTCACCACTCTTTGCAATGTTAGCCAATGGTGAATCACCACCAGTGGAGTTTCAAGCAAATGGCCGCACATACAACATAGGCTACTACCTTGTGGATGGGATATATCCGAAGTTGGCTACCTGTGAAGCCAATTTCAAGCCCCCCAAGGTAAGAAAGAACTTTACTTCTATAATGCTCAAGTGATTGCTAGGAAATATGTGTAGAGGAATTTTAGGATTTGGAATCCC
This sequence comes from Aegilops bicornis, assembly GCA_021605145.1. Taxonomy (NCBI): domain Eukaryota; kingdom Viridiplantae; phylum Streptophyta; class Magnoliopsida; order Poales; family Poaceae; genus Aegilops; species Aegilops bicornis. The sequence continues at coordinate 153,825,081 of CM038673.1, forward strand.
AATTTGCTATTGTGCGAGGAGCGATTAGGTTTTAGGATCAAGAGATCCTTTAGTACGTGATCACAGCTGCCGTGATCATGCATAACATGATCATTGAAAATGAGCATGGGAAGACCACATTCGATGCTTTCTTGAGGTGTACAATAACGTTCGAGATTCGATACACACAAATATCTTCAAAGAGATCTCATCGAGGAGTGTTGGGCATGGTATGGGAAATGAGCCCATTTGTTCCATCTCTATGTTTCATGTATGTGTGATGATGAACTTTGTGTTAGGTTTGATGAACAATTTGTGTTGAATTTGTTGTTGTGGATAGGCGAACTATGTAATAACTAAGTACTATTTGTGTTATACTATTTGTTTGGATTCATTTGAGATGATTTTAATATTTATTTATTTATTTATTAATATGTATGCAATTGTGGAGAAGAAAACAACATTTTTGTGCCATATTTTACATTATCTGCTACAACAGAAGAAGAAAAATCCGGATGCCATAAAATCCATTTTTCGGGTGCCCTAAAACCATTCTTAGTGCCCTATTATACATCATCCGTTGTAGATACTCTAACATGTCATAAGAACACAATGTGTGTCCATGCAATTATTAGGGACACATATATTGCAAGTTCCTTTCAGTATGCACACCTACCAACTATCATCCTTGCATTTGATTTTTCGCATCTTGTTGGAATTAAACATAGAAGAAAAGCAAGCATGTTTGCTTACAAAGATTTCATAAAACCAATGCATGCGCTAATAGTTCATCAACATCACTGACTCGATAATTGACAATTGAGGTACTATCCTTTTGCATTCCCTGTTTGAGAGACATACACCTGGACAATAAAGTCTATGTAACCATGTAACCAGCACCTTAGCCCCAAATGATGGGAAAATTGTCACATCCCAGATTTTTCCAAATCTAGTATGCAAAAAAAATCACGGGGAATTAATTTTTTTCTAGGAAATACTTAAGAATGCCTAGCATTGCTTGTGATTGACTTTGCTTTGTATGATTGTTTGCCTAGAAGGGATAAAATCCCAATGCAACCAATAGAAACCTAGCTGAGCCTAATAAGTCCCAAGAAATATTCAAGCCACAGAAATCTTCCCAAGAATTGATTTGGATTCCTTTTTTAAATCAATTCAAAATCAAAGGGAATTATTTAAAAAAAAGGCTTGCATTTATTTTGGCAGAAAAAGAAATTTCATAAGTCCAAATAATGAGTTTTACCCTCTGCCAATTTTCCAAATTGGATTTGAAACACATTTGGTGTTGAAACCAAATTCATATTCAAAAGAGAAAAATGTAAATTGCAGAAAATATTTATCCAAAAGGCCCAAATAAAAAGTTCACACCATCATAAATATTCCATTTTGAATTTAGGGAAAGTTTTTAATTTGAAGAAAAATTAAACTCAAAATGAAATGAAAATAACAGAATGAAAACAGAAAAAGAAAAAGGAAAAAAAGAAAAAAACTTGACCACCAGCCAGGCCGGCCGGCCCAGCTAGCACGCGCCGAGCCCAGTCGACCGCGCCTCCCTCTTTCTCTCACTCTCTCAGTGGCCAGTGGACCCCAATGGTCAGGTCATCCCCAACCTCCCTACGCGCCCCACGCGCGTGTTGGGGAACGTTGCATGGAAAACAAAAAAAAATCTACGCACATGCAAGATCTATCCATGGAGATGCATAGTAACGAGAGGGGAGAGTGTGTCAACGTACCCTCATAGACCATAAAGCGTAAGCATTTATTAACGCGGTTGATGTAGTCGAACTTCTTCGTGATCCAACCGATCAAGTACCAAACTTACTGCACCTCCGCGTTCAGCACACGTTCAGCTCGATGACGTCCTCGCCTTCTTGATCCAGCAAGACGGGCGAAGTAGTAGATGAGTTTCGGCAGCACGATAGCATGGTGATGATGGTGATGCAACTATCTCCTCAGGGCTTCGCCGAGCACTACGAAAATATGACCAAGGGTGAACTAAAGGAAGAGGGGCACCGCACACGGCTAGGGAATCATGGTGTGTCTTGCCCCTCTCCCTCCTCGCATATATATAGGTGGAGGGGGAGGGGAGGCAACCCTAGGAGCGCCCCAAGGTGGCCGGCGGCCGCCCTGGGATCATGCCCTAGGCGCCTCCCCCTTTTCCTTATTTAGGGGTGGAGGAGATGGGAGGGGAAGGTCCGGCAGCTGACCTGCCTTGGCGCCCCCCCCCCCTTTCCTTCCTTGGCACGTGGCCAGGGGAGGTGCAGTGCACCCATCCCCTTAGTGGGCTGGTGCGTCTCCCTCCTTGGGCCCATGAGGCCCACCAAGTGCCGGTGACCTCCCGAAACCCCTTTCGGTACTCCGATGAATACCTAGTACTTCTGAAACCATACCGGTGACCAAATACTATTGTCCTATATATATATATATATATATATATATATATATATATATATATATATATATATCAGTCTTTACCTCTGGACCATTCCGGAGCTCCTCGTCATGTCCGTGAACTCATCCGGGACTCCGAACAACATTCGGTCATCAACTCACATAACTCATATAATACTATATCATCAAAGAACGTTAAGCGTGCGGACCCTACGGGTTAAAGAATGATGTAGACATGACCGAGACACCTCTCCGGTCAATAACCAATAGCGGAACCTGGATGCCCATATTGGTTCCTACATATTCTATGAAGATCTTTATAGGTTGAACCTTTATGACAACATATGTAATTCCCTTTGTCTGTCGGTATGTTACTTGCCCGAGATTCAATCGTCGGTATCTTCATACCTAGTTCAATCTCGTTACTGGCAAGTCTCTTTACTCATTCCGTAATACATCATCTCGTAACTAACTTCTTAGTCACTTTGCTTGCAAGCTTCTTGTGATGTTGTATTACCGGGAGGGCCCGGAGATACCTCTCTGATATAGAGAGTGACAAATCCCAATCTTGATTCACGCCAACTCAACAGACACCTTTGGAGATAACTGTAGAGCATCTTTATGATCACTCAGTTACGTTGTGACGTTTGATAGAACACAAGGTATTCCTCTGGTATCCGGGAGTTACATGATCTCATGGTCGAAGGAATATGTATTTGACATTAAGAAAGCAGTAGCAATAAACTGAACGATCATATGCTAAGCTAACGGATGGGTCTTGTCCATCACATCATTCTCCTAATGATGTGATCACGTTTATCAAATGACAACTCAAGTCTATGGTTAGGAAACCTTAGAGCAACTCTAGCAGACCCCGCAAAACGCCGGCCCGCAAAACACGTATGCAGTTCGCGCAAAACAGCTTTTGCGGGCCGACGCGGGCTGGCACAGATGCAAACCCCCCAAACGGATCCGTAAAAAAGTATATTCACAGAATATGCTTTTTTACGGGTCGGCTATGCGGGTTTTGCTCTTTGCGCCGCTGCATCCCCGCAAATCATGAGCCCGCAAATCTCAAATCCAACATAATTCAACAATTGAAAACAAACTGAATTGTTCAAATCAAACATAAAACAATAATCATCCGCATTACAAATAATTATTCAAATCACCATAGAAAACTTAAAATAATGGAATACAAAACTTGTCATGAATACAAATACAAATGAATACAAAAATTAGTCACTGTCCAACCCTTTGCCAATGGTGCTCAATGAGATCTTCCTGAAGTTGAAAGTGTGTGTCTGCATTTTCAATCTCCTTGTATGTCTGAAGAAAAGCTCTAATGCGGTTTGGGTCTCTAGCTGGTTTGACATGCCTACCCACATTATCGTAAAAGAATTCTAAGTCTATTCCTCTCTCATCTTCAAGAATCATATTGTGCAGGATAACACAGCAAGTCATGATGTTCTTCAGGGTTTTCTTATCCCAAAAACGAGCAGGACCTCGGACAATGGCAAACCTAGATTGCAAAACACCGAATGCTCTTTCAGTGTCTTTTCGGGCTCCCTCTTGCACCCTTGCAAATTCACATTGTTTTTTTTTTGTTTTGGGTTCTTTGATGCTCTTGACAAATGTGCACCAAGGAGGATATATACCATATGCAAGATAGTACCCCTTTGTGTATTCATGTCCATTGATAGTGTAGTTGCAAGCAGGAGCATCACCACTAGCAAGCCTAGCAAACAAATGAGAGCGTTGCAACACATTGATATCATTGAGTGTGCCGGGCATACCAAAAAAGCAATGCCAAATCCATAAATCCTCGGATGCTATGGCCTCTAGCACAATTGTTGCATCACGAGACTTGCCACAATACATCCTTGCCAAGCCTTGGGGCAATTTTTCCAATTCCAATGCATACAATCAATGCTACCTAGCATCCCAGGCCAACCTCTCCTCTCATTAGCTGCCATCATTTTTTTTGTGTCATCTTCATTTGGTGCCCGAAGATACTCGGGACCAAAGACACGGACGATCACTTTCGCAAATCTACGCACAGAATATTGTGCTATCTTCACCAATGTGAGGATACTCATCGGCATAGTCAGCCGGAACGCCATATGCAATCACCCGCATAGCTGCGGAGATTTTTTGATATGCACTAAATCCCTTTAAGCCCGCGGCATTCCTTCTCTAAGTGAAATACCGGCAATTTGCCTCGCAAGCTTCAACAATTTTCACAAAAAGGAATCGACACATTCGGTACCTTTTGCGGAAGAGGTGTGCAGGATATGTAGGATTCTCCGAAAAATAATCTTGCATCAACATCTCGTTTCCAAGATGGCGATTTCGCGGAATGCACAGACGCCCGACAAAGATCCTCGCCTCTTTTCAAGATTTCGCCTTCATGCTCCTTCACGGCAAGCACCATGACCAATGTTTGCTGCCGAAAGGTCGCAAGCATGGTCTCCACATTCGAGTCGTACGAATCGGATGAACCGGATAGCAAGAACTTCTCGCACGGGGTCAACTCCATCTACACGCACGTCGGTGCGTCAATCTACTACACAGCTCGCGAGAATCACAAAAAAGGGACTAACCGGTGGCGAGTGATCCCGGGCGGCGACGAGGGTGGTGCGCTCGGCGGTGGTCGATCCTAGTGGCGGCGGCGACTGGGGGCGGCTCTTCTCGCCGGATCCGGAGGGGCGGTGAAGCGGCTCGGCGCGGGAGGGTGTGGGGCGGCCCCGCGGAGCGATTCCGCCCGCAGATATGAATGCCGGGCGGCGGGCGGGCGGAAGCAAGGGCGGGCGGCGGCGAAAGGAAGGGGGAAAAGAGCGCGGGCTGAAATGTCCCTCCCGCCAACTGCTTCTTTATGATGCAGGGCACCGCAACCGCGAGGGGGAAACCCACGTTTTCCCGGGTTGGGGCCGGAAATTTGCCGCGCCCCCTAAAAAGTTTTGCGGGCCGGGGCGGGATGCGGGGTCTGGTCGGGCAGGCTTTCCGTACTGTACCCGCATTTTGGCGGTTATTTTGCGGGCCAGGGCCGGATGCGGGGTCTGCTAGAGTTGCTCTTAGCCATCTTTTGATCAACGAGCTAGTCTAGTAGAGGCTCACTAGGGACACGATATTTGTTTATGCATCCACACATGTATTTAAGTTTCCGGTCAATACAATTCTAGCATGAATAATAAACATTTATCATGATTAAGGAAATATAATAATAACCATTTTATTATTGTCTCTAAAGTATATTTCCATTAGTCTTCCACTTGTACTAGAGTCAATAATCCAGTTCACATCGCCATGTGATTAACACCCATAGTTTACATCGCCATGTGACTAACACCCAAAGAGTTTTGTTGGGAAACGTAGCATGCAATTTTAAAAAAATTCTTATGATCACGCAAGATCTATCTAGGAGATGCATAACAACGAGACGGGGAAAGTGTGTCCATGTACCCTCGTAGACCGAAAGCGGAAGCATTATGTTAACGCGGTTGATGTAGTAGAACGTCTTCATGATCCAACAGATCCAAGTACTGAACGTACGACACCTCCGTGTTCAGCACAAGTTCAATTCGATGACGACCCTCGAACTCTTGATCCAACAGAGGGTCGAGGGAGAGTTCCGTCAGCACGACGGCGTGGTGACGGTGACAATGATGGTGATGTAATACTATTCATCACTCAGGTTGCAGAATAAGTTATTCTTCACCCAAGATAATCTTACGATGGTTTCATAAATAAGTTACATATGGAATATAAATAGTTACATTCATGTCGATTCACTACGTAAAATTTGGCATAAAAAACAAAAATATAGATCATAAGAACAGAAAAATTGCATTTTATGTATATTTTACACTATATTTTTACGTCTATAATTTTACGTAACATAAAATATTTTTTACGGTGATTACATATTTTGTTATGCTCTCTTATTACGTATGAAATAAGACAAAAAAATTATGAAACGTAAAATTACGGTGCATTGATGTTAAAATAGAGAGGGTGAAGAATAACTATTCCTCATCCAGGGTGACGAATAGTCAATCCCTATATATAGATATATATATTACTTCAAAAAAATATAGGGATATAAGGTAGAGATTTTTCGCAAATTGTGGAACAACGTATTTCCAAAACTCATATGCTACAGTACCTGCGTGTCTCTACACTGCGTGTCAATGGACCGGCCCAGTCTGGCTCGGCCCTATGTGCCGCGACCTCTATTGGACGCAACGAACCTCCATTAGGAGCTCACATGTCAATGGTCTCTCCACCAACAAGCTGTCAAATGATGCGGAGAGGGAGGAAAGCAGGCCCAACCACAAGTTCATGAGCCCTAGTGGCTTATTGAGACGGTTTTGTTTTTGGGAGCTTCTGCTAGCAGAGATGTAGGTATTCAAGACCCAACTATTTTAGAAACCTTGGCGTGTACGGAGGCATTGGCACTTGCAAAAGATATGTCTTTGACTAAGGTGATCATTGCGTCAGACTCTAAGCAAGTAATTGACGACATCAACTCTGGCATTGGTGGAGGAATTTATGTTAATATTATTAGAGAGATCGCCATGACAGCAGTTGAGTTCCTTGCCTGCTCCTTCATCTTCGAAGGACATGATTATAATATCGAGGCCCATAGCATCACTAATTTGCTCTAGATTGTCCTGTTGGTTTTCATCTTTGGCTCCTTCAGCCTCCAGATATTCATTGTATTACTATGAATATTGTTTTTAACAAATAAAGTGGAGCGTGTTTATCCTAAAATAATCAAATATATTCATGAGTAAAAGAGGAGAGGCTCAACCACTGGCTACTTAAGTTAAGTCCCATCCACCTGGAATATGTCATCCCGGCCAGGATTAGAACGACAATTGTGGCTTACTTGCACTGTCTGTTTCCTTCATGTTCGTCCTCCTCAGCGTTTCACGGGTGTAAACACTACCCTCTAGGATCCTGAGAACTACTGATCCAGAACTGAGTAGAGAGAGCGATCCTAACAGGTAGTATGATCATCGAGACTGGCTCTATAGCACCAGGAGCAGAGTTGCGGGAAACCAACAGACAGCAGTCTGGCCAAGCATTCCAGGCTGTAGGACCGCTACAAGGATTTCAGCTTTTGGGTGCATGCGCAAGGAAGAAAGTGGAATCTGCCTTGAACCGTTCAACAACCTCAACCATTGTCGCAAAGCGATGCTTCCTCCTCCGAAATAGTACTATTGGAGGACTAACACGAGAGCTCCATATTCCCTATGCCTCACAGGCTCACAATACTCCCATGCAGGCCTTTGCATTGCCCTGCCAAGAATGAAAGTTGTGTCTCATTTCCCAATAATTTGTTGCAGCACTTCCTATACTTGAACTGCTCTTTTATAGACCCCGGACTGCAAGCCCACTTCAGTATGTACACCTACCAACTGTCATAGATGCCTATCGTTTTGAGCATCTTATTGTGATAAATGCAGAAGAAAAGCAGGACATTTACTTGCAAAGATTTCACTAAAATATTCAAACATATATTAAGAAAATGTTCAAGATATAATTTATAATTGTTCAGCATATAGCACAAAAAAGTTCACTATTTTTTTAAAAAATTATCGGAAATTTAAAAATTCATGTTAAAAAATCATATCTTGAAATTTTGAACTAAAAACTAACCAAAAAAGAATCACTACAGCAAACAGGTGCTACAGTGCCTACAGTCACTACAGTGTTGCGCCGGCCCAGCTGGGTTGCATGCTTTGAGAGCTCTCATCGGTGTGGTGATTGTAGCCGCAGCGCGGCTCAATCGCCAAGATCGAGTCTTCATTGGCGCCGAGATGGCCGGCCACCTCCTCGACTCTCCACACAATTGCACATGATTTAAATGTCCATTAGGATGGATGGTGGTGGCTATCATCAGGATTATTTGGTGGCAATACAACTATACAAGTACTGATTAAATTGCGCTCGGCTGAATCCACAACCGCGTCTGGATCGTGGCACCTGCACCGGTAGTGGATTGAATGACATTGTGTTTAGGGTCATGTTTAATTGCCCAAACCTCTCAAGCTGGATGTAGTCCAGGAACGATCCGGTAGCTCCGCAACCAGCCCAAACACTCCAGTTTATAATGGGCAATAAACAATTATGATTGACTACCCCGAGCTGGCAAGGAAAGAACACAAGATAGCACCCGTGCTCAAACATGATGATATACTTACATCGCAGCTCTGCAAAATGAGTACTAGAGTATGCACAATGTTATAATAGCAACTTGTATTATTTAGGAGGCCAAAGCCAACATATATACATGTACAAGAGGATGCCAAAAGGCTACAAAAGGATACCAAAAGACTAGAATACAAAAGGCCAAAGGCCATTATATCAATATAATTCTAACACCCCCCTCAAACTCATGGTGGATCCACAACATCGAAGTTTGGAGAGGTGAAACCCATGTTGCGCTTAGTCTGGGACTTCGTGAAGAAGTCCGTCAGAACTCGGAAGGCACATGTCAAGAGCAATAACATGATCCCGAACAGCAGCGCACAAAAAAAAAAAGGCATCAACACCAATATGCTTGGTAAGCTCATGCTTCGGTGGTCCCGCCGCAATACCGAGTAGCACCTGTCTTGTCGGACAAGATGGTGGTAGGTGTAGTAATCAAACAATCAAATCCTCCAATAACCATCGTAACCAAGTCACCTCTGCCGCCGGAAGAGCCATAGCTCGCAACTCGCCTCTGACTCGAACGGAAACTGCAATCTGCTTTCTTCATCTTCCGTGCAATGAGGGAACCACCAAGAAAAACACAAGAAGCGTAGTGAACGGCGATCCGAAGGATCACTAGCCCATGTGGCATCCGAATAGGCCTGGAGCTGTAACGAGCTGGAATGAGGGAAGAAGAGACGGCAAGAGATCGTGCCACGAAGATATCGTAGAACACGAAGAAGGTGACTATAGTGAACTGAAGTAGGAGCGGAAACAAACTGACTCAGAATATGGACGGGATAGGAGATATCTGGACGAGTGACGGCAAGATAGACAAGACTCCCACCAAGATGACGATAACGCGTCGATCAGACAAGGGTTCCCCATCAGAAGCACGAAGATGAACATTGAGCTCCATAGGAGTCTCAGCAGTGCACTCATCACTAAGAGCCACATGAGAGAGAAGATCCTGGATATACTTTTCTTGGAAAATAAAAAAGCCATCAGAGGTAGAAGAAACCTCAATCCCAAGAAAGTAGCGAAGAGGACCAAGATCAGACATAAAAAACTGCTCACTAAGACATGACTTGACAAAGGCAATGTACTCAGAGTCATCACCGATGATGATCATGTCATCAACATATAGAAGAATAAGAGTCCTGCCACGAGCAGAAAGGTGGACAAACAACGATGGATCATGAGCACTGGGAGAAAAACCAGCGGCAGTCGCCACAGAGGCAAAATGCTCAAACCAGGCACGAGGGGCTTGTTTAAGGTCATAAAGAGAGCGACGAAGACGACAAACGATGTCGTCAGGAACAGAATACCCAGGTGGTGGCTGCATATAAACCTCCTCACGCAACTCACCATTTAGAAATGCATTCTTCACATCAAGCTGAGACACAGACCAATGACGAACAGAGGCCACGGTGAGAAGTGTGCGGATAGTGGTCATATGGGCCACAGGAGCAAAAGTTTCATCATAATCACGACCATGCTCCTATTGAAAGCCACGAGCCACAAGACGAGCTTTGTGACGCTCAAGAGAACCATCAGAGCGAGTCTTAATCTTATAGACCCACTTACAAGTGATGGGACGAACACGAGGAGGAAGAGAAACCAGATCCCACGTGTCGGTGCGCTCAAGAGCAGCAATCTCCTCTGCCATCGCAAACTGCCATTCAGGGAACAACAGCATCTCAATAAGAAGTCGGCTCAAGAACGGTCGAAAGACCATAGCGATAAGGAGAATATCGGTCAGGGGGCGGACAAGGCCGAGAACGAAGACCATAAGTCGGCTGAGAGGAGGAAGACGATGCACCAGAAGTAGAGGGTGCATCGGTAGACTTGTCCACAACACGTGGACGACGAGTATAATGGAATGGAAAGGAGGGAAGAGGTGGAATCACTAGAGGTGGAGACGGGGAATGTACTGGTGATGAAGGTGGAGAAGGGGAAGATATCGATGATGAAGGTGGAGAGTTATGAGACGAGGGAGGAGAACAACCCGTAGGAGAGGACAGCATCGGATCTGCAACAGCGGGACGAAGAGTAGGAATACTGGGCACAGAAGGAGGTGTATCTGGAAACGTAAGAAAAGAGATGTCCTCCGTGGAAAAGGCCGAGGAGGATGGACGCGGGTAGAAGGGACGAGACTCATCAAAGGTCACACCCCGTGAAATACGCATGCGACGACCGACAGGATCCCAACATCGGTAGCCCTTATGCTCATCACTGTATCCTAGAAAGACATACTCAACAGACTGAGCGGACAGTTTGGTGCGTTCACGAGAAGCAAGCAAAACATAGCAAACGCAACCAAACAAACGAAGCGACGAATAATTAGGAGAACGACCAGAAAGATGCTCGAGAGGGATACCACCCTGTAGAGCAGCAGATGGCTGAATGTTGATGAGATAGGTGGTAGTGGAAACAGCCTCAGCCCAGAAGTGAGGCGGAAGAGAGGTGGCGATCATCATCGCATGCGCCGTCTCAAGAAGATGACGATGCTTGCGCTCAGCCACATCATTTTGAGAATGAGCACCAGGGCAAGAGAACTGAGTAAGAGTACCCTGCTCAGCAAGGAATCCTCACAACACATGGGAGATATACTTACCAGCTAAATCTGCGCGGAAAACACGAATAGGAGTGGAAAACTGGGTATGAACCATGGCAGCAATTTTTTTGTATATAGATAAGACCTCACTACGAGAAGACATGAAATAGATCCAAGTGTACCGAGAAAAATCATCTATAAAGATAATATAATAGCGATGACCCCCTTTCGAAGCGAAGGGAGCCAGACCCCAAAGATCAGAGTGAACGAGATCAAAAGGGCGCTCGGACACAGACTCACTGTGAGGATAGGGTAGCTGAATCGCTTACCAAGTCTGCAACCTGCATAATCCAACGGTTGCCACCGGAGACAGACCCCAGAACACCACGGTAAACCAAAGACGAGAGACGAGAACCACATAAATGGCCAAGACGATGATGCCACTGCTGAAAAGAGCTGGTAGCTGCAACAACAGGGGCTGCGAGACTGGCGGTGGTGGCATCGGAGGGAAGACGAAGCCAGTCAAGCTCCCAAAGACCATCAGAGCGGCGCGGGCCAGCACCAAGCAGAGCACTAGTGCGGCGGTCCTGAACAGAACACGAATCAAAGTCGAGAATGACCCTACAACTAGAGTCAACAATCTGACCACCAGATATGAGCTGCATGGTAAGTCGAGGAACATGAGTAACAGAGGGAACATGAAATGAAGAAGTGCTAAGAGTGCCTCGACTAGCTACAGCAAGGGGAGTGCCATCAGCTGTAAGACCATGAACAGGAGACTCGACAGGTCGAACGGAGGTTAAAGTGGAAGAATCATAAGTCATATGAAAAGATGCTCCAGTATCAAGAATCCATGGGGATGTATCTGAATGATTAGAAGGTGGTTTCTCAATGCCAAAAGAGTCAGTCACAGAACCTGCAGCACTAGACGGTGAAGAATCCCAAGCACCAAGCAGGCATTGCAGTTGCGCAATCTCACGTACAGATAGGGACATGGCGGAAGAGGTCGAGGTAGAAACACCTGTCGACAATGAGCAATCGCCACCACGTAGAAGCTGCGTGTAGAGTCGACCGAGAGTGACGAGTTGACATAGAGCCACATGTGGAAGCCACTCAAGGAGTTGATGTAGAGTGGTCACCGCAGCCCGCTGAAACCTGTGACCGCACCAATCACTACCGGCCACAGGGAGTAAAAGGCTAACATGAACAAAGGAGATTTATATTGCACGACAACACATGATAATTAGCAGCACCCCTTCTAGAATAAGAGAAATCAGTTTAGAACCTGATAGATTGAGATATTGGAGAAGTAATTGTTGTATTGATCGGGGCCTCAAGGGTTGTTTATATAGATTACAAAGCTTGGGCTCCAAGACTAGACTAATAGAGATAGATTACAATATGAATAGAATTATACTCTAAGATCCCCCCGCAGTCTCAACGTCAGGTGAAACAATGTTGAGACTGGAGCGTATGTCGGTGAATGATGCAGTCGGGAGTCCTTTGGTAAAAATGTCAGCAAATTGGGCACTTGTAGGAACATGAAGAACGCGAACCTCGCCAAGAGCCACCTTTTCATGAACAAAGTGAATGTCAATCTCAATGTGCTTTGTGCGACGATGTTGAACTGGATTGGAAGCCATGTAGACGGGCAGAGATGTTATCACGATAAACAATGGTAGCACGTGGGAGCGGACGATGAAGTTCAACGAGAAGGCTGTCAGAGCCACACCGCCTCGGACACAGCTGCGTGAGCAACCGCCTTCTATACTCAGCCTCAAAGAAGACACGGAAGCTGTTACCTGCCTTTTAGAACACCAAGAAACAAGATTATCACCCAAATAAACGCAAAAATCCGGATATAGATCGTCGAGTATCCGGACAACCCGCCCATCTGCATCGTAATAAACTATCAAGCTTGTAGGTGAAGAAGAATTAATAAGGAGACCGTGATCAAGAGTGCCTTTTAAATAGCGGAGAATGCGTCGACATGAGCCGGATGAGGAGCACAAGGATCATGCATAAAGAGACAAAGCTTGCTTTGAGCAGAATAGGGGATTTCAGGACGAGTAAGAGTGGCATATTGAAGAGCGCCAGTGATGCTACGATATAAAGTAGGATCAGAAAGTGGATCACCATCAGCCGACAGTTTAGCACCAACGTCGGCTGGAGTACAAGAGGGTTGACAATTAGACATACCAGAACGAGAAAGCAAGTCCAAAATGTATGATCATTGAGAAAGAAAGAGGGAAGATGTTGTGCGAGAAACATGAATACCTAGAAAATGATGAAGAGGACCAAGATCTGTCATGGAAAACTCCGATTGAGAGAAGAGATGGTATGTTGAAGAAAAGAATCAGAACTAGCCGTGAGGATGATATCATCAACATAAAGCAAGAGGTAGGTTGTGTGAGTAGGAGACTGATAAACAAAGAGAGAAGAATCGGATTTGGAGGGAATAAAGCCTATGGTTTGAATAAAAGTAGCAAAGCATTGAAACCATGCACGAGGAGCTTGTTTAAGGCCATAAAGAGATTTGTGGAGGAGACAAACAAAATTTGGAGAGGAGGGATTCTCAAAACCAGAGGGTTGCTGACAATAAACAGTTTTATTGAGAGTGCCATGAAGAAAAGCATTTTTAACATCAAGTTGATGAATAGGCCAAGAAGAGGAAACATCAAGACTAAGAACAACACGAATAGTGCTTGGTTTAACAACAGGAGAAAAAGTCTCATCAAAGTCAATACCATGCTACAGGGAGAAACCAAGACACACCCAACGAGCTTTGTAACGAGCGAGAGTGCCATCGGAATGAAATTTATGACAAAAAACCCATTTTCCAGAAACAATGTTAACACCAGAAGGTTTGGGAACAAGAGTCCATGTATTATTTTGCTGAAGAGCTTCAAATTCATCACGCATAGCGGAAAGCCAGAGAGGGTCAAGAAGAGCTCGCTTATAACTGGTTGGAATAGGAGATATGGTTGGGGTGGCAGTAAGATTGAGACATTTGATGGGGAGAAGAAATCCTCGTTTTCCACGGGTGCACATGACATGATCATTGGTGAGCGGTGGTATAAGAACGACATTGGGTGGCAGTGGGTTTTCGGTTGAAGAAGACGGTGAGGAAGAAGAATCAGAGGTGGTGGGTGTCGATGTGGTTGCCGTGGTAGGATGTGGTGAGGGAAAGACGACTGGGGTAGAGGATGCGATTATGGAGAGGTGGGGACGGGCGAGGAGGGTGGCTGACGGTGGGCGATTCCGGCGGAGAGACGGAACAAGATTCCATGGCAACAGAGATGACCGAAGGACGAACTATGGAAGGGGTTTTGGTGGTGGCGGATTGTGGTGGAATTGGCTTTGTGGTTGTAGTGACAGAAAAAGGAAAAGTATTTTCATCGAATGTGACATGACGAGAGAGAATGATACGACCAGAAGATGGATCGAAACAACGATATCCTTTGTGATCATCAGAAAGACCAAGGTGAATGCAAGGTAGTGAGCGTCGTTCTAGTTTGTTGGAGGCGGTAGAGGCGATGTTGGGAAATCATAGACAACCTAAACACGCAGAAAAGAATAGTCAGGGTGGGAGAGAAAAAGAGATTGGAAAGGCGAATAAAGAGGGCAAGTTTTAGTTGGTCGAATATTAAGAAGTAGTGTGGCGGTGCGAAGGGCTTCAACCCAAAAACAGGAAGGAAGAGAAGCTTGTAAAAGCAATGTGCGAAGAACATCATTAATAGAGCGAAGACAACATTCAGCTTTACCATTTTGAGAAGATGTATAAGGGCATGAAAAGCGAAGAAGAATGCCTTGAGAGAGAAAGAAGGTGCGGTTTTGGGTGTTATCAAATTCACGACCGTTATCACATTGAATAAATCGAATTGGCAAGCCAAAGTGTGTGATTACATATTGTCGAAAGTTGAGAAAGACTGCAGGTACTTCAGATTTAGCGAAGAGGAAAGGTCCAAGTATAGTGAGAATAATCATCCAAGATCACAAGATAATATTTATAACCGTAAACACTAGGGACCGGAGAGGTCCATAAATCACAAGTGAAGTAACTCAAAAGCAAAAGTACTAATGGTAGTAGAGGTTCCAAAAGGTAATATAACATGTTTGCCAACGACATGCATTACGTAGAGAGGGATTATGAGGACTGCTAGAACTAGGGATACAAAATTCTTGGAGTAAAGACGTCAAAGTGTTTTCTTTGGGGTGACCGAGACTACGATGCCATAGATCAACGGAGGCGAGCATGGCACGAGAGGTGGATGTGGGCGCGCCATGAAGAGGATAAAGATCGCCCGTGCTATTGTACCGAGCAAGGACCGCCTCCGTTGTCAGATCCTTCTCAGACAAACCAAAAGGGTCAAAGGCCAGGATAACTTTGTTGTCAATGCAAAATTGTCTAACAGAGATAAGATTTTGATGATGGAAGTAACCACAATAATATTTCGTAGAAGAAAATTGGCATGAGAGGAAGGTATGTAATATTTACCGGTGAATGAAACAGGTATGGTGGAGCCATCTCCAATGGTTTTAGTGGAAAATGCAGAAGGAAGACAAGCTGACAATAAATTCATATTTGAAGACATATGCATTGATGCACCAGAATCGAAAATCCAATCCGTACCTGCGTCGTTGAGGATAAAATTGTTCATGGCGTTGATGAAGGCGGCTTGGTCCCAAGCCGACTGTTGGGGAGGAGCAGAGGGGCCAGGAACTTGCATGTTGACGTAGGGGATAGCGGATGGGTAGTATGCGATTGGGGCCTGCATGTTGCCGTAGAAGGCCCGGCATGGTGTTGTAGGGCGACGGTGGTCCCGGGCGTCGGGTAGGCGGAGTAGGAGTGGCGGTGTAGACGCGGCGCCGGCTGCCCGGGTCCAAGGAGTCCCGAGAGCCTGTGGGTCGGACGAAGACCGGGCTCCACGTGCCTGCACGCAGGAGGGGCACCATACGGCGAGGGGCCGACCATGGCATCGACCAAGCTCGGACGAGGCCAGTCCAAGGATCATCTTGAGGAGGCCATGGCGACGGAGCCGGTGGCGCGAGCGGTGGATGACGAGGCTGGTGCAGTCCGGCAGACGAGATGCAGGAGGCCAGACGGGATTCTTGCCCTTGTAGTTGGGACTCGGGCGCCACCGGTGGTGGTGTTGAGGCGCAGCCACATCGGGAGTTGGAGGGCGGTCGGTTGCCGCGGCAGCCCAGGCGTGGGAGCTGCAGAAGAGGGTGCGGTAGCATGAAACACCTGCGGCGCCCGTTGCGCCTTGCGAGCCTGGTTCTTCTCTTCTTGCCGGAGGATCGAGCGGACTTCCTTGAAGGTGGGGTACGGCTTGAGCATGGGGATGAAGGACTGCTGGTTCTCGAATTGATCGCCGAGACCTTGGAGGAGGGCGTTGATGAGAGTGCGATCCTCGACGTGATCACCAAGTTCACGGAGTTCATCGCCAATAGCCTTGATTCACCGGCGTAAGATGGAGACCGACATCTCCCCGCATGGTTGTGCGTAGCTTCGGTGTTGAGCGCGTTGATTCGCGCATCGGAGTTGTCTGAAACAATTGTTGAAGGGAAGCCCAGAGATCGGCGGCGGTGGCGTCATCGTCGGACACCAGATTGAAAAGCTCCGTGGAGATGCGTGTGTAAATCCACTGGATGATGGCGAGATCATCTTTCACCCAGCGAGGATCAGAAGGCTGTGGCGGGTAGGAGGGATCAATGTGGTGGCGTAGGCCGCAACGCCCGAGATGGATGATGAAGAGGTGGCGCCAGTGGTAGTAGTTGTGGATGCCGAGGTCTAATGAGATTGGTATGAAGAGAGAGACGTCGGCAATGGTATCGGCTAGGGAGAACATAGGGTTTGGAGGGGGAGGTGTTTGGGTAGTTGTAGAGGAGGAGGTAAGGGGTGGGGCACCGTGGCGGAACTCGGCCAGGGAGAAGAGGGGCCGAATCGGCCGGGGCGGCGGCGCGGATGGCGGAGCCATACCAGGTGCGGAAAACCTAGGCGTCGGATACCATGATAGATTGAGATATTGGAGAAATAATTGTTGTATTGATTGGGGCCTCAAGGGCTGTTTATATAGATTACAAAGCTTGGGCTCCAAGACTAGACTAATAGAGATAGATTACAATACGAATAGACTTATACTCTAAGAGAACCAAGTCATGGACCCGGATCAGGTAGATGTAGAACTCCTTATTTCTAGGGTCTGAGTACCCTTTACGTCGGCTCGTTCGCCTGGGCCTCCAGAAGCGACGCGACCATCAGCGCTATTGTTGGGCCGAAGCCCAAAATTGTGTTGAAATTTGCAAACATTTTTTAAATTTTGAAAATAACTTTTTGCAAATTTGAGAAAAAAATAAATAGATCTAAACATTTTGAAATTTGGGAACGAAATTCATAAACATTTCTTGAATTTTTGAATACTTTTTGCATCGGCGACATTTTTAGAAATTCAGAATAATTTTTGAAATGCACAGACATTTTTTTAACTCATGAACATCTTTCAAATTTGTTAACATTTTACAAACTTATGTACATTTTTAAAATTCTTGATATTTTTTTAAATCCGAGTACATATTTGAAACTCAATAATGTTTCTGAAATTAAACACATTTCCTGAAATCAAATATATTTTTAAATTAGTGAACAATTTTTAGAATTTAGGACATTTAAAAAACTCATGATTTTTTTTTGAAATTCAAAAATTTAATTGAAATCCCGGATAGTTTTAAAGAAGAATAAAATGAAAACAAAAGCAATGTTGCCCCACCCCACACATGGGCCGGCTCAAAAGCACGCAGGGGGGAGCGGAGGGTGCGCATTGGCTCTCTTTCCACTACACGAATCGAGGAATAGAGTTGCCGCTGACACCAACAATTTGGTCGTGGCGGCGGCAGGGCTCAATCCCGATAGTGTGTGGTCCTAGGTGTAGGGGCATGGCAATATGTTCCATTCTCCTCCCCATCGGGCAAGCGGAAGCTTGAGACTCCACTGGCCCCAAGATGGTCGGCCTCCTCGTGACTCTCCAGACAATTGCACACGATTCATATCTCCATAATGGTGGAAGGTGGTGCATGTCATCAGGATTATTTGGTAGCACAGATGTAAAATCGTTAAGCAATACAATTGTACAAGTACTAAATAAATTATGCCTAATTGAATCCATAATCGAAAGTTTCAGGAAGAATGGAAAGTTTCAAGAATAGAAATAGGGTTTCTCCCCGCTTTGTATTACAAAGCAATCATCATCGATACAACCAACAATAGATGCTGAGGCGGAAGCAGCACAGGCACACCCAAAAATTTCAGGAATAAGAGGTGGCTATCATAAGTCTGGAACGTGCCTCCTACACAAGTAGTGGATTAATGAAATTGTGTTTAGACTAATGTTTAATTGCCCCAACCTCCCAAATTGGTTGTAGTTACAGAAACGATCCGATGGCTCCTCAATCAATGCAAGCACTCTACTGACAGAGTGTCAAAAACATTCTTATATTATGGGACGGAGCGAGTAGCTTATAAGGGGCGGCAACAAACAATTACAAAACACAACTAGTCTCGTATTCCACGCAACCGCCTCCTCCCTAGAAAATTAGCGTTCCTCCGCCTCCTGCAGGCGCCACCGCCGATTCGCCTCGTCTCCAGTGGCCTTAGGGCCATAGGGGCGCGGCGGATCCCGGCCTTTGCCGGTGGAAGGGCTATGTTTTTAGATGTGTTTTCGAGTTTTATTAGGGTTTGTTTCCTGGTCGGGAAGGCGAGGCGACGGCGGCTCCCTGAAGATGGAATAAGGTTCTCCCCGTCTAGTCCCTGTTTTGCTAGTGCATCTAGCATCGTCGGTTGACGTGTGGAGGTGTGTCTTCGACGGATCTGTATTTGGTGGATTTGCTCGGATTTGTTCGTCGTTCGTCTATGTTTTTGTGTCTTCAGGTTGAATCCTTCCGATCTACGCTACTCTTGATCGGCGGCGTTTGTTGTTCTGGTGCGTTGGTCCTATGGGGGCTTAACACGACGACTTCCCGACTGTCTACTACAACAAGTTTTGCCCGACTTCAGTGAGGGAGGGGTGATGACGGCAGCGCGCCTTCGCCTCGCTTCAGTTCTTGTAGTCGTTGCTAGGTGGCCTATGAATCTGAATGTAATTTTCACTTCCGCTTCAGTGCTACCCCCTAAACACATCAACGAATGAGATTTATTCATACCCCTTCATAAGAAAGGGTAGGATGGCCTTTTTTCTAAAATACGTCGCCCGCCCGCCGAAATATATACGCCGTACGCATATTGGGCCGGCCCATTGACGACGGCTGTAGGGGCTGTGGTGTTCACGGGATGTAAAAGTTCACAAAACAAATAGGAATCGAACCACAGACCTCTTGCTCGTGAGGCTAAGAGGCATACCACTTGAGCTGTAGAAATGTTTCTGAAAATTAAATAGCGTACTAATTTAAGAATTAGTTCGTCCGGATTTATTGGGCAGACAGGATTGCCAAGACCAAGGCACATCGGGGCCAGTTTTTTGTAGTATTGAATATGCCCAATTAGTGAGCAGGATTGAAGGATATTAACTGTCGTAAATTAATTGCCAAATTGACTCGCATCTCCCAATGCTCTCGCATGCATTGCTTTTTGTTTACCATACGCATATATATTGGCTGCATGGCCCATGGCCCTCATAGCGCAACTTTCACTTAACAACTTGCAATGACTAACAAATTGCCTATTAATTAAGGCCTAGGAAATAGCAACCTGCCTTACAAAAACCGACTTCCACCGGTGGCTTTCCAGCCTAAAAATCCCGGACAGAAGTAACATCAACGTAAAATTCAGACACCTTTTCAAATTTTCTAACATTTCTTCGAGATTCTTTAAAAAGTACAATAATTTTATAAAATTCAACAAATTTTTGAACAACTTGAACACATTTTAAAAAATTCACTTTTTAAAAAAGCATGAATATATTTTGAAAATTTTGGAAAATATTTTTTAAAAGCATGAACATTCCATTTTTTTAAAGATATATCTTAGTTCAAAATGTTGTTTGACATTTTGAACAATTTTAAAGAGAGATATGAAGCGTGCAAATTTTAAAGAACCAAAAATTTGAACAATTTTCTGAACACGAGGGTTTTCTTTTCGGCTTCTTATGTGGAAAATGTAGCCTTTTGAATTTTCATGCCGATTTTTTAGTGTTTTTTAAAACTGATTTTCGTTCTGTTATATTCTTGTTTTTTGTTTATTTTTATTATTGTTTCCCCTCTTATTTCAAATGCGTGAACTTTTCATAAATTTGAAAATGGTCACGTTTCAAAAAAAGTTCACGTTGATCAACATTGTTAAAATTCATAAATAACAGAAGCACCCATTTTTTGAAAATTTTCAAGAAATGGCTAGCACATAAAAAATATTGATGTTGATTTATAATGACGGAAATTGCATAAAAGAAGCATTAAAATTAGAAAAAAAAACTATATGCTCAAATGCATTTGTGTGGCTAGTGTGGCCCACTCCTCACAACTGGTGGTGTTTTGGACTATGGAAAATGACCCTAACTTCTTGCAGCTGCCTAGCACGGACATATGATGTATCAATGCCAGTTTGAACGACTTCCGACATTGTTTGCTTGTCGCTACGGGTTCCTTTTTCACTGAGAAATCTCTAGAAAATGCAAAAGTTATCAAAAATTTGAACAACTTGGCATGATACCTCGAATTGGTCACAGAAGCTGGCGGAAAAAATTTGAGGCCATTTGACAGATGTCAAAAAGCAACATGCTTTCAAACGGACCCTTCAGGCCTATCTGAACACTCTTTGTTGAACATGGTCTATTTTTGGACATCCTTAGAATTACCTAACTTTTACAAGTAGGTGTGCATGCCCATGGTAGGCGTCCTTTCCTATTTTGAACGACTTTCAACACCGTATGCAAGTTGTGACATGTCCGGCCATTTATCGATCTTTTTTAATCAAGAAAACTCCAAAAAGTGCAAAATTTGTCAAAAGCGAAAACAACTTGGCATGGTGTCTTGAATTGGTCAAACAAGCACACGAAAAAAATTGAGCCATTTCAAGGATATAGAGAAACAACATGCTCCCAAATTGAGCGGTCTACTTACGTGTACACCCTCCGTTGAACATGGTCTATTTTTGGACATTTTTGAAATAACCCCAACTTTTGCCAGTAGACAGGCACGCCCATGATAGGCATCCATGCCAGATTTGAACGATATTCGACAATGTATGCATGTTGCGGCATGTCTGGTCATTTATCAACTATTTTTCATCGAGAAAACTCCAGAAAATGCAAGAATTGTCGAAAGATTGAACAACTTGGAATGGAGCTTTTAATTGGTCATATGAGCTCATGGAAAAGTTTTGGGGTCATTTGAGGATGCCAAAAACATATGCTCTCATGCGGACCCTTCTGGCCTACCCGAACACTCTACGCTAAAGATGGTCTATTTTTTGACATAAATGAAATGACCCCCAACTTTTTCCATCTAACGGGCATGCCCATGATAGACATCCATGTCAGGTTTGCATAATTTTCAACATTGTATGCAAGTTGTGTCACTGTCGACCATTTATCAGCCATTTTCACCAAGAAAACTCTAGAAAATGCAAGAATTGTCGAAAACTCGAACAACTTGACATGGTGCCTTAATTGGTCATATAAGCTCATGGTAGGCATCCATATGAAGTTTAAACGATTTCTGATGTCGTACGTAAGTTGCGTCACATCCAGCCATTTTTCACCGAGAGAACTCTAGAAAACACAAGATTTATTGAAAACTCAAAAAACTTGGCATCGTGCCTTAAAATTGTCATATAAACTCATGGAAAAAGTTTGGGTTCATTCGACGGATGTAAAAAAACACACGCCCTTCTAGCCTACTCGAATACCCTCTGTCGAACATGATCTATTTTTAGACATGCATAAAATGACCACAACTTTTGCCAGCTGGTGGGTATGCCCATGGTAGACATTCATCACACGTTTGAAGGAAAAAGTATATAAAATCATAATTTAAGCAGGTACTTAAAACTGTTATTTTAAGTTTTTAAAATAACTAATAAATACACAGATATAAAATTAAAAACAACAAATGATTTTTAAAGCATTTAATAATTATTTCACGGAAGAAAGAACTTAAAACATTTGTCTAAAACTGTTATTTTGGTATTCCAAATGATATTTCAATTTTTTGTAACTGTTTTCAAAAAGGAGAAAAAATAACCAATGAAAAAGATAAGAGTAACGAATAGTCAGAAAAAACGCTTAGGCCTTGGCTGAACTATCGCTCCGCCAGGTGCATGCTGGGAATTTCTAAAACCGTTTTCATTTTTGGAAATTGTTCACGTTTTGGTAAAATGTTCGACGTATTAAAAATTGTTCATGTCATATTTGTTTTCAAATTTTAAAAAATGTTCATGTTTTGAAATTTCTTACATAATATAAAAAAGGTTCAGGAATATAAAAATGTTCGCACTTTTCAAAAAGTAAGTTACAAAAATTCTTATTTTCATTTCTTGTTCACAAATTAATATGATAATAATTTCCAAAAATGTCCCTCCTTTCAAAAATTCTCCACAGATCTATTTTTTTTTACTTTACCAAATTCTGATCAGAGTTTCAAGAAATG
Source organism: Aegilops bicornis (assembly GCA_021605145.1). Lineage (NCBI taxonomy): Eukaryota > Viridiplantae > Streptophyta > Magnoliopsida > Poales > Poaceae > Aegilops > Aegilops bicornis. Next base: position 153,847,861 of record CM038673.1, read on the forward strand.
TTTATTTTTTCATTAAAAAATCATGAACTTTTTCGTGTTTTTAAAATAATGTTTGGAATTTTGAATTTTTTGCATTTTTATAAATTGTCACGATTACAAAAGTTGTTCACATTTATTAAAAAAATGTTAGGATTCCTGGGTTTTTTTCACATTTTCCAAAAATGTTTCGGAATTTCAACAAATGTGTGGAGTTTCATGAATAATTTAACTTTACCCAAATATATGACATTTCCCAAATTTTCAAAAAAATTCAAAAATAGTTTCTTTTTTTCAGAAATGTTTTTATATATAAACGCCTTTGCTTGTTCTTATAAAGTCCGCGCTATACAAATTCACAAGTAGTCTGTTGGTTTAGCGGTAAGCAGCAGGTACAAAGAGTGTGAGGACCCTAGATCGACTCCCGTTGAAAACTTGTTTTGCAGTATTTTGTACGGCTGTGAAAGGTCGATACTGCCCTTGATTGAAGATGAATAGATCAGATGTTTTCCGACAAGAAAAAATACAATTGTCTAACCCCAATTGGCTAAGAAAGAACACAGGAGCTCCAGAATATCATGGTCTCCCAAGCCCACAAAAGTGAGGCTCCACAGCGAATTAGTTACATTAACATCCAAAGCACCGTTTGCTTTCTCTCCCCCCTAACCGACTAAGAAAGCCAGAAATCTAATGGAATGTTCATCTCTCTAGCAATATCGTAGAAATGGAAGTGTAACCCCAAGGGGGCCGGCCACTCTTGTATAGACTAGAAGATATCATAGCAATACACCAGTGATGCGCTATGTGATCTCTTGCAATACATTATAGCACCCATGCTCAAACATGATGATATGCTTACATCACAACTCTGCAAATGGGTATTAGACTATGCACAACTCTGAGACTAGGTCTAGGAGCCTCGCATAAGGGTGTAACGGGACATTCACCATAACACAGGTACTACTATAGGCTGCTGTTCTTGAAAGAAAAAAGGCACTATAGGCTGCAAAACTGTGCCAGCCGGCTGCTCAAGCACTCCAGTAGGCTGCAAAACAGTGCCAGCCGGCTGCTCAAGCACTCCAGTTGACAGGAGAGCTCCGAGATTCACCTTCCCGGGTGGATGTAAAAGCAAGCCCTGCAATTTCAGCTGTCCCGACCATAGCAGCAAAGCGTTTCTTGCCACATGGATGTGTTGTGGGCAGGGCAACACCAGAGCTCCATATGCCCAATGCCTCACAATCTTACAATAGTCAAATGCAGGCCTTTGCCGTGGTCTCCACGGACGAAAACCGCGCTTCATTTTCCGGTCGTCTCTTCAGTCTGCTCTTTTATAGACCAAAAGATATCGATCATGTGAAACCATGCAATTACTAGGCACACGCCGACTGCAAGTTCACCAGAGTACGCATACCTACCAACCTTTGATTTTGAGCATCTTGTGATAAAATACAGAAGAAAATCAGACCAGTTTACTTGCAAAGATTTCATCATAAACCAATGCACGCACTGAAGGTTCATCAACACATCGCTGCCACGGTAACCGATAATTGAAGTACTATCCTTTTGCATTCATTTTTCCCCAGAGACAACATTACACCGGGATAATAAAACTCTACGTCAACCATGTAACCAACTCCTTGGCCCAAACGGCCAACAACAACAATAGAAATCCTAGCATCCTTGTACCATAGCCCACTAAGCTGAAACCTGTGACCTTACCAATTGCTACGGGCCACGGGAAGTAAAAGGCTAACAAGAACAAAGGGGATTTACGTTGCACAGCAGCACGGGATAATTAACATCACCCCTCTTAGAATCAGAGAAATTGATTCAGAACCAAGTCATGGACCCGGGTCGGGTAGCTGTAGAACTCCTCGTTCTACGATCCGGTAGAACCGCAACCAACTCAAGCACTCCAGCTTATAATTAAGGGGCAACAAGCAATTACAATTGACTAACCCGAATTGGCCAGGAGAGAACACAAGAGCCCCAAAATTCCATGGTCTCCCAAGCCCAGAAAACAAAAGTGAGGCTCCACGGTGAATTTGTTTCATTAACATCCAAAGCACCGTAAGCTTGTTTTTCTCCCCCTAGCATATTATGAAAGCCTGAAATATAATAGAATGTTCATCTCTCCAGCAATATCGGAGAAATGAAGGTGTAACCCGAAGGTGGACAGCTATTCTTTATAGACTAGTAGAAGATATCATAGTACTACACCAGTGATGCGCTATGTGATCTCTTGCAATACATTATATCACCCGTGCTCAAACAAGATGATATGCTTAGACTTTGGGTTTCATTGAGTGTCGGTCGACGTCGCCGCCAAATTTCCATGCCCTGAAAAGTTATCATGCTAAGCAAGACCTGGCTGAGCCGCTGAGCTCGACTTCCACACCCGCCGGCCGCCGCAATCAGTCATGTGTTGAGTCTAGCTGTTCCCCTGTACTGGCGGCATTACTGAGTTAAGTCGGCAAAAGCTAGCACCCCAAGGTCGCGCCAATCTCTCTGTGGTCTGAAGAAAGTATCTCAAGCTACAGTAGGTGCATGCGTCTAGTTCCGGTGTGTAATGCTTCAACCTAGCGAACGTCGTACATTGTGGCCGAACTGTAGTGATTTTTATCTACTTTTCAAACGACACTAGATTTACTATCGTAATAGGTGCATATACATGACTGTGATAGTACCATCCTCTTTCATTAACTATGAACACACGCCCTGTTTTTAGAAGGAAAAAATAGCTCCGTAGTCTGAAGTCTGAACACATGGCACAAGATAAAACACTTGTTTATCAAGTTGGCGTGCGATAGCTAGTGAAATCATTCATATAATTCGGCAGCGAAACATAGAACACTTGAGAGTTCAGTGGATGTCTGAATGGACTTGGTCAGTTAAACAATTCAATCTTCAAAATGTTGTCATGACTCATGAGGCATCTTTCTTTTTCAATGTAAATGGCAAAAAGTTAAATCACTTTCTATAATTGTGGAGAACTAGTCTTTACGACGTTGCTTTATGGAGATTTCGCACGAATATTTCGACAGAAATCAGTAGATTTGCTTCATTGTATATCTTTTTGTCCCAACTATGGTAGTCGTTATCGTTCAATAGGAGGTTCATGTGCAGATTTATTTTTGGCATGATAACATGATAGTGCTTCTACACGTTGGAGCACTTAGCGTTGTTCCTGCTTGACGCAGAATACACGCTTAATGAACACAGGGGCAAATGCCCCTATAAATAGAGCTCCAGACCAAACATTCATCTCACACACCCTCGAAGTAAAACCTAGCTAAAGACCAAAAGCTCCAATAGCAATCCAGTAGAAAACTAAATACATCACCAGCATCAATGGCCAAGTCACAGGCATTGGCTGCAACATTGTTGCTTGTCCTGGCGGTGTCCCTCACCACAATAGAGAGTGTTCAGGGTGTTTGCGGCATGTCGAATGACGAATTCAAACTTTGTCAGCCTGCGGCGGCAATGAATAACCTGACAGACAGTCCTTCTGCCGAGTGTTGTGCCGCGCTAGGAAAGGCAAACCTATCGTGCATTTGCCGCTACAAAGGCATGGCCGGCATATGGCTGAAAATGTATCATATTGACGCACGTCGTGCCATGGCACTGACAGGCAAGTGCGGCTTTACCATGCCAAGCAACTGCTCTTGATGATCTGAAGTACTATCCATAATAAGCATCTAGGTGTGTGTGGGTGTACATATGCATCTACACCCTATGGCTAAATAAGTGGATCGGAGGAGCATTTGAAAGGCATTGTGCTACTCGGTCTTATTGTTGTTTTGTGATTTGAATGTGTACTTGTCTCATTAAGCTTTGATTAGCAGTTTGCATGCATACTGGAAGTGTAAGAGAATGGTAAAAGTGCCTTATACGCAGTCCCATAAACTGGTAACTGAATATAATATCTTATACCGGTAACCTTGTATGTGTCTTTTGCAATTAAAAAACACTTGTATGTGTCAAAATGGTGTGTGTTTCCTAGTGAACAAGTAAATGTCCATCGGAAACTTTTTTTTTCATTGGTCACTGCTATTGAATACTTTAATCTTACGTCGGGCATAAAACCTGATTTCCGAAGCCTCAAGCTGAAAAAACCAAATCAACCGCGTATAACCTGGACCCGAAAAGCCAAGCACTACATTGGGTAACAGTTTTGGAAACCTAAATTTAATTCGGGAAATTTGGGTTAGAAGCCATGGTACACGAATTGCTCGAATGGCCCAAAATAATTCGGCAGCCAAGTAAAAAATCCCGCATAGAGATGACCCAACACGAAATCCCATCGCCAGCCCCCGCAAGTGAAATGTAGGTCATGTGACTAGCGTCACTAATTCATGTCCCCTTCCAAGCACCACAACGCCTGCCCTAGCGGCCGCCACAGCCCAACGCCCCCGCAACACAGGCATTGCACTCCGTTACCGATCTGCATCCGCACTGTCATGACGTGCAAGACGGAGGAGGAAGTTGCATTTTGGGGGCGACGATGCTGGCCATCGTCCATCGACTCGACCTTGGTGGACCATCATTAACTCGGCGATATAGCATGACATCGATGATTCAAAGGACACAAGAAGGATGCCACCATCATTCTCAAAGTCGCGGCCGATAAAGAGACATGGATTTGGCATGCATTTTTTGGGAAGCCTGGATCTTTCAATGACATCAATGTGTATCATTAGTCACCACTCTTTGCAATGTTAGCCAATGGCGAATTACCACCAGTGGAGTTTCAAGCAAATGGCCGCCCATACAACATGGGCTACTACCTTGCTAATGGGATATATATCCGAAGTGGTCCACTTTTGTGAAGCCAATTTCAAGCCCCCAACGTAATTAAGAAAGAACTTTACTTCCATAATGCTCAAGCGGCTACTAGGAAAGATGTGGAGAGGGCTTTTGGGATTTGCAATCCCAATTTGCTATTGTGCGAGGAACGGCTAGGTTTTGGTATCAAGAGATCCTTTGGTACATGATCATGGTTATCGCGGTCATGCACAACATGATCATTGAAAATGAGCATGGGAAAGATTTGGTTTACACTTCTTATGAATTAATGGCACAAGTAGTTTGGCCACATAGAAGGGAAGACTACATCCGCCTCTTTCTTGAAGTGCACAGTAACATTCGAGATTTTGATACACACAAAGATCTACAAAGAGATCTCATCGAGGATGGTGGACATGGTATGGGCAACAAGCATCTCTATGTTTAATGTATATGTGGTGATGAACTTTGTGTTATGTTTGATGAACAATTTCTGTTGAATTTGATGTTGCAAATTGATGAACTATGTAATAAGTAAGTACTATTTGTGTTATATTTGTTTTGGATCATTTGAGATGAGTTTGATATTTTCTTGTTTCAATATGTATGTAATGGTGAAGAAGAAGAACTTATTAGGGTGACCTATTTACATCATTTTCTACGACCACAATTTTTCTGGTGCCCTAGAACCCATTTTTTGGTGCCCAATTACACATCATCTGTTGAAGGTGCTCTAAGATATCACAAGAACACAATGTGAATCCATGCAATTATTAGGGACACCTATACTGCAAGTTTCTTCCGGTATGCACACCTACCAACTATCATCATTGCATTTGATTTTGCGCATCTTGTTGTAATAAAGCGTAGAAGAAAAACAAGCCAGTTTTCTTAGAAGTATTTCATCAAACCAATGCATGCGCTAATAGTTCATCAACATCACTAGCTTGGTAATTGAAAATTGAGGGACTGCCATTTTGCATTCCTCTTTTGAGAGACATACACTTAGACACTAAAGTCTACGTAACTATGTAACCAACACCTTGGCTCCAAATGGTGGGAAACAGTACTGCAAAAGTCCTAACATTGTGTCATCCGGTGGAAAATCAGAACTCCTCGCTGCCAACACCAGTGGATCCTATTTTCCGCATAGGTTAGGCAATAGGCACCAACCCCCCTTCCACACCCCCATTGCTCGAACATATATGGGCTGGCCCATATCCGGGAATTTCACGTGCCTTTCTTGCACCGATTCTGGGTAGGTTCTTGAAGCTACCCTAAAGCGGTTTTTATTTTTTAGTATGTTTTTATTTTGATTTCATTTTTCTTATTTTTTCCATTTTAATTTTAAGGACATTTTTTAAAAACTTGTGAACAGTTTTTGAAACTTATGTACATTTTTTGAATTCGTGAACATATTTAGAAATTTGTGAACATTTTTTTCGAATACTTTTTGCATGGGCAGCATTTTTTGAAATTCGTAAACATTTCTAAAATTTAAACAAACATTCTGCATCGTCAAAAAAAATTATAATTCGTGAACATTTTTTGAATTCAAGAACATCTTTCAAGTTTGTTACTGTAACATTTTCGAAATTTAAAACATCTAAAAAATTATATAAATATTTTATAATGCATCTATATTTTAAAATATGAGTATATTTTTCATATTCATTATGTTTATAAAATCCAGGAGACTTTTTGGAATCTAGGAACATTTTCAAAAATTTGTGGATATTCTTTTAAAATTTGTGAATATTTTAAAAAAGTTCAGTACTTCTTGAAATCTCAAACATTCTTTAAAGAAGCAAAAGAACAAAAGACGAAAAAGAAAAAAGAAAAAACTAAAGGTAAAAAACAAAAAAGAAAAGACAAAAAACTGTGACGCCCCGCCCCGCACATGGGCCGGCTCAAAAGAGCGGGGGAGCGAGGGGTATGTGTTGGCTCGCTTTCCACCGCACGGATCGGGGAATAGGAGCTCCCGCCAACATCAGCAATCTCGTTGTGGCGGAAGCGGGGCTCAATCCCGACAACGCGTGGTCGTCTGCGTCTACATGCAGGGGCATGGCAAATATGTTCCATACTCCTCCCCACTGGGGAAGTCGAAAGTCGAGCCTCCACTGGTGCCAAGATGAACGGCACCTCGTCTACTCTACAGACAATTACACATGATTCAAATGTCTATTACAATGGTAAGTGGTGGCTATCATTAGGATTATCTGGTAGCACATATGTAAATTGTGAAGCAATATACAAGCACTGAATAAATTATGCCCAGTTGGACTGTGCCTCCTCCACAAGTAGTTGATTGATGACACTATGTTTAGGGTCATGTCTAATTGACCCCAACCTCCCAAGTTGGGTGTAGTCACATAAACAATCCAGTAGTTCCACAACCAGCTCAAGCAGGCAACAAACAATTACAATTGACCACCCCGAGTTGGCAAGGAAAGAACATGAGAGCTCCAAAATCTCATGGTCTCCAAAGCCCACAAAAGTGAGGCTCTACAGTGAATTTGTTTCATTTTTGACATCCAAAGCACTGTAGGCTTGCTTTCTCTCCCCCTAAGAGACTAAGAAAGCTAGAAATCTAACAGAATGTTCATCTCTCTAGTTATATAATAGAAATGACGGTGTAACCCAAAGGGGGCGGCCACTCTTTTATAGACCAAAAAATATCGTAGCACTACACCAGTGATGCGTTATGTGATCTCATGCAATGCATTATAGCAACCCGTGCTCAAACATGATGATATACTTCCATCACAACGCAGCAAATGTGTATTAGAATATGCACAAGACTGAGACAAGGTCTAGGAGCGTGGCATAAGGGTGTAACAAGACATTCTCCATAACACGGGCACTAAAGGTTGCAAAAAAGTGCCAGCCCACTGCTCTAGAACTCCAGTTGACAAGATTCAACTTCCCTGGTGCATGCAAGAGTGAGTTGTGCAGTTTTAGTAGCCTCGACCATTGCAACAAAGTGGTTCTTGCCACATAAAAGTCATGTCGGCATGGCGGCACAAGAGCTCCATATTCCCAATGCCTCACACTATCGCAATAGTCAGATGGAGGCCTTTGCTCTTTTTTACTGTGAGAGTGTGAGGCATTAGGAATATGGAGCTCTTGTCTCACCTCTACGAAAGAAAACAAATTCTTCTTTTTTCCTGTCATCAGTAGTCTCTTCAAGTGCTTCTGCTCCTTGGGCTGCTCCTTTATAGACCAAAAGATATCACAAGAAGACCATGTGAATCCATGCAATTACTAGGGCTACAAGTACGTACACATACCAACTACCATACTTGCCTTTGCTTTTGAGCATCTTCCGACAAAATCCAGAAGAAAATCAGGCCCGTTTACTTGCAAAGATTTCATGTTCCAATGCATGCACCGAAATTTCATCGACACATCACTGCCTTGCTAATTCATAATTGAGGTACTATCCTTTTGCATTCATTTTTTTCCAGAGACAAACAAGATACACTCGGACAATAAAACTCTATGTCAACTATGTAACCAACACCTTGGCCCAAACTGCCAACTATAGCAATGACAGAAGTCCTAACATCCTTGACTCATTGTACCATATCAAACTAAGCTGAAATATATGACCGCACCAATCGCTATGGGCCACATGGGGTAAAATGCTAACAAGAAACAAAGGGGATTTACATTGCACAACAACACAATATAATTAACAATACCCCTTCTAGAATCAGAGAAAATAGTTTGGAACCAAGTAATGGACCCAGATCGGGTAATTGTAGAACTCCTTGCTCCTATGGCTCGAGTACCCTTTACGGCGGCGTACAAATGGAGTGAACCATAAGAGCCCTCTATCGTACTTATTGGCCAAGGGCTCCAGCGTGTTGTCCATAAGCGACGCGACCATGGGCGCTACCGTTGAGCCGGAACCAAAAACGGTGCTTATGATGTCATTGAACTGCGACACCAAAGAGCATACAGATGAAATTAGAAATAAAAATTCACACACCAGGAACAAGACTTGAACTAACAAAATCACTCTCAAATCAGATGCTCCACTGACCGAATACTCAAACCATCTAACCAGATCGAAGTACTCAAATTAAGGAATGAGCTCATCAAGTTTGGTGTCAATCCAAACACGTTTGAGCCTCCAATCACCAGGTTCAACATTGTCTAGTGAGATGCAGCAAATCTAGACAGAACCTCCCTCCTTCTTCCTCTCTCTCTTAGAGGTTATGTTCTTGTTGTGCTCTCTCTCTCTCTCACTCACTCCCACAATGGCGGCCAACACCAGGTGGTGGAGTGGCTAGTTTTTTTCTTCCTTCACTTTACTATGAAGCACTCACAACTGTTGTATACATCAAAGATCAACTTCACGCATGTTGAACTTATGGGTTGTTGTTGTGCTACCAACACACCTACATGTGGAGAGACTTAGCCCAAGAACATAGTCACGACAGGGGCGTCTAACTCGACACCATGTCCGGGTTGCTTCATCCATGGCAGAAGGTGTCCCTGCGCTCGGCAGTGGGAATGACGAAGCTATGTCCCACCATGGATGCGAACGCCAATTCACAGGCTACCCCCAACCTGGCCCCCAGGCTCCAATGGATGGAGGTCAACCTTGGTGATCTCCTGGTGCAGTCCATCATTGTTATTGCGCTAGCCCTGACCGACCATCGCGGGCGTGCTCTCGACCTGTTGTCAACCAAGAGGTTATCCTTGTGAGAGGAGGCGGGCGTCGAGGTCCGCAAGGAGTTGTCCCACAGACGACCACAATGATGTTGCTTGTGCCGATGATGATGATATGCAGGCCCCTAAAACCAAGCACCACGTCCTTCCCCTTCCCTTGGATTTGAGGCTATCATCGAGGACAGAGGCTTAATAAAAGATGAGAAACTAGCGGTACGACATCATGACTTGAAGAAAAGAAAGCCGGCCGTCAAGACTTGTAGCCTGTATTGGAGAACTAAGAAACAAACCTCCCTTTAATATAAAACAATGTATATAGGGATATAAGGTAGAGATTTGTTTGAAAATTGTTGAAGTGCGTGCTTCCAAAAATCATGCGCTACAGTGCAGGGTCGGCCGAGGCTGACTTCGTCCTATGTGTTGCACCCTCTATTGGATGCAACGAGCCTCCAATAGGAGCTCATATGTCAAGTTGTCAATGACCTCTCCCCCAGCAAGCCGCCAAATACACGACGTGGAGAGAAAGGGAAGCAGGCCCAACCACAAGTTCACGAGCCCTGGTGGGTTACAAAATCAAACATATTCATGAGTAAAAGAGGAAGATTTTTTTTCAAAACTATCACGTTGTTTGTAGCAAATTTGGAAACTATAGGACACAATGCAAAAAAAATCAAAAGTATGACCCCCTCGGCCTAGCGTGGGCCGAAAAGGGGTCGTCGGCCCGCGGTTGACCGAAAACGGGCACTTCTGGGCCGAAGACATGGCGTCGGTGGTGGCCCGGCTGAAAATAGTAGCTTCGGCCACCAAGTAACCGAAAAGGGCCGTTTTCGACCACGCAGAGACCGAAGAGGTCTTCGGCCACCCATCGACCAAAAAGGTTTGGATAAGCCACCCGCGCCCGTCTCCTTCCTCTCGCCTCTGTTCTTCTTTCCCTCCTTTCTCTCTCTCATTCTTCTCTGTAGCTCGCCACCCCACGCCGATATCCTCCATTTGCCACCCATTTTCACATCCAAGCCACAGAATCGATAGATCGTACAATCCCCGATGGCCTACGATGTTTTTTCTTGCTATGGGGTAGTTTTTGATGTGTTTGGGGAGGAGGAGCCATGGTGGGGAGGAGGATGTGGGGTTGGGCAGTAGGTGATGAGGAGGAGGAGCAACAGCTGTGGAGGAGGAGGTGGTGAGGAGGGGGTGCGGCTTGGGCGGTGACCGGAGTTGAACCTCCGGTCGTCGAGGGGGCGGCGGTGTCGTTTTCCGGTGGTGCAAGTACTCATGAGGTGGCGGTGCCGCTGAGTCGAAGAGAGGAGCAAGAAGCTAGGGACAGACGCTTCGAAGGTATAACCATGTCGTCACAAATTTTATCTAAATTGTATAGTTTAGTTAGTGTATATAAGTCATATTGTGAATTGTAGTGTTAATATATTTGTGGAGGCATTTTAGTGCATAGTTCGTGTAGCGGGTAATATTAGTGTTCGTTGTGATTAATGAGAAGATGACAATGTCTGACAGGTGAAAATGTATGAATCAGTAAATCTGACTATTTATTACGGCGCTGGTAATGTTTGATGTAATGAGTTGGGGGTTGATCTTAGCGAGTTTAAAAATGGCGTCATGACACTAGCAGACTCGGACAGACTGGACATTAGACAGTTGAAGTACTGGTTGGCAACTAGTTTCGGGCTGGATCCTCAAGTATGTTCTGTCAGTATTCATGCATTCTGGACCAAATCCTGTAAAAATATCAAGTGAGAGTTGATGCCGATAGATAGGAGCTAGCATTGGTTGTCCCTGTTAAGATGTTGCCGAGACCGAAGAATCCACCCATATGCCCTTGTGCAACCTGTGGTGAAAGAGGAGAATACCATACAACTCCACAGGGGGTATGAACCCGGCCAGGGCAGTCAAGTGGCTAACGAGATAGATTTATCTGGGTCACAACCACCCGATGTGGATGCTAGCCAACCCGAGAAAGAGTCAGACTACGTGCCACACAATGTTTGTGGCCCTGATACTGGGCAGAGTAGCCAGTCGACAATATTAGCTGGTTCTGGTTTTGCTGATGGGGATGAGGAAGGGGATGAAATGCAGAGGGTGATGGAGGAAAAGGACGAGGATGGATTGGTGGAGGATCTGGATTCTGAAAATTCCAAGGATGAAATGGAGGTACCAATTCCTTCTGCATGGGATCAGGACATATCGACATGGTCAACGATGGCCATGAGACTCCATGGCAGTATAATCTTAACAAAGTCCAGATAGGAGCTATGTTTGATACAAAGAAAAAATTGAAGTATGCGGTGATAAAGTGGGCTATGTATACACATAGGGTTTTTCGGACACACACATCAAGTCAAACAAATTATATCGTGAAATGTGTTGAAACAAGTTGTCCTGGGAAGGTGCACGGGGACGTGCCGAAGTATGACATCCACTGGGTTGTCACCAATGTCGTCCCACATAATTGTGTGAGGAAGAACCCTTTGGTGAAGCATCCGAACTCGACTTCAAATCTCATTGCGCAACTCATGTATACTGAGATAGTAGAGAAGAAAGATATGGAAGCAAAACACATCCAGACAGCAGTGAAGGTCAGATGGAATTATGTCATTCCTTATGGGAAGGCTTGGAGGGCTAAGCAGAAGGCTATGGAGGAAAGTTTTGGGACGTTCTTCGACTCATATGATAATGTTGTCCGTCTCCTTGACATACTGAAGGAGAGGAATCCCGGCACGTATGTGAACGTACAACACACGAGGTTGCTGAGTATACCAGATTTCAAGGTGTTGAAATGAGTGTTCTTCTCTTTCGCTATGTGCATCGAAGCTTTCCGGCATTGTCCTCCTGTTACGTTTGTGGATGGTACATTCCTGAACGGTCAGTACGGAGGGCAAATCCTGACTGCTATTGGTGTGGACGAGAACAATCAAATCATCCCACTTGACATGGCATTTGTGGAGGGTGAGAACTTTCCTAGTTGGGTATGTTCTTCCGGCAAGTGAAAATTGCCATCGTGCAGGACCGACCAAATGTGTGTGTCATTCATGACAGGCATGCTGGTATATTGAAGGCCGTGAAGACACTTAGTAATCCAACAGCTGACGAACCAACACCTTGGAGGGACTTGCAGAGCCGGTGGTGCATGCGCCATCTTGGGGCAAAAAATTTCTCACAGTTCAAGAACAAGCGATTGATGAACTTGTTCAAAAAATTATGCAAGGAGAACCAGCAGGGCAAATACGGATTTATTTGGTCAAAACTAGATGAGTTTACTAAGAAGCAGGTTCATGCGAGGAAGAAAATGGAACAAGATCAGGTTAAATTAGCAGCACTCATCGCGGAGCTAGAGGAGCCAGTGGGTCTCTATGACTTGCCAGGAATTGACCCTCCTAATACTAAGAGAAAGAAGGGGAGGGCAATAAAGAATTTTTCTGAGTGGATCGAGAAAGAGCCTCCTGTGAATTGGTGTTTGCTGCATGACATCCATGGAGCTAGGTATGGCCACATGACAACCAATCTTGTAGAGGTTTATAACTTTGTACTCAGAGGGAATAGAGCATTGCCACTTACAGAAATTGTGGAGGCCGTATTCCATGGCACTTTGAGATATTTCAGAGAAAGGCATGAGTTAGCAAGGAAGCATATTGCAGATAATCAGAACACACCTTAGTGTAGCCATGTCATGGAGTACATGGCAAAGAAGATGGGGAAAGCAAAGAAGCACACTGTCAGACTGATAGGTGATACGTCTCCATCATATCTACTTTTCCAAACACTTTTGCCCCTGTTTTGGACTCTAACTTGCATGATTTGAATGGAACTAACCCAGACTGACGCTGTTTTCAGCAGAATTGCCATGGTGTTATTTTTGTGCAGAAATAGAAGTTCTCGGAATGACCTGAAACTTCACGGAGAATATTTTTGGAATTAATAAAAAATACTGGCGAAAGAATCAAGGCCAGGGGCCCACACCCCGTCCATGAGGGTGGGGGGCGCGCCTACCCCACTGGGTGCGCCCCTGCCTCTTGGGCCCCCTGGTGCTCCACCGACCTCAACTCCAAATCTATATATTCACGTTCGGGGAGAAAAAAATCAAAGAGAAGGATTCGTTGCGTTTTACGATACAGAGCCACCGCCAAGCCCTAATCTCTCTCAGGAGGGCTGATCTGGAGTCCGTCCGGGGCTCCGGAGAGGGGAATCCGTCGCCATCGTCATCATCAACCTTCCTCCATCACCAATTTCATGATGCTCACCGCATGCGTGAGTAATTCCATCGTAGGCTTGCTGGACGGTGATGGGTTGGATGAGATTTACCATGTAATCGAGTTAGTTTTGTTAGGGTTTGATCCCTAGTATCCATTATGTTCTGAGATTGATGTTTCTATGACTTTGCTATGCTTAATGCTTGTCACTAGGGCCCGAGTGCCATGATTTCAGATCTGAACCTATTACGTTTTCATTAATATATGTGAGTTCTTGATCCTATCTTGCAAGTCAATAGTCACCTACTATGTGTTATGATCCGGCAACCTCAAGTGACAATAATCGGGACCACTCCCGGTGATGATCGTAGTTTGAGGAGTTCATGTATTTACTAAGTGTTAATGCTTTGGTCAGGTACTCTATTAAAAGGAGGCCTTAATATCCCTTGGTTTCCAATAGGACCTCGCTGCCACGGGAGGGTAGGACAAAAGATGTCATGCAAATTCTTTTCCATAAGCACGTATGACTATATTCGGAATACATGCCTACATTACATTGATGAATTGGAGCTAGTTCCGTGTCACCCTATGTTATAACTATTGCATGAGGAATCGCATCCGACATAATTCTCCATCACCAATCCAATGCCAATGAGCTTTTCACATATTGTTCTTCGCTTAGTTACTTTTCCGTTGCCACTGTTACAATTACTACAAAACTATCACTGTTACTTTTATCACCGTTACCGCTACTATCATACTACTTTGCTACTAAATATTTTTCTGCAGATATTAAGTTATCCAGGTGTGGTTGAATTGACAACTCAACTGCTAATACTTGAGAATATTCTTTGGCTCCCCTTGTGTCAAATCAATAAATTTGGGTTGAATACTCTACCCTCGAAAACTGTTGCGATCCCCTATACTTGTGGGTTATCAAGACTATTTTCTGGCGCCGTTGCCGGGGAGCGTAGCTCTATTCTTTGAGTAACTTGGGATTTATATCTGCTGGTCACTATGAGGATCGAAATACGAAATAACTAAGATCTTTCCCTCAACTATGAGGGGAGGTAAGGAACTGCCATCTAGCTCTGCACTTGATTCACCTTCTGTTTTGAGTAAGCTTGCGACACCTAAACCTGCTTCTGCTATTAATTCTGATATGTCGCATGTTATTGATGATGCCACTTCTCCTATGCATGATACTTATGATGAAACTACTTCTATGCTTGATACTACTGTGCCACTAGGTGAATTTCTTGATGAACAACTTACTAGGGCTAGAGAGAATGAAATTATTGAAACCGATAATATTGATGAAAGTGATGATGAAGATTCCCCCCTAGATATGAATTTCCTGTTGTGCCTGAGGGTTATGTTATGGATGAAGAAACTGCTAGAGACTTTCTTGCTTGCAATGATAGAAATGATCTTAAGAAATTATTAGCTAAGCTAATAGAAAAATCTCTGAATGCTAGAATGAAATACGACCCTGCTTTTGCTACTTCACCTATCTGTGTTACTAATAAGGATTATGATTTCTCTGTTGATCCTGAGATAAATTTTTTGGTTGAATCTGATCCTTTTTATGGCTATGAATCTGAAACTGTTGTGGCACGCCTTACTAAAGTGAATGATATAGCCACCCTGTTCACTAATGATGAGAAAACTCGCTACTACTATATCCTCAAGTTATTTCCGTTCTCTTTAAAGGGTGATACTAAAACATGGTTTAATTCTCTTGATCCTGGTTGTGTGTGTAGTCCCCAGGATATGATTTATTACTTCTCTGCTAAATATTTCCCCGCTCATATGAAACAAGCCGCTTTAAGGGAAATATATAATTTTGTGCAAATTGAAGAAGAGAGTCTCCCACAAGCTTGGGGGAGGCTTCTCCAATTACTTAATGCTTTGCCTGGTCATCCTCTCAAGAAAAATGAAATACTTGATATCTTTTATAATGGACTAACCGATGCCTCCAGATACCACCTGGATAGTACAGTTGATCAAGCTGAATTGCTATTGAATAATATGTTGACTAATGAAAATAATTGGACACTTCCTGAACCAACTCCTAAGCCAATTCTGAAGAAAAGGGTATTCTATTTCTGATCTGAAGATATGCAAGAGGCAAAGAAATCTATGAAAGAAAAAGGTATTAAAGCTGAAGATGTTAAGAATTTACCACCTATTGAAGAAATACATGGTCTTGATAACCCAACACAGGTAGTAAAGGTAAATTCTCTCTATAGATTTGATGAAGGTGATATTCCTCGTTATAAGTCTGCTAGCCAATGCTTAGACGAGTTTGATAATTTTATTATTAAACAAGAAAACTTCAATGCTTATGTTGGTAGATAATTGAAACGCAATGCTTATATGATTGAACACTTGAGTGATTATATGTCTAGAGTTAAAAGTGAACTTAAACTCATTAGTAAACATGCTTCTATGGTTACCACTCAAGTAGAGCAAGTGCTTAAAGCTCAAAATGATTTTCTCAATGAATTAAATAACAAGAAAAATTATAATGTTGTTAGAGTTATGACTAGAGGGGGTAAAATGACTCAGGAACCTTTGTATCCTGAGGGCCACCCTAAGAGAATCGATCAGGATTCTCAGAGAACTAATGTTGATACACCTAGTCCTTCTAAAAGGAAGAAAAAGAAAAATGATAGGACTTTGCATGCTTCTAGTGAACCTATTGTAGACACACCTGAGAATCCCAATGATATTTCTATTTCCGATGCTGAAACACTATCAGGGGATGAACATGAACCTAGCGATGATGTTAATGATGATGTTCATGTTGATGCTCAACCTAGAAATGACAATGATGAAGAGATTGAACCTGCTGTTGATCTTGATAACCCACAATCAAAGAATCAATGTTATGATAAGAGAGACTTCGTTGCTAGGAAGCATGGTAAAGAAAGAGAAACATGGGTTCAGAAACCCATGCCTTTTCCTCCTAAACCATCCAAGAAAAGGATGATGAGGATTTTGAGTGCTTTGTTGAAATGATTAGACCTATCTTTTATGTATGCGTTTGGTGATATGCTTAAAATGAATCCTTACGCTAAGTATATGAAAGATATTGTTACTAATAAAAGAAAGATACCAGAAGCTAAAATTTCCACCATGCTTGCTAATTATACTTTTAAGGGTGGAATACCTAAGAAACTAGGAGATCCAGGAGTACCAACTATACGATGCTTCATTAAAAAAAACTATGTTAGAACTGCTTTATGTGATCTTGGAGCCGGTGTTAGTGTTATGCCTCTCTCTTTATATCGTAGACTTGATTTGAATAAGTTGACACCTACTGAAATATCTTTGCAAATGGCCGATAAATCAACTACTATACCTGTCGGTATTTGTGAGGATTTGCCTGTTGTGGTTGCAAATGTTACTATCTTAAGAGACTTTGTTATTCTTGATATTCCCGAGGACGATAGTATGTCGATTATCCTTGGTAGACCCTTTTTGAATACTGCAGGGGCTGTTATTGATTGCAACAAAGGCAATGTCACTTTTCATGTTAATGGTAATGAGCATACGGTACACTTTCCGAGGGAACAACCTCAAGTCCACAGTATCAATTCTATTGTTAAAATTTCAACTATTACTATTGGAGGTTTTGAATTTTATTCTTCCTACTGTCAAGAAGAAATATGATATTCTTATTGTTGGGGATGTGCATATCCTCGTTGAGGTAACCTAGTGTTATTCAAAATTTCTCGGGTTCCATGTTATTCGAAAAGAGTTTGTTAACAAGACTTGATCAACCTTGTTAGTGGATTCCTTTTGATGAGCATGAGATGGATGAAGTTAGAAAGCACAACCTTCTGTACCCCCCTTTTACTTTCTGTTATTTAGATTAAATAAAGCAAAATAGTATATTCTGTCTGTTTTCTAAATTCTGTGCAATAAAAAAATACCCTGAAAATAAAAGTTCTCCAAATGCCCTGAAAATGAAATATGATTTTTTCTAGAATATTTGAGAATATCTAGCACTGAGAACACATCACGGGGAGCAAGCACCTGGCCACGAGGGTCCAGGGCACGCCCCCTGCCTCGTGGGCCCCTGTTGGCCCCCCTCCACTTATTCCAGCAACCACACACTCCTTCTTCCTCCCAAAAAAATCACCAACCAGCTCAAGCATGAGTTCTAGCTCATCTTGCTGCAATTTTCGATCTCCTTGCTCAAAGCTCCACTCACAAAACTGCTTTGGGGGATTGTTCTTCGGTATGTGACTCCTCCAATGGTCCAATTAGTTTTTTTTCTAGTGCTTTATTCATTGCAATTTTTGCTGCTTAGGTGACCTTGTTCTTGAGCTTGCATGTCAAATTTATATGGTCCCAAGTAGTTCTAATGCATGATATAGTCTCTAGACACTTGTGGGAGTAGTTGCTATCAATTTTGTTGAGTTTGGTTCACTTTTATTTTAAGTTACTAAAAATTTCAGAAATTGATGAAGAGATTTTTGAGGGGCTCTTCGAGCCGAAGCTCGAAGGATAAGGAAAGTGAATAGGACAAAAGGCCCAAATATAATCTCCCTCGCACCGCGGAGGTTCGGCCGTGTGAATGGCCTTGTGATAATTTCTTGAGGGCAGCCGGGATTCATGATGATTTTTATTATTTGGATGAGAATGCAGGCCTCACCGACTTCCTCCGCGACCAGTGTGAACAATATCTCCTACTCACTATTTTTTTCGTGCAAAATTTTCATTTCCATGCCAGGAGATCACCACCTTCGGTGGATTTTTATTTATATGATGAGTATAAGGAGATGTCCCTTTATGATTTTTGTGAGGTTTGCAAGTTACCCTTTGCGGGCAGCATAGAGGAGCCACATCGTGATGATGTGGAAGGGTTTATTGATATGATTGCTGTAGGGGAAACGAGGAAAGTTTCCGATGCAAGAATCACTACCATACACTTTCCTTTCTACGTTACTTTGCAATATTTACTAGTAGATGTTTAATTGGTCGCAGGAACTGTGGAAACCTTAGTGCTCCTGATATTGTTATTTTGTGCCATGCCTTGTTTCATGATAACACTTTTAGTCTAGGCGCTATTGTTGCTAAGCGGTTTAATTTGAACCTCACGAAGGGTCCCATCTTGGGAGGTAACTTTGCCTCGCGCCTAGCTGCACACTTTAGCATACCTATTAGGCATTATGAGAAGGAAGAAAAGTTGTTGCCTCCTGTTTTTCTAGACTATAAGAGTATGGTAGGACATGATTTTATTTTTAAGAGTAAGAAAAAGATGCTTAACTATGGACTGATATTTGATAAAAATTACTTTGAGACTATTGCTTTGCTTGCTCCTTCTTTGTTCAACTTATCTTCAGGAAAGTATCTTGTTCTGCCGGAAGCCTTTCATGCCTACCGGAACCTCACACCAGCTCCAGAGCCAGAGCCGGCGCCACAACTTGATCCTCACCGTCAGTCTGTTTACCAGTGGGATCCAGAGGAGATTGCCAAACAGTGGAACCCCGAGGATCCTTCTCAGTAGGACCCCAGCTACAACTTTGGATATCCGCCAGGCCAGCCATGGCCCTAGACCAACTTAGGCCAAAAGCCTAAGCTTGGGGAGTACGTATTTCTCACCGACATTACATTCATGTTCACACACTCATTCCAGTTGTCGGTGCTCATACTTTGTCGTTGTACTATCCATGCTAGTTTATTTTCTTTTTCTCGCTTTCTTCTTGTGTGTTTGAATAACCTTAAGAAAAAACAAAAAATATAGTTGTAGCTTTTAGCCAGTTTACTTTCTGTCGTGGTTTTGTCACGGCAGATGTCCTAAGGAAAGGACTTAGTCGTGGAGCCATCGCTACTGGTTAGCTTAAATGGGTTAAAGCGGACAAGGGACGCAGAGAGTTTATACTGGTTCGGCCCCTTGCGGTGAAGGTAAAAGCCTAATCCAGTTGTTGTGGAATTGCTAAGGTTTCGATGACCAGGAAGCGAATACACTTTGCCTGAGTCTCGAGTTGTTGTCTCTCTTTCTAAACCCCCACTGGGTCGTCCCCTTATATACATGGGTTGATGTTGGAAATATGCCCTAGAGGCAATAATAAATTAGTTATTATTATATTTCCTTGTTCACGATAATCATTTATTATCCATGCTATAATTGTATTGATAGGAAACTCAGATACATGTGTGGATACATAGACAACACCATGTCCCTAGCAAGCCTCTATTGGCTAGCTCGTTGATCAATAGATGGTTACGGTTTCCTAACCATGGACATTGGATGTCATTGATAACGGGATCACATCATTAGTAGAATGATGTGATGGACAAGACCCAATCCTAAGCCTAGCACAAAGATCGTAGATCAGATGCTAAAGCTTTTCTAATGTCAAGTATCATTTCCTTAGACCATGAGATTGTGCAACTCCCGGATACCGTAGGGAATGCTTTGGGTGTACCAAACGTCACAACATAACCGGGTGGCTATAAAGGTGCATTACGGTATCTCCGAAAGTGTCTGCATTGGGTTGTACGAATCGAGACTGGGATTTGTCACTCCGTGTAAACGGAGAGGTATCTCTGGGCCCACTCGGTAGGACATCATCACAATGTGCACAATGTGACCAAGGGGTTGATCACGGGATGATGTGTTACGGAACGAGTAAAGAGACTTGCCGGTAACGAGATTGAACAAGGTATCGGTATACCGACGATCGAATCTCGGGCAAGTACAATACCGCTAGACAAAGGGAATTGTATACGGGATCGATTGAGTCCTTGACATCGTGGTTCATCCGATGAGATCATCGTGGAACATGTGGGAGCCAACATGGGTATCCAGATCCCGCTGTTGGTTATTGATCGGAGAACGTCTCGGTCATGTCTACATGTCTCCCGAACCCGTAGGGTCTACACACTTAAGGTTCGATGACGCTAGGGTTATAAAGGAAGTTTGTATGTGGTTACCGAATGTTGTTCGGAGTCCCGGATGATATCCCGGACGTCACGAGGAGTTCCGGAATGGTCCGGAGGTAAAGATTTATATATGGGAAGTCCTATTTTGGTCGCCGGAAAGGTTTCAGACTTTATCGGTATTGTAACGGAGTGCCGAAGGGGTCCGGGGTCCACCGGGGGTCCACCTGCCTGGGGCCACATGGGCTGTAGGGGGTGCGCCTTGGCCTATATGGGCCAAGGGCACCAGCCCCAAGAGGCCCATGCGCCAAGGAAACTTGGGAGGGAAGAGTCCTCAAAGGGAAGGCACCTCCGAGGTGCCTTGGGGAGGATGGACTCCTCCCTCTTGGCCGCACCCCTTCCTTGGAGGAAGGGGCAAGGCTGCGCCCCCTCTCCCTTGCCCCTATATATAGTGGAGGGAGGGAGGGCATCCATACATGAGCCTCGGCGCCTCCCTCCCTCCCGTGACACCTCCTCCTCTCCCGTAGGTGCTTGGGCGAAGCCTGCAGGATTGCCACGCCTCCACCACCACCACGCCGTTGTGCTGCTGTTGGATGGAGTCTTCCTCAACCTCTCCCTCTCTCCTTGCTGGATCAAGGCATGGGAGACGCCACCGGGCTGTACGTGTGTTGAACAGCGGAGGTGCCGTCCGTGCTCGCACTTTTCGGATCTCCGGTGATTTGGATCACGACAGTACGACTCCTTCAACCCCGTTCTCATGAACGCTTCCGCTTAGCGATCTACAAGGGTATGTAGATGCACTCTCCTTCCCTCGTTGCTAGTTTCTTCATAGATAGATCTTGGTGACACGTAGGAAAATTTTGAATTTCGCCACGCTCCCCAACAAAGATGGTATCGAGCCAGGTTTATTGCGTAGATTCTTTGCACGAGTAGAACACAAAGTAGTTGTGGGCATTGATTTTGTTCAATATGCTTACCGTTACTAGTTCAATCTTGTTTCGACGGTATTGTGGGATGAAGCGGCCCGGACCGACCTTACACGCATTTCCACGTGAGACAGTTCCACCGACCGACATGCACTTGGTGCATAAGGTGGCTAGCGGTGCCGCCTCCCACTTTAGTCGAACGGATTCGATGAAAAGGGTCCTTATGAAGGGTAAATAGCAATTGGCATATCACGTTGTGGTTTTATGTAGGTAAGAAACGTTCTTGCTAGAAACCCATAGCAGCCACGTAAAACATGCAAACAACAATTAGAGGACGTCTAACTTGTTTTTGCAGGGTATGCTATGTGATGTGATATGGCCAAGAAGAATGTGATGAATGATATGTGATGTATGAGATTGATCATGTTCTTGTAATAGGACTCACGACTTGCATGTCGATAAGTATGACAACCGGCAGGAGCCATAGGAGTTGTCTTTATTTATTGTATGACCCGCGTGTCATTAAACAACGCCATGTAATTACTTTACTTTATTGCTAACCGGAAGCCAGAGTAGTAGAAGTAATAGTTGGCGAGACAACTTCATGAGGACACGATGATGAAGATCATGATGATGGAGATCATGG
Source organism: Aegilops bicornis (assembly GCA_021605145.1). Classification (NCBI taxonomy): domain Eukaryota; kingdom Viridiplantae; phylum Streptophyta; class Magnoliopsida; order Poales; family Poaceae; genus Aegilops; species Aegilops bicornis. Next base: position 153,869,970 of record CM038673.1, read on the forward strand.
TGTCATGCCGGTGACGATGATGATCATGGAGCCCCAAGATGGAGATCAAAAGGAGCAAAATGATATTGGCCATATCATGTCACTATATAATTGCATGTGATGTTTATTATGTTTATGCATCTTGTTTACTTAGAACGACGGTAGTAAATAAGATGATCCCTTACACAAATTTCAAGAAGTGTTCTCCCCGACTGTGCACCGTTGCTACAGTTAGGTAAACTTCTAAGCACCACGTGATGATCGGGTGTGATGGATTCTTACTTTCACATACAACGGGTGTAAGACAGATTTACACAAAGAAAAACACTTGGGGTTAACTTGACGGGCCTAGCATGTGCGGACATGGCCTCGAACACGGAGACCGAAGGTCGAGCATGAGTCGTATAGTAGATACGATCAACATGAACATGTTCACCGATGTTGACTAGTCCGTCTCACGTGATGATCGGACACGGCTTAGTTGACTCGGATCATGTAATCACTTAGATGACCCGGAGGGATGTCTATTCGAGTGGGAGTTCATAAGATGAACTTAATTATCCTGAACATAGTCAAAAACCCTTTGCAAATTATGTCATAGCTCACGCTTTAGTTTTGCTGTTTTAGATATGTTCCTAGAGAAAATATAGTTGAAAGTTGACAGTAGCAATTATGCGGACAGTAGAAGGCTTATGTCCTTAATGCACCGCTCGGTGTGCTGAACCTCAAATGTCGTTTGTGGATGTTGCGAACATCGGACATACACGTTTTGATAACTACGTGATAGTTCAGTTAAATGGTTTAGAGTAGAGGCACCAAAGACGTTTTCGAAACGTCGCGGAGCATGTGAGATGTTTCGAGGGCTGAAATTGGGATTTCGGCTCGCGGCTCACGCCAAGAGGTATGAGACCTCCGACGATTTTCTTAGCCTGCAAACTAAGGAGAAAGCTCAATCGTTGAGCTTGTGCTCAGATTGTCCGAAGTGCAACAATCACTTGAATCGAGTGGGAGTTGATCTTCCGGATGAGATAGTGATGTTTCTCCAAAGTCATTGCCACCAAGCTACTAGAGCTTCGTGATGAACTATAACATATCGTGGATAGATATGATGATCCTTGAAGTGTTCGCGATGTTTGACACCGCTGAAAGTAGAAGTCAAGTAGGAGCATCAATTGTTGATGGTTGGTAAAACCACTAGTTTCAAGAAGGGCAAGGGCAACAAGGGATACTTCATGAAACAAAGAAAACAGCTTTGCTCTAGTGAAGAAACCCAAGGTTGAACCCAAACCCGAGACTAAGTGCTTACGTAATGAGGAACGGACATGAAGCGTAACTACCCTAGATACTTGGTAGATGAGAAGGCTGGCAAGGTCGATAGAAGTATATTGGATATACGTTATGTTAATGTGTACTTTACTAGTACTCCTAGTAGCACCAGGGTATTAGATACCGGTTCGGTTGCTAAGTGTTAGTAACTCGAAATAAAAGCTACGAAATAAACGAAGACTAGCTAAAGGTGAGATGACGATATGTGTTGGAAGTGTTTCCAAGGTTGATGTGATCAAGCATCGCACGCTCCCTCTACCATCGAGATTGGTGTTAAACCTAAATAATTGTTATTTGGTGTTTATGCGTTGAGCATAGACATGATTGGATTATGTCTATCGCAATACGGTTATTCATTTAAGGAGAATAATGGTTACTCTATTTATTTGAATAATACCTTCAATGGTCTTGCACCTAAAGAAATGGTTTATTGAATCTCGATCGTAGTGATACACATTTTCATGCCAAAAGATATAAGATAGTAATGATAGTACCACCTGCTTGTGGCAATCGCTATTTGAGTCATATTGGTGTAAACGCATGAAGAAGCTCCATGTTGATGGATCTTTGGACTCACTGCTTTTGAAAAGTTTGAGACATGCAAACCATGTACATTGGTGTATACGCATGATGAAACTCCATGCAGATGGATCGCTTTGGACTCGCATGATTTTGAATCACTTGAGATATGCAAATCATACCACATGGGCAAGATGATGAAAAGCCTCGGTTTCAAAGAAGATGGAACAAGATAGCAACTTGTTGGAAGTAACACATTTTGATGTGTGCAGTCCAATGAGTCTGAGGCATGCAAATGAATATCGTTATGTTCTTACTTCACAGATGATTTGAGTAGATGTTGAGTATATTTACTTGATGAAACACAAGTCTGAATTATTGAAAGGTTCAAGTAATTTCAGAGTGAAGTTGAAGATCTTCGTGACAAGAGGATAAAATGTACGTGATGTGATCATAGAGATGAATATCTGAGTTGCGAGTTTGGTACAAAATTGAGACATAGTGGAAATTGATTCACAACTAATACATCCTGGAACACCATAGTGTGATGGTGTGTCCGAACATCATAGTTGCACCCTATTGGATATGGTGCGTACCATGATGTCTCTTATCTAATTACCACTATCGTTAATGGGTTAGGCATTAGAGACAACCGCACTCACTTTAATAAGGTACCACGTAATTCCGTTGAGATGACACCGTATGAACTATGGTTTAGAGAAACCTAAGCTGTCATTTCTTAAAGGTTTGGGGCCGCGACGCTTATGTGAAAAAGTTTTAGGTTGATAAGCTCGAACCCAAAACGGATAAAATGCATCTTCATAGGACACCCAAAAACAGTTGGTTATACCTCCTAATTCAGATCCAAAAGCAATAGGGATTGTTTCTTGAATCGGGTCCTTTCTCGAGGAAAAGTTCGTCTCGAAAAGTTGAGTGGGAGGATGGTGGAGACTTGATGAGGTTATTGAACCATCACTTCAACTAGTGTGTAGCAGGGCACAGGAAGTTGGTCCGTGGCACCTACACCAATTGAAGTAGAAGCTTATGATAGTGATCATGAAGTTTCGGATCAAGTCACCGACGTACCTCAGGGGGTGACAAGGATGCGTATTACATCGTAGTGGTACGCAATCCTGTCTTGAAGGTCATGTTGCTAGACAACAATGAACCTACGAGCTATGGAGAAGCAATGGTGGGCCCAAATTCGACAAATGGTTAGAAGCCATGAAATCCGAGATAGGATCCATGTATCATAACAAAGCATGGACTTTGGTGGACTTGCCCGATGATCGGCAAGTCATTGAGATAAATGGATCTTTAAGAAGAAGGCGAACGTGGACGGTAATGTCACCGTCTATGAAGCTCGACTTGTGGCGAAGAGTTTTTCACAAGTTCAAGGAGTTGACTACGATGAGATTTTCTCATCCGCTATGATGCTTAAGTCCGTCGGAATCATGTTAGCATTAGCTGCATTTATGAAATCTGGCGAGATGGATGTCAAGACGAAGTTTCCTTACCGGTTTTCGTAAGGAAAGGTTGTATGTGATACAATCGTAAAAGGTTTTGTCGATCCTAAGGATGCTAAAAGGTATGCTAGCTCCATGATCCTTCCAAGGACCGGAGTAAGCATCTCGGAGTTGGAATATGCACTTTGATGAGATGATCAAAGATTTTGGGTTTATACAAAGTTTATGAGAAACTTGTATTTCCAAAGAAGTGAGTGGGAGCACTATAGAATTTCTGATGAGTATATGTTGTTGACATATTGATGATCAGAAATAATGTAGAATTTCTGGAAAGCATATAGGGTTATTTGAAAGGTGTTTTTCAATAGAAAACCTGGATTAAGCTACTTGAACATTGAGCATCAAGATCTACGAGGATAGATCAAAAAACGCTTAATGGTACTTTCAAATGAGCACATACCTTGACATAATCTTGAAAGTGTTCAAGATGGATCGCCAAAGAAGGAGTTCTTGCACGAGTTGTAAGGTATGAAGTTAAGAGTTAAAAGCTCGACCACGGCGTAAAAGAGAGAAAGGACGTAGGTCGTCCCCTATGCTTCGGACATAGGCTCTATACTATGCTATCCGTGTACCGCATCGGAAGTGTGCCTTGCCATGAGTCAAGTCAAAGGGTACAAAATGATCCAGAACGGATCATTGGACAAATGATCAAAATTATCCTTAGAAGAATAAGGAAATATTTCTCGATTATGGAGGTGATAAAGAGTTCGGCGTAAAGGGTTACGTCGATGCAAGCTTTAACACCGATCCGAATGACTCTAAGTAGCAAACAAGATACATATAGTGGAACAACCATTTGGAATAGCTCCAAGTGGGGCGGAAGCAGCATTTATAATATGACCTAGAAATTTGCAAAGCACACACGGATCTGAAAGGTTCAGACCCGTTGACTAAAACCCGTTGACTAAAACCTCTCTCACAAGCAAAACATGATCATCCCTCAGAACTCATTGAGCCTAAATCACATGATGATGTGAACTAGTTTGCAGACACTAGTGAACTCTTTGGGTGTTGGTCACATGGCGATGTGACCTATCAGTGTTAATCACATGACGATGTGAACTAGATTATTGACTCTAGTGCAAGTGGGAGACTGTTGGAAATATGCCCTAGAGGCAATAATAAATTAGTTATTATTATATTTCCTTGTTCACGATAATCATTTATTATCCATGCTATAATTGTATTGATAGGAAACTCAGATACATGTGTGGATACATAGACAACACCATGTCCCTAGCAAGCCTCTATTGGCTAGCTCGTTGATCAATAGATGGTTACGGTTTCCTAACCATGGACATTGGATGTCATTGATAACGGGATCACATCATTAGTAGAATGATGTGATGGACAAGACCCAATCCTAAGCCTAGCACAAAGATCGTAGTTCGTATGCTAAAGCTTTTCTAATGTCAAGTATCATTTCCTTAGACCATGAGATTGTGCAACTCCCGGATACCGTAGGGAATGCTTTGGGTGTACCAAACGTCCCACAACGAATCGGGTGGCTATAAAGGTGCATTACAGGTATCTCCGAAAGTGTCTGCATTGGGTTGGCACGAATCGAGATCGGGATTTGTCACTCCGTGTAAACGGAGAGGTATCTCTGGGCCCACTCGGTAGGACATCATCACAATGTGCACAATGTGACCAAGGGGTTGACCACGGGATGATGTGTTACGGAACGAGTAAAGAGACTTGCCGGTAACGAGATTGAACAAGGTATCGGTATACCGACGATCGAATCTCGGGCAAGTACAATACCGCTAGACAAAGGGAATTGTATACGGGATCGATTGAGTCCTTGACATCGTGGTTCATCCGATGAGATCATCGTGGAACATGTGGGAGCCAACATGGGTATCCAGATCCCGCTGTTGGTTATTGACCGGAGAACGCCTCGGTCATGTCTACATGTCTCCCGAACCCGTAGGGTCTACACACTTAAGGTTCGATGGCGCTAGGGTTATAAAGGAAGTTTGTATGTGGTTACCGAATGTTGTTCGGAGTCCCGGATGAGATCCCGGACGTCACGAGGAGTTCCGGAATGGTCCGGAGGTAAAGATTTATATATGGGAAGTCCTATTTTGGTCGCCGGAAAGGTTTCGCACTTTATCGGTATTGTACCGGGCCATATCCGGGAGTGCCGAAAGGGGTCCGGGGGTCCACCGGGGGGGTCCACCTGCCCCGGGGGGCCACATGGGCTGTAGGGGGTGCGCCTTGGCCTATATGGGCCAAGGGCACCAGCCCCAAGAGGCCCATGCGCCACGGAAACTTGGGGAGGGACGAGTCCTCAAAGGGGAAGGCACCGCCGAGGTGCCTTGGGGAGGAGGGACTCCTCCCCTCTTGGCCGCACTCCCTTCCTTGGAGGAAGGGGCAAGGCTGCGCCCCCTCTCCCTTGCCCCTATATATAGTGGAGGGAGGGAGGGCATCCATACATGAGCCTGGCGCCTCCCTCCCTCCCGTGACACCTCCTCCTCTCCCGTAGGGTGCTTGGCGAAGCCCCGCAGATTGCCACGCTCCTCCACCACCACCACGCCACAGTGCTGCTGTTGGATGGAGTCTTCCTCAACCTCTCCCTCTCTCCTTGCTGGATCAAGGCATGGGAGATGTCACCGGCTGTTCGTGTGTTGAACGCGGAGGTGCCGTCCGTTCGCACTTTCGGATCTCCGGTGATTTGGATCACGGCAGTACGACTCCTTCAACCCCGTTCTCATGAACGCTTCCGCTTAGCGATCTACAAGGGTATGTAGATGCACTCTCCTTCCCTCGTTGCCAGTTTCTTCATAGATAGATCTTGGTGACACGTAGGAAAATTTTGAATTTCTGCTACGTTCCCCAACAGTTGATGCCCGTCGGTTTACAGAATCCCGAGGCCGACTCATAAACGTGTCCGGCTCGGTCTCTACTCTGTCTATCTTACAACACAAGTTTACATACCAATGCCAGTTTATGTCTACAGGCCTTAAACCGGCTTTGGGCCTTGGGCCTTCATAAATCATCACCGTCTTTGTCTTCATGGGCTTTAGATATCGTGAACCATTATGGGGTTAACCCGGCCTCTCCTGGCCGGTTTACGCCCAGTAGTAATATCCCCAACATTAGGCCCCAGATTGATTTGAACTGGTTCATGTCAATCCTCAACGCATCATTATCTTCACAGAAATCTTGTAAACCGCCTTGACGTCACTTTCCAGGACCATGATAAATCACCATGACATCATCTGTTATTAAGAACCGCGCATAACCCACCTTTATTAATGGGCCTCCGACAATCAAGGCAATAAACTTGTCACATATCCCATTTTTCGGGCTCCTCGATTCTCGCGCGCACCACTTATCCATTCACCTTGTAAATAAGGCCGAGGGGTCCTTTTCACTTCTCCCCCCATGCCTCTTCACATCTTCTTCTTCCTCGTGCCATCCAACCTTCGAGCTCTGCCACCGCCGTCGACCTTCGCCTCTGCCTCAACAACGGCCGCTGCATCAACCTGACCGCACCAGAGAAACACGGCGATCTTCCGCTTCTTCCTCAACACCAGTAAGTTCCTCTTCTCCTCCCTCCAGTTCCACCATTAGGGTTCAGTGTTCTTCGTAGTTCTTCGAAGGTCTTGGAGCTGTTCTTCCTTGTTCCTCTTCGCAATGCCGATGACCGGGTTAGATTCGATATTTTCGGTGCCCTTGTAGTTTAAACTCCTTTTAGGGCATCGCCTTATATAAACACTACAAAAAATACACTTCCGTGATGATACATGTTTGTCATAGTAGGTCGCGTTTTTGTCATGCATGTACATCCATGACAAATTTATGATGTAATCAAGATAGTCATACATCTTTGTTGTAGAAGTGTTCCATGACATTACCAAAATTATCATCACGAAGTGTCCACTTCCATGACGATAAATCGCGGCGTCACGTAAGTGCTTCGTCAAGGGTGACCGACACATGGCATCCACCGTAGAACTAACGCCGTTAAGCTATCGGTTCGGATTTTGGATCCGATAACCCGTTAATGACCCGACCAATGGGAAATTTCCACGTGTAAAATTTCGATTGGCCGTCGATTGGGCCGATGTCGCCCGTCCATTGGAGGAGACATGCCTATGGTATCGTCGACACGTGGCTGGGCCCAACAAAGGCCCATATAGGTTAAAAAGGCCGGCCAGTCAAAGGCCCGTAGAACTTAATCAGGTACTAGTGGGCCAGCCCAATAACGACCTGCTTAATAAAGGCCCATTTACAGCCCGAAACCAGATCTGGCCCGTTAATTGTTTGCCCAATATTTGGGCGCATTTACGGCCCGAAGCCAGATCTGGCCCGTTAATTGTTCGCACAATATTTGGGCCCATTTGCGGCCCGAAGCCAGATCTGGCTCGTTAATTGTTCGTCAAATATTCGGGCCCAACTATAGCCCAGTGACTTTCGGCCTGTTAGAGGCCTGATGTAGACGTGGGCCCATTTTAGCCCGGTGTGACTTTCGGCCTGGGAATGGCCCGTGCTGCCCATGGGCCACATATGGTCCGACGGGACATCGGGCCCACTAACGGCCCGTGCTAAAGGTGGCAACAGTTAAGCCCAACGTGACTTTGGGCCTGTTAAAGGCCTGTCGCGTAATTCGGCCCGTTGATGCCTATACTAAGCTTTCGGCCTCTTAAAGGAACATGATATCAGTGGGCCAACTAAGGCCCGATATATGTTTCGGCCTGGTAACGGCCCGTGAGCTAACTGGGCCCATAACGGCCCGGTCTACATTTCGCCTGTCAAGGCCCGTCGACGACTAGTGAAAATTGAGGCCCAACATGCATTTTGGCCTGCTAAAGACCCGTGGTTTCATCTCGGCCGTAACAGGCCAGTACAATATTCAGCCTGTTAATGGCCCAACGCTACCTGGGCCAAACTAAGGGCTGGGTCGACAAAAGGCCCAACTAAAATATAGGCCGGTGTACGTTTGGGCTTGGCGCAATGTGTGAAGGCTCCAATCATTCGGGCCCAAGAAAGACGCAGGCCGGCCCAATTGTGGCCCACTAAAAACCTGGCCCGTTATCGAATGTTTCGGCCCGGTCGACTACATCAGATTTTTTTTCAGATAGCGAATGATGGCAGTAACTAGTAGGAATTAAGAACAAACCTACTCTATACAATAAAGAAATTACGGCATAGTAACTAAGAATAAACCTACACTATACAATAAAGGATTTAAGGTATATTACATTCACTGGGCATCGAAGTTTGCCACCAATGATCATAAAGCACAACAAAGAAGCAGATTACAAAAACTGGGCACCATTGCAACAGAATAAAATAATATCTTGAACCGAGACCACTTCCAAGACTGTTCAAGAAAGGTTAGCCTTATGGAGAGGAACTGCTACTAAGCTGGCCGAGCAAGGCTGTGAGACCGGCCTAGCATGTCGATCATAGCTTCTGTGTGTAGCTGTTTAGCGATGAGGTTCTCATTGGTGTTCTGCGCAATCTTTCTTAGAGAGAGGACTTCAAGTCGAAGTTGAGTTGCGTAATGCCTTTCTGCTAGAACTTGGGACTGAAGAAGTCGAACTGATTCGCATAACGAATTATGTGAGCTTGTCATTGTTAGTCTCAAGTAACTTGAACATCGCATCAAGACAAGACTTTGGGGTTGTCTCGCTATCTTCAAGATGTTTTGCCTTCTTTGCTGCAATATATGTTGGGTTTGTCTCACAGCCTTTCAAGAGACTTGTGCATGCCATCGTGCATATCACCAAAACAAAGCGAGAGAGATGACAGGTTTTGCACGTGTATAAACAAAGATGATAACTGTTCTGTCAATTCTATCCAATTTCAAATTAGAAAATAAAGAGTAAGTTCAAAATATCAATAGCATAATTTGGCATTGTTCATAATGTGGGGAGCTTCACCACACTACTGGATTACCATGTCAACATAACAAGCATAGATGAATGGCAAAGAAAATCATTGTATCTATTTTGGATAATGTGCATGGCATGTTGTTCATATCATCAGCCACATCAAGAAGATAAAACAGGAGATGGCAAGGTGCAAGCGTGGGCTGCTTCACCACACATCGGATTATAGATCCACAAAACCAAGCATACATATAGGGAGTATTAAGTAATGTGCATGGTATGAATAATAAATTTGGTTTTACAAGTAAAACTTAGAACTTACGGTTCTTACGAACATGCATTTTGGTAGAAACAACAAACTAAACAGCAGTAAATGATGGGGAGTATGAGCAATTTAAACAGCAGTTGAGGATAAAGGCTTTAGAAGGACTAACTTACATTAACAGTTAACACCGACTTTATAATGCCCTTCTCCATGTCAAGGGAAGGATAACTCAAGAATTTCAGCACATAATCTTCTTCATAAGCATTGCATGTACTCTACATTTTGTAGAGAGTAACTATAGATATGATAATACTGGAAGGGATAGAGGATAATGAAGATAAGATGCAGATTGATGCTACATAATCAACTACCAATCCCTGGAAGTACAAGCGTTACAGGACAAAATGTACTGACAAGAGCAATGGGTTACACTTCTGCACTGGCATTGTCTATGTATTCTAGTTGTTGGTAAGATTAAATATAGATCTGATCTTTTTTAGTAAATGGTGGGCGAGGGAGATAAGATGCAGAATGCTACAAAATGAACCAATCCCTCTTCCCATAATACAAGAGTGTTTTGAACATTGGTGTACTGTACAAAACATTCTTATATTATGGGATGGAGGGAGTAGCTGTTAATGTAAGTACAGTGATAGACGACGTTCAGTCCTTACAAGAGGACTGCAGAGCTAAACCTCTTCAAAAGCATTGGGTTGATTCTAAATTTGTGTAAGAGTCCATACGGATCTTATAATGTCCACCAACTGGACGATTACGAGGCTAACATGCACAGTGATGCTACATAATCAAACAGCTATGAAAGTAAGTATGGTCATACAGGGCAAGAGGTACTCACAAGAGCAATGCAGTGTGCAGTATAGTTGCGTAGATTCATGGTCCCTTGAGAACGAATGTTCTTACGCTAACATTTTGCATACAAGTGAGACATTAAGGAAAATGCATAAATGTAGTTCAAATTGTGATGTGATATCATAGACAAGACCTTTACGCCGCAGCGAGACCAATGTGTAACAAAATTATTCCATCACCGTCGGATAAATGTAGCACCAGAGACTTTACAGAAATTTCGTTCAGAGGCTTGCCATCAAAGTGCGCTTGCCTCAGGTAGGAACGATACTTCATCAACGAGTGCTTGAAAAGCGCAACCAACTCTTGCTCATCATCACAATCCAGTTTGCTCCTCGCCTATTTAAAAGAATGAAATCTTGTGTCTTACGTCGGCGAAACATATGCAGTAATTACCATGAATAACATTAGTACATTACTTACGCCAGAAGTTGCGGAGGAAGACTGGAAATTGTTACGTTCATGCGGTATAATCTTTCCATGATGGAAAGATGCGCACAAAGTTCGACAACAACATAAGCTTCGTCTTCTAAAGCGGGAAGAAATGGAACAGGGTCCTATTTGTTGCAATTGGGGCTCTCTCGGTTCGAAAAGGATTTGGCAACCGGATTTGGTGTACTCTTTCTTTGGAATGGGGTTTTATGTCAGACATACTGGTGCTATGTCAATCGGCATAATCATACTGCTTTGCTGCAGCTTGGGGTCTGCGCGAGTTGGGGCATCGAAATGACCAGTGTAGTAGGGCTAGAGTCTGCTAGAGTTGGGGTATTTTATGGGTCGGGTGATATTGCAACTACACCTAATGGGCTATTTGATTTATCGGTGCCACTACCTTTTCCAAATACTTTGCTTGTGCTCCTCCACGATCAGCAATCGCCTCTTCCTTTTGAATGTCCGATACACAAGAACAACATTTGAATGGATAAATATGGTATGATGACAGATGGAATATGTATCGAAAATGGATACGCAGGCGTATTCACATACACGATGTGTAAACTAAGCTAATGGCAGTTCAACAAAGTAGAAGCAATGCAAAGCATCGGTTGCAAGATATGTGCGAGCAATGTAACCTTGGAAAGTTAGAGCAAGTACCTTGATGGGTGAATAAGATAGGGCATCTTCCTCGACTCCTCCACTAGGGAGCTACATTGACTTAGGTCTCCCTCTAGCTCAGAATCCTTTGTTAGGATCATATTACGAGCATGAATCAGAGGTGGAGAGCATTTGCATTGCATTGCATCCAGACTTGATTTCAGTCCCTTAATGCCAAGTTTGACAGCTATGGCATTGTTACGCTTTATTCTTTTCATGCGGCGCAAGCTCATAATCATTATGATGCTGTTCAGAATCTGAGATTCATGAAAACATAAAAAGTAGTCAGATTATCTATGGAATGCATTGCGGATTCAACTTGGAGAGTGTCTCCCTATAAACCCCTGCATATGCAAAGTTCACGTCCCCAACCGTGCTGACCAGACCACACATAGAAATACAAACCCCTTATGTCTCTATAATAGGCAGGCACACATTTCAAAACTGAAGTAGGAACATAGAAATACAAACCCCTTATGTCTCTATAACAGGCAGACACACATTACAAAACTGAAGTAGGAACATTAGAATCATATGAAATTCGTATTTGAACAAATAAACTAAGCAATTATGAGTGGCGTAATGTTTAGCTTCAAGGGTGGAGTGTTGGTAGTGCGACACAAAGCAAGTAGGCAGATTGTATTCCATGTAAAAGATCGAAACCTATGTAAAAGCTGGAAATGACACTTTCTTTCTATACAATGCAGTGTTCGTTACCCACACATGATGGAAGAGATCACATGGAGAAATACTATTCTCTCAAGTCTACGGTTCCAAAGATTTAGAAACAGGTGGTCCACCCTAAAAGAATATTGACAACAAATATGACAAGGCAAGCATAGATATAGTGAATCAATCATTTACTTGTGAGCTTATTAGGACAAGTATGCAGAATTGTAACTGCAGTCAGAGACCGTCCAAAATCTGAATGAAGAAGTTTGTCTAGCACTTATTGTTTGCAACTAATCGACGTGAATAATTGGATATTATATCGAATGAGTAAGAAAGACAAGTAAAATTGTCAACAAACCTGGCTTGCAGTAGTAATTTGGGTCAATGTCACTATGAACAACAATCCAAAATGACTAGTTTCTGCTCCGAGGGCCGGAATTTTGAAAGCCCTGTGAACTTTAGAGGTACTAAAGATTACCGAAATACATCTGAACCATTAAGTGTAGGTAGCACTGAGCACACAACAAACCCTAATGACAGTCCTGCCTAATGAGTAATGAATCAATTAGAAAATGGGTGATGAGGAGTGGCTGCCGAGTGTTGAGGACGTATCTCAGGATAAATCGGGTTGGTTTGGTGGGTGCTTGCGCTGAGCCCTGAACGGACTGGGAAGGTAGGCACGACGGCTGGCGCCCGGCAGCGGTGACGCTATTGGCGGCGGCTCCTGTCCCTCCTGTTAGTCCGGCGTCCTCCTCCTAGAGTCATGCCGTCCGGGGTGACAAGTCGCCAGCAGGCAGGCGGTGAGGTAGTAGAGATCGGAAGCCTTGATGAGAACAGAGGAATCAGGGCCTGGGGCGACCCAAAATCGAGGTGGGCCGACCCACCGTGGGCACCTCAGAGAGATACACACCCGCGGCGAACATGCATTTTCGAAACTAATTTAGGAACATTTAGCTGACCAATTAAACAACTCTGTTTTAATAATATCAGATTCGTATTTGAACATCTAAGCTTGTTTAGCTTGATGCGTGAGCGATGTTATTATGACACGAAGCACGTATTACGATTGTATAGTGATCATAAAGGGTAAACTCTACGCATATTTTTTAAGCAAAAGAGGGTTTCCCCTCCGATTTCTATTAAAGAAACCACCACGGAACCAACATGATCAATTAAACCCTAAGCATGATCAATTAAACCGTATTATGGCTGTGCCATGGCAGATTTGAAGCTTCAAACCGGAGAAATGATATTTAGCATCCATTGTTTGCTTTGAACTAAGAACTAAATTCTAAGAGCTGAAAAGAAAGTAGAGTAACCAAATTAAGATCTATTTTTTGGTTGAGATCAAAAAGTTGAGGAGATATGAAGTACCACCTTGGCGCCGTGTAGGCATCGGGGGTGCGATGGCTGTCGGTGGCGTTGAAGCAGATCTACGACGGTAGACAGGTGCATCGGGGGATAAGTCCCGTTGCGGTGGAAGAGAAGGTCGTGTGAGCGGCCTCGACAAAGAGGACGACAGCGCCGATGAAGCGAGAGGAAGCGATGCAAGGCTATTGGTCCGTCGCCGTGGATGAGAAACATCCATCTCTAGCAGTGGACGACGCGGTCTTGGTAGGCGCTCCGGCATGGTGGAGGACGGTGGCGATGGATGTGGTGGAGGACGGCGGCGATGGATGGGGTGGCGGACGGAGGCTGGTGTGGGGATGGGGTGTTCTAGCGGACGGTGTATGAATGGGAAAATGGAGGGAGAGGTACGGGAACCATGTTTTTGGGACGCTTTATGCGAAATATGGGAAAGTTACTGAACTTAGCCCCGTTTAAAATTTGGACGTCTCGTCGTTGGGGATAGGATGGTAATCTCAAGATCCGCCAATATTTGCCTGTGAGCGATTTGAGGCGAGGAGAGGGTGGTTGGCGCCCATGGTTGGCGCCCACGGTGTATGAACGGGGCTGACAGGTAGGGTGGTTGTGTCACGTCTGAGTGAAGTTACAAACCTGCCCCTATTGAAAATATTTGCCTACATTGATTTCGGCCGAGTCGAGTTTGTTTTGCCGCCCATCGTGTATGAATGGGGAATGGAGGGAGAAATATAGGTCTTTTGGACAATCTTGAATCAAATGTGTTTTGACTCCCATGTTTGACGCCCACCGTGTCGGAATGGGCTCAGAGGCGGTCGTGTCACGTCTAATTGAAGTTACTAACCTACCCCTATTTAGAGCAGTGGAAATCGGGCCGATGGATTGTCCGTGTAATAGGTAGACAGTAATTTCCATCTCCCAAACACTTGGCTTCGGGCAGGCGTGGGAGTGGAAATTTTGCTGCTTCTTTCAATTTTGGGACAATAAGCATCCACGTTTACCACAGCAACTAAATTGAATCCATTTGGTATTCCTATATGAATCTTTATAAATCATTCTATGTGTTTTTATATATCTTCAAAAGGACGACAAAGATATATTCCTTGTCATATATGAATATGTTTTACAAATGCAGATACTCAAATACATAAACTAGTATCCAGTTTAAGGTGAATTCGAATATTTGGAACACTTCATGTCCAACTCAAATGTCACACGCATCATAATGTGTACTCCCATTTAGATATGTACACAAGCGATGTATCAAGATTCAAATACCGAGTCAATCAACCAAGAATGTACAGAACTAACAGACATATAAACACTTATAGAGTATATGGATCAATAATATCAACTAACATACATAAGCCAGTCCGCTGTACATTTTTTTGGCTACAACAACATCCTTTTTTTAGCCAGCATCTTGGCCCTTTCCGATGCATGCCACTTATGGGCCATCCATACTACTACTATTGCTGAATGCACATTCAGCCCGATTGGCATATTTGTAGGTCTGGCACAGCAATCCAGATGAAATGTCTTCGAGTCTTATCAATTAATACAGACTTGTGCTCAAATAAAATTACAAACCAAAAAAAATTATTACATGATCTCTAAAACAAATGGTTTGATTGATTACATGAACAGACAACACAAAGGTTATTCAACTATTGAGAGAGCATTTCACCTATGATTTACCAAGTAGGAATTTAATTTCCTTTTTTCCTTCAGGACCTTAACAATCTGGTCAGTCTCAACTTGCTTCATTTTGAAATCCACCAAATATTTAATGGTTGTCTTGAGTACTGCTTGTGACTGTGCTGTTTGCTTCCTCAATATGTCAACTTCATCTCTAAGTGCAGAAGCAGAATCTCTTTCTACCACTAGTTTAGCCTCTAGAGCATCAGCAGTTGGCAATTCATAATGCACGATTGGACCGGTGCCACTGCTGTGGGATGATGCAACATCCATGGGGACCTCGCTCTTTGATCTTGGGCTAACCTGTTTTGCCATTAAAGTTCCGATTGGATTCAGAAAAGTTGAAGTTAGCAAAACATCTCAACTGGGAGTTATAACAGCAAACCAGTTAAACAAACAAGGAATTAAAGAGTTTCAATCCGATGCTGAAAAGTACTCCCTCCGTCCCATAATGTAAGACGTTTTTTAACACTATTCTAGTGTCAAAAAACGTCCTATATTATGGGACGGAGGGAGTAGTTATTGACATCATTGTAACCCGCTGTTGCAGCAGCAAAGCAGTTAAACAAACAAGTAGATATTTAAGTTAAGGAAAACAGGTAATTCTTAACAGTAAGTATCAAACACATAGATAGGCGCAATCTACAATATGATTAACAGGTTGTGCCATTATGTAATCAATAACAAACTAAATTAAGCCAAGCAACGTAATTGAAATTTTTTGCAATAAGTGGCTAACTAAAATTCCGAGAAGCAGGTAACTGAACTTACGCTAGTTCTTTGTACAGGCACACTGCAACTTCTTTTTCGCTTACAAGGTTGTACGAAGGAGTCCATGGCATCAATTGCTTGGATACGCAGTCCCAATACTTCTTTCTTCCCACATTGCATGGGTAAGTCGAATGGTTAATCTGGTAAGATGGTGCGTCCTTGATATGTTATATGAGGACGTGTAGTCAGACTAGTTGTAGCCAAACACATCACACTGGCTTTTATTGTATATTTCATGCGATTACTTTTGGCATATCGAGATCTAAGCAATCTACAATAGGATGAAAAGACTGGCATCCTTCACATTATTGGCGAACTCAGTTCATAGAAACAAGCAATTCAACCATTATGTGGGTAAATCAAAAGCGCCACTAGAATATTTTTCACTATCCAATCATACACGCAAAAAGGGGCGACGCCACCATAGGGGCTGGTATGGGCGGCCGCCTCAGGTGGCTGGAAAGTGTGCACCTAGTTTGAGTCGTCCAGGTTGGCCCACACTAGTTTTGTTCGTCCCAACGCACGAGCAGGCAATGTAAAAAATGAAGAAAAATGTTTCAATTTGGATGGGCCAATAACATAGGTGCAAGGCAGGCCCTATAGCAGGCTCACGACCCAAATGAGC
This sequence comes from Aegilops bicornis, assembly GCA_021605145.1. Lineage (NCBI taxonomy): Eukaryota > Viridiplantae > Streptophyta > Magnoliopsida > Poales > Poaceae > Aegilops > Aegilops bicornis. Next base: position 153,886,518 of record CM038673.1, read on the forward strand.
GCCTCCCATATCGATCGACAGCAGGAAAAATCCCAATTCATTCGCTCCAGCCTCCAGTCTGGTTCGCTCCTAACCTAGCCGCCACTGGACAGACCGACACAGCACTTCCTCGCGCCCTCGTTGGAGGGCGGTCGCCGGGCTTCAAGCGAACGGAAGGACAAGAAGATGAAGATCCAACCCTGGGTGTAGCCTGCGTGGGAGGCAGCGGCGGCATCACAAGCATGGCATCAAGCTTGCACAAACGGACAGTCGCAGCTTGCAAGAGTAGCATGCGCAACGAGCAGGTACATCACATCCCTGATTATATCTAATTCAACTCTTCAATTTCTGGCCAATAGTTAAACCTGACGGTGTTGTAAAACTGCTTGTATGTAGGGAATCTATGAGAAAATGAAACCAATTTCTACTTATTTTATAACTCCCCCAATCAATATTGAACCGACTGAATCTGATGTATCTAATCAAGTTTCCGTGCAAACATACAAGCTCATGTTGTTCTTGAGCACTGAAGTGTCTAATGAGCAATTTGCTAATGAAGGATTTGATGCAAACATTTTACATGCTCCTGGTGATGAACATATAGTGTCTAATGAGGGATCTAATGCAAGCATTTTGCAAGCTCATTGAAGGATTTAGTGTCCAATGATGACCTACTATGTTGAGAGAGACAAAGATTTGCAGGCATTGATGACAACCAAATTATAGTGCATTTTCATAGCTTGAGGAAACGTCGAGGCCATCTACCAGAAAGTCCCCGTATCATGAAAACATAGCATAAATACTTTTCTAATATGTTGTTTGAAACTATTGGCATACTTGTGCAGGATAGATATATTGATAGGCAGTTTATGACCGGTTATACGTGCAATTACACTTCGATATTTTCAGCCGGAGAACGAATAATTCAAGCAGTCTGAGACCATGTTTGTAGTCCTTGTACACCATGTTGCATTTTGTGTTTTTGGTGCTTGCATCATTTAGTGTTTATAATCTGAACTACTTTGGATCATTAGCTGGTTTTCAAAGTGCATGTAGCTTCACATTTCTCAAGTTATGTTGATTTCGAGTGCAAGTGCCTTCGTATTTTTTAAGTTAAATGTTCGCCTCGGTAACTTGAATTCGTGGATCAGCCACTTGCACACAAATCATACGTGAATGCCAAGACAAATTAAATGAAATGCAGGGACTTACGCTAGCTCGTTATGCAGGCTCACTGCAGCTCTGCTGGCGCTTGGGATGTTCCATGTACAAGTCCATGTTACCACTTGCTTGGATGTGCAGGCCTTGTGCTCCTTGCATCCCCTCTGCATTTTTGACACGGCGAATGGTTGATCAAATAAGAGGAATCGACCTTGATGTTGTACCGGGAGGATGATACTTACAAGGTTATACGGGTGTGCAGGATGTGTACCAGATCCCGTAGCCCCTTCATGCTTCGCTAAAAAATGGATTTGCTTGTTTCAGATGATATCTCCAGAAGAAATAAGAGTTAAAGTCAGAGTTGCATAGGCGTGTAAGCTAAGAGAGCAATGAAAGGATATCCAAACATCGTCGGAATAGTGCACAAGGGAGTGGTGTGTGGATACCTAGTTCAGGCCGGCGTTTGGGCATGCTCGCCTAGCTAGAGTGCGGGTCACTTCAGAGCAGTTGAGGGTGATCTTGTTGGCGTTGGCTGGCCGCGCACGGATGCAGATCTTGAGTGGCAGCGGAGCGCTACGATGCGGTGAACGAGACCGTTGGTGAAGCCCCAACGGCCTCGGGGGGCGGAGGTGCAACGATGTGCTCGGTGAAGTAGGCCCGGTGAGCTGGGAGACAACGTCGGTGAAGCGCACCTGATGCGGTGGAACTCGGTGTCTGTGAGGCATGTCGGTTGCGGCGGCCGACGTTGTCGGTGGACCACCCGGTGCGGTGGACGAGGGCGTAGATGAGGTAGCTCCGGTGTGGTGGTGAAGTGCGAGCGTCGTATTCGTCATCGTCGTCCGGCACAGAGGTGGGGAACGGTGGGGAAAGAGACGAGACGAGGGGCGATTCGAGGCATGGCGGTGAATTAGGGATTTGAGCAATCTGGGAGCGGAAGGGGACGATGGAGAAGAGAGATTTTGCAGGGCTGGAATTGGGGCCGCCAGATATTTCAATCCGGAACGTGGAAGCGCGAACTTATATTGTTGTCGTCCTTTTAATTGGGGGGAGGGGGTGGGTGGCTGGGTGCTACGCGTCCGTCCGACACACGCGACCACCCGACAGGACTATGCTTTGGTGCCTTAAGGCACCTGCCTTTGTGTCCATGACATGTGGGCCCAACAGTGGCTGGCCCACATGTCGGGCCACCCAAGGGCGCTTGTTTTTAAGGCACTAAAGCAGCCCACCGACCCAATCCTAGTCCGCCTCGGTGCGCCTTAAGATTTGAAAATGCAAATGAATCTTCTTTCATTTGCAAGCGAATCTGTATGTATTACCATGCCCATGTTTTCCTTGCAATAATTAGTCATTCAAAGCGAGATACTCCATCCGTTCACTTTTGTAAGTCGTTTGGACAACTTAAAATGAACTGTTTTGCACATTGTCCGAAATGTCTTCAAGGTCTTATAAAAGTGAGCAGAGGGAGTACTATAAATTAATTAATGAGGAGTTATTTGAAAAAATCGAACGGTACCCACGCTTAACGTGGATTAGAGTGTGTCACATAATTAGTTATTTGAATTAGAGTGTGTGTCACGTAGTTAGTTACTTGAATTAGAGTGTGTGTCACGTGGCGATCTCCAATTCTAACGTGGATTTCGCATTTCACTTTGTATCCACGCTAATTTTTTAATACAAATTCATATGTATATGATGAACACCATGGTAGTGAGAAAACTTTTGGATGGATTCAAACATATGACCTACAAAATAGCACAACAAATTGAGCCAATGTCAACTTTTGAACTTAGTATGGCACGAATTGAAATAATTACCCGTATGCACGGTCCTTGGTTCAAATCTTACAATATACACGAATTGAAACATCGATATTAAGTCTCGTACTATGTACATTCAAATGTTGTTTTTAGCCCCACCCCTTCACAAGACAAACGCTACATACTTCATGTATCGGTAAATCTTCCTCTCCTAACCACCTTAGCAAGCTATCGGTTTCCAACACACGTTCATTCTTTCTCTCCATGTTTCGATCTCTAAGTCTCTCAACTACACAACCCTTTTTTCCACTCCTGTTACCAAATGTATTTACCTCACACACCCGCCATTGCACCCCATGCCAAGCTCTCTCTCTCTCCCCCCTCTCCCTCTCACCCTCTCGCGCTAAATACATGCATTGCCTATCCAGCCCCCCAACCTCTCGTGCGCACGAAAGCACGTTGTATATCTAGGTTACTCCCTCGAGACTGTCTCACTCTTTCTTCCGCACGGCGGGCCACACTCGCTCAATCTAGCTCTCTTTATCTGAGTCTCGTTTAACCTCGTTTTCTTTCACACACAAATGATATATCTCCCTGTTCGGGCCTCGATCGACACACTCTATACTATCTCACGCAGATTGTCTATCTAGGTCAGTCCATCCAAGCCGCCGCCACTCTTTCGACCTCATGGTGGGCCACGCTCACTCAATCTCTCTCTCTCTCTCTATCTCTATCTCTCTCTCTCCGTATGTCTCGATTTGCCTCGCTCTTTCTCGGACAAAAACGATATATCACCATGTTTGAGCCCAATTCGACCTATTCACATTGTATACTCTCTCATGCACATCGTCTATCTAGGTCACTCTCTCCAACCCGTCTCACTCTTTCGATCGCAGGCGACCCTATGTGATCGGGTTGACCTTGCTTCCTCCCACGCACAAAATATATCTACACGTCTGCGGATCGGATCATCTCTCAAGAACTATCTTACAACCCTCACCCTTACCAAAATCTCAATCGGACAATATCTCTCCGGAGCATATATATTTGTTCAATGAATGTCGGACCACACTCACTTTGTCTCTCTATCTATATGTCTCTCGATTGACCTCGCTTTCTCATACCGCATCTTCCACACGTTGAAGCTACTACCTCTCCATCCCTCACAAAGACGGAGCTATTTACATTGCGAGGGGCACTCCAACCTTGGATTAATTTGTGTAGGCATTTATTCCGGTCGGTTTAGATTATATTTTCGTAGCATTCGACCCACAACTACTCCAAACGCCGTTGCAACCCACGCAAATCCCCTAGTTGTTTTCCCTCTGGCTCGGTCATCGCTCTCTCGCACGTCCTTTCTCGCCTTCAACATCGCACCATGGTATTATTGAAAAAACTATGTTGTTCTCTTTAATTATTATAAATAAGCTACAAAACTACACACCGATAGTCCACTTGGAATGGAACACATTTCGACCCACAAATTAAAGTGCTACAAACTACACACCGAGGAGCCCACATGTCATGAAACAAATTTGGACCCATATACAAATTAAAAAATAAAGGACGAGGATCGAACATGCGACCGGGCCTTCAAGCCGCACGTCAATAGGCAACATACGTAGAATAGCAATGTTTGTTGTACCCCCTTTGTTCATATAATGTTTTTATATTACCACAGCCTAATTAATGAATAACATGTAATATTATTTTTAGTACTATTCGCCTTCACTTACTGGTGGGTTCCATGTGTGCTCTCTCTCTCCTCCCCTTCTGCGTTTAGACGCACGGGCAAACAGGAAGAACTTCATGGGCGATGTTGCTGCTGACCATATCTGGACGCTGTTCACAAGTCACGGCACCAGTTTCACGTACTAGCAGCACTAGTCGGTAGGTACGCGTGCAATGCACGTTAATTTGAAGTATATTAAGTGCATGCGGATATTAACTACTAGGATATTATTTGCGTGTTGTCATGTGATTAGCACTATTTTTAGTATGAAATTAACTGCACGCTAAACGTGTTGAGCGCTCGACATTGAAGCAGTCTAGGTCGTTGGATGACAAGGAATAAATGTGGCTTGATGACGTTTTATATTTAATTTGATACGGCTCTAGTAGAACATTCAATAGATCAAACCATACATTTCGTTCAGTCTGACTCCGACTTTAAATTATACGACGATCGATATAAAATAAACGGAAATGATAAATGTTCGGATTTTAATCATGGCAATCCGAATGTTTTTCATGGCAAATTTAGATTACGCGGCGGCGGCGGGGGCGTCTCGCAGTGGGAAGCGGCTCCTCTGCCGTGCTCTGTATGTCGTCGGGCCACTGACCGACGGCGACGGCGGCGTCTTGCGCCGTTGTTGGCGTACTCCTGTACGTTGGCCTAGCTTCAAGGAAGGCCAAAATGTTCTTGACTTCGGAGCGAGTCAATTGGCGGGAGGAGGCAACTGGCTTGGTGCAAGGAAGCGGTCGACGGCGACCATCCATGCTGCTGAGGGGGGCACTGGCACCCGCGTGGGGACATGCGTTGTCAACGGCGCGGCGGAGACATTCGTGTGCACGGGCACCGGGACGGGCGCACACGTGAGTGCACGCGCAGGCGCATGCGCCGCAGTGCACGGGCAACAAAGACGGGCGCGGCGCTGCTGCCAGACGCGCAGCGCGCATGCGCTGACAGGTGCACGGGCGCGTGAAAGTCGGGCGAGGACCTCGTGGAACCCCGTGGCATCAAGCTCGGCGACAATGTGCGGCTCCCAGCCCCTCAATGCCGCGGGATGGGCGCTAAGCAATCGAGGCGACGGAGCCGGAACGGGAGCGAGGACAAAGCGCGGGCGTCTTCCCGCAAGGCCAGTTCAAGCTCGTCCCAAAGCGCCTTATGTTCTTGAGACTCCGGCAGGGTGTCTTCCTGATGAAACTGGAACAGTAAGGGCAGACCATCGTGATGCGGCATGGCGTACGTTTAGGTCAGGCTAGTTGGAGGTAGACGACAGGAGAATCGGAGAGGAAGAGAGAGGATTGTAGCGATACCGGGTAGTGCGGGGTTGATTTTAAACTGCGGCGCCAGCGACATTAAAAGTGGGAGCAGTTGGGACGACGGTGGGCGGCGGAGCCTGGTCAAAGGGCTCGCCTCCCGGTGAGTCTGCGTGATACCTTTCGCCAGACGCCTCGACGACCGACGCATCGGTCTTTCGCCAGACGCCTCCCGTCGACTCACACGCTTGTTTGGGACGGCACCTACCGATGAGAAGCGGTGACTCGTGGCGGCACAGAACGCCCACGGATTTAATAGTGAAAGCGTCACTTTAACGTGACATGTCTTTGTTCCAAAATACCTTGGCTCTTCATTTGTGCAACTTGTCATAAGCAGCTTGTCTCGAATTGAAGAAAAAACTTACGAAGTAATATTTGTGCCATATCACGTGACCATGCTCAGTTTCAAGAATTTATGCTCACTTTCGGATTTTCTATAATTTAAGATCCAGGATTCAAAACAATATCATAACCTGCATCATGCAATAAATTTTCAAGCCGTACATCTGTCCTATTGTATTTCTTAAGAAAGGATTTAGTCAAACATTTTGCTTAGTTAAACCTCCTTTCCGGTTTAGAGGGCTCAATTCAGAAATGTCACCAACCAAGGTAGATGGTGAGTGGTGGAACAATTGTTGTAGTTTGCAAAACCACTCAATTAATGCGCTTGTTTTCCTCAAAAATTGTGTTTACGAATGCATTAATTGCAATGCATGCATGCATAAAGTACATGCATTGGTCAATTTTCTCTTAATACTTGCATGTAATGATTTATTGCACCTTGAAATCTGAACATGTGATGGGGAACAACCAAGTTGAGACTTATAAAATGGGAAAACTAAAATTTTGAGATAAGCCCTATAAACCGGAAAGGAGGGAGTAAAAGGATAATCCCTCCGTACCAGTGCATTTCCTGATATATTAACTCAAGTACTAGGCACGAACAAACGTGCTCAATTCTGTGCTCATCCTGGTGTAGTAGTAGTAGTACTAGGCAATGCAGTTGGCGGGTGACCTTGACGAGCGGCGACCGAGGGAATTGAACCGTGCTCGGCACGGTAGGTAACGCTGTCTAGTTACTAAAGCATCCCTCCGTTGTTCATCGGTAGTCATTATGGACCGGGGACATGAGGGGAATTTCCTAGGGCTGGAATTCTGGCCGCCAGATATTTCGACTTGAAACGCTGAGGCTCGACTGGTTGGGGTTGCCTAATGTGCGTACCACGCACGCCACCGAAGGACACGGGCCAAGGTCTGGCTGGTACGCCGTTGGGTCCTACCATTTGAGAATACGAAAGGAACCTTTTAAATTGCCGAACGAATCTATGTGTATTACAATACCCGTATTTTCCTTGCAAATACTAATCTCAACATGGTAATTGATTTATGACGAGTTGTTGAATTAGAGTGAATTTGTGATATAGTGATCTCAACGTGGATTTCACATTTCATGGTATCCCTAGTAAGTTTTCCAATGCAAATTCAAATTTAAAAGATGAACAATATGGAGGTGAGAAAACTTTGTATGTATCAAGCATATGACCACACACACACACACACACGTACACACACGCATACGAACACAACAACAATCCAATAAGTATAGTGCATCTATTTTTCCAACCCATGCATGTATGACACGAGTTCAAAAATACTCCTTCTATTCCTAAATATTAGTCTTTTAGAGAGTTCAACAAGTGACTACATACGGAGCAAAATGAGTGAATCTAGACTCTAAAATATGTCTATATACATCCGTATGTGCCAGTCCATTTGAAGCCTCTAAAAAGACTAATATTTAGGAACGAAGGAGTAAAATGTAAGACATCCATGGTCCTCAGTTCAATATTTAAAATGAACATGAAACTGAAACATGAATATTAAGTCTAGTACTACAGTACATGCAAATGTTGTGTTTAGGCGGAGCTATGATTGTCGGGGGTCAACCCCTTGACCTGTCACGCCCAATATGCGACCCTATCCAAAAGGAACTCGACGGTCCCACCAAGGATAGACCCGCATATTGAAACGCTTTTTCAAGGTGGATATCATTACATCAACATTACATAATAGATGGGGATACATACATAAGGCACAAATGCCACAAGAATACATCAACATCATATACAAGATCAACATCCGACTACGGATGAAACATAAATGAAGCTCAAACGACATCCACCTCGCTAGCCCAGCTGCCGACACGGAACCTATCCCCTGATCGAAGAAGAAGCAGAAGAAGAACTCCAATACAAGCAAACATCGCTCTCGCGTCATGACCAACGCAAACCTGTACCTGCAACTGTTGGTGTAGTAATCTGTGAGCCACGAGGAATCAGCAATCCCATTACCATGGGTATCAAGACTAGCAAAGCTTAATGGGAAAGGAAGGGGTAAAGTGGTGAGGTTGCAGCAGCGGCTGAGCATATATGGTGGCTAACATCCGCAAATGAGAGCGAGAAGAGAAACAAAGGAACGGTCGTCAACTAGTAATGATCAAGAAGTGATCCTGAACTCCTACTTACGTCAGACATAACCCAGAAAACCGTGTTCTCCTCTCGATCAACCCCGAAAAGAGACACTCACGGTTACGCACACGGTTGGTGTATTTTAGAAGAGTTTGCTTCAAGTTTACTACAACCGGATATTAACAAATTCCCATCTCGCCACATAACCGCGGCACGGCTCTCGAAAGTTTATACCCTGCAGGGGTGTCCCAACTTAGCCCATGATAAGCTCTCGCGATCAACGAAGCGATATTCCTTCTCCCGGAAGACCCGATCAGTCTCGGAATCCGGCTACAAGACATTTCGACAAAGAATAAAACAAGACCAGCAAAGCCGCCCGGATGTGCCGACAAATCCTGATAGGAGCTGCACATATCTCGGTCTCGTGGCACACTGATGAGCCAGACGTCGGGCTGGCATAGACCTGATTGCCCAGGCGCCGGACATCGCTTCGGTTTGGACCAGCACTCGAAGGAGAACTGGCCCGGGGCTAAAATAAAGATGACCCTCGGCTCCGGAAAACCCAAGGGAAATAAAAGGGCATAGGTGAGGCAAATGGTAAGACCAATGTTGGGCCTTCTTTGGAGGAGTCTTATTCAAAGCAAACTGTCAAGGGGTCCCATAAATCACCCGACCAAGCGTTAGGGACGCAAAATCCGGGAACATAATACCGATATGACGGAAACTAGGGCGGCAAGGGTGGAACAAAACACTGTGCATAAGGCCGAGCCTTCCACCCTTTACCAAGTACATAGATGCATTAGTAATATAAGATATATTGTGATATCCCAACAAGTAAACATGTTCCAACAAGGAACAACATCTCCATGTTCCAACAAGGAACAAACTTCATCTTCACCTGCAACTAACAACGCTATAAAAGGGGCTGAGCAAAGAGGTAACATAGCCAAACAACGGTTTGCTAGGAAGGGTGACAAAGGTTAGAGGTTCATGACAATTTGGGATGGCTTGATAAACAGGTAATAGGTAGCGCAACATAGCGATAGAACGAAGCAACTAGCATAGCAATGATAGTAGTGAGATCCAGGGTAGCGGTCATCTTGTCTGAAATCCCGCAAGGAAAAAGAACGAGTCCATGAAGAAGACGAACGGATGGAGCCGAACCAAGCGTAGACGAACGAATCCTCACGATCGCAACGAAACAGGAACTAACAAGAAGCACACAACATAGTAAACACACCACACATAGACAAGACATGATGCACAACCAAGCATGATGCATGACAATGCTAGATGAGGCTACTCATGGCAAGAGATGATGCAAACAAGAGCAACACATCAAGGCAAGTTTAAATGAGGCCGGGAACAACATATAACAATTCCGGTAAGTCCTCAAATGCAAATTTCGAAATTGGTCCAGATCTGAATAACTTTATGTTCAAGTTGTTAAACAGCAAGTTAAGATGCACCAAGATGATCTACACGAAATTCTAGTCAAGTTACATATAAAGTTCATTAGATTCGGAGCTACTGACCTAGAAGATATGAGCAAAACAAGATAAACATGGCATTGATGCAAAATGCATACAAACATCAAGCAAACACCTCAAAACAAGGATGCAACATGATAATATGAAACTACATGCAAAATCAAGCAAGTTTCGTATAGAGCACACTCAAAACGGAGCAACGGTGCAACACATACACACTATACAAGTCATGACAACAATCTGTCCAAAACAGCAACTAGGCATATTGCAAGCATCAAAACAACAAGCTACATCATCCCAACGTAATAACAAAAGGCATGTGCATGATGTGCATGTAAAGCATGACAAAACATGAACACTGAGCTATCTCCATAAATCACTATAACATGCTCAAACACACATGGCAAGATTGCAAATAATAACAGTTTCAGACTTAACAGGAAATAACATCAGGTTGCAATGTTTAGAGTTATCAAACAACATGCTACAGGAACTTAACATGGAAAACAAAGGCATGACATGATTCTACTAATTGCATAGAACAAAAGTCCTTTAGTGACCATGAGCCAAAAAGGACCAGAAGATATGATGGCACCCATGTAAACATGACAAGTTATATTACAGATTCATACATGGCAGGAACAACAATAAGTAGGCATGTTGGTGAGCTTGAACCGCTCACCACAGAGCAATACATGGCATGAAAAGGCAACTCACAGTAAAAAGACATGGCATAGAAGCTATACGTGGCAAGAACAACATCATAGCATACATGGATCAACTACAACAACCTTGGCAAAATTGAATAACATGTAAACAATCTGCCAGGAAACAGTTTATAGCAAAAGTAGAGCTCGATTGACTCAAGCTATGGCACTCCATAATTACAAACAAGGGCATGGGTGGATAGATCATAACCATATATTCAAAACATCCTTACTGAAGTATCTCAAAATAAGCATTGATCTCTCGGTAGCATAAAGTTTACATGGCATAAAAATATCAGCAGAACAGGGGCTGAAATCAGCAACATCATGAAGCCTAGTTTGCATGCTTGTGCTACTCACCACAGAGATCACAAAAAAACATGGCATACACCCCTGTAAAGATGGCATGGCATATTACAAAACACATGTAGGACTTAAGTTCATAGGATGCACACATCAATCATGGCAAAAATGACAATAGTGCATGTTCTGATAAGAATCTGAAACTAACATCACATAGCACTCTTCTAACAGCATTTCGGGCATCAAGATGAGCTCAAACGAAAATTATGCAATGAGATGAAATGATGTACTCGTCGAAGCGAACAATTTGACATATTACACGCGCAAAACGGAGCCACGGATGCAGAGTTATGACATGATGAACATGCATCAAAATAATCACAGATAAAGGACTTGGGGGATTTCGGGGGAGAGGAATGTCAACCTCGGGTTGCACGGTTTACGAGGATCGCCGGAGAAGGGGCCGGGGACGGGCGCGCATGGCGGATCCGGTCAACAGCGACGAGAGAGATGACCGGGGGAGGCCGGGGACGGCCAGCGAAGGGTCGCTCCGGCCGGATCCGGCGCGGCGGTGATGGAGGCAGCGGCCGGCCGGGCAGAGGCGGGCCGGCGCAGCTCCGGTCGGCGCGGTGGTGCGCGAAGGGCGGCGAGGGCAGGCGGGCGCCGGCGCAGGGGCGCGCGGGGCGCGGGTCCGAGGCGGCGGCAGTGGTCCTCCGGCACGACGCGCGGGCGCGGAGGGTCGGGCGGCGAGGGCGAGGCGGCGGCGGGCCGGGCTCCGGCGAGCGCTGGGAGCTCATGGGCGGGCGAAGGTCGCCGCGGCGGGGTCGGGCACCGAGGCGCGGGAGGCGGCGCTGGTTGACCTGGCCCCAGATGGGCTCCCAAGGGCCGCATGGATGGGCTCTGCAGGGCGGGCGGCGCATGTGGGAGGCGGCTGCGGGGCGACGTGGAGGTTGCGGTTGGCCGAGGGGGCGGTGGGTGAGGGCGGCGGACATGTCCGGGCGGCGGGGTTTTTGTCCGGTGGCGCGAAGTAGGGGAAGGCTAGGGTTAGACCCGAAATTTCGGAGGGAGACACATATTTATAGGTAGAGGGAGCTAGGAGAGTCCAAATGAGGTGCGGTTTTCGGCCACGCGATCGTGATCAAACGACCGAGAGCATGGAGGGGAGTTAGATGGGTTTTGGGCCACTTTGGAGGGGTGTTGGGCTGCAAAGAGAAGGAGGCTTTTACGGTTACCCGGTTAACCGTTGGAGTATCGAACGACCTCCAAATGGCACGAAACTTGACAGGCGGTGTACCGGTGCTATACCAAGGCCGCTTGACAACCCTCGGGCCATTTCGAGAAAGTTTAACACCCGCACACGAAAAGAGGCAAAAGGGGGCGCCAGGAGACATAGGAGTGCCGGATTGGAAAACGGACAACGGGGAAAATGCTCGGATACATGAGACGAACACGTATGCAAATGCGATGCACATGACGACATGATAAAAAATGCAGATGATGACATGGCAAAGAGCAACACGCAAGCAAAAGACATGGCAACAATGGCGAATAACTGGCAGACACCTGGCGCATCGGATCCGGGGCGTTACATGACCTTAGATAAAATTGTGGAGCTCTGTTTAGGGTTGTTTAGATTATATTTGTCCCCACCCTCCCAACCACCGATTGGTTGTGCAACCCCACCCCTCCTCCCCTGGAGAATATCATGTGCCCCCATACCTTAGATGTTATATGCCGATACGAGTTGCTTGGAGCTTGTAGATCTGAGATATAGCAGCTCACATGATGTGTCTTAATTTTTTTTGCAGGAAACCTTGACGAGTTTGAGAATTGCACACAATTTCTACAAAAACTACTTAGATGCCCTTTGATTCCATATCCAACAACCTCGAAGCTCGTATCACCGTAGCATCTAAGATGAAGGAGGACATCATATTCTCCTGTATGTAAGAATATCATGTGCTACCACACCTTAGATGCTTTGGTGATACAAGCTCTTCGGAGGCGTTGGATTTGTGACCCAAGGCCTCCTCGGTGGTTCGAATGGTTTTTTGCAGAAAAGCCCCAAAAGAGTTCGGCCACTGCTTACAAGCAAAAAGACTGCTCAGATGCCATTGGATCTCAGATCAAACGACCTCCAAGCTCGTATCACCGTAGCATCCAAGCTGTGATAGCACCTTATGTTTTGTCGCACGGGAGAGTATGAGGTGCTCCCACACCGTAGATTCTATGGTGATACGAGTTCACTGAGATCTAACAGCCCACAATAGGAGGTTTGAATGTTTTTGCAATATACGGCTGATAGAGTTTGGGAAATGCGCAGAAAGTACAAGTACTATGCATGTGCCATCTGATCACTGATCATACGACCTAGATGCTCATATCACCGTAGCGGCGTAATTAAGCTACGGGAGCACCTAATATGAGCACCGGGAGCCGTTGGATCGAAGATGCAGCGGCACACACGAGGCCTGAATGTTTTATTTGCAAAAAAACTTTGGAGAGTTTGGAAATTGCATAATTACAAAGACTACTCCCAAGCCATTGGATCTCACTTCCAACGGTGTAAAAACTCGTATCACCATAGTATCTAAGTTGTGGGGTGGATGTGATATTCTATGTCATTTGTCATTTTTGTTCGTAAACTTGCAAAATACGTGTAACTCGTGTCGTTACTTGTCTAACCGCGCAAAGTGTTTGTTCAAAAAAACCATCCTACATTGAAATATCAGAACAACACACGGGGGTCACACTTGTCATTAATCAAATTTGGACCTAAAACTAACAAATCTGAAAGGCGAGATTCGAACTGGCAACCTGGACTACAAAGCGTAAGTCGATAGCCTAAAAAAACAAACGGTTGTTGGCTTTGTCCCATAACTTGATTTTATACAGTACTTGTGTTGAATAGAGTAGAGGGAGTGCCTCGTCAACACGTGCATGACCGTTGTCTCACTTACGGGTGGGTCCCAGGTCTGCGATCTCAATCTCTCTTCTCTCCATCGTCTAACCTTTGCACGGGCACACACGAAGAGTGGCGCTAGATTGCCGTGGTGTTATTACAACTAAAAAAAGCTTGGAAAATAGAAGAATCGCCTAGAACAAGAGACGTTGTTGCTGTTCTAGACGGAGCTAACCGTGCCACGCTTGCATGATGAAGCTGTGTGGCTAGTGGGGTGTTTTAATCGATCGGGCCGGGTCCCGAGGTCGAACCATAGGTACTACGCCCGATACAAAGATATTTTTACACGCACATTTTTCCTCCGTGTCGAGACGTGGCACACCCTACCGCTGCGGTTTCGGGGTCCTCCGGTGGTGCACGCATATATTCTTCCCGACGTGGGACGCCCTACCACGCTTTTCGGGTCCTCCTCGGTCAGAAGCGCCAAGCAAGTAAATGAGTCGTCAAATCATGAAAGACCACCTTTCCCGTCCGAAAGTACATTAGTGAAGCACGGTGGCTAGCTAGTTGGGCTAGTTCGACCGATTAGCTAGGCCACCGCCACATTTGTTTTTCACCCTTTTTTATCTACTTGCGGCGGTGTAAATTAAAATATCCAACTCGGCGTTGCTCTGGTGTTTGGGTGCGGCATGATTTTTAATTTTTTGATTGACGGGAGCAGGCGCGGTAGGATTTTTAATTTTTTGATTGACGGGAGAAGGCGCGGTAGCAATTAGTCACGATGACTCCGCCTGTAAAAACCCACTGCTCCCTGATGTGAGAAGTCGTCGACTGGTGTTTTACCGTGGTGAAAATCAAAATATTCCCAGCTCCTCGGCTGGCTCCCTCCGCCTTCTCGTAGATTGCATTGCCTTTCAGCCGTTTCGCCCCCTTTGCTTCCTCTCCCCATTGCTTCTACCTGGTGCCATGGCGGCGCAGCAGATCACGGAGTCTGAGGTGAGGTGCCTGACACAGAGCTCCATGCCAAGGATGCGGAGCTCAGGGGCCAGGGACGTGGAGCTCCGTGAGCTCAAGGAGGAGAGGAGTGCCATGCTCCTCCGTTATGTGCGGGAGTTCACGGAGCTTCAAAAGCGGCAGCGCCCACCACAAAGATGCTCGAGGCGTCGGCGACATTGCTGCAGTAAAGCGGAGATATGATAGGCCGTCGGGAGCCGGTGGAGCGCGGCGGGCCGATCGTGACGAGGTTCAGGATCGCCTCAGCCACTTGGTGAACCAAGTTGCCTCGCACGTGTTGCGGCTACGTGATGCCTACCGTCGTGCCAGCGCGACGATGCCGGCCGTCGGGCTAAACCCGTTCGACCACCCGGTCGACTTCAACAAGCTGCGGCTTCCTGACCTGGTCTCCTTCTTCACCTATATCTCCAAGGAGCTGAGCCGTCTCCGCACGATGGTGGGGGCTGAGCTGGACAAGGGGAGGGAGGGGGGGTTACCGCGTCGTCGCCGCTGTCGGGCGAATCCTTTCAGGCTCACCACCGGAATCCATTCGTGCCGTTGGACGCCGTCTTTGACGAGCTGGCTCCCGTCGACTGGGAGTGGGCTCTGCGGGCGGTTGCACCCTGCACCACCAACGTCGTGCGCCTCGAGAAGCAGAGGGACTTCGGTGGTGTTTAGGCGCCCTCTGCATGGCATGTCCATGTCTCGGCGCAACATGACCGTTGGATCAAACTCAGACGGTGCAGATCAGTCGTTGTAGCACAAAGCGTGTGGGTGTGTTTGGTTGCATTCTCATCTCAATATAGTTGTTTCCTCTTCGTGTATTTTTGTCGACCTACTAGTGTGGACTCATGCACCCTTCATGCACTCTGCCAAACACCCAAAATTCGGTAGAGAAGGGAACTTTGCTCCCATCCGTGCACCCTTCATAAACCCTGTCTAACACTATAGGATGTGCTTCATATGGTTCATGTTTCGTGGAGTACTGTAGCACCGCATTTCTCCATGCGTGGACCTAGTTCTGTTAACATTGATCTCACTGTTCATTCTCGACGGACAATAAAAAAGCGGTACTATGTTACATATAGGAGTAGTTGACATGCGCACAACATCATTTGTTATCGTCATATCTTACTACACTAGCAACAAGATTGTGTAGTAATCGATGTATGAACCACTGCACATGCCTAGTAGTAGGAGCACTGTGTATGTTCAAGTGGCTTCCGTGTTTGGCACTCCTCCATCGTAAGAGTGGAAACGCTTGCTGTAATCATTTTTTTCTTCAGAATGAAAAATAGTGGACACGCTCTACCGTGCGGATCCTCCTCCAGCCATGCACTAAATTACTCACTTTCGCCAACGTGTGGGACAGCCAGCACCTGGTGTCGGTGTCAAAACCGGAGGATCTCGGGTAGGGGGTCCCGATCTGTGCGTCAAGGCTGATGGTAACAGGAAGCAAGGGACACAGATGTTTACCCAGGTTCGGGCCCTCTCGATGGAGGTAAAACCCTACTTCCTGCTTGATTAATATTGATGATATGGGTAGTACAAGGGTAGATCTACCATGAGATCGTAGAGCCTAACCTAAGAGCTAGCCGATGATGGTATGATTGTAATTGTGATCAGCCTTCTAAGGACCAACCTCTCCGGTTCATATAGACACCAGAGAGGGCTAGGGTTTACATGGAGTCGGTTACAAGGAAGGAAATATAATATCCAGATCGTCAAGCTTGCCTTCCACGCCAAGGAAAGTCCCATCCGGACACGGGTCGAAGTCTTGAGTCTTATATCTTCACGCTTCAATAGTCCGGACGATGTATATAGTCCGGCTGTCCGGATACCCCTAATCCAGGACTCCCTCAGTAGCCCCTGAACCAGGCTTCAATGACGATGAGTCCGGCGCGCAGTCTTGTCTTCGGCATTGCAGGGCGGGTTCCTTCTCCGAGTACTCCAAAGTAATTATCGAACACTTGAACCGTGTCCGGATCCACAAAATGATCTTCACATGCCACCGTAGAGATAATGGTATTTCACAAATGCAATCTGCTGAGAACTTTTAGGCAACGCGACGTGTCATTACGGTCGGGTTATTATTCGAACCGTTTTCCCACAACCAGCCACAACACATATTGCGAGGCGGTTTCCTTGACACGTCTTGTCAAAGCAGAGATCGTGTCCCCTTATCACGGGATTCTCATCAATACGGGTACAGGTAATCCCACCACATCATCAATCGTGGCGCTTGGGAAGCACGCGATTCCCAACGGGCAAGTGGAGAGGCGCACCGCCTTTGTCGCCTCTATAAAGGGATAAGATTTCCCCATTTTTACCCACGCCTTCTTCCTCCTTTGCCCACTCTTGCCTCCCCGAGCTCCAACACCCAAGCCCAAGTCTTCTCCGCACAACAAAACATGTCCGGAGCAGGAGGCAAGTGGGTGGCTTCCATCGTCAAGGAGAAGCATATCGAATATCTTCGGGCGGCCGGATACTTGGCCGCAGACATAGCGCACCGGCTACCGGATGCTGGCAGGTCATTCCGACCCCGGGACCCCACGAGAGGGTCGTGTTCGTCGCCCACTTCATCCGTGGACTGGGGTTTCCACTTCACCCCTTCGTCTGCGGGCTCATGTTCTACTACGGGCTAGATTTCCATGATCTAGCCCCGAATTTCGTCCTCAACATCTCGGCATTCATCGTCGTATGTGAGGCCTTCCTCCGCATCCGGCCTCACTTCGGCCTATGGCTGCAAATCTTCTGTGTTAAGCCGAAGATCGTACGCGGCCAGCAAGCGGAATGCGGAGGGGCCATGGTGGGCAAGATGCCCAACGTCACCTGGCTGGACGGTTCCTTTGCGGAGACCATAAAACGGTGGCAATCGGGGTGGTTCTACATCACCGAGCCGCGCGGCGCCAACTGGGCGGCGACCCCAGTTCGATCCGAGCCCCATGCGGCTCACCTCCTGGGAAAGGAAGGGCCTGACTTGGGGCGAACCTATGGAGCTGACCGGACTCCAAACCTGCATCAAGAGCATGAAGGACAAGAACATCAAGCTCGTCGACGTGATCCAGGTCATGCTCGTTCGCCGGATTCTGCCATGCCAAAGGCGGGCATTCAATCTTTGGGAGTTCGTCCCGGCCGAACACCAGACGCTCCAGAGGCTCTATGGCATGAAGCACAAAGACGCGTGGAAGGAGTTGTTTAAGGCCTCCGAAGTAACTCCTCCCACATCCGAGGACCGCGGACTTCATGCAGCGCGGCCCCCTCGTCCGTGACTTTTGGGACTACCACCGGGTTTGGTTTTTCCCCAATACATTCATGGGGGAGTCTTAAGTATTTGTGTATATTTGCCTCAGGATTATGTGGAGACAATGAGCAGGTTCTTGTCGGCTCCACTACCAGAGGGCCCAGCTGACGCTCTCCTGATGGAGATGCTGGTCCCGGCACCGTACAAGGTGTCGGAGAAGAAGGCCGAGAAGAAGGCCCCGGGGACCCGAAAGGGCCTCCGGCGTAAGGTTGCGCCAGAAGCCTCGTCCGAGGATGACGAGGCAGACTCCTCCCACGAAGGGGAGGAGGAAGAAGAAGAAGATGCCCCATCCGGAAAGGATGAGGGGCCCGGCGAAGCGGGCCAGGGGGCCGGAAAAGGCCCTCGGCGCAAGGCCGTTATACCCCTGTCGTCCGATGACGACGAGACAGATTCCTCCCGCAGAGGCGGGGGGAATCAAGAAGAAATTCCACCTCCCCGCACTAGGGGGGAGAAGAAGAGAAAAGCCGCACCGGAGGGGGAGGCTGGGGTGTCCAAGAAGGGGAAGGCAACCCTTCCGGACTATTCCACCACTGCCACTACCAACGAGGAGGGGTGGCTGCCCCGGGGGAAGCCCCCGGTGCGATCGTAAGTGTCCGCATTCTATCATGGTTTCACTTCATAGTTTTTATACTTATAGTGCCGAACATATATGCAGTCCGGCCAGGGCTCACCCCGAGGTATCTTCCTCCGGGTCCCTGAGTGATTCGGCGATAAATTCACTTCCGACAGCCACTACCCCTCAACACGCGGATGACACGGAGGTGTTGTCCCAAGGCTCAAGCAGGGGAGGTGACTCGAGACGCCCTGTATGGATTCCAGATGTCGGGCACGCGAGGTTCAAGATCCCCGTGGATCGTGTCGATGAGATCCATGGCCAGTCGGGCTCTCAGCCGAACACAATTCTGGAACCTTTGATGGTTCCGGACTCAGGCATACGACCCCTCGTTAGGGAGGGCGAGCCGTCTGTGTCGTGGACTTCCGTTGCGCATGAGGCGCCAGCCTGTCTTCTGGAAGTGCTTCACGGCGCTTCCCTGGATGAAGGGCACCGTACTCTTATGAGTACGGTGATTCGGAAGGTTTCGTCCGCCAAAAGCGGACTAACCGAAGCTTGCACCAGCCTCCTAACAGGCTTCGAGGTAAGTAATAAATATGTGCAAAATTGCCACCCGATAGGTAGTAGCCCCTGATACTCTGTTTGGTCTTCGGAAAGAAAAGCCAAACAGAGGGTCAATTATAATCCGCAGGAGGCTAATAATAAGTATTGTTGTGAACAAGCAGGCTGTGCTGCTTCTTGCCGCCCATCTTGCCGAGGTTGCCGAATCAAGCGGGACTGGGCGGTAGCGAGGAGAGCTCGGCCTCACGAAGAGGCAGATCGAGGAGAATAAAGGTAAGTGATTCCCCGTTCGTATGTGTTTAAAGATAAGAAAAATTGGTCAATCTAATGCCAAAGCATCGTGGCCGTGTAATAGGGGCCACCGCCGAAGTGGCATCCCTGAAGAAAGCGCTATCCGAGGCCGAAGACAAAGCGGCCTTGGAATGTAAGGAGCGCGAAAAGCAAAGTGCTAGAGTGGGCGAGGTACAGCAAGAGCTCCAGGACCTCAGCAAAAAGTACGAGTCCGTAGAGCATGATCTGAAGATGAAGGAGGCCGAGCTTGTGAAGGCCCTTGTAAGTTTGAAAGATGCCAAGGCCGAAGCCGAGAAAGCACAGCAGGAGATCCAGGAGGCCAAAAAGATAGCAGCGGGTAAGAAATTCTTTATGCAAAGCAAACATGTCGAGGAGGCGTTTCTTTTACTTACTCGAATACGGAGCTATCCAGGGGCATTTACAGATCTGCCATGCAGCACCTCAGACGCTGCGGAGTTCTACCGTGCCCAGGAGGGGAGCTCAACAGAGAAGCTGTTCTGGTCCCAGTATGCTGGGGCCGATCATCCGATGCCTCTGAGCGACCAACTGAAGCAGTTGATCGAACTCCACAGGGCAGCCGAACTGGCTATGAAGGACTTCATAGTCAGGATGTGGCCTGGTGAGCTCCTGCCCAGTAGCTACTTTGGCCTGATCAATCGAATGGTCGATGCCTGCCCGCGGCTTGAAGTAATCAAGCGATCCGTTTGCATCGAAGGTGCCCGCCGAGCCTTTGCCCGCGTCAAGGGGCATTGGGGCAAGCTGGATGCGGAGAAGCTGGTCAAGGACGGGCCGCCGGAGGGCAAGGCGCATCGCCATCCAGAGATGTACTACGATGGCATGATGAAGGGTGCTCGTCTCATCGCCGATGAGTGTACCAAGGACGCCATTTTGGAACGAGGTCACTTCTGTCATGTTTGTAATTTAAAGGCGAAGTTACTTGCGCTATGTAGCGCTTTTGTTATTTAAAATATTTCCTTCTGTGCGGCTGTTTATAAAATTCTGAAAGTAGGCCAGTCGCCGGCTTCCTCCCCCGCGTAACTAGTACTGGGGTGTTCGTGGAAAACCCAAACACTCTTTATCCAAATGTTTGGTCCCTTAAGGAGGTGTCCGGTGCAGCGAACAAGGCAATCGGACTATGCGGCTTTATAACTTTCACTTAGCCATAGAAATCTACAATTTTAAATTTCGGCGAAGCCCCTAGAATTGAAGGTCAATCGGGCGCTTATACACGCCTAGATTGGACGAAGCCGATTTATCGCCTAAAGCGGAAAATC
This sequence comes from Aegilops bicornis, assembly GCA_021605145.1. Taxonomy (NCBI): domain Eukaryota; kingdom Viridiplantae; phylum Streptophyta; class Magnoliopsida; order Poales; family Poaceae; genus Aegilops; species Aegilops bicornis. Next base: position 153,907,303 of record CM038673.1, read on the forward strand.
TTTAAGGATTTTAAAACCTCTCGAACAGCGACCAGCTCTCGCCACATCATGCCGGTCAGTTTTCGGCTTTCTCTACTGAGGTGCTCGTTTGAAAGAACTGGGACACGATCGCAGTAGTTCTCCCTGCGCTACCTTAGCCGATGTAACGGAACGTAAGGCACCAAAACAAGGGAGCCGGGCTATCCCAACTGTAGACCCAAGACATGATTCGGAGTTGATGCGTATAGTGCTATAAGTTCGGGGTGCCGCACTGTTGAAAGTGTTCGGACTTTATTTGCCATATTACAGGGCGCCATGAGAAGCCCCTGTCAAACCGGCCGCACCAAGGTGTACGGATGCAATATCAAATAAATATTTATAAGAGAAAAAAATGCTCAAATAAGAATAATAAGCTGACGCTATATATAATCTCCCATTGACGAAAAATACGTTTAAGCATACGTTTACAATGGATGCGTTAAGCAGAGATAAAATATGACTATTTGACATGTCCTATCCAAGGGCAGGCTGTGTTCAGATAGATAAAGTCGGTATAATGATCGTAAATAGATTCCACCTGGGAATTTCCTTCTGTGCACAACGTCTGTTGCCTCCTTGGATGTCTCTTGCCTATAAGTCCGGCAATTCGGCTCTTTTGAGGATGCTGCACCAACGCGGTGTCCTGAAAGGTAAGAGGGAAAGAGTATGAAAGTATTTGGCGGTTACCCGACCGCTGACTGAGTCGTTGATGCGCCTCCGCCTATGCCCATGGTATTTGAAGTGCGTAATTGTGTGCGTGGCACGAATGCTGCTTTGATGGGGCTTAAGCGGAGGTCGGACTGCTAGTCACGCTCTTGGCGTGCTCGATGATCTGTTGCGGGGTGCTCCGGACTCGCTTGACTGTGCTCGAAGTTGTTGTCGCCGGATTGGTTTGTCGAAGAAGGCCGCATTGTACTTCCGCCGCAAGGGCCGCGGTATGTTCTTCTGTTCGTAGAGAGCGGTCCATATTTCCATTCACCATTATGACCCCACGTAGTCCTGGCATCTTGAGCTTGAGATATGCGTAGTGTGGTACCGCATTGAATCTGGCGAATGCAGTTCGTCCGAGCAGTGCATGGTAACCACTTCGGAAGGGGACGATATCGAAGATTAACTCTTCGCTTCGGAAGTTTTCTGGAGATCTGAAGACCACTTCCAATGTTATAGAGCCCGTACACCGGGCCTCTACTCCAGGAATTACACCTTTAAAGGTGGTTTTAGTGGGCTTGATCCTTGAAGGGTCAATGCCCATTTTGCGACCGTGTCCCGGTAAAGCAGGTTCAAAGTTGCTGCCACCGTCCATAAGGACGCGCGTGAGGTGGAATCCGTCAATGATTGGGTCTAGGACCAATGCGGCCGAGCCGCCGTGACGGATGCTAGTAGGGTGATCCCTACGATCAAAGGTGATCCCTATGATCAAAGGTGATCGGACAAGCTGACCATGGGTTCAATTTGGGGGCGACTGGCTCCATTGCATAGATGTCCCTTAGTGCCCGCTTCCGTTCCCGCTTGGGGATGTGCGTGGCGTAGATCATGTTGACCGTTTTCACCTGGGGGGGAAATTTCTTCTGTCCCCCCGTGTTTGGACGTCGGGGCTCCTCGTCATCGTCGCTGCGCAGCCCCTTGTCCTTGTCTTTGGTGTTTATCTTGCCGGCCTGTTTGAATACCCAGCAATCTCTATTGGTGAGGTTGGCTAGCTTGTCCGGGGTGCCATGAATTTGGCACGAGCGCTCTAGTATGCGGTCCAGAATTGACGGTCCCTGATTATTTCTTTTGAATGGCTTCTTCCGCTGACCGGGCTTGGATCCGCTGAATCCGGCGTTGACTGCCGTGTCTTGATCTTCATCGCCGTTGTTCCGTCTCTTATGTCTGTTACGCCGTGGCTTGCCGTTATTTTCGCGGCCATCCGAATTGCCAGAATGTGGCGTAGTGCTGCTGCGAGCCAACCAACTGTCCTCGCCCGAGCAAAAGCGGGTCATTAGTGTTGTGAGGGCTGCCATGGACTTGGATTTTTCCTGGCCGAGGTGTCGAGCGAGCCACTCGTCACGGATATTATGCTTAAAAGCCGCCAGGGCTTCGGCGTCCGGACAGTCGACTATTTGGTTCTTTTTAATTAGGAACCGAGTCCAGAATTTCCTGGCTGACTCTCCGGGTTGTTGAGTAATGTGGCTCAAGTCATCGGCGTCAGGTGGTCGCACATATGTGTCCTGGAAGTTGTTGAGGAATGCGTCTTCCAGGTTTTCGCAGCTGCCAATGGAATTTGCTGGCAGGCTGTTTAGCCAGTGTCGGGCTGGTCCTTTGAGCTTAAGGGGAAGATACTTGATGGCGTGCAGATCGTCTCCGCGGGCCATGTGAATGCGGAGAAGAAAATCTTCAATTCATACTGCGGGGTCTGTTGTCCCTTCGTATGATTCGACATTTACGGGTTTGAACCCTTCTGGGAATTCATGATCCATTACTTCGTCAGTGAAGCAGAGGGGGTGTGCGGCGCCTCTGTGCCGGGCTATGTGGCTACGCAGGTCGAATTGCTCTGGGTGGCTATATTCGGCTCAGCCGGACTTGTTGAAGGTGTGTTCGGCGTGACGGTCCTCGTCGCGTACCGAGACGCGCCCCCGCGATCCGTAGATCGATCTTGGCTGTCCTGATTTGTTGCCTCAGGCCGTAGTACGTTGGCGTGGGGGTGTTGGCTGGTATGCGGACTGGTATGCCGTTTTATCCCGGCCACGAGGTGGCCGGTCAGCCGTATGGTGCTCGAGTCCGTATTCCTCGGCTGCTAGGACTTTAGTCCATCATGCGTGAGCAGGTCTTGATCAGCCCGAGTTGCTGCTTTGCTTCTTTTTCAGGCTCCTCGCGGTGGCTATAAGTCCGGCGGCTTGAAGCGCTCCTGCTCTACGGGATACTCAGGCACGCCGAAGTCATCGTCGCTGAGGCTAATCTCATCTTCGGAGGGGGGCATGTAGCTGTCCTCCTCCGGGTATTCGTCCGTCGCCTGTTCATCTGGGCTGACCTGCTCATCCTTCTGTTCGGCCTGCTCGAAGGCGGGCTGATCAGGGTTGTATTATTCTTCGGCGACATTTGGGTTGTTTTCGTCTCCTGGGCCGGTATTGCTGTGGCGGGGCTTGGAGTGGTGCCAATGACGCCCATTCTTTGCTTTTTTTCCTGAGATTTTATCCTCCGTTGCCTCATCGCCATTTGTTTCCTTCGGAGTGTCCACCATATATATATATCATAAGAAGAGGTGGCTATCCACCGCCCAGTGAGCGGTGGTTCATGTTCTTCTCCTGCATCGTCGTCCATACCGTCGATGTCTTCGGAGTCGAAGTTCAGTACCTCGGTTAAGTCATCGACCATGGCAATGAAGTGGGTGGTGGGTGGGCAACGAATTCCTTCGTCATGTGCCTCCCACTCGAGCCGGACATAGTTCGGCGAAGAGCCTCCTGACAAAGAGAGAGACTTTAATGAGTCCAGCATGTCGCCAAAGGGCGAGTGCTGGAAGATATCCGCAGCAGTGAACTGCATTATCGGAGCCCATCCTGGCCCGACGGGCTCAGGAGTGTGCGGACTGGAACCAACGTCCGGATACGAATCCGGGGTTCGGAGTCACAGGCCACCGCAGAGGTAAGACCCGTGTTCGGCTCCACTACTGATGAGTGTGCGACCTGCGGGGCGGGGTCCATCCCTCTGTCCTTAGGCAGCGCAGCCTGCTCCTGATCTAGGTCTGAGGATACTACGGGGGTAATACCCCGAGCTTCGTCCGACGGCAGGTCTAAGCCGTGCTCGTCGTGACTGTCCGGTGCTCCTGGCATAGGCCCCAATCCATCGAAGATCAAGTCTCCGCGGATGTCCGCCGTGTAGTTCAGGTTTCCGAACCTGATCTGGTGGCCAGGGGCGTAGCTGTCAATCTGCTCCAGATGGCCAAGCGAGTTGGCACGCAGTGCGAAGCCGCCGAACACGAAGATCTATCCGGGGAGGAAAGTCTCGCCCTAGACAACATCGTTGATGATGATTGAAGGGGCCATCGAGCCTGACAGCGACGACACAGAGGCACTCTCAATGAAAACACCAATGTCGGTGTCAAAACCGGCGGATCTCGGGTAGGGGGTCCCGATCTGTGCGTCAATGCTGATGGTAACATGAAGCAAGGGACACCGATGTTTACCCAGGTTCGGGCCCTCTCGATGGAGGTAACACCCTACTTCCTGCTTGATTAATATTGATGATATGGGTAGTACAAGAGTAGATCTACCACGAGATCATAGAGGCTAAACCCTAAGAGCTAGCCTATGATGGTATGATTGTAATTGTGATCGGCCTTCTAAGGAACAACCTCTCCGGTTTATATAGACACCGAAGAGGGCTAGGGTTTACATGGAGTCGGTTACAAGGAAGGAAATATAATATCCGGATCGTCAAGCTTGCCTTCCACGCCAAGGAAAGTCCCATCCGGACACGGGTCGAAGTCTTGAGTCTTGTATCTTCACGCTTCAATAGTCCGGACGATGTATATAGTCTGGCTGTCTGGATACCCCCTAATCCAGGACTCCCTCACCTGGGTCCACCAGCTATGCACTAAATTACTCCGTAGTAGAGTGACGGTAGACTACCCCGATCGAACCGCCGCAGTAATGCCCAATGAGCCGTCAAATCACAAAACCCCCTCCTTTCCATCAGTAAGTTGGACGGACGAAGCAACCATCATTTCACTCTTCTCTCTCAGCTTCCTCTCTTGAAGAAAACCCCCACTCGCTTCGCTTCTCCCTCATCTCGTTCCTCCTTTCACTCTTCTCTCTCGGCTTCCTCTCTTGGATGGACGCCGGAGCACCGGCCGACGTGATGTATATGGCTCTGGCCAAAACCGTCGAAGCTCATGGTATGAAGAAGCGCAAGCACCCCTTGAGACTACATGAGACAAGCTCAATGCCATCATACTGTCCAAGCCCCCTCTCAGGGATCCCTCATTAAGCAAGTCCAGTAATGTCTCTTGTTGACGATCTTTTCTCGATCTTGATCGTGTTTTTTCATCTAACACGCAGTACTAGTACTGGTAGTACAACTTTCTGGGTGATCTTGCATGTGATTTTAGTGTGCCAAATGACGGTTCTAAATTCCTCTTTTGACCAAACATTGCGAGAGGTTGACACTGATTTCTTATAGATTACTTTCAACTACTCCCTTTGTCCCAAATTTCTTGTCTTAGATTTGTCTAGATACGGATGTATCTAATACTAAAATGTGACTTGATACATCCATATCTAGACAAATCTAAGACAAGAATTTTGGGACGGAGGGAGTACTTTATGAACATCAATGCTACCTTTTAAGAGGGTATATTTGCCTCAGTAGCTTGTTTTATGGATATTGCATGTAATCCCTCTGCTCTCATGCCTTTCAAGACATGTTCTAGTGTCTTTGTTCGCTCATTTCTGTGTGTATATGTAGTCATATATGGAGTATAATATCGAAAATCATCTTATATTTCTGAACGGAGGTAGTAATGAAATATGGTTTCTGTTTGAATTAGAACCAGGTCCGCGGTGGAGATGAAGTTCTCAAAGTCATGCCGCATGAACTGGAAGACCTGATGATGAGTTCTACTGCTGAACTATCCAACTGCTGTGTCCTTGTCGCCACGTGTCCTGAACTAGTGTTTTCCTGTAGCATTGTTGTCAGGCGTGTTCTCGAGGCTGCATTTGACCACAACAATTTCTGGCTGTGCCTTCGATTCTGAAGGGTGTGGTTTTTGTAAAGCTTCCCAACAAATCTGATGCGGCCTGTCTTCATCATCATGTTTATGAGTGGAAAGACCACTCTGTTAGGTTCTCCAAGGTTGACAAGATGGTGATGGTGCATGTAGACATCTCACACGAAGTCCATGGCCTAGTGAGTTATGCGGGGTTCATCCTGTAGGTCGGTGGCAAGAAATAGTCTGCAGAGTTTAGTTAGTCCAACTTTGCTTGTCCGTAGTAAGTACTATTGTTCAGTACTTGATTTGTGTTTGTGAACCCTGTATTGTTTATTAGTACTGCCGCTTTTGGTGTGTGGTCAGTCCTGAGAACGGTCTATGTTAATGTCTATCTACTCAATTTAGTCTATACATTTTGAAGTATCTAGATCATATTTTTTGTGAGGACGGTTTATCAATTATGGTTACACTCCAATATCTGTATGCATTGCAGGGTTTATCGCACCCACCAGGATTTCCAGTCCCATCGATGTTTGGTCCATACGATTTGTCATGACCTTTGGACTGTCCTGCTTGTGGGAGTAGGCAGGGCCCCTGCATGGCACGAATAGTTGGACGATCAATCTTCTGTTTAGTACTTCAACATAGTGATTTCCTGGTAAGGATTCATTCGTGTCACATCAAGTAAATCTTTTGATTTACTGTCTAAATCTTATTGATTTAATGTCATGTTTTCTTTCTTTTCACTGCAATTTTTACGATGCAGGTTTTGCCATGTGACATTCATCACAGAATAAACCGTTTGGTTTGCTCTACAATGGCTATTTTTGCAAGTTTCACTTCTTATGTCGTGTCAGTAACGAAGGCACTCTCCATCACTTGTATTACTGGAAAAAATTGGATCAGTCTGTTGTCTGAGTACAAGCTGAATCTCTATGATGAACTGCAGTTTGGTTTAACAAAAATGGCACAATTAGTCCTTCTCGCGTTTAAAAGAAATGAAGAAAAAAACTAGATCACGGTCACGGATCCTAGTCAAGTTAGAAAGCTGATCATAGCAGACCAGACACGATCGCTGCGTCTCACAGATCGAGCACCGGCTGTTTGCTCTAGCATCGACAATGCGCAGCTTCGATCCCGATCGGTGAGGATTGGGCACCGACAGCGTCGGTGATCATTACTGATCTACCGGAGGATCGGGCATCGACACGGCACCAGCTCTACAAGGAGCACCATCTCCGGCAGCGGCGGCGGCACTGCACCAACACTTGCACTTGCATTTGGTCCGGCCCGTGCAGTTGCACCGGCAACAAACTGGGCTGCAGTTCGCACTTCATATACCAAAGTCCTTACAAAAACCGACATGTCCACCTTCTTGGTAAGCATTGGACGCCCAAGTGCTTCGTTCTTTTTTCTTTCCATGTTGTTTCACATGATTCACTGTGTTGATCTAACTGTTTGGGTAGGTCTTCTTGTTTGCAAATAGAGAATTCCTAAAGCAATGAGGGAGTCGTTCAACTATCCGGGCGACCGCGGCCAAGTTTCTCTTACCATGCGCAGCCTTGGTGTGAATGAACCTGCTCAATATACCGTAAGTACAAAGGATGGTCGCATGATGATTGATGCTAAAGGATGGTCAATGTTCAAATCTAAATCATATCTTACGGTAGGGGATGATGTCAAAATCGAACTTTCTCGGCAAGGAGAGCTGGTCCAAATCAACTTTGAAATTCTTCAGTAGCAGCACGCAACTGCCGAACTGATCTATCCTCCGAGATATTTTGATCTAATAATATGGCATGGTGAAACAAGTGTCCTGTATGTATAAGTAGTACGACAGTATTATTTATCACATGGTATATCGTTGATAGAATTGCAACTCTGATTGCTGGTTAGGAGCTGTCGTTTGATTTCATTCCAACAGCTGTCGTGCTTTATTCAATTTTGTGTATTCGCCTTGCGACAACATATAAAACCAGCCTTGATACCGACCGCTTGCAATATGAAAAGCGCTGAGGTAGAACACATGGGCCCCCAAACATGCAGGGTCGGCCTGCGGCCCAAAGTCCAGAACCGTGAGCCTATCTGAGTATTATATTCTCAGCTGAACCCCCATAAAAAAAGCTGAACCCCCATAATGCCCGTGCGTTGCAGAGGGAGTATATTTCTCGGCAAGGTGAGCCTGTGATATAAAAGATTTGTATATTTCTTTACAGAGGGAGTATCTCTCTGTCAAAATATATATTTATGTGTAACTAGTTACTCTTGTCTTTCTATTTCCTTTATTTGATATGTGGGGAAACCCGACAGCGGGGTCCACGTGCCATATGCACAAATTAGAGTGCACAACTTCACGGTAGACACACCCCGGTCGTAGCGCCGCAGTAATGCCCAATGAGCCATCAAATCACAACCCCCCTTTCCAGCTTTAGCAGTAAGCTGGACGGATGAAGCGACAATATTTCACTGGGCCTGAATACAATGCAGCCGCCGCCATTGATGCATTTTTCTTCGTACTGAATCTAGTGTGTTTCAGTTGCAGTGCCCAAAGTGCGAGTACCCTACAGATTTCTACGCCCTCGGCGAGACGCCACACTTATTCCTTCTCATCCTACCACAACATTTTGAAACGCGCACAATATGTTCCTAGAATCCTCTTCTCTATCCGGGAGGGTGGGTTTTTTTTGAACATGTTGTCATATTATTTTTCCTGCAGTGTATTATTTGCTCTGCCAGAACACAAGTACTCAAGATGCTCTGCCTTGCCATAACTGAATACACTAATTTAATGGTCACAGTGAAGACAAGCCATGGATATTACTTCCGAGTTGGGTTCATGAACCAAGAAGATCGCTGCTTTTTTTATGGCCGAACTTGGATAAACTTTCTCAAGTTTTACGTACTGAAAGTTGGCGCACGAATGTTGATGGAAATAGCAGAACCTGCTCTCATCTTCACTTCGATCTTCCACCCCGACGTCGTTCCAATTGTTCATCCATGTTAGTTTTGTATCTGGTTCTTGCTTGTTGCCTCGATTACTTCTTAATCCACGTATTATGTCTAACTAATCACAATTTAACTTTAGAAGTAGCAACGAATCTCTCACGAAGATGCTACTTCTAACTAATATTTTCTTATAATTGGTGGCACGTGTAGGTTTTTCAGAGTTAAGCGATACGCTTTCGTTTGTTACTCTGTAATAAAACGGTTGTTACTAATGGCACTGAAGTTGACTGGATCGACATCCACAAGTTCCTACACTTTATTGATCGTCTTGAGGTCCTTGTGGGGCGATTCAATGGTGGAAGGCCACGTGGGATATGTGTGCCACTGATGCACTCGTTGAACAGGTCCAACTGTGTCGAGAAACTTATGGTACGAGCTGTTTTCTGTTATATATGTTGTTCATAAACTATTGCTTATACACAGTTTTACATTTGTGATCTTCTTGAAACAGGAACTACCGATTTCTATTGTTCCTATACAGATGCCTGACCATGGTCGGGTTAGACTTGCGCTTGGTCACAACATGATGTTTATGTCGACCTACTCAATTCCCCTTGGAGGTGAAAACATACTTATCCGTGGGTGGTCTCAGATAATGAAGGCCCGTCCATCTTGGAGAATAGGACAGAAGATTATGTTCATGCTTTTCCATGTTTCTAAAGCGAATATCCTGTTTATTGACCATGTTGCGAGATGAAGCCGCTTTCGAGAAGGTTGTGGATGCTGAGGGTGGCGCCTGGGCCTTGGCGGCCTCACCCTTGGTTAATCAGAGGCAAAGTAGCCTTTGTTCGAGGCGTGCTTTGTACGGTTGGACCTTTATAAGTACTCATACTGCTTTCAGCTTTGGTTGTTAAGAGCCCCTGCTGGTTTCAGTTAAGGTTGTTAAGTACTCCTGCTGCTTTTATAGTATGTCGTGTTTCTTTAGTCCTGTCTTCCTCCAGCCGCCAAAACCAAAACAGCGCCGGCGGGGCTGCCTGCTTTCGCCTCCCACGGCTAGCTGCGCCTCAGCGCATGCATCGCCGCCCCACCGTCTCCTAAATCGTTAACGCCGACGTCCTCCGCGCACTTTGGTGCGCTCGCCGCGGCGCCGCCCTCTCGCGTTGTCAACATGGTCAACAAACAACAGGAATCGGTAGAAGTACATGGAGAGGATGACAGTAGGGGCCCTGCGTCGGCGTATGGAAAAATAAAATGCTTCCTCCTAGTGTTTTCACGACATCCGGGACCCACGACATTGTGAGCGTATATAGTCAATAGACAAGAGAACAACACAAGATCGGCTGACACCTGGGACGTAGCTACTCGAGCAGTATTTTTATTGTTTGGTATTGTTGAGACGGAGCAGGGTTTGAACTGGGCTGTGGCCCGTCTAGCCCAGGCTTATATTTTATGTTCACCATGTGACCAACCTAGCTATTTTTTCTTTGTGAAAATGAGCCCAGTTTTTTTTTGAAGAATACCCAATCCAGGCCTACTTATTATTCTACGCCCTGATGGGCTGCAGCTCTTTCAAGATGCCTGAAATCTTGAAAGTAATATGAAATGGGTTATAAATATAAAAACAGATGACAAATTGGCAATTACTTTATAATTTCTGATTTTTTTCACATTTTCAGATTCCTATTTCGCTGGGCATTAACCTAATTCAAATATATCTTCAAAGTACTTTAAATCTGGCTCGACATTTTGGTATTAAAAATAGTTTGGAACCCACAGAAATACGCGAAATTGGCCCTGGCCAACCAAAAAGAACGACTGCAATAAATTGCATAAGAAGTTGCCATGAGCTATATATAAATTATTAAAAAAAGAGGGAGTGGTCGGACTTGTGGGCCTGTTTAGTTGACGCGTATGCAAGATTTTTTTAGTTATTATATATACTGCGTCAACAAACGATTCTAGCAGACGTAACCGTTGGATGTCAATCCAACGACCGTCGTGTTTCTTCAATCTCTGATCTTCTTGCTCCGGCAAAGCGGCCGTGGGGACAGCCTGCTCCGCCTCCCGTGGCCGGTTGTCTGCGCTGAGCCTCAAAGACACCGCTACTACTCCCACCGCTGGCGGGCATCCTCTACTCACCCACACCCTGTTATTCTGCAGCGACGGCAGCCTCACACCGCAGCCGAACCGGTGAACCCTCGTACTCCTCTCCGCGCGGGCTTCCGCTGCAGCGTCTTCCCCGGCTCCACGTCGTCCCCTTCCTAGGCCTCGCCGTCGTCCACCGCCGTGGTGCTCTCGGCGCGGCGTGGTCAATGTGGTCAACGACCGACTTCCATCGGAAGAGTATCAGACGATGGAGAGGCCGATACCGGGTCCACGGCAGCCGCAAGGAAGTGCCTCCTTATTACGCGGAAAATAATTATTCCTCCACCTGACAGCTGGGACCCACTGGACGGGCCACCAGTATTTTGCGAAAAAATGTTTCCCCCTGACTGCTGGGACCCACAGGTCGGGCCACCGTATTTCGCAAAAAAAACGTTCCCCCGCTGTCAGCTCGGACCCACCGGAAGTGCCTCCTTATTACGCACAAAAAAATGAATACCCCACGCTACAGGGACCAATCTTGGTGGGAGGCTGACTTAGGGCCTACTAAGTTGATCGGAGACAGAGGCCTTTGTCAACTTTAGTCAATATATGAATGATTCTAGCTCCAGCGACCGTACGATGTCCATCCAATGGCCGTAGTGCTTCTTCAACCTCTGGTCTTCTTGCTCCATCCGCCCAAAGCAGCACCGGTCGTGCCGCCTGCTCCTGCCGCCCGTGGCCAGCTGTGATGCAGCGAAGGCCTCACCGCCCCCTACTACTCCCACCGCTGGCCAGGCCATCCCTCTATGCACCCACACCCCCTGTTATTCTGCGGTGATGGTAGCCTCACACCGCAGCCGAACGAGTGAACCCTCATACTCCTCTACGCGTGGGCATCCATCGCTGCGTCTTCCCGGCTCCGTCGCCCCTTCCTAGGCCTCGCCGTCGTCCACCGCCTGGTGCTCTTGGCGCGGCATGGTCAAGGTGGTCAAGGAATGGCTTCCATCGGATGTGGATTGTATGTGGAGAGGTGACATTTGGGTCCATGGCATGACAAGGAAGTGCCTCCTTATTGTCATAAAATAATTATTCCTCCACCGACAAAGAGGGACCCACCGGATGGGCCACCGTATTTCGCGAAAAAACGCTTTCCCATGTCCGCTGGGACCCACCAGCTACATCTTCGCACGCAAGGAAGTGCGTCCAAAAAAAATGATTCGCCCCCCTGACTGCTGGGACCCACCAGCTACATCTTCGCACGCAAGGAAGTGCGTCCGGGCAAAAAAAACCCAAAACGATTCGCCCCCCTGACTGCTGGGACCCACCAGCTACATCTTCGCAAGCAAGGAAGTGCATGGCAGTCGGGACCCACCTGGTCGAAGCGTACATAGCGTTGCCATTCTAGTCGCGAACGTGTACGTACATACTGGTCATTGTAGAGGCGTGCACATGTCGTAGTAGAGGCGCGCACGTAGCATGTACACGCACGCATAGCCGCCGTGGTGTAAGAAAGAAAATACGGCCACATATGTGTACATACGGGCGGGGTCTCGAACGCCTACTCGCGCATACGTACGGCGAGGGCTCGTGTACATGGCTGGGTCGGAACGGAGAAACAGCGTCGTCTTCATGTTCATGGGGAGCCAAACCGGCTGGGTCGGAACGGAATGCGTGGTCGTGTTCATCGGGAGGGCTTGGACGGAACAGGTGATGGAAACGAGGCCTGGCGTACCGCACAACGGAGGAAACGGCCTTGTGTTCGACCGGCCACGTTCGAAACGGGATCCTGTTCATCGGGAGGGGTCTTGCGTACCGCAAAACAGAGGAAACGGACCTCCTACGGTCGAAACGGAGGTCCTGTTCATCGAGAGGGGTGTGGCGTACCGCAAAACGGAGGAAACGAACCTCCTACGGTCGAAACGGGGGTCATGTTGATCGGGAGGGGTGTGGCGTACCGCAAAACGGATGAAACAGACTTGTGTTGGAGCGGTACGATCGAAACGGGGGTCCTGTTCATCGGGAGGGGTGTGGCGTACCGCAAAACGGGACTCCACGGGATATTGTTCATCTCCACCGTCGACCTCCTCCAGCCTCCACGGGCTACCTTCGACCTCCTCCAGCCTCCACGGGCTCCTGTTCATCCATCCTCCACCGCGCGCTACTCCACCGGCCATCGCTCAACCACCCTCCACGGGCACCCCTCCACTGTCTACTGTTCATCCAGCCCTCCACACCACCGGGTCCTGTTCAACCACCCCTCCACCGTCCACGGTTCATCCCGCCCTCCACACCACGGGTTCCTGTTCATCCAGAGGCCAGGCCACCGCCAATCGCTCATCCAAAGCCCCCAGCAACACTCACTGTTCATCCCAGAGGCAGCATCGATCGGCTTCAGTTAGCAGCAGTAGCGAATGAATCGCTCCATCAGGTTCAGTTAACAGCCATCGATCGATCGCTCGGTTTCAGTAACGCATAGCCTGCAGTGCAATCGCTCGGGTTCAGTTAGAGCCCAATGCCTCGCACGGGTTCAGTTAGAGTCAGCGCCTCACACACGCCACAGACGTATGAGAGAACGCAGATCGCCGGCCCCGACCTCCCACCGTAGCAACCGCAACTCCCCGAAAGTTTCCTCCCCTTGCTTCTACCACGGTTTTTCCGTCATGGACGGCCCAAAGAATGTCATGCAGCTGCGTCTCCGCCCGCCCAAGACGAAAAGCCCATTTTCGTCATGATTTTTTGTCATAGAAGTAGGAGCCCACCACATCTATGATGATACCGGGTTTTGTCACAATTATCGTCATAGAAGTGTCATATGTATGACAGAAAAAAATTTCGTTCGGCCCAAAATGTCACGGATGTGTCTTTTTTTTGTAGTGAAAACTCATCTGAACTTGCTGAACTCTTCGAGCACTTGAAATTAGGTCAGAATATATTTTGGTTTTCCAACGCACGGCAGATCTGAAATTACCATACCAAGCTGTAAAACTTGTTTTTCCTTCACTTATGCATCTTTAGACTTGTATCTTCAATACCAGATTAGGCGGTTTAATCCTGTAGAAAAATTGACGACCCAGTAGATACCATTAGTCCCCAGTTGAACCGCCAATGCATTTTTCATTGTACTGTCTCCATTGTCAGACTCCGGTTTACCAATAACAAACCCCGGGTTAGCAATATGCATACATCCTCACATTGCTTCATAGTTGTCAATTGTGAATCTTAAACCGGCAATAATTATGTCTCAGCTTGTCATTGAAATGGCTAAACAAGTCTATGAGTGCAACTGGGCTCCCTCCCGAGTCACTGAAGAACAGTTGAGCAGATGTGTCGCAACTGGTGCCTTAGCCAAGAAAGAGGTCATCCACTGGAGGGCCCCTGGTTCGGGAAATTCTCCTGAACCCAGGGACGGAGAAGTGGTCGTTTTTGTTGATCATTTAGGTCGAGGCTTTAGCCCGCCCGGTTCAAAATTCTTCCAAGATGTGCTTGCCAGTTTCCAACTTCACCCTCAGGACATCGGCCCAAACTCTGTGTCCAACATCTGCCATTTCCAAGTCTTTTGTGAGGCTTATCTTCAAGAGGAGCCCACAGTTGAATTGTTTAGGGACTTCTTCCACCTAAACCATCGCACAGAGTTCACAGATGGACCCAATACTGAGCTCGGCAGAATGGCGGTTCAAAATAGGAAGGAGGTCAGCTTCCCTCACGCCAAGCTTCACAGTCACCCCAAGGAGTGGAACCAGACTTGGTTTTACTGCAAAGATACATCTCCAACTGATGAAAATCCCTTGCCGGGTTACCGCCCTCACCGTCTTAGCAATACACATCCCTTTCCTTCGAGATTGAATGCAAAGGAAAGGGCCAATTATGCTCCACAACTGTCAAAGCTTAGAGCCTTTATAGCGAACGGTTTAACAGGTGTTGATTTTGCTCGCTGTTGGATAACTTGGAGCATATTACCCTTAAGCTAACGCCCCGGTTTAATGTGTGAATATACCGGGAGCTTGAAGGACCCTCAACGTGATATCCATCTTACAGATGGTGAAGTTACTGAGGCTGTGAAGAAGATGCTGAATGAACCGGAGGCTGTCTGTAGCCAGACCGGATTAAGTCCCTTCAGTGTTTCCAACAAACCTCCAAAGGTAAGGGTCACTGTGACGCCCGGATACTTAAGCTACAGTGATCCCCGCTAATGATCCCACGTCACCTCGATTACTCTGGATAAACTCGCGTTAGTTCGAAACCTAGTTCGAATTTCAGATTTAAAACTGAGGCAAACAATAAAAGTTTTAAAATATTAAACAAAAATGTTCGGTGTGTGACCAATATTGCTAAAGTAATTATATTGAAGAAAGCATAATTTTACAAAGTGCCTAAGTGCTTTAAACTAAATAAAACAAAAAAGAAAAAGAAATAAAAGAAAATAGAAAGCAAACTAACAAAAAAAAAGAGAAAGGCCCCACCGAAGCCGGCCCAAAGAGCCGCCCATTCGCCACACCGACCGCCCAACCCTCCCTCCATAACACCACCAGGGAAACCCTAACCTACCCACTCCCGATCCCCACTCCCCCACTCTCCCTCACTCCCCGATCTGGATCGAGATCGGGCGACCACGCCACCGCCCGGATCGCCGTCCTGTTGCCTTCTCGCCCCCTCTCCTCGTGACCCCCCAAGCCGGGCGCCACCCGTCTCCGACCCCGTCGCCCTCGCTCGCCGAGACGACCGCACGAGGGCGCCTCGGAGCTCGCCGAGACGACCGCACGAGGGCGCCTCGGAGCTCGCCGACCCCGCCCCGCACCAAGACGCCACCTCGCCGGCCTGCCTCCTCTACGCCGTCGTCGCCATCTTCCTCCTCAACCCCCGTTGCCTAGACCCCACGAACTCCGGTGAGGACCCCCGCCGCTGCTCCCACTTGCCACGCCTCTGGCGCCTCGGCGCCGTCCCGTCTGTGCACGCACTCACGCACGTGGCAGCGTCTTGGCGCCAAGTGCGTCGCAGCCACCACGCCCGCCCATGGTCACCCCTCTCCATCGACGCCCGTCTCCGGCCGCTCGGCCGCCCGCGACCAGCGCCTCGGCCGGGCGCCTGCTGGCCGGGTCATGGGCTCCGCCACTTCTTGAGCGCCCGTAGCCTTCACGCCAGGCGCCCATGCGCTCAGAATCGCACCAGTGGCGCCCTTGACGCTCAAGAAGGCCCTAGGCCATCAATCGAAGGGCCCACCCCTAAAACAAAAATTAAAAAGAAATGAAAATGTAATTAATAAAATCAGTAATTAGTTAATTAATTAATTAGTAAAATAATTAAGTTAATTAATCATGTTTAAATTAATCTAATCAATTAGTTAATTTAATTAAGCAGAAATTAATTAGCTAAACCCTACATTAAACTAAAAGGTGTATGACATGCGGGACCCACACGTCAGTTTGACCCAGTCAACCCCCTGTTGGCTGCTGACGTCATGCTGATGTCACGATGACGTCAGCATGCACTATTCTGGATAATGTTGATTTAAATTAATTAAATAAATTCAAAAACTGATTTAAAACTTTAGAAAATCATATAAAATAAACCGTAGCTCAGATGGAAAAACTTTCTACATGAAACTTGCTCAGAACGACGAGACGAACCAGGATACGCAGCTTGTTCGTCCACCACACACCCCTAACATATCAAACTCATAACTTTCCCCCTCCGGCTCCTCTGCCCGAAAACGCGTAACACCGGGGATACTTTTCCGGTTGCCCCCCCCCTTCACCGGTATCACCTCATACCGTGTTAGGGCACCCCTAGCACCGATACTTGTCATGTCATGCATCGCTATGCATCTGTTTGCTTAAATATTTATTGTTTCTTCCCCCTCTTCTCTCTCTAGACAACGAGATCGACGCCGCTGCTACCCAGTACGACTACGGAGTTGACAACCCCTCCTTGTCTGAGCAACCAGGCAAGCCCCCCCTTTGATCACCATATACCGTCTACTCTTCTCTATACTGCTTGCATTAGAGTAGTGTAGCATGTTACTGCTTTCAGTTAATCCTATACTGCTACATAGCCTGTCCTTGCTACTACTGTTGTTACCTTTACCTGATATCCTCATCGCTTAGTACAGGATGCTAGTGTTCCATCGCTGACCCTACACTCTTGTCCGCTCGCCATGCTATACTGATCGGGCTGTGATCACTTCGGGAGGTGATCACGGGCATATACTATATACTTTACACTGTTACATTACCTGTGATACTGTTCGGAGATGGGGGCTGAAGGGGCAGGTGGCTCCATCCCGGTAGAGGTGGGCCTGGGTTCCTGACGGCCCCCGACTGTTACTTTGTGGTGGAGTGACAGGGCAGGTTGAGACCACCTAGGAGAGAGGTGGGCCTGGCCCTGATCGGCGTTCGCAGATACTTAACACGCTTAACAAGATCTTGGTGTTTGATCTGAGTCTGGCTACTGGCCTACACGCACTAACCAACTACGCGGGAACAGTTATGGGCACTCGACGTCGTGGTATCAGCCGAAGCACTTCATGGCGCCAATGATCGGCGGCGCTGCCACCGGATTGGAACGTAGGGCCTGCTCTTGTATTAAGGGGATAGTTACGCTTTCGGCGGCGTATACAACGTGAAGGTGTGCTAAGGCGATGGGCCTGCACCCTGTGCGCTTAGGTTTAGACCCGGCTTTGGCCTCTCTCACAGCCTAGGTGGGGCTGTGACGTGTTGAACTTCCGCGGCCGGGCATGACCCAGAAAAGTGTGTCCGGCCAAATGGTGCACCCCTGCAGGGAAGTTAATCTATTCGAATAGCCGTGATCTTCGGTAGCAGGACGACTTGGAGTTGTACCTTGACCTTATGACAACTAGAACTGGATACTTAATAAAACACACCCTTCCAAGTGCCAGATACAACCCGGTGGTCGCTCTCTAACAGGGCATTGAGGAGGGATCGCGGGTAGGATTATGCTATGCGATGCTACTTGGAGGACTTGATCTACTCTCTTCTACATGTTGCAAGACGGAGGCTGTCGAGCGTAGTCTTCGGCGGGATTAGCTATCCCCTCTTATTACGGCATTACGATTCAGTCCACCGATATGGCCCTTTACACATATATCCATGCATATGTAGTGTAGCTCCTTGCTTGCGAGTACTTTGGATGAGTACTCACGGTTGCCTTGTTCCCCCTTTTCCCCTTTCTTTACCCGGTTGCTGCGACCAGACGATGGAGCCCAGGAGCCAGACGCCACCGTCGATGACGACTACTACACTGGAGGCGCCTACTACTACGTGCAGGCCGCGGACGACGACCAGGAGTAGTTAGGAGGATCCCAGACAGGAGGCCTGCGCCTCTTTCGATCTGTATCCCAGTTTGTGCTAGCCTTCTTAAGGCAATCTTGTTTAACTTATGTCTGTACTCAGATATTGTTGCTTCCGCTGACTCGTCTATGATCGGAAAGCACTTGTATTCGAGCCCTCGAGGCCCCTGGCTTGTATTATGATGCTTGTATGACTTATTTATGTTTTAGAGTTGTGTTGTGATATCTTCCCGTGAGTCCCTGATCTTGATCGTACACATTTGCGTGCATAATTAGTGTACGATTGTATCAGGGGCGTCACAAGTTGGTATCAGAGCTGACTACCTGTAGGAATCCCCCTTCCAACTCCTTGGCCGAAGTCGAGTCTAGACTTTACAAAACTTTTACTAACATGGCTGTGTGGCCCATGGGCCCACGTCGCCATTGGGTGGTATTAGGATCTTTTACTCCTTATCTATACTCGGGACTCTCATCTCTCTTCTATTCGGGTTAAATGAATTTTGCTAAATCTAACATTAGGATCTCGTTATCACTTTCACCGGAGAGCCCTTATTACCGATGATCGTCTGCCGCACGTGAACACCACTGAAAATACTCTCCTGTTAACCCGAGAACTTGTGTTCATCAGCGTTTGCAATTCATCTTCCAAGTAAACCCTTATGGATAACTACTTGCAGTTGTTATTCTTACCTTCATCCCCAGCTTGGTCTTGTTATTACAAGATACCTGAAAAACTCGTCGTTGTTTCAATAATCCTTTGAGCTATACTTTGCCTTCTTGTTCTTGGTCACTGAATACCCCTACGGTTAATTCTCGCACTTATCGAGTATCCGCTCATCCCCGATTGTTCATGTGTTACACAAAAGTCTTCAAAATACTATTTGAACTTCCGAAAATCCTGAGTCGCCTATTGCACTTGAAATTCTTACTTGCTTGCTTTATGGTTAATCCCATAAGTCTATAATCTTATTGGCATCTCTTGTCATTATCATTTTGAGTCCGTTGATTCAATTTGTTGCGAATGCTTGCAATCCTCAATCAGATCCTAGAATTCATCCTTCCGGCTCACACATCATTTTAAACGTGAGCTGGTTCTCGCCAATCAAATTGTCGTCGATTGTGCCCCTAAGTATATTCAATTTATCCATCCTTGATCGGGCTGCCCGCTTCGATCCTTCGCTTTGTAAATCATAATTCCTTTGCAATTGAGCTCTAAGTTACTCGGTTGTTTCTATAATCCAATGTCTTTGCATTGATTCTTCCTCTGGTTGTGAGCCGATACTCACATCAGATCCTTTATGGACCATCGGAACCTTGTTGGATTTTATGCGACAACGTCCTTCATATTCAATCACTTTGGAAGTTCTTTCCTTGATACATAATGCCTTTGGTAAATCATATTCCTTGATTTGGCCAACCTTGCTCTGCTTTCGAGCTGGTGATATTTACTATTGAAGCTTGTGGGATATGTTTCCATGATCCCCCGATGGGTTGAACCTATGCCTTCCATAATATGTGTGGACTCGAGATTTTTCATGAGTCATACTCTTCTGGTATTTTGCCAGAAAAAATTTCAACACTGCAACTTCATCAAACGCGAGAAGTGAATGAAAGGTTATGCATTGAGGAAGTGGGAGTCGACCTTGAACTTTGCGTTCATGCCCATGGGCACGATGCAAATCTTATCATGGAAGCTTCTCGCAGAATAGTTACCCCCTTGTTATAAGTGCTTGTATCTGTGGTTTGATCATGTACAAATGTGATTCTGACCATATTGTTCCCCTTTGATTCAATTTCTCAGACAAGTTAAAACCACTTGCCCTCTACAGAGCAATACCCAATCCAACCTCTATTTTGATCTGTTGTCGAGTCTTACCCCCTGGTATCTCGAGATTATCACAGAACTGCATAACCTCTTATGAGTTCTTTACCAAGTACTACATCCTCACTGATTCCAATTTTTCACGGGCTCCGAGTTATTAAACACTCGAAGACACCGATAACTGAACCGAGTCCGCACTACGGTTCAACACCTCTTCAGTAATCTTCTTTAAGTACGAGTTTGTACCCGATCATGTCATTCCTAGCCTGCTCTGCTATACCTATTTATGTTGATTTTAACTGTTCTACCTGGTCCTTCTCCTCGAAGCACAATTTTTGACGATGAGCTAAGCTTACGTCGATCTTTCCTCATCATATCATTTCGCTTTGGACAGCAAGCTTGCTTTGGAGTTTGTGTCGTACCCTCGGTTCCATTAACCTTTCGCTTCATCATTGCTTTGACTTGAGGACATCGCCAATCTATTACATCTTCATGGAGCCTCTCGACAAAATTTGTCGTGATCATCATCAACATCTTGACTCCTTCCTGGATATCAATTGAATTCATGATGAGAAATACCATCCTTGCCCTCGATGATTTGTGTTGTCATCGACCACTTTAATGCCTCCCCTCCAACACAAACTTGTTCGTGTTCTGTGTTGTACCTTGAGTTCCTTGCTATCCAACCTTTGTTCTTAATTACCTTGGAGTATTACCATCTCTTTTGTCAAGAATGTGGTGAGAATTTCACCACCTCTTAAGGATTCTTGATATAATAATACTTCTCACCATCTCCTCTCATTCCTTGGACCCCGTATTGTTTTTTTAACCGGAATACCGACAATTGAGCTATGACGTGTGAATTCAAAACTTCTAGCAACCCTATTGCTTTGGAGTGAATGGGCGATAGTTTCATTCTAAGTCTTCCGATAATTGAATCACCATTCTAACATTGGTCGTGCAACCGAGCCCATATTTCGGGTGCACCTTTCAACCAATGTTTAATTATGTATGTTTTCCTCGAGCATACCTCACTATATCATTTGATCTGACAAAGGTTATCTCCTTGTTCAGATAATCGTGGAAATCCATTTTTTTAAAATCCCAATGGAATGTCGCTGAGTCCATCAGCCACCTCCTCACCCTCTCCTTGATTTAATGATGAACTCTTGTTTTGGAACTCTCTTCCATAGTTCGTTCCCCGAGAATCTTACGATGTCACCGCGTTACTTTGTGTCGCACCTTTTCTTCTCAGGCATCCCGAGGCACGAGGTATCCAAACACCAATCAGATGCGAATCTCGGTCGGATATGATGGTTGGAACATATTTCCAAGAGTTATAACAATGGTCTTTATGTGACCCGGTAAGGTGATGTCGTGCCTAGCACACTGGCGGAGGCCCTATTGTTATAGTTTCCTTTTAACAAGGTTAACCATTCTTCCTGGAGAAATTGTAAGACTTACTCTACAAGTTGTTCCTGATGGATCCTTCCTGTTTCCAAAGTCTGATCTTCACCTGATAACCAGGTTAATGCTATCTCGAAGCATGTCCATGGTACTCCGATTTTCAACAAAAACATTTGAAGCCCAAAGCTAAATGTTTCCTGCTCAATTATCCAAAAACCGTTGTATGGGTAATGTCATGAAATTTCTCTCCCCTTACCTAAAGAGTTTTCTACGTTATGTCCTGTCATGGATATCGTGCTCTGCTTGTCCTTGGGTAGGAAATACCCCTGAATTATGTGTTTTAACACATTTTCCTTTCCATTGTTCTGTTTAATCTGATAATCATATTTTCCTTTCCATTGTTTGGTTTAACCTTTCTGGTGATCTATATGACCTAAGCAGTAATATTCTCCTGCTTATGTAAACACCTCGTGGTACCGCTCACAAGAAGACCACATTACTATTGTTGATGACATTCCGGTAGCCACCGGTGGACGAGAACCTTTCCTATTGGCCCGCCTCGTTCAACGAGCAGGAAAATGGTTCTCTTTGTCCCTCGCCCTTGGTACCGATGTTGTTGTCGACATAACTGACAGACTAACCTCTGACATGCCTTTCTTACATGACCGTGCAAGATGTCAACGCCCTTCCTTCTTTTAACCCACATGGTGGGCCCGTAACCCACAGGTCCCAGGATCGAAACCTGACTCTCCTGTACAACCTGTTGTCAAAGTTATTCCTCGTGCTTGACTTTGTATGTAATTCACCGGCCACTTGCCTATTGATCTATTCTAGTATCGGACACAATACTTATTCCCGCTGCTCTGAACCCCTTTCGCACTCTGCTTCAGGCAATGAACGATTGCCTATCCGCTTGGAACTTCTTATCGCATCGTCTTACTTTGCTCTCGATGTGTGTCATTTGTTCAACTCGAGAGATACTCATAAGTTCATTCTTGGGATACCGCCAGATGAATTTCCCTTATAACATCCTATCATTGTAGAGCTGCCCCTTACCTATTCGTAAGAAATGCGATGGAGTTCCTCAAGAAAGGACGACAACTTCATCATGATGCTTTGGAATAAAGAATTGAAGACATCAACGAAAGGGATTAACTTCTTCGAAGGCCCGTTAGAATATCGTAACAGAACTTTCCCCTTGCCCCCTTCTCTTAAATCTCGGACGAGATTTCTTGTAGTGGAGGAGAATTGTGACGCCCGGATACTTAAGCTACAGTGATCCCCGCTAATGATGCCACGTCACCTCGGTTACTGTGGATATACTCGCGTTAGTTCGAAACCTAGTTCGAATTTCAGATTTAGAACCGAGGTAAACAATAAAAGTTTTAAAATATTAAACAAAAATTTTCGGTGTGTGACCAATATTGCTAAAGTAATTATATTGAAGAAAGCATAATTTTACAAAGTGCCTAAGTGCTTTAAACTAAATAAAACAGAAAATAAAAAGCAATAAAAGAAAACAGAAAGCAAACTAACAAAAAAAGAGAAAGGCCCTCTCGAGCTTGGCCCAAAGACGCCGCCCATTCGGCCACACTGACCGGCCCAACCCCTCCCCTCCATAACCCCACCAGGGGAAACCCTAACCTACCCACTCCCCGATCCCCACTCCCCCCCACTCTCCCCTCACTCCCCCGATCTGGATCAAGATCAGGCGACCTGTGACCGCCCGGATCACCGTCGCCGTTGCCTTCTCGCCCCCTCTCCTCGCGCGACCCCCCACCTGAAGCCGGCGCCACCCCTCTCCGACCCCGTCGCCCTCGCTCGCCGCGACGACCGCACGCGGGCGCCTCGGAGCTCGCCGACCCCGCCCCGCACCAAGACGCCACCTCGCCGGCCTGCCTCCTCTACGCCGTCGTCGCCATCTTCCTCCTCAACCCCCGTTGCCTAGACCCCACGAACTCCGGTGAGGACCCCCGCCGCTGCTCCCACTTGCACGCCTCTGGCGCCGCGGCTGCCGTCCTGCTTTGTGCACACACTCACGTGGCCGCGTGCGTGCCCGTGCATCGCAGCCACCACGCCCCACCCGCGGTCACCACGCCCGCGGCCACCTTTCTCCGTCGACGCCCCGTCTCCGGCCGCTCCGGCCGCGCTGACCGGCGTCTCCGCCGGGCGCCGGGTCATGGGCTCCGCCCGCTAACGGCGCCTCAGCCCCCTCGCCCGCGCCCATTGTCGGGAGGCTGATCGGACCCACGAACACCTATGGGGCCGGGCGGACCAGGCCCTTGTGTTTCGGAGGGGGAGCGGAGACCGCACGAAGAGCGGATCGAGGCTTAAGCACACGGCAGTTTTTACCCAGCTTGAGCTCTCCGGAGAGATAGAACTCCTACCGCTGCTTGTCCGGTTTGTGTTGCGTTCTTACTAGGGAGCGATGAGAGCTACAAAACCTAGCGTGAGAGTCTACGGTCTCGAGTGAATCGAATGGGCGAACCCCTCACGTGCGCATCGGCCTCCTTTTATATGCTCAAGGGTCTCCGGCAGGTGGCAACGAGAGGAGGGTACAAATGGAAAAAGCGATGGTTGGTACACCTACTTGAGCGATTATGCGGTGCAGAATACCTAACTTTCGGCGGCAAGGGACAAAAGCATTAAATGCCTGTCCTTGTCGCCTAAACAAAGGCAACAGAGCGCCACCATTTGCCACAATGGCGGGCTTGTCGGCCGCGCTTATCGCTGCTCCCTACCTGGCTGCACAGCCTTTCTGACACGCTGGCGCATGGAATGATCCCATGGCGACACGTTGGTAGATGAGCTGGAGCGGAGATGAAGAGAGGTTGCTCGCGGCAAGCGCCTTTGCCGCGGCTGATTCCTTGTCGCGTACGGAGGCTTGTCGCTTTCAGAGCCTTCTCTGCAAGGTACTCTTGCAGGTGTCTTGTCTTCTGCGTGCCTTGAGTTGCCTTCCCGGCAAGCTCCTCTTGCCTGGGCCTTGTCTTCTTGGTTAAATACTTTGTTCTTGAATGGCTCCAAAGGAGCCACGGAGGATCTTGGCGGTGACCAGGCAGACCCTTGCCGCGGGGTGCGGCAACTGCCCGTCTGCACGAAGTTCGGGATACTAGTGTACCCCTACTCTAGTACACCGACAGAGCTCAAGGGCCTGGGCCGCATACATTGCCGAAGCGCCGGGCTGTGCCTGTAAACAAAGGTGCACGGTCACACGCGCCTTTGATCGCGCTGCACTCACTCCCGGACCCACCACGTCCCCACTAACGGCACGCACCGAACGTGGCGTCGTGCGAGAGATCGTGGGCGTGGTCGTGGGGGTTTCTTTATTAGGAAAAGCGGAACGTCCGCCCCCTCCCCCTCCTTATAAACAGGGGAAATAGGGGCAGGTCGTCCACCTCGTCGTTGCCGTCTTGTCAAGAAAACCACCGCCGCTCCCCCTTCTTCTCTAGTGCGAAGAGAGCAGCGCTCCGCCCCCTTTCGCCACAAGCACCCTCAACGCCGTCGACCTCCTCCACCGCCTCCGCCATGGCTCCGAAGGCCGACAAGGGGAATGGGGTGAAATCGGCCGAGGCGCAGCGGCTCGCGGCGCTGCGCAAGGAGCGGGCCATCTTCTCCCCACAGGTCGACGCGAAGGAGCTGAGGGAGGGCTTCTACCTTTTCTGGTCGACGGAGACGCGTGCGCATCCGCGCACGAAGGTACTCCCCGCCATTGCTTCGGAATTAGCCCCAACTGGGTATCCTTTCTTTGCCCTTTTTTTCTATTGCGGGCTCTGCCCGCCCTTCTCTGAGTTTTTTTGCGATATTATGAACACATACGGGTTCTGCCTCCTTGATTTCACCCCCAACGCCATTATGACCATGGCAGTTTTCGCACACCTTTGCGAAAACTTTGTCGGGATCTATCCCAACGTAGCTCTCTTCCGCCACTTCTTCATGCCTCGCGTAGAGAGAGGGGAGCCGCTTGTCGGAGGAATTGCTTGGGTCTCCTGTGGTCGGCAAGAAAGAAGCGTGTCACGGAAGGAGAGTTCCGCAGCAAGTGGGAGGAGTGGAGAGCCAACCGGTGTTGGATCAGAGGAGAACCCGCAGCCCTTCACTGCCGTGCGCCAAACCCCAATAGTGCGCGGCAACGATTGGAGTAGCTGGGCGCCGAAGGATGCTAGGTTGAAGATAGCTGTGACCCGAATTTTGCGCCTCAGGCTTGCCGGACTCACCGTAGGCGCAGTTGGCGCAGATTTCCTCAGCCGCCGCATCGCTCCCTTGCAGGAGAGGAGGAGACCCGCTTGGGAGTTCCAAAATGCGGCGAACATCATGAGGCTGCGCCCGGGTCTGAACTGGAATTTAACCGTCTTGGAGTTGGATGCGATGCTGCTAGAGCTGTTCAAGAACGACCCCGATCACCCCGAGTGGTTTAGGTTGCCGAGAGGGTCGTCCCATTGTGCAACAACTCAGCGCTTCGACCGCATCCGGGCCATGATGCCAATGCGATTCTCATGGGATCGTTCCAACTGGCAAGAGCCTTCCGACGAGATCGTGCAGCGGTTCTTCGACAACTTGGAAGAAGTGCCGATCCGCTCCGACGAAAGAAGAGGCTCACCGCGACACCACCGACGAGGAGATGGTGCGCATTGCCACCAGTGGAGGAGGCGGCAGAAGCCGCCACCGGGCGTCTTCGGTACACCGTGGAGGAGGCGGACGCAGCCGAGGCGGCAAGCCTTGCCGAGCGAAGGGAGTTCGCCCGGCGAGGAAGAGCTTGTCGCACCCGAGGCTGAGTCGAGCGGACCAGCCGAGGGCGCTTCTTCTCCACCACCCAGCGACTTGCCGTAACGGAGCCCCTCGCTCCGCTGAAGAGGCGTCTCCGCAAGGCCGGAGACGACGGGCGGCATACGGGCCCACAACCAAGAAGCGCCACATGACGCTCTACCGCTGCATAAGCGATGTTGCCGCGGAGCACCCCACATCGCTGCGACAACCGGGCGGGATCCTCCCAGTGCCACCACTGACGCCTCCGCCAAAGCGGGCGAAGAGAGCCCACCTCACGCCTCGTCGCACGGAGGCGAGCCGAGTTTGACTTCTCCGCGCTTAGCTCCGAGGAGGAAGAAGAAGAGTAAGCTTCAATATTGTGCTTGTATTTCTTCAATTTTGTTGCTTTATCTTGAATCGACTTGCTTCGTTCTCGAACTTTTCCTTTTCAGACGCTAGCCCGAGAGCGTCGAAGAGGGCCAAGACCCGGTGGTCGTCGTTGAGGACGATTCACCTATGGCAACAGGAGGCGCATCTGAGACCCCCTTGCCGGACCCGGCAACCCTTCCTCAGAGCAGCCCCCAGCATAGCCCCCAGGGTAAGTATGCGGTTTTCTCCTTACTGTTGGGTGTCCATGGGTGTTCCTTCTTCATAAACATCTGATCGTTGGTTTGTGTAGGAGCAGAGCAGCCTCATCAGGAGGGCCCGGAAGCCGCCCCCGAAATTCTGTCTGCTTCGACTACGCCGCCAAGGGAGGATTCTCCGGCAAGGGAGCGTCCTCCGGCAAGGGAGGCTACTCCGGCAAGGGAGGCTACTCCGGCAAGGGACAGCACCAGTGATCCTCCAGTGGTCGAGACCACGGCTGCAGATCCCATTGCAGGTAATCCCTTTGCGCGAAAATTTCCCTTGGGCTTGTCTTCTTCTGTTTTTCTTTGAATATTTGCTTGACTTTCTTTCTTTGTCCGCCACAGAGCCGATGGAGACCGAGGTCGCCGGCGAAGGGGACGCGCGCGGCAACATTGACGAAGCCGCCGTCATGGAAGAAGAAGCCGATCTTGACGAGCTTTGTCGTGAGGAGGCCACCGAGGCTGCCGCCACAGAAGCCGGGCGAGGGTCTGGTGATCACACCGACGGCCCTGAGGCGTAGGAGCGCCAGCGCTACACCGACCGCCGACTCCCGCCGCTGCAGCGTGCCAGTTCAAGAGCCCCAGCCCGACGCCTACTTGAAGGCCGGCATGTGTCTTCATCAAGCTCCCATGGAGTCGAGCTCAGGCGCCGGTCGAAGGAGAGACCTTCGACGGAGAGCTGCTCGCCTCACCTCGGCTGACGCTGGTTGACGCGCCAAGCAGCAGCAGCGGCGAGTCTGACGAGGAGCAGCTGCTGAAGAAGCTGTTGTCGCTCTACCGCGCCGCAAGCCAAGTTGGAGTCCCGGAAGCACTTGTCGCGAGGGCGGAGCGGACATGGAGAAGCGGCAGAAGAGCTCCGAGCGCCAACCAAGAAACTCTCCGGAACGTAGCGAAGCGGGAGCAACTTGCGGAGGAGCGCACGGCCTTCATCCTTGAGAAGGCCGCACTGAGAGGAGGAGCAGCGGTCAGCCGAGAATCTCTCCGCAGAAAGCGAAGCCGGGCGCACCGGAAGGTCAACCTGGACAGCCAAAGATGTCGGGGAGGCTGATCGGACCCACGAACACCTATGGGGCAGGCAGACTAGGCCCCTTGTGGTTCGGAGGGGAGCGGAGACCGCACGAAGAGCGGATCGAGGCGAAGCACACGAGCAGTTTTACCCAGCTTCGGAGCTCTCCGGAGAGATAAAACTCCTACTGCTGCTTGTCTGGTTTGTGTTGCGTTCTTACTAGGGAGGCGATGAGAGCTACAAAACCTAGCGTGAGAGTCTCTGGTCTCGAGTGAGTCGAATGGGCCGAACCCCCTCTACGTGCGCATGGGCCTCCTTTTATATGCTCAAGGGGTCTCCGACAGGTGGCAACGTAGAGGAGGGTACAAATGGAAAAACAGTAGTTGGTACACCTACTTGAACAGTGTACAGTGCAGAATACCTAACTCTGACGGCAAGGGACAAAAGCATTAAATGCCTGTCCGTGTCGTCTAAACAGTGCAACAGAGCGCCACCGTTTGCCACGATGACGGGCTTGTCAGCGCCGCTTATCGCTGCTCCCCGCTGGCTGCACAACCTCTTGACACGCGCGCATGGAATGATCTCATGGCGACACGTTGGTAGATGAGCTGGAGCGGAGATGAAGAGAGGTTGCCTGCCGCGGCAAGCGCCTTGCCGCGGCTGAATCCTTGTCGCGTCTGGAGGCTTGTCGCGTTCCGAGCCTTCCCGACAAGATCCTCTTGCCCGGGTCTTGTCTTCTGCGTGCCTTGAGTGGCCTTCCCGGCAAGCTCCTCTTGCCGGGGCCTTGTCTTCTTGGTTAAATACTTTGTTCTTGGATGGCTCCAAAGGAGCCACGGAGGATCTTGGCGGTGACCAGGCAGACCCTTGCATGAGGTGCGGTAATCGCCCGTCTGCGAGTTCGGGATACTAGTGTACCCCTACTCTAGTACACCGACACCCATGCGCCCGTAACCGCACCGGTGGCGCCCGCATGCCCGCAAAGGCCCTAGGCCACTGACCGAACGGGCCCACCCCTAAAACGAAAATTAAAAAGAAATGAAAATGTAATTAATAAAATCATTAATTAGTTAATTAATTAATTATTAAAATAATTAAGTTAATTAATCATGTTTAAATTAATCTAATCAATTAGTTAATTTAATTAGGCAGTAATTAATTAGCTAAACCCTACATTAAACTAAAAGGTGTATGACATGCGGGACCCACACGTCAGTTTGACCCAGTCAACCCCCTGTTGGCTGACGACGTCATGCTGACGTCACGACGTCAGCATGTACTATTCTGGATAATGTTGATTTAAATTAATTAAATAAATTCAAAAAATGATTTAAAACTTTAGAAAATCATATAAAATAAACCGTAGCTCAGATGGAAAAACTTTCTACATGAAACTTGCTCAGAACGACGAGACGAACCCGGATATGCAGCCCGTTCGTCCACCACACACCCCTAACATATCAAACTCGCAACTTTCCCCCTCCGGCTCCTCTGCCCGAAAACGCGTAACACCGGGGATACTTTTCCGGTTGTTTCCCCCCTTCACCGGTATCACCTCATACCGCGTTAGGGCACCCCTAGCACCGATACTTGTCATGTAATGCATCGCTATGCATCTGTTTGCTTAAATATTTATTGTTTCTTCCCCCTCTTCTCTCTCTAGACACCGAGACCGACGCCGCTGCTACCCAGTACGACTATGGAGTTGACGACCCCTCCTTGTCTCGGAAAGCAACTGTGCAAGCCCCCCTTTGATCACCAGTGATATCGCCTACTCTTCTCTATCTTGCTTGCATTAGAGTAGTGTAGCATATTCTCGCTTTCGATTAATCCTATCTTGCTGCATAGCTTTGTCCTTGCTACTCTTGT
Source organism: Aegilops bicornis (assembly GCA_021605145.1). Lineage (NCBI taxonomy): Eukaryota > Viridiplantae > Streptophyta > Magnoliopsida > Poales > Poaceae > Aegilops > Aegilops bicornis. The sequence goes on from CM038673.1 coordinate 153,936,805, forward strand.
TGTTACCTTTACACCTATCCTCTTGCTTAGTATAGGATGCTAGTGTTCCATCGATGACCCTACACTCTTGTCCGTGCGCCATGCTATACTCTTCGGGCTGTGATCACTTCGGGAGGTGATCACGGGCATATACTATATACTTTACACTGTTACATTACTCGTGATCTTGTTAGGAGATGGGGGCTGAAAGGACGGTGGCTCCATCCCGTAGAGGTGGGCCCGGGTTCTGACGGCCCCCATTGTTACTTTGTGGCGGAGGCTGACAGTGGCAGGTTGAGACCACCTAGGAGAGAGGTGGGCCTGGCCTGATCGGCGTTCACAGATACTTAACACGCTTTAACGAGATCTTGGTATTTGATCCGAGTGCAGCTCTTGGCCTACACGCACTAACCAACTACGCTGAAGCAGATTAAGAGCACTCGACGTCGTGGTATCGGCAGAACTTGCCGTGACGTCGTGGCCCGAGTGCTTGGCGCCGGATTGGAACGTAGGCCTGCTCTTGTATTAAGGGGCTAGTTCGCTTCCGGCAGCGTCATAGCGTGCGAGGTGTGCTAAGGGCGATGGGCCCGGACCCTGTGCGCTTAGGTTTAGACCGGCGTGATTGCCTCTCTTTGTGCCTAGGTGGGGCTGCGGCGTGTTGATCTTCCGCCGGGCATGACCCGAAAAAGTGTGTCCGCCAAATGGGATCAAGCGTGTTGGGTTATGTGGTGCACCCTGCAGGAAGTTAATCTATTCGAATAGCCGTGATCTTCGATAGCAGGATGACTTGGAGTTGTACCTTGACCTTATGACAACTAGAACTGGATACTTAATAAAACACACCCTTCCAAGTGCCGGATACAACATGGTGGTCGCTCTCTAACGGGGCATTGAGGAGGGATCGCTGGGTAGGATTATGCTATGCGATGCTACTTGGAGGACTTGATCTACTCTCTTCTACATGTTGCAAGGCGGAGGCTGTCGAGCGTAGTCTTCGACAGGATTAGCTATCCCCCTCTTATTCTGGCATTCTGCAGCTCAGTCCACCGATATGGCCCTTCACACATATACCCATGCATATGTAGTGTAGATCCTTGCTTGCCAGTACTTTGGACGAGTACTCACGGTTGCTTTTCTCCCCCTTTTCCCGCTTTCCTTTCTTCCTGGTTGTCGTAACCAGATGCTGGAGCCCAGGAGCCAGACGCCACCATCAATGACGACTCCTACTACACCGGAGGTGCCTACTACTACGTGCAGCCCGCGAACGACGACCAGGAGTAGTTAGGAGGATCCCAGGCAGGAGGCCTGCGCCTCTTTCGATCTGTATCCCAGTTTGTGCTAGCCTTCTTAAGGCAAACTTGTTTAACATATGTCTGTACTCAGATATTGTTGCTTCCGCTGACTCATCTATGATCGAGCACTTGTATTCGAGCCCTCGAGGCCCCTGGCTTGTATTATGATGCTTGTATGACTTATTTATGTTTTAGAGTTGTGTTGTGATATCTTCCCGTGAGGGAATGATCTTGATCGTACACATTTGCGTGCATGATTAGTGTACGATTGAACCGGGGCTTCACAGTCACATAAATTGCCTTTGTTTTAATTTGCTTCTTTCAAATATTCTCTGAAAATCTTGTCATCTTTGTCAGGGCAATGATCCGTTTTGGAAGAAAAAACCACAAGATAAACCGGCAAAGCCACTTCACCCAAAGACCAAGGTTGTTAAAAAACCTGCCAAAAAAAGGACCACTGCGTCTTCCGAGCCAACTGCAAATGCCGATGAGGCTAATCTGGACTCAGAGGTAGAACTTGACTCTCTTGGTTCATTTTTCAAACATCTCATTGACAACAACTATTATCAGGACGACGCTGAAGGTAGTCAAGCTGAGGACGTTGAGGTAATTATTATTTCCTCCGATTCAGATCCTCTGCCAACATCAAAAATCCGTCGAGCAAACCGGAAAGTAAAATTTTCTCACCCTCTTGCTCACTTGGACCCAAACATTCTTTTGAAGACGCGGCAACACAAAGCTCGCCGCACAACCCGGCACAGCGGCCAGGTAGTTACCTCCGTTGGTTTACCGAACACTCCGGCTCGGAAACGCCGATCAGAGGTCTCTTATACTCTTGATACTTCTTGCCCCAAGGCGGGTTTTTTTCAACAGCCTCTTAATCCATCTGATTCAAATTATCAGGGAACACCTCACTCATCCTCTGGCGAGTCAACAGCCACACAGCTTCCACCCCTCAAGATAGTTCCTGGGTGAGCTATGCTTTTTATTTTATCCTTGATGTGTTATTTTTGCACTGTACTGATCTTCATGTTTATTTTGCTCAGTGCTAAGCCGAGACCCAGCAAGAAGGCTCGGTTAAATAAACCGGTTGATGATAACATGGATGTTGAACCGGAAAAGACTCTAGACTCAGAAGAAACCGATGCTGATGCCATGCTTAATGATCTGCCGCCTCAAGACCATGACTTGTTTACTTAACAAGTAGAAATTGACACCACAGGCCATGCTGACAAACCGACCAGCCCGGTCCTACCTAATGACAAATCAGCCAGTCCAGCTAAGGCTACCGATAAACCGCCAACTCCCGTGAAGGCTGCTGATGATAAAGAGGATGATGTTATGATTACCGGTGTCAGCCACACTGCTCCTGGCAACCCGGTCGCTTTATCCAAACATAGCACCAAGGATGAACTTTCTGCTATGGGCAAAGGCAAATGGAGCACAGATGTGTCCAGCTAAGCTCATCTCCATGCCCAAGACATTCACTCTGGCTTCTTGAACCGTCTGTACACCAGTCATGACTATGAAGCCGGTTTAGTAAATCTGGTGAAGGAGCGATATGAGGTAACCAGAAAACTATTTCTCGTATGTCCAACTTCAAATGTCAACTCCAGTAGCCCCCAAGTGACAGTTTACGATGTCAATCCAAATCGGGACTTAGTAATAACTTAACTTTGCATGTTTAGCCTCCAAGGACCGGGTTATCATTTTAAGATGAACCGGTATTTTAAAATTGCAATACTGTATCTTTCACTGATGTAGGCCCCAAGGGTCGGTTTAACTTTTTAAAGATGAACCGGGACTGTAGAAGAATTCTATACCAGTATTTTAGCAAACATACATTAACCCCCAAGTGCCAAGAGTAATACTTGTATTGTGGTTGGGACTAGTAGAAATTTCGGAGAACAAGCAAATATGCATTAGTCCCCAAGTATCAGGTGCATAACTTGTTATGTGCTTGATACTTCAAACATGTATCACCAACTCATTATACTTCTGTCTGTTACAGGTTGAGCTGAGCAAAAAGGAAGCTCAAACCGCCGATCTGCAAGAGAACATCAAATCTCAGCAAGCCGAAACCTCCAAGGCCAAGGAAGAGTTGACCAGCGCATTAGACGCTATGGAAAAACTGAAAGAGAGCTTCAACAAGGAGCGGGCGGATTGGGAGACAGAAAAATCCGCTTTGCGAAAAAGAGCCGAGGACGCAGAAGCAGCTCTTAAACCGGTGGTAGATGAGCCGACTGGCGTAAAGTGGCAGATACATGCCATGACTGTTGCTGTGTTCGGTAAACATCCTTGCTTTATACTTTCAACATATCTTCCCATGTGTTGCAGGTTTTCTGATGTTTGTAATGATGCAGGAACTCGCATTAGTCATTGGGCTCTGATGTACAGAAGAAACTGAAGGCTGCCTACACGCTGATAGAGCAATTGTACACCGGCGCGCAACGCATTATCCGCACTGCTTCTCACAATAAGCTGCCCCCGACGTTAATCAAGGATACTTTAGACAGGCTATCTATGCTGCCTACCCGGGTAGAAGAGCTAAAGAGATCTGTTGCAAGCGCTGACGCTCTGACCACACTAACCCGGGCAAAAGCATGGGTGCCTGATCTTGATTCGGCGGATGTGGCTAAAGGCTACCCAAGCTTAAAAGAAGATGGATCAGAATTTGGAAATTAAGATCTCCGCGCCATAAACCGGGAAGTACGTCCACTGGCTTGTCAACTCGCTGAAGAGGCTGATCTTTCATTTTACCAGGCGAGTTATGACACCAATAACAAACGGGTTGCTGCACCGACTCCTGAGGCTCAAAACCTGATCCCTCCAATCCGTAAGCACACTTATGCCCCTGACATTGAACCGTCCACCCTTATAAGCGACGAAGTTGTGTTCCAAGCGTTAACTAGGATCGACTGGACAACTATTGACTTCCGGCTGCTGGGTAGAGACGAAGAGGATGAACCGGTGTAGGATGATTCGTAGCCGTCAGGTCAAGCTGGTGACCAATCATAATCCGGAGGCCGGTTTAGTCTTGCACGTGCTGGAACAATTATTTGAGAAACAATTATCCTTTTGGGCACTGAAACGCCTTGTAATAGGCTAGTTAAAGCACTTGGTCTGTTATGCCTTCGTGCATATTTATTTGTGCCTGAGACTTGCTAATCCGCCATGCTTTAAGACATATTATGTTCATAATCCATAGCAATTTATTCCTGCACACAAGAAGTTGATAGTGTCCTGGTGGTTTATCGCCGGACGGGTCATGATGCCCAGATATATAGCCAGGGTTTATAACCAAGGCTGTAAAAATATAATCAAATATGAAAATAATTGATACCTGTGACCCTGAATCACAACGTTGGCTAACCAACGTTGATAGTCAGGGTGATACCCCAATCTTGAGTAATGATATCTCCTTTCATATCGTGCCGGTTTATGAGAAAACCGTGCCAGGTTGTGATAAACACCAGTTTATTCAATGCTGGCAACTTAGAGTCAAAACCATACCGGGTTAAGAAACTCCGGGTTATAAGTCATTACGTACTGACAACTTGTAGTTGACAGCCTAGCCGGGTTGATGAACACCGGTTTATCAAAAACATCATAAGCCTTGTCAAAAGAGAGAAAAACTTGGCAAAACGCAAATGAAAACTTGTAGTCGAGGCTTTTCACGGGCTGCCAGGCCCCAAATTTGAGGCTTTTCATGGGCTGCCAGGCCACTGAGTTAAACCATTTTACAAAGCCTTTTAAGATGGTCCTCAATCCTTAACCAATCGTCGTTTTAACTTGACAAGTTCAGGGTCTTATCGAGTAACTTGTCAAAGTTTGACGGGTCATACCAGTTTACAGGGCGGAGTGACTTACTTAAGAAGGCAGGCTAACCCAGGGTTTTAGGTGTATACACCAGGCTTCCAAGCCGTGTCTTGATAGCCTATTACAAGTGTAGATTCTTTGTTCATTGCGACAGCAAAGAATCCCCAAGTAACATTGTGAGCTGTGCTCAGTGGGAGCCTATGTTTGAGTTGTTGTTTTGCAACACTCTCTTTGGCCCCGGAGTAATTTGGCTTTGAGCCGATCAAGAGGTGTGACTATGGTTCTAATACCACCAAGCCCCCAAGTGATATTGTGGCATTGCACCGTAAGGTGTAGCTATGGTTCAAATGCAACCAAGCCCCAAGTGATTTTTATATAAAGCTTTAATAAGCTGAATCAAGGGGTAAACCGGACGCCGCTTTATGAATGTAAGCCCCATGTAACCACACATGATATAATAAAAAGAACAGATACCCCGCTTTAGCTGAGGCTCCGGTTTATTATATTGATCATAATATATACATTGTCATAACTATGTACATAAGCAGAGCCTATGGCTCAAGTATAGTAGGGCCGAAGATGAGCGATATTCCATGGCTGGTGGGTCTCCTCCTCTGATTTACGTGAGTCTTTGCGCTCTCGAACATCGATTAGGTAGTATGACCCGTTTTGCAGATTCTTGCTGACCACAAAGGGTCCTTCCCAAGGGGGGATAACTTGTGCATATCCGTCTGATCCTGGATGATTCGGAGCACCAAATCGCCTTCTTGAAAGGTTCTAGTTCTAACCCGGCGGCTGTGATAATGATGCAGATCTTGCTGATAAATCACCGAACGGGCTGCTGCCATGTCACGCTCCTCATCTAACAGATCGAGAGCTTCCTGCCGCGCCTTCTCATTGTCAGCTTCGACATATGCCGCCACACGGGGCGAGTCATGATGGATGTCACTAGGAAGAACCGCCTCCGCTCCATAAACCATGAAAAAAGGCATGTACCCTGTCGATCTGTTGGGTGTGGTATTGATGCTCCATAACATAGAAGGCAACTCCTCAACCCAACAACCCGACGTCCGTTGCAAAGGAACCATAAGCCGGGGTTTGATGCCTCTCAAGATCTCTTGGTTGGCCCTCTCCGCTTGACCATTGGAATGGGGGTGAGCCACTGATGATACGCTGCCGGATGTGCTCACGTTGATGTAACTCCTTCATGGCACCCTTTGACAGATTGGTACCATTATCTGTTATAATGCTGCGTGGAAAGCCAAACCGGAAGATCACCTTTTTGATGAATTGAACCGCCGTAGCTGCATCACACTTACTGTCTGGCTCTGCCTCCACCCACTTAGTGAACTTATCAACCGCCACCAGAAGGTGGGTCTACTTATCCTTGGATCTCTTAAAGGGTCCAACCATATCGAGCCCCCAAGTCGCAAACGGCCAAGTAATTGGAATCATCCTCAACTCTTGAGCCGGTACATGAGCCCGTCGTGAGAACTTTTGACATCCATCACACCTTTTGACCAAGTCCTCGGCATCAGCATGAGCCGTCAACCAATAGAAACCGTGACGAAACGCCTTGGCTACCAGCGATTTTGAACCGGCGTGGTGACCACAATCTCCTTCGTGGATCTCATGCAAAATTTCATGGCCTTCTTCAGGGATACACGGTGTTGAAACGCCCCTGTCACACTGCAATGATGTAACTCTCCGTTGATAACAGTCATGGACTTGGACCACCGGATTATCGCCCCGGTTCATATACGCCAAATATGGAACCGTCCAATCCGGAATAACATGAAGAGCCTCCACCAACTGAGCCTCCGGATCAGGAACATCCAAATCCTCTTCACCAGGGAGCTAGACAGATGGATTATGCAGCACATCCAGGAAGACATTAGGTGGAACCGTTTTACGTTGGGAACCCAAGCGGCTTAAAGCGTCCGCCGCTTCATTCTTCCGCCGGTCCACATGATCCACCTGATAACCTTTGAAGTGACCTGCAACAATATCCACCTCACGACGATATGCCGCCATGAGTGGGTCCTTGGAGTCCCAAGTGTCTGACACTTGTTGAGCCACCAGGTCTGAATCACCAAAGCACTTAACTCAGCTGAGATTCATCTCTTTAGCCATCCGAAGACCATGGAGTAAAGCCTCATATTCAGCTGCATTGTTATTGCAAGGGAACATTAAATGGAGAACATAACAAAACCTATCACCTCGTGGGGAAGTTAAAACGACTCCAGCCCCCGAGCCCTCCAATTGCCTGGACCCATCAAAATGAATAGTCCAATAAGTATGATCCGGCTTCTCTTCCGGCGCCTGTAGTTCTGTCCAATCATTGATAAAATCCACAAGTGCCTGAGATTTGATCGCCGTCCGGGGTATGTATTTTAACCCGTGAGGCCCAAGCTCAATAGCCCACTTAGCAATCCGGCCAGTTGCTTCCATGTTCTGTATTATATCCCCCAAAGGAGCAGAGCTAACCACCGGGATGGGATGACCTTGGAAATATTTCTTAAGCTTCCGGCTTGCCATGAAAACTCCATACACCAGCTTCTGCCAATGCGGGTACCTTTGCTTGGATTCAATAAGTACCTCACTGATATAATAAACCGGCCATTGAACGGGTATTCTTTCTCGCCTCCTTGCGCTCCACCACAATAGCCACGCTTAACAGCCCGGCGTTAGTCGCCACATATAGCAATAATGGCTCTTTATCAACAGGAGCAGCAAGAACCGGTGGATTAGCCACTGCCGCTTTAAGTCCTCAAATGCTTCATTGGCAGCGTCACCTGCACGAAGTTATCCGCTTTCTTCAAAGATCTCGATATAAAGGGATGGCCTTCTCCCCAAGGCGACTGATAAACCGGCTCAACGCGGCAATCCGGCCTACCAGGCATTGAACATCATTAATACATTTCGGTTTAGCCAAAGAAGTTATAGCCTTGATTTTCTCCGGATTAGCTTCGATGCCTCTGTTAGATACCAGAAAACCCAAGAGCTTGCCTGCCGGTACACCAAAAACACATTTGGCCGGATTAAGCATCATTTTATAAACCCGCAGGTTATCAAAGGTCTCCTTCAAGTCATCTATCAACGTCTCCTTTTGTCTAGATTTTACCACAATATCATCCACATAAGCATGAACATTGCGGCCGATCTGGTCATGAAGACAATTCTGCACACAGCGCTGATAAGTCGCCTGGGCACTCTTGAGCCCAAAGGGCATAGCCACATAGTAGAAGGCTCCAAAAGGAGTTATAAAGGCTGTCTTCTCCTGGTCCTTAACTGCCATTTTGATCTGATGATAACCAGAATATGCATCCAGAAAGCTCAAACGCTCGCAACCCGCCGTAGCATCAATGATTTGATCAATACGCGGGAGGGCAAAAGGATCTGTTGGGCAAGCCTTGTTGAGATCTGTATAGTCCACACACATACGCCAAGTGCCATTCTTCTTAAGTACTAGCACCGAATTAGCTAACCACTCAAGATGAAACACTTTGATGATAAAACCAGCCGCCAAGAGCATGGCTACCTCCTCACCAATAGCTTTGCGTCTTTCTTCATCGAACCGGCGAAGAAATTGCTTGACCAGTTTAAACTTGGGATCAACATTAAGTGTGTGCTCAGCGAGTTCCCTCGGTACACCTGGCATGTCAGAAGGCTTCCACGCAAAGATGTCCCGGTTCTCACGGATGAATTCGATGAGCGCGCTTTCCTATTTCAGATCCAAGTTAGCACTCATGCTAAAATGCTTGGATGAATCGCCAGGAACGAAATCAACAAGCTTAGTCTCATCAGCCGATTTAAACTTCAAGGCCGGTTCATGCTCTGTAGTTGGCTTTTTTTTAGAGAAGTCATATCCGCCGGATCAACATTGTCCTTGTAGAACTTCAACTCTTCTGTTGCACAAACCGACTCAGCATATGCCGCATCACCTTCTTCACATTCCAAAGCGATCTTGCGGCTCCTGTGCACTGTGATAGTCCCCTTATAACCCGGCATCTTGAGCTGCAGATAGACATAACAGGGTCTTGCCATAAACTTAGCATAAGCCGGCCGTCCAAACAGGGCATGATATGGGCTCTGGGTTTTTACCACCTCGAAGGTCAGTGTCTCTAATCTTGAATCATGTTCATCACCAAAAGCAACCTCCAGAGCTATCTTACCAACTGGATATGCCGATTTACCAGGCACCACTCCATGGAAGACTGTGTTGGACGGTTTAAGATTTTTATCTGTTAACCCCATGCGACGGAAAGTTTCATAGTAGAGGATGTTGATACTACTCCCCCCATCCATGAGTACTTTGGTGAACTTATAACCTCCCACCTGAGGTGCCACCACCAAAGCCAGATGACCCGGATTATCAACCCGGTGTGGATGATCCTCTCGACTCCATACAATAGGCTGTTCAGACCAGCGTAGATAACGGGGAACCGCCGGTTCAACGGAATTCATTGCCCTTTTATGAAGCTTCTGATCACGCTTGTCCAGGCTAGTGGTGAAGACATGATACTGCCCGCTATTCAACTGCTTCGGGTTGCTCTGGTAACCCATTGCCGCTTCTTCTGATTTCCACGATGATTATAACCGCCTTGGTTGCCCTGATTGCCTTGATTGCCATGCCCACTCTGATTACCGTGAAAACCTGAACCGGAACTGCCTCCTTCGTAACCCGAGCCATGAGATCCGGGGCCTGAACCGCCACCCGGGCCATGATCATACAAAAAAAATCGGAATTTTTGAACTCCTGCATGATATAACAATCCTTCCAGAGGTGTGTGGCTGGTTTCTCCTGCGACCCGTGCTTTGAGCAAGGCTGGTTTAACAGATAAGTCAGGCGCTCCGGATTAGGGCTTGGTCCTCCACTACGCCGGGGCGGTTTACCTTTACGCCGCTGGCCCTTGTCCTGCGCGTTTGTATTAGCCACAAAGTCTAAACTGTTATCTGCTTTACGCTTACCGCTGTTTCCATGACCCGCCGGGTTATGCTGCTGCCCCTTGGTGTTGCTGCTCTTCTTTCCCTTCCCTGTCTTATCATCGTCAGACTCGGGATCCTTGGTACTATCAGAGTCGGCATACTTCACTAGAGCGGCCATGAGAGTTCCCATGTCATTGCAGTGACGTTTGAGCCATCCCAACTTCAACTTCAGAGGTGCAAACCGGCAATTGCCTTCCAATGTCAAAACTGATGTATCAGCGTTGATGCGGTCCGATGAATGCAAAATCTTCGAAACCCGGCGCACCCAATGGGTTGTCGATTCTCCTTCCTCCTGGATACAGGCCGCTAAGTCCACAATTGACATGGGCTGCTTGCATGTATTCTTGAAATTCTGGATAAACCGGGCCCTCAGCTCGGCCCATTACCCAATGGAGTTAGCTGGCAAGTTTTTCAACCAAGTGCGAGTCGTTCCTTCCCACATCATGGTAAAGTATTTAGCGCACGCCGCATCGTCCACATCCAGCATCTCCATTGCCATCTCATAGCTTTCAACCCATGACTCGGGGGATAAATCAGCGGTGTAATTCGGCACTTTACGTGGGCCTTTGAAATCCTTGTGAAGGTGCATGTTGCGCACCGCTGGGACGAGACACGGCACTCCCAAAGAGCTGGAAGTAACCCCTGGTTCCACCGACATGGTTGGACGAACCGGTGTAAGTTGGCGGGCCTCATGTTGTGCTGCTAACTCGGCCTATCGACGAGCTCTAGCGCGATCCACCACCTCCTGAGCATCACCGCCACCACTCGCCGGGTTATGGCCACGAGGCGGATCACGGTTTCGCACACTACTTGACATGGCCGGTTCATCAATACGCCTACTGTAGCTCCGGCTTGGGTGGGGAGTAGAATGGATCCTTTCGTGACTATATGAATAAGCCTGCTGCTGAGTTAAAGCTGTGTGAAGGAGCTCCCTAGCCCGTCATGTCTCAACCGCTACTGGGGACTCGCCTTCGATCGGGAGGGCCGCCAGTCGTGAAGCGGCAGCGACAATGTTATCCATCGGGTTAGAATAGTGACCCGGCGGTGTTGGGACATGCTCCGACAGAATGTTGTTCTGACGGGGCAGATCACGGTTATCTGTTGGTCGCGGTTGAACCAGCGCTCCCGTTTCAGGTGCCTCTGCCCGGTTTGCCGCCGTCGGATTACTGGTCCTTGCTCCTGGGGTATTAAAGAGGTTCCTGGCCTCGTAAACCGGCGGCAGGTGAGATCGGTACCTTCTTCTCATAACGTCTGACGCACTCTGATCCAACATAAGCCGATAGGCTTGTGCGTCTAACGTGGCCCGTTCTGCGGTCATCCTAGCATCCTCTGCTGCCAAATCGGCTGTGGCCTGCGTTATCTGATCCTTCACCTTTGCAATCTCTGCAATATGCTCATCCGGATTAACCTCCGCCATTAGTATTGCCAAAGCGTCAAAGAAATCAGATAAAACCTGAGTCGCTGGTCGCACAGGGCCTCCTGCCCGACATTGTCGCTTCGCTGATCCGAAATCACCGCCGCTTCTGATCCGAAGAGTGGAGCGCTGGCAGTGTACCGGCCATGAATATTGCAACTCAATTTGGCAGATCAAAGGGGTCCGGAATACTGTCGCCATCAGAATAGCCCCCAATCCGGCCATCTTGCAACTGATATAATGACTCGGTCTCTCCGGTCGATGACTCGTCGCCGGAATAAACAACGGTTTCACCACCAGATTCCGATCTATCCTCAGATTCCCCTCCGTGGATGACTCCCACGAAGGCACGCTTCATGACATGCTTAACCCGGGCAGATCTCGCACGCTGAGCCGTTTCGACGAGGTCGGTGCAGATGTCCGGCTCAGGGCCCGGTTTGCCGATCTTGATAATGAAAACGTGTATGCCGCCGAAGGGGACCCGGTACCCGTACTCGATTGAGCTGGCCTCGGGGCCCCATCCTGCATCGTCGATATAGAGCTTGCCACGACGACTCTTGGTCATCCAGACCACAGCGTAGCCCTTGAGTCCTTCGAAGCCGCCCTCTAAGAACTCGACACCATCGTGCGATAGCCCCACGGTGAGCACCAACTGTCGTGGTTTTGTCAAGGTAGATGTCCTAAGGAAAGGACTTAGTCGTGGAGCCATCGCTACGGGTTAGCTTAAAGGGGTTAAAGCAGACAAGAGATGCAGAGAGTTTATACTGGTTCGGCCCCTTGCGGTGAAGGTAAAAGCCTAATCCAGTTGTTCTGGAATTGCTAAGGTTTCAATGACCAGGAAGCGAATACGCTTTGCCTGAGTCTCGAGTTGTTGTCTCTCTTTCTAAACCGCCGCCGGGTCGTCCCCTTATATACATGGGTTGACGCCCGTCGGTTTATAGAATCCCGAGGCCGGCTCATAAACGTGTCCGGCTCGGTCTCTACTCTTTCTATCTTACAACACAAGTTTACATACCAATGCCAGTTTATGTCTATAGGTCTTAAACCGGCTTTGGGCCCTGGGCCTTCATAAATCTTCACCGTCTTTGTCTTCATGGGCTTTAGATATAGTGAAGCATTATGGGGTTAACCCGGCCTCTCCTGCCCGGTTTACGCCCAGTAGTAATATCCCCAACACTTTCCATGCTTGTAGTAGTAATAATTAAAAGAAAACCCCAAAAGATTTCTTGTTCTTCTTTTGCTTGTTGGGAGCTTTCCCGTGTAAATAGTTTTATTTCTTTTCTTGTTCTTTGGGGGTCGATAGGAGAAGACCATAATGAAAATGTTGAAGTGGCTCTTATATGCATTATTATTGATTTAACAAAGAGCCCATATTACCTTGTCTTCTCCTTTATATCAGATGCTTGCATATTCCAGCTTAGTCCAATGCACGTGCACTATTATTATTATTCACACCGTTCGGTCGTGCAAGTGAAAGGAAATAATGATGATATATGATGGGCTGATTGAGATGAGAGAAGCTGGTATGAACTCGACTTCTCTTGTTTTTGTAAATATGATTAGTTCATCGTTCCTGATTCAGCCTATTATGAATGAAACATGTTTGCAATGATAATTAGAGATTATAGTTTCTCATGCCATGCTTAATTAGCTAGGAGTTTATAATGGTTTACCTTGAGTGCCAACATGTTATTAAAATGGTTGTGATATGGTATGATAGGGTGGTATCCTCATTTGAACGATTCGAGTGACTTGACTTGGCACATGTTCACACATGTAGTTGAAACAAAATCAACATAGCCTTCACGATATTTATGTTCATGGTGGATTATATCCTACTCATGCTTGCACTCAATGTTTATTAATTTTAATGCATGTTCATGACTGTTGTTGCTCTCTAGTTGTTCGCTTCCCAGTCTTTTTCTAGCCTTCACTTGTACTGAGCGGGAATACTGCTTGTGCATCCACTTCCATAAACCCCAAAGTAATTCCATATGAGTCCACTATACCTTCCTATATGCGGTATCTACCTGCCGTTCCAAGTAAATTTGTATGTGCCAAACTCTAAACCTTCAAATGAAATTCTGTTTTGCATGCTCGAATAGCTCATGTATCAACTAGGGCTGCCTGTATCTCCCATGCTAGGCGGGTTATTCTCAAGAGGAGTGGAGTCCACTCCTCACTCACGAGAAAATGGCTGGTCACAGGGATGCCCTGTCCCATGCTCTAAGCAAAACAAATCTAAATAATTGCAAACAAAACTCCACCAGGGCTGTTGCTAGTTGGAGGCACTCGTTGTTTCGAGCCAGCCATGGATTGATGCTTGTTGGTGGTGGGGGAGTATAAACTTTACCATTCTGCTTGGGAACCACCTATAATGTGTGTAGCATGGAAGATATCGAGATCTCTCTGTTGTTATGTTGACAATGAAAGTATGCCACTCAAAATATTATTTATCTCTGCTTTAAAAATCAAGCTCTGGCACCTCTACAAATCCCTGCTTCCCTCTACGAAGGGCCTATCTCTTTACTTTTATGTTGAGTCATCACCCTCTTATTAAAAAGCACTAGTTGGAGAGCACCGCTGCCATTTGCATGCATTACTATTAGTTTATATTGGGTATGACTATGACTGGATCTCTTTTACCATGAATTACAATGTTTAGTCAGTCCTTGATCTTCAGAGGTGCTCTGCATTTATGTTTTGTGGTCTCAGAAAGGGCTAGCGAGATACCATCTTGTTATATCATATTATGATTGTTTTGAGAAAGTGTTGTCATCCGTGATTTATTATTGTCGCTCGCTAGTTGATTAGGCCATTGATATGAGTAAACATGAGACCTAAATGTTATTGTGAATATGGTTAGTTCATAATCCTTACTGAAAACTTGAATGCTGGCTTTACATATTTACAACAACAAGAGCAAACAGAGTTTGTTAAAGTTTTTCTTTATCACTTTCAGTTTATCAACTGAATTGCTTGAGGACAAGCAAAGGTTTAAGCTTGGGGGAGTTGATACGTGTCCAACGTATCTACTTTTCCAAACACTTTTGCCCTTGTTTTGGACTCTAACTTGCATGATTTGAATGGAACTAACCCGGACTGACGCTGTTTTCAGCAAAATTGCCATGGTGTTATTCTTTTGCAGAAATAAAATTTCTCGGAATGACCTGAAACTTCACGGAGAATATTTTTGGAATTAATAAAAAAGATGGGCGAAAGAATCAAGGCCCGGGGCCCACACCCTGTCCACGAGGGTGGGGGCGTGCCTACACCCCCTAGGCGCGCCCCCTGCCTTGTGGGCCCCCTGGTGGTCCACCGACCTCAACTCCAACTCTATATATTCACGTTCGGGGAGAAAAAAATCAGAGAGAAGGATTCATCGCATTTTATGATACGGAGCCGCCGCCAAGCCCTAATCTCTCTCGAGAGGGCCGATCTGTAGTCCGTTCGGGGCTCCGGAGGGGGGAATCCGTCGCCATCATCATCATCGACCTTCCGCCATCACCAATTTCATGATGCTCACCGTCGTGCGTGAGTAATTCCATCGTAGGCTTGCTGGACGGTGATGGGTTGGATGAGATTTACCATGTAATCGAGTTAGTTTTGTTAGGGTTTGATCCCTAGTATCCATTATGTTCTGAGATTGATGTTGCTATGACTTTGCTATGCTTAATGCTCGTCACTTGGGCCCAAGTGCCATGATTTCAGATCTAAACCTATTATGTTTTCATGAATATATGTGAGTTCTTGATGCTATCTTGCAAGTCAATTGTCACCTACTATGTGTTATGATCCGGCAACCCCGAAGTGACAATAATCGAGACCACTCCCGGTGATGACCGTAGTTTGAGGAGTTCATGTATTCACTAAGTGTTAATGCTTTGGTCCGGTACTCTATTAAAAGGAGGCCTTAATATCCCTTAGTTTCCAATAGGACCCCGCTGCCACGGGAGGGTAGGACAAAAGATGTCATGCAAGTTCTTTTCCATAAGCACGTATGACTATATTCTGAATACATTCCTACATTACATTGATGAATTGGAGCTAGTTCTGTGTCACCCTATGTTATAACTATTGCATGAGGAATCGCATCCGACATAATATTCTCCATCACCGGTCCAATGCCTACGAACTTTTCACATATTGTTCTTCGCTTAGTTACTTTTCCATTGCCACTGTTATAATTACTACAAAACTATCACTGCTACTAAATATTTTGTTGCAGATATTAAGTTATCCAGGTGTGGTTGAATTGACAACTCAACTGCTAATACTTGAGAATATTCTTTGGCTCCCCTTGTGTCGAATCAATAAATTTGGGTTGAATACTCTACCCTCGAAAACTGTTGCGATCCCCTATACTTGTGGGTTATCAATAGGGATGTAAATGGTACGGATAATTTCCGTTCCGAATCCGCATCCGCATCCGTTTTTAAGGATATGGTATGTACTTTCACAAATCCGACGGATACGGATGCAGATACGGATAATTGTTAGCCGGATATCCGACGAATATGGTAGCGGATATGGTATCGATAATATCCGACGGATGTGGATTATCCGGTATTTTTTGCGGATTATCCGGTGTTATCAAATAGGATTATCCGATAAATTTGGTCCAATCGACAAACCCAACGACCCAATTAGATCGCTGACCAGAATCACCACATATAAATATCACATAACCCCAAACCTAATAGCACCGCCGTATGACTGTACACATAAAATGTACGTACAAGCGCAGAAAATAGACTTGAGAACACGTACTGTACAAGCTCACTTACATAGTATATAACATATTCTGTTATGAACCAGAGAACACTATGAACCTATGATGGCTAATATCTTGCCTGGTGCAGCGTGTAAGTTATTAATTTCATTTATAAATAAAAATTGATTCGTTACTTATATATTGTTCTTCTTTGCGTAGATCATGATAGATATTATGGACAAGATGTACATAGATTTTATTTATCCGCTTTCAGTCCGAATCCGCTCCGCTTCCGCTCCGAATCCGTAGTCTGATATAATCCGTATTCGAATCCGGATCCGGTCATTATCCGATCCGCTCCGAATCCGACAAAAAAAATGTGGTAAAGGATATGGTAAAGGCATTATCTGATCCGATCCGATCCGTTTACATCCCTAGTTATCAATAGGTAATCAGGAAAGGAGGTATGAGGTTCAGCTTCCTACTGATGGTTTTGGTTCTGGAAATGAGGTGAAGACGCACGAGGTAAAAATTGGAACAGAATTTTATCCAACGTGTGAGTGCACATGCAACAAACCGAAGTTGTTGCACCTACCTTGCTCACATGTGTTGGCTGCCTGTGGCCAGAGACGGTATGTCCTTCGTGTCGCCATACTATTTAAAAGAGGCAGTACTCAACACATGGATAGGTGAGATGACAGGGTTTAGAGTCGTCGGTAATTTCTACAAGGTAGACGACAGTGAGAGAGTATACATCCTAGATCCAGGACTTCGCCGAACAAGTAGGGGCGGACGAAAGGCCCGTCGCACCCAAAACGATATGGACCAATCTGAAGCTGGTGGAGCAACCAGACAATGTTTGTTATGTGCAGCTTATGGGCATAGGATGAAATATTGTCTCGACCTGAACAAAGATGGTGCTTCCACATTGATGAGTGCTTCTACATCGACGACTGCGACAACAGGAGAAAGAGGCGGACGTGGTCGTGGCAGTTGAGGCTGAAGGGGCGAGCGAGGAAGAAATAACTCACAAGCTATATAATGTGTCGTACTATGTTATAATTTGTAATATGTCAGGACTATGTTTTAATTTTTGATATGTCAGGACTATGTTTTAATTTGTAATATGTCAGGACTATGTTTGAATTTGTAATATGTCTGGACTATGTTCTAATTTGTAATATGTCAGTACTATGTTTTAATTTGTAATATGTCTGGACCTGAGATTTGTTGTTTGAATTGCAGATATGTCTTCATATGCGTTGCTTAATGGTAACATCGATAGAAAGCACCGGGGTGCCCTTATGGAAGCGGGCAAGAACTTAGACGTGGTGGTCACTCGCACCCCAAAGTCTAACTGGATGATACACGATTCAAGGTTTGATAGGTATGTGTGCATATAATGGAATCCATATAATGACTTACTATGTTTGACATACTTTTCATAGTCGCTAACAGTATGCTACAATCTCTTTATTGTGTAGGTTAAGTTGCGCTGGACTTCTACCCTTGGCAAGGCTGGTTGAGGGTACATTGGATGAGTGGGTTGATGGTCCGGACTTAGATGAGGCAGGTGAACCATTGCAGTTACGCAAGAGGCAAGTGAAACGTTTCTCTTACGACAAGTCACTCCTTACCTGCTTAGTAGATAGATGGAGACCAGAGACACATACGTTTCACTTTCCCTGGGGAGAGATGGAGCCTACTTTACAGGATGTGTCTTACTTGTTGGGATTACCTCTAGCCGGTGCTACCATAGGTCCTTTAGTGGCAGAATCTGGTTGGCAAGCATCGATGCAGACCCATTTTTTGGTTGTGGTGCTAACTGCTACATACATAAACAACGATCCTCACGGGCCTCTTTTTAGATGGTTGAGCCAGTTTCAGGTAACCTTCGCGGCTACTTAAACAAATGTTGTTTTCTTAGTTGCCCAATGTTCATACAATCATTACGTTTCTACGTAGATTGTCTCGTTAGGATATCCCGATGTTTAGTTGTCAGAGGCACAGATTGACCGGTCCCTAGAGGCATATATTCTTTGGCTGTTCGGCAAGACGATGTTTATGGAGAACCACGTGACCACTGTCGATGCACGACTCATCAGTATTGCACGTGAGATAGCTGATGCACGTTGCCCTGGGGATATTCTGCAGAGGAGTTTTGGTTCTGCTATGTTAGCGGCTACGTATAGAGGCCTGTGCAAAGCTTGCTTGTTGAAGTCTAGAAAATCTAGTCTTGTTGGATGTCCATTATTGTTGCAGCTCTGGTCATGCGACAGATTCCCTATTGGACGACCCTATGTCTACGTTGATAAACCTTTTGGTTTGGAGGACTTAGCAGGGGCTTATGTGCCTACTACCGGCGACTTGCCTACTATGGGATCTGTTTGGGCACGGCGAGAGGTACTTTTATATTAAGTAACAATTAATCCAATTATTTGTTTCCATTCAATAGTCTTACTAATGCTTATTTTTTGTCATGCATAGAGACAGTTTGCGCATAGCTAGGTTAGGGGCTGCTACCCGTCCTTCACGGTGCAGTTTGATAGTTTGCACGAGGATCAAGTTATCTGGTAGCCATACTCGCATCAGGCTATATCATCGAGGTGCCTAGTTGGGATTTCTGGATTGTGCACTAGAGATCAGCACTATTGGATGACCAAGGCCAAGTTGGTGTTCGACGTGACGGTTGAGGAGATGGCTCTTCATAGGGTGATGAGACAGTTTGGTCTATGTCAAGAGCCTGACATTCCAGATATTCCACACTTAGCAGAACACGTGCACAAGTAAGTAGTAATACTATTTTAGTTCTCAGCTCTGCATTCAAAATATACCTAATCGTGTAATGCACATGTCAATTTCAGGTACATTCGCCTAGGAGGAGATAAGTCCATGGCTTATTGGCTTCAGAGCATTACCCCTTACGTTGACGAATGGACTACCGCGCCAAAAAATATCTGGAATGAGGTTCGGCCCATTAACTGGGACAAGTTCGGGTTGTATCTGCAGTGTTACCGGCATACAACGAGGATCTACTTGGTTCCATCAGCTGCTCCTGATCAGATCGAAGCCCCTCTCACCAGCGATATTTACCCAACTGCCTCTGTTGTGGGAACCAGACACCACGCGGTACGTGCCATGGTTCTCATATGTTAAGTCTTCTCTTAACCTGGACATATTCGCTTGGTTATCTATTCATGGTGTCTGTCATACAACGAGGATCTAATTGGTTAACTCTTCATGTACAGGGTGACTTGACAATAGAGGCGCGAGAGGAGGTTTCCGCCTTAATGCAGCGCTTTCAGAGGGGAGAGACTATCCAACCGCGAGAGGGCGTCTCATGGTTGAGGCGTCTTGATGACAAGCTACGCGGGATTTACGCAGCTGTTACATGTAGACGATCTTCGGATGTTGCACTTCCTCCTCCAGCACATCGTCCGCCACGTCCCTCTCCACAACATTCAGAATGACGACCCTGTGTGCACCATTCAGAACTACGACCCTCTATGCATCGTTCAGAACCTCATCCTTCACAGCCAGGGAGCTCCTCCTGGTATCAGCCACCTCCTTCACAACTAGGGAGCGCTTACTGGCATCAGAAGATGGAACTAGGTAACACTACTCACTACATTCTTTTTAACATTGTAGTGATCGTTCATGCATTTAGTGCAGTCACCGATGCTTAGTGGTGGCGCTTCGTACTTTGAGGGCGGCGTCGAGGATGATGACCAAGCTACAAACACTTATGACTTCTCGCAGACAGTGTTTCACACTCCACCACCACAACCGACGCAGGAGACACAAACCGTGATAGACGAGGTTAACTATGGTCGTGATTATCGCGAGCCTCGTCCACCGCCTCAGCGCTTATCGCCTACGGTCCTCGCCGAGGAAGACCTGCACTGGCTGTCGTCCCCCGCAGTGATATGGTTATCTATGTATGAGTCATTATCTATGTTAGTTTTAGACTATTCGCATCTGTGAGTCAGTATTTATGTATGAGACATGCTTGATGTATGTGTTACTATCCCACTTGCTTCTATCTCATCAGGAGACATATATTGTTTTATGTATGTGAGAGACATATTACTATTAATTCGCATTGTTATTCCAGTTACATTTCCAAAGAGACTACAACCGATAATTAAGATACAAGTACATCTGAATTAAACGGTGCGGCTGAACTTAAAAAATACAGCTTACATACTACAAAATGAAATTAAGATAGAACATAATGCCCTACAATAAGATAGTACAAACTAATAATGCAAGTACATCTGAATTAAACGGTAGAGCTAGAATACAGCTTACATACTACATGAAGCCATCATTGTTGGGGAACGTAGTAATTTCAAAAAAAATCCTACGCACACGCAAGATCATGTGATGCATAGCAACAAGATGGGAGTGTGTCGTCCACGTACCCTCGTAGAACGTAAGCGGAAGCGTTATGACAACGCGGTTGATGTAGTCATACGTCTTCACGATCTGACCGATCCAAGTACCGAACACACGGCACCTCCGAGTTCAGCACATGTTCAGTTCGGTGACGTCCAACGAACTCACGATCCAACAGAGCTTCGAGGGAGAGTTTCGTCAGCACGACGGCGTGATGGCGGTGATGATGATGCTACTGACATAGGGCTTCACCTAAGCACCGCTACGATTTGACCGAGGTGGATTATGGTGGAGGGGGGCATCGCACATGGCTAAAAGATCAACTGATCAACTTGTGTGTCTATGGGGTGCCTGACGGAGTCCTGGACTAAGTGGTCCTCGGGCGTCCATCCTGTTATCCATGGGCCGGACTGATGGGCTATGAAGACACGAAGGCCGAAGACAGTACCTGTGTCCGGATTGGACTCTACTTGGCGTGGAAGGCAAGCTTGGAGACCGAAGATTCCTTCTTACGTAACCGACTCTATGTAAACCCTAGATCCCCCAGTGTCTATATAAACCGGAGGGGTTAGTCAGGAAAGGACACATTACCATAGTCATATAGGCTAGACTTCCAGGGTTTAGCCATTACGATCTCGAGGTAGATCAACTCTTGTAATACTCATATTCATCAAGATCAATCAAGCAGGAAGTAGGGTATTACCTCCATAGAGAGGGCCCGAACCTGGGTAAACATCGTGTCTCCCATCTCCTGTTACCATCGATCCTAGACTCACAGTTCGAGATCCCATACACACTGATCGTTAGAGATTTTTTTCCGCTTCTCGCGAAGAATCGGTTCCCCCGATTAGGCGTGTACAATGCCCCTAGTTCGGCCTTCCGAATACCAGGGGCTTCGCCAACTTTCTTAATTGTCAAACTCATGTTGCTAAGTGAGGGCGGTAAAGGCCGCATAGTCTGATTGCCTTGTTTGTTGCGCTAAACACCTCCTTTAAGGACCAGAATGTGGAGTAAAGAGTGTTTAGATTTATCCCGAACACCCCCGTACTATCTACGTGGGGGCAGAAGCCGACGACTGGTCAACCCTCAGATTTCATAAATGGCTGCACAGGAGGTAAAATATAAATTGCAAGCATTTTAATACATAAACATCATTGTTCCATATTACAGGACAGGATAATACAAATGTTCTCATGGGAATATGACATCCTCCGAACATTGCTCCGCCACAAGGCGGGACCCCTCCAGGACACCATCAAAATAGAGCTCGGGTCAACGATGCTCCTTGCCCTCCGGCGGTCGCTCAGTCATCAGCTTCTTGGCATCCAGCTTTTCCCAAGGCGTCTTGACGTAGGCAAAGGCCATACGCGCACCTTCAATATAGACCGACCGCTTCACGACTTCGAGCTGCGGATAGGCACTTACAAGCCGCTTAACAAGACCAAAGTAGCTGCTAGGTACAGGCTCGGCAGGCCACAGCCGGACTATCAGGTCCTTCATGGCTAGCTCTGCCGACCTGTGCAGCTCGACCAACTGCTTTAGCTGGTCATTGAAGGGTATCGGATGTTCGGATCCAAGATATTGGGACCAGAATAGCTTCTCCATAGACATCCCTTCTTTGGCTCTATAATACTAGGCAGCATCTGATACGTTGCGCGGCAGATCCATAGACGCCACTGGAAAACCCAAATTTGGATAAGTACAAGGAACGTTTCTTCATATACTTGCTTAGCACGATGAAAGACTTACCCGCCGCAATCTCCTTGGCCCCCTGAATTTCCTGGAGGGTGTTATGGGCTTCGGCTTGTGCATCCTGTGTGCTCTGGCGGACCTTCGCTAGTTCGGACTCTTGCGCCTTACAATCGCGCTCCAAGGACTCAAATCTCTCGATCGCGCCCTGGAGCTGTTGCTGCGCCTCGCCCACCCGGGCCTCGTGCTTCTCGCACGCGGCGTGCTCCTTGGCCGCTTTGTCCTCTGCCTCGGCTAAAGCTTTTTTGAGGGCCGACACCTCGGTCGTGGCCCCTAATAAAGTTCATGACACTTTAGTCAGCTTGAACAATTTACCTTCAAAATAAACACAGGTTACTGCATACCTTCGCTATCCTCCAGCTGCTTCTTCACGTGGCCGAGCTCTTCCTCGGCCCGCTCCAGTTTCTGCTTCAGTCCATAAACCTCTACAGTTTGAGCGGTAGGAGCCCGCAACGAGGCCTGCTTATTCACATAGACACCTCATGTTAGACTCCTGCGAAAATTAATTTTGATCCTCTGTTCGGCTTTTCTTTCCGGACACCGAACAGAGCATCATGGGCTACTGTCTACGCTGTGATATTCTTCTCACAATCATATACTCACCTCAAGGCCTGCTAGAAGTCTAGCACAAGTTTCGGTCAGCCCGTTTTTGACGGACCGAACCTTTTCAACCACCATACCCACATGGGCACGGTGCTCATCCACGATGGAGGCGCCTTGCAGCGCTTCCAGTAGATGATCCGACGCCTCTGGCTGGACAGAGGACACTGGTAGTGCGCCCCCTACTTTCGGGAAGGGCCGTTTGACGGATTCTGGAGCCGCTTAGGTCTCCGGAATAGAATCCGGCTGAGGGTCGACTAGGACTCGGCCCGCACCGTCCGTCTCCGTAGGGGCTTTTTGCCCCATGTATTTAGCGCTCCAGGAGTCATCCTGGGGCGCCGCCTCCTCATCGTCACCCTTGGCCGAGGGGGAGTAAGCAGGCAGCGATGACATGCTAGCCCTCTCCTTTGGGTCCAGCGAACCTTCCGATGAAGATAGCGCAGAGCTGTCCCGAGCCGGACTGCAATAACACGACTTAAACATTGCAAGGCAGAAAGGACGAATGTTCAGGCGCGCGTAAGGAATCTTGATACTTATGATTTAGCTCGAGGCTTGGCCCGGGAAGGCCGCTCCGGACTGCTATCGACATCCCACACGGAGTTATCCGCGGGGGAGCCTTTTCCCCTTTTGGGCGCCTTTGCCTCCAGGTTCTTGGAGGCCGCCCTCGTTTTCCTCCCTGCTTCAGGTGGGGAGTCATCTTCTTCTTGCTCCTCTTCGTCATCGTCTTCGGCGGACGAAGACTGAGTCTCGTCTTCGGACATCGCGTCCGAAGCTCCTTTCTGGCGAACGCCACTCCTGGTCCCCTTGGCCGCTTTCCTGGCCTTCTTCTCCGACACGTCATAAGGCACCGGAAACAACATCTTCATCAGAAGTGGGAATTCCTGATCCTCGGGAAGCGGAGCTGGATAGTTAATCTACCCCGCCACCTCGATCCAGGCCTGCAAAGTGGATAGAATAGCTTAGAATCCATCCCCAAAATATGCTGGTGAAGGTTATACCTTGAAAACATTAAAGGACTTACCGGATTGGCCTGGCGCTTTAAGCTAAGCCCGCGATCTTCAGTCGTGGGTGATGACCCACAAGTATAGGGGATCTACGTAGTCCTTTTGATAATTAAGAGTGTCGAACCCAACGAGAAGCAGAAGGAAATGATAAGCGCTTTTCAGCAAGGTATTCTCTGCAAGTACTGAAATAAGTGGTAACAGATAGTTTTGTGATAGGATAATTTGTAACGAGCAACAAGTAACAAAAGTAAATAAAGTGCAGCAAGGTGGCCCAATACTTTTGTAGCAAAGGACAAGCCTGGACAAACTCTTATATAAGGAAAAGCGCCCCGAGGACACATGGGAATATCGTCAAGCTAGTTTTCATCACGTTCATATGATTCGCGTTCGGTACTTTGATAATTTGTTATGTGGGTGGACCGGTGCTTGGGTGTTGTTCTTAATTGAACAAGCATCCCACTTATGATTAACCTCTATTGCAAGCATCCGCAACTACAACAAAAGTATTAAGGTAAACCTAACCATAGCATGAAACATATGGATCCAAATCAGCCCCTTCCGAAGCAACGCATAAACTAGTGTTTAAGCTTCTGTCACTCTAGCAACCCATCCTCTACTTATTACTTCCCAATGCCTTCCTCTAGGGCCAAATAATGGTGAAGCGTTATGTAGTCGACGTTCACATAACACCACTAGAGGATAGACAACATACATCTCATCAAAATATCGAACGAATACCAAATTCACATGACTAGTAATAGCAAGACTTCTCCCATGTCCTCAGGAACAAACGTAACTACTCACAAAGCATATTCATGTTCATAATCAGAGGGGTATTAATATGCACAAAGGATCTGAACATATAATCTTCCACCAAATAAACCAATTAGCATCAACTACAAGGAGTAATCAACACTACTAGCAACCTACTAGCACCAATCCCGGACTTGGAGACAAGAATTGGATACAAGAGATAAACTAGGGTTTTGAGAGGAGATGGTGTTGGTGAAGATGTTGATGGAGATTGCCCTCTCCCGATGAGAGGAGCGTTGGTGATGATGTTGGCGATGATTTCCCCCTCCCGGAGGGAAATGTCCCCAGCAGAACAGCTGTACCGGAGCCCTAGAATGGTTCCGCCAAGGTTCCACCTCGTGGCGGCATAGTTTCATCCTGAAAGGTTGCTTATGATTTTTGCATTGACGAAAGACCTCATATAGCAGAAGATGGCCATCGAAGAGCCAACAGGGGGCCCACGAGGTAGGGGGCGCGCCCAGGGGGTAGGGCGCGCCCCCCACCCTCGTGGACAGGTGGGCCCCCCTCTGGTGAACTTCTTCCGCTCGATATTTTTTATTATTTCCAAAAATGACTTTCGTGGAGTTTCAGGACTTTTGGAGTTGTGCAGAATAGGTCCCTAATATTTGCTCCTTTTCCAAATTTCGAATTCCACGCAAGGCATTCTCCTCCTTATGTAAACCTTGTAAAATAAGAGAGAATAGGCATAAGTATTGTAACATAACGTGTAATAATAGCCCATAATGCAATAAATATCGATATAAAAGCATGATGCAAAATGGACGTATCAACTCCCCCAAGCTTAGACCTCGCTTTTCCTCAAGCGAAAGCCGATAACGATAAATATGTCCCCATGTTTAGAGGTAGATGCGTCGATAAAAATAAAATACGGACATGAAGGCATCATGATTATTCTCATAACAGCAACATAAATAGATATTGTCATATGATTTCTTATGTTCAAGTAATAATCCATTCACAATGCAGAGTACGAATCATAAAACTTATCGAGAACCAACAAACTATAATCTCAGTCACTGAAGCAATTGCAGTTTATCATAACATCAGAAAGAGTCTATGTCAGAGCTTAATAGCAAGTCCACATACTCAACTATCATTTAGTCTTTCATAATTGCTAACACTCACGCAATACTTGTGATTACGGAGTTTTAATCGGACACAAAGAAAGACAGGGGCTTATAGTTTTGCGTCCCAACCTTTTACCTCAAGGGTAATGTCAACAATAATAACTCATGCCCCCTACATCCAATTAGATATATCAATCAGGATCTTTCCAACACACTGTGCTTGCCAAACGATAAAATGTAAAAAGTAAAGGTGAAGATCACAATGACTCTTGTATAAGGTAGAAGATAATAATAAAAGATAGGCCCTTCGCAGAGGGAAGCAGAGGTTTCCATGCGCTTTAGGGTTGGATGCACAAAAGCTTAATGCGAAAGAAAGTCACTTTATATTGCCACTTGTGATATGAACCTTTATTATGCAGTCCGTCGCTTTTATTTCTTCCACATCACAAGATCGTATAAAGCTTATTTTCCCCACACCACTCAATCATACATATTTAGAGAGCAATTTTTATTGCTTTGCACCGATGACAACTTACTTGAAGAATCTTACTCAATCCATAGGTAGATATGGTGGACTCTCATGGCAAAACTGGTTTAAGGGTTTTTGGAAGCACAAGTAGTATCTCTACTTGGTGCTGAGAATTTGGCTAGCATGAGGGGGAAAGGCAAGCTCAACATGTTGGGTGATCCATGACAATATACTTTATCTCAGATATAAGAAAACGTAACCCATTACGTTGTCTTCCTTGTCCAACGTCAACTCTTTAGCATGTCATATTTTAATGAGTGATCCCAATCATAAAAGATGTCAATAATAGTATATTTATATATGAACCTCTCTTTCTTTATTACTTCCTATTAATTGCAACGATGACCAAAGCTATGTTTGCCAACTCCCAACAACTTTTAATCATCAAACTCTTTCTATGTGAAGTCATTACTCTCAATAAGATCGATATGAACTCTTTGTTTATTTTTATTCTTTTTCTCTTTTCTTTTGTTCACTCAAGACCATGGCAAAATAATCAAGCCCTTGACTCAACACTAATCTTTATTATATAGCTCACGGACTCGACTACATAGAGAGATCATAAAGCAAAAACTCAAAACTAGATCATGCCATAAACTTTATTCTACTAGATAAAGATACTACTAATAAGATCGAACTAAGAAAAACGGTAAAGATAGGAGATGTGATGGTGATACAATACCGGGGCACCTCCCCCAAGCTTGGCAGTTGCCAAGGGGAGTGCCCATACCCATGTGATTATGTCTCCTTCTTTGTTGTTGGTGAAGAAGGTGGTGGTGATGTTGACTTAGTTGATGGCATAGACTTCTCCCTTAATTTGCGCTTCAGGACAAAATTTTGGTCCCTCAAATCATCAATCTCCCACTCCAGGGTTAATATCTTTTTGCATAGCTCCTGCTTATTTTCCTGCAAGAGACGAAAAGGAATAAACCCGATCTTTGGTTTCTTTACCCTATCGGGGGGACTTGACTTTTTGAACTCCACATGCATGTCCCCAGGTTGAGTTAATGGGGCTTCATCTTCATCTGAGCTCGTCTCCTCCTTTCCCTTGGGTTCATAGTCCTCTCCTTCCTCCGTAGTCCAACCATCGTGCTCCACATCTCCATAGACCTTAGGATTTGCTAGGTAATCATCCACATAGCTTTGTCCTTCCGAATCCTGGGACGACATGTTGATCTAATATGCAGCAACAACAGCTCGAAACAAAAACAGAGGATATTTGCGTGATACGGGAATCAAAACCTTCGGGAGAATATATAATGAATTTTTATCGACCAAAATACGTATCGTGCAAGAAAACGGAGTCCGGAGGGCACAAGAGGTGTCCACGAGGTAGGGGGGCGCGCCCAGGGGGGTAGGGCGCGCCCTCCACCCTCGTGTCCTTCCCGGACTGCTACTTATTTTTCTATTTTTCTAAATATTCCAAAACAAAGAAATATTGCCTTAAAAATTGTTTTGGAGTGGGTTTACTTACCGTACCACATACCTATTCCTTTTCAGAGTCTGAAACGTTTTGGAAAGTGTCTCTTACGTATTCCTCCGGGGTTACGGTTTCAATAATATTGGTTTCAACATTTATAGGATTACCTGAGATATAATGTTTGATTCTTTGACCGTTTACCACCTTCGGATTTGTGCCTTCGAAATTGTTGATTTTGATGGCACCGGAACGATAGACCTCCTCGATAACGTAAGGACCTTCCCATTTGGAGAGAAGTTTTCTTGCAAAAAATCTTAAACGAGAGTTGTATAGCAATACATAATCACTACATTAAACTCACGCTTTTGTATCCTTTTGTCATGCCATCTTTTAACTTTTTCTTTAAACAACTTGGCATTTTCATAAGCTTGGGTTCTCCATTCATCAAGTGAGCTAATATCAAATAACCTCTTCTCTCCGGCAAGTTTGAAATCATAATTGAGCTCTTTAATGGCCCAATAAGCCTTATGCTCTAGTTCGAGAGGTAAATGACATGCTTTTCCATAGACCATTTTATACGGAGACATACCCATAGGATTTTTATATGCAGTTCTATAGGCCCATAATGCATCATCAAGTTTCTTGGACCAATTCTTTCTAGACCTATTGACAGTCTTTTGCAAAATTAATTTGAGTTCTCTATTACTCAATTCTACTTGACCACTAGACTGAGGATGATATGGAGATGCAATTATATGATTAACATCATACTTAGCAAGCATCTTACGGAAAGCACCATGAATAAAATGTGAACCACCATTAGTCATTAAATATCTAGGGACTCCAAACCTCGGAAAAATAACTTCTTTAAGAATTTTAATAGAAGTGTTATGATCAGCACTACTAGTTGGAATAGCTTCCACCCACTTAGTAACATAATCAACAGCAACTAAAATATGTGTATACCCATTAGAGGCAGGAAAAGGTCCCATATAATCAAAGCCCCAAACATCAAATGGTTCAATAACAAGCGAATAATTCATAGGCATTTCTTGACGTCTACTAATATTACCAATTCTTTGACATTCGTCACAAGACAAGACAAACTTACGGGCATCCTTGAAGAGAGTAGGCCAATAAAAACCGGATTGCAATACCTTATGTGCAGTTCTATCTCCAGCGTGGTGCCCTCCATAAGCTTTGAAGTGACACTTGCGTAGGATCTGTTCCTGTTCATGCTCAGGTACACAACGTCTAATAACACCATCTACTCCTTTATAAAGATGTGGGTCATCCCAAAAGTAATGTCTCAAAGCATAGAAAAACTTTTTCTTTTGTTGGTATGTGAAACTAGGTGGTATAAATTTAGCAACAATGTAATTGGCATAATCAGCGTACCATGGAGTACTACGAGAAGCATTTATGACATTTAATTGCTCATCAGGAAAGCTATCATCAATAGGTAGTGGGTCATCAAGAACATTTTCTAACCAAGACAAGTTGTCTGCAACGGGGTTCTCAGCTCCCCTTCTATCAACAATATGCAAATCAAATTCTTGTAGCAAGAGAACCCATCTAATAAGTCTAGGTTTAGCATCTTTCTTTTCCATAAGGTATTTAATAGCAGCATGATCAGTGTGAATAGTTACTTTAGAATCAACAATATAAGGTCTGAACTTATCACAACCAAATACAACTGCTAAGAATTCTTTTTCAGTAGTAGCATAACTTCTTTGAGCATTGTCTAAAGTTTTACTAGCATAATGGATAACATTTAATTTCTTATCAACTCTTTGCCCTAGAACAGCACCTGCTGCATAATCACTAGCATCACACATAATTTCAAAGGGTAAATTCCAATCAGGTGGCTGAACAATAGGTGCAGAGATCAATGCTTTCTTAAGTGTTTCAAATGCTTCTACACAATCATCATCAAAGACAAAGGGTATATCTTTTGTAATAAATTAGTCGAGGCCGAGAAATTTTGAGAAGTCCTTAATGAACCTCCTATAAAATCCGGCATGACCAAGGAAACTTCTTATACCTTTAATGTCCTTGGGACATGGCATCTTTTCAATAGCATCAACCTTGGCTTTATCAACTTCAATACCTCTTTCAGAAACTTTATGCCCCAAGACAATACCTTTATTAACCATAAAGTGGCACTTTTCCCAATTCAAGACAAGGTTAGTTTCTTCACATCTCTGCAAAACTAGATCAAGATTGCTCAAGCAATCATCAAAAGAGGATCCATAGACAGAAAAGTCGTCCATGAAAACCTCACAAATCTTTTCACAAAAGTCAGAGAATATAGCCATCATGCATCTTTGAAAGTTAGCGGTGCATTACATAAACCAAAAGGCATACGACTATAAGCAAAAGTACCAAAAGGGCATGTAAAAGTAGTCTTTGATTGATCCTTAGCCGACACAGGTATTTGAGAGAAACCAGAATAACCATCTAGAAAGCAATAATGTGTATGTTTGCAAAGTCTTTCTAGCATTTGATCAATAAAAGGTAAGGGGTAATGATCTTTCTTAGTGGCCTTATTTAATTTACGGAAATCAATTACCATCCTATAACCTGTAATAATTCTTTGCGGAATCAATTCATCTTTATCATTAGGAACAACAGTAACACCTCCCTTCTTAGGGACACAATGGACAGGACTTACCCATTGACTATCAGCAACGGGATAAATTATACCTGCCTCCAGAAGGTTTAGTATTTCTTTTCTTACCACTTCCTTCATCTTAGGATTCAGCCGTCGTTGATGATCACGAACCGGTTTGGCATCTTCTTCCAAATTTATTTTATGTTGACATAGAGTGGGACTAATGCCCTTAAGATCATCAAGAGTATATCCAATAGCTGCACGGTGCTTCTTCAGAGTTCTCAATAATCTCTCTTCTTCATGCTCTGAAAGGTTAGCACTAATAATAACAGGGTATATCTTCTTTTCATCAAGATAAACATATTTAAGATTATCAGGCAACGGTTTAACCTCAAACACGGGATCGCCCTTGGGTGGAGGAGGATCCCCTAGGATTTCAACAGGCAAATTGTGTTTCAGAATGGGTTCCTGATTAAAGAATACTTCATCTATTTCCCTTATTTCATTCATAAACATATCATTTTCATGGTCTAGCAAATATTGTTCTAAAGGATCATTAGGAGGTACGGCAATAGAAGCAAGACCAATAGTTTCATCCTTACTAGGCAATTCTTCTTCACGGTGTTGTCTACTAAATTTAGAGAAATTAAACTCATGAGTCATATCATCCAAGCCAATAGTAACAACATTCTTTTCGTAGTCTATCTTAGCATTAACAGTGTTCAAGAAGGGTCTACCAAATATAATGGGACAAAAGCTATCTTGTGGGGAACCAAGAACAAGAAAATCAGCAGGATATTTAGTTTTCCCACACAAGACTTCAACATCTCTAACAATTGCCATTGCTGATATAGTATCTCTATTGGCCAGTTTAATTGTAACATCAATACCTTCTAACTCAGCAGGTGCAATTTCATGCTTAATTTCTTCGTATAAAGTATGAGGTATAACACTAGCACTAGCACCCATATCACATAAGCCATGATAACAATGATCTCCTATCTTAATGTAAATAACATGCACGCCTACCACAGGTGTCTATGTTTATCTTTAGCACAGGGTTTGGCAATTCTAGCAGTTTCACCGCAGAATTCAATAACATGCCCATCAATATTATCAGATAAAAGATCTTTAACAATAGCAACATTAGGTTCAACTTTAATTTTCTCAGGAGGTGTATAAGTTCTAATATTGCTTTTACGAACAATAGTTGAAGCTTTAGCATGATCCTTTATTCTAACAGGGAAAGGTGGTTTCTCAACATAAGAAGTAGGAACAACAGGATCATTATAAGTGACAATCTTTTCTTCAACTTCAATAGGTGCAGCTACTTTTACTTCTATGGGTGGATGATATTTAAACCACTTCTCTTTGGGGAGATCAACATAAGTAGCAAAAGATTCGCAGAAAGAAGCTACTATCTCAGAGTCAAGTCCATATTTAGTGCTAAACTTACGGTAAACATCGGTGTCCATAAAAGACTTAACACAATCAAACTTAGGTGTCATACCTGACTCCTTACCTTCGTCGAGATCCCAATCTTCAGAGTTATGCTTAATTCTATCCAATAAATTCCATCTGAATTCAATAGTCTTCATCATAAAAGAGCTAGCACAAGAAGTATCGAGCATGGTGCGATTGTTTTCGTAAAGCCGAGCATAAAGATTTTGAAGAATTATTTCTCTTGAGAGCTCATGATTGGGGCATGAATATAACATTGATTTAAGCCTCCCCCCAGCTTGAGCGAGTCTTTCTCCATCGCGAGGCCAAAAATTATATATATATATATATATATATATATATATATATATATATATAAAATTGCGATCACGACGAACAAGAAGCATACGGTAATACTTCTGATGAAATTCCAATTTCACTCGTTTATAGTTCCATGATCCCGTGTCATCACATAGCCTATACCATGTCGATGCATCTCCCTTCAAAGATAAAAGGGAAGACCTTCTTCTTAACAACATCATCGGGTATACCTGCAAGCTTAAATAATCCACAAACTTCATCCACATAGAGTAGATGTTCATCAGGATGCTTTGTTCCATCTCCTGTAAAAGTATTAGCTAGCAGTTTTTCCATCATACCCAAAGGAACTTCAAAGGGAATATCTTCATGTTCAGTAGGTTCAGTAGGTTGAGGAGCAACTCTTTGATCTACTGGTCGGGGTGAAGATACCCCGAACAAGCCCCTCAGAGGATTACTTTCCATAGTAACAAGTGACAGTAAATTTCAGCACACTATTTAAATTTTTCCTTACCAAATTCCACCTGCCAAAGGCGCTTCACTCCCCGGCAACGGTGCCAGAAAAGAGTCTTGATGACCCACAAGTATAGGGGATCTATCATAGTCCTTTCGATAAGTAAGAGTGTCGAACCCAACGAGTAGCAGAAGGAAATGATAAGCGGTTTTCAGCAAGGTATTCTCTGCAAATACTGAAATAAGTGGTAACAGATAGTTTTGTGATAGGATAATTTGTAAC
This sequence comes from Aegilops bicornis, assembly GCA_021605145.1. Lineage (NCBI taxonomy): Eukaryota > Viridiplantae > Streptophyta > Magnoliopsida > Poales > Poaceae > Aegilops > Aegilops bicornis. The sequence continues at coordinate 153,969,700 of CM038673.1, forward strand.
GAGCAACAAGTAACAAAAGTAAATAAAGTGCAGCAGGGTGGCCCAATCCTTTTTGTAGCAAAGGACAAGCCTGGACAAACTCTTATGTAAGGAAAAGCGCCCCGAGGACACATGGGAATATCGTCAAGCTAGTTTTCATCACGATCATATGATCCGCGTTTGGTACTTTGATAATTTGATATGTGGGTGGACCGGTGCTTGGGTGCTGTTCTTACTTGAACAAGCATCCCACTTATGATTAACCTCTATTGCAAGCATCCGCAACTACAACGAAAGTATTAAGGTAAACCTAACCATAGCATGAAACATATGGATCCAAATCAGCCCCTTACGAAGCAACGCATAAACTAGGGTTTAAGCTTACATCACTCTAGCAACCCATCATCTACTTATTACTTCCCAATGCCTTCCTCTAGGCCCAAATAATGGTGAAGTGTTATGTAGTCGACGTTCACATAACACCACTAGAGGCTAGACAACATACATCTCATCAAAATATCGAACGAATACCAAATTCACATGACTACTAATAGCAAGACTTCTCCCATGTCCTCAGAAATAAACGTAACTACTCACAAAGCATATTCATGTTCATAATCAGAGGGGTATTAATATGCATAAAGGATCTGAAGATATAATCTTCCACAAAATAAACCAACTAGCATCAACTACAAGGAGTAATCAACACTACTAGCAACCTACTAGCACCAATCCCGGACTTGGAGACAAGAATTGGATACAAGAGACGAACTAGGGTTTTGAGAGGAGATGGTGCCGGTGAAGATGTTGATGGAGATTGCCCTCTCCCGGTGAGAGGAGCGTTGGTGATGATGTTGGCGATGATTTCCCCCTCCCTGAGGGAAGTGTCCCCGGCAGAACAGCTCTGCCGAAGCCCTAGATTGGTTCCGCCAAGGTTCCGCCTCGTGGCGGCGGAGTTTCGTCCTGAAAGGTTGCTTATGATTTTTTCCTTGATGAAAGACCTCATATAGCAGAAGATGGCCATCAGAGAGCCAACAGGGGGGCCCACGGGGTAGGGGGGCGTGCCCAGAGGGGTAGGGCGCGCCCCCACCCTCGTGGACAGGTGGGCCCCCCTCTGGTGAACTTCTTCCGCTTGATATTTTTTATTATTTACAAAGATGACTTTCGTGGAGTTTCAGGACTTTTGGAGTTGTGCAGAATAGGTCTCTAATATTTGCTCCTTTTCCAAATTCCAAATTCCGCCGGCATTCTCCCTCCTTATGTAAACCTTGTAAAATAAGATAGAATAGGCATAAGTATTGTAACATAACATGTAATAATAGCCCATAATGCAATAAATATCAATATAAAAGCATCATGCAAAATGGACGTATCAGTGGGCGGTGGCGTCTCGCCAGCCTTGAAGAGCGCTTTCCAGATACCTTCGTGCATCGCGCCAAAGAGCTCTAGCAGTGTCTGGGGCTTGGTTGGGTCGTACTCCCACAAATAGCAAGTCCGGCGTTGGCACAGAAGGATCCGGCGAATGAGCATAACCTGGATCACATTTGCAAGCTTGATCTTCTTGGTTATCATGTTCTGGACGCATGTCTGGAGCCCGGTTATCTTGTTCGAACATCCCCATGTCAGGCCCTTCTCTTGCCATGAAGTGAGCCGCATTGGAACTCCGGATCGGAATTCAGGGGCTGCTACCCAATCGGTGTCACGTAGCTCGGTGATGTAAAACCAACCCGATTGCCATCCCTTCACCGTCTCCGTGAAGGAGCCTTCGGGCCAGGTGACGTTGTGCATCTTGCCCACCATGGCGCCTCCGCACTCTGCTTGTTGACCGCTCACCACCTTTGGTTTCACATTGAAGGTCTTCAGCCATAGGCTGAAGTGAGGTGGGATGCGGAGAAAGGCCTCGCACACGACGATAAATGCCGAGATATTGTGGATAAAGTTGGGGGCCAAATCGTGGAAGTCCAACCCATAGTAAAACATCAATCCACGGACAAATGGATGAAGAGGGAATCCCAGCCCGTGGACAAAGTGTGTGAGAAACACAACTCTCTCATGGGGCTCGGGGGTAGGGACGATTTGCCCTTTTGCCGGGAGTCGGTGAGAAATATCCTTGGCTAAATATCCAGCCTCCCGGAGCTCCGTGATGTCCTTCTTCTTGACGGAGGAGGCCATCCACTTGCCTCCAGCTCCGGATCCGGACATGTTTGGGGTGCCTTCTCGAACGAGGAAAAGCTAAAGCTTGGGTGCTAGAGCTCAAGGGCAGAGGGATTGAAGAAGAGAAAGGGTGTGGATAAAGGGGGCGAGTTCTTATCCCCTTATAAAGGTAGCAAATATCAAGCGCCTCCCCACTCGTCCTAAAAACTCGCCTATTCCCAAGGGCTCTATAAACGGCACGGTTGCATTACCCGTGCCCGCATTGATGAGAACCCCGCGATAAGGGGACACGATCTTTGCTTTGACGAGACGTGCCAATGGCAACCGCATCTCAGAACGTGGAGCGGCAGACGAGAAACGGTTCGAAATTATGACCGGACAGACGTGTTGCTGTGTTATTAAAAAAGCTTTCAGCGGATAGAGCTCTTGTGAAAATATATATTCTCTCTGCGGTTATGTATGGTGTGTATGTGGCAGGTCCGGACACTGTTATTGCGTCCGAAGACTATCTTGGAGTTCGGAAAGGGGAACCGCCTTGCAATGCCGAAAACTATCTGCGGGCTGGACTCCTCGTCATTGAAGCCAGGTTCAAGGGCTACTGAGGGAGTCCTTGACTAAGAGGTCCTCGGGCATCCGGCATGTTATCCATGGGCCGGACTGATGGGCTATGAAGACATGAAAGCCGAAGACCGTACCCGTGTCCGGATTGGACTCTACTTGGCGTGGAAGGCAATCTTGGCGACCGAAGATTCCTTCTTATGTAACCGACTCTATGTAAACCCTAGATCCCCTCGGTGTCTATATAAACCGGAGGGGTTAGTCCGGAAAGGACACATTACCATAGTCATATAGGCTAGACTTCTAGGGTTTAGCCATTATGATCTCGTGATAGATCAACTCTCGTAATACTCATATTCATCAAGATCAATTAAGCAGGAAGTAGGGTATTACCTCCATAGAGAGGGCCCGAACCTGGGTAAACATCGTGTCTCCCATCTCCTGTTACCATCGATCCTAGACGCACAGTACGGGACCCCCTACCCGAGATCCGCCGGTTTTGACACCGACAGTGCCCCCCTCCCCCGTATATAAAGGAGTGGAGGAGGGGGAGGGCCGTCCCTCTACTATGGCGCGCCCTGGGGAGTCCTACTCCCACTGGGACTAGGATTCCTCCCCTTCCAAGTAGTAGGAGTAGGAGAGAAGGAAGGGGAAGAGAGAAGAAAAGGAAGGAAGGGCTTCCCTCCCCGTAGTCCAATTCGGACTAGGCCTTGGGGGCGTGCAGCCTGCCCTAGGCAGCCCCTCTCTCTCTCCCCTAAAGCCCAATAAGGCCCATATACTCCCCAGCGAGTTCCCGTAACTCTCCAGTACTCCGATAAATACTCGAACCACTCAGAACCTTTCCGATGTCTGAATATAGCCTTCCAATATATCGATCTTTACGTCTCGAACATTTCGAGACTCCTCGTCATTTCCCTGATATCATCCAGGACTCCGAACAACCTTCGGTACATCAAAACACATAAACTCATAATACCGATCGTCACCGAACGTTAAGCGTGTGGACCCTGCGGGTTCGAGAACTATGTAGACATGACCGAGACTCATCTCTGGTCAATAACCAACAGCGGAACCTGGATGCTCATATTCGCTCCTACATATTCTACAAAGATCTTTATCGGTCAAACCACATAACAACACACGTGTTTCCCTTTGTCATCAGTATGTTACTTGCTCGAGATTCGATCATCGGTATCTCAATACCTAGTTCAATCTCGTTACTGGCAAGTCTCTTTACTCGTTCTGTAATGCATCATCCCGCAACTAACTCATTACTTACATTTCTTGCAAGGCTTATAGTGATGTGCATTACCGAGAGGGCCTAGAGATACCTCTCCGATACTCTGAGTGAAAAATACTAATTTCGATCTATGCCAACCCAACAAACGCCTTTGGAGACACCTGTAGAGCATCTTTATAATCACCTAGTTACGTTGTGACGTTTGATAGCACACAAGGTGTTCCTCCGCTATTCGGGAGTTGCATAATCTCATAGTCATAGGAACATGTATAAGTCATGAAGAAAGCAATAGCAACATACTAAACGATCAAGTGCTAGGCTAATGGAATGGGTCAAGTCAATCACATCATTCTCTAATGATGTGATCCCATTAATCAAATGACAACTCATGTCTATGGCTAGGAAACTTAACCATCTTTGATTCAACGAGCTAGTCAAGTAGAGGCATACTAGTGACACTCTGTTTGTCTATGTATTCACACATGTACTAAGTTTCCGGTTGATACAATTCTAGCATGAATAATAGACATTTATCATGATATAAGGAAATATAAATAACAACATTATTATTGCCTCTAGGGCATATTTCCTTCAGTCTCCCACTTGGACTAGAGTCAATAATCTAGTTCATATTGCCATGTGATTTAACACCAATAGTTCACATCACCATGTGATTAAAATCCATAGTTCACATCGCCATGTGACCAACACTCAAAGGGTTTACTAGAGTCAGCAATCTAGTTCACATTGCCATGTGATTAACACCCAAAGAGTACTAAGGTGTGATCATGTTTTGCTTGTGAGAGAAGTTTAGTCAACGGGTCTGCCAAATTCAGATCCGTATGTATTTTGCAAATTTCTATGTCTACAATGCTCTGCACGGAGCTACTTTAGATAATTGCTCCCACTTTCAATATGTATCTAGATTGAGACTTAGAGTCATCTGGATCAGTGTCAAAACTTGCATCGATGTAACCCTTTACGATGAACCTTTTGTCACCTCCATAATCGAGAAACATATCCTTATTCCACTAAGGATAATTTTGACCACTGTTCAGTGATCTACTCCTAGATCACTATTGTACTCCCTTGCCAAACTCAATGTAGGGTATACAATAGATCTTGTACACAACATGGCATACTTTATAGAACCTATGGCTGAGGCATAGGGAATGACTTTCATTCTCTTTCTATCTACTGTCGTGGTCGGGCTTTGAGTCTTACTCAATTTCACATCTAGTAACACAGGCAAGAACTCTTTCTTTGATTGTTCCATTTTGAACTACTTCAAAATGTTGTCAAGGTATGTACTCACTGAAAAAAACCTATCAAGCGTCTTGATCTATCTCTATAGATCTTGATGCTCAATATGTAAGCAGCTTCACCGAGGTATTTCTTTGAAAAACATCTTTCAAATACTCCTTTATGCTTTCAGAAAATTCTACATTATTTCCGATCAACAATATGTCATTCACATATATTTATCAGAAATGTTGTAGTGCTCCCACTCACTTTCTTGTAAATAAAGACTGTATAAAACTATATGCTTTGCTCAACTCATCAAAGCGTATATTCCAACTCCGAGATGCTTGCACCAGTCCATAGATGGATCACTAGAGCTTGCACATTTTTTAGCACCTTTAGGATCAACAAAACCTTCTGGTTGCATCATATAAACTCTTCTTTAAGAAATCCATTAAGGAATGTAGTTTTGACATCCATTTGCCAGATTTCATAAAATGTGGCAATTTGCTAACATGATTCAGACATACTTAAGCATCGCTACGAGTGAGAAAATCTCATCGTAGTCAACACCTTGAACTTAGTCAAAAACCTTTTTCGACAAGTCTAGCTTTGTAGATAGTAACACTACTATCAGTGTCTGTCTTCCTCTTGAAGATCCATTTATTTTCTATGGCTTGCCGATCTTCGGGCAAGTCAACCAAAGTCCACACTTTGTTCTCATCATGGATCCCATCTCAGATTTCATGGCCTCAAGCCATTTCGCGGAATCTGGGCTCATCATCGCTTCCTCATAGTTCAGAGGGTTCGTCATGGTCAAGTAACATGACCTCCAAAACAGGATTACCGTACCACTCTGGTGCGGATCACACTCTGGTTGACCTACGAGGTTCGGTAGTAACTTGATCTGAAGTTACATGATCATCATCATTAGCTTCCTCACTAATTGGTGTAGAAGTCACAGGAGCAGATTTCTGTGATGAACTGCTTTCCCATAAGGGAGCAGGTACAATTACCTCATCAAGTTCTACTTTTCTCCCACTCACTTCTTTCGAGAGAAACTCCTTCTCTAAAAAAATCCATTCTTAGCAACGAATGTCTTGCCTTCGGATATGTGATAGAAGGTGTACACAAATGTCTCCTTTGGGTATCCTATGAAGACACATTTCTCCGATTTGGTTTTGAGATTATCAGGATGAAACTTTTTCACATAAGCATCACAACCCCAAACTTTAAGAAACGACAACTTTGGTTTCTTGCCAAACCATAGTTCATATGGTGTCGTCTCAACGCATTTAGATGGTGCCCTATTTAACGTGAACGCAGCTGCCTCTAATGCATAACCCCAAAACTATAGTGGTAAATTGGTAAGAGACATCATAGGTTGCACCATATCTAATAAAGTACAGTTACGATGTTCGGACACACCATTATGCTGTGGTGTTCTGATACGTCTCCAATGTATCTATAATTTTTTATTGCTTCATGCTATATTATATTCTGTTTTGGATGATTAATGGACTTTGTTATACACTTTTATATTATTTTTGGGACTAACCTACTAAACGGAGGCCCAACCCAAATTATAGTTTTTTTGCCTATTTCAGAGTTTCGCAAAAAAAGAATATCAAACAGAGTCCAAACGGAATGAAACCTTCGGGAACATGATTTTCGGAACAAACGTGATCTAGAGGACTTGGAGTCCACGTCAAGAAATCAACCAGGAGAGCACAAGGCAGGGGGCGCTCCTACCCCCCCTGGGCGCACCCTCCACCCTCGTGGGGCCCACGCTGCTCCACCGACGTACTTCTTCCTCCTATATATACCTACGTACCCCCAAACCAATAGAAGCATCCACGAAAACCTAATTCCACCACCGCAACCTTCTGTACCCGTGAGATCCCATCTTGGGGCCTTTTCCGGCGTCCTGTCGGAGGGGGCATTGATCACGGAGGGCTTGTACATAAACACCATAGCCTCTCTGATGATGTGTGAGTAGTTTACCTCAGACCTTCCGGTCCATAGTTATTAGCTAGATGGCTTCTTCTCTCTCTTTGGATCTCAATACAAAGTTCTCCACGATTCTCGTGGAGATCTATTCGATGTAATCTTCTTTTGCGGTGTGTTTGTTGAGACCGATGAATTGTGGGTTTATGATCAAGTTTATCTATGAACAATATCTGAATCTTCTCTGAATTCTTTTATGTATGATTGGTTATCTTTGCAAGTCTCTTCGAATTATCAGTTTGGTTTGGCCTACAAGATTGACCTTTCTTGCAATGGGAGAAGTGCTTAGCTTTGGGTTCAATCTTGCGGTGTCCTTTCCCAGTGACAGCAGGCGCAGCAAGGCACGTATTTTATTGTTGCCATCGAGGATAACAAGATGGGGTTTATATCATATTGCATGAGTTTATCCCTCTACATCATGTCATCTTGCTTAAAGCGTTACTCTGTTCTTATGAACTTAACACTCTAGATGCATGCTGGATAGCGGGCGATGTGTGGAGTAATAGTAGTAGATGCAGGCAGGAGGCAGTCTACTTGTCTTGGACGTGATGCCTATATACATGATCATACCTAGATATTCTCATAACTATGCTCAATTATATCAATTGCTCAACAGTAATTTGTTCACCCACCGTAATACTTATGCTCTCGAGAGAAGCCACTAGTGAAACCTATGGCCCTCGGGTCTATTTTCCATCATATTATTCTTCCAACACTTAGCTATTTTTATTGCCTTTTATTTTACTTTGCATCTTTATTACAAAAATACCAAAAATATTATCTTATCATATCTATCAGATCTCACTTTCGTAAGTGACCGTGAAGGGATTGACAACCCCTTTATTGCATTGGTTGCGAGGTTTTTATTTGTTTGTGTAGGTGCGAGGGACTCGTGCGTGGCCTCCTACTGGATTGATACCTTCGTTCAAAAAAACAGAGGGAAATACTTACGCTACTTTACTGCATCACCCTTTCCTCTTCAAGGGAAAACCAATGCAGTGCTCGAGAGGTAGCAAGAAGGATTTCTGGCGCCGTTGCCGGGGAGTCTACGCAAAAGTCAACATACCAAGTACCCATCACAAACTCTTATCTCCTGCATTAAATTATTTGCCATTTGCCTCTCGTTTTCCTCTCCCCCACTTCACCTTTGTCGTTTTATTCGCCCTCTCTTTTTCGTTCGCCTCTTTTTTGCTTGCTTCTTGTTTGCTCGTGTGTTGGATTGCTTGCTTGTCATGATGGCTCTAAATAGATTTGGTGATGTTCACCTTAAAAGGTTAGAAGAGATTGAAAGCAACGTCAAGAGTTTTATGGTTGTACAATTTGAGCATAACAATTTCTTTAGGAACGAGCTTAAGGAACAAAAAAACTTTATGAGTTATATGAATAAAGAGCTCGATGATATGTCTAAAGAATTTTCTGGTTTGAAATCTCAGATTGCTCATCTCGAAAAGTTAATAGCTGAAGTTTCTGATAAGCAGGCCACCTTAGTTAATAAGATGGCCGCTAAGACAAAAAAAATTGTGAGAATAAAGATGAAGATCTAAAAGTTATTGATGTTTCCCCTATTAAATCTTTGTTTTGCAATATGAATCTTGATAATGATGGGACTGAATATGATCTACCTTTACCTAGAAGGCGTTCCAAAAATTCGGAGTTTTTAGATCTTGATGCTAAAATGATAAAAGTGAGATTGAAGAATTTAAAATTTTAGATAGCAATAAACCCACTATTTTGGATTTCAAGGAATTTAATTATTGTAATTTCTCTTTTATAGATTGTATTTCCTTGTTGCAATCCGTGCTAAATTATCCTCATGCTTATAGTCAACATAAAGCTTTTACTAAACATATCATTGATGCTTTGATGCAATCTTATGAAGAAAAACTTGAGTTGGGAGTTTCTATCCCTAGAAAACTTTATGATGAGTGGGAACCTACTATTAAAATTAAAATTAAAGATCATGAATGGTATGCTTTGTGTGATTTGGGTGCTAGTGTTTCCACGATTCCCAAAACTTTGTGTGATTTGCTAGGATTCCGTGAATTTGATGATTGCTCTTTAAACTTGCACCTTGAGGATTACACTATTAAGAAACCTATGGGAAGAATTAATGATGTTCTTATTGTTTCAAATAGGATCTATGTGCCTGTAGATTTTATTGTTCTTTATATAGATTGCAATCCTTCATGTCCTATTATTCTTGGTAGACCTTTCCTTAGAACGATTGGTGCAATCATTGACATGAAGGAAGGGAAAATTAGATTCCAATTTCCGTTAAGGAAAGGAATGGACCACTTCCCTAGAAAGAAAATAAAATTGCCTTATGAATCTATTATGAGAGCCACTTATGGATTGCCTTCCAAAGATGGCAATACCTAGATCTATCCGTGCTTTTATTCCTAGCTAGGGGCGCTAAACGATAGCGCTTGTTGGGAGGCAACCCAATTTTATTTTTAGTTTTTTGCTTTTTGCTTATGTTTAGGAATAAATATTTGATCTAGCCTCTGGTTAGATTTATTTTTATGTTTTAATTAGTGCTTGTGCCAAGTTAAACCTATAGGATCTTCTTGGATGATAGTTATTTGATCTTGTTGAAAATTCCAGAAACTTTCTGTTCACGAAAAAATTGTTAAAATTTACCAGAACGTGATATAATATTGATTCCAATTGCAGAAGATCAATAAACAAATTATTTAGCTCTTCCTATTTTTTCTGAATTTTTAGATTTCCAGAAGTTTGCGTTAGTTACAGATTACTAAAGACTGTTCTGTTTTTGACAGATTCTGTTTTTCGTGTGTTGTTTGCTTATTTTGATGAATCTATGGCTAGTAAAATAGTTTATAAACCATAGATAAGTTGGAATACAGTAGGTTTAACATCAATATAAATAAAGAATGAGTTCATTACAGTACCTTGAAGTGGTCTTTTGTTTTCTTTTCGCTAACAGAGCTCACGAGATTTTCTGTTAAGTTTTGTGTTGTGAAGTTTTCAAGTTTTGGGTAAAAGATTTGATGGATTATGGAACAAGGAGTGGCAAGAAACTAAGCTTGAGTATTCCCATGGCACCCCAAGATAATCTAAGGACACCAAAAAGGCAAAGCTTGGGGATGCCCCGGAAGGCATCCCCTCTTTCGTCTACTTCCATCGGCAACTTTACTTGGAGCTATATTTTTATTCATTACATGATATGTGTTTTCCTTGGAGCGTCTTGTATAATTTGAGTCTTTGATTTTTAGTTTACCACAATCATCTTTGCTGTAAACACCTTTTGAGAGAGACACACATGATTCGGAATTTATTAGAATACTCTATGCGCTTCGCTTATATCTTTTGAGCTATATAGTTTTTGCTCTAGTGCTTCACTTATATCTTTTAGAAACCTGGCGGTGGTTTTGTTTTATAGAAAATATTATTCTCTCATGCTTCACTTATATTATTTTGAGAGTCTTAAACAGCATGGTAATTTGCTTAAATTGGGAAATTAATCCTAATATGTTAGGTATTCAACACTAGTAAAAACTTTCTTATGAGTGTGTTGAGTACTAAGAGAAGTTTGATGCTTGATGATTGTTTTGAGATATGGAGGTAGTGATATTAAAGTTGTGCTAGTTGAGTATTTGTGAAATTGATAAATACTTGTGTTGAAGTTTGCAAGTCCCGTAGCATGCACGTATGGTAAATGTTATGTAACAAATTTGAAACATGAGGTGTTCTTTGATTGTCTTCCTTATGAGTGGCGGTCGGGGACGAGCGATGGTATTTTCCTACCAATATATCCCCCTAGGAGCATGCGTGTAGTGCTTGGTTTTTGATGACTTGTAGATTTTTGCAATAAGTATGTGAGTTCTTTATGACTAATGTTGAGTCCATGGATTATACGCACTCTTACCCTTCCATCATTGCTAGCCTCTTCGGTGCCGTGCATTGCCCTTTCTCACATTGAGAGTTGGTGCAAACTTCGCCGGTGCATCCAAACCCCGTGATATGATACGCTCTATCACACATAAACCTCCTTATATCTTCCTCAAAACAGCCACCATACCTACCTATTATGGCATTTCCATAGCCATTCCGAGATATATTGCGATGCAACTTTCCACCGTTCCGCTTATCATGACACGTCCATCATTGTCATATTGCTTTGCATGATCATGTAGTTGACATCATATTGGTGGAAAAGCCACCATTCATAATTTTTCATACATGTCACTCTTGATTCATTGCCTATCCCGGTACACAGCCGGAGGCATTCATATAGAGTCATACTTTGTTCTAGTATCGAGTTGTAATCATTGAGTTGTAAATAAATAGAAGTGTGGTGATCATCATTCATAGAGCATTGTCCCAAATAAAAATAAAAAAGAAAGGCCAAATAAATAAAAGGAAGGCCCAAAAAAAGAGAGAAAATAAAAAGGGACAATGCTACTATCCTTTTTTCCACACTTGTGCTTCAAAGTAGCACCATGATCTTCATGATAGAAAGTCTCTTGTTTTGTCACTTTCATATACTAAGTGGGAATTTTTCATTATAGAACCTGTCTTGTATATTCCAACAATGGGCTTCCTCAAATGCCCTAGGTCTTCGTGAGCAAGCAAGTTGGATGCACACCCACTTAGTTTCTTTTGTTGATCTTTCATGCATTTATAGCTCTAGTGCATCCGTTGCATGGCAATCCCTACTCCTTGTATTAACATCAATCGATGGGCATCTCCATAGCCCGTTGATTAGCCGCGTTGATGTGAGACTTTCTCCTTTTTGTCTTCTCCACATAACCCCCATCATTATATTCTATTCCACCCATAGTGCTATATCCATGGCTCACGCTCATGTATTGCGTGAAGGTTGAAAAAGTTTGAGATTACTAAAGTATGAAACAATTGCTTGGCTTGTCATCGGGGTTGTGCATGATGAGAGAACTCTTGCGTGACAAAAATGGAGCATGACTAAACTATATGATTTTGTAGGGATGAACTTTCTTTGGCCATGTTATTTTGAGAAGACATAATTTCTTAGTTAGTATGCTTGAAGTATTATTACTTTTATGTCAATATTAAACTTTTATATTGAATCTTTCGGATCTGAATATTCATACCACAATTAAGAGGGTTACATTAAAAAAAATTATGCCAAGTAGCATTCCGCATCAAAAATTCTGTTTTTATCATTTACCTACTCGAGGACGAGCAGGAATTAAGCTTGGGATGCTTGATACGTCTCCAACGTATCTATAATTTTTTGATTGCTTCATGCTATATTATATTCTGTTTTGGATGATTAATGGGCTTTGTTATACACTTTTATATTATTTTTGGGACTAACCTATTAACCGGAGGCCCAGCCCAAATTGATGTTTTTTTCCTATTTCAGAGTTTCGCAGAAAAAGAATATCAAAGGGAGTCCAAACGGAATAAAACCTTCGGGAACGTGATTTTTGGAACAAGCGTGATCCAGAGGACTCGTAGTCCACGTCAAGAAGTCAACCAGGAGAGCACGAGGTAGGGGGCGCGCCTACCCCCCTGGGCGCGCCCTCCAACCTCGTGGGGCCCACGTTGCTCCACCGACGTACTTCTTCCTCCTATATATACCTACGTACCCCCAAACCAACAGAAGCATCAATGAAAACCTAATTCCACCACTGCAACCTTCTGTACTCGTGAGATCCCATCTTGGGGCCTTTTCTGGTGTCCTGCCGGAGGGGGCATTGATCACGGAGGGCTTCTACATCGACACCATAGCCTCTCCGATGATGTGTGAGTAGTTTACCTCAGACCTTCGGGTCCATAGTTATTAGCTAGATGGATTCTTCTCTCTTTGGATCTCAATACAAAGTTCTCCACGATTCTCGTGGAGATCTATTCGATGTAATCTTCTTTTGCGGTGTGTTTGTTGAGACCGATGAATTGTGGGTTTATGATCAAGTTTATCTATGAACAATATTTGAATCTTCTCTGAATTCTTTTATGTATGATTGGTTATCTTTGCAAGTCTGTTCGATTTATCAGTTTGGTTTGGCCTACTAGATTGATCTTTCTTGCAATGGGAGAAGTGCTTAGCTTTGGGTTCAATCTTGTGTCGCTTTCCTCAAAGGATGTTAGGGCAGCAAGGCACGCATTGTATTGTTGCCATCGAGGAAACAAGATGGGGTTTATATCATATTGCATGAGTTTATCCCTCTACATCATGTCATCTTGCTTAAAGCGTTACTCTGTTCTTGTGAACTTAATACTCTAGATGCATGCTGGATAGCGGTCGATGTGTGGAGTAATAGTAGTAGATGCAGGCAGGAGTCGGTCTACTTGTCTCGGACGTGATGCCTATATACTGAAGGAAATATGCCCTAGAGGCGATAATGAAGTTGTTATTTATTTCCTTATTACATGATAAATGTTTATTATTCAATATTCATGCTAGAATTGTATTAACTGGAAACTTAGTACATGTGTGAATACATAGACAAACAAAGTGTCACTAGTTTCCCTCTACTTGACTAGCTCATTAATCAAAGATGGTTAATTTTCCTAGCCATAGACATGAGTTGTCATTTGATTAACGGGATCACATCATTAGAGAATGATGTGATTGACTTGACCCATTCCGTTAGCTTAGCACTTGAGCATTTAGTATGTTGCTATTGCTTTCTCCATGACTTATACATGTTCCTATGACTATGAGATTATGCAACTCCCGTTTACCGGAGGAACACTTTGTGTGCTACCAAACATCACAACGTAACTGGGTGATTACAAAGGTGCTCTACAGGTGTCTCCGAAGGTACTTGAGGGAGTCCTGGATTACGGGGATGCCGGATAGCCGAACTATCACCGTTGGTCGGACTCCTGGACTATGAAGATACATGATTGAAGACTTCGTCCCGTGTCCGGATGGGACTTTCCTTGGCGTGGAAGGCAAGCTTGGCGATACGGATATGTAGATCTCCTACCATTGTAACCGATTCTGTGTAACCCTAACCCTATCCGGTGTCTATATAAACCGGAGGGTTTTAGTCCGTAGGACGAACAACAATCATACCCAAGGTTGGAAAAAGCGGTAGGCGTAAGCGAGGCGGTTGGCCTTCGCCTAGTGCCTAGGCGGTGCCTAAGCGCCCTAGGCGCGACCTATGCGGTAATATAGTTTTTACTCATAGTGTATTTGTAATTATTATATGGGTGTTGACATTAGTTTAGGGCATACAAATAAGTTAATTACCGTCTCATCGCCATTGGAATATAACACGTTTGGCATATTAGTGCAGTATGTGGCATGATTTCTTTCTTGGGTAGGCAATTCCTTGCTTGCCCTGCCTAGACCTCCATTTATGCCCTAGGCGAGGCGTTTCGCTATTGCCTAGCGCCTAGGCGTGCCTAAGCGCCTCCTAGGCACTGCCTTTTCCAACAGAGATCATACCATAGGCTAGCTTCTAGGGTTTAGCCTCTCTGATCTCGTGGAAGATCTACTCTTGTACTACCCATATCATCAATATTAATCAAGCAGGAGTAGGGTTTTACCTCCATCGAGAGGGCCCGGGTAAAAACATCGTGTCCCTTGTCTCCTGTTACCATCCGCCTAGACGCATACGATTCAGGACCCCCTACCCGAGATCCGCCGGTTTTGACACCGACATTGGTGCTTTCATTGAGAGTTCCTCTGTGTCGTCATCCTTAGGCCCGATGGCTCCTTTGATCATCAACAACGACGCGGTCCAGGGTGAGACTTTTCTCCCCGGACAGATCTTCGTATTCGGCGGCTTTACACTGCGGGCCAATTCACTTGGCCATCTGGAGCAGATCGAAAAGCTACGCCCGCCATCGAGTCGATTTGGGAGTTTCAACTACACGGCCGACATCCGCGGAGACTTGATCTTCGACGGATTCGAGCCACAGCCTAAGCGCTGCCAGATCGCTTTTGATGGGCACGATCTAGCTCTGCCGCCGAACAGTGCCCTGGAGGCCGCACCAGTGTCCGCTCCGACCCTTAGCTCGGAGCCGACTCCGCCGATCGAGGACGAGTGGCTGGACACCGCCTCGGGGGCTACGATCTCTACGGCGATGGAGCCGAACACCATCCCTGTCCTTTGTGAATCCCGTGACTCCAAGGTGTCGGACTCCTCTCCGGACTCCGAACCTCCCGCGCCCCGGCCAATCGAATCTGATTGGACGCCGGTCCTGGAGTTCACTGCCGCGGACATCTTTCAGCACTCGCCCTTCGGCGACATCCTGAATTCACTAAAGTCTCTCTCTTTATCAGGAGAGCCCTGGCCGGACTACGGTCAGGAAGGTTGGGATGCGGACGACGATGAAATTCAACGCCCACCCACCACCCAATTTGTAGCCACTGACAGAAGCTTAAACGACATGCTCGATTTCGACTCCGAAGACATCAATGGTATGGACGACGATGTAGGAGACAACCATGAACCAGCACCTATAGGATACTGGACAGCCACCTCATCCCACGATGTATACATGGTGGATACACCTAAAGGAAGTGATGACGAGGAACAACAGGACGCTACGAAGGATCGCTCCCTCGAAAAGCAGTCAAAACGGCAACGTAAACGCCACAACAAGTCCCGCCACGACAAAGACGGCAGCCGCACCGACCCAGCCATAGAGCAGGGCGAACCGGTGGACGACGAACATGCTATCGAGCAACCGTCCGAACAGGACAACTTGGATAAACAACCCGTCCCCAGCGAAGATAACAGTCCGGACGATCTCACGCCGGACAAATTGTTGGAGCAGAAGAACCTCCACAAAAGGCTCGTCGCCACTGCGCATAGCCTGAAAAAGCAGAAGCGGAAGCTCAAAACAGCGGAAGATGCACTCAGAATCAGATGGAGCAAAGTACTCAACATCATAGAGACAAATCTGGCGACAATCGCCGAACAAAGAGCTACCCAAAGAAAAAACAACTGCCCGAATTTGATGAGGAGGCCGAGAGCCCCACAATCAAAAACAAGGAGGCCACCCGGTCGGATGGACGACCCCATGGCAAACAGAGAGCGGCAAACGGCGCCGCACACAAGCCGGCACGCGATCCGCATAAGGATTCGCATCAAACGGACGGCCCAGTTAGGTCCATCTATGGGCCAAGAAAGCAAGTTGTTCCAAGCAATGCAACACGCCAAATATCCGAACATCACGGCACACCCAAATATAGGGGTGCCGCACACCCCCTGTGTTTCACCGATGAGGTGCTGGATCACGAGTTCCCAGCGGGATTCAAACCCGTAAACATAGAGGCATACGACGGAACAACAGAGACCACTGGAGTGCGGATTGAGGATTACATCCTCCACATACACATGGCTAGAGGAGATGATCTCCACGCCATAAAATACTTACCCCTCAAGCTCAAAGGGCCAGCCCGGCATTGGCTCAAAAGCCTCCCTGAAAATACATTGGAAGTTGGGAGGAGCTTGAGGATGCTTTTCGAGCAAATTTTCAAGGGACTTATGTCCGCCCTCCAGATGCAGACGATTTAGGTCACATAACTCAGCAACCCGGAGAGTCAGCCCGCAAATTCTTGAACAGGTTCCTCACCAAAAAGAACCAAATAGTCGACTGTCCGGACGCCGAAGCCTTAGCAGCTTTCAAACACAACGTCCGAGACGAATGGCTCGCCAGGAGAAGCCGAGAACAATGGCTGCATTAACAAGCCTCATGACCCGCTTTTGCGCGGGAGAGGATAGTTGGCTGGCAAGATGCAGTACCAACGACCCAATGTCGGGGCGGGCTGATCTGGCCCACGAACACCTATGGGACCGGCGGACCGAGCCCCTTTCGGTTCGGCGGGGAGCGGAGGTCGCACGAAGAGCAGATCGAGGCGAAGCACGCGAGAGGTTTACCCTGCTTCGGAGCTCTCCGGAGAGATAACACTCCTACTGCTGCATGTCTAGGTGTATTGCGTTCTTGCTCAGGAGCGCTGAGTGCTACAGTACACACGAGCTGCTAACGAGACTGAGCGTGGAGGGAACTGATCGACCAACCCTTTCTATGTTGCGCATGGGCCTCCTTTTATATGCTCAAGGGGCTCCGATAGGTGGCAACGTAGACGGGGGTACAAATGGAAAAATAGTGGTTGGTACACCTACTTGTACAAAGGTACGATGTACTATACCTAACCACGGCGGCGGGGACAAAGGAATTAAATGCCCATCTAGTCGCCCTAACAGTGCAAACAAGGACCGTCAGGGGCGCCACCATTCGCCACGATGGCAAACTTGTCAGCGCCGCTTGCCACCTCGCACCGCTGGCTGCACAGCCTCTTGCCACGCGCGCCTGGGAAGGTCCCAGGGCGACACGTTAGTGGATGTGTTGGAGCGTAGGTACTGAGTGGTGGTCTGCCGCGGCAAGCGCCTTGCCGCGGTCGTTGTCTTGTCGCGCCCGGAAGCTTGTCGCTCACCAGGCCTTCCCGGCAAGCTCCTCTTGCTGGGGCCTTGTCTAGTATGTGCCTTGGGTGGCCTTCCCGGCAAGCTCCTCTTGCCAGGGCCTTGTCTCCTCGGCTTAAATACTTTGTTCTTGAATGGCTCCAAAGGAACCATGGAGGATCTCGGCGGTCACCCGGTAAGCCTTGCCGCGGAGGGCTGCAACTGCCCGTGCACAAGTTCGGGATACTAGGGTACCCCTACTCTAGTACACCGACAGGAGCCCCCGGCTGGGCCACCTGCAGTGCCGCGCTGTTGGGCCAGGCCCAAACAGGCTGCGGGCACGCGGCCCGGTCACACCATAACTCACCCGGACCCACGCCCCCCCACGAATGGCACGACGATCGACGCGTCGTGTGAGAGATCGTGGGGCGAGATCGTGGGGTTTCTTTATTCGAAAATCGAACGTCCGCCCCTCCTCTTTATAAGCAAGGGAAACAGGGCACGTCGCCTACCTTGCCGCTTGTTGTCCCATCGAAAAACCACCGCTGCTCCCCTTCTCTTCTCAAGGTTGAAGAGAGCGGTGCTCCGCCCCCATCGCCACCAAGTACCACCAATAGCCGCCGACCTCCTCCACCGCCTCCGCCATGGGCCCGAAAGCCGATAAGGGAAGGCCGTGAAGTCGAGGCGAGCGGCTTGACTTCGCGGAAGGAGCGGGCCATCTTCCCCTCAGCTCGCCGCGAGGAGCCGAGGGAGAACTACCTCTTACGGTCGACGGAGACAGGCGCATCCGCGCACGAAGGTACTCCCGCCGCCGCTGCGAACTGGCCCCGATGGGGTATCCCTTCCTCGCGCTCTTCTTCTCTGCGGGCTCTGCCCGCCTTTCTCTGAGTTCTTTATGCGACATCATGAACACCTACGGGTTCCGCCTCCTTGATTTCACCCCCAACGCCGTTCTGACCATGGCAGTTTTCGCACATCTCTGCGAAAACTTTGTCGGAGTCCACCCAAATGTAGCTCTTTTCCGTCACTTCTTTTTACCCCGTGTTGAGAGAGGAGAGCCCCTTGCCGGAGGAATTGCTTGGATCTCTAGGGTCGGCAAGAAGGAGGCCTATCTGGAGGGAGAGCTCCGTAGAAAATGGGAGGAATGGAGGGCAGATTGGTGCTGGATTGTAGAGGAGAACCCGCAGCCATTTACCGCCCAGCGCCAAACCCCAGTAGTGCGCGGCAATGATTGGAGCAATCTGGCCCCGGAGGACGCTAGGCTGAAGATCGCGATCACCCGAATCCTCCGCCTCGAGACTTGCCGGACTCACCATAGGCACTTTGTTGGCGCGGACTTTCTTCGCCACAGACGCCTTGCAGGAGAGAAGGAAACCTGCCTGGGAATTTCAGAACGTAGCAGACATCACGAGGCTGCGCCCAGGCCTCAACTTCAACTTCACTGTCTTGGAGCTTGACGCGATGCTCTTAGAGTTGTTCAAGCCCGATCCTGATCATACGGAGATGTTTAGGTTTCCGAGGGGTGTCGTTCCGCTGTGCAACAATTCCGCGCTTGACCGCATCCGTGCAATGATGCCGTTGAAGCGACTCACATGGAATTGTCCCAACTTGGCAAGAGCCGGCAGATGACGTGGTGCAGCAGTTTTTTGACAATCTGGTGGAAATGCCGGTCCGCCCCGACGAGTAGAGGGGCCTCACCCGCGACACTACTGACGATGAGATGCAGCGCATCGCCACCAGGCTGGAAGAGGCAGCAGCAGCCGCTGCCGCGGGCGAGTTTGGCTTCACTGTGGAGGAGGCAGAGGCAGCCGAGGCGGCAAGCCTTGTCGAGCGAAAGGAGTTTGCCGGCGAGGAGGAGCTTGCCGAGCCTGAAGCCGAGTCGAGCGAACCCGCCGAGGGCGCATCCTCCCTGCCTCCAAGCAGCTTGCCGCGAGTGGAGCCACCAGCTCCACCAAGAAGGCGTCTTCGCAAGGCCGGAGACGCAACGGGGCGGCAGACGGGCCAACAGCCGCAGCGCCGCGTGACGCGCTCCACCGCGGCAAGCACTTTGTTGCTGGGAGCACCTCACGCCGCTGCGGCAATCGGAGCAGGGCCCTCGCAGGCCACCGGTCCCGCTCCCGCCAAGCGCCCAAGGGAACCCACTCTCTGCCTCGTGCATCGGAGGCGGGCTAGTCGACCTCTCCACGCTCGGCTCCGACGAGGAAGAGGAAGAGTAAGATTCCTTCTTTGTACTTGTAATTCTTCGATTTGTTGCTTTGTCTTGTATCTGATTTGCTTTACTCTGAATCCATTCCTTTTCAGGACGCTGGCCCAGAGGATGTCGAAGAGAGCCAAGACCCCGGTGGTTGTCATCGAGGATGAACCTACTGCGACAGCAGGAGGCGCGTCCGAGACCACCTTGCCGGATGAGGCAACCCTTCTTCAAAGCAGCCCCCAGCGTAAGCATATGGTCTACTTCTTGCTGTTCGGCGTGCATGGGTGCTTTTTCCTTGCGATATCTCGATCGTTGATTTGTGTAGGAGCAGAGCAGCCTCATCGCTTCGACTCACGCCGCCAAGGGTGGATTCCCGGCAAGGGCGTTCTCCGCAGAGGGGCAGCTCTCCGGCGAGGGACGGCACCAGCGATCCCTTGGCGGCGGAGACCATGACCGCAGCCCCCGCGCAGGTAACCTTCTTGACTGAGTACTTCCCTTGTGTTTTTCTTCTTCTGGTTTTATCTTTGAATATTTGCCTGACTCTCTTCTTCCATCCGCCACAGAGCCAATGGAGACTGAGGTCGCCGGCGAGGAGGACGTGCGCGGCAACACTGATGAAGCCGCCGCCATGGAAGAAGAAGCCGGCGCTGACGAGCCCGCCGGCAAAGAGGCCGTCAAAGCTGCCTCCGCAGAAGCTGGCGAGGGGTCTGGCGATCGCACTGACGACCCTGAGGCCGCAGGAGCGCCAGGCGCTACACCGACCGCCGATCCCTCCGCCGCTGCTGCAGCGTCAGGCTCCGAAGAGCCCCAGCCCGGCGCCTACTTGAAGGCCGGCGATGGCGTCTTCATCAAGCTCCCATGGGAGTCGAGCTCCAGGGCGCCGGCCGAAGGGGAAACCTTCGATGAAGAGCTGCTCGCCTCGCCGGATCGACGCTGGTCGACGCGCCAAGCAGCAACACCGGCGAGCACGAGGAGGAGCAGCTGCCGCGAAGTTGTTGCCGCTCTACCGCGCCTAACAAGCCAACCTGGAATCCTGTGGAGGCGCTTTGTCGCAAAGGCGGAGCAGACATCGAGAAGCGGCGGAGGAGCTCCGGGGCGCAACCAGAAGCTCTCCGGTCCTTGGCGGAGGAGCGGAGCAACTCTCCGAGGAGCGCAAGGCCTTCATCCTCGAGAAGGCTGAAGCCGAGGAGGAACAGACTTGCTTGCTGAGAAGCTGTCTGCTGTGAGGAAGGTGAGTTGGCGCAGCGGAAGGTTAACCTTGATAGCCACGAGGAGGATCTTGCCATGCGCGAGGAAACATTTGGCGGGGCTCTCAAGGAAGCAAAGGATGCTGCCAGCTGCCGAGGCCGCCAAGAAGGAGCCGGAGACGAAGGTGGCGCGCAGTTGGAGGCCAGCCTAAAGAAGAGCGGCGAGGAGCTTGCTGCACTCAAGCACTGGCCGAGAAGGACGCTTACACTCTTGGCGAGCTGCAGGGCCGTCTCCGAGAGGAGCAAGGAGCTCAGCACCGCCAGGACTCCAATGCAGATCTTGAGTTGAAGCTAACTACTTTGACTCGGTATTTGGGCCGGCGCCCGAGGAGGAGGCGGCCTTGAAGGAGAAGATCAAGGCCGACGAGGGGCCGCTGGCGAGTGCTGTTGCCGCCCAGAGCGCCTTGAGGGAGAACGTGGAGTACTGGACCGAGGGTCTCGTGGATACTGCTGCAGCCATCCACAGGGAGCTGATGGAGATGGGGATGGCGGATCTTGGATATTCCTCCGACGAGCACCTCCAACCCAGCGCCAAGCTTAGCTTGTTCTTCAAGGGCGTGGTGAAGGGCCTCCAACGACTCCGGGAAGAAGTCCCAAAGCAGCTGGTTGAGGAGTCGCGCCAGATCTGCGCGGGGGCTCTTCAAAAGGTGATGATGAAGGTGGCCTTCCGCAATCCAGGCCTCAACCTCACCAACGTCCTCAAGTCCCTGCCGCCGGATGCTGATGTGGAGGCGCTCAAGACCCTTGTCACACCCATTGTGGACAGGGTGAGCGGAATCAAGAGGGTTGAGGGCGATCGCGTAGATTAGGCCGCCCGTTTTCTCTTTCTCCTGCCGCTGCTGGTCATGTTATAAGAACAATCCATTAGAGCTGCGGCAAGCTATCTTGTAATATAACTCTATTTTGAGTATCAATTGCTATGTTATTTCCTTTACTTGATTACTTCAATTGTATTTTTTTGCCATTCGCTTTTAGGGAACTTGTCGGTAGCGGACACCGAGCCATGGCGCCGGTCTTGAGACGTCAAGACTTCTGGCAAGGTGCCGCTTCCGACAAGCAACCTTGTCGCAACTAGTCGCAGCTCACTTAAGTTGTTGAGCGGACTCGAAACAAAGTAAGGGCGCAACTAGTTACGAGTTGGTTCCTCTGCGCACAGGTTTTCCTTACAAAGTCCGGTCGTTCAAGGAAGATAACTTAAAAAAAATTAAAACTGATTGCTCAAACTTTGGCAACTTAGCTTTTCTGTCGTTAGCTTCCCGGTAAGGCTAGACTCCCTTGAGCGACGCTTGGTCCACACCATTATCTTCTCCTTTCCCCCCGGCAAACTTGTGTGCGAGGGAACCTTCCTTTCTTTGAGAAAGAGAAAGAAGAGAAAATAAAGATATGGAGCCTTGTGGCTCGTTATCACTTACCAGGTAGGTGCTGCACAAAGTGTCGGATAACGCATGCAAAATAGGAGTAAAAAGCATGAAATTGACAAGATGTGCGGCACGCTTAGCTTCTTCGATGCACGGAATTCTGCGCCCGGCTTTGTACAAAGGATTACATGCAACAGCGGCAAGACTTGTACAAAAGGTGGTTGCCGAAACAGGTTCCGGCAACCGCGCCCTACGGGTAAAACTTACGAAGATGCTCAATGTTCCAGGAGTTGCTCACCGGAATGCCATCTTCGGTCTCAAGGCGGACAGCGCCAGGCCTAGTGACTCGTTTCACCCGATAAGGGCCTTCCCACTTCAAGGCGTCAACTTGTTGGAATTCTTGGCGTCTTGAACGCGGCCAAGAACAAGGTCGCCTTCCTCGAGCCTTCCGGCATTGACTTTGCGGCTATGGTAGCGGCGCCAAAGCTTGCTGGTACCGAGCAGCTCGTCTGATAAAGAAAGACGATCTTCCTCAAGGAGCAGCGCGTCATCTTGTCGCAGCTGCTCTTGCTCAAGCTCATCATAAGCGAGCACTCGAGGCGATCCATATACGAGTTCCGTGGGGAGAACTGCCTCTGCTTCATAGACTAGAGCGAAAGGTGTCTTGCCAGTGGCTCGATTTGGCATCGTCCTGATCGACCAAAGAACCACCGGCAGCTCCTCAATCCAGTTTCTTCCGCACTTGTGCAGCCTGTCGAATGTTCTGGTCTTGAGCCAGCTCAACTCTTCAGCATTTGCCCTCTCCGCTTGACCGTTGCTTCTCGGATGAGCAACAGAAGCGAAGCAAACCTTGGCGCCAAGATCTTGGACGTACTGCATGAAGGTGCGGCTTGTGAATTGCGTGCCGTTGTCGGTGATGATCCTGTTAGGGATTCCGAAACGGCAAACAATCGACCTGAAGAACTTGACTGCCGACTGTGCTGTCACCTTCCTCACTGCTTCCACTTCCGGCCACTTTGTGAACTTGTCGATTGCAACGTACAAGTACTCAAAGCCCCCGACAGCTCGGGGAAAGGGGCCGAGGATGTCGAGCCCCGGACAAAAATGGCCGTGATAAAGGGATCATCCGGAGAGCTTGAGCTGGCTGGTGTATCTGCTTGGAATGGAACTCGCACGCTTCACACTTGGTTACTTGTGCGATTTGCATCCGGAGGGCGATTGGCCAAAGAAACCTTGCCGGAACGCTTTGCAAGCAAGTGCTCTGGCGCCAATGTGGTGACCACATATGCCTCCATGTATCTCTCGCCAACAGCTTTTGTCCGTCTTCCCGGCGAATACACTTCAATTTCACCTGTTGAGTCTTCTTACATGCAGTGATGTCGATAAACTGGTACATACTTGACTGCCGGGCTACTCTTTCCGCTTCTTCTTGCTCTTGGGAAGTTCTCTGTCTGAAGGAAATGGACAATCTCTTGTGCCCATCTTTGGAGCTTATGGCTCGACAACAAGGACTAAAGGCACATCTGCCGCTTGGGAACATCAGCTTCCACGGCAAGAGCTCGGCTCACCGAGCAAAACTTTTCGGGAGCGCCTGCTTCAACGAAACAAACCTTGGGGCTTGTTTGAGCAGTCCGAGGATCCCGGAAGCGCTTTGTCATGGCGGGAGCAGAAGCGCCTTGAGGAGCTCGGGGCCGCAACCAGGAAGCTCTCCGGTCCTTGGCGGAGGAGCGAGCAACTCGCCGAGGAGCGCAAGGCCTTCATCCTCGAGAAGGTCAAGTCGAGGAGGAAAAGCGGCTTGTCATTGAGAAGCTGTCTGCGAGGAAGGTGAGTTGGCGCAGCGGAAGGTTAACCTCGGCGACCCACGAGGAGGATCTTGCCATGCGCGAGGAAACATTTGGCGGGGCTCTCAAGGAAGCAAAAGACACTTGCGCTGCCGAGGCCGCCAAGAAGGAGCCGGAGACGAAGGTGGCGCAGCTTGGAGGCTAGCCTCAAGAAGAGCGGCGAGGAGCTTGCTGCACTCAAGCACGAAGCGAGAAGGACGCCTACACTCTTGGCGAGCTGCAGGGGCCGTCTCGCCGAGAGGAGCAAGGAGCTCAGCGCCGCCAGACTCCAATGCAGATCTTGAGTTGAAGCTAACTACTTTGACTCGGTGACGGGCGGCGCCAGGGAGCAGGAGGCAGCCTTGAAGGAGAAGATCAAGGCCGACGAGGGGCTGCTGGCGAGTGCTGTTGCCGCCCAAAGTGCCTTGAGGGAGAACATGGAGCACTGGACCGAGGGTCTCGTGGATACTGCTGCGGCCATCCACAGGGAGCTGATGGAGCTGGGGATGATGGATCTTGGATATTCCTCCGACGAGCACCTCCAACCCAGCGCCAAGCTTAGCTTGTTCTTCAAGGGCGTGGTGAAGGCCCTCCAGTGACTCGGGAAGAAGTCCCAAAGCAGCTGGCCGAGGAGTCGCGCCCAGATCTGCTGAGGGCTCTTCAAAAGGTGCCGATGAAGGTGGCCTTCCGCATAATCCAGGCCTCAACCTCACCAACGCCCTCAAGTCCACCGCCACGGATCTTGATGTGGAGGCGCTCAAGACCCTTGTCGCACCCATTGTGGACAGGGTGAGCGGAATCAAGAGGGTTGAGGGCGATCGCGTAGATTAGGCCGCCCATTTTCTCTTTCTCGTGCCGCTGCTGGTCATGTCATAGGAACAATCCATTAGAGCCGCGGCAAGCTATCTTGTAATATAACTCTATTTTGGATATCAATTGCTATGTTATTTCCTTTACTTGATTCCTTCCTTTGTATGTTTTTGCCCTACGCTTTTAGGGAACTTGCGTAGCTGGCTACCTCGAGCCCTATGAAGCGCTGAGTGCGGACGTCGAGCTGCTGGCGGTGCCGCTTCCGACAAGCAACCTTGTCGCAACTAGTCGCAGCTCACTTAAGTTGTTGAGCAGACTCGAAACAAAGTAAGGGCGCAACTAGCTACGAGTTGGTTCCTCTGCGCACAGGTTTTCCATACAAAGTGCGGTCGTTCAACGAAGATAACTTAAAAAAAATTAAAACTGATTGCTCAAACTTTGGCAACTTAGCTTTTCTGTCGTTAGCTTCCCGGTAAGGCTAGACTCCCTTGAGCGACGCTTGGTCCACACCATTATCTTCTCCTTTCCCCCCGGCAAACTTGTGTGCGAGGGAACCTTCCTTTCTTTGAGAAAGAGAAAGAAGAGAAAATAAAGATATGGAGCCTTGTGGCTCGTTATCACTACCAGGGGTAGGTGCTGCACAAAGTGTCGGATAACGCATGCAAAATAGGAGTAAAAGCATGAAATTGACAAGATGTGCGAAGCACGCTTAGCTTTATCGATGCACGGGTCTCATACCGGCTTTGTACAAAGGATTACATGCAACAGCGGCAAGACTTGTACAAAAGGTGGTTGCCGGAACAGGTTCCGGCAACAGCGCTCTACGGGTAAAACTTACGAAGATGCTCAATGTTCCAGGAGTTGCTCACCGTAATGCCATCTTCGGTCTCAAGGCGGACAGCGCCAGGCCTAGTGACTCGTTTCACCCGATAAGGGCCTTCCCACTTCGGCGTCAACTTGTTGGAATTCTTGGCGGACTGAACGCACCGAAGAACAAGGTCGCCTTCCTCGAGACTTCTGGCATTGACTTTGCGGCTATGGTAGCGGCGCAAAGCTTCTGGTACCGAGCAGCTCAGACAAAGACTGAAGGCGATCTTCCTCAAGGAGCGGTAGCGTCATCTTGTCGCAGCTACTCTTGCTCAAGCTCATCATAAGCGAGCACCGAGGCGATCCAGATACGAGTTCCGTGGGGAGAAGCGCCTCTGCTCCATAGACTAGAGCGAAAGGTGTCCGGCGATGGCTCGATTTGGCGTCGTCTGATCGACCAAAGAACCACCGGCAGCTCCTCAATCCAGATTTCTTCCGCACTTGTGCAGCCTGTCGAAAGTTACGGTCTTGAGCCCGCGGCAGCACTTCAAAGATTTGCCCTCTCCGCTTGACCGTTGCTTCTCGGATGAGAAAGCGAAGCGAAGCAGAACCTTGGCGCCAAGATCTTGGACGTATTGCATGAAGGTGCGGCTTGTGAATTGCGTGTCGTTGTCGGTGATGATCCTGTTAGGGATTCCGAAACGGCAAACAATCTACCCGAAGAACTTGACCGCTGATTGTGCTGTCACCTTCCTCACTGCTTCCACTTCCGGCCACTTTGTGAACTTGTCGATTGCAACGTACAAGTAGTCAAAGCCCCCGACAGCTCGGGGAAAGGGGCCGAGGATGTCGAGCCCCGGACCGAAAATGGCGAGGATAAAGGGATCGTCTGGAGAGCTTGAGCTGGCTGGTGTATCTGCTTGGAATGGAATCGCACGCTTCACACTTGGTTACTTGTGCGATTGCATCACGGAGGCGATTGGCCAAAAGAAACCTTCTTGGGAGCAACTTTGCGGCAAGTGCTCGCGCCAATGTGGTGACCACATATGCCTCCATGTATCTTCGCCAACAACTTTTATGCATCTTCCCGGCGAATACACTTCAATTTCACACCGTTGAGTCTTCTTACATGCAGTGTCTTGTCGACAAACTGGTACAGACTTGACTGCCGGGCTACTCTTTCCGCTTCTTCTTGCTCTTGGGAAGTTCTCTTATGCGAAGGAAATGGACAATCTGCTGTGCCCATGCTGGAGCTTGCGGCTCGACAACAAGGACTAAAGGCACATCTGCTGCTGCGGGAACATCAGCTTCCACGGCGAGAGCCTGCGGCTCAGCCGGAGCTTGACGTTCCCCGGCAAGCTTGCCGGAGCAAAACTTGTCGGGAGCGTCTGCTTCAACGAAACAAACCCTGGGGCTTGTCGGAGCGGCGCTCCTCGGCCTTTATTGGTGTCGATCTTGGGGACCTTCTTGGCGGCGGCTTCGGGAAGCTCTGCCGGAAAGTAGTCAACAGACATCAACTTCCTCTTCTTGCTCTGTCCAGTTGATGGTGTTATAGACGGTTGAGTCAACTTGAGCCCAAAAATCCCTGGTTCCACAGGTAACTTAAGTGCGGCGCACTTTGTGAACCATCGACAATGTCGCTCGAGCTCTTGGAATATATTCCATCATGAGCCGTCAAAGTGTTCTTCCAGCTTCCTCACTTCATCAACATAAGCTTCCATCAATGGACTCGATAATTCTTGTTCACTTGGCGGATGACAAGCTGTGAGTCACCCACGACAATGAGCTTCTTGATCCCAAGGTCTCTGCGATCCACGAGACCGGCAAGCAAACCTTCATACTCTGCGGTATTGTTTGTGGATTGCTCCTTGCGAAAGTGCATCCGGACTACGTGCTTGAGGTGCTCTCCGGTGGGTGCGACAAGTAGCACGCCTTGGCACCGGGCGCCTTACAGCGAAGAAGGCACCATCAAAGTACATCAGCCACTCTTTGCTTGCTTCCTTGGCCAGGAATGCTCGTTTGGAATTTCTTCATCGGTGTTGGTGTCCATTCTGCTATGAACTCCACCAATGCTCTGCTTTGGATAGTTGAAGTGCTCTCAAACTTGAGGCCAAAGCTTGATAGTTCCGGTGCCCACTCAACAATCCTGCACTGTTGCTTACGGATTTTGCAGTATTCTCTCATTGGAAAGCGAGTGGCATTTGTGATCTCATGTGCTGAAAGTAATGGCGCAGCTTTCTCGAGGCCATGAGAAGGCCGAAAAGCAACTTCTGCACACCAGAGTACCTTGACCTAGACCCCTGCAGAAGGGAACTGACAAAGTAAATTGGGCGCTGCACCATTCTTTTCTGCATCTTCTCATGCGCCTGCGCAGATCCATCTTTGTCGGGACGGAGCTTCTTGGTGAAGCCCCCGCTTGTCATCCGGATGCATACGCCATGGTGGCTAGCTCATCATCCGCCTCCTCTCCGCTACTAACGCAGCACTAACCACTTGATTGGTTGCCGCTATATATAGCGACAACTTCTCTTGTGGCCTAGGTGCGACAAGTGTTGGAGTGGAGGACAGGTATCTCTTCAAGTCCTGCGGTGCTTCCTCCGCTTCCGGAGTCCATTGCATCGGACCTGCCTTTTTCAAAATTTTGAAAAATGGCAGGGCGCGCTCAGCAGATCTAGAGATAAACCTGCTCAGAGCAGCTATGCAACCGGCAAGCCTTCGTACATCCTTGACGCACTTTGGTGCTTCAATCTGCTCAATGGCCTTGATCTTGTCGGGATTGGCTTCAATTCCCGAGATTCTGAAGAACCGAGAAGCTTGCGGAAGGGACTCCAAACACGCACTTCTCGGGGTTGAGCTTGAGGTTGATCTTGCGCAGATTTGTAAAGGTTTCGTCTAAATCTTGAATGTGAGTTGCCTTGTCCTTGCTTTTGACCACTATGTCATCCATGTAGGCTTCCACATTTCTGTGCATTTGCGGCTCAAAAGCGTCATGAACTACTCTTGCAAATGTTGAACCAGCATTCTTTAACCCGAAGGGCATCCGTACAAAACAGTATGTGCCACATGGGGTGATGAATGCGGTCTTCTCCTCATCCTCTTATGCCATGAAGATCTGATGATATCCTGAGTATGCATCCAGAAATGAAAGCAAATCACATCCGGTACGTGGAGTCAACAATCTGGTCGATGCTTGGCAAGGAAATGGGTCTTTGGGACAAGCTTTATTGACATCGGTAAAGTCGATACAAAGCCTCCATTTCCCGTTAGCCTTTGGCGCACAACTTCTGAGATTGGCCAGCCACGTGGGATGGAGCACTCCTCGACAAGGCCTCTCGCTTCCAATTTCTTGATTTCTTCTGCGATGAACTCTTGGCGCTCCACCGCTTGCTTCACGACTTTACGCTTGACGGTCGCGATGAGGACAAACGGCAAGATGGTGCTCAATTACTTTCCGGGAACAACGGGGATGTCGACGGTTGCCATGCAAACACGCCGACGTTCGCTCATGAGAAAGCAACGAGCGCCGCTTTTCCTATTTAGGGTCGAGAGAGGCACTGATGGTGAAGGTACCACCAGTGCCGTCCTCCTTGGCGGACACCTTCTTGGTCTCTGGTGGAGCAGCCATCATCTTCTGACACTTGCCGGTGGAGCTCGATGGTACGTCCTCGACGGTAGCGCAGCACTCCGAAGAGGTGCGCTTTCCGGAGTAGGCATCAGAGCTCTTGCCGGACTTGGTCTTCTTCTTCCCCGGGAGCTTCGGCAAGTGGCTTGCAATCCGTTGCAGTGCCGCTTCCGGTAGATCTTGTCGGCGCAGATAAGAGCATCCTTCTTGTTGCGAGGGGACGGAGATGACACTTATCGGGCCCGGCATCTTGAAAGCATATTGTAGGCATAGTGAGAGGCCGCCATGAATTTGGCAAGTCTTTGGGCGGCCAAGTATCAATTGTAAGGCAATGGAAAGTCGACAACGTCAAAGGTGACCCTCTCGGTTCTGAAGTTCAGCTCGCTGCCAAACGTCACCGACAGCGTGATCTTTCCCTTCGCTTGCTCCTTCCCGGATTGATTCCTTGAAAAGTGCCGGTCTCTTGAGCTCGCCATCGAGGATCTGGAGTTTCGGAGCACCGCGGAGGAGATCAGGTTCAAGCCGGCCCGCCGTCAACTAACATCTTAGTGACCTTGAGGTTGCGGATAGTTGGTGAGACTAACATCGGCAAGCACCCGACCGCGATTACGCGATCGGTGGTCCTCAATATCAAAGATGATAGGCGTCTTGGACCATTTCAGAGGCTTGCGTGACTCGATGGATGGTTCTGCTGCATTGACTTCCGCATCCACCGCTTGAGTTGGCGGTGTGAAGTATGCGAGAGAAGCACCACCGCCAACGCATGACCTCTGTGGCTTCTGGAACTCCTGCTTATCGGTCTCGTCATCATCCATGTCTTCGCCATTAAATGCGTCGTCGTCATCCTTGTCGCGGCCGCGGGGAGGTCTGTCTCCTTGCCGCTATTTGGCCTTGCCGCGGCGTCCTCCTCGGCCGGGATGTTTCTTGCTAGCTCCTCCAGCACCCTCCTCGGCCTTCTCCTTGTCGCGTCGTGCGTATTCAGCCTTCTGCTGCTCGACAAGCTGCTCGACCTTCTTGCAGCTCACGGAGGTCATGGCCCTTAGTGCGGTGGATCTTGCAAAGATCGCTTTGAGCTGGGCCCCGCTTTGTCGGCGACCGCCACAGACCGGGCATTGGTGCCAGCGGCAACCTCCTTGCCGTGAGCTACCAGCCTTGGCTTTCTTGTCGCCACCTTCGTTGCGGACTGCTCAACAACTAGCACATCTCTGCCTTTCTTTTTCCTGTTGCCCGCCCGCCGGCTCTTCTTTCTCGGGCGGTCTCCTCCTATCGAGATCCTCCTGCTTCAAAGATTCTCTCCGGAGTCTCCTCCCTTCCTCAAAGACGCTGCGCGCACTTGTCGGCCAGGGCATATAGATCATCGACGTCTACGATCTTGCACATCGCCATCTCTCCTCCGCATCCTGCGGTTTCAGCACGTTCGATGGAATGCGGCGATTATCGCGGCGGGGTGGACATCTGGGATGTTGTCTTTGTACTGCGGCTGAATCTTTGAATATACTTGCGCAGGGCTCTCCTTCCTTCCGGGCGCAGCAGATGAAGATCGCTCTCTTGGCCATGGGGCTTGTGGCGCTGTAAAGCGCCGACAAACTGATGGCATAGATCTGCCCAAGAAGATATGGAGTTGTCCGGCAAGTGCATGAGCCAGGATCTGACATTGGGCTTGAGCACCAGCGGGAAGTAGTTGGCAAGGATCTTGTCGTCTCGCCCCCCGGCAGCTTGCACCGTGATGGTGTAGATGCTGAGGAACTCCGACGGATGCGTCTTGCCGTCGTACTTCTCTGGTACATCTGGCTTGAAGTTTTTCTTGCTGGGCCACTGGACTTGCCGCAGCTCACGAGTGAACGCAGGGCAACCTACCGCGTACGGCAAGTCGCCTGGTTCCTCTGGCGCATGCATGTCAACAAAGGGCCCAGCGCGCTTGTAGGATTGATGCCGCGCTTCTCTTCGGCGCTCGATGCGAGTTCGAGCGTCTTCTTGTTGTCGTTCGTGCAGAACTTGGCACTGATCGCGACGAGCTCGTGGATCCAAGACGGTGGAGTCATTGTCGAGGTGGATCCGGCGAGTCGGGCGATCTTGGCCTTAAGGGCGGAGAGTGCATGGTGGTTGCACCCCACCGGTCTCGTCGCCACCGGCTCGTGTTTGGCAGTCCTGCCGCGGCAGCGATGCACTCGGTTGCCGCGGAGCGTCGCCGTTGGCGAAGCCGATGAGACTCTGAATGGTGGCCCTCCACTCATCGACCTTGTCGGCCGTTGGAGGGTAATCCAGGAGCAGTTGAGCTCTCGCCAGAGCTTCTGCTGGAGTAGTGGGTGGCAGTGGCGAACGACGCGAGGAGCGGGATATGCTCGGACTTCTAACTATGTTAGAAGGAAGCGATATCCCGTCTGGCGACCGTGCCTCGCTTCGCGCCCGGCATGTTGGCGTGCATGCTGGTCTTGAACATCCCGGGATCCTCCAGCTCGATCTTGGTCCAACGAGCGTATGGCATTGTGAATGCTGTGACGCTGTCGGTCTCGCGCCTCCTGAGACGGGCGCGGTGCATGTACGGACGTTGAGGTCCGCGTAGCCTTGTCCTTGGACTTGGCAGCACCGTGAGCTCCCCCGTCGCCGTCCATTCTTCCGCCAGCGTCTACCCCACCACCCGTTTGCTCTGGTGGCGGTGGGTTCGACGCGGACGGAGCTTCTGCCGCTGAAGCCTTCTTCTTCGGTGGCATGTTGATGAAGATGATGAAGATCTAGCTTGCGTGGATGCTGGATCAGGTTCACACACCCTCGACGCCCCCTACCTGGCGCGCGAAAGATGTCGAGGCGGGCTGATCTGGCCCACGAACACCTATGGGACCGGCGGACCGAGCCCCTTTCGGTTCGGCGGGGAGCGGAGGTCGCACGAAGAGCAGATCGAGGCGAAGCGAGAGGTTTACCCAACCGGAGCTCTCCGGAGAGATAATACTCCTCTTGCTGCATGTCTAGGTGTATTGCGTTCTTGCTCGGGGCGTTGAGTGCTACAAAGACACACGAGCTGCTAACGAGACTGAAAGCGTGGAGTGAATCGATCGACCAACCCTTTCTACGTTAGCATGGGCCTCCTTTTATATGCTCAAGGGGCTCCGACGGTGGCAACATAGACGGGGTACAAATGGAAAAATAGTGGTTGGTACACCTACTTATGCGAAGGTCTGATGTACTATACCTAACCACGACGGTAGGGACAAAGGCATTAAATGCCCATCTAGTCGCCCTAACGGTGCAAGCAGGGACCGTCGGGGCGCCACCGTTCGCCACGATGGCAAACTTGTCGGCGCCGCTTGCCACCTCGCACCGCTGGCTGCACGACCTCTTGCCACGCAGCGCTGGGAAGGTCCTGCGACACGTTAGTGGATGTGCGCGGCAAGCGCCTTGCCATGATGGTCGTTGTCTTGTCGGCGCCGGAAGCTTGTCGCTCATCAGGCCTTCCGGCAAGCTCCTCTTGCCGGGCCTTGTCTAGTATGTGCCTTGGGTGGCCTTCCCGGCAAGCTCCTCTTGCCAGGGCCTTGTCTCCTCGGCTTAAATACTTTGTTCTTGAATGGCTCCAAAGGAACCATGGAGGATCTCGGCGGTCACCCGGTAAGCCTTGCCGCGGAGGGCTGCAACTGCCCGTGCACAAGTTCGGGATACTAGGGTACCCCTACTCTAGTACACCGACACCAAGTACATCCGAAGTCAGGGATGGAAATGGAAAACCTCGACGCAGCAAGGACCAGCGCCGGACAAAGGGAAACAGCCCGAAGAGCACGACAGTCAACGCCGGATTCAGAAGCTCCCGGCAGAATCATCAAAAACTGCCCCTCAAGGACAACAGCGACGAGCTATCCAACCTAAATAAAATCTTGAACAAAATATGCCAAATCCACAGTACTCCCGGGAAGCCTGCAAACCATACCCACAAAGATTGTTGGGTCTTCAAGTAGTCCGGCAAACTCAATGCCGAACACAAGGGGCTCAACACACCAAGCGAGGACGATGACGAACCCCACAAGCAGAGCACCGGAAAACAAAAGAATTTCCCACAAAAAGTCAAAACCGTGAACTCACCCCACAAAAAGTCAAAACCGTGAACTCACTTCAAGTGACAAAAGGGAAAAACAGAGCGGCGCCCATAGAAACACGCGCCGCACGGTCTATCCCAAAAGAGTCCCAACGATGGTTGTCAAAACCAATCACCTTCGATCGTCAGGACTATTCCGGAAGTATCCGGAACGCAGGATGGACTGCCTTGATATTAGATCCTATAATCGACGGACTCCAATTTACACAAGTCCTAATGGACGGAGGTAGCGATCTAAACCTGTTATATTAGGACACAATCCGCAAAATGGGGATAGACCCAACCAAAATCCGCCATAGCAACACCTCCTTCAAAGGGGTAATGCCAGGCCCATATGCCCATTGTACGGGCTCCCTACTGCTAGAAGTTGTGTTCGGGTCATCCGACAACTTCCGCCGTGAAAAGTTAACCTTCCACATCGCCCCATTCGAAAGTAGCTATCAAGCACTACTGGGACGTGAAGCTTTCGCCTGCTTTAACGCAATACCGCATTATGCATCTCTTACACTTAAAATGCCCGGTCCACGCGGCATCATCTCATTAAAAGGGAATACCAAGTGTTACTCGAGCACGGAAGAACGTGAGACTGCCTTGACAGCCCCACACTAATCCGGCTCCGCTAATCAAAGCACCTGAATAGGTCATTCGAACCCCGGACATGGCTAGATGAGTCCAGCGTAAACATATAAAGGCCTACTAGCGACATACCCCCGTACAAGGGGCTGCACGCATGTACAACAAGAGACAATAAAGCTCAATTTTGTTCACTTTTTCGAACCGTACTCTGTTTACTTAATATAAAGTACATTTTTCGCACGATCCTTCTTCTTTTCAACTAAGTTCTTCTCTTTTACAGATGAACACCGTGCTACACCCGCCCAGGATACGGCACAACGGAGACACAGGTGCAGACGTGCAGTAGGGACCCGTTGCAAGGATTCTTTTCAGATTAAGACCCTGCATAAACCTTTTTACTGCCTCTTGTTGATACACATCCCCCAGCTTCTTGCTATAACCGAGGAGGAGGCTGGCGTTTTGGCATCGGCCGCACCAGAATTTTTGCGTGCACACGGACACAGGGGCTTAGGGCATTATTCTGCCCGTTTTTATAAAGACCGAATACCTTAGGGAGTGTTTGGCGTCTCGAGTTAGGCCTTATATGCATCATCTCCGAATCATGTCTTTGGTCAAATGTTGGGTTTGCCCGGCTCCCATGTTTTGGTACCTTACGTTCCGTTATATCGGCTAAGGTAGCGCTGGGAGAACCACTGTGATTGTTCCCCGGATGAGCTGGGTGGAGCACCTTAGTGGAGAAAGGTAAAACTGACTATCATGATATAGCGTGAGACTGGTCAACCACTCGACGACCCACCGGAATGTTTAGAATTCCCCCGCATTAACGAAGGACCGTTTCCCGGTCAGGCACATACGCGCCCCGAATTCGGAAGAGCGCGGTGCCCCTAGGGGCTATATAGTAGCCCCACCATCGAACTCCTATGGCTAAGTTGAAGTGATAAAGCATTATAGTCCGGTTGCCTAGTTTGCTACGCTATCACCTTCTCTACAGGACCAAGACGTTGGATTAAGAGTGAAAATGCGCCTTTTTGCAAACACCCCCGCACTATGTGCGTGGGGGCTGAAGCCGAAGACTGCCATCTTTCAGGTTATATACACATATACATCAACGGCCGCACAGGAGGTGTTTTAATACTTGAACGCACAAGTATAAAAGCTCTTATATTATATTGAAACGTTGTTTTCATACATGTCATTCAAACATAATATCCTTCGAGCACTGCGTCTCTATTAAACGAGCGCCCTGCAGGACTTCCTCAAAATAGTGCTCGGCAGGTACTCTGCTTCTGTCCGAATCTTGGGATGCAACGTCGGTGGCCTTCATCTCCGCCCAGTATGTATTGAAACGGGCAAGAGCCATCCGCGCTCCCTCTATGCATGCTGACCGCTTCATTGCATCGATATGCGGCACCGCGCAAGGAACTGTTGCACCAAGCCAAAATAACTCTTGGCTTGGGGCTTTTGACCACAAATGAGTCACGACAGCCTTCATGGCAAGTCCGGACAACCTATTCAGCTCAGCCCATTTGGCCAAACGATCGGTTAACGAAAGTGGACGCCCCGGACTATGGGCTGCGACCAAAAAGCTCTTCCATTCCGTGATCCTTTTGACCTCGGAAGTGTTCGGCCGCGTCTGCGGCACTCGCCGCCAAGTCCAGATAAGCATCCTCCGCACCCCACAGCCGGTCCAATTGAGCGTGCTTAGGATCCGTGAATTTCCTCCGCAGTAGAAAGGGCTTTCCAGCCGCAATATCTTCGGCCTGACGTAGCTCCTCGTTCATAACTCTCATCGCAGAGCGAGTATCCTTGGCCGCAGTGGTGGCCTTTTTTAGGTCCTCTTGTTTCGCTCGATCTTCTTTTTCAAGAAGCTCGCAACGGTCTGTAGCATTCTTCAATTTCACGGCCATCTCGGCCATTTCTTTCTTGCTTCGGCAGTGAGCAGCCTATTAGGCTTCAAGCTCTGCGTCCGCCTTTAAGGCAGCCGCATCACTTTTTCTTGCTTGCTCCTTGGCCCGGGCGAGCTCCGCCCGAAGGCTCTCCATAGCAGCGGCACCATCTGCATTAAGCATACATGTTGTAAGGCATGGGTGCCAAGCTCCCTTACCAGGTGTCCGTGGAGAAGTCGCATACCTTGTGACTCGTCAAGCCGCTTATTTACAAGCGTGATGTCCGCATCCGCCACGTCAAGTTGCCGCTTCAGTTCGGCAAATTCATCAGCCCGGCTAGCCACCGGACGCTTCGCCACCTACATAGGAAGAGCGCATATTATACCTGGGGTTATGATACTCGGTGCGCCGTCATTTTTGACACCGCACCAAGTCTCAGGGGCTACTATTTATACAGGGCGCATTTTATATGCAAAACTGTCAGAAGGTACATCATTTTGCGTACCTCAAAAACCATCAGTAAACTTACGACGGCTTCATGCAACCCGCTCTCAGCGGATGAAATCCTTTCAATCACCGTACTCATTAACGTACGGTGATCTTCCGAGATAGACGCTCGCCCGAGCAGATCCTTCAGCTCCTCCGATCGCACACCCGTTGGTGCCGGACTCGTCCGGTGGCCTTTTTCGAAGGCCGGACACGAAGAGCTTTGAGGGGGACATACGGCTGCCTTCTGGCCCCGCCAGATCCGGAGGAGCCCTCCGTGACGACACCTCAAGGTCGTCCACCTCGCATAACGGTACGGCAGGCGGAGGCGTTTCGCTCTCCATCATCTCCGGATAAAGATCCCCTGAAGATGAGCTCTGCTGTGAAGGGCTTAGATCCGAACTACAAGGTAAACTTTCGGTTACCTTCAGAAATAAAACAGGGATGTCTTTTATTTTATAAACTCCCCCCTTTTACTTACGGCTCGCTGGAGGGTTGATCTCCTTGGGGAAATAGTGCGGTCGGGGCATCTCCCACCGCAGGACCCTCTGGTGAAGATTTCTTCCCCCGCTTCGAGGCTTTGGTCTCCGGATCTTCAGAAGCGGTCCTCTTCTCCCCTTGGAGGGAGGGATTCTCGATCCCCCCTTTCTTGATAGCCTCCTTCATGGAGGAAGTAGCTCCCTTTTCCCCCCCTTCGCCTTCTTCAAAAGGCACAACCTCTAGCAACTTGGTTAATGCGGGATCCGGCGTGGTCTCAGGGAGGGGGGCCGGACACCTGATCAGTTTTGCTTTTGCTGTCCACTCTTATTTAAAGGATAGCTCTTTTAAGGGCAAGTTTATGATAAATATGCGGAAAGCATGTCCAGGTACAGGACTACTTACTTGAGTATCCGGGCGATTGCAGCTCAGACCTGCATCCTCGGTCAAGTCCGGACACATTGCTTGTGATCCGAAGAAAAGTTTGTACATCTCCACGGGCATTGCGCCCATAAAATGTTGAAGAGCTCGTGGTCCCTCTGGATTGAACTCCCACAGGCGAAGGGGGCGACGTTTGCAGGGCAGGATGCGACGAAGCAGCATGACCTGCGCTACTACGACCAGATTGATCTCTCTCTCTCTAGGAGGTCTCGAATACGGCCCTACAACAAGGGCACGTCCTTCGACGGCCCCCAGTCAAGAACTTTATTGACCCATGACGCCAGCCGCGGTGGAGGACCCGAGTGAAAGGCAGGTGGCGCCACACATTTGGTGCCCCTCGGAGCGGTGATATAAAACCACTCCTGTTGCCATAAATTGAGCTCCTCTTGAAAAGAGCCCTCGGGCCATGGGGCGTCTGCATTCTTGCTTATAACGGCCCCTCCGCACTCTTCCTGATGCCCCTTGATCATCTTCGGCTCCACTTTGAAGGTCTTGAGCCACAATCCGAAGTGAGGGGTAATGCGGAGGAAGGCTTCACATACGACAATGAACGACGAGATGTGGAGGATGGACTCCGGATCCAAGTCATGGAATTTCAGCACATAAAAAAACATGAGCCCCCTCACAAAGGGGTCCGTCGGGAAGCCTAAACCCCGAAGGAAGTGAGACGCGAATACCACGCTCTCACCAAGCTCGGGAGTAGGAATAACCTGCCCTTGGGCAGGCAGCCTGTGCGAAATTTCACCGGTGAGATACCTCGCGTCTCTCAGCTTTATCACATCTTCTTCTGTGGCGGAGGAAGACATCCACCGGCCGTGTAGATCAGAGCCGGACATCGTTGAAGGTCCGAAGCACCTAAATCTGGAGCTTTGGGTGTTGGAACTCGAAGCGAGGGGCGGATTCGATTGAGATTGAAAGAAGGGAGCGGGCCTTGGTCTCGTTATAAAGAGGTTGAATACTAAGAGCCCTCCTCGTGACCGTTCGGGACTCGCCTTCGATGGAGGAGGCATGCCAACGGGCACGACTGGGTTACCCACGCCCGTATTGATGAGAATCCCGGAATAAAGGGGCACGATCTCCACTTTGATAAGACGTGCCAAGGAAACCGCCTCGCTAAACATGCTGAGGTGGAACAGTAAAAACGATTTGTATAAAGGCTTGGCCGTGGTGTGATGTCACGCAGCGGAATACGTCAGCAGATCTGTGCAAAAGTTATTCTCTACGGTGGTATGTGGAACTTGTTTTGCAGAGCCGGACACTATCCTTGTGTTCAAAATCTTCTATGAAGTATTCGGAGGAGGAACCCGCCTTGCAATGCCGAAGACAATATGCGCGTCGGACTCATCGTCATTGAAGCCTGGTTCAGGGGCTCTTGAGGAGTCCTGATTAGGGGTGTCCGGATAGCGAACTAAAACCGTTGGCGGACTCATGGACTATGAAGATACAAGATTGAAGACTTCGTCCCGTGTCCGGATGGGACTTTCCTTGGCGTGGAAGGCAAGCTTGGCGATACGGATATGTAGATCTCCTACCATTGTAACTGACTCTGTGTAACCCTAACCCTATCCAGTGTCTATATAAACCGGAGGGTTTTAGTCCATAGGACGAACAACAATCATACCATAGGCTAGCTTCTAGGGTTTAGCCTCTCTGATCTCGTGGTAGATCTACTCTTGTACTACCCATATCATCAATATTAATCAAGCAGGAGTAGGGTTTTACCTCCATCGAGAGGGCCCGAACCTGGGTAAAAACATCGTGTCCCTTGTCTCCTATTACCATCCGCCTAGACGCACAGTTCAGGACCCCCTACCCGAGATCCGACGGTTTTGACACCGACAGTACTTGTTGGGTCGGCGTATTTCGAGATTAGGATTTGTCACTCCGATTGTCGGAGAGGTATCTCTGGGCCCACTCGGTAATGCACATCACTTAAGCCTTGCAAGCATTGCAACTAATGAGTTAATTGCTGGATGCTGTATTACGGAACGAGTAAAGAGACTTGCCGGTAACGAGATTGAACTAGGTATTATGATACCGACGATCGAATCTCGGGAAAGTGACATACCGATGACAAAGGGAACAACGTATGTTGTTATGCGGTTTGACCGATAAAGATCTTCGTAGAATATGTGGGAGCCAATATGAGCATCCAGGTTCCGCTTATTGGTTATTGACCGGAGGCGTGTCTCGGTCATGTCTACATAGTTCTCGAACCCATAGGGTCCATGACGCTTAAAGTTCGATGACGGTTATATTATGAGTTTATGTATTTTGATGTACCGAAGGTAGTTCGGAGTCTCGGATGTGATCACGGACATGACGAGGAGTCTCGAAATGGTCGAGACATGAAGATTGATATATTGGACGACTATATTGGACACCGGAATGGTTCCGGGGGTTATCGTATATATCTGGAGTACCGGGGGTTACGGACCCCGGAGGTTATTGGGCCTCATGGGCCCAAGTGGTGGAAGAGGAGAGGCGGCTAAGGGGCAGCCGCGTGCCCCTCCCCTCCCCCCCAAGTCTGAATTGGACAAGGAGGGGGGCGGCGCCCCCCCCCCCCCTTTCCTTTCCCTCTCTCTCCTTCCCACTCCTCTCCTACTCCAACATGGAAGGGGGGAGTCCTACTCCCAGCAGGAGTAGGACTCCTCATGGGGCGCGCCAAGGGTTGCCGGCCCCCTCCCCCTTCTCCACTCCTTTATATATGGGGAGGGAGGCACCCCCTTGAGACCCAACAATTGATCATTGATCTCTTAGTCGTGTGTGGTGCCCCCCTCCACCATAATCCACCTCGGTCATATTGTAGCGGTGCTTAGGCGAAGCCCTGTGTCGGTAGAACATCATCATCATCACCATGCCGTCGTGCTAACGGAACTCTCCCTCAAAGCTCGGCTGGATCGGAGTTCAAGGGACGTCATCGAGTTGAACGTGTGCTGAACTCGGAGGCGTCATGCGTTCGGTACTTGATCGGTCGGATCGTGAAGACGTACGACTACATCAACCGCGTTGTGCTAACGCTTCCGCTTTCAGTCTACAAGGGTACATGGACACACTCTCCCCTCTTGTTGCTATGCATCACCATGATCTTGCGTGTGCGTAGGAAATTTTTTGAAATTACTACGTTCCCCAACAGTGGTATCAGAGCCAGGTTTTATGTGTTGATGTTATATGCACGAGTAGAACACAAGTGAGTTGTGGGCGATACAAGTCATAGTGCTTAACAGCATGTCACACTTTGGTTCGGTGATATTGTTGGATGAAGCGGCCCGGACCGACATTATGTGTACGCTTACGCGAGACTGGTTCTACCGACGTGCTTTGCACACAGGTGGCTGGCGGGTGTCAGTTTCTCCAACTTTAGTTGAACCGAGTGTGGCTACGCCCGGTCCTTGAGAAGGTTAAAACAGCACTAACTTGACGAACTATCGTTGTGGTTTTGACGCGTAGGTAAGAACGGTTCTTGCTCAGCCCGTAGCAGCCACGTAAAACTTGCAACAACAAAGTAAAGGACGTCTAACTTGTTTTTGCATGGCATGTTCTGATGTGATATGGTCAAGATGTGATGCTATATTTTATTGTATGAGTTGATCATGTTTTGTAACCGAGTTATCAGCAACTGGCAGGAGCCATATGGTTGACGCTTTATTTTATGCAATGCAATCGCCCTGTAATGCCATACTTTATCACTAAGCGGTAGCGATAGTCGTAGAAGCATAAGTTGGCAAGAGGACAACGATGCTACGTTGGATATCAAGGTGTCGCGCCGGTGACGATGGTGATCATGACGGTGCTTTGGAGATGGAGATCACAAGCACAAGATGATGATGGCCATATCATATCACTTATATTGATTGCATGTGATGTTAATCTTTTATGCATCTTATCTTGCTTTGATTGACGGTAGCATTATAAGATGATCTCTCACTAAATTTCAAGATAAAAGTGTTCTCCACGAGTATGCACCGTTGCCAAAGTTAAATGCGTCGAGAAACCACGTGATGATCGGGTGTGATAAGCTCTACGCTCATCTACAACGGGTGCAAGCCAGTTTTGCACACGTAGAATACTCGGGTTAAACTTGACGAGCCTAGCAGATGCAGATATGGCCTCGGAACACTGAGACCGAAAGGTCGAGCGTGAATCATATAGTAGATATGATCAACATAGTGATGTTCACCATTGAAAACTACTCCATCTCACGTGATGATCGGACATGGTTTAGTTGATTTGGATCACGTGATCACTTAGATGATTAGAGGGATGTCTATCTAAGTGGGAGTTCTTAAGTAATATGATTAATTGAACTTTAATTTATCATGAACTTAGTCCAGGTAGTATTAGCATATCTATGTTGCAGAGCTTGCGTTTAGCTCCCCTGTTTTATTTTGATATGTTCCTAGAGAAAAATAAGTTGAAAAATGTTAGTAGCAAAGATGCGGACTAGCTCCGTGATCTGAGGATTTTCCTCATTGCTGCATAGAAGAATTATGTCCTTGATGCACCGCTAGGTGACAGACCTATTACGAGGCGTATGCGGGCGTTATGAACGTTTGGCTAGCTCAATATGATGACTACTTGATAGTTTAGTGCACCATGATTAACGGCTTAGAATCGGGACTTCAAAAGGCGTTTTGAACGTCATGGACCATATGAGATGTTCCGGAGTTGAAGTTAATATTTCAAGCAAATACCGAGTTGAGAGATATGAAGTCTCCAACAAGTTCTATAGCTAAAAGATGGAGGGGAATAGCTCAAGCAGTGAGCTGGTGCTCAGATTGTCTGGGTACTACAATCGCTTGAATCAAGTGGGAGTTAGTCTTCCAGATAAAATACTAATTGACAGAACTCTCTAGTCACCATCACCAAGTTAGTAGAACTTCGTCAAGAACTATAGTATGCAAGGGATGACGAAAACGATTCCCGAGTTTTTCATGATGATGAAATCGATGAAGGTAGAAATCAATAAAGAGCATCAAGTGTTGATGGTTAACAAGACCACTAGTTTCAAGGAAAAGGGCAAAGGGAAGAAGGGGAACTTCAAGAAGAACGGCAAGCAAGTTGCTGCTCAAGTGAAGAAGCCCAAGTCTGGACCTAAGCCTGAGACTAAGTGCTTCTACTGCAAAGGGACTGGTCACTGGAAGCAGAACTTCCCCAAGTATTTGGCGGATAAGAAGGATCGAAAGTGAACAAAGGTATATTTGATATACATGTTATTGATGTGTACCTTACTAGTGTTTATAGAAAACCCCTCAGTATTTGATATTAGTTCAGTTGCTAAGATTAGTAACCCGAAACGGGAGTTGCAGAATGAACAGAAACTAGTTAAGGGCGAGGTGACGATGTGTGTTGGAAGTAGTTCCAAGATTGATATGATCATCATCGCACACTCCCTATACTTTCGGGATTAGTGTTGAACCTAAATAAGTGTTATTTAGCGTTTGCGTTGAGCATGAATATGATTTGATCATGTTTATTGCGGTTATTCATTTAAGTTAGAGAATAATTGTTGTTCTGTTTACATGAATAAAACCTTATATGGTTACACACCCAATGAAAATGGTTCGTTGTATCTCGATCGTAGTGATACACATATTCATAATATTGAAACCAAAAGATGCAAAGTTAATAATGATATTGCAACTTATTAGTGGCACTGCCGTTTAGGTCATATTGGTGTAAAGCGCATGAAGAAACTCCATGCTGATGGGATTTTGGAATCACTTGATTGTGAATCACTTGATGCTTGCGAACCATGCCTCTTGGGCAAGATGACTAAAACGCCGTTCTCCAGAACAATGGAGCGAGCAACAGATTTGTTGGAAATCATACATACTGATGTGTGTGGTCCATGAATATTGAGGCTCGCGGCGGGTATCGTTATTTTCTCACCTTCACAGATGATTTAGTCAGATATGGGTATCTCTACTTGATGAAACATAAGTCTGAAACATTTGAAAAGTTCATATAATTTCAGAGTGAAGTGGAAAATCATCGTAACAATAAAATAAAGTTTCTACGATCTGATCATGGAGAAGAATATTTGAGTTACGAGTTTGGTCTTCATTTGAAACAATGCGGAATAGTTTCGCAACTCAAGCCACCTGGAACACCACAGCGTAATGGTGTGTCCGAATGTCGTAATCATACTTTACTAGATATGGTGTGATCTATGATGTCTCTTACTGATTTACCGCTATCGTTTTGGGGTTATGCTTTAGAGACGGCCACATTCACGTTAAATAGGGCACCATCAAAATCCGTTGAGACGACGCCTTATAAAATGTGGTTTGGCAAGAAACCAAAGTTGTCGTTTCTTAAAGTTTGGGGCTGCGATGCTTATGTGAAAAAGCTTCAACCTGATAAGCTCGAACCCAAATCAGAGAAATGTGTCTTCATAGGATACCCAAAGGAAACTGTTGGGTACACCTTCTATCACAGATCCGGAGGCAAGACATTCATCACTAAGAATGAATCCTTTCTAGAGAAGGAGTTTCTCTCGAAAGAAGTGAGTGGGAGGAAAGTAGAACTTGATGAGGTAACTGTACCTGCTCCCTTATTGGAAAGTAGTTCATCACAGAAATCTTTTCTGTGACTCCTACACCAATTAGTGAGGAAGCTAATGATGATGATCATGTAACTTCAGATCAAGTTACTACTGAACCTCGTAGGTCA
The DNA here is from genome assembly GCA_021605145.1 of Aegilops bicornis. Taxonomy (NCBI): domain Eukaryota; kingdom Viridiplantae; phylum Streptophyta; class Magnoliopsida; order Poales; family Poaceae; genus Aegilops; species Aegilops bicornis. The sequence goes on from CM038673.1 coordinate 154,013,730, forward strand.
ACCAGAGTGAGATCCGCACCAGAGTGGTACGGTAATCCTGTTATGGAGGTCATGTTACTTGACCATGACGAACCTACGAACTATGAGGAAGCGATAATGAGCCCAGATTCCGTGAAATGGCTTGAGGCCATGAAATCTAAGATGGGATCCATGTATGAGAACAAAGTGTGGACTTCGGTTGACTTGCCCGATGATCGGAAAGCCATAGAAAATAAATGGATCTTCAAGAGGAAGACGGACGCTGATAATAGTATTACTATCTACAAAGTTAGACTTGTCGAAAATGGTTTTTGACAAAGTTCAAGGTGTTGACTACGATGAGATTTTCTCACTCGTAGCGATGCTTAAGTCTGTCCAAATCATGTTAACAAATTGCCACATTTTATGAAATCTGGCAAATGGATGTCAAAACTACATTCCTTAATGGATTTCTTAAAGAAGAGTTGTATATGATGCAACCAGAAGGTTTTGTCGATCCTAAAGGTGCTAACAAAATGTGCAAGCTCGGTGATCCATCTATGGACTGGTGCAAGCATCTCGGAGTTGGAATATACGCTTTGATGAGTTGATCAAAGCATATAGTTTTATACAGACTTGTGGTGAAGCCTGTATTTACAAGAAAGTGAGTGGGAGCACTATAGCCTTTTTGATAAATATATGTGAATGGCATATTGTCGATCGGAAATGATGTAGAATTTTCTGTAAAGCATAAAGGAGTGTTTGAAAGGAGTTTTTTAAAAGAAAGACCTCGGTGAAGCTGCTTACATATTGATCATCAAGATCTATAGAGATAGATCAAGACGCTTGATAAATTTTTTCAGTGAGTACATACATTGACAAGTTTTTGAAGTAGTTCAAAATGGAACAGTCAAAGAAAGAGTTCTTGCCTGTGTTGCAAGGTGTGAAGTTGAGTAAGACTCAAAACCCGACCACGACAGAAGTTGAGTAAGACTCAAAATCTTGCCTGTGTTCCAAATTATCCTTAGTGGAATAAGGATATATTTCTCGATTATGGAGGTGACAAAAGGTTTGTTGTAAAGGGTTACATCGATGCAAATTTTGACACTGATCCAGATGACTCTAAGTCTCAATCTGTATGCATATTGAAAGTGGGAGCAATTATCTAGAGTAGCTCCATGCAGAGCATTGTTGACATAGAAATTTGCAAAATACATACGGATCTGAATGTGGCAGACCCGTTGACTAAACTTCTCTCATAAGCAAAACATGATCACACCTTAGTACTCTTTGGGTGTTAATCACATAGCGATGTGAACTAGATTATTGACTCTAGTAAACCCTTTGGGTGTTGGTCACATGACGATGTGAACTATGGGTGTTAATCACATGGTTATGTGAACTATTGGTGTTAAATCACATGGCGATGTGAACTATTCCGCATTGTTTCAAATGAAGACCAAATTCGTAACCCAAATATTCTCCTCCACGATCAGATTGTAGAAACTTTATTTTCTTGTTATGATGATTTTACACTTCACTCTGAAATTATATGAACTTTTCAAATGTTTCAGACTTATGTTTCATCAAGTAGATATACCCATATCCACTCAAACCATCTGTGAAGGTCAGAAAATAACGATACCCGCTGCGAGCCTCAACACTCATCGGATTGCATACATCAGTATGTATTATTTCCAATAAGTCAGTTGCTCGCTCCATTGTTCCGGAGAACGGTGTCTTAGTCATCCCGCCCATAAGGCATGGTTCGCAAGCATCAAGTGATTCATAATCAAGTAATTCCAAAATACCATCAGCATTGAGTTTCTTTATGCGCTTTACACCAATATGACCTAAACGGCAGTGCCACAAATAAGTTGCACTATCAATTTTTAACTTTGCATCTTTTGGCTTCAATATTATGAATATGTGTATCACTACGATCGAGATCCAACAAACCATTTTCGTCGGGTGTATGACCATAGAAGGTTTTATTCATGTAAACAGAACAACAATTATTCTCTAACTTTAAATGAATAACCGTATTGCAATAAACATGATCAAATCATATTCATGCTCAACGCAAACACCAAATAACACTTATTTAGGTTCAACACTAATCCCGAAAGTATAGGGAGTGTGCGATGATGATCATATCAATGTTGGAACTACTTCCAACACACATCGTCACCTCGCCCTTAACTAGTTTATGTTCATTCTGCAACTCCCGTTTCGAGTTACTACTCTTAGCAACTGAACCAGTAAAAAATGCCGAGGGGTTGCAATAAACACTAGTAAAATACACATCAGTAACATTTATATCCAATATACCTTTGTTCACTTTGCCATCCTTCTTATCCGCCAAGGATCTAGGGCAATTCCACTTCCAGTGACCATTTCCTTTGCAGTAGAAGCACTCAGTTTCAGGCTTGCACTACAAAAAAAATACACTTCCGTGATGATACGTGTTTGTCACAGTAGGTCGCGTTTTTTGTCATGCATATACATGCATGACGATTTTATGACAGAATCAAGATAGTCATACCTGTGTTGTCGTAAAAGTGTTCCATGACATTACCAAAATTATCATCACGGAAGTGTGCACTTCCATGACGATAAATCGCGCGTCACAGAAGTGCTTTCATCAAGGGTGACCGACACGTGGCATCCACCGTAATGGAACGCCGTTAAGCTATCGGGTCGGGTTTTGGATCCGATAACCCGTTAATGACCCCGACCAATGGGGATTTTCCACGTGTAAAATCATCATTGGCTGGAGGAAACACGATGTCGGCTCATCATTGGGACAGATGTCATCCACTCATTGGATGTAAGGCGCTGAGGAGTCCCGGATTAGGGGTGTCCGGATAGCGAACTATAACCTTTGGCGGACTCTGGACTATGAAGATACAAGATTGAAGACTTCGTCCCGTGTCCAGATGGGACTTTCCTTGGCGTGGAAGGCAAGCTTGGCGATACGGATATGTAGATCTCCTCCCATTGTAACCGACTATGTGTAACCCTAGACCTCTTCAGTGTCTATATAAACCGGAGGGTTTTAGTCCGTAGGACGAACAACAATCATACCATAGGCTAGCTTCTAGGGTTTAGCCTCTCTGATCTCGTGGTACATCTACTCTTGTACTACCCATATCATCAATATTAATCAAGCGGGAGTAGGGTTGTACCTCCATCGAGAGGCCCGAACACAGGTAAAAACATCGTGTCCCTTGTCTCTTGTTACCATCCGCCTAGACGCATGCAGTTCGGGACCCCTACCGAGATCCGCCGGTTTTGACACCGACATTGGTGCTTTCATTGAGAGTTCCTCTGTGTCGTCATCTTTAGGCCCAATGGCTCCTCCGATCATCAACAACGACACGGTCCAGGGTGAGATTTTTTTCCCCGGACAGATCTTCGTATTCGGCGGCTTTGCACTGCGGGCAATTAAACAGCCACTGGAGCAGATCGGAAGCTATGCTCCTGGCCATCAGTCAGATTTGGAAGTTTGAACTACGGGCGGCGTCCGCAGAGACTTGATCTTCGACGGATTCGAGCCACAGCCAAAGCGCGCCCGCCTTGTCACGATGGGCATGATCTAGCTCGCCACCGAAAAGGTGCCTCGGAGGCCGCACCGATGTCCGCTCGACCCTCAACTCGAGACGATCGCGCCTAATCGAGGACGGGTGGCTGGACACCGCCTCGGGGGCTGCAATCTCTGGCGATCGAGGCGAACACCAACCTTGTCCTTGGCGAAGCTTGTGACTCGAGGTGTCGGACTCCTCTCCGGACTCAACCTTCCGCTACCGCCAATCGAATCCTATTGGGCGCCGGTCATGGAGTTCGCCGCAGACATCTTTTCAAAGACTCGCCCTTCGGCGACATTCTGAATTCATTAAAATCTCTCTCTTTATCAGGGGAGCCCTGGCTGGACTATGGTCAGCAAGGTTGGGATGCGGACGACGAAGAAATTCAAAGCCCACCCACCACCCACTTCGTACCCACTGCCAATGATTTAACCGACATGCTCGACTTCGACTCCGAAGACATCGACGGTATGGACAACGATGTAGGAGACGAACAGGAACCAGCGCCTATAGGGCACTGGACAACCACCTCATCCCATGATGTATACATGGTGGACACACCTAAAAGAAACGACGACGAGGAACAAAGGAACGCAATGAGGGATCGTTCCCTCGAAAAGCAGTCAAAGCGGCGGCGTAAGTGCCGCTCCAAACCCAACCTCGACAGAGACAGTAGCCATACAGACCCAACCCTAGAGCAGGGCGAACCGGCGGACGACGAACATGCCATCGAGCAACCGTCCGAACAGGGCAACTTGGATAAACGACCCGTCCCCGGCGAAGATAACAGTCCGGACGACCTCACGCCGGACAGATTGTTGGAGCAGAAGAACCTCCAAAAAAGGCTCATCGCCACTGCGCGTAGCCTGAAAAAGCAGAAAAGGAAGATCAAAACAGCGGAAGATGCACTCAGAATTAGATGGAGCAAAGTACTCAACACCGCAGACAAATATGGCGACAATCGCCACACAAAGAGCTATCCGAAGCGAAAATTACTGCCAGAATTTGATGAAGAGGCCTTAGAGCCTCGGCAATCAAAAAATAAGGAAGCCACCCGGTCGGATAAACGACCCCATGGCCAACATAGTGCGGCAAATGGCGCCGCACACAAGCCGCACGCGATCCGCACAAGGATTCACATCAAAAGATGGCCCAGCCAGATCTATCTATGGGCCAAGAAAGCAAGCTCTAGTAAGCAATGCAACACATCAAGTATTCGAACATCACGGTACACCCAAATATAGGGGTGCCGCACACCCCTATGTTTCACTGATGAGGTGCTGGATCATGAATTTCCAGCGGGATTCAAGCCCGTAAACATAGAGGCATACGACGGAACAACAGACCCTAGAGTCTGGATTGAGGATTACATCCTCCACATACACATGGCTAGAGGAGACGATATCCACACCATAAAATACTTACCCCTCAAGCTCAAAGGGCCAGCCCGGCATTGGCTTAAAAGCCTTCCCGATAACACCATTGGAAGTTGGGAAGAGCTCGAGGATGCTTTTCGGGCAAATTTTCAAGGGACCTATGTCCGACCTCCGGATGCAGATGATTTAAGTCATATAACTCAACAACCCCGAGAGTCAGCCCGGAAACTCTGGAACAGATTTCTTACTAAAAAGAACCAGATAGTTGATTGTCCGGACGCTGAAGCCTTAGCAGCTTTCAAACACAGCGTTCGAGACGAATGGCTTGCGGACACCTCGCCAAGAAAAGCCAAGAACAATGGCCGCATTAACAAGCCTCATGACCCGCTTTTGCGCAGGAGAGGATAGTTGGTTGGCAAGATGCAGTACTAACAACCCAAGTACGTCCGAAGTTAGGGATGGAAACGGGAAACCGCGACGCAGTAAGTACCAACGCCGGACCAAGGGAAACAGCCCGAAGAGCACGGCAGTCAACGCCGGATTCAAAAGCTCTCGGCAGAATCAGAAAAAGCTGCCCCTCAAGGATAACAGGGACGAGCTATCTAACTTCAAAAAAATCTTGGACAAGATATGCCAAATACACAGTACTCACGGGAAGCCTACAAATCATACCCACAGAGATTGTAGGGTCTTCAAGCAATCCGGCAAACTCAACGCCGAACACAAGGGGCTCGACACACCAAGCGAGGACGATGACGAACCCCACAAGTAGAGCACCGGAAAACAAAAGAATTTCCCACAAGAAGTCAAAACAGTAAACTCACTTCACATGACAAAAGGGAAAAACATAGTGGCGCCTATAGAGATACGCGCCATACGGCCTATCCCAGAGGAGTCCCGCCACTGGTTGTTAAAAGCAATCACCTTCGACCAACAGGATTACTCTAGAAGTATCCGGAACACAGGCTGGACTGCCTTGGTATTAGATCCGATAATTGACGGACTCCACTTTACACAAGTCCTAATGGACGGCGGCAGTGATCTAAACCTGCTATATCAGGACACAATCCGCAAAATGGGGATAGACCCAACAACAATTCGCCATAGCAACACTTCCTTTCAAGGGGTAACGCCAGGCCCAGATGCCCATTGTACGGGCTCTCTCCTGCTAGAAGTTATGTTCGGCTCACCCGACAACTTCCGCCGCGAAAAGCTAACCATCCACATCACCCCATTTACAAGTAGCTATCAAGCACTACTGGGACGCGAAGCTTTCGCCCGCTTTAACGCAGTACCTTATTATGCATCTCTTATACTTAAAATGCCCGGTCCGCGAGGCATCATCTCATTAAAGGGAAATATCGAGTGTTCCTCGAGCGCGGAAGATTGTGCGGCTGCCTTGACAGCCACACACTAAACCGTCTTCACTAATCAAAGCACCTAAACAGGTCGTTCAGACCCCGGACATGTCTAGACGAGTCTGGCGTAAACATACAAGGGCTTACTAGCCGCATACCCCCGTACAAGGGCTCCGCGCATGTACAACAAGAGACAATAAAGCTCAATTTTATTCATTTTTTGAATTGTACTTTGTTTATTTAATATAACGTACATTTTCGCACGATCTATTTCAACTAAGTTCCTCTCTTTTACAGATGAACACTGTGCTACGCCCGTCCAGGATACGGCACAACGGAGACACAGGCGCAGACGTGCAAGAGGGACCCGTTCCAAGGATTCTTTTTCAGATTAAGACCTGCGTAAACCTTTTTTTTGTCTCTTGTTGATACACATCCCCTGGTTTCTTGCTATAACCGAGGTGGAGGCTGGCGTCTTGGCATGTGGCCACGTCAGAATTCTGCGCGTACCTGGACACCAGGGGCTTATTACTAAGGGCGTTCTTCAGCCCGTTTTCATAAAGACCGAATACCTTAGAGAGTGTTCGGCGTCGCGAGTTTGGCCTTATATGCATCAGCTCCGAATCATGTCTTTGGTCAAATATTGGGTTTGCCCGGCTCCTGTGTTTTGCTGCCTTACGTTGCGCTCTATCGGCTAAGGCGGCACCAGGAGAACTACTGCGATTGTGCCCCATTTCGGCCAGGCGAGCACCTCGGTAGAGAAAGCCGAAAACTGACTGTCATGATATAGCGTGAGACTGGTCAACCACTCGATGACCCGCCGGAATCTTTAGGTTCCTCCGCATTAACGAAGGGCCGTTTCCCGGCCACGCACACACGCGCCCTGAATTGGGCGGCGCGGTGCATTCTGTGGGCTATATAGTAGCCCCACCGTTAAACTCCTATGGCTAAGTGAAAGTGATAAAGCATTATAGTCCGGTTGCCTAGTTCAACTGCGCTGTCACCTCCTTTATAGGACCAAGACGTTGGATCAAGTGTGAAAATGCGCTTTCAGGAACACCCCGCATTATATGCGTAAATTTGGCCGACGAGCGCCATCTTTCAGGTTATATATACATATACATTAACGTCCGCACAGGAGGTATTTTAATTCTTGAAGGCACAAGTATAAAAAGCTTTTATATTCCGCCAAAACATTGTTTTACAATAATACATGTTATTCGAACATAATATCCTTCGAGCACTGCCTTTCTATTAAACAAACGCCCTGCAGAACTTCCTGAAAATAGTGCTTGGCAGGTACTCAGCTCCCGTCCGAATCTTGGGATGCAACATCGGTGGCCTTCATCTCCGCCCAGTATGTCTTGACACGGGCAAGAGCCATCCGCGCACCCTCTATGCATGCTGACCTCTTCGTTGCATTGACATGCGGCACCGCACCAAGGAATTGTTGCACCAAGCTAAAATAACTCTTCGGCTCGGGCCTTTCCGGCCACAGATGACTCACGACATACTACATGGCGAGTCTGGATAACCAATTCAGCTCCGCCCATGCGGCCAAATGATCGGTTAATGGAAGTGGGCGCTCTGGATTGTGGAACTGCGACCAAAAAAGCTTTTCCACTTCGTGATCCTTTTGATCTCGGAAGTGTTCGGCCGCGTCCGCGGCACTAGCCGCCAAGTCTAGGTAAGTATCCACCACACTCCACAACCGGTCCAATTGAGCATATTTAGGATCCCCGAACTTCATCCGCAGCATAAAGGTCTTTCCAGCCGCGATATCTCCAGCCTGACGTAGCTCCTCCTTCATAGATCTCATTGCAAAACAAGCATCCTTGGCCTCTCAGTGGCCTTCTCCAGGTCCTTCTGTTCCGCCCGATCTTCTTTTTCAAGAAGCTTGCAGCGGTCGGCAGCATTCTTCAACTTCACAGCCATCTCGGCCATTTCCTTCTTGCTTCGGCAGTGAGCAATCTGTTCGGCTTTCAGCTCTTCAGCCGCCTTTAAGGCAGCCGCATCACTTTTCCTGGCCTGCTCCTTGGCTCGGGCGAGTTCCGCCCGAAGGTTCTCCATGGCAGCGGCACCATCTGCATCAAGCATACATGTTGTAAGTCATGGGCATCAAGCCCCTTACCAGTGTCCGCGGAGAAATTGCATACCTTGGGACTCGTCAAGCCGCTTGTTGACAAGCGCGATGTCGGCATCTGCCACGTCAAGTTGCCGCTTTAGCTCGGCAAATTCATCAGTCCGGCTAGCCACCGGACACTTTGCCACCTACATAGGAAAAGCGACATATCATACCTGGGATTATGATCATCGGCACGCCGTCATTTTTGACAACGCACCGAGTCTCAGGGGCTACTATCTATACAGGGCGAACCTTTTATATGCGGAACTGTCAAGAGGTACATCATTTCGTGTACCTCAAAACCTGTCAGTAAACTCCTGACGGCCTCGTGCAACCCGCTCTCCACGGATGAAATCCTTTCAATCACCGTGCCCATCAATGCACGGTGTTCTTCTGAGGTAGACGCTCGCCCGAGCAGATCCTTCAGCTCCTCCGACCATGCACCGGACAGTGCCGGACTCGTCCGATGGCCTTTTTCGAAGGTCGGACACGGAGGGCTTTGGGGAGCCATACGACTGCTTTCCGGCCCTGCCGGATTCAGAGAAACCCTCCGTGACGACACCTCAGCGTTGCCCGCCTCGCAAGGCGGTACGGCAGGGGGAGGCGTTCCTCTCTCCATCATCTCCGGACAAAGATCCCCTGAAGATGAGCTCTGCTGAGAATGGCTGAGATCCGAACTACAAGATAAAATGTCGGTTATCTTCCTCAGAAATAGAACAGAGATGTTTCTTATTTTAAAACTCCCCCTCTACTTACGGCTCGCTGGAGGGCTGATCCCCTTGGGGGCACAGTGCGGCCGAGGCATCTCCTGGCGCAGGACCCTCTGACGAAGATTTCTTTCCCCGCTTTGAGACCATGGTCTCCGGGTCTTCAGAGGCGGTCCTCTTCTTCCCCTAGATGGAGGGATTCTCGATTCCTCCTTTCCTGACAGCCTCCTTCGGGGAGGCGTAGCTTCCTTGTTCCCCCCTTCGCCTTCTTCCAAAGGTGCAACCTCCAAAGATCCTGGTTAACACGGGATCCGCGTGGTCTCGGGGAGGGGGCGGACACTGATTAGCTTTGCTTTCGCTATCCACTCCTGTTTAAGGGACAGCTCTTTTAAGGGCAATTTTATGATAAATATACGGATGGCGTGTCCGGGTACAGGACTACTTACTTGAGTATCCGGGCGATTGCAGCTCAGACCTGCGTCCTCGATCGAGTCCGGACACATTGCTTGTGATCCAAAGAACAATTTGTACATCTCCATGGGTGTCGCGCCCATAAAATGTTGGAGAGCTCGTGGTCCCTCCGGATTAAACTCCCACAGGCAGAGAGGGCGACGTTTGCAGGGCAAGGTGCGGCGACTCAACATGACCTGCGTCACCGCGACCAGATTAATGTGTCTTTCTAGGAGATCTCGAATGCGGCCCTGCAACAAGGGCACGTCCTTGGACGGCCCCCAGTTAAACCCTTTATTGACCCATGACGCTAGCTGTTGTGGGGGACCGGAGCGAAAGGCAGGTGGCGCCACCCAGTTGGTGCCCCTGGGAGCTGTGATATAAAACCACTCTCGTTGCCATAAGATGAACTCCTTTTGGAAAGAGCCCTCGGGCCATGGAGCGTCAGCATTCTTGCTTATAACAGCGCCTCCGCACTGCGCATGCTCCCCCTCGATCATCTTCGGCTCTACTTTGAAAGTCTTAAGCCACAATCCGAAGTTAGGAGTAATGCGGAGGAAGGCTTCGCACACGACGATGAACGATGAGATGTGGAGGATGGACTCCAGAGCCAAGTCGTGAAATGCCAGCCCTTTATAAAACATGAGCCCCCTCACGAAGGGGTCCGTCGGGAAGCCTAGCCCCTGAAGGAAGTGAGACGCGAACACCACGCTCTCACATGGCTTGGGAGTGGGAATAACCTGCCCTTGAGCAGGCAGCCTAAGCGAGATTTCGCCGGTTAGATACCTGGCATCTCTCAGCTTTAGCACGTCTTCTTCCGTAACGGAGGAAGGTATCCACCGGCCTTGAAGGCCGGAGCCGGACATCATCGGAGGTCCGAAGCGCCTGAATCTGGAGCTTTGGGTGTTGGAACTCGAGGCGAGAGGCGGATTCGATTGAGTATGAAAGAAAGGAGCAGAGCCTTGGTCTCTTTATAAAGAGATTGAATACCGAGAGCCCTCCCCGTGACCGTTTGGGACTCGCCTTCGATTAAGGAAATATACCAATGGGCACGATTGGGTTACCCATGCCCGTATTGATGAGAATCCCGGGATAAGGGGACACGATCTCTGCTTCGACAAGACGTGCCAAGGATACCGCCTCGCTAGATGCGCTGAGGTGGGACAGTAAAAACGATTCGAATAAAGGCTTGGCCATGGTGTGATGTCACACTGCGGAATACGTTAGCAGATTGGATTTGTGTAAATATTATTCTCTCTACGGTGGTATATGGAACTTATTTTGCAGAGGCGGACACTATCCTTGTGTTCAAAATCTTCTATGAAGTATTCGGAGGAGGAACCCGCCTTGCAATGTCGAAGACAATCTGCGCGCCGGACTCGTCGTCATTGAAGCCTGGTTCAGGGGCTACTGAGGGAGTCCCGGATTAGGGGGTGTCTGGATAGCCGAACTATAACCTTTGGCCGGACTCCTGGACTATGAAGATACAAGATTGAAGACTTCGTCCCGTGTCCGGATGGAACTTTCCTTGGCGGGGAAGGCAAGCTTGGCGATACAGATATGTAGATCTCCTCCCATTGTAACCGACTCTATGTAACCCTAGCCCTCTTCGGTGTCTATATAAACCGGAGGGTTTTAGTCCGAGGGACGAACAACAATCAAACCATAGGCTAGCTTCTAGGGTTTAGCCTCTACGATCTCGTGGTAGATCTACTCTTGTACTACCCATATCATCAATATTAATCAAGCAGTAGTAGGGTTTTACCTCCATCGAGAGGGCCCGAACCTGGGTAAAAACATCGTGTCCCTTGTCTCCTGTTACCATCCGCCTAGACGCACAGTTCGGGACCCCCTACCCGAGATCCGCCGGTTTTGACACCGGCAGCGCCTATGATACGTCGACACGTGGCACGACCCAACAGAGGCCCATTCCTGTGAAAAGGCCGGCCCGTTTGACTTGGTTAAAATGTGGCGGGTCGGCCCACGGAAAGCCTATTAACAGCCTGTTTGCATATAGCCCATTTACATCCTGCTAACCCAAGGCCCGTTACGCCCTATCCGAATTAGGCCCAGTGGCGTCATCTGGGCCATCCAATATGATTCCACCCCATTTTCACTGCTGGCCCATGTAAGGCCCATGACGTCTTTCGGCCCATATGTGGCCCTATGTAACTCTTGGCCTATTAACGGCAAAGCAGAAATCGCCCGTAATGAACAAAGTGTATCACTTTACACCCATTAACGGCCCATGGTGAAATCGCCCGTAATGAACAAAGTGTATCACTTTATACCCATTAATGGCCCGTTATTCCGCTAATGCGTTTCTAGCCCATGTTATCTTTCGCCTTCTCATAGCCCATTTATTCTTGGGCTCATTTCAAAGATTCGTTTACTTACGGCCCGTTCTTGTCATTTTTTCGCTTGTGGGCCAAATTCAGCCCGATAATTCTGATCGGCCCGTTTGTGGTCCGTTAATACGTTGGGCCGTTTTCATAGCGTCATCAAATACGGCCTATTAACGATAGCCCGTTACGGTCGGCCCATGAATGGACGATTCCAACTAGCCCGTTTACGGCCATAATGTGGCCTGTTATTGGCCCATGTTTGGCCAATCGATCATACGGCCCGTATAAGGCCCACTGATGATACGGCCCATAGAAGGCCCATTGTTTCTACGGCCCGTAGAAGGCCCATTGTTTCTATGGCCCGTAGAAGGTTTATCGCTTCTACGGCCCGTAGAAGGCCCACTGCTTTCTACGGCCCGTAGGAGGCGCATGTCACTACAAAGAAATATTAGCCCATGGTTATTGTGGCCTAGTTTTAAAAAATAGGTTATTGAAGCCACTAGCAAACCGCGGAAAAAGAACCGCACTGACTACAAGCAAACAAATAAACAAGACAACAAGGAAATAAATAAGCAAGAAACTTATGCTAGGCTATCACGGCTATTACACATATTACATCCACTAGGCATCAAAGTTTGCCACTAGTGCAAATATAGGGAACAAAGCAGCATATAAACGCCGCAGCAAAACAAATCCTGAACTGAAACCACTTTAGAAGAGTTCAAGAAACAATATCCTGGGTACCCATAATGCTGGCAAGATGCTTAGCAAGCTTATTAACTTTCTCTTGTTTTGCGCTTAAATCCTCCAGCTTGTCATTGCACAAGAAAGTACGATCTGAATTCTGCAAGGACTTCCTCGATCCTTCGGCTTCTTGCCATGACACTTGACCGATGCCTTTTAGCTTGTAGCTGAGACCAAGAAGTCAAGTGATTCAGGCAGCGAGTTCGAAGAGCTTGTGCCAGCGGTGCTGGCCAGTAACTCGAACACTACATCAACACATGACTGTGGGTTTTCTCACTGTCTACAAGATCATTTTTATCACCTTTCTTGGAGACCAACAGGGTTGTCTCACTATCTTGAACGTTATCTGCATTACTTTCTCTACCATTGCATAGTGGGGTGCTCTTCTCCAATATTACATTTGCATACTACAAGAGAAACAAGCATACATCACAGGTTTAGCTTGTAGTATACTGAAACTCATTTTGGTAAACCGTTCAAGAGGGAAGGTGGACAGGATAACAGCATGAAACAAACATATATCTATGTACTATGGTCACTTGTATTGTCCATATCATTCTAGTTTATGTTCCCTAATCAAGATAGAGACACAGTTCAACTCATATATTTTTAAGACACAAAGACATAGACAGAATATAAGTGTGAGAAACTACACAGCATTGGCAGCACTTGTAATGTGCATCACATGAGAATATAACTGTTTATACAACTTAAACTGAAATCAACATAGAGCAAGAAGTTAGAACAACAATCCAGTTAAAGAAATAGGTTTAAAACATACCTGTTGCGCCATTGGAGTTTCAATTGGATCCTTCAAATTCGAAAGTAGTTGGTATGAGTAAATACAGTGATTCAAAGGAGTATGGACCATAGCTACGGAATCGACACGAGAACAGCTTGTTTTCCGCTTTAAACGTGGAGTTTGGGTTAGCTGTGGTGGTCTTCGTGCTTTGGGCACTGCAGAGCTTTACAAACTTTCGTGTGGGGGTACTACTGTGGTGGACATGGTGCTTTGTCAACTATAAGTGGGTTACTATCCATGGGGTGCAGTTAGTTGGGTTGTACCGGTTCTCTACCCAACAAAGGTAAGTGTGCAATCTGGAAGAGTCTTGATTATGTGTGGTGGGGCTAGTTTGTGGGCCAAGACAACCATGGTTCTATCTGCATCGACGGGTAGCACTGTCTTTTGTGAAGAACGGGTTTTTGCTCCCTTAGATACTGCCATCACCCCCTCCAATTCAAATGGCTGATAAACAAGAAAAGAAATTGAACGTACAGACATTGTATGATAAACAGATGTGGTAATTCACATATATGTTGTCTAACCAAACAGGACAGCATGACACAATTTCACATATATGATGCCTAACTAAACAGGATAGCATGACACAGTTTCAGATATATGATGGAAAACTTAACACGATATAATGGCATAATTCAACATATGATGAGTACCTAAACAGGATGACATGACAAAACTATATGATGTCTTTCTAAAATAGGTTGGGATGAAATAATTCACATACATGTTGTCTAAGTATACAGGATGGCATGATATAATTGACATAATTGATTCATATACTAAGAAGCTGGCACTCGCATGTATGATCTCTAAACTAAGCATGTGCATATGATGTCTAAACTAAGCAAGGCAAGACACCATATGCATCATATGAAAAATATAAACATTGCAACTTAGAGCATACACCTCAGGTGGGATATAGGACTGGTCATCTGTCTCTGAATCCTCCTCCGAGGAGCTCCCTCAGTAACCATCGAGATATATGCTTCAACAGTACCATTGCACGCTCAAGACCTTGTTTTCACCTGCATTTTTCCATAACCGGCTCAAATGGCTGATACACATGAAGAGTAGTTCAATATACATGATTGTCGACAAATGGAATACATAATGAAAAAAAGATGACATGAGAAAATTCACAAATATGATGCCTGGCTCCATGTCTTTGCATAATTCACATATATGATAACTGGCTTAAAAACATGGCATTGCATAATTCACATATCGATATAGAAAGCAAGCAGGAGGCATTCACACAAAACATGTCTAATCTAAGCAGATGGCATGGCAATGCAAGACACCATATGCATAATATGAGCAATATAACCCAGCCAAGTTAGAGCATGCACCTCGGGGGATACGACCGTCATCTCTCTCTAAATCCTCCTTCCGAGGAGCTATCTCAGAATCAAAGAAGAAATCTGCATCGACAGTAGCAATCGACTGCTCGTAAGACCTTGTTTTCACTCTAGATTTTCCCATGACCGACTCAAGTGGCTGATGCACAGGAAGAGTAGATGAATGTATAAACATTGTTGACAAATGGAATACATTATGGAAAAACATATGGCACGATACAATTCACATATACGATGACTGGCTAAACAGGATGGCATTGCATGATTCACGTATATGATGCCTGGCTAAAGAAGATGGCATTGCGTAATGCCCATATACTTTCCGTTCCTAAATATTTGTCTTGTTAGAGATTTCAAATGGACTACCACATATGGATGTATATAGACATATTTTAGAGTGTAGATTCACTCATTTTGTTCCGTATGTAGTCACTTGTTGAAATCTCTAAAAAGACAAATATTTAGGAATGGTGGGAGTATGATATAGAAACCAAACAGGTGGCATTCACACAAAGCAAATATAAACTAAGCTGTTGACATATAAGATGTATAATGTAAGCAACGCAAGGCGCCATATGCATGATATGACCAACATCAGCATGCCAGGTTAGAGCAAACACCTCAGGTGGTAAACAGGCGTTGTCAGCTCCTTCTGAATCTCCATCTGAACAGTTATCTTCCTCTGGAATACAATCTGGAAATGCAGGAGGGGGGCCACTACCACCACGGAGCGTAAGGCGTCAGATGACATTATATTTGCACGCAACGGTCTTCTCTTTTTCTCTACATGTTCAGTACGATTGTGTACAATATCTGACATGCATAATAAAAAATAGTTAGATTTTGTAAGGCCTAAGGGGTGCATGCAAAAACCAAGACTGATGGTAGCAAACGGGTGGATGGATCCAAAACTAATGATAGCAGGTAGATTATAGCTTCAGTTTAAAAAGATAGACAATGGATCATCTATTGTTTGTTGCCCACCCAACATGAACCACATAGAAGACCCCAGATGAACCAGATAGTAGATAGATACTATTCGTTGCTGGCTCGATATGAGACCCATGGGCAATTCAAAACTCAAGATTGAACGATAAAGTAGCAGGTAATAATAATCGATGTATAACGTAAGCAAACCACGAAAGCTGCGACCTCTCTTAGGAACTGTAGTCCTCGGGTTCATCTCGCTCGGTCGATGATGGTAATGCAGTTGGCATGGCTGCCGCAACGGAGAAGATGATCTCGAGGCGTGAAAGGAAGTCTGCAGGGGGGATCTCTGCTGCAGTGAACGCTTCTGTCGATGGTGCACCTCGGGTGGTGTGGATGACGGCACGGCAGGAGCAGGACATAACACACAGAGTTTTCTTTGACGCCTATCTGAAAATGAAGTAAATCTGTAAGGGCTCCTTAGAATTGGAGGATTCTAAAAACGCAGGGACAGGAAAAACATGAATAGGATAGGAATGCACCTGCAAAATAGAGCATTTGGAAACATAGGATTTCCCAACACAGGTGTTTGGCTCACATGAATTGGAAGAACAAAGGAATGGAGAAACAAAGTGATGTGACGAGTGTACAACCTCTTTGGCATAGCCTTGTGGACCTCAGCATCATTGGGTTGGACGTGGAGGATGGTGATGATGCTGGTGTGACTGTCGAAGGCGGAGAAGAAGATCCGAGGCCTCTAGAAACGGCGCCTAGGGTACTGCTCCGCTGTGATGGACGGTTCCGTTGTTGGAGCAGCTCCGCTAAGGTGTACGGGCGATTTAGGTCAAGCATGACAAGACAGCATAACGTTAATCTGAAGTGGGACCCTAATATCATCTCGCAATAGATGATGTAAAATACATCACCAAAAAGTGCTAGATGTAAACGCATCGGCCAGCGCCACGGCCGCTCCGACAGATGTTGTAAGTACTGTTCACTCTGAACTTAATCAAGAAAATGAACTTCACAATCGAAACTGAATTTTCTTGTCGAAACTGATTGAACTAGTAACAGGGCATTGCAATAGATGTTTAGGGCGTTCGAGCACTAGTAGCAGAGAAGCAGTGATCTAAATCAGCAGACGCTCGAGCAAGGAACGCACTGGCAGAGAACAAGTCGTGCAGTAGCACCGCGAGCGGGTGCCAAAGCAGCAACTCATGTAGCTACCGGAGGTCGTGCAGCAGCAACAGCAGCGCAAGCGAGAGTAAGAGCAGAGCAAAGAAGATGAACGAAAGTAGGAGCAGGAAAAGAACTGGACCGACAAAGAAGAACAGAAATGTAGCCATGAAAGCGAGAGCCGAGTAGCTGCAGCTAGTGTTAGGGAGTCGCCACGAGGAAGCAACGACATGGGGAGAGACGCCATGGATGATGTGGCGGTGTGGCGCCGTCGATGGAGACACGCCATGTCTGCTTTCAGACGAGCAATCGGCAGCCCGTGAGGTCGAATAAAAGATAAAATGCAGCGGTGAGTGCAGAACCTCCTTGGTGGCGCCGAGTTGGCCTCGGCTTCATCAGAGGAATTGGTGAGGGTGATGCGGTTCCGGTGGGGCAGGTCAAGACGGCGTTGTGGGGATTGAGGTGGCGCGATAGACGAGGCGAACGTCGGGGCAGCTCCTTGGAGGTGGAGGACGGGGCGTCTGATCCGGCGGGACGAAGAAATCGACAATGGACCCTCATCTGGTGCGGTGGATGAGGGACGGCGAGCTGTTGCGGTGGATGACGTAGTCGGGGAAGAGTCTCCGGCTGGGCGGCATTCGGGGGGCCGATGGAGGAGCGTGGGGTTTCGCGGGTTTTGGTGGTCTCGGTGTACGAATGGGGGCGAAGGGGGAGGGGGAGCCAAGCTTAGGGACGCGCTTGTTCGAAATGTAGGGTAAGTTACCAACATACCCCCACCGGTTTTGACACCGCGATGTGGAGCTTCATTTCCGGCTGAGGGATAGAAGGGGGATTTCGCGCGTCTGGGCTGCGGGAGCGATTTCGGATGAGGAGGGAGTTCTCGCGCACGTCCAAATTTCGGGATAACAAGGCGCGGCGCGGGTTGAAGAAGCGGGAGTTTCAAAGCAGGTGAGACAAAAGATACTCGAGCTTGAAAATTTCGGGATAACAAGGTGCGGATTCCTTGTTCGGCAGAACAAACTTAATGTGTAAAAAAAACAATTCATACAAGACACAAGAGAGTCATGTCCCCTTTTACTATATTGCTATAGATGCCATTGAAAAAACTACAAGAAAAATGTAAAAAAACGGGAGAACAAGATTACCCTGCATAGTACCAAATCGATTCGCACTTCCCTCAACAACAACAAAAAACTTATCAATTCCCACCAAAGTAAGACTACTGTCCCTTTTTATCTTATTACAGATGCCTTGTTCTCGAATTTCAATTTTTTATACTTTATGTTGAATTCGTATATATCATTAGGTGACCTTGCGGTTTATAATTGATGTAGTCGTACATTTTGATCTTCCATCATATATGAACAATTTACTCCACCATGTGAACATATATATTGTCGTCTACCATATGGACTAAATTTGAATCAATTTTCCTTATTTGAATACGATTGTTGTCAAGTTATACAATAATTTAAATATTATCTTGATAACAAAAAATATACATATAGTAGTAATCATATTCCACTATGAACTACATGTACCATACGCTCTCCAATTCAAATATTTGTATCCATTTTATGTTGAATTCAAATCATAGTACATTATTGGTCTAGGTAGCGAGATGTTTGGGATAATCTAAACCCTGTTTTCATACGTATAATTTTTGGCTGAATTGGGACAAGTTTTGGTACAAGCCTCTTGCAAAACCGGAGATTCTCTCAACAAGCCTCGTGGTTCCGAGAGGGAACATGTCACCTTTGTGTGCGAAACGATATACGCTGTCTCCCCCTGATTTTATTTACAGAGGCAACATAAAACTATATGAGTGCCCTGTTAAATTTTGGAGATATTTCGGGTTCATTTGGCCTTTTTATACATTAATTGAGTTTCTCGACTTTTAATGTGCATAATCTAAATATGAATTGCATGCACATGCTCCGGTGCACCAAAGTGGGTTGAAAAATCACATGTGTGTCCTTGGTTGAATTTCTAGGTCCCATGGAAGAAATGAGAATGAAATTCAAACATCTGGGCGTCATCACTCGGCCGAGAACATCGAGAAACTTTGATTTTAAATTCATGTAAATCAAAAACTCGCCTGGAAATCATGAAACTTGGCATGGTGTCATGTTATGGCACTAATATGTTGTGGTAAAAAATTGGGCCGATTTGGAAGCTTGTGGTTCTAAGAGGGAACGTGCCACCTTTGAGTATGGAACGATATACGCTCCCCCCCCCCTTGAGTTTCTTAACAAAGGCAACATAGAACTACATTAGTGCCCTGTTAAATTTTGGAATTATTCCGGGTTCTTTTGTCATTTTTATACATTAATTGAGTTTCTGGTCATTTAATGTGCATAAGTCAAATTTGAACTGCAAGCACATGCTCTCGTGCACCAAAGTTGGTTGAAAAATCACATTTGTGTCCTCGAGTGAATTTTTAGGTGCCATGCAAGAAATTAGAATAAAATTAAAACATCCCGGCATCGTGGCTCAGCCGAGAACATTGAGAAACTTGGTTTGAAAATTCTTGTAAATCCAAAACACGTCTGAAAATCATGAAACTTGGCATGGATGTCGTGTCATGGTACTACCATGTTGTGGTAAAAAAATTGGCTGAATAGGAACAGATTTTGGTATAAGCTTCTTGCAAACCGAAGCTTCTCTCAAGAAGGCTCGTGGTTCTGAGAGGGAATGTGCCACCTTTGAGTGCTTGAAAGCGATATACGTTGTCCCCTTGAGTTTATTTACAAAGGCAACATAGAACTACACGAGTGCCTGTTAAATTTTGGAATTATCCGGCTTCGTTTGGCCTTATTTACACATTAATTGAGTTTTTGGTCATTTAATGTGCATAATTCAAATTTGAACTACAAGAACATGCTCCCATGCACCAAAGTTGGTTGAAAAAATCACATTTGTGTCCTCGGGTGAATTTATACTCCCTCCTTCCATATATATAGGTCCTAATGCGTTTTTCGAGGCTAACTTTGACCAAACGTTAGAGCAATAATATATGACATGCAACTTACACAAAGCATACCTTCAAATTTGTATGTCAAAGGAGCTTCCAATAATATAATTTTCATAGTATGCATCTCATGTGCTATTAATCTTGTCAATAGTCAAAGGATGTCTTGAAAAACACATTAGGCCCTATATAGATGGAAGGAGGGAGTAGGTCCCATGCAAAAAATGAGAATAAAATTCAAACATCTGGGCATCGTGGCTCGGTCGAGAACATTGAGAAACTTGGTTTTAAAATCATGAAACTTGGCATGGTGTCATGTCATGGTAGTACCATGCTGTGGTAAAAAAATTGGCCGAATAGGAACAAATTTTGGTATAAGCTTCTTGCAAATCGGAGCTTCTCTCAAGAAGGCACGTGGTTCTGGGAGGAACATGTCACCTTTGTGTGCATAATTCAAATTTGAAATACAAGCACATGTTCCAGTGGCACCAAAGTTGGTTGAAAAATCACATGTGTGTGCGGGTAAATTTCTAGGTTCCATGCAAGATATGGGAATGAAATTCAAAATTACAGGCGTCGTGGCTGGGTTGGAAACATTGAGAAACTTAGTTTTTAACTCCTCAGAATCCAAAACACGCATGAAAATAATGAAACTTGGCTTGGTGCCATGACATGGCACCAACAAGCTGTGGTAAACTTGCAATCCGATTTGCGAAGGCGCACACATTAACAATCAACAAAGTCATTTTGGAACAAGTGTTGTCACGTTACAATCGGAAACACAAGTATTATTGAAACCGTGGGCGTTCTACTTACTAGTACCATTTACGTGCCGCCACGTGTCCCCATTTTTTATTAGCTAGGAGGCACCGTGCAGGGTAGCTGTTTGAGTACGAGAGGCGTGCGATCAGACCCCTGCGCGTGCTTATCGGGAGGAGAGCCCTTTGACCTCCATCTGCCGTCCACCTCTCTCCCAAGGTCTCCATTAATGGCGCCTCTGTTTAATGGCGTGGCTATGTCTCACTTGACTAAGATTTAAGAGAGAAAAAAGAAAATCTGAAAGCACGGATCTTGATCTAAGATCCGATGGACCTATATAGCATCTACTGCGACTTATAGCAAGACTGATGAATATATAAGGACGATTATTTTTTTTATCAAAGAAGGGCTTGCCCCTTCCGATTTTCATTACTGAAAACCACCACAATTCACAAGAAGTTCAGCACAACTCCAGCTTAACACGAAGGACTAAAAGCTACCAGATTGAAATCGCAACATCCCAAGAGGCCAACAAAGGCCAAACATCCGCTGGTTCCCGGGGCGCTCGACGCGGCAGTCCACGCAGGCCAAGTGCCCTCCCTTGCACTGCAGAAATCAATAGAACAGCACATCAATCAAGAAACCTGCACCTTGCTCAATCAGCCGAACGGACGAGGTGTATTCGAACCTCATACACCGGAGGCGTCAAGGGCGGAGGCACAAGGGGCAGTGGAGCACGGTGAGGTCCATCGAGACCTTACAGAGCTCCATCGTCGGGTCCTGTTCGGCCTGCATGATCTCGCCCTCCTCGTGCACAACCATCTCTCGACTTGGGCTGGGGTATTACAAAGCTTTACCGTCACATATTTTATACTACTTCAAGGTGCATTAAATCAACACATGCAAGTATCAAAAGGAGAGTCACGGCATGCATGCATGCGTTGTAATTAATGCATCAGAAACGCAAATTATTGAAATATATCGAGTGCAGTGCTTTGATGTGTCGCGTCAACTCATACATCAACGAGAAGTTTGATTATCCTCTCCCTCGCGGACTTAACTGCACCTGCCTTTGGCTGTATGACAGGTTGGCCACACACCCATCGGGCCCACCTATCATACACGCAAAGGCAGGAGCGTCCCTCCCTCGCCCATGAGTGTGGTGGCTGGCAAGACTAGGAGAAGCTTTCGCTACACGCTCTCCATCCCGCAAGCGGTGGACATGCAGCAGTTCAATCAGTCTCGGATGGCCAGAAGCGTACTGTAGTACTCCTCCAGTGCAGTAGTACTCCATCATTGTTCGACTTCCCGAAGAGGCGAAGAGCCAAGCGCAGCCCGGACGCTCGTGTGGCAGTTTCATGTGTAGAGTAGTCTAGGATAGCGTGTACCGTGCATGTAAGCTTAAAATCGTTGGGGTCGGCTCCATGCTATGTGGCCGTCTTGAAGTTTTTTAAAAAAATTAAAATAGTCTTCTAGCCCTACCTGACACCCTGGTGATTGTAGTTTGCACACCCATCTGGTCAAGACAGGAATATATATTTTAATTTGTTTTTTTAAGGGGGGACTCCCTGGCCTCTGCATCAGAACGATGCATACGGCCACATATATTTTAGTTTGTGGTGGGTAAATGTTAGAGGTTGCAGCAAATATATTGTACACTGCGGGTCTTTCAGCCAAGTTTAGAGGCAAGCATGTGGGGCGAGTGCTATGATGTGTTGCGTCAACTCGTGAGAAGCTTGATTTTACTACACGCCTTCTCCCTCACTCATGCGCGCGGTTGCTCGCAAAAGAGGACAGGCTTTTGCTTAGTAGTACTTCTACAACAAGCTATCCGTCCCGCTCGCGGTGGACGAACATGCAGTAGTGGATTCGACAATGTAGAAGCAGTAGTAGTAACATCATTGTTCGTCTTCTCGAAGAGGCGAAGAGCCAAGCGCAAACCGAAGGTTGCAGTTGCGAACATTGGAGCACGCATATAGCCAGGATCTTGCATGAGACAAAATTGCTATGTGAGCCCACTATTGTAATAGTACGTACAACTACTTGCTAGTATAGCCCTGTAAACCAGAAAGGAGTATTTGCCCTTCTAGAGATTTCAACAAGTGACTAGACTACACCGAGACGGAGTACATATGGAGCAAAATGAGTGAATCTGTACCATAAATAAATACTTACTAGTTCTATCGTTTTCCTCTCCGAGGTGCACAATATTGAGGGAATTAATTGGAGAAGCATAATAGAGCCAGCACAATGTGAATGCAACAGAGTTTGGACTCTCATATAATAAAGGCGCCCCACCACTCCAATCCATCTACTCCCAAGTCTCTGCAACAGTGCTCACTCCAATCCAAGACCAAGTGACCAGAAGCCACAAGCACCTATGGAGGCGATGGACGCAAGCGGCAATGGTCATGCCAAATCATCCAAGGCGCCGCCTGCAGCCCAAGACTTGCAGCGTTTCCAGACGGTCTTTGGCGATCAGCATCGTAGCCCTCACCGACGCCTTGGCTTCGCCTCTCGCATGGGCGACATGATGGTCAACTCCATCCGCAAGTTCATCACGCCAAGAAGCGCGGGACGACCTTGCCAGATTGCTTCCAGCCAGCGCCCAGGCTCCTCATTGCCTGCCACCCTCATCGGCCTCCATGGTGACGAACTCTTTCAAACCTTGGTGGCCTGCAGGTCTTGGAGGTCGCGACGAAGAATGTGCACCTCGAGGCCTTCGCCAGCAAGGCTCTCGCCATGCAAGAAACGGAGGGAGTAGTATAGTACTAGTATATACTGCATCATTCGTTGCTCCTTCTTACTACTCCAACATGTGGGAGAGCCAGCATCCGGGTCGACGTGTCATGCACCAGATTAGAGCGCAGAACGGAAGGGGGGCATCACCCCGGTCGGAGCGCCAGTAATTCATGACTATAGTGAGTGGTCATATCAGAAGTCTTTCCAGCAGTAACGCGCCGTCACATCACACAGCCCCACTCGCTCACCCTCCTCGCCTCTCTGTCAAACTGCCTACGAAAATCGCCGTGTGTCTTTGCTGGGAAAAGCCCCGCCTCAACTTTTAACTACTGCGAAAATAGTTCGAGCTTTTCGTTCTATATAAATAAACTACTTCTTGTATGTTTATTCACCCGTGGGGTTGTTCAATGAATGGAGGCGGGAGCACAAGTGAACAATCGTAGTACTACTAGTAGTAAGTAGGAGTCATACAGTAGTCACCTTAAATAGAGAGTTTCTTTTATTTAATGCCACGTACACAAATTGAAACGCTTGTTGTGGAGAGGAAAAAGATAATCACTCCACTATATATGGACGCAGGGGCCTGAGCGCTTGCTTCACTAGGGTTGCTCTCTTCATTCTCTCATCCTCTCCAGATATAAACAAGACAGCGGTGGCGACATTTTCTCTCTGCTCACCGCTGGTCACAGATCCGACCGGATCCCTTCGGCCGGTGTGTGTAGAGGACTAAAAGGTGCATCGTTCACGTGGTCATCGCCGTCGAGGGAGGAAACCCACAGCTGCCGGAGGGGCCCGATCCTCTGCCCCATGCCGTTCTCTCCGACACAGCACCGGCTCGGGAGGTCCTCCGACCCTTCTTCCTCCCTGCCGTATTGTCCGCAGATCCGACCTGCCGCCGCCGACATCCCGGCGACCCTCAGGTATAAGTTCTTCGAAAGCGGCCTTGCTCTAATGCCCCAGCTCCCCACGTGTCTGCATGTGCATCTTTTTGTACTCCCATCAGCTCTTCCAAAGCCACCTAAATTTTTAGTATTATTAGAGGTAAAGCTACTTCATGCATTCGAATCTAGGGCTTTGTTCAAACAACGAAGAAAGGGGGGAAAGTTGTAGCATGAATCTAGGACTTGATTCAAAGAGGAAATAATATGGTGAAAGTAGTAGAGACCGGATACCCAACCGGTCTCTTGGTTGAAAGGGAAATAATGGGAAAACGCAGTACAAACTGAATAAGGAACAGATCTATTATTGGTTGAAAAAACGATAGAAAGTGGTGGCTGGTGGACAAGTCAACAGAGTATGTCCAGGATTAAATTTGCTGCCATCACATAGTAAAAGGTCTCCAGGATTAGATTTGCTGCCCTCACATAGTAAAAGGTCTCAGGATTATATTTGCTACCCTCACATAGTAAAAGGTCTCAGGATTAGATTTGCTGCCCTCACATAGTAAAAGGTCTCCAGGATTAGATTTGCCGCCCTCACATAGTAAAAGGACTCCAGGATTAGATTTGCTGCCCTCACATAGTAAAAGGTCTGCAGGATTAGATTTGCTGCCCTCACATAGTACAAGGTCTCCAGGATTAGGTTTGCTGCCCTCACATAGCATCAACAAACTCGGCATCACCACTTTATGCCTCCTTGTAGGTACATTGTGCTGATGCCTCCACTGTCGCATGTCCATATACCAACCTTTTGCTGTTGTTAATGTAAGGGCGCATGTAAAATGAAGCGATCACACTGTTACCTTAGGGACATGTCTAACCAGTGTTATTGTTAATCTAATGCCTCTAGTGATAAGATGCAATTAAACTGTGTTTCAAATGGCACTCTGCTTGTTTTCCCCAAAGTATGATAAGTAAGTTGCTCCTTTTGACTCTTTGAGTGTCCTGGTGTCCCCACGGTCCCATGCCCTTAAACCAACTCTTTAGTCATTGTTGATTTATCGTGTTCCGTAAACAAGCAATGCCACCATTAAAGTAATCCCATATTTGAGGAATCTCATTGTTGATCGTAATGCTTACGGTAACATGAAGCATTAGCGACGCTTTTGAAATTTCTCATCGTCCTTGCGTTATTTCCATGAACATAATTAAGATGCTTCTTTTCATTTTGTATATGTTCCGTATATTCTTATTGACCAGCAATTGTTTACTTTCTATCTTTTTGTGCAGATAGGGATATCCATTTCACCTTGTTGCTATTGTGACCTTTTGGTGAACTGCACAAAACACTTTTTTGGAATGAGTGTCTTGTGCAGTTCAACTAAAATGTCACGTGGGCAACATCTCTCAATTTTGGTGGAACTGCACAAAATGGTGATTGGAGTTTCCAAAATCTCCGTCAAGTTCTTTGGTAATCTCGTGAAACATTTTATTAGCCTTTGCAAGATGGAGCCGTCCTTTGTCACCACAATGGCACTTTATTTTAGTGGAACTGCACAAAATTATAGTTGCACCTTACATGAGCGGACAGCCAACCTTAATGTTCCTCAATTTTAGTGCAACTACTAAAGAAGAACACCTTGCCAGCTCACAAGAGCAAGTACTTCTTGCTAGCTGAATGATGCAATCTTTGCTTCATTTTAGGTGAACTGCAGAAAAAGGCGCATGAATTGAATCATGGAACTCCAGGCAGACCTCTTCCAAGTAGAGCTGGAGGTTGAGTTCAAGGAGGCCCTATTAAAGCGAAATCATGCTCTCCTATCTCCTTATTTGTGCTGTGCAAACATGTTGTGCAAAGAGGAATACTCAACTACAGATGTTGTGACGGTCAAGAGCATTCGCCAAGTTCTTCGATTGTATGACATGGCTAGCCAAGATGGATTTAATCCCGACATTCACTTTATCAAAAGGCTCTAATGGGTTGGTTCTGAATCTTGCAAGGGGGAATCGATGAGATGTGTAGGCATCTTTGTTGTACTTATTATTTGAATCTTATTTGTTGGTTCGAATCTTGCAAGCTGGGAATCAATGAGATGTGTAGGCATCTTTGTTGTACTTATTATTTGGATCTTATTTGTTGGTTACGAATCTTGCAAGCTAGGAATCAATGAAATGTGTAGGCATCTTTGTTGTACTTATTATTTGGATCTTATTAGTTGGTTACGAATCTTGCAAGTCGGGAAACCTGACATGATGATGCAGAGGACAACAACCATAACAAACAGTTCAAACTTGGTAGTATTATCTTTGTGAAAGTGCGACAAATGTGTTGATCGTGTGCGTCCTGAGAATAATAATTCTAATTGTTGTGCATGTTGATCCTGTGGCACTGATAGAACGAGCGAATGCATTGCTTGTTTTAAGTATAAATTTCTACTAAAGCTAATTAAATTTAAGTAAAGTGACCACTAACTCCTGTTATTACAGTACCAATACAGACCCGCTCGTGAACCGACGTGTGGCCGAGGGTGCATCTTCTGTCGGGCGTACAGCGGATGAGGGAGGGGTAGTAACTGTTGTCGCATGTACACACTCAGCTTACTGTTGAATCCAGTTCCCCAAGAGCTGAAAACAAACTACTGCCGCCTACACACTCGTTCACTAGAAGAGACTCCAATGGCGATCCGAGGGGTGAGCCTGCTGGATATGGACTTCAGCAAGGAGTTCCCCTTCGAGTTCGCCGTTCAGTGCTATGGTTGCACCAAGTTGAATGTGATGTACACCAACGATACGGACTCGGTGAAGCTCTGCCTCGCCTCAGTCCTATGGCTGCACCAGGTTCTGGAGCATTCGCCCATTTCATCGGCAGCGCCGACTGCACCTTCACTACGGTGGAGAGAAGGAAGAACGCGACGATTCGGCCATCTGGTGCAACAAGCTTGTCGACATCCAGAAGCAATACAAGATCATCAGCAACGGGCAGGAGAAGGACTCCGTGGTTGACCTCGCTGAGACCATCATCGACCCCTGGAACACCAACATGAAAGAAGACGACCTGAACACGTGGGAGGTACCTCTGAATCTAGCCTACATAACCTACGCGGCCAAGGACGCATACGCATGCTACGACATGTATAGGCAGATCTTGGACATGAGGGTGTGTCTGCTTCCCGTAACCGACGAGTACACGGACAGCCGCAGTGTCATGATCAAGCGTGCCAGGAAGGTCTAGATGTTGTACTTTATCTGTTTATAAGCAACTTTATCATCTGAGTGTTTCATGCGTTAGCCTATGTGTCGTAATTATCTGTTTTGTCCGAAATATTTCTTTTAAGAACCTATTAACCTGATTGCTTTTTTAGTGGCTATTTGCTTATGTATGTAAACTAGTTCACTTGTCCGTAAAAAAAACTAGTTCACTCGGCTGCCGTGCTTTGAATCTCCTTCCTCCCAACATATTCCTCTCCTCAGGTGGACCCAACAGGTCTCTGAATTTTCTCCCACTTTCTTTTTCGATGTAAACTGAGTTTTCTCCCAGTACTTTCCCCTAGAACCAACTCAATTGTCCCACGTCTAGCCTAAAAAATAATAATACCCCACATACTATTAACTCATCAAATTAAAATGATATTTTATTTCGTAGGTTGAAAGTTCTTACAAAATAATAATAATAATTGTTTATATATAACTTGGCAAGTTAACTCCTAGTGATTGTGTACATAAGCTTGCAAAGACTTTACTGACGTGCAATCATGTGTTTATGTTTTTATAACATTTCTCCGTCTAGCCCAACATGATATTTTCACCTAGCCCAGCAAGTCCGTGGATTTCGAGAAAAATGCAAATTGGTTTTAAACGGGTTGCATAGATGCTACATCATTGTTTCACCCAGCTCACCAAATGGACTAAAGAAACAAATGGACTGGCTAACATGTGGGCCAGTAGGTCGAAGCCTAAGAAGGCGTTGGATTTACATCCAACGGCCGGCATTCTTCTTCAGTCTCTCGTCTTCTTCCCCCAGCGCTGCCGGAACACTTTGGTCCAGCCTTGGCGTCGCCCAGCGGCGTTGTTTAGCGCTCCTCGGTAAACGCTTCGCCGCCGATGGCGAGCCATCCCTCCACTCCGCACCTCCTGTTATTCTCTACCGAGTGTAGGCCCACCCGCACCCGAACCAGTCAAGTTTCCCACTCCTCTCCGTCTGCGACTCCTTGTCGCGTCTTCCCCATCTCGGGCCGTTCCGATGCAGGGGCCTCGCCATCGTCCACCGCCTCGGTGCGCTTTCGGCGCCAGCGTGGTCAACATCTGAGAGTCATCAAGAGGATCAGATGCGTGGAGAGCTCGACGGCTGGGACCCACAAGGTCCATGGTCGCACGCAAGGAAAGTTCCTCCTTTTTACGCCTTTGTCGTTACCTTTATGCGTGGGAAGGGCTTACGTATTTCGTGAGAAAAACGTTTCCCCGCTGATAGGTCGGACCCACCAGCTATATCTTCGCACGCAAGGAAGTGCCTCCTTATTGCGCACAAAAAATAAATACCCCCGCTAGCTGGGACCCACCATAGTGGGTGGATGACTTGTGGGCCTACTAAGTTGACGAGGACGGAGGGCTTTGTCAACTTAGTCAATATGAATGATTCTAGCTCCAGTGACCGTATGATGTCCATCCAACGGCCATAGTGCTTATTCAACCTCTGGTCTTCTTGCTCCAGCCGCCCAAAGCAGCGCCGGTCATGCCGCGTGCTCCTGCCTCTCGTGGCCAGCTGTGATGCCGCGGAGGCATCACCGCCCCCTACTACTCCCACCGCTGGCCCAGGGATCCCTCTACTCACCCACACCCCCTGTTATTACTGGCGGGCGACGACCTCACGCCCGCGGCCGAACGATGAACCCTCGTACTCCTCTCCGCATGGGAATCCACTTCCGCGTCTTCCCCAGCTCCGCGTCGTCCCCTTCCTAGGCCTCGCCGTCGTCCACCGCCTTGGTGCTCTCGGCGCGGCGTGGTCAATGTGGTCAACGAACGACTTCCATCGAAGAGTATCAGACGTGGAGAGGCCGATACCGGGTCCACGGCCCGCCCAGTTTTTTGTGATTTGCCAAGTAAGTCGCTTTGTCGGGCTGTTGGGCTGCAAATCTTTCAAGACGAGGAGAGCTTCATTAATTTGGCCGAGAAAATGGCCTATCAGTAATGAGAAATGGGTTGTACATTTTTAAAACACATCAATCCGGCAATTAGTTTCAAATATCTTTTTTCCATTTCAAGATTTTAAATTACATTAATTTTTATGCATGAAGAATTTGTTGGATTTCATATTGATATACATTTATTTTTAAAATCAGTTTGAATGTGAGTCAAAATTTGGGATTAAAAACAGTTCGGACCGCTTTTGAAATATGCAAAATTTCATATAATTTTTTAACCGTGGCCACAATATGGGCTGTAATGCTAACAAAAAGAATAAGGGCTCCAAAAAAACCTTAAGAATTAGCAAATGGGCTGTAAATTATTATAAATAATGGCAGATGGGTTGTATGCTGTTTTCCACATATTTGAGGCTTTCCTAAAAAAGGTTGACGCACAAGCAATGACTGTTGGATGTCCATCGAACGGCCGTCGTGCTTCTTCAATCTCTGCTCTTCCTGCTCCAGCCGCTCAAACAAGCGTCCGGCGGACTGCTCGCTTCCTCCTCCCCTGGTGGCTATGCTGCCGCGCAGGCCTCACCGCCCCATCGTACTCCCATCGCTGGCCTAGTCATCCCTCTACTCACCCACACATGCTGTTATTCTCCGGCGACGGCAGAGAATGAGTAAACCCTCGTACATTCGTACTCCCCTCCGCGCGGGAAACAACTGCCGAGTTTTCCCTGCCTCCATGTCATTCCCTTCCTAGGCCTCGCCGTCGTCCACCGCCCTGGTGCTCTCGACGCGGCCTGGTCAACATGGTCAATGACCGACATGCATCGGAAGTGGACTGTACGTGGAGAGGCCGACAGCTGGGTCCATGTCCGCACGCGAGGAAATGCCTCCTTATTACACGCAAAATAATGATTCCTCCACCTGACATCAGGGACCCACCGAAAGGGCCTCTGTATTTTGCAAAAAAAACGTTAGCACCGCTGACAGCTCGGGCCCACCAGCTATATCTTCGCACGCAAGGAAGTGCCTCCTTATTACGCACAAAAAAAGGAATACTCCCCTTGTTAGCTGGGACCCAGTATAGTGGCAGGCTGACTTGTGGGCCTACTAAGTTGACGGGGATGGAGGGCTTTGTCAACTTAGTCAATATGCACGATTCTAGCTCCAGTGACCGTACGATGTCCATCCAACGGCCGTAGTGCTTCTTCAACCTCTGGTCTTCTTGCTCCAGCCGCTCAAACCAGCGCCGGTCGTGCCTCGTGCTCCTGCCTCCCGTGGCCGGCTCCAATGCGGCGGAGGCCTCACCTATTGGGGAACGCTGCAGAAAATAAAAAATTTCTACGCTTCACCAAGATCAATCTATGGAGTCATCTAGCAACGAGAGAGAGGAGTGCATCTACATACCCTTGTAGATCACGCGGAAGCGTTCAAGGGAACGGGGTTGAGGGAGTCATACTCGTCGTGATCCAAATCACCGATGATCCTAGTGCCGAACGGACGGCACCTCCGCGTTCAACACACGTACGGTTGGGAAGACGTCTCCTCCTTCTTGATCCAGCAAGGGGGAGGGAGAGGTTGATGGAGATCCAGCAGCACGACGTCGTGGTGGTGGATGCAGCGGGGATCTCGGCAGGGCTTCGCCAAGCTCTACGGAGGAGGAAGAGGTGTTGGAGAGGGAGAGGGAGGCGCCAGAGGCTAGGGTGCGCAGCCCTCCTTCCCCCCCCCCCCTCTTTATATAGGGGTCCAGGGGGCGTCGGCCCCTCTAGATCCCATCTAGATGGGGGCGGCGGCCAAGGGGGGTGGCTTGCCCCCCAAGCTAAGTGGGGCGCCCCCACCCCTAGGGTTTCCAACCCTAGGCGCAAGGGGCCCAATGGGGCGCACCAGCCCACCAGGGGCTGGTTCCCCTCCCACTTTAGCCCATGGGGCCTTCAGGGATAGGTGTCCCCACCGGTGGAGCCCCAGGACCCTTCCGGTGGTCCCGGTACAATACCGGTGACCCCCGAAACTTTCCCGATGGCCGAAACTGGACTTCCTATATATAATTCTTCACCTCCGGACCATTCCGGAACTCCTCGTGACGTCCGGGATCTCATCTGGGACTCCGAACAACTTTCGGGTTACCGCATACTAGTATCTCTACAACCCTAGCGTCACCGAACCTTAAGTGTGTAGACCCTACGGGTTCGGGAGACATGCAGACATGACCGAGACGACTCTCTGGCCAATAACCAACAGCGGGGTCTGGATACCCATGTTGGCTCCCACATGCTCCTCGCTGATCTCGTCGGATGAACCACGATGTCGAGGATTCAATCAATCCCGTATACAATTCCCTTTATCAATCGGTACGTTACTTGCCCGAGATTCGATCGTCGGTATCCCAATACCTCGTTTAATCTCGTTACCGGCAAGTCACTTTACTCGTACCATTATGCATGATCCCGTGACCAGACACTTGGTCACATTGAGCTCATTATGATGATGCATTACCGAGTGGGCCCAAAGATACCTCTCCATCATACGGAGTGACAAATTGATCTCGATTCGTGCCAACCCAACAGACACTTTCGGAGATACCCGTAGTGCACCTTTATAGTCACCCAGTTACGTTGTGACGTTTGGCACACCCAAAGCACTCCTACGGTATCCAGGAGTTGCACAATCTCATGGTCTAAGGAAATGATACTTGACATTTGGAAAAGCTCTAGCAAAACGAACTACACGATCTTGTGCTATGTTTAGGATTGGGTCTTGTCCATCACATCATTCTCCCAATGATGTGATCTCGTTATCAATGACATCCAATGTCCATAGTCAGGAAATCATGACTATCTGTTGATCAACGAGCTAGTCAACTAGAGGCTCACTAGGGACGTGTTGTGGTCTATGTATTCACACATGTATTACGATTTCCGGATAACACAATTATAGCATGAACAATAGACAATTATCATGAACAAGGAAATATAATAATAACCATCTTATTATTGCCTCTAGGGCATATATCCAACATCTCCCACTTGCACTAGAGTCAATAATCTAGTTACATTGTGCTGAATCAAACACCCATAGAGTTCTGGTGTTGATCATGTTTTGCTCTAGGGAGAGGTTTAGTCAACGGATCTGCTACATTCAGGTCCGTATGTACTTTACAAATATCTATGTCTCCATCTTGAACATTTTCACGAATGGAGTTGAAGCGACGCTTGATGTGCCTGGTCTTCTTGTGAAACCTGGGCTCCTTAGCAAGTGCAATAGCTCCAGTGTTGTCACAGAAGAGTGTGATCGGCCCCAACGCATTGGGTATGACTCCTAGGTTGGTGATGAACTCCTTCACCCAGATTGCTTCATGCGCTGCCTCCGAGGCTGCCATGTACTCCGCTTCACATGTAGATCCCGCCACGACGCTTTGCTTGCAACTGCACCAACTTATTGCCCCACCATTCAAAATATACACGTATCCGGTTTGTGACTTAGAGTCATCCAGATCTGTGTCGAAGCTAGCATCGACATAACCCTTTACGACGAGCTCTTCGTCACCTCCATATATGAGAAACTTATCCTTAGTCCTTTTCAGGTACTTTAGGATGTTCTTGACCGTTGTCCAGTTTTCCATGCCGGGATTACTTTGGTACCTTCCTACCAAACTTACGGCAAGGTTTACATCAGGTCTGGTACACAGCATGGCATACATGATAGACCCTATGGCTAAGGCATAGGGGACGACACTCATCTTTTCTCTATCTTCTGCCGTGGTCGTACATTGAGCCGAGCTCAATTTCACACCTTGCAACACAGGCAAGAACCCCTTCTTGGACTGATCCATATTGAACTTCTTCAATATCTTATCAAGGTATGTGCTTTGCGAAAGACCTATGAGGCGTCTCGATCTATCTCTATAGATCTTGATGCCTAATATGTAAGCAACTTCTCCAAGGTCCTTCATTGAAAAACACTTATTCAAGTAGGCCTTAATGCTGTCCAAAAGTTCTATATCATTTCCCATCAAAAGTATGTCATCCACATATAATATGAGAAATGCTACAGAGCTCCCACACACTTTTTTGTAAACGCAGGCTTCTCCATAAGTCTGCATAAACCCAAACGCTTTGATCATTTCATTAAAGCAAATGTTCCAACTCCGAGATGCTTGCACCAGCCTATAGATGGAGCGCTGGAGCTTGCATACCTTGTTAGCATTCTTAGGATCGACAAAACCCTCCGGCTGCATCATATACAGTTCTTCCTTAAGATGGCCGTTAAGGAATGCCGTTTTGACGTCCATTTGCCATATCTCATAATCATAGTATGCGGCAATTGCTAACATGATTGAGACGGACTTCAGCTTTGCTACGGGAGAGAAAGTCTCATCGTAGTCAACCCCTTGAACTTGTCAATAACCCTTAGCGACAAGTCGAGCTTTATAGATGGTAACATTACCATCCGCGTCCGTCTTCTTCTTAAAGATCCATTTATTTTCTATCACTCGCCGATCATCGGGCAAGTCTATCAAAGTCCATACTTTGTTTTCATACATGGATCCTATCTCGGATTGCATGACTTCAAGCCATTTGTTGGAATCTGGGCCCGCCATTGCTTCTTCATAGTTCGAAGGTTCACCGTTGTCTAACAACATGATTTCCAGGACAGAGTTGCCATACCACTCTGGTGTGGAACGTGTCCTCATGGACCTACGAAGTTCAGTAGTAACTTGATCCGAAGTACCTTGATCATCATCATTGGTTTCCTCTCTGGTCAGTGCAGGCACCACAGGAACATCTTCCTGAGCTGTGCTACTTTCAAGAGGTAGTACTTCATCAAGTTCCACTTTCCTCCCACTTACTTCTTTCGAGAGAAACTCTTTCTCCAGAAAGGGCCCGTTCTTGGCAACAAAGATATTGCCTTCGGATCTGAGGTAGAAGGTATACCCAATGGTTTCCTTAGGGTATCCTATGAAGACGCATTTTTCCGACTTGGGTTTGAGCTTTTCAGGTTGAAGTTTCTTGACATAAGCATCGCATCCCCAAACTTTTAGAAACGACAGCTTAGGTTTCTTCCCAAACCATAATTGATATGGTGTCGTCCCAATGTATTTAGACGGTGCCCTATTTAAAGTGAATGTAGCTGTCTCTAGAGCGTATCCCCAAAATGATAGCGGTAAATCGGTGAGTGACATCATAGATCGCACCATATCCAATAGAGTGCGATTCTGACGTTCGGACACACCGTTATCCGAGGCGTTCGGTAGCGTGAGTTGTGAAACGATTCCACATTTCCTTAAGTGCGTACCAAATTCGTGACTTAAATATTCTCCCCCACGATCTGATCGTAAGAACTTTATTTTTCGGTCACGTAGATTCTCTACCTCATTCTGAAATTCCTTGAAATTTTCAAAGGTCTCAGACTTGTGTTTCATTAAGTAGACATACCCATATCTACTCAAGTCATCAGTGAGGGTGAGAACATAACGATAGCCTCCGCGAGCCTCGCCGCTCATTGGACCGCACACATCAGTATGTATTATTTCCAATAAGTTGGTTGCTCGCTCCATTGTTCCGGAGAACAGAGTCTTGATCATTTTTCCCATGAGGCATGGTTCGCATGTGTCAAATGATTCATAATCGAGAGACTCTAAAAGTCCATCAGCATGGAGCTTCTTCATGCGCTTGACACCAATGTGACCAAGGCGGCGATTGCCACAAGTATGTGGGACTATCGTTATCAACTTTACTTCTTTTGGTATTCACACTATGAATATGTGTAACATCACGTTTGAGATTCATTAAGAATAAACCATTGACCAGCGGGGCATGACCATAAAACATGTCTCTCATATAAATAGAACAACCATTATTCTCGGATTTAAATGAGTAGCCATCTCGCATTAAACGAGATCCAGATACAATGTTCATGCTCAAAGCTGGCACTAAATAACAAATATTGAGGTTTAAAACTAATCCCGTAGGTAAATGTAGAGGTAGCGTGCCGACGGCGATCACATCGACCTTGGAACCATACCCGACGCGCATCGTCACCTGCGTCCTTCGTCCGGTCTCCGCTTATTCGCAGCTCCTGCTTTGAGTTACAAATATGAGCAACCGCACCGGTATCAAATACCCAGGAGCTACTACGAGTACTGGTAAGGTACACATCAATTACATGTATATCACATATACCTTTGGTGTTGCCGGCCTTCTTGTCCGCTAAGTACTTGGGGCAGTTCCGCTTCCAGTGACCACTTCCCTTGCAATAAAAGCACTCAGTCTCAGGCTTGGGTCCATTCTTTGGTTTCTTCCCGGCGGCTTGCGGCGCGGCAACTCCTTGTCGTCCTTCTTGAAGTTCTTCTTACCCTTGCCTTTCTTGAACTTAGTGGTTTTATTCACCATCAACACTTGATGTTCCTTTTGATCTCCACCTCCGCTGATTTCAGCATTGAATATACCTCGGGAATGGTCTTTCCCATCCCCGCATATTGAAGTTCATCACAAAGCTCTTGTAGCTCGGTGGAAGCGGTGAAGGATTACATCAATAACGGCGTCATCCGGAGATTAACTCCCGGCTGAGTTAAGCGGTTGTGCAACCCAGACATTTTGAGTATGTGCTCCTTGTGAACTATTTTCTCCATCTTACAAGCGAAGAACTTGTCGGAGACTTCATATCTCTCGACCGGGCATGAGCTTGGAAAACCATTTTTAGCTCTTGAACATCTCATATGCTCCGTGTTGCTCAAAAGCGCTTTTGGAGCCACGGTTCTAAGTAGTAAAGCATGCCGCCTTTGAGCGAGGGAGTAATCATCAGCACGAGACTGCCAAGCGTTCATAACGTCTTGGTTCTCTGGGATGGGTGCTTCACCTAGCGGTGCCTCTAGGACATAATTTTTCTTGGCAGCTATGATGATGATCCTCAGGTTCCGGACCCAGTCTGTATAGTTGCTGCCATCATCTTTCAGCTTGGTTTTCTCTAGGAATGCGTTGAAGTTGAGGGCAACATTAGCGTGGGCCATTTGATCTACAAGACATATTGTAAAGATTTTAGACTAAGTTCATGATAAATAATTAAGTTCATCTAATCAAATTATTCAATGAACTCCCACTCAAATAGACATCCCTCTAGTCATCTAAGTGAAACATGATCCGAATCAACTAGGCCGTGTCCGATCATCACGTGAGACGAACTAGTCAACATCGGTGAACATCTTCATGTTGATCGTATCTTCTATACGACTCATGCTCGACCTTTCGGTCTTCCGTGTTCGAGGCCATATGCGTACATGCTAGGCTCGTCAAGTCAACCTAAGTGTATTGCGTGTGTAAATCTGGCTTACACCCGCTGTATTGAACGTTAGGATCTATCACACCCGATCATCACGTGGTGCTTGAAACAACGAACCTTAACGGCGCACAGTTAGGGGAACACTTTCTTGAAATTATTGCGAGGGATCATCTTATTTAAGCTACCGTCGTTCTAAGCAAATAAGATGTAAAACATGATAAACATCACATGCAATCAAATAGTGACATGATATGGCCAATATCATATTGCTCCTTTGATCTCCATCTTCGAGGCGCCATGATCATCTTCGTCACCGGCATGACACCATGATCTCCATCATCATGATCTCCATCATCGTGTCTTCATGAAGTTGTCACGCCAACGATTACTTCTACTTCTAAGGCTAACGTGTTTAGCAATAAAGTAAAGTAATTTACGTGGCGTTATTCAATGACACGCAGGTCATACAAAAAATAAAGACAACTCCTATGGCTCCTGCGGTTGTCATACTCATCGACATGCAAGTCGTGATTCCTATTACAAGAACATGATCAATCTCATACATCACATATATTTCATTCATCACATCCTTTTGGCCATACCACATCACAAGGCATATGCTGCAAAAACAAGTTAGACGTCCTCTAATTGTTGTTGCAAGTTTTTACGTGGATTTTATAGGTTTCTAGCAAGAACGTTTCTTACCTACGTAAAACCACAACGTGATATGCCAATTTCTATTTACCCTTCATAAGGACCCTTTTCATTGAATCCGCTCCAACTAAAGTGGGAGACGGACACCCGCTAGCCACCTTATGCAAATAGTGCATGTCGATCGGTGGAACTTTGTCTCACGTAAGCGTACGTGTAAGGTCGTCCGGGCCGCTTCATCCCACGATGCCGCCGAAGCAAGATAAGACTAGTAGTGGCAATAAAATTGACAACATCTACGCCCACTACAAGTTTGTGTTCTACTCGTGCATAGAAACTACGCATAGACCTAGCTCATGATGCCACTCTTGGGGAACATTGCAGAAAATAAAAAAATTCTACGCTTCACCAAGATCAATCTATGGAGTCATCTAGCAACGAGAGAGAGGAGTGCATCTACATACCCTTGTAGATCGCGCGGAAGCGTTCAAGGGAACGGGGTTGAGGGAGTCGTACTCGGCGTGATCCAAATCACCGATGATCCTAGTGCCGAACGGACGGAACCTCCGCGTTCAACACACGTACGGTTGGGGAAGACGTCTCATCCTTCTTGATCCAGCAAGGGGGAGGGAGAGGTTGATGGAGATCCAGCAGCATGACGGTGTGGTGGTGGATGCAGCGGGGATCTCGGCAGGGCTTCGCCAAGCTCTACGAAGGAGGAGGAGGTGTTGGAGAGGGAGAGGGAGGCGCCAGAGGCTAGGGTGCGCATCCCTCCCTCCCCCCCCTTCTTTATATAGGGGTCCAGGGGGGCGCCGGCCCCTCTAGATCCCATCTAGATGGGGCGGCGGCCAAGGGGTGGCTTGCCCCCCAAGCCAAGTGGGCGCCCCCACCCTAGGGTTTCCAACCCTAGGCGCGGGGGCAATGGGGCGCACCAGCCCACCAGGGGCTGGTTCCCCTCCCACTTCAGCCCATGGGGCCCTCCGGGATAGGTGGCCCCACCCGATGGACCCCCGGGACCCTTCCGATGGTCCCGATACAATACCGGTGACCCCCGAAACATTCCCGATGGCCGAAACTGGACTTCCTATATATAATTCTTCACCTCCGAACCATTCCGGAAATCCTCGTGACGTCCGGGATCTCATACGGGACTCCGAACTACTTTCGGGTTACCACATACTAGTATCTCTACAACCCTAGCGTCACCGAACCTTAAGTGTGTAGACCCTACGGATTCAGGAGACATGCAGACATGACCGAGACGACTCTCGGGCCAATAACCAACAGCGGGATCTGGATACCCATGTTGGCTCCCACATGCTCCTCGATGATCTCATCGGATGAACCACGATGTCGAGGATTCAATCAATCCCGTGTACAATTCCCTTTATCAATCGGTACGTTACTTGCCCGAGATTCGATCGTCGGTATCCCAGTACCTCGTTTAATCTCATTACCGGCAAGTCACTTTACTCATACTGTAATGCATGATCCCGTGACCAGACACTTGGTCACATTGAGCTCATTATGATGATGCATTACTGAGTGGGCCCAGAGATACCTCTCCGTCATACGGAGTGACAAACCCAGTCCTGATTCGTGCCAACCCAGAGACACTTTCGGAGATACCCATAGTGCACCTTTATAGTCACCCGATTACGTTGTGACGTTTGGCACACCAAAGCACTCCTACGGTATCCGGGAGTTGCACAATCTCATGGTCTAAGGAAATGATACTTGACATTTGGAAAAGCTCTAGCAAAACGAACTACGCGATCTTGTGCTATGCTTAGGATTGGGTCTTGTCCATCACATCATTCTCCCAATGATGTGATCCCGTTATCAATGACATCCAATGTCCATAGTCAGGAAATCATGACTATATGTTGATCAACGAGCTAGTCAACTAGAGGCTCACTAGGGACGTGTTGTGGTCTATGTATTCACCCATGTATTACGATTTCCGGATAACACAATTATAGCATGAACAATAGACAATTATCATGAACACGGAAATATAATAATAACCATCTTATTATTGCCTCTAGGGCATATTTCCAACATCACCGCCCCCTACTACTCCCATCGCTGGCTAGGCCATCCCTCTACTCACCCACACCCCCTGTTATTTTGCGGCGACGGCAGCCTCACACCGCAGCGAACCAGTGAACCCTCGTACTCCTCTACGTGTGGGCATCCACTGCCGCGTCTTCCCCGGCTCCGCATCGTCCCCTTCCTAGGCCTCGCCGTCGTCCACCGCCTTGGTGCTCTCGGCGCGGCGTGGTCAATGTGGTCAACGAGCGACTTCCATCGGAAGAGTACTGTACGTGGAGAGGCTGACAGCTGGGTCCACGGCCACAGCCCAGTTTTTTTGTGATTTGCCAAGTAAGTCGCTTTGTCAGGCCTGTTGGGCTGCAAATCTTTCAAGACGAGGAGAGCTTCATCCGGCTGGCCGAGAAAATGGCCTATGAGTAATGAGAAATGGGATGTACATTTTTAAAACACATCAAACCGGCAATTAGTTTCAAATATCTTTTTTCCATTTCAAGATTTTAAATTACATTAATTTTTATGCATGGAGAATTTGTTGGATTTTATATTGATATACATTTATTTTTAAAACCAGTTTGAATGTGAGTCGAAATTTCGGTATTAAAAACAGTTCGGACCGCACCGGAATATGCAAAATTTCGTATATTTTTTTAACCGTGGCCACAATATGGGTTGTAATGCTAACAAAAAGAATATGGGCTCCAGAAAACCTTAAGAATTAGCAAATGGGTTGTAAATTATTAGAAATAATGGCGGATGGGTTGTATGCTGTTTTCCACAGATTTGAGGCTTTCCTAAAAAAAGGTTGACGCACAAGCAGTGAATGTTGGATGTCCATCGAATGGTCGTCGTGCTTCTTCAATCTCTGCTCTTCCTGCTCTAGCCGCTCAAACAAGCGTCGGCGGGACTGCCTGCTCCCTCCTCCCCGCGGTCGGCTGTGCTGCCGCGCAGGCCTCACCGCCCCACCGTACTCCCATCGCTAGCCTAGCCATCCCTCTACTCACCCACACCTGTTGTTATTCTCCGGCGACGGCAGACGAACCAGTAAACCCTCGTACAGTCGTACTCCCCTCCGCGTGGGAAACAACTGTCGAGTCTTCCCTGCCTGCGTGTCGTTCCATTCCTAGGCCTCACCGTCGTCCATCGCCTGGTGCTCTCGGCGGCCTGGTCAACATAATTGACGGCAAACATGCATCTGAAGTGGATGCGTGGAGAGGCCGACAGCTGGGTCCACGGCCGCACACAAGGAAATGCCTCCTTATTACGCGCAAAACAATGATTCCTCCACCTGACATCAGGGACCCACCGAAAGGGCCTCTGTATTTCACGAAAAAAACATTACCGCTGCTGACATCTCGGACCCACCAGCTATATCTTCGCACTCAAGGAAGTGCCTCCTTACTACGCACAAAAAAATGAATACTCCCCCTGTTACCTGGGACCCAGTATAGTGGCGGTGACGTGTGGGCCTACTAAGTTGACGGGACGGAGGGCTTTGTCAACTTAGTCAATATGCACGATTCTAGCTCCGGTGACCAGACGATGTCCATCCAACCGCCGTAGTGCTTCTTCAACCTCTGGTCTTCTTGCTCCGGCCGCCCAAACCAGCGCGGTCGTGCCTCGTGCTCCTGCCTCCCGTGGCGGCTCCGGCGGCGGAGGCCTCACCGCCCCTACTACTCCCACCGCTGGCCAGGCCATCCCTCTACTCACCCACACCCCCTGTTATTCTGCGGCGACGGCAACCTCACACCGCAGCGAACCAGTGAACCCTCGTACTCCTCTACGTGTGGGCATCCTCTGTCGCGCCTTCCCCGGCTCTGCATCGTCCCCTTCCTAAGCCTCGCCGTCGTCCACCGCCTTGGTGCTCTCGGCGCGGTGTGTTCAACATGGTCAAGGAACGGCTTCCATCGGACGTGGACTGTACGTGGAGAGGCTGACAGCTGGGTCCACGGCCGCAGCAAGGAAGTGCCTCCTTATTACGTGCAAAATAATTATTCCTCCACCTGACAGCGGGGACCCACCGGACGGGCCACCGTGTTTCATTTAAAAAACTTTTGCCTCGATTGCCGGGACCCACCGGCTACATCTTCGCACGCAAGGAAGTGCGTCCGGCAAAAAACGATTCGCCTCATTGCTGGGACCCACCGGCTACATCTTTGCGAGCAAGGAAGTGCACGGCGGTCGGGACCCACCTGGTGAAGCGTCGTAGCATTGTCATTCTGGTCATGACGATATGCGTACATATATCTTGGTGGATGTAGAGGCGCCGCACGTGTCGTAGTAGAGGCGCCAGACGCGTCGTAGTAGAGGCGCTGAACGTAGCATGTACTGCGTCGATACAACGGCCGGGGTGCCAGAAAGAAAATAAGGCCACGTATGTGTACATATGGGCGGGGTCTCGAACGCCTACTCGCGCATACGTACGGCCAGGTCTCGTGTACATGGCTGGGTCGGAACGGAGATAGCGTTGTCATCGTGTTCATTGGAAGGCAACGGAATGCGTCGTGTTCATGGGGAGGCAACGGAACGCGTCGTGTTCATGGGGAGGCAACGGAATGCGTCGTGTTCATCGGGAGCAGCAGGCAGCGTGGGAGCCAACCGGCTGGGTCGAGCGGAATGCGTGGTCGTGTTCATCGGGAGGCTTGGGCGGAACAGGCGATGGAAACGAGGCTGGTGTACCACGAAGCGGAGAAGCGGACCTCCCTACGGTCGAAGCAGGGGTCTGTTGATCGGGAGGGTGTGGCGTCTGCCAAAAGCAGGCCAAACGGACCTCCTACGGTCAAAACAGGGGTCCTGTTCATCGGGAGGGGTGTGGTGTACCACAAAACAGGACTCCACGGGATACTGTTCATCTCCACCGTCGACCTCCTCCAGCCTCCATGGGCTCCTGTTCATCCAGCCTCCACCGCGCGTTACTTCACCGGCTACTGTTCAACCACCCCTCC
The DNA here is from genome assembly GCA_021605145.1 of Aegilops bicornis. Lineage (NCBI taxonomy): Eukaryota > Viridiplantae > Streptophyta > Magnoliopsida > Poales > Poaceae > Aegilops > Aegilops bicornis. The sequence goes on from CM038673.1 coordinate 154,056,045, forward strand.
ACGGGCACCCCTCCACGGGCACCCCTCCACCGTCTATTGTTCATCCAGCCCTCCACCACACCACGGGGTCCTGTTCATCCAGGGGCAACGCCACCGCTCACTGTTCATCCAACCCCCCGCAACACTCACTTTGTTCATCCCGAGGCGGCATCGATGCGTCTTGATTAGCAGCGATAGCGCAGAATCGCTTCGATCGGGTTCGATTAACGACCATCTATCGATTGCTCGGGTTCGATGTAGCGTAACTGCGGTGCAATCGCTCGGGTTCTGTTAGAGCCCAACGCCTCGCTCGGGTTCAGTTAGAGCCAACGCCTCGCACACCCGCGCGTACGTGTACGAGAGAAATGCGCATCGCTCGGCCCCGACCGCCCACCGTAACCGGGAACTTCGGCGAAATTTTCCTCGCCCTCGCTTCTACCACGGTTTTTCCGTCATGGACGGCCCAAAGAATGTCATGCAGCTGCGTCTCCAGCCCGCCAGACGAAAAGCCCATTTTCTGTCATGTTTTTGTCATAGAAGTAGGAGCCCACCACATCTATGATGATACCGGGTTTTGTCACAATTATCGTCATAGAAGTGTCATATGTATGACAGAAAAAAAATTCGTTCGGCCCAAAATGTCACGGATGTGTCTTTTTTTTGTAGTGTTGGGTCTAGATTTGGGCTTCTTCACAGGAGCAGTAACTTGCTTGTCGTTCTTTTTGAAGTTCCCCTTCTTTCCTTTTCCCTTTTCTTGAAACTAGTAGTCTTGTCAACCATCAACACTTGATGCTTTTCTTGATTTCTACCTTCATCGATTTCAGCATCATGAAGAGCTTGGGAATCATTTCCGTTAGCCCTTGCATATTATAGTTCATCACGAAGTTCTAGTAACTTGGTCATAGTGACTAGAGAACTCTGTCAATCACTATCTTATCTGGAAGATTAACTCCCACTTGATTCAAGTGATTGTAGTACTCAGACATTCTGAGCACATGCTCACTAGGTGAGCTATTCTCCTCCATCTTGTAGGAAAAGTATTGTCAAAGGTCTCATACCTTTCTACATGGGCATGAGTCTGAAATACTAATTTCAACTCTTGGAATATCTCATATGCTCTGTGGCGTTTCAAAAACGTCTTTGAAGCCCTGATTCTAAGCCGTAAAGCATGGTGCACTAAACTATCAAGTAGTCATCATATCGAGCTTGCCAAACGTTCATAACGTCTGCATCTGCTCCTGCAATCGGTCTATCACCTAGCGGTGCGTCAAGTACATAATTCTTCCGTGCGGCAATGAGGATAATCCTCAGATCACGGATCCAATCCGCATCATTGCTACTAACATCTTTCAACTTAGTTTTCTCTAGGAACATATAAAAAATAAAACAGGGGAGCTAAACGCGAGCTATTGATCTACAACATTGATATGCTAATACTACCAGGACTAAGTTCATGATAAATTAAAGTTCAATTAATCATATTACTAAAGAAATCCCACTTAGATAGACATCCCTCTAATCATCTAAGTGATCACGTGATCCATATCAACTAAACCATGTCCGATCATCACGTGAGATGGAGTAGTTTTCAATGGTGAACATCACTATGTTGATCATATCTTCTATATGATTCACGCTCGACCTTTCGGTCTCCAGTGTTCGAGGCCATATACGCATATGCTAGGCTCGTCAAGTTTAACCCGAGTATTCTGCATGTGCAAAACTGGCTTGCACCCGTTGTATGTGAACGTAGAGCTTATCACACCCGATCATCACGTGGTGTCTCAGCACGAAGAACTGTCGCAACGGTGCATAATCAGGGAGAATACTTTTACCTTGAAATTTAGTGAGAGATCATCTTATAATGCTACCGTCGATCTAAGAAAAATAAGATGCATAAAAGATAAACATCACATGCAATCAATATAAGTGATACGATATGGCCATCATCATCTTGTGCCTTTGATCTCCATCTCCAAAGCACCGTCATGATCACCATCGTCACCGGCGCGACACCTTGATCTCCGTCGTAGCATCGTTGTCGTCTCGCCAACTATTGCTTCTACGACTATCGCTACCGCTTAGTGATAAAGTAAAGCAGTTACATGGCGATTGCATTTCATACAATAAAGCGACAACCATATGGCTCCTGCCAGTTGCCGATAACTCTTTTACAAAACATGATCATCTCATACAACAAAATTTAGCATCATGTCTTGACCATATCACATCACAACATGCCCTACAAAAACACGTTAGACGTCCTCTACTTTGTTGTTGCAAGTTTTACGTGGCTGCTACGGGCTGAGCAAGAACCGTTCTTACCTACGCATCAAAACCACAACGATATTTCGTCAAGTATGTGTTGTTTTAACCTTCACAAGGACCGGGCATAACCACACTCGATTCAACTAAAGTTGGAGAAACTGACACCCGCCAGCCACCTGTGTGTTAAGCACGTCGGTAGAACCAGTCTTGCTTAGCGTACGCTTAATGTCGATCCGGGCCGCTTCATCCAACAATACCGCTGAATCAAAGTATGATATGCTGGTAAGCAGTATGACTTGTATCGCCCACAACTCACTTGTGTTCTACTCGTGCATATAAAATCTACGCATAAACCTGGCTCTGATACCACTGTTGGGGAACGTAGTAATTTCAAAAAAAAATCCTACGCACACGCAAGATCATGGTGATGCATAGCGACGAGAGGGGAGAGTGTCGTTCACGTACCCTCGTAGACCGTAAGCGGAAGCGTTATGACAACGCGGTTGATGTACTCGTACGTCTTCACGATCCGACCGATCCAAGTACCGAACACACGACACCTCTGAGTTCAGCACACGTTCAGCTCGGTGACGTCCCACGAACCCACGATCCAGCAGAGCTTCGAGGGAGAGTTCCGTCAGCACGACAGCGTGATGACGGTGATGATGATGCTACCGATGCATGGCTAAGCCTAAGCACCGCTACGATATGACTAAGGTGGATTATGGTGGAGGGGCACCGCACACGGCTAAAAGATCAACTGATCAACTTGTGTGTCTATGGGGTGCCCCCCTCCCCCGTATATAAAGGAGTGGACGGGGGAGGGCCGGCCCTCTACTATGGCGCGCCCTGGGGAGTCCTACTCCCACCGGGAGTAGGATTCCTCCCCTTCCAAGTAGTAGGACTAGGAGAGAAGGAAGAGGAAGAGAGAAGAGAAGGAAGGAGGGGGCGCCGCCCCTTCCCCTAGTCCAATTCGGACTAGGCCTTGGGAGTCTTGTGACCTGCCCTAGGCAGCCCCTCTCTCTCCCCTAAAGCCCAATAAGGCCCATATACTCCCCGGCGAATTCCCGTAACTCTCTGGTACTCCGATAAATACCCGAACCACTTAGAACCTTTCCGATGTCCGAATATAGCCTTCCAATATATTGATCTTTACGTATCGAACATTTCGAGACTCCTCGTCATGTCCCTGATCTCATCCGGGACTCCTAACAACCTTAGGTACATCAAACACATAAACTCATAATACCGATCGTCACCGAACGTTAAGCGTGCGGACCCTACGGGTTCGAGAACTATGTAGACATGACCGAGACTCATCTCCGGTCAATAACCAACAGCAGAACCTGGATGCTCATATTGGCTCCTACATATTTTATGAAGATCTTTATCGGTCAAACCTCATAACAACATACGTTGTTTCCCTTTGTCATCGGTATGTTACTTGCCCGAGATTCGATCGTCGGTACCTAAATACCTAGTTCAATCTCGTTACCGGCAAGTCTCTTTACTCGTTCTGTAATGCATCATCCCGCGACTAACTCGTTAGTTACATTGCTTGCAAGGCTTATAGTGATGTGCATTACCGAGAGGGCCCAGAGATACCTCTCCGATACTCGGAGTGACAAATCCTAATTTCGATCTATTCCAACCCAACAAACGCCTTCGGAGACACCTGTAGAGCATCTTTATAATCACCCAGTTACATTGTGACGTTTGATAGCACACAAGGTGTTCCTCCGGTATTCAGGAGTTGCATAATCTCATAGTCATAGGAACATGTATAAGTCAAGAAGAAAGCAATAGCAACATACTAAACGATCAAGTGCTAAGCTAACGGAATGGATCAAGTCAATCACATCATTCTCTAATGATGTGATCCCGTTAATCGAATGACAACTCATGTCTATGGCTAGGAAACTTAACCATCTTTGATTCAACGAGCTAGTCAAGTGGAGGCATACTAGTGACACTCTGTTTGTCTATGTATTCACACATGTACTAAGTTTCCAGTTAATACAATTCTAGCATGAATAAAAAACATTTATCATGATATAAGGAAATATAAATAACAACATTATTAATGCTTCTAGGGCATATTTCCTTCAATCATCGTCATCCTCTGTTGATGCAGCCCTCTTGCCCTTCGACGATGCGGTCCTCTTGCCCTCCGTCGATGCAGAACTCTTGCCCTTGGACGATGCAAAACTCTTGCCCTTCGACGATGCAGAACCCGGAAGCGGCGGCATGAAGATATCATCTTCGTCCTCGCTCTCCTCAGTCCATAAAAATGGATTCTTTTCTGCAATCCTTCTGAAAGTATCACTCTTCGGCTCCACTACCTTCTTCCACCTTTCATGCAACCTAAGAAGTTCTTTACGTACCTCCTCATAGGTCCTTTCAGGCCACCCAGACCAACGTAATTCGTGAGCCAACTCATTCATTATGGTGTCACTACCGGTGAGTTCGTCCCATGGAACTATCCTATTGTCCATCCTGAAATCGGTGGCTAGCCTCAGAAGACATCTGCTCATCCCAGGGTGAAAACTACGATCGAAAGGATAATGGGACATCTCGACTACACTACACTGGACTGCTTATCCACCTCCGTGTGAAGAGGGCTTTATAGGTAGAGAGGAGAAAATGGCAGGAAAGAACGACTGCGGTATGGCGGGAAAGTGTTGGCGGGAATGGGTTAGCGGAAAACGGGTGGCGGAAAGAAATGGCACGAAGGGATTGGCGGGAATCTGGTGGCGGGAACATATGGAGGGAAAGAGTTGGCAGAAAAATATTGAGGGGAAAGGGTTGGGAGGAAATATATTTTTTCAATGTTTAAGATGGGCAATGGTTGCACAATATTTATAAGTCAAAATTAAAAAAACCTTTTCGGCCTAACTTAAGCCGAAGAGTGGAGCCATGCAACTTCGTCCAACCATTAACGTAAAAAGGTGGGCCCAAGGGACTTTTCGGCCTACAGCTGACCGAAAAGGACTTTTTGGCCTACTGCTGACCAAAAAGCTCTTTTCGGCACACGTACACACCTCTTCGGCCAAGGCGCGACCGAAAAGCCCTTTTCGGGCAAGAGGTGGACGAAAACTCCCTTCTCGGCCCACGCGAGGCCAACGGGGTCATACTTTTGATTTTTATTTTATTTTTTGCATTGTGTCCTATAGTTTCCGAATTTAGTACAGAAAACGTGATAGTTCTGAAAAAACAAAGAGGAGTGGCTCGACCACTGGCTACTTAGGTTAAGTCACATCTTCCCCTTCAAAAAACTTAAGTCCCATGTGGTTGGGCCTCCTCCGCCTTTTCCTCCTCCGCGTTTTGAGGGTGTAACACTACCCTCTAGGATGGCCCATCTACCGGAAAAACGACCCAGAACAAGAAAACAAGCCCCCGCGTCGCAACACGGGCGACGATCCGATCTTTAACGCCCCTGAATCTTGTTGCCTGCTCCTGAGATAATTGCATCTATAGTCCTCGTAGTCGCTGGCGACGTCCAACTTAGTCCTGGAACTTGTGTATTGCTTCAATACGGTCCTGATACATGAAAATACGTGATCAGTACAGTCCTTGAGGTTGAAACAACAGTCCCAGCTCTACACATTGCATACGTATCGCGTACTCTCTCGTATGACACATCAGCACGGGGCCACGTCAGCCTGGGACCCATATGTCAGTGGCAGCGAGAAATAAGATACAAAAGAGTAAAAAGCCTATGCGCCGCCGAGTTTCGAACCAGCGACCGCCGGCCCATGTCTGGGCGCGCAAGCCACCACAATAAGGGCCCCATTCTGGTGTAACACTACCCTCTAGGATGGCCCATCTACTGGAAAAACGACCCAGAACGAGAAAACAGGCCCCCGCGTCGCGACACGGGCGACGACCCGATCTTCAACGCCCCTGAATCCTGTTGCCTGCTCCTGAGATAATTTCATCTATAGTCCTTATAGTCGCTGGCGACGTCCAACTTAGTCCTGGAATTTGTGTATTGCTTCAATACGGTCCTGATACATGAAAATACGTGATCAATACAGTCCTTGAGGTTGAAACAACAGTCCCCAGCTCTACACATTGCATACGTATCGCATACTCTCTCGTATGACACATCAGCACGGGGCCACGTCAGCCTGGGACCCATATGTCAGTGGCAGCGAGAAATATGATACAAAAAAGTAAAAAGCCTATGCGCCGCCGAGTTTCGACCCAGCGACCGCCGGCCCATGTCTGGGCGCGCAAGCCACCACAATAAGGGCCCCATTCTGGTAAAATCAGGATGGAAAGTCTTCTATATTATATCAGGCCAGACTTTTTTTAAGGACGCATGTGTTAGCGAATTAAGCTGGCATTAGTTTTTTTTTTGCAAAAAGAAAGTAGTACTTCCTACTAATAAAATGAACATGGTTTCGAACCTTACTTTCCTTTCTTTTTCGTTTTTTCTGTTTCTTTATTCTTTTCTTCCTTTTCTGTTTATTTTAATTTATAAAATAATGTTTAAAGTACTCAACATTTGTTAGCGCTTTCAAAACTAGTTCAGAAATTTTTAACTAGTCACATTTTTCGAAAATAGTTTGAATTTCAAATTTTGGAGACGCTATAAAAAAATATTAGAATTTTTCAAAAATGTTTTCACTTGCAATTTTTTTTCTTATTTTCAAATTGTTCCTGCTTATAAATTCTTATTCTGAATTTTAAAATTTGTTTAGCAATACAAAAAATCCCCCTTTTCAAAAACTGACCCAGAATTTAAAATAATGTTAGCATTTTTGATGACTTTTTCTTCAACAAGTATTTTTTCATGTATTTTTGTTCTTTGTATCTCTCACATACAAGCACATTTATTGATGAAATATTGCACAGTGATATTTTGCTACTATACATGTATATACATACAATTTTGGAATTTTTGAGGCAGTAAAAATCCATTTGTTTACAAAAAAAATACCATGCGTAACCACCCCCCCACCCTGCACCCAATACGTACATGATTTTTTTAAATTCAACTATTTTTCAAATCATCGTTTTTTATGGATATGCGAATATTATTTGAATTCATAAACATTTATTGAAATTGTGTACATTGTTTTAGAACTCACGAACAAGTTTTTATGCATAGGCGAAAATTTCTTGAAATTTGGGAACAAATTTTGATATTCAAGAACAGTTTTTGTTTGTGATGAACATTTTTGAATTCATGAATATTTTGTTGAATCAGTGAACATTTTTTAAAAGATTGTTTTTTTTACATTCTCATACATTGTTTTGAATATTTTTTATAAATTCGTGGAGATTGTTTTGTAGATACGAACCTTTATTTTGGAATCTTGGACATTTTTTGAATCGATAAACGTCTAAAAAAAACTCATGAACATTTTATAAATTCACGAAGCTTTTTAAAAGGCCAAAGCGTACATATAGTAAAGTGTGCATCCCCACATATACAAGATCGCATTTGTTCTGGTGGCTTGGTCGCGCAGCAAACTGCAGTTTGCGGGTTCGAATCCCAGCGGCGTGCTTTATTCTTTTTTTTTTTTTGGAAATGGAAGGTAGATCATGTTCTACCTTATATATTCCAAAAGGCTGGAAGGCTAAGCCTAGAAGCCAAGGACAAAGGTCACAAGATGCTCAAATTATGCACCGTGGTGCAAGGCCATGAGCAGCCCTGTCAGAGGAAGGGAGATATGGAAGAAGATGCAAAAGCATATCGAAGCAAAACCTAAGCTAAGCTAAGCTATGCCAACAGTGTCTGTGACCAGCATACAAGAGCATTTTTGTCTTCTGGGCTTCGTGCACGGTGACTCCAAAGATATAAAAGCTCAGCTGCATACATCCTAGTGTAAGGCAGAGACCAGCGCTTACAATTGAAGATCCGGTCATTTCTGGCATGCCAAAGAGTGACCAGGGCAGCAGCAATCAGAACATGTAGCTTACGTGAAGCGGGCAAGCACAAGTGAGCATGCTGTAAGAAAGCCAATAAATCCACGGAGCTAAGAGCAACTTCAAGAAGGTCAAATCTCTCCCACAAAGCGGAGGTAGAAGCACATCTCAAAACTATATGGCTGAAAGACTCGATAGCTGGGCAGATGTCGCAGGAAGCATGCGAGGCAATAGAGGTCCACTGTTTTTTAGCCATATTGTCCCGAGTATTCAGACGATCCCAGTAGGCCAGGCATAGGAAAATTCTATGCTTCAAAGGGATAATGGGATCCCAAACCCATTGTTGAAAGCTGCTGGTGACACCTCTGAAAGTTAGCAGGTGATAGAAGAAAGCAGTAGACATTTGCTTGGCATAAATAGACGAGACCCGTTGATCCTGGTCCGAGGGGGAGGGCTGGATACTAAGCAAGATACCCTGGAGAACATTTAACTCCCGATCAGCCGTTTGGGAAAGATTAGGGTGTAACTGGATATCCCAACCGTTGTCAGAGAACTGGGAAGCAACACTGCACCATGCATACTTGGCAAAGGAAAACAATACTGGGAACTCGTGGCATAAACGTCCCATAGGTAGCCATTTGTCCTTCCAGAAGGAGATGAGATGCCCAGCACCCAAAGCGCAATGGGAGGCAGCAGTTACGAAAGGAATGAACTGCTTAAAATTCTTGCAGAGCGGCGTGTCCCTGTGATGGGCACCAGAGAACAGCTGTTGCTTGCAATATTGCACTGCAAACCACTGAAAGCAAGGGATATCAGATTGTTGCAGCATCTTGGCCACAAACTTGCATAACATGGCATTGTTATGAGCAGAGAGAGATCTCACACCGAGCCCACCAGACTCCTTCAGCAAAGTGACATAATCCCATGCAACTAAACATTGTCCACCTTAACAGTAGCTTTGCCTTGCCAAAAAATGCCCGCAACAAACTCTCGAGCTTAGCAATGGACTCCTTCGGCCATAGAAAACAAGTCATAAAGTAGCTAGGAATTCTAGCTAGGACTGAGTTTATCAAAGTTAACCGGCCTCCAGCAGACAGAAGAGCAGCTAACCATCCAGACAGCCTCTTATCGACCCTGTGTATAACTGGCAGAAGCATACCATGTCTGATTTTATGCAAGGAGAGAGGAAGCCCTAGGTATGTGCAGGGGAACGAGGACACAGGGCATCCAAAGAGAGCAGCAATCTGACTGGAAATTGTGTTGTCCATGCAAACAGGAACTAGAGTACTTTTGTGAAAATTGATATGTAAGCCCGAAAAATCCGAGAAGGCAGTTAGGATCTACTTGATGACATTGGCTTGTTGCAGGTTGCCTTGGAAGAGCAGCAGCGTGTCATCCGTGTATTGTAACACTGGAAACAACCGATCAGATCCAAGCGGGTGAACCAGGTTTCCAGCTTCAAACTGGGCACAACAAAGCCTTTGCAGCACGTCTACAACCAGGTTGAACAAGTAAGATGACGTGGAATCGCCCTGCCTTAAACCCTTCTTTGCACTGAAGGACTCCCCAAGGTGCCCATTAATCAAAACCTTGGAGCTGGCAGTCGATAGGAGAGAGGAGACCCAACGAATCCAGCGCCAAGGAAAACCCCTAGCTTCCATGATGGTGAAGAGGCATTGCCGGCTAACCGTGTCAAAGGCTTTCCGGAAATCAAGCTTCAGCACAACCATAGGTAGTTTTCTCTTGTGAGCAGTCTGAACCATATCCGCGGCCATGGCAAAGTTTTCTACAATAGACCTTCCCTTAGCAAAACCTGACTGAAGAGAGTGGATAAGATGTGGTATCTGACACTGCAGTCTCCGAGCAAGAACCTTGCTGGCCAGTTTTGGTATGTTGTGCACAACGAATATAGGCCTGAAATCTGTTAGCTCCAACGGCGTACTCTTCTTAGGAAGGAGGGAAACAAAGGCCGTGTTGATCCCAAGCAGGTCCACACAATTGTGATACAGCTCGGAGAAGAAGAGCTCCAGGTCGGGCCGAAGACTGGAGTGGAACTGCTTGTAGAACTCGTTTGTGAAACCATCTGGGCCAGGGCTTCGGTTGTTTGGGGAATGATTAATGGCAGCAACAATCTCCGACCAAGTGAACTCTATTTCAAGACAAGAGAGATCCAAAACAAGGTACAGAGAGCTCAGCTGGACAGTTGGCAAAGACATAGCAAGCTGGCCAAGCAGTCGGAGAAGTAGTTGGTAGCAAGCTGAAGTTTCTGTGCTATGTCAAAAAACTCAACTCCTTCATGCATAATAACTCGGATCTTGTTCCTTCTAGCATTACCATTAGCTGCAGCATGGAAAAACTTGTTACTCTCATCCCGAGAGATACACCAGCGCAACTTAGCCTGTCACATCTCAGTTTGCCACAGGATCAGCCGCTCAGATTTAGCCGAAACAAACTGCCTGAGAGCCATTTCCAGGGAAGACAACAGACGTCGTTCTTCCACCAGGTTGAGAAAATCAACAACGTGCTTGTTGTTGATGATGAGCAACTCGAGGCTGGCCATGTTTCTCTTCCATCGTCTTAGAGCAGCACGAATGCGCCTCATCTTGAAGTTAATGAGCGAGGCAGAGGAATGAAAGGGTCTAGTGCCCCTTGACCAGCCCTCCAGGATGATCTTGCGTGTATCGTCCATTACTAATCAGTGATTTTCCAAGCGGAACAAGTTGCTTTGTTAACCTCATGGCTGAACTATACTAGAATAGGCACATGATCTGAAGTGACAGTAGGAATAGCATATCAGCAGAAACATGAGCAGACCCCAGCAACCAATCAGTGTTCACCAACACTCTGTCAAGGCGCACAAGCGTTGGGTTTTCTCTTTTGTTCGACCAAGTGAACCTTCTATTACTGACCTCAATCTCATCAAGGCCGTGCGCCCTGATCCAGCTATTGAAATTATCCATCATAGCCCAGTTGATATGTCCTCGTGATTTTTCATGCTGAGAGCGATACATATTGAAATCTCCAACCAGGATCCAAGGATCATTAACTATGCCAACTGCAGAATCAATGGCTTCAAGAAAAGAAGCTTTGTCCTGATCCAAGCAAGGGCCGTAAACTGTTGTGGGCAAGCAAGCAGAATTGTCAAAAGTTGATGTCATTTTGATTGTGATGTGGTACTTGTGAGCCATAATGAGCTGCCCAGCAACCACAGAAGATTCCCAAGCAACCAGCAAACCCCAGACGAGCCAGCGTAGGGAGAAGCCTCATGTCTATCCAGGTTAGAAGGGAGAAAAGCGTCCAACTTTCTCGGCGGGAGGGATTCCAGCTTGGTTTCCTGCAAACACACTATACTGGGATGACAAGAGATGAGGGTGTTACGGAGCAGAGAGCATTTATCTTTATCACCAAGGCCACGAACATTCCAATCAAGGACTTTCATGGATTACAAGATACAGCAACAGCCGAACACATAACGAGAGAACAAGTCTAACATGATCAAGGGAACTAAAAACAACAGATGCGGTCATGGCGAACCCAAACAGGGCCTCGACCAGACAGAAACGGATACATACTACAGATGACCCGGACCCGGGGAAATGCATAAGAAGAAAAGATACATAGGTGGGCAGCATCAGCCAACGCTGCAACCAAGCTAAGGTAAAGCTAGACCTACACATTCAGAAGAGATCGATCACCAGAGGATGGGGTTAGGTTGGCACCAGTCTGGGTAAGACGAGCAGCACCAGAGGAGGAGGCTTGAGCTTGAGCATGGGCGATGATAGCGTCGGCGTTTAGGTCGCAGCAAATTGCCAGCTGCTTGAGCTTGCTTCTGGTAAGTGTCCTGGGAGTATCAGAGAAGGGGAGCTCTAGCAGCTCAGACATGACAGCCACCTTAGGAGCCTTGCGACGGCTGCCAGGAGAAGGGGAGCGCCTGCCTGGGGCGCTAGCATAGGCGGCACCAGCCGCCGCCGCCTTCCTCTTGGATGCCCTTTCAACAGAGCCAACACGCTCCCCATCATACAGCTGCAGGATCCGCGGGTGCGGCGTGGGGAGCGCGCCGTCACCGTCGTATCGCCCCTTGGACAGGGCGACCCCACCTGGAGGCCGGGGTTGACCGGCCCGGCCCACGCGTCGTCTCCGTGCCCCTGTTCCAGCATAACCGCTGGGTCCAGGGGCGGCATGGTCCGATCTGCCTCCGTCTGAGGGGAGGGCAAGAAGGAATCAGCGGTGGCCACCACCGGCCCAAGAAGTTGCAGCGTGGGTGGAGAGGGGAGGAGATCGTCCTCCTGGGGCTCGGATGGAGGCGCGCGGCAGCTGCAGAAGGCGGCCGCCACCGGAGCTGGGACCAGCGAGCACGCGCCATGCTTGAGATCTGTGGCGACAACCGGAGAGGCAGCACCACCAGTTAGCATCCCTTCCCCCGAAGGAGGCAGGTGCTCGATGGGCCTGGAGCAGATGGACCGGGCTGCGAGCACGTGATGGGCCTGTACCCTGGCTTGGGCCAAGAAGTAGGCATACGTGGGCAGGATGGCCACCTCAGAGAAGGAAAGGAAAGGGCCTGCTGCTGGCAACAGCCCAGCAGGCACAATGGCCTTAGGAGGATGCTTGCATTCTACTGAAGGAAGCAGGGGCAGAGTGCGAGGGCACATGAACCCATCTCCGGACTGGGGCCAGAATTTGAAAAGCAAGGACCGGCAGCTTTCCCGCGCAAGAAGCTCAGAACTAAGGTCGAAAGAGGGGAAGTAGCCGTCATCCACAGCTACCGAGCGAACTGGGATCGAGCCTGAGACGGATCGACAGTAGCTGAGCTCAAGTTTAAAGGATAAACACATAGTGTCAGGATCAAAAGAAACGAGCACGCGGGGCTTATGGGTATCCGCGGCAAGAAGAATGGGACGGAGGCAGTGGCGCTGCTTGTCCTCATGGAGGATTTGTTCAGCAGTAGTAAGGTGGAAGGTGGCCATTTTGACAAGTCTAGGCTTAAAAGAGATCTTGAGCATCGCCATGAGGTCGGCCGGAGAGGCGATATGCGGGTGCAGGAAAGCGCGATAGGCGCACGTCGCCATGCCATGTTCCTCCTCCAAATGGCCAGAGGCGGCGCGCGCCGAGCGTGTCCCTCGGGAGTGAGCGAAACCCTGCCGAGGGAGAGTTCTTGGCAGAGCACCACCGCCGTTGCCGCCCTCCTCATGACGGCCCACCGAAGGCGTGGAAGGAGCAGAGGGGGCACCGAGCGAACGCGCGACGTCCCATATCTCATTAATGAGAACATCGGCGTATGCTCCGGCTCCATCGAAGCGGTGGAAGGCGAGGTGGTGAGGAATGTGCTGTAGAGCCTCGACCTTGACTAGCGCGAAGATGCACGCGAACTCGCTGCCGTAGAGAGAGGCATGCTCAACGCGCAGGATGCTGGCGAAGCCCGCCACAGCCACGGCCACTCCGCGCCGGTTCCATAGCTCCAGCGGGAGCTTTTCTAGCAAGATGTTGACGACGTGTTTGAAGGAGAAGGAGAAGGCATTGTCCCCCGCACCATGGGGGATGATTCGTACCGTGCGAGAGCCCACAACGAGAGGGCTCGCACGGAGCGCGGCCAGCTGCTCCTCCTCACGCTGAAAGACGATGAAAACTGTGCCCACAGCCGACCCAGCGAAGCGAACGGCGGTCGTGCCAAGCCGCTGCTAGAAAACACGTCGGAGCCAAGGAAGGAAGTTGGGGCGAGGAGGTGAGATGTGGATCAGGCAAACCGGGGTGTTCTGGTCAGGGATCATGGGGTAATGGACGTCGAGCGAAGTTGGGCGACCGTGGACAACTGGCTCCATGGGGGCAGGGAGGGGAGGAGGAGCTCGGGCACAAGGGCGCGGAGGAGGCAGAGCTAGAGCTAGCTCGGAAGAGGGAGGACAGCGGCTGGATGGAGTGATGTTTGGGGCAGAAGGGGGTGTATATGAAGGGCTCGAAGGCGAGGGGATGTAGACGCGAATGGAGCACTGGAAACTGAGATGGCCTACCATACGACATAACCAACAGACAGCCGGATCCCTGCAATCCCGGCATCTATGACTGTATGAGAGACACCGAAAGCAGCGGCGGTGAAGATCAGCAGGCTTGCCATATCAGAAGGAAGGATACGGTGTGGGACGCGAGGGATATGATGACCCTGGCTGCACCAGATTACGAGATAAAAGGGCCTCCACATAAGTTGCATGGCAGGGGGTGGTTGATCGGTCGATTTGGGAGACGTGCGCGTCTGCAGAGGAGGCAGAAAGGTGGCTCGGAAGCGGACTCAAGCAAGAAGAATCGACAAAGGGGGGCGGCCAGCAGGTTCTGATAGGGTTAGAGGGGCGGGAGCCGGCGGTTGCAGCGGGTTTAAGGAAGGCGGGCCCGTAACCACTTGATTATGCATGGAAAGGCCGAGAGAGGGGCCGAGACCCGAAAATCCTACACGCACGGACGATTACGGAGCTTTACTTAATCTTTCCAACTAACTAATCTCTCTCCCCCTTGATTTTCAATGGACGCCTCACTTATCCCCAACTCCCAATCCTAAATCCCCACCTCAGCTAGTCCGTTGACCCCGTAAAAAATTTCCCCGTGAACCTAGCATTGCCGGCCGAGACCCGAAGCATGCAAAGCCGTATCCAACGCCCCGAAATCCTGGTCACGAGCAACTGACAGCGAGGGCGCAATCGATTGCACCCCGAATATGGTGTGGCCTTGCATGGGGTGGGGCCCAAGAATCGACGGCGGAGACGAGTTGGAAGCCCAAGCGGTGCGGAGAGCGGGCGACGGGGATGAAGACAAGGGATCAGAGGCTGGCTCCAAAGGAGAAAGAGACATTTTGACACAGAGCAGGCCAGAGCTCCAGCAATCGCGGAGCACTATCTCCTTGGCTATACACTCATGCGCCACCTGGAAGAGAAAGCGACCCGGTCGTCGAGGCCTGACCATGTAGCCGTTGGCGAAACCGCCAAACCAGCTAACCAGAAGAGATGCAAAGGACTCCGGCGAGAGGAAGACGCCGTCGTTGAGCACGACGGCGAGGACGCCGGCTGGCCGACTACGACCAGCAATAACCTCGACCGTACCACAGCCATATTTCTCAAGCATAACATCCTGGAACCTAGACCCATCCTGGAACCACAACCCATCCATGGCTATGCTAACAACTGGAAACAACTAAACAAAGGAAGACAAAGATGGTGGACAGGAACGGAGAATGCATCGAAGAGCCAGAAGAGAAGCATGCATCAAAGGAAAAGCTGTTGCCGATCTGCAAACAAGAAAGAGACTTGAGTAAGAACGAACTAACCAAGGGCGACGAGCGACAAACACCCTTGGACCCGTAGCGTGATATTGTGATATTGCGAAGCACACCGGAAAGAGGGTGGTCGCCACGGCCGGAGCGGCGCGAGGTGAGAAGGTGGACGCTGCCTCACGAGCGGGGGCAGCGGGACGGTGTGGCCGCCGTCGCCGGAGCGGCCTACCGGCAGGGTGTGCTCTCGCTCACCTCACTCCACTGTGTTCTCGCTCTCAGTTAGAGCATTCTGATTGTTCTCGCTTTATTATTGTTTTCTTTTTTTATTCTTTTTTCTGCTTTTTTCTTGGCCCACTAACATATGGGCCCTGTACAAACGTCGCCTGAGCTGGCCCGTGTCACCTTACGCAAATACGAGTTACGTATGTAATGTGTACAGCCAGGACTGTTGTTTCAACCTTAGGGACCGTATTGATTACATATTTTCATGTACCGGGATCGTATTGAAGCAATACGCAAGTTTCAGAACCAAGTTGAACATCGCCAGCAACTACGAGGACTATAAATGCAATTATCTCGCCTGCTCCTTCCCCTTGTCGCCGCCGGAGGCCACGACCTGGCGAAGCTTGTGTGGTGGTGGAGGCAGCGGGGCCTTTCTCCCTCATTTTTTGGTAGCGTGGTGGTGGATGGCAACTCATTTTTCGGAGGTCGCGGTGTGTAGAACCGACGTGGCGGGCGACGGGCGATGGGCCTCAGCTCCTAGAACATCGGATATTGTGGTGTGCTCTCCCTCGAGCTAAATCGGCACTTTGAGTCGTCTGGTCATCCATTTCCCAATATGGGTGATTTGCGTCATCTCCCTGTGCCCGTGCGTGCTTAGAAGGATGCGTCCAGCCGCTCCCGGACATGCACAAGGCCATACCAGATGCGTTGCACCCTTGGATCTGCCGGTTGCCCATGACGGGCTGCGCCGGTTGGCAGCGGCTTGCGGATCATCTGATGGTTTGGTTGGCAGCAGCTACAACACAATGCCAACAACGACGACTTGTTTGAAGAGGTTTTGCTATGACCTATGAGCAGGATCGGTACAACCATTTGAAGGGCATGATTTGCCAGATCTGGCTTCTCCATCTCCGGCTGTTGTACCGGGAATGGTGACTGCACCGAATTATGTTGGTCAACCCGCTACAGATTGTAGTGGCCAGTTTTTCGTGAGAATTCCTCTCTCCAGATCCGGTGGTTGACTTTGGCGGTATGATGCAACTATAGACAACGACTTGACGCAGAGGGTATGGTAGTGCAACAGCGGCGACGGTTTTCTAGGCTAACGCACGTAGTTGCTGGGTTTGTGAAAAGGTGGTGGCGACAACACATATTGACTTCGACGAGCTCCAGGATGAAAACCCAGGTCTGACTCAAGTTGGTTAACTGGCAGTGGCGATGTTTTGCCTCGTTACCTTGTTGAAGGCATTGCTTGGGTATGCTCATGATTGTTCTTCGGGGTGAAAATCTAGAATGTAGCCTTTAATGGTTGGATCCAGTAACGACGGCACTTGAGTGACACTCCCTTCATGAAGATGTTGCTCTTGAAAAACATCGTTGTCCTTCGTGGTGTCATGAGATAATTGGTGCAGATATGGCCATAGCTATAGCTTGTCAATGGCGGTTTTCCTTAGTTTATTTTTTTTCTCGCTTGCACATGACTTTGGTCTTCTGTGACTTGGCTATTTGCCAACATGTTTTTTGTGCATGTGCGTTAGTGTTGACTGTGTGCATCCTAATTATGCAGATGCTGGATGTGTGATCATTGTATTTGTATTCTCTTAATGCTTCATTTTGAGTCAATAAAATCCACTCTGTCGAAAAAATACTAGCACTAGGATCCTGAGAGCTACTGGTTGAGAACTGGATACAGAGAGCGGTCCTAAGTCGTAACAAGTATGATCATCAAGACTAACTCTATGACAATAGTAGCAGAGTTGTGGGACACCAGCAGACAGCCGGTTGGCCAAGCATTCTAGTTTTTAGGACTTGTCTTGAACAGTTCGACGGCCTTAACCATAGCAGCAAAGCAGAGAGAGTATCTGGTGATACGGAGGCTAGATGCTTCCATGATACGAGATGACGTGAGCCGTTAGATATGAAATCCAAAGGTTAGAGGGTAGGCTACTGAAACTTTTCAAAAAAGACCTCTAAAAATCTGATATTCTGGCACAAGTCCAGGAGGTCATCCTATGGACCTTGGATTTCAGATCCAACAAGCCACGTCATCTCATATCATGAGAGCAAGTATCCTTTGGTATCACCTAATACTTTCTCTAGCAAAGCAACGCTTGGTCCTCCAAGTACTCCGTAATATGGAAGGGGCAACGGGAGAGCTCCATATTCCCGATGCCTCACAAGCTCACAATACTCCCATGCAGGCCTTTGCATTGCCCTCCACGAATGAAAGTCGTGTCTCATTTCCCAATAATCTTTACAACACTTCCTCTGCTTGGACTGCTCTTTTATAGACCACGCACTGCAAGCCTACTTCAGTATGTACACCTATCAACTGACAACTATCATAGCGTCCTAACGTTTTGAGCATTTTGCAGTATAAAATGCAGAAGAAAAGCAGAACATTTACTTGCAAAGATTTTCATTGAGAGTTCATCAACACATCATGTTCTCGGTAACAGATAATTGAGGTACTATCCTTTCGCATTCATTTTCCCCAAAAGACAACATACATCCGGGCAATAAAACACTACGTGGACGGATCGTTCGTCGAGACTGATGGTGGCTTGGCGGGAGCCAGCATGATCCTTCACGACAGCGACGGCAACATCGTATTCTCCGCTTGCCGCTCCATACGACACTGCTCCGGACCTCTTCAAGCTGAGCTTTTGGCATGCCATGAGGGTTTGAACCTTGCTCTTCAGTGGTCTACTCTCCCAGTGGACATCGAGATGGATTGCATGGATGCAGTCAGGTTGATCAAGTCGCCCACACTTGACAGATCACCTCATATGATGTTAGTTCAGGAAATTAAAAGGATCTTTGGTGAAAGGGATAACTCTATTGCTCATGTAAGTAGGAACCAGAATGTTGTCAGTCATACCCTTGCTGGCTTCGGACGCTCGGAGGGCCGGACTGCAGTATGGTTGCGCTCTGGGCCTGCAGATGTTCCTCTGCTTTGTAGGAACGAACTCATCATGCGTTGAGTAATGAAATCCCTTTTAACCCCACAAAAAAAAACACTATGTCAACCATGTAACCAACTCCTCAGCGAAAACGGCCAACCACCACGAGGACTGAAGTCCTAGCAAGCTTGTACCATATCCCACTAAGCTGAAACTTGTGACCGCACCAATCGCTACGGGCCATGGGGATAAAAGGATAACAGGAACAGAGGGGATTTACATTGCACAGCAGCACAAGATAATTAACAGCACCCCTTCTAGAATCAGATAAATCGGCTCAGAACCAAATCATGAACCCGGTCGGGTAGCTGTAGAACTTCCCGTTTCTAGGATCCGAGTACCCATTACGGCGGCGCGGAAATGGTGTGAACCATGAGAGCCCTCAGTGCGACTTGTTCGCCCGAGGCTTCAGCGTGTTGTCTATAAGCGACGCGACCATTAGCGCTAATGTTGGGCCGGAGCCAAAAACTGTGTTGAAATTTGCAAGCATTTTTTGAAATTTGAGAACAATTGGAAATTTTCAAACATTTTTTGAAATTTGAGAACAAATTCTTAAATTTTTAAACATTTTGAAATTCGGGAATAATTTTTAACATTCAGAAACATTTCTTGAATTTGTGAATACTTTTGGCATCGACGACCATTTTTAGAAATTCGTAAACATTTTTTTGAACTCACAAACATCTACCGAATTTGTTAACATTTTACAAATTTATATACATTTTTAAAATTCAAGATTATTTTTCTAAATCCGAGTTCATATTTGAAACAGGTTGATGTTTCTGAAATTTAGAACATATCCTCAAATCCGAAAATATTATTAAATTTTGAAACATTTTCTGGGAATTTAGAACATTTTTTTAATTCATGAATAGTTTTTGAAATTCAAAAAATCTAGATACTTTTTAAAGAAGAGAAAAAGAAAACAAAAGCAATGTAGCCCCGCCCCGCACATGAACCGGCTGAAAAGCGTGTGCGGGGGAGCGGAGTGTGCGCATTGGCTCGATTTTCGCCGCATGGGTCGAGGAATAGGAGCTCCCGCCGACACCAGCAATCTGGTCGTGGCGACAGCAGGGCTCAATCCTGACAGCGCGTGGTCGTCTGCATGTAGGGGCATGACAATATGTTCCATTCTCCTGCCCATCAGGCAAGCCGAAGCTCGAGCCTCCACTGGCGCCGAGATGGCCAGCCACCTCGTTGATGCGTGTAGGGGGAGGCACGTTTCAAATGTCCATAACGATGGAAGGTGGTGGCTATCATCAGGATTATTTGGTAGCACAGATGTGAATCATGAAGCAATACAACTATACAAGTACTGAATAAAATTATGCCCAATTGAATCCACAATCGAAAGTTTCAGGAAGAATGGAAGGTTTCAGGAAGAAGAGGTGACTATCATAAGTTTGGAACGTGCCTCCTCCACAAGTAGTGGATTGATGACACTGTGTTTTAGGGTCATGTTTAATCGCCCCAACCTCTTAAGTTGGGTGTTGTCACAGAAATGATCCGATAGGTTCGCAACCAACTCAAGCACTCTAGCTTATAAGGGGTAACAAACAATTACAATTGAGTAACCCGAATTGGCCAGGAAAGAACACCAAGAGCTCCAAAATTTCATGGTCTCTCAAGACCATAAAAGTGAGGCTCCACAGCGAATTTGTTTGATTAACATCCAAAGCACCATAAGCTTGCTTTCTCTCCCCCCCGACCGATTAAGAAAGCCAGAAATCTAATAGAATGTCCATCTCTCCAGCAATATCATAGAAATGAAGGTGTAACCCGAAGGGGGGCGGCTACTCTTGTATAGACTAGAAGATATCATAGCACTACACCAGTGATGCGCTTTTTTTTATTAGAGATAAAGCGAGAGCACGACTTTATAGATAAAGCCACCAGGCAGAGTCACAACCAACACAAGGCACCACATAGTTTAACAAAAACGGGTAAGGAGTATGAGTACAAGGCATCCAGCCTATCATGACGCGCAGGCCAGCCAAACGAGCAGACAAACCACTAAGAAACCGTCCTCCTGGAGCGCCGCAGAAGAGAAGAAGCCGTAGATTTCATTCTGGATAGCATATCGTCGAAAGCTTCTAGGTCCCCTTCCTTAGTCAATGATCTCCACTGCTGCAAAAGTACATTGGCTTTAAATAAGCAACTGACTGGGTTAGCCGAAAAAATGTGTTCAAAAGTGAACTTGTTTCTAGTAGTCCAAAGCGTCCAACAAATCGCAGCCCAACCCACCAAGAACACCCGCTTAGATCGGCCAGCAAGGGAATTAATACATCACCGAAGATCCTCAAAAGAAGAAGGGTTCCAATTAACGCGAAGCCACGGTCTAATGCAACTCCAAATGAATTTAGCCAAAGAACACTGAAAAAAGATATGCTCGGTATTCTCTAGGGCACCGCACCGGTAATTGCTATCGAGCCCGGCCCGTTCCTCTTCTTAATCTGGTCAGCCGCTGGAAGTTTGCGACGAAGAGCTTGCCAAAGGATGATTTTAATCTTAGGAGGGATGCGGGCAGACCAAATGTATTTAAACTTGTCAGAGCGACCACCAGCGATAAATTTCGAATAAGCCGACTTAACAGAAAAACGCCCCGAAGAGGAGTGGGGCCACAAAACGGACTCATCTTCCTCCGAGAGCAGGGGGAAGCAGGCAGTAAGGCGTTGCCAATCTTCCAACTCCACAGGGGAAAGAGAATGCCGGAAATCTAAAACCCAATCCTGAGCCGAGAGCTCAAAGATGGAGATCTCGGGATTAGCACAAAACAAAAACAGAATCGGGTGAGCCACCGCAAGCGTGGTGTCCCCCACCCACCAGTCTAACCAAAAACGAGTAGATTTACCGTCACGAACAACGAATTTCACAAGGGACCGGAAAATCGGTCTAACATTAACAAGCTGACGCCAGAATTGAGAGCCACCAGAGGAGGTAGCGAACATAGGGCTTGAGGAGGGGAAGTATTTAGCTTTGAGAAGGTTAAACCAAGCAGGACGATCATCAAGGAACATAATCTTCCACCACCATTTTAACAAAAGGCATTTATTCATGATTCTGGTATTAAGGATGCCAAGGCCGCCCATCTTCTTAGGTCTACATATGAGATCCCATTTAACCATCCTATATTTGCGTTTATTATCGGAAGAATTCTAGTAAAAAGCACCCCTGTGCTTATCGAAGCCCGAGTGAATCCCTTCGGACAGGAGATAAAAGCCCATTAGAAACATCGGGAGAGAGGAGAGGCAGGAATTGGTAAGGGCAACCTTGCCAGCCTGAGAATTGTAACGACCTCGCCACGGCAGAACTCTATTGCCAACTTTAGTCATAGTCGGGGCAAAATCTTTAGCCAAAAGCTTAAGAGGGGAGATGGGTAAGCCCAAATATTTGAGGGGAAAAGATCCGAGAGAGCAGTTCAAAAGGTGGGCCACCCACTGCGCTTCCGAGATAGGTACCCCAGTCACAATAACCTCGCTTTTAGAGAAGTTGATTTTAAGGCCCGACAGAGCTTCAAAGCAGAGAAGAAGAAATTTCAGATTCGTGATGGAGTTGTCATTAAGTTCAACCATAATAATGCGCTATGTGATCTCTTGCAATACATTATAGCACCCATGCTCAAACATGATGATATGCTTACATCGCAACTCTGCAAATGGGTGTTAGAGTATGCACAACACTGAGACTAGGTCTAGGAGCGTCGCATAAGCGTGTAACGGGACATTCACCATAACACAGGTACTATAGGCTGCTGTTCTTGAAAGGAAAAGAGGCACTATAGGCTGCAAAACAGTGCCAGCCGGCTGCTCAAGCACTCCAGTTGACAGGAGAGCTCTGAGATTCAACTTCCCGGGTGGATATAAAACCAAGCCCTGCAATTTCAGCTGCACCGACCATAGCAGCAAAGCGTTTCTTGCCGCAGGGAAGTGCTGTTGGCCCTTGCCGCAGGGAAGTGCTGTTGGCAGGGCGACACAAAAGCTCCATATTCCCAATGCCTCGCAATCTCACAATAGCAAATGCACGCCTTTGCCAAACAAAAATCGTGCTTCATTTTCCTGTCATCGATCGTCTCTTCAGACTGCTCTTTTTTTTTCAAAAAGTTCAGACTGCTCTTTTATAGACCAAAAGATATCGACCATGTGAATCCATGCAATTACTAGGCACACGCCGACTCCAGGTTCACCAGAGTACGTGTACCTACCAACTTTTGATTTTGAGCATCTTGTGACCAGTTTACTTGCAAAGATTTCATAAACCAACGCACGCACTGAAGGTTCATCAACACATCACTGCCTCGGTAACCGATAATTGAGGTACTATCCTTTTGCATTCATTTTTCCCCAGAGACAACATTACACCCGGACAATAAAACTCTACGTCAACCATGTAACCAACTCCTTGGCCCAAACGGCCAACAACAGCGACGACGGAAGTCCTAGCATCCTTGTACCATATATCCCACTAAGCTGAAACCTGTGACCGCACCAATCGCTACGGGCCACAGGGGGTAAAAGGCTAACAAGAACAAAGGGGATTTACATTGCACAGCAGCACAGGATAATTAGCAGCACCCCTTCTAGAATCAGAGAAACCGGTGCGGAACCAAGTCATGGACCCGTATCGGGTAGCTGTAGAACTCCTCGTTCCTGGGGTCCGAATAACCTTTACGGCGGCGCAGAAATGGCGTGAACCATGAGAGCCCTCGGTCGTTCTCGTTGGCACGGGGCTCCAGCGTGTTGTCCAGAAGCGACGCGACGATCAGCGCCACCGTTGGGCCGGAGGCAAAAACTGTGTTGATGATGTCATTGAACTGCGGCAACAAAGAACATAGAGATGAATTTTAGAAATAAAAATTCACACACCAGGAACTCGAGGCTCGAACTGAGATGATAACTAAACAATGATGCAAAGGGGGTTGCTTAAAATACCCATCCTGCATTTGTTCGGGCAGGTCCGCGGCCAGCAGAAGCGGTGTACTCTGCGAAATATTGAGGGATCGAGATGCCAAGGAACAAGGATAGTCCAATGATGTAGATGTTCCTCATGGAGTTTTTGTTTGCAAACTGGCTGAACGAGATTCCCACAGCAGCTGGTATCAGCAAAATACATTGGTTAGGCCAAATATAGTGAAAAAACACATATACAAGAGCACAAAAAGGAAGTTCTGGCTCACCTACGATACCAAACAAGATGCAGTAAATTGCTGCGAAGATTGGCAACGGGATTGATGCGAAGAACGCCCCAAACTTCCCTGCAAGAATGAAAGTTCCCAAATTTGAGCCAGAATTTACTTTTCTTTCCTTCAGTTACACAAGGTGGGAACAGAGAATTACCAAATATGGAGAAGAATATCATGAAGCCAGTTGATATCTGGATCACTCTCCTACTTCCAACTTTTGTTAATCCAAGTAGCCCGATGTTTTCGCTGCATTTATATAGGAAGATAAGTCTCGGATAGTGTTTGCAGATGACAAGGCATAGCATAAATAGTTCTAAAGGAAAACTTTGTCTTGAGACACAATAGACTGGGTTATATTCAGATGTGATGTGCTAAAAGATCATCAGTATAGTATTCCCAAGTTCTAACTAGAAATCCCCGGCCTAATATATGGACGCCTGTCGCAATATTACAGCGCGTGCATGAACCACCGTCAGATTGCACTACTACTTTTTTTTAAACGTTGGATTGCACCATAGTTATGAAGTCATTGACCAGATGAAGACTAGTTCCATTTATCCCTAAAAAATGATTAGTTGCATTTAGCTTCCCAGTCATAGAGGGCTGCTAACTGGAGCCTGCAGCTCGGCACAAATGGTAAGTCAAGCAGCCTAAATTTCAGGTTCACAAACTGGGCAAAACTCTTTGCACAACAAGGTGGGCAGTTTTGGCAACTTGGCACCACCGTGGAGTGGGAGACTACGGTGAGAGGAGAAGCACGTGTGAACAGCATCGGCATCGCGTAGGAAATGCTAGAAGCACGAGACAGCAGTCGAGGCGAAACATTCTACCCGTACTTCCTTGCCGTCGCTGATTCACTTGGCTGTCGGCCTGCTTTGCCGGCCCAACTAGCCCAGATGACCGCCTCGGAAGGTGGGGCTATTACGTTTTCGCTCCGCTCCTTATAAAGCCACCACACACAAAGAGAAATTAGGTTTCCGTTCCCCTCCTTGAGCCGCCGCACCCAACTCATCCCTTCCCGTAGAACTTCTCCAACGGAGAACCGCAAACCATCGCCACCAGCAGCCTAACGCGGCAGCGACGTCCTAGGGAAGAACTCACTACCTCTTACCGGTAAGGCACCCTTGTCGCCAGTCCAATAAGCAGATCTAGGCGGGGATGGTGATGGCGTGTTGTGATGGCGACTCCACCTCCTTGAGCCACCGCCCCCAACCCATCCCTTCCCGTAGAACTTCTCCAACGGAGAACCGCAAACCATCACCACCAGCAGCCTAACCTGGCAGCGATGTCCTAGGGAAGCTCACTACCTCTTACCGGTAAGGCACCCTTGTTGCCAGTCCAAGAAGCAGATCTAGGCGGGGATGGCGATGGCGTGCTGTGATGGCTGACTCCACCTCCTGGTTAGTCACTCGTCTCCTCTATTTTACTACTCTAGATCTCAATCTAGCTCTTTGTTTTGCCACTCCCTCCTCTACCTTCCTCCAATCGATTATGTCCTGTTGCATTGTTCTAGATTGGAAGAACTCGCTATCGGTAAAGGCTCTGTCACCCACCCAGGAAGCAGATCTAGGTGGGGATGGCGATGGCGGGTTGTGACTCAGTCTTGTCGCCATCCAAGAAGCAGATCTAGGCAGGGATGGCGATGGCGTGCTGTGATGGCTGACTCCACCTCCTGGTTAGTCTCTCGTCTCCTCTATTTTACTACTCTAGATCTCGATCTAGCTCTTTGTTTTGCCACTCCTTCCTCTACCTTCCTCCAATTGACTATGTTCTGTTGCTTTGTTCTAGATCGGAAGAACTCGCTATCGGTAAAGGCTATGTCACCCACCCAGGAAGCAGATCTAGGCGGGAATGGCGATGGCGGGTTGTGACTCAGTCTTGTCGCCAGTCCAAGAAGCAGATCTAGGCGGGGATGGCGATGGCGTACTTTGATGGCTGACTCCACCTCCTGGTTAGTCTCTCGTCTCCTCTATTTTACTACTCTAGATTTCGATCTAGCTCTTTGTTTTGCCACTCCTTCCTCTACCTTCCTCCAATCGACTATGTCCTGTTGCTTTGTTCTAGATCAGAGGAACTCGCTATCGGTAAAGGCTCTGTCACCCACCCAGCAAGCAGATCTAGGCGGGGATAGCGATGGTGGGTTGTGACTCAGTCTTGTTGCTTTGTTCTAGATCAGGGTATCTGTTTTACAACTGATCTCGATCTAGTTGTTCTCTTTGTTTTGCTAATCCTTCCTCTGATCGATTTTGTCTTATTGCTTTGTTCTCAATCGGACGAACTCGCTACCAGTAAAGCACCTTTGTGGCCCACCGAAGAAGCAGATCTAGGCGGGGATGGCGATGGCGTGCTGAGGGTTGAATCCAGCTCCCAGTTAGTTTCCCATCTCCTCTATTTTACTACTCCAGACTAGATCTCAACCTAGTTGTTCTCTCTTTTTTTGGCTACTCCTTTCTCTAATCTGACTCAGTCTTGGTGCTTTGTTCTAGATCAAGGTATCGGCTATTCTTCCTCTAATCGACTCGGGTCTTATTGCTTTGATCTAGATCAAGGTATCTATTTTACTACTCTAGATCTCGATCTAGCTGTTATCTTTTATTTGCTACTCCTTCCTCTACCTTCCTCTAATCGACTTGGTCTTGTTGCTTTGTTCTAGATCAAGGTATCGGCTAATATTCCTCTAATTGACTCGGTCTTATTACTTTGTTCTAGATAAAGGTATCTGTTTTACTACTCTAGATCTCGATCTAGTTGTTCTCTTTGATTTGCTAGTCCTTTCTCTAATCGATTTGGTCTTATTGCTTTGTCCAGATCAGAAGAACTCGCTACCGGTAAAGCACCTTTGTGGCCCACCCAAGAATCAGATCTAGGATGGCGTGCTGTGATGGCTGAATCCACCTCCTGGTTAGTTTCCCGTCTCATTTCTCTGTTTTACTATAGATCTGATCTCGCTATTCTCTGCTACTCCCTCGGTAAATAAATACAAGAGCATTTAGATCACTACTTTAGTGATCTAAACACTTATATTTCTTTACAGAGGGAGTACTATTCTACTCGTCGCCTCCTCCTGCTGCTACCTAGGATAGAAGAGGAAGAATAACCAATAACTTGATCTAGAACAAAGCAACAAGATCGAGTCGATTAGAGGAACGTTTAGGAAGGAGTAGCAAAATAAAGAGAACAGCTAGATGAAGATCTAGAATAGTAAACTAGATACCAATAAGACCGTGTTGATTAGACGAAGAATAACAAATACCTTGATCTAGGAGAAAGAAACAAGACCAAGTCGATTGGAGGAGGGTAGAGGCAGTTCCTCAGTCTGCTCTGCCTCCGTCACCATCATGGGGAGGATGACCAATTAGGTGTGCTTAACATGACTTCAGGCGGATAACAAGGAGCAAGCAAGAAAGAGTGTGTGCGTCTGGTGTTCCTAAAGTGCTAAGTGTCATTGTCCCAAGCTCTTCTGAGCTTGGCATACAACAACCAGAGCTCGTGATTAGAACTTTTGCTTTTAACTCTTGTAAAGTTCAAATCTTAAATTCCAAAGTTGATTTTTGAGGTGGAACTTTTGGATTTGAAGTCTTGGCACATTTTGTAGGTGAGTTGGAATTGGTCCTACTAGCCAGATGGCAACTAAGGCTTCCGATAAAGAACGTGCTCCTCCTTGCTAGATCTCCCACCTTTGTCATGTCTGTCCTCCACCACCAGATCCATCGAGGTCCGGGCAACATTAAGCACCTCCTCCTTGGATCAGATAATTCAAGTCATCGTCATCACTCACTCTGGTAGCGAAAGAGTTGGGAGTGGTGGGCGCCATGGATGGAGGCTCTGGTGCTATTGGCCTAGACAGGTATGCCATTTCCACTCTTTTTTCTTGCTTGCATCCTCTTCCTTTCTTCATTGTGTGAGGTTATCACCAGACTAGCACCTAAACAGTAGATGGAAGTATATTTCCGACACGAACAGCCTCGAGATTACGTGATAAGTTCTGATGGCATGAAAAAAGCTGTTTTTAAGGCAATTACGGTTGCTAATAATAAGTCAACAACCAGCCCCAAGATAAACTTAGCTACAATGTTGGATCATCATACCTACAATGCAGGAATACATTTCATTTACGCGTGAGACTATTCTATAAAAGTAAAACCCTACACATGACTTGTGACTGTGCCGCACGAGGGGGCAGGGGAGGAGTTGTTCCCTTACACTGATACAGATGAACCGGCTGGAGCACCACACAGTCCTGCCAGGAATATCCCAATGCCCTGCACGTAGACACTTTAATAGCAGCCCAGAAGAATCCGCACACGAATCAAAGAAAGTATGGCACAACCAATCATCACATCACATAGAAAGTACTTGAAACTATTTGTGCTCTAGCATATACATCCAGTCAAAGCATTTGTAAGGAGAAGGAAAGCATTCAAATTCTAGTATTCATGGATAACCATATTTCACTAGCCCTTATAAGACAACTTCTGAAATGACAGTCACCTGTAAACCAATACTTCGAGTAAGAACATGAGCTGGGGGTGGTGTTGCACCGGCTAGACGTGCAGTTGCAAAGTGTGCACCGGTTGACTACGCAAGATAGCACAATTAGACTCTAGCAGAAAGAATGCACGAAAGAAGATAGAACAAAGGGAAATCCAATTAGTCTTTAACCTCAAAAGATGAAACAAGCACAGCACCCATCATTCCAAATGAATGACCTGCAGTGAAGATTGGTGGACCCCAATGGAAGGGGTATGAAATTTTGATCCTGAAAGTGCAGGCATGCAAAGAGTGGATTAAAAATGGCTGCTCCAAACATTTATGATTCGTAAAGTTAGTTCATAAGAAATATCCTCAAGAGCTATACCATGGTGCAGATGATATAAGGAAAGACTTGTCAGTGCGGCAGTGCTGTTGTGTCTTGAGCGAAACATGGTTGTATGCACCAGCAGCAGTAAGGATAGCTGCAAAGGCCCACACAATGCCGATACAAAGAAGCAACGAATACCTCTCAAACAAGAAGGTTGTTCGCTCATGGATATGTCTGAAGTAAAGTGGCGCATACTGCATAGACCAAATTGAACAGTTGGTTCCTAGCCAGCTTCACAAATCATAGCATAACTAAAATGGAAATTAATCAATATTTCGATCAGAAAATACAAAAGGAGATTTTAAGTTGTTACCTGTTGCACAACAATCGCAAGAATTAGCATTGGCAACCCAATCTCAACACATTTTCCAACCTACCATGGAAAATAAACATTATATGTTTCCATTCTTTCTTTCTCAATGTTCAGTCCTCTGCTAAAATATAGAAATCATACCTGAGGAAAGCCAATTTGAAATAGTCCAAGACCAACGACACAAACAACAGGAGTCATTATTACAGGACTGAATTTCCTGCGAAGTAAAATTACATGAATATTAATAGCTTGAAAAGAAAATAATACTATATGAAGTCTAAGAACTAATACTACAGGATGCATACTTGGCAAATGCCCCCCATGCTCTGCTGTATCCAAGAATCATGTTGAGGATTGAAGCAACAATTAGAGCCCCTTGAGTTGCTCTCATTGTGTGAACGAATCTCTGCAGATGCCTCAATAGTTAGAAGTGTAAATATTACCATGTGAAAGATAATTTATCAATGAATCCTCGAAAGAACTATCATTCCAAATAACATTTGCCAAAACGAGACAAGGAGCATGGTTAAACATTACAGATAAAAGAGTGTTATGACTGAGCAAATTAGCACCACTCTACCTCGTGATTACTTTCAAAGTCGTTTGTGTTAAACTGTCTGGCTATTGACAACACTGGGACAACAAATGCGAAGGAGGCATTCATAACTGTTGGAAGTCGTGTCCCAACGAGTGTTTGGAGCAGAGTATTAATGCCACTCACAAACAGGAACGCTTGAATAACACGAGCCTTCTCACCCTGTCAGTAAGAACAACAAAAGCAGCAGGGAATCAACACTAAATCTTCAAAAGGAAATTACATCGATGCATAACAAAATGCTATGAATAGTAAAACAAATTGATATACTTACAGGACCACCACCCATTGCAGGAACAATAATTGACACAAGCATGACAGTCGAGCCCAACATCACTAGGTAGTGGAGGAATGCAAGCCCTGCTACCTGAACTGTAGATGATGGCATAATAGAACAGGGTAAGTGCAAGTTTTACATATATCCTAATCATATCCAAACAAGTAAACCAATTCCAGCAGTACCGTTCATACCTAAATATATGCAAAGGAGAAGTATAAAAGACTACAGGAGATATGCAGACAAAGACTTTTTTAAAAGATTAGGTATGCATAGACTTCTCTTTTCTATACTTCAAAGTGGCAGATCACAACAATTCCTCTTTTTGTTCCATGAAAAAAACATTGCCTCTTATAGCAGCACCTGATAGAAGTGGTGCTAGCTGTCTAATTGAACATCCCAGATTCAGATCAAGAATAGTAGGTACAGCCCTTTACAGATCAACAAAGTATGCAATAACAAACGCCATAATTCTACATGAACAGGAGATTCAACAAAATCAATACATGAATGAAGTCGATTATGTATGGGGACTTCACAAAACAGAGCATTATTGAACGCAACCAAACCGAAATCTGAGATAGGCCTTGAACAAAAGAATGACCAAGAACCATCTGCAAACCAAAATTAAAGATGCCTGAATCTGTAGGTAGTACTAGAAATCTGAGATTACATCGTCCTGTATGCGCACAATCGAACTGTACACGAGGAAGCAAAAGAAAGTAAAAGCGGGCAGAGGAGTTAAAGAGGGGAGCCAGGATTGGATTCCGTACCCCAGGAAGGATTGGAGTGGACGCAGTAGTTGAGTTGGTTGAACTGCTCGTAGGGCTGGTGCATGGCGCCCGCGCCGACCGGAGCGTTCATCATGGGCTGCATCCCCATGGGTGGTGGCACGCCCACCGGCGGCGGCACCCCGGGCTGGTGGTTCATCTCGCCCATTGGATCAACACCGACTCAAGCAAGAACACTCTCTCGCCTTGCACCAGACCAGAAACTGCTGCACAGGAAGGAGAAAACAATCAGGAGACGCTCTTGGGTCTTCACACCTTTGGTCCCCTTTTATGCGCGCAGTCGGGGGGCTTCGCATTGATTGCACAAATTTTTTAGCAGTGAATAAAACGGAATTTAGGGCATTTAATCAGTAGAGTAAACCAGTGCCAAGAAATGGCGGGTGGGAGTAACTACACTCCAAAGATTGCAGCTCTCGCCTCTCACAAGGGGATGAAAAAACGGCCACTTTGCCAGCAGCAGAAAGAAAGGTTGCAGAGGAGAAGAGAACACGGACACTCCAGCCTTGCAGCTGCTGCTTGTATCTTACCCTAGCTCACAAGAATTGACCACGACTCCATGGGCGACCCACTCATAAGCAAAGATGCAAATCTTGAGAGGGAAAAAAGACCAAGACCTGTGTACTAGTAGTAGTAGTATTATCCTACAGTTGGGAGGAAAGTGACAGGCAGAGAGAAAGAGAAACATCAACAAGATATGGCCGATGAGAGCCTCACTTGGGTGATTCCTGCAAGTTTGTCCCAAGAAGAATCTCCAAAGAAAATGCAGCGAAAGGATGCAAGAATTAGAAAAGGCAACAAAAAGGCCTCACATCAGCACATTAAAATAAGGGGGCAGAAGCGAATCAAACCAAATACTACTCTGCGCACGAAAAGCAGCAGGGGGGAAGAAAGAACTCACTCACCGAATTCAGAGGCTGGATTCTCTCCCAACCCACCTCCCGGAAAGAAAGAGAGAAAGCGCCGGATAATCTCCCCGGGGAGCGCAGAGAAGGCCAAAAATTATGAGCTCCAAAAGCCTCCAGCCTTTATTTTCTTTTTTCCGTTTCTTCCTCTCCTTATCTCCTTTCTATGGCCGCCCTCCCGAGAGCAGCGCCAGCGGAAGCAGCGGCAACAGGACAAACGCGGGATTTTGTAATCTTGCGGGCAGCAGCAGAGGAAAAGGGATCGCGAGCTCGAAGGCCTCGCCTTCACTGCTGGTCTCTCTCTTCGTGAGCGCTCCGCTAATCGCACTGGCGGTAATAAGCGGAGGCGAGAGGGCGGAGAAGCTCGCTCGCGCGCCGCAAATGGAGGCCGAACAGTGCTGGCTGGCTGATGGGGCTTGGAGCCTTTGGCTGGATCTAGGTAGCTGGGGCGCATTAGAAAAATGATTGTTTTTCGAAAGTTGTATTGAATGCAACAGATTCCGAGGATGGGGAGGGGAGCTGCCGCAGCATTAAAATTGGATTGACGCGGGCGAGAGGTTCTTCTGCGCCGCTCGCTGCTTCCCCGAGTGGTGCTAGGCTGCTAGCGACTGTAGGTCCCATCACATTTGGCGGATGGGACAGCGATCTTCTACCGGGATTTTTCATCAGTCCGGATTTCTACGGTGTTGCTGCGTTCCTGGATAGCCCACCTGCGAAAATCAGATTGCGCTAGAGGGCGCCTCCCGGGGCTCTTCGGGCAGTCCGATCTGCCCGGACGGCGCATCCGAGTAGATGATCTCATGGGTCCATGTACCGCGGCGGGGTCACCGCCATGTGGTAGTTTCGGTTACCCTCGCATGCGCCCTCCCATGAGAGAAAAATAATCTGTGACGTCATAAACATCAGGTTCTTATCAGACCTTTTACATCCATCTGAAAACAATATACATTGAATTATTATCAGGGCATACAATTTTACGCCGATTTCGTCATTTTTCTTGTACTGAAAGCAAGAGTGTCACACTCGACGACACTGGTAGATAAGACCAACAATAAGGAGCTCTTGACAAAACAGCGTCAGAAATTTCAGGTAGAGAACACGGCTTCAAATGTTGTGCAGTTTAGTTTCACTACTCAAGGTGAATTTGAGAAATAGTATAAAATATGTCCATGGTCCTTGAGTAGTGAAATTAAACTGAGCACCATCTGAACTCTTGTTCTCTAGCTGAAGCTTCTGATGTTGTTTCGCCAGGAGCTCCTCATTATTGGTCTTGACTATTAGTGTCATCGAGTCTAGCACTCTAGCGTTCAGTACAAAAGAAGTGACAAATCGGTGTTAGATTTTATGCCTCAATCATAATCCAACATATATTGTTTTCATATGGATGTCAAAATATCTCATAAGATCCCGATGTTCACGTCACCACGAATTCTTTTCCCCAGTGCTCCTTCTCAATCTTCTACCAGGATTTCGGTAGGAATTTCAACGGTATTGCTGCATTCCTGGTACTACTACTACTAAAAAACAATACGTATAACTTGACTAGCACACTAGTTATGGTTGGATGAATCTTACAAGTGTTTCACAGGAATCAGCTCAATGTCTACCGAGTTGGACTTTTTTATTTATTGTTTTTACTAACAAGGCATTTCTAGTTGAAAGGAAAAGCCATGTTTGAAAGACAAAAAAAAGTTCAGAATCTTGTAGATGTTTGAACTGTTTCATCTAAAATCCTATAAATATCAATAGTAGTTTCGTGTTCCTTTGAAAAGCCTATACGACTATATGAGGCACAACAATTTTGAAGGTTTTCAAATGCTCGAAATACGAAATATTACCATATCTATAATACCTAAATAGTTCATCCCCACTATCCTATTTCTCTTGACATGTAGCTTATCCACATCAGTATCAGTGCCACATCAACGTTTAGTTGAGGATTACATTGTGGGACTAAACACACTGAACTAGGCCTTACTAGCTATTCGTTGGCTTAGTGGGGCTTCCAATTTTTCTCAATGTTTAACAAATCAAATTGTTTTGTCAAAACATTATGCATTATTCATTCCTTCATAGAAATCGATAACCAAAATACTACCATGTTGTTTAAAATCTGTAGAAACAGATAACGTGACCACCAATTATGACTAGATGATGCTAGTAGAAAGCATGGAGCCAGTTCACATTGCCAAAATCAGATTACGCTAGAGGGCGCCTCTGGGGCTCTTCGTGTAGTCCGATCTGCCCGGACGGCGCGCACCCGAATAGATGGCCTCATGGGTCCATGACAGATGGACGGCGGGTGCGATGCAGCCGGGGCCACCGTCATGTGGTGGTTTCGGCTACGCGCGCATGCGCGCGCCCTCTCATGGAGAAAAGAATTTGTGACGTTATAAACATTAAGATTTCATCAAATCTTCTATATCCATATGAAGACAATATAAGTTGAAATATTATTGGTGCATAAAGTTTGACGCCGATTTTGTCATTTTTCACGTACTGAACGCAAGAGTGGCACACTTGATGACACTCGTAGTCAACACCAACAATAAGGAGCTCTTGACAAAACAACGTCAGAAACTTCAGGTACTACCTTCGTCCTGGTTTATTGGTTCTCTTCATAATTTGTATTAAATTTTGACCATAAATTTAACTAATAAAATATTAATGCATGTCATAAAAAATTATATTGTTGGATGATATAATTTTTTATGACATGCATTAACATTTTGTTAGTTAAATCTATGGTCAAAATTTGACACTAAATACAAAGAAGACCAACAAACCCGGACGGAAGTAGTAGAGAACAAGATTTCAGTTGTCGCTCAGTTTAGTTTCACTACTCAAGGGGGACGCAAAAAATTTAGGACATAATATGAAATATGTCCATGGTCCTTGAGCAATGAAATTAAACTGAGCACCATTTGAACTCTTGTTCTCTAGCTGAAGCTTCTAATGTTGTTTCGCCATGAGCTTCTCATTGTTGGCCTTGACTACTAGTGTCATCGAGTCTAGCACTCTGGCGTTTAGTACAGAAAAAATGACAAAAACGGTGTTAGATTGTATGCCTCAATCATAATCCAATGTATATTATTTTCATATGGATGTCAAAATATCTCATAAGACTCCGGTGTTTACGACGTCACGAATTCTTTTTCCCCGTGCTCCTTCTCAATCTTCTACCAGGATTTCAATAGGAATTTCAACGGTATTGCTGCATTCCTGGTACCACTACTAGAAAAAAATACAGATAACTTGACCAATACACTAGTTATGGTTGGATGAATCTTACACAATGTCTACCAAGCTGGATTTTTTTATTTGTTGTTTCTACTAACAAGGCATTTCTAGTTGAAAGGAAAAGCCATGTTTGAAAGACAAAAAAAAGTTCAGGATCTTGTAGATGTTGAACTGTTTCATCTGAAATTCCTGTAACTATCAATAGTAGTTTCGTGTTCATTTGAAAAGCCTGTACGACTATATGAGACACAACAATTTTGAAGGTTTCAAATGCTCGAAATACAAAATATTACCATATTAGAATATGCACTAGGCCTTGCTAGCTACTCGTTGGCTTAGTGGGGCTTTCAATTTTTTCCAATGTTCAACAAATCAAATTCTTTTGTCAAAACATTATGCATTATTCGTTGCTTCATAGAAATCGATAATCAAAACACTGCCATGTTGTTTAAAATCTGTAGAAAACAGATAACTTGACCACCAGTTATGATGAGATGATGCTAGTAGAAAGCATGGAGCCAGTTCACATCTGCTTTTATGCATAATATGATCCTAGATGAGCTAGGAAATGATAAAAAAATCCTATAGTTTTCATGTATAATATGGTGTTACTTTGAATCTTACAGGTGTTTCACAGGAAATAGTTCAATGTCTACCGAACTGAAAGAGTTTTTCGTGACCATGGCATTTCTAGTCAATAGGAATACACCATGTGTTGGAAGACAAACTTCTTTGCAGCATCTAGTAGATGTTGAACTGTTTCCTCTGAAATTCCTGTAAATTTCATGAGTAGTTTCGTATTCCTTTGAAAAACCTATATGAGACTTCGTAGTTTTTTCAAAGGCTCAAAATATGAAATGCTACCATATTATGAACTAGGCCATGCTACTTACCTATCGGTTGTGTGGGGCTTCCATTTTTTAATGTTTAGTGAATCAAAATGTTTTATCACAACTGTACAATTCATGCATTCTTCTTTATCAATGACCAATATATGACACAACCATAGTGGCATGTGATACTTGCTAGTCACTATGGGCCTCAATTGAGACCGCGAGTCATTCTTCAACTTCCATTACAAAATATAGTCAGTCTCTATATAACATTGCACAAGGGAGAATAGAGGTGATACCTCCAGCTAGATGCTCTCATGCTACCAATTCAAAAAGTTCAAACTTAAATGATTCAAAAAATTCCAATAAAGTTTGTGAATATTTACAACACATGTATCTACGAATGCTAAAAAAAATCAGATCCTAATTCAAATTACACATAGAGAGGCAAATTCAACATGAATAGTGTCAATAAAGACAAAAACATGAATACTGTAAAAACTACACTATTCACATCTCGATTTGTCTTTTTGTTTCTCAATGTGTATATTGAACTTGGATCTGAATTCTTTAGCGGTCATAGACACATGTGTTGTGAACATTCATGTTTTTTAGAAAAAAATTAATAAAGTTTAAATTTTCAAATTCGTATCATGGGAGCATCAAAGTGGTGTCATCACTTGATATTTCCCTCCTGCACAACTCATTCTGAAAGGACCTAGGTGGAACACTGAAGGAGTTTTAGTTTTCAGGAATATTCATATAATATATGGATGTACTAGCAAAAAACATGATGTCCTAAACTAGCAGGATGACCCTCGCATTTGCATGGCTAGGATTTTTTTTTTGTTTTCCGCTACATTTGTGTTTCCATGTATGCATTATATTATCTTTGAAACATTGTCCATTGTTGTCACAATTTACAAATTTGTCCAAACACAAGTTTTTTAAGATATAGTTTTCCTCGGCATTGGAAATGTTTGTAGTTCAATAAACACCTTGGGGAAATATCGTTGGAATTTGGTGGGAAAAATCAATTTATATGTGTTACACTGATGCTAATGATCTTCATATGTGATAGTTAAACACTAAACGCATTGTCTTTCCATGAATAGTTTTAATCAATTCGTTCAATAATACTAAAAGCTAAACATCTGTGACATGTATTTAATTCTTTTGCAATCTTCATACATTTGTATCATGATGATGATGGTCTTCCTCATTAGCACACCCTTTTATCACGCTTGTCACACAAGTAGAACGATATATATGTGTGCTCCGTTGTGTGATAAATGTTATAAAAGTGTCTATTGATGAGGCAAATGATCATATCATCATCATCACGAGATAGATTTATGAAGAAAACATAATATTTAAATACTTGCCATCAATATTTGGACTTATATTGCTGTTACAGCAACAACCATTCACTAGGGTTGCCTCGAATATCATGATTGGAGTTGAGTGTCTTGCGGATATCGCTGAACACCAAATGTTAATTGGGGTGTGTATGTCGGTCTTTACTCCTACAAAGTATGTTGGAGTACCCCGCCTCCTAGGAGCCTTCGCGGGCGACGAAGCCCTCTACGGCGTCCATTTAGTGCTTGCGTGCCGCAGGCACCTCCCTGGGCTCTTCGTGCCACCCAATATGATCGGATGGTGAGCACCCAGACGGATGGCTTTAGGGGGTCCATGACGGGTGGACAGCGGGTATGACCGGGGCCAACACCATGTGGTGGTTTTGGTAGCGCATGCCGGTGCCCTATCGCTGGGAGAAGGAATCTATGGCGTCGTAAACACCGGAATTTTATCAGATCTGTTGACATCCATCTGAAAACAATATACATTGGATTATTACTTGGCCATAAAATTTGACACCAATTTTTGTCAGTTTTTTGTACTGAACGCTAGACTGCTAGACTCGATGATACTAGTAGTCAAGACCAACAATGAAGAATTCGTGGCAAAACAACATTAGAAGCTTCAACTAGAGAACAAGGCTTTAGATGGTGCTCAATTTAATTTCACTACTTAAGGTGGACGCAAATTTTTTTGGACAGAATATAAAATATGTTTGATGATCTAGATTTATCTTATCTTTTGAAAATATTTCGTTGAAAGTACTTCATTCGGTCGAGTGAGATGTATATCCAATAAGTGTATCTCATTTTGCCTCTCATACAAAGCATATGTTTTATTACTTGTATTTGATATTTGTATTATATAGAACCTTGGAAGATTCAAACAAACTTATCAATAATTATGATGTTAACTTGTATTTGATGTTTCTTAAGAAACACCAAATGCAAGTTAACATCATAATTATTGATAGCTTTGTTTGAATCTTGCAAGGTTCTAGATAATACAAACATCAAATAAAAGTAACAAAACATACGGTTTGTATGAGACACAAAATGAGATACACTAACTCAACATATATCTCACAGGACCAAACGAAGTATTTTCAACGGAAATTTTAAAAAGATCAATTGAATCAAGATCACTGACATATTTTATGTTATGCCCCAAAAAAATTGCTTCCACCTCGAGTAGAAATTAAATTGACCACCATGCGAAGCCTTGTTCTCTAGCTGGAGCTTCTAGCATTGTTTTGCCAAGAACTCCTCATTGTTGGTCTTGACGACCGGTGTCATTGAGTCTAGCACTCTTGCATTCAATAGAAAAAAAGTGACAAAATCGATGTCTGATTTTATGCCCCAAACGTATGTGACATATATTGTTTTCAGATGGATGTCAAAAGATCTGATAAGACCTTGGTGTTTACAACGCCACAGATTATTATTTTCCCGTGCGGTGTGCATCGCTCGCGCCAACCGACCAAATGTGTGTGCATGGCTCGGCGATGAGGCCATCCACGCCGTCAGTTTCAAGCTGGCCTCCTGCGACTGGCTCCTTGGGGCTTTCTGTGTCGTCTGATCTGCCCGAACGGCGCGCACCCGGGCAGCTTGTCTCGAGGGTCCATGATGGGTGGACTATGGGCGCGCTCGAGGCGACCATTGTGTGGTGATTTCGGTCGTGCCCTTGTGCGCCACCCTGCGTGGTGCCCCGCACCGCACGCAAGGGGGAAGCCGGCTCACCCTGTCAGCATCCGTGGATGATAACGCATGCAGCGAGCTACTTCTTTCATAAACTAATATAAGAGCGTTTAGATGACTACGACTCGTGTGCCTATGCCCGATTGTGCGTGCATGCATGACATCTCGCGATAGACAGTTGTTCGGTTGATGGGCATCACAGGGTAGATCGCTGTTGGGTACGCTGCCTAGAGGCCCCTGCTGGTCTTTCGTTCGCGTGCGTCGGCCACACTCGTGTGTCGGGTCGCGTGATGCATACGCCTATACGTCCGGGCTGTGGGTGGGACACCCTATTGCACTTGGTGCCGTCTGCACCAGTGCGTCGGTTGCGCCCGTGTGTTGGGTTGCCCACGTCCGGGTACATTATCTTATTTGTGTTGTGTCGGTTTGGCCCGCTGTGTTTTGCATCGATGGATTTGTGGATTTGTAGGAGTGTGGGTATTTTCATACATGGGGTGTGCGTTCTTATATACTCTCTCACACACACACACTCCTTTCCACTTGCACAGTTCTCTTTGAGTTGCAGCTAGGGTTTATTCCAATTTTCTTGGCGCGGGGGCTTTGTTTACCATCGGCGTCTGCCGACGTGCTGTTCGTTTGTCATTTCAAGCATTGTTCACCGTCCGAGTCCGCCGGCGTGTTATTCTTTCATCGTTCCAACTGAGGTTCATGTTTGCATGCTTATTTTTCTTCGTGTTAGCCGTTCTCAGCTAATCACAGATCGCCATAGCTTTTCCTTTTTGCGGCGTCTGTACTTGTTTCTGTTACTTGGGTATTGTTTGAGGTAAGTTCTTTCCTACGATGCTCCTGTTGTCTTCTCTTTCTTTCTGCAGGGTTTGTTATGCCTGGTTTGTTTTGCGCCTCTTCTCGTCACTTGTCATCTTTTTTCTTCCCTTGTCTTGGTTTTAGGTCCTTTTAGCAGTTGGTGTTTGTTCATTGTGCATGTTCTTGTCTCGACATTCTTATGTACTTTTGTTTTGGTTGGGTCTTTGCTATTTGCATGTATTTCTTCTTGTTCTTGTTGTTCATGTGTTTGACAAGCTCGTTCTATACGCACTGTGTTGGGGTTATTGTTTATTGCCCTTTTTGCATTGCTTGTTCTTTGCATGAACGGATGGTATTAAATAACTTTCAAGTTTGTGGTTAAGGGCCCTGCCTTCTCAAAATCTTCATTCAAGAGTGATTGAAGAGGTTTTGAAGAAATTATCCTGGCCGAGGAATACCAAACACGACTTTGTAAACGCCATCATGGCTCTTTTTGGATGGCGACGACGAGCCGACAGAGGATTTAGGGCACGCAAGTGCGGAGGCATGCACTTTGTGGGCCGTTGATCTGAGCAAAGATTCGCACATATGTTTGTGTATATACTCATTTTGTGTTGTATAACACTTCGTATATGTCTCTAATGTTATGCATAAACTGTATATCTGTTTTTTCGTGAGGCTAGATAACTGTTCGCGTGGGGTATATATGGTAAGTCAATCTGCACATATACAAGTCCCGAGGAGGAGAGCGATCCGTTCAGAGTACAAATAGCTAGCTGCCTAGCTCTTCTTCCTTTGCACATATATCTCTCTCTTTCTAGTTCACTCTCATCTTACAATAATAGAACCCTAAAGTAAAATTGGTTATTATCTGAATCTGCTGAAATAGATACAAATTATCAGCAATACAAGTGGAGTTCTATAAGAAAGTTGGTCTTAAAGGTTAGTTATATTTGCATATTTCTTCTTGATAACTTTTTGTTGTTGTACCATAGTTGAAAGCTATAATATTTCGTCGAATGTCCTTGTTGTTTTTGTGTTTTGCAAACTAATGATTCAATTCGTTTGTTTGGTTTCTTCAATCGATGTATTGGATATATTAACTATGTTTTCTCTGAAATACTATCATTTTAAAACTTCGAAGGAAATAGGACGGTTAGCAGCGATACAATGTATATATGATTTTTTGGTTCTGTTATTGAGGGTGAAACTTAATTTATTTAACTTTTATTTATTATATTGTTTTACTTCATGAGTCCTAAAATATATTGACTGTATTAACTTGAAATCCTACATAACTGTGTTTGCTGAGACATGCTATGATTCCGGTTGTTACATGGGGCATATTATGGTTACATATGTTGTGATGTATGTAATGTACATAAGAAAGCATGTTCTTAAGTTACAGGGAACAGAAGGTAATCAATTCGAGTTCTAGTTAGTTGATTTTTTCACTTCATTACCACTAAAATATGTTCATAAATGTGACATGCTACGATTAGTAGCGCTATGTTTATATATGTAAGAATTTTGGATTAAGTTACATTCGTCATACTTAATTTTGTTGTCTTAAGTTAAAAGTTCGTATGGATGAAACTTAATATATTAAGCTTGTGATTTAATAATCCGTTTCAGTGCATAACAATTGGAATATGATGCTCTTGCTATCAAGTTATTAGGTTAGAAACTTAATTGATTCGAATAATACAAGTTTGTAAGCATCATTATATCATGTGTGAAACATTGAAAGTTATTGTTATGTCCATCTGTTGTACTT
The DNA here is from genome assembly GCA_021605145.1 of Aegilops bicornis. Classification (NCBI taxonomy): domain Eukaryota; kingdom Viridiplantae; phylum Streptophyta; class Magnoliopsida; order Poales; family Poaceae; genus Aegilops; species Aegilops bicornis. The sequence continues at coordinate 154,097,231 of CM038673.1, forward strand.
CAGTGAGGTGATAAATATAAAGATTCATTTATGTACTGTAAGCAACGTATTAAATAGCACTCCTTCCGTCCCATAATGTAAGAGTTTTTTTACACTACACTAGTGTCAAAAGAACGTCTTACATTATGGGACGGAGGGGGTAACAATTAACTTAATAATTATTCTAAAAACTGTCAGTGATGTCACTGTTAATAAGCTATGTGGGTTGTGTTTAAGACAACTTAGTAAGTCATGTTTTCATCTTACATTTTGTTAGATTGTCCAAACGACATGTCATCTGGATACAGTAACGTAGGGAAAAGAGAAATTTCTGTTGCAGCAACCAAATATCCTAATTGTGTTTTCAAGACTATATTAAACATTGATCATGTAAACATAGTTGTCCCACCACGTCCTTCAATTGATGTTCAAATAGCATCTGAAGGTAAAAAAAAATATCAACATGACTTAATATGCAGTCTTCAGTAGTGATGTTATTGACAAGTTGTTTCGTATCAGATGAATTATCTATATGGAACTATCTGGAAAATAAAACATAGCGCATGCCAATATATTCCAAAAATTCTCACCATAATGCTAATCAAGTACTTATGTTCAACAAATCAAAAGATAAATAAATTATTATTTTGAAGTGTTGTCAGAGTTATAACGATTAACTATTTTGTTATTTAATGGTGCTCCTATTCTCACTAATAACAATAGTAGTACAAGTAGTTGATCAATACTTCCGTTGTAGTTCATAAAGCAGTGGATAATTATGTACTTCAGAGTTCAGTCATGTTAAGTAGTATTGAATAATGTGGAGAAATTTGCATTACAAATTATACATGAAGTAAATTGTCATTAGAAAGAGATTGAAAGTAATGGACAATACAACATCGATTTTGGACATTTTATCAACATTCAAGATAGACGAAAAGAAGTTAAATGTGTTCTATTTCAATAAAAAATTAAATGTTTCCTCATGGTTGGATCTGCCATCAGAAAAAACAGTTTCAGTTTCTTGAGGAACAGACAAGTAAAGAACAACTTGACAGGTATGAATAGCTAAAGGTACTCTTGTATCTTTTTATAAGAAATATTTTCTAACTAATGTTTACTATTTAATTTTTTTACTGCATGGATAAAAGATTATTATTCCTGCTATATAAATATCACTGGAAGAAGTATCGTAGAGCAACTGATTAGCAGAGAATGTATGGATCACGAGGTTTATATAATATGTGTTCGAAGGCTTAATCAGTTGGATGATGAGCATCCAATACATGGTGATTTACCACAAAGTAGGATATTTCTTGAACAAGAGTTTGTTGTAAGCATCTTTTTTGCATACTTATTTTATATAGCAAGATAACATGGTAATGGTTGTTAATATACCTAAAATGATATGCAGACATTTGCTTTTGCAGAAATTGATCTAACGAAGGGGAAGTCAATTCAAAATATATTAATTGGGAGCGATCCAAAGTGTGATGTTAGTTCTACAAGAATGGTAATTTATTGGCTGTTATGAATTCTTTCCTCCAATATTTGATCGTATTTATGTTATTTATTTGATGCATACAAATTCAGTTAATCATTAGCGTACCGATGAAGGGAGGTTGGTCATCTTATGTGTGGGACACAGAGGATAAGGTCATAAACATTATAGATCCACGGTGTTCGAATGGTACTACATCATTTATGAAAGACAAGCATGAAGTATGTGCAGAGATTATACACAAAGCATTGTGTTTTTTTATTGAAAAGCATTTTGATAGAAGGGTCTCTGATTGGGGTATTGGATGGTCTAAGAAATTTATTGACGCAACACATCTTCCTCTAGACAGGCAAGTAATTTTGTTCAACCATATTAATAATTCGTTTATGTGACTAATAATTATATTAAATGCAGCCAAGATTCTGGAATTGCCTCTTTGATGATCGGAACATATTTTGATGGTAGTTCTATACAATGTAATACAAATAAGGTAACTGATTATTCTGCACATTATTCCCAGTGTAATTTATGTATGATTGAATATTTGCTCTCTTTTGTAGAAAACAGATTGGTAGTGCTGGGCCACGAATATTATTTCATTTGGCAAACTTGAAGACGAACAAAGTAGAAACTATTTTTAACATTCATCAATTATTAAATGAAGAGTAGTTTCATCCATTAAGTTGTATAGATTTCAAATGTAGCTACCATATAGCTGATTATTTTTATGTTGTACAATCTATCAATTGTTTTGTCAAATTATTTGTTTAAGTTATTAAGAATTCTATAGTATCAATTACGTAGTTTTGTGTACATGTTTTAATATTTAAGAATTGAAAGATATTGAGTTCTCTGTGTAAGAACTGAGTTGCTATGACATAGAACCCGAGTACATGAAAAAACGCGTAGGTTCTGTGTCCTCTATAAATCCAGCCCCTAAGCGAAAGTGTTGGTGGAATCCCTACGTTGCAACAAATCCAGTAGTTAGAACTTATTCTTCAAAGACATTGGAGACAATCTCATGGCTTCCAGCTCTAATTCTTCAGGAGTTATTCATCGTCAGCACGGGTGAAAGGATCGAGAAGAGGTGTCTAGAGGGGGATGAATAGACTCTTAACAAAGAAAAGTTGCAGTTTTTATTTTCTTCAAGTTAAGGTAGAGTTTTAGCACGAATTTAAACATTCACAATACATATCAAGCAAGCATGGCAAGAGTATATGAGCATCGGAAAGTAAAGCATGCAAGTTGCAAGAATGTAAAGGGATGGTATTGGAGTGTGCAAACGCAATTGGAGACACGAAGATTTTTTCCGTGGTTCCGATAGGTGGTGCTATCGTACATCCACGTTGATGGAGACTTCAACCCACGAAGGGTAACGGTTGCGCGAGTCCACGGAGGGCTCCACCCACGAAGGGTCCATGAAGAAACAACCTTGTCTATCCCACCATGGCCATCGCCCATGAAGGACTTGCCTCACTAGGGTAGATCTTCACGAAGTAGGGATCTCCTTGCCCGTACAAACTCCTTGGTTCAACTCCACAATCTTGATGGATGCTCCCAAGTGACACCTAACCAATCTAGGAGACACTACTCTCCAAAAGGTAATAGATGGTGTGTTGATGATGGACTCCTTGCTCTTGTGCTTCAAATGATAGTTTCCCCAACACTCAACTCTCTCTCACAGATTTGGATTTGGTGGAAAGATGATTTGAGTGGAAAGCAACTTGGGGAAGGCCACAGATCAAGATTCATGTGGTTGGAATGGAATATCTTGACCTCAACAGATGAGTAGGTGGTTCTCTCTCAGAAAATGTATGCTAGAAGTGTAGGCATGTTCTGATGGCTTTTCTCACGAATGAAGGAAGGGTGGAGGGGTATATATAGCCTCCACACAAAATCTAAACGTTACACACAATTCACCAAACTCGGTGGGACTGAATCAGAAAACTCGGTCAGACCGATTCAGTTCATAATGTGACCGTTAGGCATTTCGGTGGGACCGATATGATCAACTCGGTGGGACCGATGTGCTAGGGTTAGGGTAAAACCTCATCTCGGTTTGACCGATTACACAAACTCGGTGGGACCGATTTTGGTAATGAGCTAACCAGAGAGTTGGTCAAGCAAACTCGGTGGGTCCGATTACAAATCTCGGTTGGACCAAAATTATTACAACAGGAACCAGAGAGTTTGCAAGCCCATCTCGATGAGACCAGGATCCCATCGGTGAGACCGAATTGATTAGGGTTTCTGGCAGTGACTATGTCAAATGAACTCAGTGGCGCCGGATATATCAAATCGGTAGGGCCGAGTTTGACTTTTGGTTTGGGACATATGTGGATATGAGAAAGTGGTTGAGGGCTTTGGAGCATATCAGTAAGCACTTTGAGCAAGCAAGCCATTAAGCAACACCTCATCCACTTTTAATAGTATTGGCTTTCCTAAGGACTCAATGTGATCTTGGATCACTAAAATGAAAATGTAGAGTCTTGAGCTTTTGCCAATCTTCTATCCTTAGCATCTAGAAGGGGTTCCACATCCTCTTGTCCACGCCACTCCATTTGTTGAACTTGTCTGAAATATGCTAGATAAACCATTAGTCCAATCTCCCCCTTTTTGGTAAATAATGACGACATACATCAAAGCTTTAGATAAAGATATAAGGAATAGCAGGTAAAGCTTTGGGAAGACATGTAACACGCATAGGCTCCCCCTACATGTATGCAATCATGTAAATATGGAATATAAGAGCATGTGACTGCATAGGCATGACAGAGCAAGCAATGTGTTACATGTATCTTGGCTATATGCATCAGAACAAATGATGTGAATATAGAAATTGTACCTTCATGTTCATGAGTCCTTCTTGCAAACAATATGTACATCAGCAAGAGATCATCATGCACATGAATGTGATGCATATACTTACCTTGTGGTCTTGAGCTGGCTTTGGAAGAGATGAACCTGAGTAAACAAGGTTAGATAACACAGATACATCTACTAAACAGAGCAAGAGCAGGAAACCACAAGAGTACCAAGATTGGGATGACATGTAGAAAGTGAGTGCTAGGTACTCCTATTGGATACAGACATGTCCCCAAGGGTAAAGATATGCAATGAATTCAAAGATTTCCTTCCCTGGAAGTCTTTCTCCCCCTGAATCTTATATTGGATAACGGGAGAATATAGGGAAAAGAAAATCAGAGCAAAACAGACCAGAGCAGAAACATGACACAAACTAACATGTCTTTCCCCTCTAAAGACATGTGAATTCTCTCCTCTTGAACACCAAGCATCTGGGGTCTCTCTCTCCGTTTGAGCATTCTCCCCCTTTGAAGTACTCTCCCCATTGAAGTGATTAAGCTTTGATGTGATCTCTCTCTCCCCCTTTGACATCAATTCCCAAGAAGGGATCTTCTGGACTGTGAGTCAGAATGGGTTTGGTCCTTGAGTCATAGAGCAAAGCAGCATATAGAATGTGATGCTGGTAGAGGACAAGAATCATTGAGTGGAGCTGGAACAAATATGCAGGATGCAAATGGCAAAGTGTCTGCTCAGCACTAAAATTGGTAGCACCGAGTTGATTACTTCGGCAGCACCGAAATCGTTCGGTTGGACCGAAAGTGACAAATCGGTGTGTCCGAGTTCAACACAGAGAGAACATTTTGTCATCTCAGCTCACTAGGCAAATAGGCTCTCACAAAGATTTGCAAGGAATTAGCTAAAGGATTTGCAATGAATTAGATGCAGGGAATGCAGAACAAAAATAGAGAAGAAATCTAGATGAAGTTTTTTTTGAAAAATAAGGGGAACAAATATGCAAGACACAAATGCAAGAACATAGAGAAACACTAGAGAACTTCATCTAGAATTGGTCGGCGACAAAGTCACCTATGTTAGAGTATATTGACTTAGGAGTCAAGTGAGAACACTTGATCATAGGTCATAATCATCGTTTAAGCTCAAAATGGGGTTACCATTTTTCGTTTAAGCATTTTGATGTATTCACATCTTGTTGAGTTGCTTTGACCCATGACTTAGGATAAAGCTTCTCTAAGATGGAATTACATACCTTGGGTGGTGGTGTTGTACTTGATCATGTAGTCGAACTTGTGTGAGATGCTCAAGGTTGATGTAGCACATCAAGGATTTGGAGCACCCCTTGGATTTGAGTTCATCTACCTACATGGGTTAGTCTTGCAAGGAAGAGCACTTGTGTATCCAATATGACAATCATGAAATTTGATACCAAAAGGAATTTGATATATAGAATTTGTCAAAGGATATGTTGAAGGGTTTTTATGCTTCCTTGTCTTCAACCACCATGTTGTAGAGACTTGGTGATGTAGAGATTGCTCAAGTTGTGAGTGAGTTGCAATCCCATAGATTTAGATTCATCCAAGTACCTACAAGGGTTAGATAGCATGCAATGGTACAACTATATCCAAGACACATGATCATCATCATAAGAGAAAAGTCAAGGATTACATAGGCTCATGCCTTGCATGTATCCACATGGAGTTCCTACTCCAAGTTTGAAGCATCAATGATGTTCAATTCACCTCTCAAACGGCAAAATACTTTCTCATCAAGCGGTTTGGTGAATATATCCACCAATTGCTTATCGGTTCGAACATGCTTAAGATCAATGTCCCCTTTAGCAACATGATCTTGAATGAAATGATGACGAACTTCAATATGCTTAGTTCGAGAATGTTGCACGGGATTATGAGCAATCTTAATAGCACTCTCATTGTCGCAAAGTACTGGAACATGTTTCACATAGATCCCATAATCCTTAAGAGTTTGGGTCATCCAAAGTAATTGACCACAACATGAACCGGCGGCAATGTATTCCGCTTCGGCGGTAGATAAGGATACCGAGTTTTGTTTCTTGGAGGACCAAGATACAAGAGATCTACCAAGAAATTGACAAGTACCCGAAGTGGACTTTCTATCAACCTTGTCTCCGGCATAGTCCGAGTCGGAATAGCCAACAAGATCAAAAGAAGACCTCTTAGGATACCAAATGCCAAAATTTGGTGTGTGAATTAAGTATCTCACTATCCTTTTCACAGCCTTAAGATGACATTCTTTGGGGGCCGCTTGATATCACGCACACATGCACACACTTAACATAATATCGAGACAGGAGGCGCATAGATATAACAATGAACCAATCATAGAGCGGTAAACCTTTTGGTCAACCGATTTGCCATCTTTTGTCAAGTCAAGATGTCCACTACTAGGCATGGGTGTTTTCATACCTTTGCTTTCTTGCATGTTGAACTTCTTGAATAAATCCTCGGTATACTTTGTTTGAGAAACAAAGGTGCCTTCCTTAGTTTGCTTGATTTGCAAACCAAGAAAGAACTTGAGTTCAATCATCATAGACATCTCAAACTTCTCTTACATTAGCTTTCCAAATTTTTCACTAAAATGAGGGTTAGTCGAACCAAATATAATATAATCAACATAAATTTGGCACACAAATAATTCACCATTAACCCTTTTAGTAAAAAGAGTAGAATCTATCTTTCCAATCTCAAAGCCTTTCTCAATAAGGAACTTGGTCAAGCATTTATACCACGCTCGAGGAGCTTATTTAAGACCATAAAGAGCTTTGTGAAGTTTGTAAACATGATCGGGTTTCTTAGGATTGACAAAACCGGGAGGTTGTTTAACATAAACTTCCTCCTCTATTTCACCATTTAGAAAAGCACTTTTAATGTCCATTTGGTACAAGGTGATATCATGGTGATTAGCATAGGCAAGTAAGATGCGGACGGACTCAAGTCTAGAAACGGGGGCATATGTCTCACCATAGTCCATACCTTCGACTTGAGTGTAGCCTTGGGCGACGGGACATGCTTTGTTGCGAACGACTTGACCATCTTCGTCTTGCTTGTTGCGAAACACCCATTTGGTACCGATGATGTTGTGGTTGTTGTCGGGCTTCTCGACCAATGTCCACACTTGGTTTCTCTCAAAGTTGTGTAGCTCTTCATGCATGGCATTTATCCAATCCGGATCTTCCAATGCTTCTTCAACCTTCATAGGTTCAATGCTAGAGATGAATGAATAATGTTCACAAAAATTAACCAAACGAGTTTTAGAGCGAGTGATTCTCCCAGTTTGGATATCATTGAAGATTTGCTCGACGGGATGGTCTGTTGAAACTCTTGCTCGAACTAGTGAAAGCTTTTGCTTGGGTCGGGGTGGAACATCTTCTTCATCATCTTCTTCTTCTTCTTGTCCTTCTTCATTGTTGGCGTTGTCATTCTCTTGTCGTGGTGGTGAAGGAGGTTGATGAGGTTCATCGTGGTGTACTTCCTCGTTTTCTTCATCTTGGTGTGTCCCACTTGTGGATGCTTCCATGTCAACTCTTGGTTCACCTTAACATGAGGTGGAAGCTTCCACTTGGACGGACGAGGTACTCTCCTTTACCTCCGTTGGACGAATCTTGCCAATAGACAAGTCTTGGATTGCTTCCGAAGGATCTTTATCTCCTACATCAATTGGCAATTGCTCTACTTACGAGCCGTTAGATTCATAAAACTTCACATCTACCATCTCTTCAACCTTTCGGGTGAAATTATTGTAGACACGGTAAGTGTGAGAGTATGAGCCATAACCAAGTAGGAAACCTTCATGAGACTTAGGAGAAAATTTAGAATGAAGATGCTTATCAAGAATGTAACACTTTGATCCGAATACTCGAAAGTATCCAACTTGGGGTTTGTTACCGGTGAGGAGCTCGTATGCCGTCTTGCCGAGTAGCTTGTGAAGATACAAGCGATTTGTTGCATGACAAGCCGTCTCAACCACTTCCGCCCAAAAGTGTTTTGGAGTCTCGTACTCATTAAGCATCGTTCTCGCCATCTCAATAAGAGTCCGGTTCTTCCTCTCAACAACTCCATTTTGTTGAGGTGTGTACGTAGCCGAGAACTCATGTGTAATACCTTCTTCGTCAAGAAAGGTATCCACATTTGCGTTCTTGAACACCATTCCGTTGTCGCTTCGAACGTTCTTGATCTCCACTTCAAATTGATTTTGGGCCTTCCTAGCGAAGTTCTTGAAGATCTTTTGGACCTGCGATTTATCATCAAGAAAGAAAAACCACGTAAATCTTGAAAAATCATCGACTATGACTCGACCAAATGAGTTACCACCGAGACTTTTATAGGCAGTGGGACCAAAGAGATCCATATGAAGTAGCTCGAGCGGTGTTCTCGTGGTCATAATGTTCTTCACGGGGTGACTTCCTCCAACTTGTTTCCTGCTTGACAAGCACTACATAATCTATCCTTGTCAAATATAACATCTTTTACTCCAAGGATATGATCACCTTTAATAAGCTTATCAATATTTCACATGCCCACATGACCTAACCTTCTATGCCACAACCAACATTTAGAAGATTTAGCAATTAAGCAAGTTCTAGATTGAGCCTTTTTAGTGAAATCAACAATGTAAAGATCACCTCTACGTATACCGGCAAAGACCATACTGTGGTTATCTCTATGAAACACTTGGCAATCTACTTCAGTGAATAGGACATTGAAGCCAAAATCAGCAAGTCTAGATACAGAAAGTAGATTATATCCAAGAGATTCAACGAGCATAACATTTTGTATGGAGCTATCTGGTAACCCACAAGTATAGGGGATCGCAACAGTTTTCGAGGGTAGAGTATTCAACCCAAATTTATTGATTCGACACAAGGGGAGCCAAATAATATTCTCAAGTATTAGCAGCTGAGTTGTCAATTCAACCACACCTGGATAACTTAATATCTGCAGCAAAGTATTTAGTAGCAAAGTAGTATGGAAGTAACGCTAACGGTGGAAAAAGTAATAGTAGCAGTTTTGTAGTAATTGTAATAGTGGCATCGGAAAAGTAACTAAGCAAAGAGCAATATGTGAGAAGCTTGTAGGCATTGGATCAGTGAAGGAGAATTATGTTGGATGCGATTATTCATGCAACAGTTATAACATAGGGTGACACAGAACTAGCTCCAGTTCATCAATGTAATGTAGGCATGTATTCTGAATATAGTCATACATGCTTATGGAAAAGAACTTGCATGACATCTTTTGTCCTACCCTCCCGTGGCAGCGGTCCTATTGGAAACTAAGGGATATTAAGGCCTCCTTTTAACAGAGCGAGCAAATCATTAACACTTAGTTAATACATGAACTCCTCAAACTACGGTCATCACCGGTAAGTATCCCGATTATTGTCACTTCAGGGTTAACGGATCATAACATATAATGGGTGACTATAGAATTGCAAGATAGGATCAAGAACTCACATATATTCATGAAAACATAATAGGTTCAGATCTGAAATCATGGCACTCGGGCTCTAGTGACAAACATTAAGCATAGGAAGGTCATAGCAACATCAATCTCAGAACATAGTGGATACTAGGGATCAAACCCTAACAAAACTAACTCGATTACATGATAAATCTCATCCAACCCATCACCGTCCAGCAAGCCTACGATGGAGTTACGCACGCACGGCGGTGAGCATCATGAAATTGGTGACGGAGGATGGTTGATGATGGCGATGACAGATTCCCCTCTCCGGAGCCCCGAACGGACTCCAGATCAGCACTCCCGAGAGAGTTTAGGGCTTGGCGGCGGCTCCGTATCGTAAAACATGATCAATCCTTCTCTCTGATTTTTTTTCTCCACAAACGTGAATATATGGAGTTGGAGTTGAGGTTGGTGGAGCACCAGGGGGCCCACGAGGCAGGGGGGCACGCCCAGGGTGGGTAGGCGTGCCCCCACCCTCGTGGACAGGGTGTGGGCCCCCTGGCCTTGATTCTTTCGCCAGTATTTTTATTAATTCCAAAAATATTATCCATGAAGTTTCAGGTCATTCGGAGAACTTTTATTTCTGCACAAAAATAACACCATGGCAATTCTGCTGAAAACAGCGTCAGTCCGGGTTAGTTCCATTCAAATCATGCAAGTTAGAGTCCAAAACAAGGGCAAAAGTGTTTGGAAAAGTAGATATGACGGAGACGTATCAACTCCCCCAAGCTTAAACCTTTGCTTGTCCTCAAGCAATTCAGTTGATAAACTGAAAGTGATAAAGAAAAACTTTTACAAACTCTGTTTGCTCTTGTTGTTGCAAATATGTAAAGCCAGCATTCAAGTTTTTAGCAAAGCTTATGAACTAACCATATTCACAATAACACTTAGGTCTCATATTTACTCATATCAATGGCATAATCAACTAGCGAGCAATAATAATAAATCTCAAATGACAACACTTTCTCAAAACAATCATAATATGATATAACAAGATGGTATCTCGCTAGCCCTTTCTGAGACCGCAAAACATAAATGCAGATCACCTTTAAAGATCAAGGATCGACTAAACATTGTAATTCATGGTAAAAGAGATCCAGTCATACTCAATATAAATTAATAGAATGGATGCAAATGACAGCGGTGCTCTCCAACTGGTGCTTTTTAATAAGAGGATGATGACTCAGCATAAAAGTAAATAGATAGTCCCTTCGCAGAGGGAAGCAGGGATTTGTAGAGGTGCCAGAGCTCGATTTTTGAAATAGAGATAAATAATATTTTGAGTGGCACACTTTCATTGTCAACATAACAACCGAGAGATCTCGATATCTTCCATGCTACACACATTATAGGCGGTTCCCAAATAGAATGGTAAAGTTTATACTCCCCCTCCACCAACAAACATCAATCCATGGCTTGTCCAAAACAACGGGTGCCTCCAACTAACAACAGTCCTGGGGGAGTTTTGTTTGCAATTATTTTGATTTGGTTTGAGCATGGGACTGGGCATCCCGGTGACCATCCATTTTCTCGTGAATGAGGAGTGCAGTCCACTCCTCTTGAGAATAACCCGCCTAGCATGGAAGATACAGACAACCCTAGTTGATACATGAGCTATTCGAGCATGCAAACAGAATTTCATTTGAAGGTTTAGAGTTTGGCACATACAAATTTACTTGGAACGGCAGGTAAATAACGCATATAGTAAGGTATGGTGGACTCATATGGAATAACTTTGGGGTTTTATGGAAGTGGATGCACAAGCAGTATTCCTGCTTAGTACAAGTGAAGGCTAGAAAAAGACTGGGAAGCGGCCAGCTAGAGAGCGACAACAGTCATGAACATGCATTAAAATTATTAGACATTTAGTGCAAGCATGAGTAGGATATAATCCACCATGAACATAAATGTCGTGAAGCCTATGTTGATTTTTTTTCAACTCACATGCGTGAATATGTGCCAAGTCAAGTCATTCGAATCATTCAAAGGAGGATACCACCCTATCATACCACATCACAACCATTTTAATAGCATGTTGGCACGCAAGGTAAACCATTATAAACTCCTAGCTAATTAAGCACGGCATAAGCAACTATAATCTCTAATTGTCATTGCAAACATGTTTCATTCATAATAGGCTGAATCAGGAACGATGAACTAATCATATTTACAAAAACTAGAGAGGTCGAGTTCATACCAGCTTCTCTCATCTCAATCAGTTCATCATACATCGTCATTATTGCCTTTCACTTGCACAACCGAACGGTGTGGATGATAATAATAGTGCAAATGCATTGGACTAAGCTAGAATCTGCATGCATTTAATTCAAGAGAGAAGACAAGGTAATAGGGGCTCTTGGTTAATTCAACAATAATGTATATAAGATCCACTCAACATTTTCATTATGGTCTTCTCCCCTCGACCCCCAAAGAACAAGAAAAGAAATAAACTATTTACACGGGAAAGCTCCCAACAAGCAAAAAGAAGAACAAGAAATCTTTTTGGGTTTTCTTTTAATTATTACTACTACAAGCATGGAAAGTGAACTAGCTAAAAGGCACAACTAATTTTTTTGGTTTTTCTTAAGGTTTATCAAACACACAAGAAGAAAGCAAGAAAATAAAATAAACTAGCATGGATAGTACAATGAAAGAGTATGAGCACCGACAACTAGAATGAGTGTGTGAACATGAATGTAATGTCGGTGAGAAATATGTACTCCCCCAAGCTTAGGCTTTTGGCCTAAGTTGGTATATGCCCATGGATCAAAGTTGTAGTTGGGGTCGTACTGAGATGGACCCTCGGGGTGCCACTAGTTGGCGATCTCCTCCGGATCCCACTGATAAACAGACTGGCGGTGAGGATCAAGTGGTGGCTCCGGTTTGGGTTCTGGAGCTGATGTGGGGTTCTGGTAGGCATGAATGGCCTCCGGCAGAACAAGGTACTTGCCTGAAGATAAGTTGAACAAAGAAGGAGCAGGCAGAGCAATATGGACAGCGCGACGTCTGTCAAAGATTAGTCGGTACTAGAGAGGCTGTTCATTCCTCTCAACAAACTGATGACGAACCATAGCATTAAAATCTACATAAGCAGGAGGCAACTCCATATCATTTTCACGAATGGGTACCTCAAGAAAATTAGCGAAACGGGTTGCATAAATTCCAGCAAACAAATCTCCGCTAATACTGTTATGATGCAACCATCGTGCAACAATGGCCCCCAAGTTATATTGTTTATCTCCTAAAACAGCACTCTTGAGAACACTAAGATCTGGAACACACATGTGACATGCCTCGTCCTTACCGTTAATGCATCTACCTATAAAAAGAGCAAAATAATGTATGGCAGGAAAATGAATGCTCCCTATGGTAGCCTGCGTGATTTCCCTAGATTCCCCCCACAGTTATACTAGCAAGAAAGTCTTTATATTCATATTTGCGAGGTTCACTAGCACTACCCCACTGCGGGAGTTTACAAGCAGTATTAAAATCCTCTAAGTCCATGGTATAAGATTTATCATAAAGATCAAACAGGACCATGTGAGAATTGCGTGATGATGTAAATTTAAACCTTCTCACAAAGGAGCCAGTTAGGTAGTAATGTTGGGGGCACTTATCTGACACGAAGCCCTCGAGTTCAGCATTACGCACATACGCGTCAAATTCATCCTTAATTCCTGCTTGGACCATGAAATTTTCTGACGGCCATTCACAAGGCCGCAGTTGTGCTTCTCTTGGTGGTTCATGGTCCGGCTCATGTATTGCGGGCCTGGGTCCTTGCTTCCTTGCAGAACCGCCTTGGTATATTTTTCTAAACATAATTCTTCCTTTGAAAAATTTCTGAAATTTTTTAGTAACTTAAAATAAAAGTGAACCAAACTCAACAAAATTGATAGCAACTACTCCCACTAGTGTCTAGAGACTATATCATGCATTAGAACTACTTGGGACCATATAAATTTGACATGCAAGCTCAAGAACAGGGTCACCTAGGCAGCAAAAATTTGCAATGAATAAAGCACTAGAATAAAAACTAATTGGACCATTGGAGGAGTCACATACCGAAGAACAATCCCCCAAAGCAGTTTCGTGAGTGGAGCTTTGAGCAAGGAGATCGAAAATCGCAGCAAGATGAGCAAGAACTCATACTTGAGCTGGTTGGTGATTTTTTTGGGAGGAAGAAGGAGTGTGTGGGAGCTGGAATAAGTGGAGGGGGGCCACCAGGGGCCCACGAGGCAGGGGGCACGCCCAGGGGGGTGGGCGCGCCCTAGACCCTCATGGCTAGGTGCTTGCTCCCCCTGATGTGTTCTCAGTGCCTAATATTCTCAAATATTCTAGAAAAAAATCATATTTCAATTTCAGGGCATTTGGAGAACTTTTATTTTCGAGATACTTTTTATTGCACGGATAATTCAGAAAACAGACAGAAAATACTATTTTTGCTTTATTTAATCTAAATAACAGAAAGTAAAAGGAGGGTACAGAAGGTTGTGCTTTCTAACTTCATCCATCTCATGCTCATCAAAAGGAATGCACTAACAAGGTTGATCAAGTCTTGTTAACAAACTCTTTTCGAATATCATGGAACCGGAGAAATTTCGAATAACACTAGGTTACCTCTATCATATCTCTTCTTGACAGTAGGAAGAGGAAATTCAAAACCTCCAATAGTAATAGTTGAAAATTTTCAAATAGAACTGATACTTTGGACTTGAGGTTGTTTCCTAGAAAAGTGTACCGTATGCTCATTACCATTAACATGAAAAGTGGCATTGTCTTTGTTGCAATCAATGACAACCCCTGCAGTATTCAAAAAGGGTCTACCCAGGATAATCGACATACTATCGTCCTCGGGAATATCGAGAATAACAAAGTCCGTTAAAATAGTAACGTTTGCAACCATAATAAAGCATCCTCACAAATACCGGCTGTATAGCAGTTGATTTATCGGCCATTTGCAAAGATATTTTAGTAGGTGTCAACTTATTCAAATCAAGTCTACGATATAAAGAGAGAGGCATAACACTAACGCCGGCTCCAAGATCACATAAAGCAGTTCTAACATAGTTTCTTTTAATGGAGCATGGTATAGTTGGTACTCCTGGATCTCCTAGCTTCTTAGGTATTCCACCTTTAAAAGTATAGTTAGCAAGCATGGTGGAAATTTCAGCTTCCGGTATCTTTCTTTTATTTGTAACAATATCCTTCATATATTTAGCATAAGGATTCATTTTAAGCATATCGGTAAAACGCATACACAAGAAGATAGGTCTAATCATTTCAGCAAAGCGCTCAAAATCCTCATCATCCTTCTTTTGGATGGTTTAGGAGGAAAAGGCATGGGTTTCTGAACCCATGGTTCTCTTTCTTTACCGTGCTTCCTAGCAACGAAGTCTCTCTTCTCATAACGTTGATTCTTTGATTGTGGGTTATCAAGATCAACAACAGGTTCAATCTCTACATCGTTGTCATTGCTAGGTTGAGCATCAACATGAACATCATCATTAACATTGTCACTAAGTTCATGTTCATTACCAGATTGTGTTTCAGCATCATAAATATATATATCATTGGGATTCTCAGGTGTGTCAACAACAGATTCACTAGAAGCATGCAAAGTCCTATCATTTTTCTTTTTCTTCCTCTTAGAAGGACTAGGTGCATCAACATTAGTTCTCTGAGAATCTTGCTCAATTCTCTTAGGGTTGCCCTCAGGATACAAAGGTTCCTGAGTCATTCTACCCCCTCTAGTCACAACTCTAATAGCATTATCATTTTTCTTACTATTTAATTCATTGAGAAAATCATTTTGAGCTTTAAGCACTTGTTCTACTTGAGTAACCATAGAAGCATGTTTACTAATAAGTTTGAGTTCACCTTTAACACTAGACATGTAATCACTCAAGTGTTCAATCATATAAGCATTGCGTTTCAATTGTCTACCAACATAAGCATTGAAGTTTTCTTGTTTAACAATAAAATTATCGAACTCATCTAAGCATTGGCTAGCAGACTTATAACGGGGAATATCACCTTCATCAAATCTATAGAGAGAATTTACCTTTACTACCTATGTCGGGTCATCAATACCATGTATTTCTTCAACAGGCAGCAAATTAAGACCATGTATTTCTTCAATAGGAGGTAAATTCTTAACATCATCATCTTTAATACCTTTTTCTTTCATAGATTTCTTTGCCTCTTGCATATCTTCAGGACTTAGAAATAGAATACCCCTTTTCTTCGGAGTTGGCCTAGGAGTTGGTTCAGGAAGTGTCCAATTATTTTCATTAGTCAACATATTATTCAATAGCAATTCAGCTTGATCAACTATTCTTTCCCTGAAAACACAACCAACACAACTATCCAGGTGGTCTCTGGAAGCATCAGTTTGTCCATTATAAAAGATATCAAGTATTTCATTTTTCTTGAGAGGATGATCAGGCAAAGCATTAAGTAATTGGAGAAGCCTCCCCCAAGCTTGTGGGAGACTCTCTTCTTCAATTTGCACAAAATTATATAGTTCCCTTAAGGCAGCTTGTTTCTTATGAGCGGGGAAATATTTAGCGAAGAAGTAATAAATCATATCCTGGGGACTACGCACACAACCAGGATCAAGAGAATTAAACCATGTTTTAGCATCACCCTTTAATGAGAACAGAAATAATTTAAGGATATAGTAGTAGTGAGTTTTCTCATCATTAGTGAATAGGGTGGCTATATCATTTAATTTAGTAAGATGTGCCACAACAGTTTCAGATTCATAGCCATAAAAAGGATCAGATTCAACCAAAGTAATTATCTCAGGATCAACAGAGAAATCATAATCCTTATCAGTAACACAGATAGGTGAAGTTGCAAACGTAGGGTCATATTTCATTCTAGTATTCAGAGATTTTTCTTTAAGCTTAGCTAATAATTTCTTAAGATCATTCCTATCATTGCAAGCAAGAAAGTCTCTAGCAGTTTCTTCATCCATAACATAACCCTCAGGCACGACAGGCAATTCATATCTAGGGGGGGAATCTTCATCATCACTTTCATCAATATTATCAGTTTCAATAATTTCATTCTCTCTAGCCCTAGCAAGTTGTTCATCAAGAAATTCACCTAGTGGCACAGTATTATCAAGCATAGAAGTAGTTTCATCATAAGTATCATGCATAGCAGAAGTGGCATCATCAATAACATGCGACATATCAAAATTAATAGCAGAAGAGGTTTAGGTCTCGCAAGCTTCCTCAAAACAGAAGGTGAATCAAGTGCAAAGCTAGATGGCAGTTCCTTACCTCCCCTCGTAGTTGAGGGATAATTTTTGGTTTTCTCGTCTTTCAAGTTCCTCATAGTGACCAGCAGATATAAATCCCATGTGACTCAAAGAATAGAGCTATGCTCCCCGGCAACGGCGCCAGAAAATAGTCTTGATAACCCACAAGTATAGGGGATCGCAACAGTATTTGAGGGTAGAGTATTCAACCCAAATTTATTGATTCGACACAAGGGGGGCCAAAGAATATTCTCAAGTATTAGCAGCCGAGTTGTCAATTCAACCACACCTGGATAACTTAATATCTGCAGCAAAATATTTAGTAGCAAAGTAGTATGGAAATGTTGATAGCAGTGGCAAAAGTAACAGTAGCAGTTTTGTGGTATATGTAACAGTGGCAACGGAAAAGTAACTAAGCAAAGAGCAATATGTGAGAAGCTCGTACCCATTGGATTAGTGATGGAGAATTATGTCGGATGCGATTATTCATGCAACAGTTATAACACAGGGTGACACAGAACTAGCTCCAGTTCATCAATGTAATGTAGGCATGTATTCCGAATATAGTCATACGTGCTTATGGAAAAGAACTTGCATGACATCTTTTGTCCTACCCTCCCGTGGCAGCAGGGTCCTATTGGAAACTAAGGGATATTAAGGCCTCCTTTTAATGAAATCTTGGACCAAAGCATTAACACTTAGTGAATACATGAACTCCTCAAACTACGGTCATCACCGGTAAGTATCCCGATTATTTTCACTTTGAGGTTAACGGATCATAACATATAATGGGTGACTTTACACTTGCAAGATAGGATCAAGAACTCACATATATTCATGAAAACATAAATAGGTTCAGATCTGAAATCATGGCACTCAGGCCCTAGTGACAAGCATTAAGCATAGCAAAGTCATAGCAACATCAATCTCAGAACATAGTGGATGCTAGGGATCAAACCCTAACAAAACTAACTCAATTACATGATAAATCTCTTCCAACCCATCACCATCCAAAGAAGCCTACGATGGAATTACTCACGCACGGCGGTGAGCATCATGAAATTGGTGATGGAGGATGGTTGATGATGACGGCGTGACGGATTCCCTCTCCGAGCCGGACGGCCTCGAGATCAGCCCTCCCGAGAGTTTAGGGCTTGGTGGCGGCTCCGTATCGTAAAGCATAATGAATCCTTCTCTCGATTTTTTTCTCCTGAACGTGAATATATGGAGTTGGAGTTGAGGTCGGTGGAGCACCAGGGGCCCACGAGGCGGGCGCCAAAGGGGCGCGCCCCCCACCCTCGTGGACAGGTGTGGGCCCCTGGTGTTGATTCTTCGCCAAGATATTTTTATTAATTCCAAAAATATTCTCCGTGAAGTTTCAGGTCATTCTGAGAACTTTTATTTCTGCACAAAAATAACACCATGGCAATTCTGCTGAAAACAGCGTCAGTCCGGGTTAGTTCCATTCAAATCATGTAAGTTAGAGTCCAAAAAAAGGGCAAAAGTGTTTGGAAAAGTAGATACGATGGAGACGTATCACTATCATGTGAGATGGCCACCTTACCAAGGCCAACCACCTTACCCTTTGAGTTATCACCAAAAGTGACATACTTTCGAGGGCCATCGTTTTCAGCAAGCTCACGAAACATATCCTTATCCCCGGTCATGTGATCGGTACATCCACTATCAAGGACCCATTCCTTTTCTCCAGCCATGTAGCCGCGAATATTAGCCATAAGACCAAAGTGTCTCATTGACTCATCGAGATCAAAGTCAGTATCATCATCCTCATCATAGTATCCATGTTCAACATCGTCTTGTGATGGATCAATTCCTAGAGAGGGTGATTCATTAGATTTATGACCATAACAATGTGCATATTTATGGATTCTAATGACTTTGGAAATGATATTGCTAATGATTCCAACATCTCCTTTGGCACGCATAAGATCACGAAGCTCAAACAAACAATCACCATACTTGGGATCATGAGGACTCATCTTAGTCAAAGCAATAGACTTATGAAGAATCTCATCTAAGTTTTTCAAGGAATAGTTTGGAAATCGTTCCTCAAGGAATTTCCATATAGTGTATGCACAATCAAGAGTAGGTAAACATCCAATCAAGTTTGTAGGCAAACCTCTAGTGATAAGATTAACAGTTCTAAGGTTCTGAATCATGTCAATAGACTCATCAAGGGTAGGATGCAAAGGATCAACATGAGGTGCACAAGGGCTAGTAATATACTTGTTCAAATGATATTCATTGAAAATCACATGCATCTCATTTTTCCACTCATGAAAGAACTCTCCATCAAGAATAGGCACTCCACGTCTAAGACTCCCCAACGTAGAATCATCCATCTTCCTCCAAAGGTGTTTAAACCAAAGCAATGTAGGCTCTGATACCAATTGAAAGGATCGAGAAGAGGTGTCTAAAGGGGGTGAATAGACTCTTAACAAAGAAAAGTTACAGTTTTTATTTTCTTCAAGTTAAGGTAGAGTTTTAGCACAAGTTTAAACATTCACAATACATATCAAGCAAGCATGGAAAGAGTATATGAGCAGCGGAAAGTAAAGCATGCAAGTTGCAAGAATGTAAAGGGATGGGATTGGATGTGCAAACGCAGTTGGAGACACGAAGATTTTTTCCGTGGTTCCAATAGGTAGTGCTATCGTACATCCACGTTGATGGAGACTTCAACCCACGAAGGGTAACAGCTGCGTGAGTCCACAGAGGGCTCCACCCACGAAGGTCCCACGAAGAAGCAACCTTGTCTATCCCACCATGGCCATCGCCCATGAAGGACTTGCCTCACTTGGGTAGATCTTCACGAAGTAGGCGGTCTCCTTGCACGTACAAACTCCTTGGTTCAACTCCACAATCTTGACGGAGGCTCCCAAGTGACACCTAACCAATCTAGGAGACACCACTCTCCAAAAGGTAATAGATAGTGTGTTGATGATGAACTCCTTGCTCTTGTGATTCAAATGATAGTCTCCTCAATACTCAACTCTCTCTCACAGATTTGGATTTGGTGGAAAGATGATTTGAGTGGAAAGCAACTTGGGGAAGGCTAGAGATCAAGAATCATGTGGTTGGAATGGCATATCTTGACCTCAACACATGAGTAGGTGGTTCTCTCTCAGAAAATGTATGCTGGAAGTGTAGGCATGTTCTGATGGATTTTCTCACAAGCGAAGGAAGGATGGAGTGGTATATATAGCCTCCACACAAAATCTAACAGTTACACACAATTCACCAAACTTGGTGGGGCCGAATCAAAAAACTCGATCAGACCGATTCAGTTCATAATGTGACTGTTAGGCATTTCGGTGGGACCGATATGATCAACTCGGCGGGACCGATGTGCTAGGGTTAGGGTAAAACCTCATCTCGGTTTGACCGGTTACACAAACTCGGTGGGACCAATTTTGGTAATGAGCTAACCAGAGAGTTGGTCAAGCAAACTCGGTGGGTCCAACTACAAATCTCAGTTAGACCGAAATTATTACAACAGGAACCAGAGAGTTTGCAAGCCCATCTCGGTGAGACCGGGATCCCATCAGTGAGACCGAATTGATTAGGGTTTCTGGCAGTGGCTATGTCAAATGAACTCGGTGGCTCCGGATAGATCAAATCGGTAGGGACGAGTTTGACTTTTGGTCTGGGACATATGTGGATATGAGAAAGTGGTTGGGGGCTTTGGAGCATATCACTAAGCACTTTGAGCAAGCAAGCCATTAAGCAACACGTCATCCCCTTTTAATATTATTGGCTTTCCTAAGGACTCAATGTGATCTTGGATCACTAAAATGAAAATGTAGAGTCTTGAGCTTTTGAGCTTTTGCCAAACTTCTATCCGTAGCATCTAGAAGGGTTTCCACATCCTCTTGTCCAAGCCACTCCATTTGTTGAACTTGTCTAAAATATGCTAGATAAAACCATTAGTCCAACAAGAGATATGTTGACATTAATTACCAAAACCACCTAGGGAGCACTTGTGCTTTCAACGGGCCACTTTCTCTCGTGAACTACACGACTTAAGGATTTAGGGTTGTTAAAAGGTACACTTCTGATACGACGAACAACAAGATTCACAATTTCATGAAGTACGTCAATCATAATGTAAGTTGTAATTTTCTTTGGTTTACTGCTTTCAAACAAATGTTTTTGTGATCCGTCTTAGAATGTTTACTCTTTTGTGAATTTTTCAGCCTAAAGGTGGAAAATACAATTTCTGCTATTGGGTAGAAGATTATGTTGATTTTCTCTGAGACAAAGGTTAAGTTTCTAATGGGTCAGAAATTTTGGATCCCATTGATGATTTGTTAAACAATGCACAGACTACCGGAGGCAAGGAAATCCCTGGCATGAAGATAAGGGTTGAGCTCAAAGATAGTAGAAATAAGATGAGTTCATCGCAAGCAAGTAAAAGGAATGATTCAGTGCGTTATATCCCATCAACTCAAGAAATTAACAAGATAACAGTGTTGGGGAACGTTGCATGGAAAAAGAATTCTACGCACACGCAAGATCTGTCCATGGAGATGCATAGCTATGATAGGGGAGATTGTGTCTATGTACCCTCATAGACCGTTAAGCAGAAGTGTTTATCAACGCGGTTGATGTAGTCGTACACCTTCACGATCCTCCCGATCAAGTACCGAACGTACGACACCTCTGCGTTCAACACACGTTCAGCTCGATGACGTCCTTGCCTTCTTGATCCAGCAAAACGGGCGAAGTAGTAGATGAGTTCTAGCAGCACAACGGTGTGGTGAAGGTGGTCATGCAACTATCTCCACAGGGATTCGCCGAGCACTACGTAAATATGACAGAGGATGAACTAGAGGGAGAGCGACGTCGCACATGGCTAGAGAATCGTGGTGTGTGTTACCCCTCCCCCTCCACACATATATATAGGTGGGGAGGAGGGGAGGCAGCCTAGGGAAACCCCAAGGGGGCCGGCGGCCACCCTTGGCCCCTGCCCTAGCCACGCCCCCCTTCCTTCTTGGGCACGCGGGGGAAAGGCAGGAGGGGGTGCCCCCCCTTTCCTTTCTCTTAGGTGTAGGGAAGGCAGGAGGGGCTAGCCCTCCCCCATTCCTTCCATAGGGCCGGCGGCCTAGAGGTGGGGCATGCCCGCCACTTGTGGGCTAGTGTGTTCCCCTCTTTTGGCCCATATGGCCCAATAACCTCCCGGGGCCTCCCGGAACCCCTTCCGGTGATCCAATGACTACCCGACACATTTCGAAACCTTTCCGGTGACCAAATAACATCATCCTATATATCAATCTTTACCTCCGGACCATTCCGGAGCTCCTCATCATGTCCGTGATCCCATCCGGGACTCCGAACAACATTTGGTCATCAACTCACATAACTCATATAATACTATATCGTCAACGAACGTTAAGCGTGCAGACCCTACGGGTTCGAGAGTGATTTAGACATAACCGAGACACCTCTCTGGTAAATAACTAATAGTGGGACCTGGATGCCCATATTGATTCCTACATATTCTACGAAGATCTTTATCGGTCAAACCTTATGACAACATACATAATTCCCTTTGTCCGTCGGTATGTTGCTTGCCCGAGATTCGATCGTCGGTATCTTCATACCTAGTTCAATCTCATCACTGGCAAGTCTCTTTACTCATTCCATAATAAATCATCTCGCAACTAACTCCTTAGTCACTTTGCTTGCAAACTTCTTGTGATGCTGTATTATCGAGAGGGCCCAGAGATACCTCTCCTATATACGGAGTGACAAATCCCAATCTTGATTCACGCCAACTCAACAGACACCTTTGGAGATACCTGTAGAGCATATTTATGATCACCCAGTTACGGTGTGACGTTTGATAGCACACTAGGTATATTCCTCCAGTATCCGGGAGTTGCATGATCTCATGGTCGAAGAAACATGTATTTGACATTAAGAAAACAGTAGCAATAAACTGAACGATCATATGTTATGCTAACGGTTGGGTCTTGTCCATCACATCATTCTCCTAATGATGTGATCCCGTTATCAAATGAAAACTCATGTCTATGGTTAGGAATCCTTAACCATCTTTGATCAATGGGCTAGTTTAGTAGAGGCTCACTAGGGACACAGTATTTGTTTATGTATTCACACATGTATTTAAGTTTTTGGTCAATACAATTCTAGCATGAATAATAAACCTTTATCATGAATAAGGAAATATAATAATAACAACTTTATTATTGTTTCTAGGGTATAGTTCCATTAGTGTCCCACTTGCACTAGAGTCAATAATCTAGTTCACATCGCCACGTGATTAACAACCATAGTTCACATCGCCATGTGACTAACACCCAAAGAGTTTACTAGAGTCAATAATGTAGTTCACATAGCCATGTGATTAATAACCAAAGAGTACTAAGGTGTGATCATGTTTTGCTTGTGAGAGAGGTTTAGTCAATGGATCTGCCATATTCAGATTTGTTTGCAAGTTTTCTGTGTCTAGAATGCTCTGCATGGAGCTACTCTAGCTAATTGCTCCCACTTTCAATACGTATCCAAATTGAGACTCGGAGTCATCTGAATCGGTGTCAAAGCTTACATCGACGTAACCCTTTACGACAAACTCTTTATCACCTCCATAACCGAGAAACATTTCCTTAGTCCCCTTTGGTAACTAAGGATAATTTTGACTGATGTCTAGTGATCCACTCCTGGATCACTATTTGTACCCTGATAACCCACAAGTATAGGGGATCACAACAGTTTTCGAGGTTAGAGTATTCAACCCAAATTTATTGATTCGACACAAGGGAAGCCAAAGCATATTCTCAAGTATTAGCAGTTGAGTTGTCAATTCAACCACACCTGGAAAACTTAATACCTGCAGCAAAGTATTTAGTAGCAAAGTAGTATGGAAGTGACGGTAACAGTGGCAAAAGTAACAGTAGCAGTTTTGTAGTAATTGTAACAGTGGCAACGGTAAAGTAACTAAGCAAAGATCAATATGTGAAAAGCTCGTAGGCATTGGATCAGTGATGGATAATTATGTCGGATGTGATTCCTCATGCAACAGTTATAACATAGCGTGACACAGAACTAGCTCCAGTTCATCAATGTAATGTAGGCATGTATTCCGAATATAGTCATATGTGCTTATGGAAAAGAACTTGCATGACATCTTTGATCCTACCCTCCCGTGGCAGCGGGATCCTATTGGAAACTAAGGGATATTAAGGCCTCCTTTTAATAGAGTACCAGATCAAAGCATTAACACTTAGTGAATACATGAACTCCGCAAACTACGGTCATCACCGGGAGTGGTCCCGATTATTGTCACTCCGGGGTTACCGGATCATAACACATAGTAGGTGACTATTGACTTGCAAGATAGGATCAAGAACTCACATATATTCATGAAAACATAATAGGTTCAGATCTAAAATCATGGCACTTGGGCCCTAGTGACAAGCATTAAGCATAGCAAAGTCATAGCAACATCAATCTCAGAACATAATGGATACTAGGGATCAAACCCTAACAAAGCTAACTCGATTACATGATAAATCTCATCCAACCCATCACGTCCAGCAAGCCTATGATGGAATTACTCACACACGGCGGTGAGCATCATGAAATTGGTGATGGAGGAAGGTTGATGATGACGATGGCAACGGATTCCCCACTCTAGAGCCCCGAACGGACTCCAGATCAGCCCTCCCGAGAGAGATTAGGGCCTGGCGGCGGCTCTGTATCGTAAAGCGCGATGAATCCTTCTCTCTGATTTTTTTTCTCCCCGAACGTGAATATATAGAGTTGGAGTTGAGGTCGGTGGAGCCTCAGGGGGTCCACGAGGCAGGGGGGCGTGCCCTAGGGGGGTGGGCGCACCCTCCACCCTCGTGGACAGGGTGTGGCCCCCTGGTGTTGATTCTTTCGCTAGTATTTTTTATTTATTCCAAAAATATTCTCCGTGAAGTTTCAGGTCATTCCGGGAACTTTTATTTCTACACAAAAATAACACCATGGCAATTCTGCTGAAAACATCATCAGTCCGGGTTAGTTCCATTCAAATCATGCAAGTTAGAGTCCAAAACAAGGGCAAAAGTGTTTGGAAAAGTAGATACGTTGGAGACGTATCATACCCCCTTGCCAAACTCATGGCAAGCCACGCAACAGGTCTGGTACACATCATGGCATACTTTATAGAACCTATGGCTGAGGCATACGGAATGACTTTCATTCTCTCTCTATCTTCTGTCGTGGTCGGGTTTTGACTCTTACTCAACTTCACACCTTGCAACACAGGCAAGAACCCTTTCTTTGACTAATACATTTTGAACTTCTTCAGAACTTTGCAAAGGTATGTGCTTTGTGAAAGTCCTATTAAGCGTCTCGATCTATCCCTATAGATCTTGATGCCCAATATGTAAGTAGCTTCACCGAGGTCTTTCATTGAAAATTCCTATTCAAGTATCCTTTTATGTATCCAAAAATTCTATATCATTTCCGATCAACAATATGTCATCCACATGTAATATCAGAAATGCTACAGAGCTCCCACTCACTTTCTTGTAAATACAGGCTTCACCGTAAGTCTGTATAAAACCATATGCTTTGAACACCTCATCAAAGCGTATATTCCAACTGCGAGATGCTTGCACCAGCCCATAGATGGATCGTTGGAGCTTGCACACTTTGTTAGCACCTTTAGGATCGACAAAACCTTATGGTTGCATCATATACAACTCTTCTTTAAGAAACCCGCCAAGGAATGCAATTTTGACGTCCATTTGCCAGATTTCATAATCATAAAATGCGGCAATTGCTAACATGATTCGGACAGACTTAAGCATCGCTACAAGTGAGAAAGTCTCATTGTAGTCAACCCCTTGAACTTGTCAAAAACCTTTTTGCAACAAGTTGAGCTTTGTAGACAGTAATATTACCATCATCGTCTGTCTTCTTCTTGAAGATCCATCTATTTTCAATGGCTTGCCGATCATCGGGCTAATCCACCAAAGTCCACACTTTGTTCTCATACATGGATCCTATCACAGATTTCATAGCCTCAAGCCATTTGTCGGAATCTGGGATCATCATAGCTTCTTCATAGTTCGTAGGTTTGCCGTTGTCTAACAACATGACTTCCAGGATAGGATTAACGTACCACTCTGGTGCGGAACATGTTCTGGTCGACCTACGAAGTTATGTGGTAACTTGATCTGAAGTTTCATGATCATCATCATTAGCTTCCTCTCTAGTTGGTGTAGGCATCAAGGGGACGGTTTCCTCTGATTTTCTACTTTCCAATTCGAGAGAAGGTACAATTACCTCATCAAGTTCTACTTTTCTCCCACTCATTTCTTTCGAGAGAAACTCCTTCTCTAGAAAGGACCTATTTTTAGCAACAAAGATCTTGCCTTCGGATCTGCGGTAGAAGGTGTATCCAATAGTTTCTTTAGAGTATCCTATGAAGACACACTTCTCCAATTTGGGTTCAAGCTTGTGAGGCTGAAGCCTTTTGACATAAGCGTCGCATCCCCAAACTTGAAGAAATGTCAACTTAGATTTCTTGCCCAACCATAGTTCATACGGTGTCGTCTCAACAGATTTAGACGGTGCCCTATTTAACATGAATGCGACTGTCTCTAATGCACAACCCCAAAATGATAAAGGCAAATTGATAAGATACATCATAGAACACAACATATCTAATAAAGTACGGTTATGGCATTCGGACACACCATTACGCCATGGTGTTCTAGGTGGCGTGAGTTATGAAACAATTCCACATTGTTTTAAATGAAGGCCAAACTCGTAACTCAAATATTTGCCTCTGTAATCAGATTGTAGAAACTTTATTTTCTTGTTACAATGATTCTCCACTTCACTCTAAAATTCCTTGAACTTTTCAAATGTTTCAGACTTGTGTTTCATCAAGTAGATATAACCATACCTACTCAAATCATCTGTGAAGTTCAGAAAATAACGATACCCGTCGCGTGCCTCAACACTCATCGGACCGCATACATCAGTATGTATTATTTCCAATAAGTCATTAGCTCGCTCCATTGTTCCAGAGAACAGAGTTTTAGTCATCTTACCCATGAGGCATGGTTCGCAAGTATCAAATGATCCATAATCAAGTGATTCCAAAAATCCATCGGCATGGAGTTTCTTCATGCGCTTTACACCAATATGATCTAAATGGTAGTGCCACAAGTATGTTGCACTATCATTATCAACTTTGCATCTTTTGGCATCAATATTATGAATATGTGTATCACTATGATCGAGATTCAATAAGAATAGACCATTCATCAAAGGTGCATGACCATAAAATATATTACTCATATAAATAGAACAACCATTATTCTCTAATTTAAATGAATAACCGTCTCGCAATAAACAAGATCCAAATATAATGTTCATGCTCAATGCTGGCACCAAATAACAATTATTGAGGTCTAAAACTAATCCCGAAGGTAGATGTAGAGGTAGCGTGTCGACGACGATCACATCGACCTTGGAACCCTTCCCGACGCGCATCGTCACCTCGTCCATAGCCAATCTTCGTTTATTCCGCAGCTCTTGTTTTGAGTTACACATATGAGCAACCGAACCAGTATCAAATACCCATGCGCTACTATGAGCATTGGTAAGGAACACATCAATAATATGTATATCAAATATACCTTTGTTAACTTTGCCATCCTTCTTATCCGCCAAGTATTTGGGACAGTTCCGCTTCTAGTGACCATTTCCTTTGCAGTAGAAGCACTTAGTTTCAGGCTTGGGTCTAGCTTTGGGCTTCTTCACGGGAGCGGAAACTTGCTTGCCATTCTTCTTGAAGTTCCCTTTCTTTCTCTTGCCCTTTTTCTTGAAACTAGTGGTCTTGTTAACCATCAACACTTGATGCTCCTTCTTGATTTCTACCTTTGCCAATTTCAGCATCACAAAGAGCTTAGGAATTGTTTTCATCATCCCTTGCATATTATAGTTCATCATGAAGCCTTTGTAGCTTGGTGGCAGTGACTGAAGAACTCTATCAATAACACTCTCAACTACAAGATCAATTCCTAGCTGAGTCAAGTGGTTATGATACCCATACATTTTGAGTATGTGTTCACTGACAGAACTGTTCTCCTCCTCTTGCAGCTATATAACTTGTTGGAGACTTCATATCTCTCAACCCGGGCATTAGCTTGAAATATCAACTTCAGCTCTTGGAACATCTCATATGCTCTGCGGCGTTCAAAACGTCTTCGAAGTCCCGGTTCTAAGCCGTAAAGCATGGGACACTGAACTATTGAGTAGTCATCAGATCGAGTCTGCCAGACGTTCATAACATCTGCAGTAGCTCTGCGGCAGTGCATCACCTAGCGGTGCATCAAGGACATAATTCTTCTGTGCAACAATGAGGATAATACTCAAGTTATGGAACCAGTCCGTGTAGTTGCTACCATCATCTTTCAACTTAGCTTTCTCTAGGAACGCATTAAAATACAAGGGAACGGTAGCACAGGCCATTGATCTACAACATAGATATGCAAAAACTATTAAGACTAAGATCATGATAAATTAAGTTCAATTAATTAAATTACTAATGAACTCCCACTTAAATTAACATCCCTCAAGTTACCTAAGTGATACATGATCCAAATCAACTAACCCATGTCCGATCATCACGTGAGATGGGGTAGTCATCAATGGTGAACATCTCTATGTTGATCGTGTCTACTATATGGCTCACGTTCGACCTTTCGGTCTCCAGTGTTCTGAGACCATGTCTGTACATGCTAGGCTCGTTAAGTTAAACCCAAGTATTCTGCATGTGCAAAAACTGGCTTACACCCATTGTATGTGAACGTAGAGTCTATCCGGGTCCGAGCCCATGGGGGTGCAACATGTGCGCCCGCACAGGGCCCATAGTTTTGAGGGGTCCTAGATTTTTTTGCATGCAGTATAGCTACTAGGCTCAGCCCATTTGGTTGAAACACTCCTTCATAGATGGGCCTCTGCTCTTTGGGCCGCTGTGCGCCTGGCGCACTGAAGCAGGCGATCGATCCAGTGCAGCGTGCGTCTCCTCACTTCCAATCCTCCAGCGATCGAGACAAGCGAGGAGTGACTCGTCTTTTCGTTTCTTCCTCCGGCGGCCATCGATGCAGATTAGGTCAGAATTCTTCTGTCCAGCGAGGGATCGAGACGAGGAAGCACGACTGGTCCAGAAAGGCAGGACCCGCCAGCGAGGGACCGAGACGATGGATTCTTCTCAACTTTTGTCCGCCGACAGGTAAACTTTATTCATGTTCAACCATCTCCAATTTCTTAAGCATCGTCGTTAGAAGATAACCAGCAATCCCGTGAGGCTTTAACTGTGCATTCTGATTTCCACCTACTATCTATTTTTGCTCAAATCTAGCCTTTTCTTTTTTCATCTATTAGGCATTGGTATTGGAAGATCCAAGTTAAGTCTTCACTTATAAAACTTGAATATGATTACAAAAAGTGTAATAAGAAACAAAAAAATTGAGGGTTTAACTTAGAAAACATGTATTTGAGAAGATTGATTATGAGGATATTATTGAAGATTTTATTACAAAGAACACTGAAACACTTGTGTTGTTTAAGTGAAGTCTATACAACCAAGAATTGGTATGTAAGATTCTATGATCTTTATATTATTATTATTATAGTTCTACTTGTGTAGTTTTTTAAGCAAGAAAGGGCCCGCTTTAGAGTTTGGCACAGGGCCTCCGATTTTGCCGGCTCGGCCCTGAGTCTATCACACCCGATCATCACGAGGTGCTTCGAAACGATGAATTTTAGCAATGATGCATACTCAGGGAGAACACTTTTATCTTGAAATTAAGAGAAGGGATCATCTTATAATGCTACCGAAGTACTAAGCAAAATAAGATTCATAAAGCATAAACATCACATGCAATCAAAATATGTAATGACATGATATGGCCATCATCATCTTGTGCTTTTGATCTTCATCTCCAAAGCATCGACATGATCTCCATCGTCACCGGCACGACACCTTGATCACCATCCTTGCGTCAGGGTCGTCTCGCCAACTATTTCTTCTACAACTATTGCTAACGCATAGAGATAAAGTAAAGCAATTACATGACGCTTAGTGATTGACATGCATGTCATACAATAATTAAAGATAACCCTAAGGCTCATGCCGGTTGTCGTACTCATTGACATGCAAGTCATGAAATTATTACAAAACATGATATCCCATACATCAACATATATCACACCATATCTTGGCCATATCACATCACAACATGCCCTGCAAAAACAAGTTAGACATCCTCTACTTTGTTGTTGCAAGTTTTACATGGCTGCTACGGGCAACTAGCGAGAACCATTCTTAACTACACAAAATCACAACGGTGATTATCAAGTTTGCCGTTTTAACCTTCTTCAAGGACCGGCCGTAGTCAAATTAGATTCAACTAAAGTAGGAGAAACAGACACCCGCCAGCCACCTTTATGCAAAACAAGTCGCATGTCAGTCGGTGGAACCGGTCTCATGTGCGTGGACATGTAAGGTTGGTCCGGGCCTCTTCATCCTACAATACCGCCGAATCAAAATAAGACGTTGGTGGTAAGCAGTATGAACATCACCGCCCACAACTTCTTCGTGTTCTACTCATGCATATCATCCACACATAGACCTGGCTCATGATGCCACTGTTGGGGAATGTTGCATGGAAAACCAAAAAAACTCTACGCACACGCAAGATCTATCCATGGAGATGCATAGCTACGAGAGGGGAGACTATGTCTATGTAACCTCATAGATCATTAAGCGGAAGCGTTTATCAACACGGTTGATATAGTCGTACACCTTCACGATCCGCCCGATCAAGTACAGAACGTACGACACCTTCGCGTTGAGCACATGTTCAGCTCGATGACGTCCTTGCTTTCTTGATCCAGCAAGACGGGCGAAGTAGTAGATGAGTTCGGCAGCACCACGACGTGGTGACGATGGTGATGCAACTATCTCCGCAGGGCTTCGCCGAGCACTACAAAAATATGACCGAAGATGAACTAGAGGGAGAGAGGCGCCACACACGGCTAGAAAATCATGGTGTGTGTTACCCCTCTCCCTCTCTCTCTCTCTCTCTCTCTATATATATATATATATATATATATAGGTGGGGGGAGGAGCGGAGGAAGCCTAGGGCAACCCCAAGGGGGCCGGCGGCCACCCTTGGCTCCTTCCCTAGCCGCGCCCCTTCCTTCTTGGGCGCGCGGGGGAAAGGCAGGAGGGGGTGGCGCCCCCCTTCTTTTCTCTTAGGTGGTGGGAAGGCAGGAGGGGCTGGCCCTCCCCACTTTTCTTTCATAGGACTGGCGGCCTAGAGGTGCGTACCAGCCCCTTCTGGGCTAGTGTGCTCCCCTCTTTTGGCCCATATGACCCAATAACCCCTGGGCCTCCCGGAACCCTTTCTGGTGATCCGATGACTACCCGATTGATGTATACTACACAACCTTCTTCTTGTAGACGTTGTTGGGCCTCCAAGTGCAGAGGTTTGTAGGACAGTAGCAAATTTCCCTCAAGTGGATGACCTAAGGTTTATCAATCCGTGGAGGCGAGGGATGAAGATGGTCTCTCTCAAACAACCCTGCAACCAAATAACTAAGAGTCTCTTGTGTCCCCAACACACCCAATACAATGGTAAATTGTATAGGTTCACTAGTTCGGCGAAGAGATGGTGATACAAGTGCAATATGGATGGTAGATATAGTTTTTGTAATCTGAAAATACAAAAACAGCAAGGTAACTAATGGTAAATGTCGTGGTTTTGTCACGGCAGATGTCCTCATGAAAGGACTTAGTCGTGGAGCCATCGCTACGGGTTAGCTTAAAGGGGTTAAAATGGACAAGGGACGCACGAGAGCTTTATACTAGTTCGGCCCCTTACAATGAAGGTAAAAGCCTACGTCTAGTTGTGATGGGATTATTGGGGTTTCGATGACCAGGGAGCAAATATGCTTGCCTGAGTCTCAAGTTGTTGTTTCCTGTCCCTGAACCGCCGCCGGGTCGTCCCCTTATATACACGGGTGGACACCCGACCGGTTTACAGAGTTCCGAGGCCGGCTCATACAAGTGTCCGGCTCGGTCTCTTGCTTTCCTTAACTTACAACACAAGTTATAAAACTATGGCGGTTTACAACTATGGGCCCTAATCCGCCTCTGGGCCCTGGGCCTCTAAGCTTTAATAGTAGAGCACCATCTTCTTTATCTTCATGGGCTTCAGTACGTATGAGCGTGAACCGGCCCCTCCTGGGCGGTTTACACTCAGTAGTTATATCCCCAACACTAGCCCCCAGATTGATTTGAACCCGTTCATGTCAATTTCAACACTTAGAAATATTCCCTGAACACTTTCTTACAATCCTCATAAACCGCCGAGATGTCTTCTCCTTGTAAACTTTGGTAAACCGCCATGACGTCATCTTTTGAAATCGTAATAAATCATTATGATGTCATCCCTGTATATAAAAAATTAAAAGATTCCCTTCATTTATTCTCCCAAAGACCGAGGCGACAGCTGCGCCCCCTCTTGTCGCTTCAGGCTCCTCGATTCTCGTGCCTGCCGCTTATACTCTTGCCTTTATAAATTAGACCAGGGGTCCTTCCATTTCCCCCCTTGCCTTTTCGCATCTTCTTCCTCCTCGCGACCCCGACGAGCTCAAGCACCGCCGCCGTCGTCGATCCTTGAACCTGCCCCGACTAGGCTGCTGCATCAACCTGTTCGTACCAGAGCTCTTGCGACGCTCCTCCGCGCCACGTGGCCCTGGTAAGTACTCCTTTCCTCAATTTATTGAATCTGCATTAGGGTTTCAAAATTCTTCGGTGTTCATCAGCGTTCATCGGTGCTTATCTGCCTTCTCTCAGCATCTTGTTGAATCTGGCCAGCCCTGACTGTTTTATCCTTGTAACTGAAGCCGTAGTTTTAATCTGCTCCGCCATAGCCTCTTGTTGTTCCTGGATAGATCTCATCTGGACTGTTATTGTTCCACCATCGCCATTTTTAGGGCTCAGAAATTTTTTCTTTACTAGGCCGCGGCATATCCAAAATTATAATACCATCTTGCAAAACCTGTTTCTCCAGTACTTAGTAAATTTCAGGTATGCTTCTTCCATTTGTGGGCGGTTTAACCTTTAAAAATCATAATCCGCCGGTTACCATTAGCCCTCACGTAAACCGCCATCTTATCTTGAGCACCCATATCCGGTTTATAGTGCATATATATTTGAATTAATTTCCCCGGTTTAACACCGGTTTGTGCACATCAATCTTGAACCGTAAACTGGCTTTTGCACTTCCTTTACAGTCTGTTCTTAAGAATGGCTAAGCAATTTGCCTCTTGCAACTGGGTTCCTTCCCGGATCACAGAGACTCAACTCAACGGGTATGTTCTAACTGGCGCTTTGGCTAAGAAAGAGGTCATTCATTGGCGAGTCACATGCCCTGAGTACCCTCCTGAACCTCAAGATGGAGAAGTGGTGGTATTTATGCAGCATCTAGACCGGGTATTTAGCCCTCCCAGATCAAAGTTTTTCCGGGATGTGCTTGCCAACTTTCAACTCCATCCTCAAGACATTGGACCGAACTCTGTGTCCAATATCTGTAATTTCCAAGTGTTTTGTGAAGTTTACCTTCAAGAAGAACCAACTGTTGAGCTCTTCCGGGACTTTTTCCACTTAAACCGCCGAACTGAATTTTCTGACCGACCCAACACCGAACTTGGCGGAGTGTCGATTCAGAAAAGAAAAGAAGTTGATTTTCCTCATGCCAAACATCACAACCACCCCAAAGATTGGAACCAAACATGGTTCTATTGTCGGAACACTGCTCCCGCTGAAGAAAACCCTCTGCCGGGTTACCGTGCTCACCGGCTCAGCAATGGCCACCCACTAACTCAACGACTCACTGCCAAAGAACGACAAATTTATGCACCTCAACTCGCCAAGCTCCGGAATTTCCTAGCCAACGGTTTAACCGGCGTTGACCTCGTTCGTTGCTGGGTTTCATGGGGTATCTTGCCTTTAAGCCGTCGTACCAGGTTGATGCATGAGTATACCGGGGACATCAAGGACCCTCAACGGCGCCATGAGATAGAAATAACCGATGATGAAGTCACTGAGGCCGTCAAGAAAATGCTGGATGAACCGATCGCTGAATGCAGCAAAACTGGGTTGCGTCCCTTTAACACCTCCAACAAACCGCCAGCGGTAAAAAAATTCATCCTTCTGTTTTTCTGATCCATCTCCATTTTAACGTGGTTCTGATGATTCTTTGTTTATTCTTACAGGCCAAAGAACCTTTCTGGAAGAGGAAAACTCTGGATAAACCGTCAAAAACTCAAGAGAAAACGGCGAGGACTGCTCGTGCCAAGGCCGCCAAGAAGCCAACCAAGAATAAAACCGCTGAGTCCTCTGAACCGCCCGAAGATGTTGATGATTCGGAACAAGAGGTAGAACTTGACTCCTTTGGCTCATTTTTCATACACCTTATTGACAACGACCATTACCAGGATGATGCGGAAGCTAGCCGTGCTGACAATGTTGAGGTAATCTCCCTTTCCTCCACTTCCGATCTTGTGCCAGTAAGAAAAATCCATCGCGCAGTCCGGAAAGTGAAGCATTCACATCCTTTCACTCATTTGGATCCACAGCATCCTGAAGCTCGTCGCACAACCCGGCATAGTGGCCAGCAAGTCACTTCCTCTGGTTTACCAGACACTCCACTCCGGAAGCGTCGTGCAGAGGTCTTGTGTAATTCTATCAAGTCTTATCCCTTGGCGGGTTACTTCCAATACCCTCTTAATCCTTCTGACTCAAATTATCAGGTGACTTCTAACTCCTCATCTGGCGATTCATCAACCACACAAATGCCTCCCCTGAAAAACTGTCCCTGGGTACGTATAACAATGTTAATGTTGTCGTCTTGCGCCGGTTCACCGTACTAATCCTCTATTGTCAATTTGCAGTACCAAAGCCCGTTTTAGTAAGAAAGCAAAGACCAATGCCCCTACTGATGATATTGAACCGGATAGGATCTCAGAGGATGCTGGCAGAGATGTTGATGTCGCCATGGATGATCCGGTGCCACAAAGCCAGGCCACTGATGCTGATCCGCCTGAAGTCAATCCGGCAAGCCCTCATATCAATCCATCAAGTCCGCAAGCCAATCCTCCACATCCAACTGCTGACCCGCCAAGCCCTGACAAGACCGCAGACAAAACGGCAAGCTCAAATGCAGCAACTGATGATGTTGTGATTACTGGGATTGGCTATAATTCTCCTGGTAATCCTGTCACTTTGGCAAAGCACAGTGCCAAGGTGGAATCTATTGCTGATGAGAAAGGCAAGTGGAAAACTGATGTGTCAAACTATGCTCATCTCCTTGCTCAGGAACTTCATTCTGGATACTTAAACCGCCTTTACACAAGCCGTGATTATGAGGTCGGTTTGGTTAACTTGATGAAGGAGCGTTATGAGGTAACTTTCAAACACTTCATAAATTTTCTTTATACTGTATGATTCCATTGTAGCCCCCAAGGGCTGGTTTATCTCTTCAAGATGAATCGGGACTTTCTATTTCAAACTTGTCTTTGTTGAATTCCTTCATCTTTGAGTTTTCTGATCAAATATGCATTAGCCCCCAAGTGCCAAGATTAATACTTGTATTGATCCTTGGGACTTTGAATGATAGTTTAAAATAAGAAGCAATCCACATTAGCCCCCAAGTGCCACGCATATAACTTGTTATGTGCTTGGGACTTTGAGAAACAATCTTTAACATCTCTATCATCTGTCTTGTGTAGGCTGACTTAAATGTCAAAGATTCCAGATTGCCGAGCTTCCAGAAAACATTAAATCTCAGCAAGCCGAAGCCTCCAAGGCCAAAGATGAACTGAAAGGCGCTTTGACTGCCATGGAACAAATGAAGGATGGTTTTAAAAGTGAACGGGCAGATTGGGAGACAGAGAAAACCGATCTCTTAAAGCGGGCCGGAGATGCTGAAGCAGCCCTCAAACCGGTTGCAGAGGAGCTAACTGGGTTGAAACATCAAATCAATGCTATGACTTCAACAATTTTTGGTATGTACCATTTATCATCATCATTCTTAATCAATTGTGAAATTGGCCAGTTTAACAGGAACTTTCTTAAACCGTTGCAGGTAGTCGTATTGCTCATCTAGGTTCTGACATGCGGATGAAATTGAAGGCAGCATATACACTGGTAGAACAATTGTACACAGACGCGCAACGAGTCATATATGCAGCCTCCTTCAATAAACCGGCACCAACATTGATCAAGGATACCTTGACCAAATTATCCATGACTCCAGCCCAGATGGAAGAGATGAAGCGATCTGCTGCAAGGGCTGGCGCTTTAATAGCGCTGACACGGGCCAAAGCATGGATTGTCGATCTTGGTCCAGCAGACATAGCAAAGGGTTATCCTGGTCAACAGGAGGACGGATCGGACTTTGGCTGAGGAGGCTGATTTATCTGTCTATCGGTCTAGCTATGATGCAGACAACAAACGTGTTGATGCAGCCGTCAAGTACAGAACCTGATCCCTCCAATCCGTAAGCACACCTATGCCCCTGACATTGAACCGTCCAACCTTATAAGCAACGAAGCTGTCTTTCAAGCCTTAACCAGGATTGATTGGACCACCCTTGACTTCCAGCCACTTGGTGAGGAGGAGGAGGCTGAACCGACGCGTGATGATCCTTCAACTTCTCGTCAGCCTGATGCTGAGTCATAATCCGCCAGCCGGTTTAATTGTCACAGATAGTGTTGTGAGCAACAAACAATTATTCTTTTGGGCATCAAAAGCGCCGTGTAATAGGCTAGTTGAAATACTTTGATCTTCTGCCATCATGAACTGCTACCTGATTTTGTTAATCCGGCATGATTGGTGCTATACATGTTTGATTTGCCTTGATATTTCGTAGAAAATCCTGCCTTCTGCATGTTAAACACTTAAACATCTCCTCGCGGTTTACCGCCGCACGGGTTATGATACTCAATGTAGAGACATAATCTTTATAACCAAGATTATAAAATACTGAAATATGAAATATATCATACCTGCGATATTAAATCACTTTTGTTGGTTGACCAACTTGCTTAGTAAGGGTGATAGCCCAAACTTTGAATATTTGAGAACGTCCACTGCACTATGCTGGTACGTAGTAAGTCATGCCGAGTTATGATAAACACCGGATAATCATCCTGGCAACTTATAGTCAATGCCAGACCGGAAAGATGCCGGTTCATCATTGATTGTCGCTTAATAAATTGATAATCGTAAACGACACCGGGTTAAGAAACACTGGATTGAGGTGAAGACATATAGTCTGGTCGGGCCAAGAGACACCGGTTTACCTTAAAACTTTATTAACAGAAATAAAAATTGCAAAAACAAAATCAAATAAAAACTTGTAGTCAAGGCTTTTCGAGGGCTGCCAGGCCCAAATGCGAGGCTTTTCGTGGGCTGCCAGGCCACTGAGTTAAACCATTTTACAAAGCCTTTTAAGATGGACCTCCAACTAACCAATCGTCGTTTTAACTTTGACAAGTTCAGGGTCTCTATGAGAGTAACTTGTCAAACGTCCGGCGGGTCATGCCAGGATTACCTAGATAGGAGTGTCTTACTTGATGAAGGCAGGTTAACCCGGGGTTTTAGGTGAATACACCAGGCTTCCAAGCCGTGGGTCGATACCCAGTTACAAGGGTCCTTTCAAACTCTTTGTTACTTTACACAAAGAGCCCCCAAGTAACTTTGTGAGCTATGCTCAATGGGTGCCTATGTTTGAGTTGTGCTTTTAGCACCAATACTCTCTTTGGCCCCTTGGGTGTGAAGCTCCTAAGCTGTACTGTGGCATGATAGCCGGTTTAATGGACAAAATAGGACATCGCTTTGTAAGCAGAAGCCCCCTTGTAACCAAGAAATATAGGAAGAAATAGTAGAGGCCCTGTTTGTAGCAAGGATGCCAGTTTATTATATTGATCATAATATATACATTGTCCAAATATGTACATAATAAGAGCATATGGCTCAGGTGTAGTAAGGCCGAAGAAGAGCGATATTCCATGACCGATGGGTCTCCTCCTCCGATTTGCTTGAGTCTTTGTGATCACGAACGTCGATGAGGTAGTATGATCCGTTGTGTAGATTCTTGCTGACCACAAAGGGCCCTTCCCAAGGTGGGGATAACTTGTGCATATCGGTCTGATCCTGGATGAGCCGGAACACTAAGTCGTCTTCTTGAAAGGCTCTTGTCCTAACCCGGCGGCTGTGATAACGTCGCAGGTCTTGCTGATAAACCGCTGATCGAGCCAATGCCATGTCCCTTTTTTCATCTAATAGGTCCAGTGCTTCTTGACATGCTTGTTCGTTGTCCGCTTCAACATAATTGGCAATCCGGGGCGAGTCATGACGAATATCACTTGGGAGTACCGCTTCTGCCCCGTAAACCATGAAGAAAGGCGTATATCCTGTAGATCGGTTTGGGGTGGTGTTTATGCTCCATAACACAGATGGTAGCTCTTCCACCCAACAACCCGGTGTCCGCTTCAAAGGGACCATAAGCCGGGGTTTTGTACCCTTCAAGATTTCCTGATTAGCTCTCTCAGCTTGAATATTAGATTGGGGGTGAGCCACAGATGCAACATCAAGCCGGATATGCTCTCGTTGACAAAAATCCTCCATCTCGCCTTTGGAGAGGTTCGTACCATTATCTGTGATAATGCTGTGTGGAAATCCGAAATGGAAGATCACCTTTTTGATGAACTGAACCGTCGTGGTTGCGTCACACTTGCTTACTGGCTCCGTTTCAACCCATTTGGTAAACTTGTCAACCGCCACCAACAGGTGGGTCTTCTTATCCTTAGATCGCTTGAAGGGCCCGACCATATCAAGCCCCCAAGTAGCAAACGGCTAGGTGATGGGAATCATCCGTAGCTCCTGAGCTGGAACATGAGCTCGTCGTGAGAATTTCTGACAACCATCGCACCGCCTTACCAATTCCTCAGCATCAGCATGAGCCGTCAGCCAATAAAAACCATGACAACACGCTTTAGCAACCAAAAATTTTGAACCGGCGTGATGACCACAGTCCCCTTCATGGATCTCTCGTAGAATCTCACGGCCCTTTTCAGGAGAAACACAGCGTTGGAACGCACCAGAAACACTGCAATGGTGTAACTCACCGTTGTGAACAATCATGGACTTAGATCGCCGGACTATCTGCCTGGCCAAAACTTCATCTTCTGGCAACTCTCCCCAGTTTAGATACTCCAAGTATGGAACCGTCCAATCCGGAATGATATGTAAAGCGGCCACCAACTGTGCCTCCGGATCAGGAATAGCAAGGTCCAACTCTGTAGGCAGTTGAACCGACGGGTTGTGCATGACATCCAGAAAGGTATTGGGTGGTACCGGTTTGCGCTGAGATCCCAGCCGGCTTAAAGCATCAGCTGCCTCATTTTTGCACCGATCAATGTGCTCCACTTGATAACCCTTAAAGTGGCCAGCAACAATATCCACCTCGCGTTGGTAAGCCTCCATGAGCGGATCCTTGGAATCCTAAGTACCTGAAACTTGCTGGGCTACCAGATCCGAGTCTCCAAAGCATCGTACTCGGCTTAAGTTCATATCCTTAGCCACCCGAAGACCATGGAGTAAAGCTTCATACTCAGCTGCATTGTTAGTACAAGGGAACATTAAGCGAAGAACATAATGAATTTTATCACCTCGAGGGAAGTAAGGACAACTCCAGCCCGAGCCCTCCAATTGCTGGATCCGTCAAAGTGAATAGTCCCGTATGTCTTGTCCGGTTTGTCCTCGGTATTTGCAACTCTGTCCAATCATTGATGAAATCCACAAGGGCCTGGGATTTGATTGATGTTCGAGGCATATACTTCAAACCGTGTGGTCCAAGCTCAATGGCCCACTTAGCAATCCGGCCAGTTGCCTCCCTGTTCTGGATTATATCCCCCAAAGGAGCAGAACTGACCACTGTGATGGGATGACCTTGAAAGTATTGTTTAAGCTTCCGACTTGCCATAAAAACCCCATACACCAGCTTCTGCCAATGCAGATATCTTTGCTTTGATTCAATGAGCACTTCGCTGATATAATAAACCGGCCTTTGAACCGGGTATTCCTTTCCAGCCTCCTTGCGCTCCACC
This sequence comes from Aegilops bicornis, assembly GCA_021605145.1. NCBI lineage: Eukaryota > Viridiplantae > Streptophyta > Magnoliopsida > Poales > Poaceae > Aegilops > Aegilops bicornis. Next base: position 154,137,537 of record CM038673.1, read on the forward strand.
ACAATAGCTACACTGACAGCTCGGGCATTAGCAGCCACATATAACAGCAGTGGATCCTTATCAACCGGAGCAGCAAGAACCGGCGGTTCAGCCAACTGCTTCTTCAAATCTTCAAACGCCGCATCAATGACATCGCTTCCGGACAAAACGGTGCATCTTCTTCAACATCGATACAAAGGGATCGCCTTCTCTCCCAACCTGGCGATAAACCGGCTCAAAGTCATGTCGACCGCTAAACGCTGGACATCATTGATACATGCCGGTTTAGCTAGGGATGTGATAGCTTTGATTTTTTCTGGATTAGCCTCAATGCCTCGGTTGGACACTAGAAAACCCAAGAGTTTGCCAGCCGGTACACCAAAGACACATTTAGCTGGATTGAGCATCATTTTATAAACTCTCAGATTATCAAAGGTTTCCTGCAAATCAGATATGAGTGTCTCTGCCTTCCTAGACTTGACCACAATATCGTCCACATAGGCATGAACGTTGCACCCAATCTGAGTATGAAGACAATTCTGCACGCAACGTTGATAAGTTGCCTGGGCACTCTTGAGCCCAAAGGGCATAGATACATAACAGAAGGCTCTAAAGGGAGTGATGAAGGTTGTCTTCTCCTGGTCCTTAACTGCCATTTTGATATGATGATAACCAGAATAAGCATCCAAGAAACTCAAACGCTCACAACCCGCCGTTGCATCAATGATTTGATCAATACGAGGGAGGGCAAAGGGATCAGCTGGGCAAGCGTTGTTCAAATCTGTGTAATCCACACACATACGCCAAGTGCCATTTTTCTCAAGTACCAGCACCGGATTAGCCAACCACTATGGGTGAAATACTTCTACAATGAACCACATTGCCCGAGTCGGCTACTTCTTCCCCAATGGCCTTACGCCGCTCCTCATTAAAGCGGCGAAGAAACTGTCTGACGGGTTTGAACTTCGGATCAACATTAAGAGTGTGCTCAGCGAGTTCCCTCGGTACACCTGACATGTCAGAAGGTTTCCATGCAAAGATGTCCCGGTTCTCACGGACGAACTCGATGAGCGCGCTTTCCTATTCCGGATCCAAATTGACGCTGATGCTTGATACGTCTACGTCGTATCTACTTTTCCAAACACCTTTGCCCTTGTTTTGGACTCTAACTTGTATGATTTGAATGGAACTAACCCGGATGGCCATTTGTTTTCAGAATTGCCATGGTTTTGTTTTATGTGCAAAAAACAAAAGTTCTCGGAATGACCTAACACTCCACGGAATATCTTAGAATCAATAATAAAAAATCCTTGCCAAAGATGAAGACCAGGGGGCCCACACCCTGTCCACGAGGGTGGGGCGCGCCCCTCCCGGGCGCCGCCCTACCTCGTGGGCCCCCTGGTGGCCCTCCGACGCCAACTCCAACTCCATATATTGGCTTTCTGGGAGAAAAAATCAGAGAAAAAGTTTCATCGCATTTTATGATACGGAGCCGCCGCCAAGCCCTAATCTCTCGGGAGGGCTGATCTGGAGTCCGTTCGGGGCTCGGGAGAGAGGATTAAATCACCGTCGTCATCATCAACCATCCTCCATCACAAATTTCATGATGCTCACCGCTGTGCGTGAGTAATTGCATCGTAGGCTTGCTGGACGGTGATGGGTTGGATGAGATTTGTCATGTAATCGAGTTAGTTCTATTAGGGTTTGATCCCTAGTATCCATTATGTTCTGAGATTGATGTTGCTATGACTTTGCTATGCTTAATGCTTGTCACTAGGGCCCAAGTGCCATGATTTCAGGTCTGAACCTATTATGTTTTCATGAATATATGTGTGTTCTTGATCCTATCTTGCAAGTCTATAGTCACCTATTATGTGTTATGATCCGACAACCTCAAGTGACAATAATCGGGATACTTCTCGGTGATGACCATAGTTTGAGGAGTTCATGTATTCACTATGTGCTAATGCTTTGTTCCGGTTCTCTATTAAAAGGAGGCCTTAATATCCCTTAGTTTCCAATAGGACCCCGCTGCCACGGGAGGGTAGGACAAAAGATGTCATGCAAGTTGTTTTCCATAAGCACGTATGACTATATACTATGCCTACATTACATTGATGAATTGGAGCTAGTTCTGTATCACCCTATGTTATGACTGTTAAATGACGAACCACATCCCAAGATAATTATCCATCATCGATCCCGTGCCTCTGAGTTTTCCATATCTTGGTTTACGCTTATTTACTTTTCCGCTACATCTTGTTACAATCACTACAAAAATACCAAAAACATTACTTTTGTTGTCTTTACTTTGTTACCAAGTTACCACCACTATCATATTACTTTGCTACTAAACACTTTGCTTTGAAGATATTAAGTTTCTAGGTGTGGTTGAATTGACAACTCAGCTGCTAATACTTGAGAATATTCTTTGGCTCCCCTTGTGTCGAATCAACAAATTTGGGTTGAATACTCTACCCTCGAAAATTGTTGCGATCCCCTATACTTGTGGGTTATCAAGACCTTTTTCTGGCACCGTTGCAGGGGAGCATAACTCTATTCTTTGAGTCACTTGGGATTTATATCTGCTGGACACTATGAAGAACTTGAAAGACGCTAATAAAACAATTTATCCCTCAACTACGAGGGGAGGTAAGGAACTGCCATCTAGCTCTGCACTTGATTCACCTTCTGTCATTAGTAAGATAGCGACACCTAAACCTGCTTCTGCTATTCGTTCCGATATATCGCATGTTATTGATGATGCCACTTCTGCTATGCATGATACTTATGATGAAACTACTTCTATGCTTGATACTACTGTGCCCCTTGGTGAATTTCTAGATGAACAAATTTCTAGGCCTAGAGAAAGAGAAATTATTGAAACTGAACATGATGATGTTAGTAATGATGATAATATGCCTGCTATTCCTGAGGGTTATCTTTTTAATGCTGAATCTACTGCAGCTGTTCTTGCTTGCCAGGATAGATTTGAACTTAAGAGGTTGCTAGTTAAATGGAGTAAAGAATCTTTTAGAGATAGGATGAGACCCGACCCTGCTTTTGCTACTTCACCAATATGTGTTCCCAATCAGGATTATTATGATTTTTCGGTTGATCCAGATATAATTACTTTGGTTGAATCTGATCCTTTTTATGGCTATGAATATGAAACTGTTGTGGCACATCTTACTAAGTTAAATGATATAGCTGCCCTGTTTACTAATAATGAGAGATTGTGCTACCTTTATTTACTCAAAATATTTCCGTTCTCATTAAAGGGTGATGCTAAGATATGGTTTAATTCTCTTGATCCTGGTTGTGTGCAAAGTCCCAGTGATATGATTTATTACTTCTCTGCTAAATATTTTCCTGCTCATAAGAAACAAGCTGCTTTGAGGGATATATATAATTTTGTGCAAATTGAAGAAGAGAGTCTCCCACAAGCTTGGGGTGGCTTCTCATGTTACTTAATGCTTTGCCTGATCATCCTCTTAAGAAACCTGAAATATTTGATATCTTTTATAATGGACTAACCGATGCTTCCAGAGATTACCTGGATAGTTGTGTTGGTTCTCTTTTCAGGGAAAGAACACCGGATGACGCTGAAATTTTATTCAATAATATGTTGACAAATGAAAATAATTGGGCACCTCCTGAGCCAATTCCTGAGCCAGCTCCTGAGCCAATTACTGAGCCTATTCCTAAACCAACTCCAAAGAAGAGAGGTGTTCTATTTCAGTCCGAAGATATGCAAGAGGCAAAGAAATCTATGAAAGAAAAAGGTATTAAAGCTGAAGATGTTAAGAATTTACCTCCTATTTAAGAAATACATGGTCGTAATTTCATCACTTTGTTGAAGAAGTATATGATCTCAATTACTTATTTACTTGAAGAACCTCCCGATATCCTGACACAGGTAGTAAAGGTAAATTCTCTCTATAGGTATGATAAAGCTGAAGTCCCTCCTACTAAAATTGCTAGTCAGTGCTTGGATGAGTTTGATGAATTTATGTTTAAGCAAGATGACTTTAGTGCTTATTTTGGTAGACAATTAAAACATAATACCTTTATGATTAAACGCTTGAGTGATTATATGGCTAATATTGGAGGTGAACTTAAACTTGTTAGCAAACATCCTTCTATGGTTACCACTCAAGTAGAACAAGTACTTAAAGCTCAGAAAGAAGTGCTTGATCAAATGAATAGTAAGAAAAATGATTATGCTGTTAGAGTGGCTACTAGAACTGGTAGAATGACTCAGGAACCTTTGTATCCTGAAGGCCACCCTAAGAGAATCGAGCAAGATTCTCAGAGAAATAATATTGATGTACCTAGTTCTTCTAAGAGGAAGAAAAAGAAAAATGATAGGACTGTGCAAACTTCTAGTGAACCTATTGCTGAACCGCCTTATAATCCAAATGATATCTCTATTTCTGATGCCGAAACACAATTTGGTAAAGAACATGAACCTAGTGATAATGTTAATGATCATGTTCATGATGATGCTCAACCTAGTAATGATAATAATGTAGAAGTTGAACCTGTTGTTGATCTTGATAACCCACAATCAAAGAATCAACGTTATGATAAAAGAGACTTCGTTGCTAGGAAACATGGTAAAGAAAGAGAACCATGTGTTCAGAAACCCATGCCTTTTCCTCCCAAACCATCCAAGAAAAAGGATGAAGATGATTTTGAGCGCTTTCTTTGAAATGATTAGACCCATCTTTTTGCGTATGTGATTGGTGATATGCTCAAAATGAATCCTTATGCTAAATATATGAAAGATATTGTTACAAATAAGAGAAAGATACCGAAGCTGAAATTTCCACCATGCTTGCTAATTATACTTTTAAGGGTGGAATACCAAAGAAACTTGGAGATCCAGAGTACCTACTATACCATGCTCCATTAAAAGAAATTATGTTAAAACTGCTTTATGTGATCTTGGAGCCGGTGTTAGTGTTATGCCTCTCTCTTTATATCGTAGACTTGACTTGAATAAGTTGACACCTACTGAAATATCTTTGCAAATGGCTGATAAATCAACTGCTATACTTGTCGGTATTTGTGAGGATGTGCCTGTTGTGGTTGCAAACGTTACTATTTTAACGGAATTTGTTATTCTTGATATTCCCGAGGATGATAGTATGTCTATTATTCTTGGAAGACCTTTCCTTAATACTGCAGGGGCTGTTATAGATTGCAACAAAGGCAATGTCACTTTTCATGTTAATGGTAATGAGCATACGGTACACTTTCCGAGGAAACAACCTCAAGTTCATAGTATCAACTCTATTGGAAAAATTCCATCGATTATATTTGGAGGTTTTGAATTTCCTCTCCCTACCGTCAAGAAGAAATATGATATACTTATTATTGGGAATGTCCATATCCCGTTGAGGTAACATAGTGTTATTCGAAATTTCTTCGGTTTCATGATTATCGGAATGAGTTTGTTAACAAGACTTGATCAACCTTGTTAGTGGATTCTTTTTGATGAGCATGAGATGGATGAAACTAGAAGCACAACCTTATGTACCCTCTTTATATTTTCTGTTACTTAGTAGAAATAAAGTAAAATAGTATTTTTCTGTCTGTCTCCCGACTTATCCGTGCAATATAAAAATATCCCGAAAATAAAAGTCCTCAGAATGCCATGCCAATTTAATATGATTTTTTCGGGAATATTTAAGGATTTTTAGTGCAAAAATTACCGCGGGGGGAGCTGCCACCTGGCCACGAGGGTGGAGGGCGCGCCTTACCCCCCTAGGCGCGCCCCCCTATCTCGTGGGCCCATGGTGGCCCTCCTCCACTTATCCCCGCACCCATCTTCTTCCTCTGTCTCACACAAACCCGAAAAACCAACTCAAGCTCATGTTCCAGCAAGTTTTGTGCAATTTTCGATCTCCTTGCTCAAAGCACCTCTCGCAAAACTGCTTGGGGAGATTGTTCCTTGGTATGTGACTCCTCCATTGGTCCAATTAGTTTTTGTTCTAGTGCTTTATTCATTGCAAATTTGTGCTGCATAGGTGACCATGTTCTTGAGCTTGCATGTCAAATTTATATGGTTCTGAGTAGTTCTAATGCTTGATATATGCTCTAGGCACTTGTATGGGTAGTTGCTATCAGTTTTATTGAAGTTGGTTCACTTTTGTTTGAAGATTACTAAAAATTTCAGAATTTTTTTCCAGAGGAAACAATATGCTTAGGAAGATGTTCCAAGGTGGTTCTTCAAGGAAGCAAGGTCCCAGGCTTGCAATGCGTGATGGTGACGAGGAACCACCGAGAGACGCTCTCGTGAGGCCCTGTGAATGGCCTTCGGAAAATTTTATGAATCAAGTGGGAATTAAAGAAGAATCCTACGCATGTTTGCGTAATGCTGGTCTTGAGGACTTTGAAGCTGATAAATGCCCCCAGTATCATGATCTCACAAGTTCATTTGTGGGGAGGTTTGAGTTTTCATCTTCGCGTAATTCTCCTTCAGTCATGTTTGACCTTTATGAAAAATCTTATGCCATGGACTTAGAGGATTTCACTCTTGCATGCAAACTTCCATCTTGGGGTAGTATCAGGGATCCCCCTAAATCTGAATATAGATACTTTCTTGCTAGAATAACTGTGGGGGAATCTAGAGATATAGCACAAGCCACTATAGGGAGCATTCACTTTCCTGCTATACATTATTTTGCACTCTTCATTGGTAGATGCATAAATGCTAAGGATGAAGCATGTCACATGTCTGCCCCTGATCTCAGCATTCTCAGAAGTGTTGTGTTAGGGGACCAATCTTATCATATGGGAGCCATTGTAGCTCGTAGGTTGCATAATAATAGACATAACGGAGATTTCTTTGGAGGAATTTATGCAACCCGCTTAGCTAATTTTCTTGATGTAGACATTCGTGAGGGTGATATGGAGTTACCTCCTTCTTATTTAGATCTTGATTCTATGTTTTCCCACCAGTTCATTGAGAGGACTGGACCACCTTTCCAGTATCGGCTAATCTTTAACAAACGACATATTGTCCGTGTTACTCTTCCTGCTCCTGCCTTCTTTGATTTTCAGACGAGAGGAAGATATATTATTACCAGGGAGGAGGCAGATGAGTACGAGAGGAGAGCAGAGGCAGCTCGACGCCACGCTGCAGCTCAGGAGGCGGTAGCCGCTGCATCGCAGTACGACCCCAGCTACACCTATGGGTATCAGTCAGGCTATCCCTGGCAATAGACCAACTTAGGCCAAAAGCCTAAGCTTGGGGGAGTACATATTTCTCACCGACATTACATTTATGCTCACACACACACTCATTGCTAGATGTCGGTGCTCATACTCTTTCACTGTAATATCCATGCTAGTTTATTTTCTTTTTCCTACTTTCTTCTTGTGTGTTTAATAAACCTTAGAAAAACCAAAAAAATTAGTAGTGGTTTATTTCCTGCTATAGTAGTAATAATTAAAAAGAAAATCCAAAAATATTTCATGTTCTTCTTTTGCTTGTTGGGAGCTTTCCCGTGTAAATAGTTTTTATTTTTTTCCTTTCTTTGGGGGTCGAGAAGACCATATTGAAAATGCTTAGTGGCTCTCATATGCATGATCGTTTATTTAACTTAGAGCCCATATTACTTGTCTTCTCTCTTGAGTTGAATGCTTGTAGATTCCAGCTTAGTCCAATGCACATACACTCTTATTATTATACACACCGTTCGGTCGTGCAAGTGAAAGGCAATAATGATGATATATGATGGACTTATTGGGATGAGAAAAGCTGGTATGAACTTGACCTCTCTTGTTTTTGTAAATATGATGATTCATCGTTCCTGATTCAGCTATTATGAAGTAAACATATTTGCAATGACATTTAGAGATTATATTTGCTTATGCCATGCTTGATTAGCTATGAGTTATAATGGTTTACCTTGCGTGCCAACATGCTATTAGAATGATTATGATGTGGTATGATGGATGGTATCCTCCTTTAAATGAATTAAGTGACTCGACTTGGCACATGTTCACGCATGTAGTTGAATCAAATCAACATAGCCTTCATGATATTTATGTTCATGGTGGATTATATCCTACTCATGCTTATATTCGGTGTAAATTAATTTTAATGCATGTTTACATTTGTTGTCGCTCTCTCGATTGGTCGATTCCGGTCTTTTGCTAGCCTTCACATTGTACTAAGCGGGGATCTTGCTTGTGCATCCAAACTCCTTAAACCCCAAAGTTGTTCCATATGAGTCCACTATACCTTCCTATATGCGGTATCTACCTGCCGTTCCAAGTAAATTTGTATGTGCCAAACTCAAAACCTTCAAATAAAAATTATGTTTTGTATGCTCGAGCAGCTCATGTGCAACTAGGGCTGCCTATATCTTCCATGCTTGGTGGGTTATTCTCAAGAGGAGTGGACTCCGCTCCTCATTCACGAGAAAGGGCCGGTAACCGGGGACGCCCAGTCCCATGATCCAAAAAGATCAAAGCAAATCAAAATAATTAAACAAAACTCCCCTTGGGGCCCGTTGAATGTTGGAGGCACTCGTTGTTTCGAGCAAGCCATGGATTGATGCTTGTGGAGGAGGGGGAGTATAAAACTTTACCATTCTGTTTGGGAACTGCCTATAATGCATGTAGTATGGAAGATACAGCCATCTCATAGTTGTTGCGTTGACAGTGAAAGTATGCCGCTCAAAATATAATTTATCTCTATTTCAAAATCGAGCTCGGCACCTCTACAAATCCTGCTTCCCTCTGTGAAGGGCCTATCCATTTACTTTTATGTTGAGTCATCACCCTTCTTATTAAAAAGCACCCATTTGGAGAAACTGCTTGTCGTTTGCATTCATTATAATTGGTTTATATTGGGTATGACTTATTTGGATCTCTTTTACCATGAATTACAATGTTTAGTCGGTCCTTGATCTTTAAAGGTGCTCTGCATTTATGTTTCTTGGTCTCGGAAAGGGCTAGCGAGATACCATTTTGTTATATCATGTTATGATTATTTTGAGAAAATGTTGTCATCCGAGTTTTATTATTATGGCTCGCTAGCTGATTATGCTATTGATATGAGTAATTACGAGACCTACGTGTTATTGTGAGTATGGTTAGTTCATAATAATTGCTGAAACTTGAATGCTGGCTTTTCAAGTTTACAACAACAAGAGCAAACAGAGTTTGTAAAAGTTTTCTTTTTCTCTTTCGGTTTGTCAACTGAATTGCTTGAGGACAAGCAAGGGTTTAAGCTTGGGGGAGTTGATACGTCTCCGTCGTATCTACTTTTCCAAACACCTTTGCCCTTGTTTTGGACTCTAACTTGTATGATTTGAATGGAACTAACCCGGACTAACGCTGTTTTCAGCAGAATTGCCATGGTGTTGTTTTATGTGCAGAAATCAAAAGTTCTCGGAATGACCTGAAAGTCCACGGAATATCTTAGAATAAATAATAAAAAATCCTCGCCAAAGATGAAGACCAGGGGGCCCACACCCTGTCCACGAGGGTGGGGGGCGCCCCTCCCCCCTGGGCGCGCCGCCCTACCTCGTGGGCCCCTGGGTGGCCCTCCGACGCCAACTCCAACTCCATATATTGGCTTTTAGGGAGAAAAAAATCAGAGAAAAAGTTTCATCGCGTTTTACGATACGGAGCCGCCGCCAAGCCCTAATCTCTCGGGAGGGCTGATCTGGAGTCCGTTCGGGGCTCCGGAGAGGGGGATTCGTCGCCGTCGTCATCATCAACCATCCTCCATCACCAATTTCATGATGCTCACCGCCGTGCGTGAGTAATTGCATCGTAGGCTTGCTGGGCGGTGATGGGTTGGATGAGATTTATCATGTAATCGAGTTAGTTTTGTTAGGTTTGATCCCTAGTATCCATTATGTTCGAGATTGATGTTGCTATGACTTTGCTATGCTTAATGCTTGTCACTAGGGCCCGAGTGCCATGATTTCAGATCTGAACCTATTATGTTTTCATGAATATATGTGTGTTCTTGATCCTATCTTGCAAGTCTATTGTCACCTATTATGTGTTATGATCCGACAACCCCGAAGTGACAATAATCAGGATACTTCTCGGTGATGACCATAGTTTGAGGAGTTCATGTATTCACTATGTGCTAATGCTTTGTTCCGTTTCTCTATTAAAGGGAGGCCTTAATATCCCTTAGTTTCCAATAGGACCCCGCTACCACGGGAGGGTAGAACAAAAGATGTCATGCAAGTTCTTTTCCATAAGCACGTATGACTATATACGGAATACATGTCTACATTACATTGATGAATTGGAGCTAGTTCTGTGTCACCCTATGTTATGACTGTTACATGATGAACCACATCCGGCATAATTATCCATCAACGATCCGGTGCCTCTGAGTTTTCCATATCTTTGGTTTACGCTTATTTACTTTTCCGTTACTCTTGTTACAATCACTACAAAAATACCAAAAATATTACTTTTGCTGTCTTTACTTTGTTACTGTTACCACCACTATCATATTACTTTGCTACTAAACACTTTGCTGCAGATATTAAGTTTCTAGGTGTGGTTGAATTGACAACTCAGCTGCTAATACTTGAGAATATTCTTTGGCTCCCCTTGTGTCGAATCAACAAATTTGGGTTGAATACTCTATCCTCGAAAACTGTTGCGATCCCCTATACTTGTGGGTTATCAATGCTGAACTGCCTGGATGAATCGCCAGGAACAAAATCAACCAACTTAGTCTCATCAGTCGATTTAAACTTCAAAGCCGGATCATGCTCCGTAGTGGGCTTCTTTAGAGAGGTCATGTCTGCCGGATCAACATTGTCCTTATAAAACTTCAACTCCGTTGCACAAACCGATTCAGCATATGCCGCATCACCTTCCTCACACTCCAGAGCAATCTTGCGGCTACCATGAACCGTGATGGTCCCTTTATGACCCGGCATCTTGAGCTGTAGATAAACATAACACGGCCTTGCCATGAATTTAGCATAAATCAGCCGTCCAAACAAAGCATGGTACGGACTCTTGATCTTGACCACCTCAAAGTTTAGCGTTTCGGATCTTGAATCATGGTCATCTCCAAAAACCACCTCCAGAGATATCTTACCAACTGGGTAACCGATTTACCAGGCACCGCATCGTGAAAAACGGTGTTTGATGGTCTAAGGTTCTTATCTTTCAACCCCATACGCCTAAAGGTTTCATAGTACAAGATATTGATACTGCTCCCTCCGTTCATGAGCACCTTGGTGAATTTATAACCTCCAACCTGTGGTGCAACCACCAAAGCTAGGTGGCCCGGGTTTTCAACCCGGGGCATATGATCCTCCCTGCTCCAGACAATAGGCTGCTCAGACCAGCGTAAGTAATGGGGCACTGCCGGTTCAACAGAGTTTACCGCCCTTTATGGAGCTTCTGATCGCGCTTGCACAAGCTAGTAGTGAAAACATGATACTGTCCACCGTTTAACTGCTTCGGGTTACTCTAATAACCCGACTGTTGCTGATTCCCCTGATTACCTTGCTGATTGTTGCCACCTTGGTTATTCTGATTGCCTTGATTACTCTGAAATCCTAAGCTTGAACCGCCACCACCGTAACCCGGCCCATGAAATCCTGGACCGGAACCTTCAGGTGGACCCTGATCATACCGGAAAAGATCAGAGTTTTTGAATTCCCTCATGATGTGGCAATCCTTCCAAAGGTGCGTGGCTGGAGCCTCCTTTGTCCCGTGCTTTGGGCAGGGCTGGTTTATCAAGCGTTCCAGATTCATTCCTCCACCGCGCTGGTGCGGTTTACCCTTACGGCGCTGTGTATTTGAAGGAAATATGCCCTATAGGCAATAATAAAGTTATTATTTATTTCCTTATATCATGATAAATGTTTATTATTCATGCTAGAATTGTATTAACCGGAAACATAATACATGTGTGAATACATAGACAAACATATAGTCACTAGTATGCCTCTACTTGACTAGCTCATTAATCAAAGATGGTTATGTTTCCTAACCATAGACATGTGTTGTCATTTGATTAATGGGATCACATCATTAGGAGAATGGTGTGATTGACATGACCCATTCCGTTAGCCTAGCACTTGATCGTTTAGTATATTGCTATTGCTTTCTTCATAACTTATACATGTTCCTGTAACTATGAGATTATGCAACTCCGTTTACGGAGGAACACTTTGGTGCTACCAAACGTCACAACGAATCGGGTGATTATAAAGGAGTACTACAGTGTCTCCAAAGGTACTTGTTGTGTTGTCGTATTTCGAGATTAGGTTTTTTCACTCCGATTGTCTGAGAGGTATCTCTAGGCCTTCTCGGTAATACACATCACATAAGCCTTGCAAGCATTGCAACTAATAATTTAGTTGTGAGATGATGTATTACAGAACGAGTAAAGAGACTTACCGGTAACGAGATTGAACTAGGTATTGGATACCGACGATCGAATCTCGGGTAAGTAACATACCGATGACAAAGGGAACAACGTATGTCGTTATGCGGTTTGACCGATAAAGATCTTCGAAGAAAATGTAGGAACCAATATGGGCATCCAGGTTCCGCTTATTGGTTATTGACCGAGAATAGTTCTAGGTCATGTCTACATAGTTCTCGAACCCGTAGGGTCCGCACGCTTAACGTTACGATGACAGTTTATTATGAGTTCATAAGTTTTGATGTACCGAAGTTTTTTCGGAGTCCCGGATGTGATCACGGACATGACGAGGAATCACGAAATGGTCGAGACATAAAGATTGATATATTGGAAGCCTATATTTGGATATCGGAATGGTTAGGATGAAATCGAATTTTCCGGAACACCGGGGTTACGGAACCCTCCCGGGGATGTTGGGCCTTAATGGGCCATAAGGGAGAAGAGGAGGGCGGCCAGGGCAGGCGCGCCCCCTCCCCTAGTCCGAATAGGACAAGGAGAGGCGGCGCCTCTTTCCCTCTCCCTTTCCTTCTCCAACAAGGCAAGGGGGAGTCCTACTCGGTGGGAGTAGGACTCCTCCAGGCGCACCCTAGGAGGGCCGGCCGCACCTCCCCCTCCCTCCTTTATATACGGGGGCAGGGGGGCACCTCATGACACACAAGTTGATCTACGTGATCGTTCCTTAGCCGTGTGCGGTGCCCCCCTCCACCATATTCCACCTCGGTCATATCGTCGCGGAGCTTAGGTGAAGCCCTGCGCCGGTGAAGCATCATCATCGTCCTGCACGCCGTCGTCTTGATGGAACTCATCCCGACACTTTCTGGATCGGAGTCCGGGGATCGTCATCGAGCTGAACGTGTGCTAAACTCGGAGGTGCCGTGCGTTCGGTACTTGGATCGGTCGGATCGTGAAGACGTACGACTACATCAACCGCATTGTTATAACGCTTCCCCTTACGGTCTACGAGGGTACGTGGACATACACTCTCCCCTCTCGTTGCTATGCCATCACCATGATCTTGCATGTGCGTAGGAAATTTTTTGAAATTACTGCGTTCCCCAACAGTGGCATCCGAGCCAGGTTTTATGCGTTGATGTCATATGCACGAGTAGAACACAAGTGAGTTGTGGGCGATATAAGTCATACTGCTTACCAGCATGTCATACTTTGGTTCGGCGGTATTGTGAGATGAAGCGGCCCGGACCGACATTACGCCAGACGCTTACGCGAGACTGGTTTCACCGCCGAGCACTCGTTGCTTAAAGGTGACCGGCGGGTGTCTGTCTCTCTCACTTTAGTTGAACCGAGTGTGGCTACGCTCGGTCCTTGCGAAGGTTAAAACAGCACCAACTTGACAAACTATCGTTGTGGTTTTGATGCGTAGGTAAGAACGGTTCTTGCTCAGCCCGTAGCAGCCACGTAAAATTTGCAACAACAAAGTAGAGGACGTCTAACTTGTTTTTGCAGGGCATGTTGTGATGTGATTTGGTCAAGATGTGATGCTATATTTTATTGTATGAGATGATCATGTTTCGTAACCGAAGTTATCGGCAACTGGCAGGAGCCATATGGTTGTCGCTTTATTGTATGAAATGCAAACGCCCTGTAATTGCTTTACTTTATCACTAAGCGGTAGCGATAGTCGTAGAAGCAATAGTTGGCGAGGCGACAACGATGCTACGATGGAGATCAAGGTGTCGCGCCGGTGACGATGGTGATCACGACGGTGCTTGAAGATGGAGATCACAAGCACAAGATGATGATGGCCATATCATATCACTTATATTGATTGCATGTGATGTTTATCCTTTATGCATCTTATTTTGCTTTGATTGACGGTAGCATTATAAGATGATCTCTCACTAAATATCAAGAAGTGTTCTCCCCGAGTATGCACCGTTGCGAAAGTTCTTCGTGCTGAGACACCACGTGATGATCGGGTGTGATAGGCTCTACGTTCAAATACAACGGGTGCAAAACAGTTGCACACGCGGAATACTCAGGTCAAACTTGACGAGCCTAGCATATCTGAGATATGGCCTCGAGCACGGAGACCGAAAGGTCGAACGTGAATCATATAGTAGATATGATCAACATAGTGATGTTCACCATTGAAACTACTCCATCTCACGTGATGATCGGACATGGTTTGGTTGATTTGGATCACGTAATCACTTAGATAACTAGAGAGATGTCTATCTAAGTGGGAGTTCTTTAGTAATATGATTAAATGAACTTAAATTTATCATGAACTTAGTACCGATAGTATTTTGCTTGTCTATGTTTACTGTAGATAGATGGCTCGTCTTTGTTGTTCCGTTGAATTTTAATGTGTTTCTTGAGAAAGCAAAGTTGAAAGATGATGGTAGCAATTACACGGACTGGGTCCGTAACTCGAGGATTATCCTCATTGCTGCACGGAAGAATTACGCCTGGAAGCACCGCTGGGTGCGAACCTGCCGATGGCCGCGGCGTTAAGAACGTCTGGCAGAGCAAAGCTGATGACTACTCGATAGTTCGGTGTGCCATGCTTTACGGCTTAGAACCGGGACTTCAACGACGCTTTGAACGTCATGGAGCATATGAGATGTTCCAGGAGTTGAAGTTAATATTTCAAGAAAATGCCCCGATTGAGAGATATGAAGTCTCCAATAAGTTCTACAACTGCAAGATGGAGGAAAATAGTTACATCGGTGAACACATACTCAAAATGTCCGGGTATAATAATCACTTGAATCAACTGGAGTTAATCTTCACGATGATAGTGTCATTGATGTAATTCTTCAATCATCGCCACCAAGCTACAAGAGCTTTGTGATGAACTATAATATGCAAGGGATGGACAAGTCTATTCGAGCTCTTCGCAATGCTAAAAGCCGCGGAGGTAGAAATCAAGGAGCATCAAGTGTTGATGGTTAACAAGACCACCAGTTTCAAGAAAAAGGGCAAAGGGAAGAAGAAGGGGAACTTCAAGAAGAACAGCAAACAAGTTGCTGCTCAAGAGAAGAAACCCAAGTCTGGACCTAAGCCTGAGACTGAGTGCTTCTACTGCAAGCGGAACTGCCCCAAGTATTTGGCGGATAAGAAGGATGGCAAAGTGAACAAAGGTATATGTGATATACATGTTATTGATGTGTACCTTACTAATGCTCGCAGTAGTACCTGGGTATTTGATCTTTGGTTACATTGCTAATATTTGCAACTTCGAAAGCAGGAACTACGGATTAAGCGAAGTTTGGCTAAGGATTAGGTGACGATCTTGGCGTGGGAAATGGTTCCAAAGTCGATGTGATCGCGGTCGGCACGCTACCTCTACATCTACCATCGGGATTAGTTTTAGACCTAAATAATTGTTATTTGGTGCCGCGTTAAGCATGAACATTATATCTGGATCTTGTTTGATGCGAGACGATTATTCATTTAAGTCGAGAATAATGGTTGTTCTATTTATATGAATAATATCTTTTATGGTCATGCACCCTTGAAGAGTGGTCTATTTTTATTGAATCTCGATAGTAGTAATACACATATTCATAGTGTTGAAACCAAAAGATACAGAGTTGATAATGATAATGCAACTTATTTGTGGCCTTGCCGTTTGGGTCATATCGGTGTAAACGCATGAAGAAACTCCATCTTGATGGACTTTTGGAATCACTTGATTATGAATCACTTGGTACTTGCGAACCGTGCCTCATGGGCAAGATGACTAAAACGCCGTTCTCCAGAACTATGGAGCGAGCAAAGGATTTGTTGGAAATCATACATACTGATGTTTGTGGTCCAATGAATGTTGAGGCCTTGGCGGGTATCGTTATTTTCTCACCTTCACAGATGATTTGAGCAGATATGGGTATATCTACTTGATGAAACATAAGTCTGAAACATTTGAAAAGTTCAAAGAATTTCAGAGTGAAGTGGAAAATCATCGTAACAAGAAAATAAAATTTCTACGATCTGATCGTGGAGGAGAATATTTGAGTTACGAGTTTGGTCTGCATTTGAAACAATGCGCGCCACCCGGAACACCACAACGAAATGGTGTATCCGAACGTCGTAATCGTACTTTACTAGATATGGTGCGATCTATGATGTCTCTTACTTATTTACCGCTATCGTTTTGGGGTTATGCTTTAGAGACGGCCGCATTCACGTTAAATAGGGCACCATCAAAATCTGTTGAAACGACACCTTATGAGCTATGGTTTAGCAAGAAACCAAAGTTGTCGTATCTTAAAGTTTGGGGCTGCGATGCTTATGTGAAGAAACTTCAACCAGATAAGCTCGAACCTAAATCAGAGAAATGTGTCTTCATAGGATACCCAAAAGAGACTATTGGGTACACCTTCTATCACAGATCTGAGGGCAAGATTTTCGTTGCTAAATTCGGATCCTTTCTAGAAAAAGAGTATCTCTCGAAAGAAGTGAGTGGGAGGAAAGTAGAACTTGATGAGATAACTGTATCTGTTCCCTTGCTGGAAAATAGTTCATCACAAGAACCGGTTCCTGTGACAACTACACCAATAAGTGAGGAAGCTAATGATATTGATCATGAAACTTCAGATCAAGTTTCTCTTGAACTACGAGGTCAACTAGAGTAAGATCCGCACTTTGAGTGGTACGGTAATCCTATTACGGAAGTCATGTTACTTGACCATGGCGAACCTACAAACTATGAAGAAGCAATGGTGAGCCCAGATTCAAATGGCTGGAAGCCATGAAATCTGAGATGGGATCCATGTATGAGAACAAAGTATGGACTATGGTTGACTTGCCCGATGATCGGCAAGCTATTGAGAATAAATGGATCTTTAAGAAGAAGAGCGACGATGGTAATGTAACTGTCTATAAAGCTCGACTTGTTGCGTAAAGGTTTTCGACAAGTTCAAGGGGTTGACTACGATGAGACTTTCTCACCCGAAGCGATGCTTAAGTCTGTCCGAATCATGTTAGCAATTGCTGCATTTTATGATTATGAAATTTGGCAAATGGATGTAAAACTGCATTCTTGAATGGATTTCTAGAAGAAGAGTTGTATATGATGCAACCAGAAGGTTTTGTTGATCCAAAGGGTGCTAACAAAGTGTGCAAGCTCGGCGATCAATTTATGGTCCGATGCAAGCCTCTCGGAGTTGGAAAAACGCTTTGATAGTGTGATCAAAGCATATGGTTTTATCTGAGACTTTTGGAGAAGCCTTGTATTTACAAGAAAGTGAGTGGGAGCTCAGTAGCATTTACGATATTATATGTGGACGACATATTATTGATTGGAAATGATATAGAATTTCTGGATAGCATAAAAGGATACTTGAATAAAAGTTTTCAATGAAAGACCTCGGTGAAGCTGCTTACATATTGGGCATCAAGATCTATAGAGATAGATCAAGACGCTTAATTGGACTTTCACAAAGCACATACCTTGATAAAGTTTTGAAAAGTTCAAAATGGATCGTGCAAAGAAAGGTTTTTACCTGTATTACAAGGTGTGAAATTGAGTCGGACTCAATGCCCGACCACAGCAGAAGATAGAGAGAAAATGAAAGATGTTCCTATGCTTCAGCCATAGGCTCTATCATGTATGCAATGGTGTGTACCAGACCTGACGTATGCTTAGCAATAAGCTTGGCAGGAAGGTACCAAAGTAATCCAGAGTGGATCATCGGACAGCGATCAAGAACATCTGAAATACCGAAAAGGACTAAGGATATGTTTCTCGTATATGGATGTGACAAAGAGCTAGTCGTAAATGGTTACGTCGATGCAAGCTTTGACACCGATCCGTGACGATTCTAAATCGCATAAACCGGATACGTGTTTTTATTAAGCGGTGGAGCTGTCGGTTGGTGCAGTTCTAAACAAAGCGTCGTGGCAGGATCTACATGTGAAGCGGAGTACATAGCTGCTTCCGAAGCAGCAAATGAAGGAGTCTGGATGAAAGAGTTCATTTCCGATCTAGGTGTCATACCTAGTGCATCGGGACCAATGAAGATCTTCCGTGACAATCTTGGTGCAATTGCCTTGGCAAAAGAATCCAGATTTCACAAGAGGACCAAGCATATCAAGAGACGCTTCAATTCCATTCGAGACCAAGTCCAAGTGGGAGACATAGAGATTTGCAAGATACATACGTATCTGAATGTTGCAGACCCGTTGACTAAGCCTCTTCCATGAGCAAAACATGATCAGCACCAAGACTCCATGGGTGTTAGAATCATTACTGTGTAATCTAGATTATTGACTCTAGTGCAAGTGGGAGACTGAAGGAAATATGCCCTAGAGGCAATAATAAAGTTATTATTTATTACCTTATATCATGATAAATGTTTATTATTCATGCTAGAATTGTATTAACCGGAAACACAATACATGTGTGAATACATAGACAAACATATAGTCACTAGTATGCCTCTACTTGACTAGCTCATTAATCAAAGATGGTTATGTTTCCTAACCATAGACATGTGTTGCCATTTGATTAATGGGATCACATCATTAGGAGAATGGTGTGATTGACATGACCCATTCCGTTAGCCTAGCACTTGATCGTTTAGTATATTGCTATTGCTTTCTTCATGACTTATACATGTTCTCGTAACTATGAGATTATGCAACTCCGTTTACGGAGGAACACTTTGGTGCTACCAAACGTCACAACGTAATCGGGTGATTATAAAGGAGTACTACAGGTGTCTCAAAAGGCACATGTTGGGTTGGCGATTTCGAGATTAGGTTTTGTCACTCCGATTGTCGGAGAGGTATCTCTAGGCCTTCTCGGTAATACACATCACATAAGCCTTGCAAGCATTGCAACTAATAAGTTAGTTGTGAGATGATGTATTACGGAACGAGTAAAGAGACTTACCGGTAACGAGATTGAACTAGGTATTGGATACCGATGACAAAGGGAACAACGTATGTCGTTATGCGGTTTGACCGATAAAGATCTTCGAAGAAAATGTAGGAACCAATATGGGCATCCAGGTTCCGCTATTGGTTATTGACCGAGAATAGTTCTAGGTCATGTCTACATAGTTCTCGAACCCGTAGGGTCCGCACGCTTAACGTTACGATGACAGTTTATTATGAGTTCATAAGTTTTGATGTACCAAGTTTTTTCGAGTCCCGGATGTGATCACGGACATGACGAGGAGTCATGAAATGGTCGAGACATAAAGATTGATATATTGGAAGCCTATATTTGGATATCGGAATGGTTCCGGATGAAATCGAATTTTCCTAACACCGGGGTTACCGGAACCCTCCCGGGGATGTTGGGCCTTAATGGGCCATAAGGGAGAAGAGGAGGGCCGGCCAGGCAGGCCGCCCCCCTCCCCTAGTCCGAATAGGACAAGGAGGCGGCGCCTCTTTCCCTCTCCCCTTTCCTTCTCCAACAAGGCAGAAGAGGGGAGTCCTACTTCCGGTGGGAGTAGGACTCCTCAGCGCACCCTAGGAGGGCCGGCCGCACCTCCCCATCCCTCCTTTATATACGGGGCGGGGGCACCCCATGACACACAAGTTGATCTACGTGATCGTTCCTTAGCCGTGTGCGGTGCCCCCCTCCACCATATTCCACCTCGGTCATATCGTCGCGGAGCTTAGGCGAAGCCTGCGCGGTGAAGCATCATCGTCGTCACCATGCCGTCGTCTTGTGGAACTCATCCCGACACTTTGCTGGATCGGAGTCCGGGATCGCCATCGAGCTGAACGTGTCTGAACTCGGAGGTGCCGTGCGTTCGGTACTTGGATCGGTCGGATCGTGAAGACGTCGACTACATCAACCGCGTTGTTATAACGCTTCCGCCACGGTCTCACGAGTGCGTGGACATACACTCTCCTCTCGTTGCTATGCCATCACCATGATCTTGCGTGTGCGTAGGAAATTTTTTGAAATTACTGCATTCCCCAACAGTGGCATCCGAGCCACGTTTTATGCGTAGATGTCATATGCACGAGTAGAACACAAGTGAGTTGTGGGCGATATAAGTCATACTGCTTACCAGCATGTCATACTTTGGTTCGGCGGTATTGTGAGATGAAGTGGCCCGGACCGACATTACAGACGTCACGCTTACGCGAGACTGGTTTCACCGCTTCGAGCACTCGTTGCTTAAAGGTGACCGGCGGGTGTCTGTCTCTCTCACTTTAGTTGAACCGAGTGTGGCTACGCCCGGTCCTTGCGAATTGTCCACCTTATGCTTACCACTGTTTCCGTGGCCCGCCGGGTTGTGGTGCTGCCCCTTGGCGTTGTCGCTCTTCTTTCCCTTCCCTGTCTTATCATCATCCGACTCGGGATCCTTGGTACTATCAGAGTCAGCATACTTTACTAAAGCGGCCATGAGGGTTCCCATGTCTGTACAATGGCGTTTCATCCGTCCCAACTTCAACCTCAGAGGCTTAAACCGGCAATTGCCTTCCAAAGTTAGAATTGCGGTGTCATCATTGATGCAGTCCGATGAATGCAAAATTTCCGAGACCCGGCGCACCCACTGGGTTGTTGATTCTCCTTCCTCCTGTACACAGGCGGCTAAGTCCACAATCGACATGGGCTGCTTGCATGTATCCTTAAAATTCTAGACAAACCGGGCTCTCAACTCGGCCCATGATCTGATAGAGTTAGCTGGTAGACTCTTTAACCAAGTACGAGCCGTCCCTTCTAGCATCATGGTGAAGTACTTCGCACAAGCTGCATCATCCACATCTAGCATCTCCATGGCCATCTCATAGCTTTCAACCCATGTCTCTGGAGGCAAATCGGCGGTGTAATTTGGCACCTTGCACGGTCCCTTGAAATCTTTGGGTAAGCGTACGTTGCATAACGTTGGAACGAGGCACGACACCCCCAAAGAGCTAGAGGTAACTCCTGGCTCTCTCACCGTGGTTGGACGAACCGGAGTAGGTTTACGAGCTTCATACTGCTGCTAACTCGGCTTCCCTACGTGCACGAGCCTGGTCCACTACCTCCTGAGCATCACCAGCACCCCCTGCCAGGTTGTGGCTGCGGAGCGGCTCCCGGTTTCCCGCATTGCTTGACACGACTGGTTCTTCCATACGCCTACTATAACTCCGGCTTGGACGAGGGGTGGCATGAACCCGATCACGACTGTATGAATAAGCCTCCTGTTGCACCAAGGCTATCCGAAGAAGCTCCTTAACCCGACGCGTCTCGACCGCTGCCGGAGAATCGCCTTCAATTGGGATAGCCTCCAGCCATGAAGCGGCAGCAACAAGATTGTCCATTGGAGTAGAATAATGACCCGGCGGCGTTGGGACAGGCTGTGTCACATTGTTCTGTCGAGGCGGATCCATCAAACGGGGTTGAACCGGAGCCCCCACTCCAGGCGCCTCCACCCGGTTTGCTACCGGCGGGTTACTGGTCCCTGCACCTGGGGTGTTAAAGAGGTTCCTAGCATCATAAACCGGAGGCAGGCGAGACCGGTGCCTTCTCTTTAGGACTTCGTGTGGTGCATTCTGATCCAGCATAAGCCGGTAAGCCTGTGCATCCAAAGCGGCCCGCTCCGCGGCCATCCTGGCATACTCAGCTGCCAAATCGGCCTTGGCCTGAGTAATCTGATCCTTTACTTTCGCGATTTCTGCATTGTGCGCATCCTCATCCGCCGGGTTAACCTCCGCCATTAGTGTTGCCAACGCATCAAATAGATCAGACAAAACTTGAGCCGGCGGCCGCACAGGGCTTCCTGCCCCGGCTGCCGTTGCTGCTGCGGTCGAGGAGTGAAGCGCCGGCTGTGTACCGGCCATGAAGACTCCAACCCGGTTTGACAGATCAGAGGGGTCCGGAATACTGTCGCCATCGGAACAGCCTCCAATCCGGCCATCTTGCAGCTGATATAACGACTCGGTCTCTCCAGTTGATGACTCGTCGCCGGAATAAATGACGGTTTCACCACCAGATTCCGATCTGTCCTCGTATTCCCCTCCATGGATGACTCCCACGAAGGCACGCTTTATGGCAGGTTTGACCCGGGCAGATCGCGCACGCTGAGCCGTCTCGATGAGGTCGGTGCAGATGTCCGGCTCAGGGCCCGGCTCACTGATCTTGCCAATGAAAAGGTGTATGCCACCAAAGGGGACCCGGTACCAGTACTCGATTGAGCCGGCCTCGGGGCCCCACCCTGCATCGTCGATGTAGAGCTTGCCGCGATGACTTTTGGTCATTCGGCCCACATCGTAACCCTTGAGTCCTTCGAAGCTGCCCTCCAAGAACTTGAAACCATCGTGCGATAGCCCCACGGTGGGCGCCAACTGTCGTGGTTTTGTCACGACAGATGTCCTCATGAAAGGACTTAGTCGTGGAGACATCGCTACGGGTTAGCTTAAAGGGGTTAAAACGGACAAGGGATGCACGAGAGTTTTATACTAGTTCGGCCCCTTACGATGAAGGTAAAAGCCTACGTCTAGTTGTGATGGGATTATTGGGGTTTCCATGACCAGGGAGCAAATATGCTTGCCCGAGTCTCGAGTTGTTGTTTCCTGTCCCTGAACCGCCGCCGGGTCGTCCCCTTATATACACGGGTGGAGGCCCGGCCGGTTTACATAGTTCCGAGGCTGGCTCATACAAGTGTCCGGCTCGGTCTCTTCCTTTACTTAACTTACAACACAAGTTATACAACTATGGCGGTTTACAACTATGGGCCCTAATCCGCCTCTGGGCTCTGGGCCTCTAAGCTTTAATAGTAGAGCGCCATCTTCTTTATCTTCATGGGCTTCAGTATGGATGAGCATGAACCGGCCCCTCCTGGGCGGTTTACACTCAGTAGTTATATCCCCAACAGTAAAAGTGAGCGTAAACGGTATTGCAATGCTTGGAAACAAGGCCTAGGGTTCATACTTTCACTAGTGCAAGTTCTCTCAACAATAATAACATAGTTGGATCATATAACTATCCCTCAACATGCAACAAAGAGTCACTCCAAAGTCACTAATAGCGGAGAACAAACGAGGAGATTATGGTAGGAACCACCTCAAAGTTATTCTTTCCAATCAATCCATTGGGCTATTCCTATAAGTGCCACAAACAGCCCTAGAGTTCGTACTAGAATAACACCTTAAGACACAAATCAACCAAAACCCTAATGTCACCTAGATACTCCAATGTCACCTCAAGTATCCGTGGGTATGATTATACGATATGCATCACACAATCTCAGATTCATCTATTCAACCAACACATAGAACCTCAAAGAGTGCCCCAAAGTTTCTACCGGAGAATCATGACGAAAACGTGTGCCAACCCCTATGCATAGGTTCATGGGCAGAACCATAAGTTGATCACCAAAACATACATCAAGTGAATCACGTGATATCCCATTGTCACCACAGATATGCACGGCAAGACATACATCAAGTGTTCTCAAGTCATTAAAGACTCAATCCGATAAGATTACTTCAAAGGGAAAACTCAATCCATTACAAGAGAGAAGAGGGGAGAAGCAACATAAGATCCAACTATAATAGCAAAGCTCGCGATACATCAAGATCGTGCCAAATCAAGAACACGAGAGAGAGAGAGAGAGAGAGAGAGAGATCAAACACATAGCTACTGGTACATACCCTCAGCCCCGACGGTGAACTACTCCCTCCTCATCATGAAGAGCGCCGGGATGATGAAGATGGCCACCGGTGAGGGTTCCCCCCCCCCTCCGGCACGGTGCCGGAACAGGGTCCCGAGAGGTTTTTGGTGGCTACAGAGGCTTGCGGCGGCGGAACTCCTGATCTATTCTGTTCCCCGAAGTTTTTAGGGTATATTGATATATATAGGCGGAAGAAGTAAGTTAGGGGAGCCACGAGGGGCCCATGAGGGTGGAGGGCGTGCCCAGGGGGGTGGGCGCGCCCCCTACCTCGTGCCTTCCTCGTTGCTTCTTTGACGTGGACTCCAGTCTCCCCGGTTGCTTTCCTTCCAAAAATAACTTCTCCAGAAGATTTCGTTTCGTTTCGACTCCATTTAATATTCCTTTTCTTCGAAACACTGAAACAAGGGAAAAACAGGAACTGGCACTAGGCTCTGGGTCAATAGGTTAGTCCCAAAAGTAATATAAAAGTGTTTAATAAAGCCTATAAACATTCAAAACACAAAATATAATAGCATGGAACAATCAAAAATTATAGATACGCTGGAGACGTATCAGCATCCCCAAGCTTAATTCCTACTCGTCCTCGAGTAGGTAAATGATAAAAAAGACAATTTTTTATGTGGAGTGCTACTTAGCATAATTTCAATGTAATTCTTCTTACTTGTGGTATGAATTTTCAGATCCGAAAGATTCAAGATAAAAGTTCATATTGACATAAAAGTAATAATACTTCAAGCATACTAACTAAGCAATTATGTTTTCTCAAAATAACATGGCCAAAGGAAGTTATCCCTGCAAAATCATATAGTCTGGCTATGCTCTATCTTCACCACACAAAGTATTTAAATCATGCACAACCCCGATGACAAGCCAAGCAATTGTTTCATACTTTTGACATTCTCAAACTTTTTCAATCTTCACGCAATACATGAGCGTGAGCCATGGATATAGCACTATATGTGGAATAGAATGCTGGTTGTGGAGAAGACAAAAGGAGGGAAGATAGTCTCACATCAACTAGGCGTATCAACGGGCTATGGAGATGCCCATTAATAGATATCAATGTGAGTGACTAGGGATTGCCATGCAACGGATGCAGTAGAGCTATAAGTATATGAAAGCTCAACAAAAGAAACTAAGTGGGGGTGCATCCAACTCGCTTGCTCACGAAACCTAGGGCATTTTGAGGAAGCCCATCATTGGAATATACAAGCCAAGTTCTATAATGAAAAATTCCCACTAGTATATGAAAGTGTCAAAATAAGAGACTCTCCGGGTGGAAGTGATCACGAGATCCTAATGTTAGATTTATTAAAAATTTATTTAACCCGAATAGAAGAGAGATCGGAGTCCTAGAGTATAGACGAGGAATAAAAAGATCCTAATACCACCCAATGGCGACATGGGCCCGTAAGCCACACAGCCATATTAGTAAAAGTTTTGCAATGACTAGACTCAACTTCGGCCAAGGAGTTGGAAAGGGGATTCCTACAGGCAGTCGGCTCTGATACCAACATGTGACGCCCCCGATTCAAACGTACACTAATCATACACGCAAACATCACAACACAACTCTAAAAATAAAATAAGTCATACAAGCATCATAATACAAGCCAGGGGCCTCGAGGGCTCGAATACAAGTGCTCGATCATAGACGAGTCAGCGGAAGCAACAATATCTGAGTACAGACATAAATAAACAAGTTTGCCTTAAGAAGGCTAGCACAAACTGGGATACAGATCGAAAGAGGCGCATGCCTCCTGCCTGGGATCCTCCTAAACTACTCCTGGTCGTCGGCGGCGGCCTGCACGTAGTAGTAGGCACCTCCGGTGTAGTAGGAGTCGTCGTCGACGGTGGCGTCTGGCTCCTGGGCTCCAGCATCTGGTTGCGACAACCAGGAAGAAAGGAAAGGGGGAAAAAAGGGGAAAAGGCAACCGTGAGTACTCATCCAAAGTACTCGCAAGCAAGGATCTACACTACATATGCATGGATATATGTGTAAAGGGCCATATCGGTGGACTGAACTGCAGAATGCCAGAATAAGAGGTGGATAGCTAATCCTGTCGAAGACTACGCTTCTGGCCACCTCCATCTTGCAGCATGTAGGAGAGAGTAGATGGTAAGTTCACCAAGTAGCATCGCATAGCATAAACCTACCCGGCGATCCCCTCCTCGTCGCCCTGCTAGAGAGCGATCACTGGGTTGTATCTGGCACTTGGAAGGGTGTGTTTTATTAAGTATCATGTTCTAGTTGTCATAAGGTCAAGGTACAACTCCAAGTCGTCCTATTACCGAAGATCACAACTATTCGAATAGATAAACTTCCCTGTAGGGGTGCACTACATACCCCAACACGCTCGATCCCATTTGGCCGGAGACACTTTTCTGGGTCATGCCCGGCCGCGGAAGATCAACACGTCGCAGCCCCACGTAGGGCTGTGAGAGAGGTCAAGACGCCGGTCTAAATCCTATGCGCCAGGGTCCGGGCCCATCGCCCATTGCACACCTGCACGCTATGTGACGCGGAAGCAGACCTAGCCTAGCAGGCGTTCAGTCCAATCCGGCATGCGCCGCCGGGCCGATGTCACGAAGGCTTCGGCTGATACCACGACGTCGAGTGCCCATAACTGTTCCCACGTAGTTGGTTAGTGCGTGTAGACCAAATGGCCAGACTCAGATCAAATACCAAGAACTCGTTAAGCGTGTTATGTTAAGGTAACCGTGAATGCCGACCAGGGCCAAGCCCACCTCTCGCTTAGGTGGTCTCAACCTGCCCTGTCGCTCCGCCACAAAGATCCACACGGAGGGCCGTTGGAACAAAGGTCCTTTCAGCCCCCAATCCATGAATCACTCGCGGGTGCTCCACGAGCCGACCCGACTTTAGTCACCACATGTATCATGTATAAAGTATATAGTATATACCCGTGATCACCTCCCAAGTGATCACAGCCCGATAGTATAGCACAGCAGACGGACAAGAATGTAGGACCACTGATGGAGAACTAGCATCCTATACTAAGCATGTAGGATTGCAGATAAAGGTAACAACAATAGTAGAAAGGACAGGCTATGCATCAGGATAGGATTAACGGAAAGCAGTAACATGCTACAGTACTCTAATGCAAGCAGTAGAGAGTAGAATAGGCGATATCTAGTGATCAAGGGGGGGGGCTTGCCTGGTTGCTCTGGCAAGGAGGACGTGTCGTCAACATCGTAGTCGAACTGGGGATCGCCGGCAGTCTCGGGGTCTACCGGAAAGAAGTAACGGAGGGGGAACACAATAAATAACAGAGCAATCAAAGTATAACATAGCAATGCGTGATGCTAGAGGTGACCTAACGCGGTAGTAAGTGATACTGGTGAAGGGGGGCAAACATCCGGGAAAGTATTCCCGGTGTTTCGCGTTTTCTGTTAGACAGGCCGGAGGGGGAAAGTTGCAGGTTTGGGTAACAAACGGACTGCGTATTCGGATTCGTCTCGTCGTTCTGAGCAACTTTCATGTACAAAGTTTTTCCATCCGAGCTACGATTTATTTTATATTAATTTTTAAAAGATTTAATCATTTTTAGAATTTATTTAATTATTTTAGATCAACATTATCCAGAATAGTGTTTCCTGACGTCATCATGACGTCAGCCTGATGTCAGCAGTCAACAGGGTGTTGACTTAGTCAAACTGACGTGTGGGTCCCGCGTGTCATTGACATACTAACTAACTATTAGATTAACTAATTCAATTAGTTAATTAGATTAACTAACAGTGGTTAATTAGGTTAATTATATGTCCTAATTAATATTAATTAATTATTTATTTTATCATTTTTATCCTTTTTTTGTTTTTGTTTTATTCTGTCCAAAAGGGGAGTGGGGCCCCAACGTCAGTGGCTCTGCGAGCCTTAACGGGCACGAAGCTAGCGGGCATCGGGTGAATGGGCGCTACGGGCCAAGACGCTTGGGCGCCGCCTGCTGGAGGCGCTGGCGCCGGGCGGCGGGCGTAGGTGCGCCAGCAGAGGCGGCGGGGGGGAACGACCATGGGCGGAGTGGTTGGGGCGGCAGCCATGGTGGAGCAGAGAGGTGGCGGGACGGTGCAGGGCGGGGTCGGACGCGACGAGTGGCCAGCGTGGGCAGAGTAGGCTCGACGGCGGAGGCGGCGCACGGGGAAGGGGAGAGCAAGCCGCAGCGGTGGTCGGCGCAGCGGCAGAGCATCGACTGCGGAGTGAAGAGTGAGGCGGGCCACGACGGTGGCGCCAGGCGGTGGAGGCAGCAGAGGAGGCTGCGGTGGCATGGGCCACGGCAGGCGCGAGCTCTCCGGGAGGAGTGGCACAGCGGGTGCGGCTCGGCGTAGCTGCGGGAGAGCGCGACGTGCGGTGACCGCGGGCATGGACAGCGCGGGCGTGGTGATGGGGTGGCCGAGGCACGCGAGCGAGGAGGGCAGAGCACGACGAGGTAGGCGGTTGCCGGAGCAGGGGTGAGGCGCGGGAGAGAGGGGAGGTGGAGGCCGAGCCTCACCGCGGGTGCAAAGAAGGTGGCAGTGGGGCGCGAGGAGGAGACGGAGATGGCGTGACGGAGAGGAGGCAGGCCGGCGATGGCGTCCGGCGAGGTCCAGGCGGCGGTGCGGGCTTCGGACGACGTCGGCGCGGTGACGAGGCGGGTCGACGCGGTTGTCGAGGGCGAGCGCCCCCGATCTAGATCCATGCGGGGAGGAGGCCGGGAGTGGGAGAGAGAGGGTGGGGAGTGGCTCAGAGGCTACAGTGGGCGTGGCTGGCGGCCTGCTAGGCCGGTTGGCCTAGTGGGCGGGGAGGGGGGGCTTTTCTTTTTATTTGCCCTGTTTTCTAATAACATTCAATATTATTTGGGTTTTATAAATTATGAGACTTGGCCAATAATTATTAATGCAATACTAGACACAGCCACAAAAGTTCTGGGGGTTATTTAAAATAGTTTGTATTTTGATAAATTAGTGAAGGCACTTATTTAACTGTTTGCCCTACTGTTTTATTCATTTTAGATTATTTAAACATTTTATAAATTTGTGATTTCCCCACCATAATTACCTTTGCATTATTTGGATCCACCCAAACATTTAGTTTTAATATTTGAAAACTTTTATTGTTTGCCTTTATTTTAAATTTGAATTTTGAACTGGGTTTTGAACTGACGCGGGTTTATCAACAATAACCAAGGTGATGTGGCATCATTAGTGGAGGTTCACTGTAGCTTAATTATTTGGGCGTCACAATTCTCCTCCACTACAAGAAATCTCATCTCGAGATTTAAGAGGGGAGTAGGGGGAAAGTTCTGGTTACAAAATTCTAACATGTCTTCTCGGTCTTGGTTGCCCTTCTTGAAGAGGTTGATCCATAGCGTTGATGTCTTCATTTCTCTGCATCAATGCATCATGAGGAAGTTGTCGTCCTTCCTTTGGGAACTCCATCGTACTTACGGAGGAATAAAGGATGGGTATACCAGAAGAATGGAATTTCGCATGGTTGCTTATCCGGTAGATAATCATTAGGGAACATGGCGAAAAGTAACTCTCGAATTGAAACTTAAGAAATTATCGAGAGCAAAGTAAGAATGTGCAAAGTAGAAGTTTCAAGCGCATAGGCAATCGTTCGATGCCTGAAACAACATGCGAAAAGGGTCCAGAGCAATGAGATTGAGTATTGCGTCTGTTACCAGAATAGATCACTAGGACGGTGGCCCGTGAATTACATACGAGGCCACACGCGAGGAATAACCTTAGGAACAGGGGGTGTACAGGAGAGTCAGGTTTTGATCCTGTGGAACTGTGGGTTATGGGCCCACCATGTGGGTGAAAAGTAGGAAGGGCGATAACGTCTTGCACGATCATGTAAGCAAGGCATGTCAGAGGATAGCCTGTCAGTTATGTCGGCAACAACATCGGTACCAAGGGCGAGGGACCAAGAGAACCGTTTTGCTGCTCGTTGAATGAGGCGGACCATTAGGCAAGTTCTCGTCCATCGGTGGCTACCGGAATGTCATCAACAATAGTAACACGGTCTTGCTGACAGAATTGTACACCGAGGTGTTTACATAAGCAGGAGAATATTACTGCTTAGATCATATAGACCTCAAAAAAGGTTAAACCAAATAATGAAAAGGATAATATGATTATCAAATTAAACAGAACAATGATGTGTTTAGACACATATTTCAGGGGTATATCCTTCCCATGGACAAGTAGGGCATGATATCCATGACAGGATATAAAGTATAAAACCCTTTAGGTAAGGGGGGAGAAACTTCAGGACATTACCCATACAATGGTGTTTGGATAATTCATAAAGAAAATGTTAGCATTGTGCTTCAAATGTTCTTATTGAAAATCGGAGTACCGGTGACATGCTTCAAGAAAGCATTAACAAGGTCTTCAAGCAAAGGTCAGACTCTGGATACACGAAGGATCCATCAGGAACAACTTGTAGAATAATCCTTACAATTTCCTCATGAAGGAATGGATAACCTTGCAAAAAAGGAAACTATAACACTAGGTGCTCCGGCTAGGTGTGCTAGGCATGACATCACCTTACCGGGTCACATAAAGACCATTGTTATAACTCTTGGAAATATGTTCGAACCATCATATCTGACCGAGATTCAGATTTGATTGGTGTCAGGATAACTCAGACTCGGGATGCCTGAGAAGAAAGGCCCAACACAAATTGTCGAGATGACATTATAAGATTCTCGAGAATTGAACTATGGAAGCGAGTTACGAAACAAGAGTTCATCATTAAATCAAGGAGAGGTGAGGAGGTGGCTGATTGACTCAGCGACAATTCATTGAGATTTTCAAAAGATCGACTCCCACACTTATGTGAACAAGGAGATAACATTTGTTAGATCAAATGATATAATGAGGTATGCTCGAGGAAAACATACACAGTTAAACATTGTTTGAAAGGTGCACCCGAAATATGGGCTTAGGTAGCATTATCAATGTTAGAATGGTGATTCGACAACCAATGGTCTAAGAATGAAATATCGACCATTAACTTCAAAGCAATAGGGTTGCTAGAATTACAGAACCCAAGCAGCACGGTTCACGTGTTGGTATCCCGGTTAGAATCAATACGGGGACCAAGAAAGAATGGTGAGGGTGAGAAGTATCACAATACCAAGAACTCTCAAGACGTGGTGAAATTCTCACGACATTCTTGACATAAAAGATGGTAATACTCCAAGGTAACGAAGAACAAATGTTGGATAGCAAGGAACTCAAGGTATAACACAGAACACGAACAAGTTTGTGTTGGAGGGAAGGCAGTAGAGTGGTCGATGATAACACTAATCATTGAGGGAAAGTTGAATTCCTCATCATGAATTCAATTGATAACCTGGAAGAGCTCAGAATGCTGATGATGAGCACGACACATTTGTCGAGAGATTTCATGAAGATGTAATCGATCGGCGATGACAACAAGTTAAAGGAATGATGAAGCAAAGGGTTATTGGAACCATGGGCACGACACAAACTCGGAATCAAGTTTGTTGTTCAAGGAGAAATGATATGACGAGTAAGATCGACGTAAGGTTAGCTCACCGTCGAAATTTGTGCTCCGGGAAGGACCAGGTAGCACAGTTAATATTTAGCACAATAAGGATATAGCCGATCAGTCTAGGGAATGACTTGAAGGATTATTAAACTCGTAAGCAATGAAAATTACTTAAGAGTTATTGAGTCGGAGAGCGGAATCGATCCACTTATCGGTGTTCTCGCGTGACTAATAACTCAAAACCTGAGGGGGATTGGAATCGGCGAGAATAATAGTTGAGGTAGAACTCATAAGAAGTTATGTAGTTCCGTGATATTCTCCAGGTACCAGAGGCTATACTCGAAGGTAGAGTAGAATAGAGATTGGACAGGTGTATTGTCCTGCAGAAGATAAGTACTTCAACTTGTCCGAGAATGGGATCAAAGAAGAACAATATGGTCAGAACCACGATCGCAAAGGACCAAACATAGATACAGGACGAACCTATAACAAGGGGATTATTATCATTAAAAGAAGCTTCGATGATAAGTTTCACATCGGTTCCATGGGCATGAACGCAAAGGCTCAAGGTTAACTCCCACTTCTTCAATGCATAACCTTTCATTTTACTTCTCGCTTTTGATGAAGCTGTAGTGTATAAATTTTATCTGGCGAAACAACAGAAGAGTATGACTAGCGAAAACTTTCGGGTTCATATGGTTTGGGGAAGGCATAGGTTCAACCCATCGGGGCATCTTAGGATCATATACCACAAATTTCAAGAATAAATAACACAAGCTTGATAGTAGAGCATGCTTGAGCAAGCAGAGGATACAATTTACCAAAGGCATTACGTATCCGAGGAAAGGCTCACAAGATTATTGAATATGAAGGACGTTGTCGGATAAAACATGACAAAGGTTCTGGTGGTCCACAAGGGATCTGATGTGAGCATTGGTACTCAACCAGAGAAAGAAGGAATGCAAGGAGATCAGATTATAGAAACAACTGACTAACTCAAAGCTCAAATGCAAAGGAATTATTAATTCTAAGATAAGGGATCGGAAGCAATGCTCTGATTAGGGATGGATAAGATGAATAGCCTTAGGGGTACAATCGACGGTAATTTGATTGGTCGAGATCCAGCTCATGTTTAAAATGGCGTCTGAGCCGAAAGAAAGAATTCTAAGATTCTTCTTAGGATTGCAAGCAATCGCAACATATTGAATCAATGGACTCAAAATGATAATGACAATGGATGTCAAAAAGATTACTAGACTTATGGGATTAATCGTAATGCATGCAAGCAAGAATTTCAAAAGCACTAGGTTGTTGAGGATCTTCGGAAGATCGAATGGCAATTCAAAGACTTATGTGAAATACATTGATCAACTGGGGATGAGAGGATACTCGATAAGTGCGAGAAATTATCCGTAGGGGTATTCAGGTGGTAAAGAAATGTAAGGCGGTAGGCACAAAGGATTCTCAGACTATTGATTTTTTTTCATGGTATCAAGTAATAACAGGGGCAACTGGGAATGAAGGTATAAACAACAAGTGTAAGCAGATATCCATAAGGATTTATCAGTGGTTGGGAATAGCAAAAGTGGTGGGCACAAAGTCTTGAGAGAATATCGGAGAGTATCTTCAAAATCTTCTGGTGAAACAGACGATCATCGGTAATAAGGTGCTCTCCGGGTGGAAGTGATCACGAGATCCTAATGTTAGATTTAGTAAAAAATTATTTAACCCGAATAGAAGAGAGATCGGAGTCCCAGAGTATAGACGCGGAATAAAAAGATCCTAATACCACCCAATGGTGACATGGGCCCGTAAGCCACACAACCATATTAGTAAAAGTTTTGCAATGACTAGACTCAACTTTGGCCAAGGAGTAGGAAAGGGGATTCCTACAGGCAGTCGGCTCTAATACCAACTTGTGACGCCCCCGATTCAAACATACACAAAGTATACATGCAAACGTGTACGATCAAGATCAGGGACTCACGGGAAGATATCACAACACAACTCTAAAAATAAAATAAGTCATACAAGCATCATAATACAAGCCAGGGGCCTCGAGGGCTCGAATATAAGTGCTCGATCATAGAAAAGTCAGTGGAAGCAACAATATCTGAGTACAGACATAAATAAACAAGTTTGCCTTAAGAAGGCTAGCACAAACTGGGATACAGATCGAAAGAGGCGCAGGCCTCCTGCCTGGGATCCTCCTAAACTACTCCTGGTCATCGGCGGCGGCCTTCACGTGGTAGTAGGCACCTTCGGTGTAGTAGGAGTCATCGTCGACGGTGGCATCTGGCTCCTGGGCTCCAGCATCTGGTTGCGACAACCAGGAAGAAAGGAAAGGGGGAAAAGGGGGAGAAAAGCAACCGTGAGTACTCATCCAAAGTACTCGCAAGCAAGGATCTACACTACATATGCATGGGTATATGTGTAAAGGGCCATATCGGTGGACTGAACTGCAGAATGCCAGAATAAGAGGGGGATAGCTAATCCTGTCGAAGACTATGCTTCTGGCCACCTCCATCTTGCAGCATGTAGGAGAGATTAGATGGTAAGTTCACCAAGTAGCATCGCATAGCATAAACCTACCCGGTGATCCCCTCCTCGTCACCCTCATAGAGAGCGATCACCGGGTTGTATCTGGCACTTGGAAGGGTGTGTTTTATTAAGTATCATGTTCTAGTTGTCATAAGGTCAAGGTACAACTCCAAGTCGTCCTGTTACCGAAGATCACGGCTATTCGAATAGATAAACTTCCCTACAGGGGTGCACCACATAACCCAACACGCTCGATCCCATTTGGCCGGACACACTTTTTTGGGTCATGCCCGGCCGCGGAAGATCAACACGTCGCAGCCCCACGTAGGCACAACAGAGAGGTCAGCATGCCGGTCTAAATCCTATGCGCGCAGAGGTCTGGGCCCATCGCCAATTGCACACCTGCACGTTGCGTACGCGGCCGGAAGCAGACCTAGCCTAGCAGGCGTTCCAGTCCAATCCGGCGGCAGCGCTACCAAATTACCGACGTCATGAAGGCTTCGGTGATACCACGACGCCGAAAGTGCCCATAACTGTTCCCACGTAGTTGGTTAGTGCGTATAGACCAAATGGCCAGACTCAGATCAAATACCAAGAACTCGTTAAGCGTGTTATTTTAAAGTAACCGCGAACGCCGACCAGGGCCAGGCCCACCTCTCGCCTAGGTGGTCTCAACCTGCCCTGTTGCTCCGCCACAAAGATCCACACAGAGGGCCGTTGGGACAAAGGTCCTTTTAGCCCCCAATCCGTGAATCACTCGCGGGTGCTCCACGAGCCGACCCGATTTTAGTCACCACATGTATCATGTATAAAGTATATAGTATATACCCGTGATCACCTCCCAAGTGATCACAGCTCGATAGTATAGCATAGCAGACGGACAAGAATGTAGGGCCACTGATGGAGAACTAGCATCCTATACTAAGCATGTAGGATTGCAGATAAAGGTAACAACAGTAGTAGCAAGGACAGGCTATGCATCAGGATAGGATTAACGGAAAGCAAGAACATGTTACAAAGATTTCTAATGCAAGCAGTAGAGAGTAGAATAGGCGATATCTGGTGATCAAGGGGGGGGAGGGGCTTGCCTGGTTGCTCTGGCAAGGAGGACGTGTCGTGAACACCGTAGTCGAACTGTGGGTCGCCGGCAGTCTCGGGGTCCACCGGAAATAAGTAACGGAGGGGGAACACAATAAATAACAGAGCAATCAAAGTATAACATGGCAATACGTGATGCTAGAGGTGACCTAACGCGGTAGTACATGATACTGGTGAAGGGGGGCAAACATCCGGGAAAGTATTCCCGGTGTTTCGCGTTTTCTGTTAGACAGGCCAAGGGGAAAAGTTGCAGGTTTGATATGCTAGGGACATGTGGCTGACAAACGGACTGCGTATTCGGATTCGTCTCATCGTTCTGAGCAACTTTCATGTACAAAGTTTTTCCATTCGAGCTATGATTTATTTTATATTAATTTTTAAAATATTAAATCATTTTTAGAATTTATTTAATTATTTTAGATCAAAATTATCCAGAATAGTGTTTGCTGATGTCATCATGACGTTAGCCTGATGTCAGCAGTCAACAGGGTGTTGACTTAGTCAAACTGACGTGTGGGTCCCGCATGTCATTGACAGATTATCTTTCCTAATTAATATTAATTAATTAATTATTTTATCATTTTATCCTTTTTTTTGTTTTTGTTTTATTCTGTCCAAAAGGAAAGTGGGGCCCCAACGTCAGTGGCTCTAGGAGCCTTAACGGGCACGGGGCTAGCCGGCATCGCGCGAATGGGCCGCGGCGTCGTTGGGCGCCGCCAAGCCGCTGGAGGCGCCGGCGGCTGTGGCGAGGTGCGCCAGGCAGGAGGCGGCAGGGGGAACGGCCACGAGCTGAGTGGTTGGGACGGCGGCCATGGTGGAGCAGAGAGGTGGCGGGACGGTGCAGGGCGGGGTCGGACGCGACGAGTGGCCAGCGTGGGCGAGCGAGCTCGGCAATGAGGCGGCGCAGGAAAGGGAGAAGCGAGCCGCAGCGGTGGTGGCGCGGCGAAACGTCGTCATTGAGGTGAAGAGTGAAAGCGGCGGCGGCAGTGGCGCCAAAGCGGTGGAGGCAACAGAGTAGGCTGCGGTGGCACGGGCCACGGCAGGCGCGAGCACTTCGGGAGGAGTGGCACGGCGGGTGCGGCTCGACGTAGCGGCGGGAGAGCGCGACTTGCGGTGACCGCTGGCATGGACAGCGCAAGCGTGGTGATGGGGTGGCCGAGGCACGCGAGCGAGCAGGGCAGAGCACGGCGAGGTAGGCGGTTGCCGGAGCGAGGGTGAGGCGCGGGAGAGAGGGGAGGTGGTGGCCGAGCCTCACCGCGGGTGCAGGGAACGTGGGAGTGGGGCGCGGGAAGGAGACGAAGACGGCGTGACGGAGAGGAGGCAGGCCGGCAATGGCGTCCGGCGAGGTCCAGGTGGCGGTGCGGGCTCCGGACGGCGTCGACGTGGCGACGAGGCGGGTCGACGCGGTTGTCGGGGGCGAGCGCCCCTGATCCAGATCCACGCGGGGGGAGGGGGAGAGATCGGGGGAGTGGGGAGGAGTGCGGTTAGGGTTCGGGGGGAGTGGCCTTGTAGGCCAGAGAGAGTGGGGGGGCGTGGGCTGGCCTGGCGGCCTGCTAGGCCGGTTGGCCTAGTGGGCGGGGAGGGGGGGCTTTTCTTTTTATTTGCCCTGTTTTCTAATAACATTCAATATTATTTGGGTTTTATAAATTATGAGACTTGGCCAATAATTATTAATGCAATACTAGACACAGCCACAAAAGTTCTGGGGGTTATTTAAAATAGTTTGTATTTTCATAAATTAGTAAAGGCACTTATTTAACTGTTTGCCCTACTGTTTTATTCATTTTAGATTATTTAAACATTTTATAAAAGTGTAATTTCCCCACCATAATTACCTTTGCATTATTTGGATCCACCCGAACATTTAGTTTTAATATTTTAAAACTTTTATTGTTTGCCTTTATTTTAAATTTGAATTTTGAATTGGGTTTCAAACTGACGCGGGTTTATCAACAGTAATCGAGGTGACGTGACATCACTAGCGGAGGTTCACTGTAGCTTAATTATACGGACGTCACAATAGGTTAGTCCCAAAAGTAATATAAAAGTGTTTAATAAAGCCCATAAACATCCAAAACACAAAATATAATAGCATGGAACAATAAAAAATTATAGATACGTTGGAGACGTATCACCCATACATTTCGAAACGTTTTCGGTGACCAAATAGCAACGTCCTTATATCTATATTTACCTCCGGACCATTCTGGAGCTCCTCGTCATGTCCAGGATCTCATATGGGACTCCGGACAACATTCGGTCATCAACTCACATAACTCATATAATACTATATCATCAACGAACGTTAAGCGTGCAAACCCTATGGGTTCGAGAGTGATGTAGACATGCCTGAGACATCTCTCCGGTCAATAAACAATAGCGGGACCTGGATGCCCATATTGGTTCCTACATATTCTACGAAGATCTTTATCGGTCGAACCTTATGACAACATACATAATTCCCTTTGTCTATCGGTATGTCACTTGCCCGAGATGCGATCGTCGGTATCTTCATACCTAGCTCAATATCGTTACTGGCAAGTCTTTTTACTCGTCTGTAATACATCATCTCGCAACTAACTCCTTAGTCACTTTGCTTGCAAGCTTCTTGTGATGTTGTATTACCGAGAGGGCCCAGAGATACCTGTCTGATATACGGAGTGACAAATCACAATCTTGATTCACGCCAATTCAACAGACACCTTCGGAGGTATCTGTAGAGCATCTTTATGATCACCTAATTATGTTGTGACGTTTGATAGCACACAAGGCATTCCTCCAGTATACGGGAGTTGCATGATCTCATGGTCGAGGAAACATGTATTTGACATTAAGAAAATAGTAGCAATAAACTGAAAGATCATATGCTATGCTAACGGTTGGGTCTTGTCCATCACATCATTCTCCTAATGATGTGATCCCGTTATCAAATGACAACTCATGTCTATGGTTAGGAAACCTTAACCATCTTTGATCAATGAGCTAGTCTAGTAGAGGCTCACTAGGGACACGGTATTTGTTTATGTATTCACACATGTATTTAAGTTTTTGGTCAATACAATTCTAGCATGAATAATAAACCTTTATCATGAATAAGAAAATATAATAATAACAACTTTAATTTTGCCTTTAAGGCATATTTCCGTCAAGCAGCTATTTTTGGCTATTCAGATAAACATACTGAAGCACATATTAATTATGTTGAAACTAGTACTAGCTATATTGGTCCTACTTACTTGCTTAATGTTGCAGAGGAAGTAATTTGTTTCTCTTGTAGGCCGAAAGCAAATGAGTGAGTCAAATGTTAAATTTGATAAATATGGACTAGAAACTGTTGAATCAATTCTTCCGTCTTTAAATCTTCAATGTTGTTTGATATTGAAGTGGCTGATATATTATGTTTATGACTAGGTGAACAATATTTCATATAATATAAACATTGCATCAGAGTTTTTAAGGTTATCTGTAACTTTTTTGCAGAGATGACTGATGTTGCTATATTATGTGCACTTCACACCTTTGAATGAACATAGCAAAAATATATTTGTGTTTGACAGTTGAGCACACGTTTAGAGTAGTGCACCTTGCCATTGTTCACCTTTGGAGGTCGCAATTGCTTGATCAGTAGAGCTTCCGCATCATTTCACATTGAAGCAAATTTGTAATCATTCTTCAAAAAGGAATTGGATGGTCAGGATTGGAGGCTGGTCCTAAGTTTTTTCAGCACATTGTGTACATCTGCAAAATAAATGCGAAAATAATATTTGGCATGTTTGCGATGAGTATCCAAATCACAGTATATAGTAATTAGAGAATAATTATGTTGACAATTAATCAACTACTATTTAATAAATTTCATTGTTCAGTTGTGAACCGTGAGTAACAACGTTTGTCTGAATACAACTTTGTTTGTGTATCAAATCCTTCTGAAATTGCATGAGCGTGTCCACGGCAATTTCAGAAGGATTTGGTAAACAAACAAAGTTGTATTCAGACAAACGTTGTTACTCACGGTTCAAACAAAAAGAAAATCTCTAACACAACTGATACTCCCTCCATCTCAAAATATAAGAACATTTTTAACACTAGTATAGTGTCAAAAACGTTCTTATATTCTGGGACAAAGGGAGTACTTTTTAACGAGCAGTCGAGAACCTCCATTTGCATACATGCAGCACATCATCTGTAAGAGCATCACAGCATTGTGTACAAACCTTCTGTTGCAGAAGATCACATGGTGACAGCGTTTGCCCTGACAACTTAAGCATGAGCTTTCAGGGTACTCTCAAACCCACCGCTCATTTCTTTAGCGTGTTTGACCTACTTAAACAGTTGACGACTTTCTGCACACTTAACTCCCCAGATGGTTTGCTTAACAAACAAATTTTATATCATAAGTATTAGAGTAATGAAATTTGGTAATGAAGATCCCATGTTCCTGCCACTACACCGTTTCCAAACTTATGGAGTGATTCTAAATTTTAAACTTGGTCACACTATTATTATTGTGGATACCCAACTAACATACCTTGTGCTGGCCAGATCACATGAGTTGTGAAATTTTGTCCATTTGGCATGAAGCCTTGGGTGGAAAGCAATAGAGCAGGAGGCAAAAGGTACATCTACTAGCACACCGGACAACGGCACGTTCCATGTTAGCAAGCTACCCCAATAGTATTTTTTTTCTTTTTTCTTTTTAATAATTCAGCACATCTCCAAGAAAAATGAATTACTGGGAATAGCTTAAATATACACACACACACAAAATATAATATCCCTTAATTGCTTTGATCTGCAGGAAAGGGAAAGTCGGCACCGACCAGGTAGTGTCAGAGGTGACTCCACTGCAAGCATCCGTTGGGCTCCGAGCAATTAACATGGTACTAGCGTGGTACGAATTTTATTTTGCTCGGAAGTGCAATTGACTACTCCAGAATATGTTTTTCTTTCAGTTTATGATGGCACATCGTACACACTGGTCACCGCATCGAACTGAGCAGGAGTACCATAGGACTCTTGCAGTGCAATTCAAACACGGTTTCCGTAGTAGCAATCTGGCCGACGGTGTGTCACAACTCAAGAGGAGAGAAGGCACACTTGTCACATGGGCTGCATCTGCTTATGAGTCTTCTGCTATCTAAAATAATCGTTTCAGTTGGCTACACGAACATGCCGATTGCTAGCGAGAAAGTCTGTTTAAGCTATAAAAAGAACGAAAATAAATTAAAGGGGGCAAAACACCTAATTAAAGTGCGTGCGTCCGTAAGCAAGGTTAGAGGTAGAGAAATTGACAAGCACTGATGATAAGGGATGTGGAGTAGACGCAAGGTCGAAAAGATTACCATAACACGTAGTGTTAAGCTGATTGAATCATCATTCTGAAATTATATTACTACTCCGTTCGATTTATATTACTTGTCGCTGCTTTAGTATAATGTTGCACTAAAGAAGTGATAGTATGGATCGAGGTCTTTAGAACATCTTCAACACTGATCCCCAAACCGAACACCATATCCATCCGCACACATTGATGTGGGAGCCGGCCATCCAAAATTATCTCCTAAATGTCTGCCAGATACGATTAATTCGAAATTCAAGCCCAAACACATAATGCCCGCCTGACCATAACAAAAAAAAGGTAAGTATGCATAATTTTTATTTGTCTGATCACAGAAAAATATCAGTCCGGCAGTCCGTGGAAAAAATTGGTTTTTTGCCCTGCCGGACCGGCAATCCGAGCCTCCACGCTCACTCCATCGTCGCTGCCATCTCAGCGGCCTCCTTCTCAACCCTCTCCACTGATCCTTCGTACGCTTCAACATCTTAGGACAGATGACTTGCACGTCATTCTTGCATCGTCATCCAAATTCTCCATCCTCAAGGTCAACATCTTCACGTCCTGTGAAGCAGTAGTGATCTCAATCTTTTTCTCTTCGAGCATGACCTTCTCTTCAAGTTTTATCTTCTTCTCAGTCACCGTCATCAACATGTTAAACCTCTCGGCCTTGGATGCCTCCTTGATGTTGGAGCATTTGACGTATGCCTCTTCCTTTTCACCAAGATGTCGCCTTTTCCTGGGGTGGCGGTTTTGCCGTGTCTCCAAGTTAATCTTCCGGGCAAGTGTGATCGTTGGATCCTCCACCACCGCCGTCTTCAGCAGCTTTTTTGTGCAGGCCCATGCGGCAGCGGTGAAAAAGCGCGAGAATTGGGTGGAAAGCAACGGGGTGGAAGAGGAGTGTTGAGAAAGCGGGATTTTGTCGCGGAAATAGTGCGGATAGCTCCTTAGTTTTGGGTAGGTCTGGGGTGTCAGAGTCCTACGTGGCTCGTGTCCGGACTCCCGCAAACCCTCTTGGTTTGGTTCTGGTTTGCGGAAAAACGATGGTCCGGACTAGTCCGTGGATCGATGAGGGATGCCATTGGATGACTTGCGGAGTCCGGACAGCTAGGTGATGCGGGAGGTCTAAGGGTCGGCGTTGAAGATGCACTTAACACTTGATGGTGTTGCTACAAGGGACATGGCAAAAGAGGCTTAAAAGAGAGAGTGATAGCAAAAGCCAATGTGCCTACTCAGCGTTTGATTGCTAGGAATACAAATGCTCCTAGTGTGACAACACCTCAAAATTGGTTGGTGCGTATGTGCCTACTTAGTCTTTATTTGGTACCATCAATCGGTGATTGACATGACACTGGTGTACCCTTAAGCACTCGCAGCCACTAATTTGCCACTCACGCTGACGTGTCAAACGATGGCATGCGCTCTGTCCAAATCAGAGAAGAAAGAGAAAGGAAAGAAACAGTGTGTGTGAAACCATGAGTCTGTGATGATACGTGTGACGACTCTCGGGATAAGATCGGGATCAGCAGCAGAAAGGAAAAGCGACCGTCGATCGGTCTCTTGCGGACACGAGCTTTTAGAGCGGTCAGCGTCAGCTGTAGCTTTTCTTCTGCGCCTTTGGCAAACGTCCTTGTCTTACGTGATCTGGAGCTGGGACCTCGAAGCCGAAGGGGAAAAGATAGGGCGGCATTCAAGACCTTTTGGGCCTAATTCAAGAAGGTTCCTAGTTAAGCCTGGTACGAACTACTTACCCCCTTGGGCTGTTGGGCACCGCACCGATGTTCTTTCACTGACCTGGGGCTTTCCTAGTCCCAGAAGGGATACTTTTTTATTGCAAAATGTTCATCTTAATTCTACGTGTCACCACCACTTCTCTGTCTCGTTGTATGCCTTTCCTGAAGGCTAGGTTGAAGGGATATACCAGTATTATGTTCTTATTATGAAAAATACGTTCCATCATGTATACATGACATATAGAAAGCGTTGATTATTCGTAAAGCTTGACAATGGATCTTCTTGATTGAGTTTTTTAAAGGTGATTTAAGTTTTTCTGATTTTCCAAATTCTCCAGGAACATTTTTTTAGTTGAGGGTAACCATTTTTCGCTACAACCATTTTCGGAACAATTAAGACTTCGAGGTAGCATTGTGAAGTGTCAATTCCGATTTAACGCTCATAGTGACAGTTTGTTGCTACAACGTTTCTTTGGCTAGTTTTCTATTGTTTTTTCTTCCTTTTCTTTTTCGGTTTTATGTAAAAAAATATTTTCAATGTTCTTTCCCTTTTTTTAATGTTTCTTTAAAAAAATATTCCCTTTTTTCGTCTTGTACTTCCCTTTCTTGTTCAGATTAAGTACTAAAAATAATAAGTGCGCTAACATAAATCTATGTCATGCCTGAACATTTTTAAAACATAATTTTTTATGAGTATGAACTTTTAGACATCATAAAAGAAGTTTTTTTAACACAGAACAAACATAAGCGCTCATATATACGTGCATATACAGACCCCTATGAACGCACACACTACCCCTAGGAGCACCTTCGAGAGACTAAGCTGGTATATCATCTTGAGATTTACGAAATCTCCTACTGAAAGTGCATCTCCGAAAATCCTGAAATAAATTCAGGAGTAATGCGAGCATCAGAATTTGAGCCCTGGTGGGCTGCGAATACCATTGTGTCCCTCCTATTTCAACTTGTTTTATGATGTCTGCGAATCAACCTGGTAGGCTGACCCTTGTAGCAACATGTAGTAGACTAGGCGAGCACTTATTCTAGACTTCATAGCATAAATAAACTTATTCTAGGCTTCATGATTTTTAGCGCTCAAAATCTAAACAACGGTAGTTCTACTATTGTATTCAGCGCTTTTTATTTTAGTCAGATTATTGTCCCTTTTTATATCAACTGGTGTTTTCTACTTTACAAAACCTCCAAGAATTTTAAAATATTCATGATTTTTTGAACTCTATTTCTTGCAAAAAATTAATGAATTTCAAAGACTGTCCATCAACTTTTAAGAAAAATGTCATGGATTTTTCAACGTCATTATGAATTTAAGAAGTTATCCCTATATTTATAAATCATAAACTAAAAATGGTTCTGAATTTTGAAATATGTTTCCTAAATTTATAAAATATTCAGCTACTTTAATAAACAGATAATAATTTTTAAATTATGACCATGGATTAAAAAAATTAAAAAGTAATAAATAAAAATAAGTAAATAGAAAAAGAAAACGTAAATAAATGAAAATATTAAACCAGTGAAAACTAGTAGGCAAAGTAACAAATAAAAACTCAAATAAATAGCTCATAGAGCTGTATGTGAAAAACCAAACATAAAGCAATGGCAAAGTGTATAAAGCTCGTGGGAAATAAAATAAAACCAAAACTAACAAGAAAAAAATCTATTTTTAAAATTAGTTCAAGAATTTGCGACCGATTACATTTCATGGTATGCAATTTGTATGCCGAGAGTACCGTTCTAGGCTATGAGAAAATTACTACGCCTGTTGTATCCCTTTGCGTGTCACTATTTGAAATTTGAGACGGAGGTAATACTATATATATGAAATAAAGGTGCGATGTTTATCTAAAAAAAAGGGAGTTCCGTCACAAGCGACGAATAGAAGCTCCCAGTGGGAACATGTGAGGCCATTCATACATCGTATGACCACTTGGATTTACCAAGGGCCCAATATAACGTACAGTAAAACAAGGCCACCTTCACGGCATCGTATGGCCACTGGATCACCGCCAGAGCTATATCTCGCTTAGCGCGAGACTAGCTTCTGTCTCGCTCAAGGCTTTTTCTGTTCTGTACAGAACTCAGCCGGCTCGTTTCTTTGTTGTCTCTACTTTGCTGGTTTTCACAGGTTTTTCTTCATTTTCCCTTGTTTCTTTCTCACTTTTTCTTTTTCATTCTTTTCCAATGGATTTTCATCGGTATTTACTTTCTTTTTTATTTTTATTTTTTGGTTTCTGTTGGGTGTAATTTTTTTCTTTGTTTCTTTTTCGATTTTCATTGGTTTCATTTTTGTCCAAAACATGTCAATCTTTTTTGTTGCACATTCTACAT
Organism: Aegilops bicornis; assembly: GCA_021605145.1. Taxonomy (NCBI): domain Eukaryota; kingdom Viridiplantae; phylum Streptophyta; class Magnoliopsida; order Poales; family Poaceae; genus Aegilops; species Aegilops bicornis. The sequence goes on from CM038673.1 coordinate 154,182,118, forward strand.
TTTTTGTGTACATCAAAAACATTTTCTGTATACATGTTTAACATTTTTTATATACACGTTTCACATTTTTAAATACATGATTAACATTTTTGAAGCTACTTTGTTATGTCTATGTTTTCTGCACACAATTTAAATTATTTGGTGTATATATATAAGTTTCATATATAGCTGTTTAAATTTTTTTTGAGAATGTTTAACATTTTCCAAATACAAGATTAACTGTTTCTGAATACATGGTCAACATTATTCAATACACGGAGAACATTTTTTTACTGGTAACAACATTATACACAGTAATAAATAAATAAATGATCAACATAATTTTATACACATTGTTTTTGCTTTGTATATATTTTTGTATACATCACAAAAACAATTTAATGCACAATTTTTTCAAATACTTTATTAACATTTTTCAAATATTTTAATAACATTTTTTTACACAATCAACTTTTTCCATTCACATTGTATATTTTTGTATTCATGAGAGGTCTTTTCTCTATACACATTAATATTGTTTTACTAGTTTCTTCATTTCCTTCTTTATTCTTTGGTTTGTTTTGTTTCTTTCTCTGTTTTCACTGACTCTTTTTTCATTTTTCTTTGTTTCTTCTACGATGGGTTTTCCTCGGTTTTAACACTTTTTCCTTTGTATTCTTTACTTCTATTTTTTGATGTTTATTGGTCAAACTAGTTTTGTTTGTTTGTTTGTCGATTTCAATTGGTTTCATTTTTTTAAACACCTTTCAACCTTTTTTAGTACACATTCTACATTTTTTATATACACTAAAACATTTTGACACGTTTAACATTTTTTGAATACATGATTATTTTTTTGAAAACTATTTTTACATCTAGCGTACGCTCCGGCCGCCTGAACTAAAATGGGTCTGAGCGCATTATTGCCTAGCGTACATTCCGGCCGTCAGAACCAATCAAACTCCTACGCTAATTAGCCGAACCATACCTTGTTCCACACGCCTCCGTGAGTGTGGGTGAAAAATTCCTCGTATAAAATGCTACGGCTGGTCATAGTGGGGAGTAACTTAGACTAGTAACATATGCATGTCACTAGTCTATGTTACTACCTCTATAGTGCATAGTATCATAGATTAGTATCATAGATGACCTATTTATTGTCATGCATGATACATAGTAGCATCATATTTATTATGTTACGGTATCTACCTATGTTAGTATAACCATCTCTTTTTTTTTAATCGCCTGCCACATAAGTATGTTTGCGAGTCCCAAGTGTATGATAGTACTTATGTTACCCCACTATGGCCAGCCTAAGGCTGATCATAGTGAGGGTAACTTAGCAAGTAACATGATGCATTTCAAGACAAGTTTGCTTATGTAGCATTGAATTAATGAGAAGAGAGGTGTTTGAAGTAACATAATATGTTACTGTAACATAACACAACTCAAAGCAAAATGAGTCTATTATGTAATAAATGCTATCATTTATGATACTACTTGTATATTACTTTGCACTATGAAGATAGTAACAAAGACTAGTGTTATATGCATGACACTAGTCTAAGTTACTCTCCATTATAACTAGCCTAATGAAACGTACTAATTGATTACACCTACCCGCTGAACGATCGATAAATGAAGTTACTGAAAAGTCCCTTGTAAAATTCTAATGGGACGTAGTAATGGATTACCATCACAGCTAAATAGCCCAGTCTCCTGGTCCATGCACCTCCGCCCCGTATGATGGTAAATTTAGTCGTAATTAGGGATTAGTTTTAGTAATGGATCAGCAGAATTCCCTGCATGCCCTTCTCAGCCAATCAGATTTTAATCGTAAAACATTAGTAGCCCACACTTGTATGTTCTGTGGATGTCGGTAAGTAAACATTACCCATTGTATAGTAAAATAATGAGAGGGTGTATTAAGGATACAAGATCCAAGTATAACAAATATTCCCACTTTGCAGTAATAGCCGTCTATATATGTGGTAACCGTAGCATATCTCTTACTAACCCATATCCATACATAGTAATGTAATTACCACATAGCTTGACCCATATCCATACCTCGCAATGCAATTACTACATAGAGAGTATTGGTTCACAGCAGCCGGTAATATAATATATACTAGATGATATCCCGCGTGTTGCTGCGGGAATTTGTAGCATAGTATAGGAGAAGTATTTATTGAATGAGTAAATAGTGAAGCATGATTTTTTGATCGATAACTGCATTGGTAAGGGTTTGTGTGCTGATATATTCAAAAGAAGCGTTGATCATTAAGCTTAATTAATGGAAAATGTTCATATCATTCTTACCTTGGTACTTCCTATGTAAAGAAATATAAGAGCGTTTAGATCACTAAAGTAGTGATCTAAATGCTTCTTTATGAAGGAAGTAGTTCTTTATTGAGTAACAACTTGTACCAAGAAATTTAAGATGCCACTCTTAATCATAGTTTGTTGTTGGAGAAGTTAATATCACTCGGTGCACTCTGTGGCAACAATTACAAACGAAGCTCTCACTCCCATAATACACATGTAGACTGCATCATCATACAGAAAACAATCGGTCCCAAGTACACACGTAGACAGCAACATTATATATATATAGTATCAATCAATCCATCAGTACACATGTATACAGTAACATCACATAGATATCAATCATGCTCTGCTGGTTCAATTAGGGGAAATACTATTACCTGATTCTTGAACTGTGATGTGCATAAGTAAATGTAAAAATGTTTGGCATATGAAACAAAAATTGAGCTGCCGTAGTTCTAATCTATGCTTATCACTGTCCTTGTAATCCTTAATTCACTTGTATACCAGAGGAAGGTTATCTTGTAATAGAGTAGGGGCGTGCACAGCTGCCACCATGTGTAGAGAGTTATTTTCGAACATAATAATTGAGTAGCAACTGAGACCTGTGCAGGGGAACAAAGTGTCACTGAAAATCTCATGAAATGCAGCCGAATATAGATTGAAGCAATGTTTCGGTGTCTCAGTGATGAACCTCTCGATATTGTAGTCTGGTGCATTATACTCATATAAATGATGAAAACAGACCATTATGACACCTTTCTTATGAGATAGCCATAGAGGTGCTACAATATACGCCTTCCCATAGTGAATCCAGTATGAAGGGTGAGATGAATATATTCAGAATCCTCTTGAATAAACTTCCTAGAACACATTATTTCTGAAAAAAAAACAGATAGATTTTAAGAATGAGTACATCATATATAACTCAACCACAACGGCAACACTCAATTATATTAAAAGGAACCACCATGTATGAATGGAAAAAGTGATATAGGCATGCACGCTCTTGCATTTTTATATATAGAGAAGGAAATATAACAAACATCAGATCATCAAAAATAGCAATAAATAAAGTACCAGATATATGATGAGAAACCAATGGACGGTGAGAGAGATCATCTGACAACTCAAAACAAAAAGAGATCATCTGGTCAGAGAGAGAGAGAGAGAGGGAGGGGAGGAGAGAGAGAGGCAGGCTAGCTGCAGACATGCATGGAGCACCGGCCCAAACATGACTCCACCAAGCGATGTGAGTGGATATTGCTCATGCGAGTGATTGATTAACTGAAGATAGAAGTACTCTGGAATATTTGGTCGGCTCGCTCCCCAGCTGAAGCCTACAGGACCTCAGTTCGCCATAAAAAAGGCAACCATCGCCGTAGTAGAAAGTCACTGCTCAAAGACCGGAGGCGAGACAAAGATTTCAGTCTACAGCCTGAAGAAGAGGCGAAGGTGTATCAGTCTCTTGAGACCAGGTGTTCGTCCACCGCCTCGCCTTCCCATTAATAAATCCAAAAGATAAGAAACATGCCAACAATGGCATTCATCATGTCACAGGAGATTGTACTTCTGATGAGCTAGCCCACAAGGTTACACATCCTCGAAGAGCATGAAACAAATTCCCAGATCATACTTTGAAACCAGCTGAGTGAATTGCAGAAAACCACCTGGTCGTTAATTATTTGCAAAAATCACCGCGCATTCAGTAAAAGTGTTGCAAAAAGCGCTGAACAGGTGATTTAACCCGTTTAACCATTTTCTGACTAGTGGGGCCGGACTGTAAGGAGCTGATTTGGCAACAAATTGACATATACCTCCCTGGATCTTATAAAAGAAAAGCAATCAAGCCCCCCTACCCCACGGAGGGCATCTCCTTCCTCTCGCCGAAGAAGCGGACGGCTGGGCGGAGCTGCAGCGAGGATCGGCAGCGTGGCGGGATCCCGCCAGAAGGGCTCGCAGCGGATCCGCGGAATCGGAGGCGGCATTTAACCGAGAGGGGGGCGACGGCCTCGGCTCCTGCAGCAAAACGATGGCGAGGCGGAGAAGTCAGCGGCGCGACATGCCTCGCGTCTGCGTGCACCACCGCCGTCGGGGCTCGCGGGTTCGCCGCGGCGCGCCGCCTGCGCGCAGCTCGGGGTCACTGTGTTCTCCTCGCCTTCTCCCGCCGCTTCGGCGAAGCTCGCCTCAAGACCTCCTCACGGCAAGATGCAATTATGAGCTGCGCCTCTCCCATGAGGCCGCCACCGCAACCGCCGTGGGATGCGACCTCGCGTCCGTGCACCGATCGCCCGTCGCGGTGGGCGGGGAAGGCGTGGCGCTCTGGCCTGAACGCCAGCGCCCGTGTCGGCGGCGGCGAAGCGGCGCCATCATCGACTCCGGCACGACCTTCAGCTATCTAGACCCGACGGTGTTCAAGCCGGTGGCGGCGGCGATGGTGGCGGCGGTGGGGGGCAGGTACAACCGGTCCAAGGCTGTGGAGGGCGCCTGGGCTGCGCCTGCCAGCGCTCGGCGGCGCCAAGACCATGGGCCTCCCCGAGCTGTCCCTCCGCTTCAGCGGCGGCGCCGAGATGCGGCTCCCGATCGAGAACTACTTCCTGGCGGCGGGCATGGTCCAGGGGGTTGATTGATTTTTTTAAAATCTACTAGGGGTCTGTGTGTGATTATTTTGGGCCCCACCCATCGGAAACGCCCTCAACCGCGCCAAATTACATGTTCAGTGCAATCTGCAACACTTTTACTGAATGCGCGGTGATTTTTGCAAATGATTAGCGGCCAGATGGTTTTCTGCAAGATAAGCCCCAAATGTGGTGGTTTCTTGCAATTCACTCGAAACCAGCACATTACAATGAACATGGATATCCTCTTGATGCAGATTTGATGAACTAAAATCAAAATCCCACCCTCTTATCAGTAAGGCATTATCACCTGTGAATCACATCAGAGCCAAATTACTCAAATCAGCAAAACGAATGAAAATAATATAACTAAAGAAAAATCTTATCTATTGGCGCCCGAGGCGGTGCCGACCGGATCCTCGTGACGCGGAGATGGGAAGTGGTCGAGCTTGGGCGTGTAATCTGCAGAGTAGCGGCATGGTTCAGACGCATGTCCTGCACTCCTGCTCCTCTCATTCGCAAATCTCTGCACATCCGACGACGATCGACGGCAAAGAATCTCCATCCTTGCCGATCGGTTGCAGCGGCAGGAGGCGGCGGCGGTCCTGCGCCAGACCTGGCTGGGGTCGCCACCTGTTGGGCCCACATGTCATAGACACAAAGGTAGGTGCCTTAAGGCACCGAAGCATCGTCCCCTAGGCACGGGGGAAGAGGGGGATGCTGGATGCACGCCCGTTAACGGTCAGCGGCAGAGAAGCTCCATCGTAGTCGATCAGCACTCGTGGAAGGAGGCGGCAGCGGTCCTGCGCCAAACCTGGCCGAGGCTGCCTTACCTCGCGCGACCTGCTGGGATACAGGAGATGTGTGACGCCGAGTGTCACTAATATTCCTCGCCTTCCCCCGTCCCATTCATGTGTGTTTCTGGTGGGGAGATCGAGAGTCAAGGGAAGAAGCATAGAAGATCGAGAGCCAGTGGGGAGATCGAGAGTCTGGGCAATTAACCCAAGAGAATCGTGAAGGGTTGAAAGACTTGTGCCGTTAGCAGGTGTGCTTAGCGCAATGATGTGGCATCATGCAAACGAGCAGTTGCTGATGATGTGGCAAGACTGCTGATGTGGACGGGCTGCATGTGAAGAGAAATAGGTAGGGGAATTTGAGGATTTGCCACACCTTTCCCTGCACTTTGAGGATTTGCCCTCCTTTTTATTGACACTGATGATTTGCCACAACTTTGTCAAAAACTTGAGGATTTGCCCTTTCTAACCGATTTGAGATTACACTATAGATCGAATAACCAAAATGCCACTCTTGCCAAAACCAATCCAAATTAGATGCTTACGTTTTCTCCTCTGCTCGTCCCGCAACCGACGGCTCGCCATACCTCATCCACCTGTCGCCCTGTGTTGTGATGTTGGTGCTCCTCCTCTCCTCACGCTCCGGTAGCATCGCCGAGCTACTGCTGCTCATGTGCGTGTGATGGATGTGGTGCGCGGAGGGTGCCGTCGACGGTCCGAGCCCGGGGACGGTGGTGTCTGTCCATGGTGAGCTCGGTGAGGGCGCGCCAGACAGGGAGCGAGCTCGACGTTTTTCTCCGTGTATGCAGCGATGGCAGCAACAATCGGGCGCCCAGGTGCTAGAGCACGCACGCACACAACACACGCACATATCACGCACTCACGCCCAGGTGCCAGAGCATGCACGCACACAATGTACGTACAACACTAACACACACAAGCACGCCCAGGCACACGCCCGCCTAGCACACATCGCGTGTTAGACTGTATATGTATACGTAGGCTTGTTTATACGTAGACTTGTGTATACACCTTGTACCTGTACCCTTTGGTACTTATATATAATGAGATAGCCGCACCCCTCAAGGGTGTCGAGCAGTTGCCCCAAAATCTTGGTTTAACATGGTATCAGAGCACCCACTCGCGCCGCCGCCGATCGTCGTCGCCGCCTCGCCCGATGGCCTCCGCCAACCCCGCCGCCGCCTCGGCTTCCTCCACTGCTGGCGTGCCGGTCGCCCCTTCGTCGCCCTTCCTCGCGTCCCCCCCGCCGCCACGGCCTAAGCGGCAGCCGCTGCCGGCCGAAAACCATCTGCAGGCGGGCAGAGCAGGGCGGGCGGGCCATCCGGCCGCCCGGTCGCCGCTAAGCGGCGCCACTTCCTCGACCCTCGCCTTCGCGCCGCCGCCTCTTCACGGCCCTGCACTGCCCGCCTACGGGATGGCTCCCCCCAACCCTACGGAGCCCCTTCGCCCTACGGCGCCCATCATCCATATGGCGCGCCCCAGCCCTACGCCCCGTGGTACGGCGCCCCTGCACCAACCTACGGCGCCGCGCCACCGATGCCCTCCGCTTGGCCGATGCCTCCATCATCACAGATGGCGTCGTCGCCCTATGGAGCGGCCTACGGTGACGCGCCCGCCGTGTCCTCTGGGACCCCGTCCGGTCCGGCCGATGCCCCTGCCGGTCCTGGCTACGAGGCGTCCTTGGCCCTTGCTCCCCATGCTGATGTGCAGAACATGGGTCTCCATGCAGGTTATGCTCCGGCGCCATCGTCGTTCTACTTCTCGCATCTCCTTCCGGTGAATCTTACACCGGACAACTACCTGTCCTGGCGGGCGCAGGTGCTACCCCTCCTAAGGAGTCGCTACTTGGAGGGCTATGTTGATGGCTCCATCCCGTGTCCGCCGCCGTATCATCTGGCTCATCATGTTTGGGTGGCTCAAGACCAGGCGATACTTTCAGCCATTCAGTCCTCGCTCACTCCAAGCGTGTCGTCGCTTGTCATCTTCGCTGCGACATCTCGGGAGGCTTGGTATGCGCTTCACAGCAGTTTTGCCTCTCAGTCACAGGCGCGTGCTCACTCTATCCGCACTGAGTTGGGGGAGACCAAGCTTGATGGCCTCACTATCACGGAGTACTTCAACAAGATGTCAGGTCTTGCCGATACGCTGGCCTCCATTGGCCAGCCCCTTGGAGATGAGGACTTCACCACTCATGTGCTCAATGGCCTCGATGATGACTATGATAATCTTATTGAGAACGTCCATGGTCGCGAGGCGCCTCTCCCGCCGCGGGAACTGTACGCGCGGCTCCTTGGTCGCGAACAGCGCATCAAAGCGCGTCGATCTACTCCGAGTTTTGCCTCTGCTAACGCCGCGACCCTTGGCAAATCGCAGAAGCCGTCGCTCCCTGCCAAGCCGGCGGCTCCATCTCAACCCTCACGGGGCACCGCGCCATCCATCACAGGCGGATCACGGCCGGTGGCTTGCTGCCCCAGTTGTGGCGCTCAGCAGGCATGCCAACTGTGTGGGATTGAGCGCCACGTAGCTTCTCGCTTTCATCGCCGCTACAAGCAAGATTTCCTTGGCCTAGGCAACAATGGCAAGGGGAATGAAAACAGGCGGCCGCTGCGGTAGTGGGTCATGAGCACGGGCGTACTCCATCCTACTCGATTGATCCCACGTGGTACATGGACACGGGAGCTACCAACCACCTCACCAACGACATGGGCAAGCTTTCAGTCCAGGAGCCATATCACGGTCATGATCAGGTGCACACCGCCAACGGAGCAGGTATGCGCATCTCCCATGTTGGTCAGGCATCCCTTCTTGCACACAATTCATGAAAACTGCATCTGTCTAACATTCTTCGTATTCCCACTGCTTCGCGTAGTTTGTTGTCTGTTCCACAACTTACTCGTGACAATAATTTCCTTGCTGAATTTCACCCTTTTTGTTTCTTTATCAAGGATCAGGACACGAGGGACATTCTGCTTAGCGGTCGTCTTCGCCGTGGCTTGTATGCACTTGACGCGCCAACCGCACCTCCCATGCAGTTTTCTCCTCAGGCGTTCAGTGGTGTTCGTGTCTCACCTACACATTGGCACGCTGACTTGGTCATCCTGCCGCTCCCATAGTCCGTCATGTGTTGCATCGTCATGAGCTACCGGTTGTGTCAAATAAAACTGCTGAAACTATTTGTGATGCTCGCTGCCAGGCAAGAGTCACCAACTCCCGTTTTCAGAGTCTAGTCGTGTTGTGAAACATCCTCTTGAGCTTATTTTTTCCGATGTATGGGGTCATGCCCAAACGTTTGTTAGTGGCCACAATTATTATGTCAGTTTCATTGATGCTTACAATCGGTTTACCTGGCTCTATCTTATTAAGAAAAAATCTGATGTGTTTGATGTGTTTATACAGTTTCAAGCACATGTTGAGCGTCTCCTTCGCCAGAAAATTATTCATGTCCAAAGCGACTGGGGGGGGGGTGAATATCACAACCTCAACTGGGATTGCACACCGTGTGTCTTGCCCTCATACACATCAGCAGAATGGGACTGCCGAACGTAAGCATCGTCATCTTGTAGAAACTGGCATCACCGTATTAGCTCATGCCTCCGTACCTTTTAGGTTCTGGAGTGATGCTTTCTCCACTGCCTGTTTTTTGATCAATAGGCTGCCCTCATGACTACTGAATATGAAAACTCCACTTGAACTCTTGCTCAATGAAATCTGACTACACCTTTCTCAAAGTCTTCGGGTGTGCATGTTGGCCTCATTTGCGTCCGTATAATAAACATAAGCTAGAGTTTCGGTCGAAAAAGTGCGTTTTTCTTGGGTATAGTTCCCTTCACAAAGGGTACAAATGCCTACATGTTCCCACCAATCGCGTTTACATTTCTCGTGACGTTGTATTTGATGAGAATGTGTTTCCCTTCCGTGCACTTCCGAATACCTCTATCACTCTTATGCCAGACGTTTCTTCTACCACACCTACGCCTGATCAATTTGTGGATGTTGCACATGCTCTGTGTTGCTCCTCGACCATGCCGCAGTGTTGGCCGTGGCGCTCGTCTTGAGCTTCTTGAGGAACAGGCACTGGCGCACGCTTCGCGTCCAGAGGACGATCGCGTGCATGGGGCATGCATACCGGGCGGTACCCAGCAACCCGCGGGAGCTGCGCCCGCAGCTGCCTCGCGGGCATCGCCCTCACCCGACGCCGCCCCGTGAGCGTTGTCCTCGCCCGCCTCGTGGGTGTCGCCCGAGCCGGCCTCGCAGGAGGTTTCTCCTGGGCTGGCCATGCCAGGCTCGCATGGGCCGGCTTTGGCGTCGCCTCCTTCGTCGCCTGCATCAAGCCCTGTGCCGCCACCACAACCCGCTGCTCCTCGACATCGCACACACAGTCAGACATGTGTTTTCAGCCTAAGATTTGGACCGATGGGACTGTAGCGTGGCTCGCCGCGTGCATGGCTCATCTTCTTGAGGATCCTTCTTGAGCCTCGCCATTTTCAGCCTGCACTAGGCATTCCTCACTGGCGTGCCGCGATGGAACAAGAGTTTCAAGCGTTGCTGAAGAACGACACCTGGCAGCTTGTTCCTCCAGTATCTGGGGTCAATATCATTGACTCTAAGTGGGTGTTTAAAGTTAAACGGCATGCTGATGGCTCCATTGAGCGTTACAAGGCAAGTCTAGTGGCTAAGGGCTTCAAACAGAGGTATGGTCTTGACTATGAAGACACGTTCAGTCCAGTTATCAAACCCACTACCATTTGTCTGCTGCTGTCCCTTGCTGTTACTCGAGGATGGTTTCTCCGTCAGCTTGATGTGCATAACGCTTTTTTGCATGGATTTCTAGAGGAGGAGGTTTATGTCGTCGACCACCAGTGGTTTGTGGGTCCTGCGTCCTAATCATCTCTGTCGTCTTTTAAGGCGCTCTATGGGCTTAAGCGGGCTCCCGTTCGGCATGCACGCGTCTTGGCTCGGTTTTGCGAGCACTTGGGTTCATTCCCTCTCTGGCGACACATCACTATTTCTTCTTCAAATACCGAGGTTACGATGTATTTACTGGTCTATGTTGATGATATTATTCTCATCGGTTCCTCGAGATGTTGCGGCAGATCGTCTTGTGGCTGCGTTGAGTGGTGATTTTGTCAAGGATCTCGATGCTCTGCACTTCTTCCTTGATGCGGAGGTTTCACGGTCTTCTGCTGGAGTAACTCTTACTCGAGAAGAAATGCAGCTCTGAATTTGTTGCGTCGTCTTTGGTATCTTTGAAGTGTAAACCTGCCACTACTCCTATATACGCCTTGATCGGTTATGCTTTTGATGGAGATCCTCTCTCCTGATGATGCCAGTACGCTTGATCTTGTTGGAGCTGCGGTATCTTACTATCACCGGACGAGATGTCTCTTATGCGATCAATCGTATGCATCGGTTTCTCCATGCACCCACAACATCCCATTGGTTTGTGAAGGCGTATTCTGCGTTATATATGTCTCACTGCATCTCATGGTTTTGCTCCTCCAGCGTCGCCCGTCTTATGAGATCTCGGCCTTTTGAGATCTGGTAATTTGGTAGTAGTCGATGACCGGTGATCACGGGGGTATGCGGTGTTTCTTAGCTCTAACTTGATTACTGGAATGCTACTTAAGCGAGCTACGGTGTCTCGCAATGACATGGAAACCGAGTACAAAGGAGTTCTTGATCTGACGGTGAGATCATTGGGTTCAGTCCTTCTTTGAGGAGTTGCGAGTCCTTCACTCGTTCTCGATGCTTTGGTGTGATAACATTGGTGCTACATACTGGTCATCTAATCCAGTGTTTCATGCTCGGACAGAACACACTGAGGTTGATTATCACTTCTTTCGAGAGCGTGTTGCATAGAAGCTGCTTAGCATCAAGTTCATATCATCAACTTCTGTGCAACACGCTCTCGAACGAAGTGATAATCAACCTCAATGTGTTTTGTACGAGCATGAAACACTGGATTAGATGACAAGTATGTAGCACCAATGTTATCACACCAAAGCATCAAGAACGAAATAAGGACTCAAACTCCTCAAGAAGGATCGAACCCAAATGATCTCAGCCGTGACGCAAGAATCGCTTTGTACTCTTCCGTATATCATGAGACACCGTAGCTCGCTTACAGCATTCCGTGCAATCAAGTTAGAGCCAAGAACATCCGATACCCCCCGTGGATCGCCGGTCATCGTGACTACCAGCCCAGTCAGATCCGAAAAGGCCGAGATCTCATAAGACGGCGACGCCGGAGGAGCAAACCATGAGATGCAAAGTGAGACATATATAACGCAGAATCACGCTTCACAAATGACTCAATGGGATGTTGTGGGTGCATGGAGAAACCGATGCATACGATCGTGATAAGAGACATCCGGTCCGGTGATAGTAAGATATCGCAGCTCTCCAACAAGATGCGGTACTCATTGGCATCATCAGGGAGAGAGGATTCCATCAAAAGCGCATAAACCGATCAAAGTATATAGGAGTAGTGGCAGTGTTTACACTTTAGCATACCAAAGACGACGCAACAATTCAGAGCGTTCTTCTTCTGAGTAAGAGTTACTCCAGCAGAAGACCGTGAAACCTCCAGACCAAGGAAGAAGTGCAGAGCACCGAGATCCTTGACAGCAAAATCACCACTCAACGCAGACAAGTACGACGACAGTCGCCGAACAAAGAGCTACCCGAAAAGAAAGCTACCGCCCGAATTCGACGAGGAGGCCTTAGAGCCCCCACAATTAAAAAGTAAGAAGGCCACCCGGTGGGATGGACGACCCCACGGCAAAAAGAGAGCGGCGAATGGTGCCGCACACAAGCCAATATGAGATCCGCATAAGGATTCACATCAAAAGGATGGCCCAGTTAGGTCCATCTATGGGCCAAGAAAGCATGCTCGTCCAAAAGCAATGCAATACGCCAAAATTCGAAGATCACGGCACACCCAAATATAGGGGCCGCACACCCCATATGTTTAACCGATGAGGTCTTTGGATCATGAATTTCAGCGGGATTCAAACCCGTAAACATAGAGGCATACGACGGAACAATGGACCACTGAGTCTCGGATTGAGGATTACATCCTCCACATACACATGGTCGGAGGAGATGATCTCTACGCCATAAAATACTTACCCCTTAAACTCAAAGGGCCCAGCTCGGCATTGGCTTAAAAGCCTCCCGAAAAATACCATTGGAAGCTGGGAAGAGCTCGAGGATGCATTTCGGCAAATTTTCAGGGGACTTATGTCCGCCCTCCGGACCTTGACGATCTAAGTCACATAACTCAACAGCCGGAGAGTCAGCCCGGAAGTGCAGGAACAGGTTCCTTACTAAAAAGAACCAAATAGTCGACTGTCCGGACGCCGAAGCCTTAGCAGCTTTCAAACACAATGTCCGACACGAATGGCTCGCCAGACACCTCGGCCAAGAAAAGCCAAGAACAATGGCCACATTAACAAGCCTCATGACCCGCTTTTGCGGAGAGAGGATAGTCGGCTAGCAAGATGCAGCACCAGCGACCCAAGTACATCCGAAATCAGGGATGGAAATGGGAAACCATGACGCAACAAGGACCAGCGCCAGATTAAAAGGAACAGTCCAAAGAGCACGGCAGTCAACGCCGGATTCAAAAGCTCACGGCAGAACAACAAAAAACTGCCCCTTGAGGACAATAGCAATGAGCTATCCAACTTCAACAAGATCTTGGACAAGATATGTCAAATCCACAGTACTCCTGGGAGGCCTGCTAACCATACCCACAGAAATTGTTGGGTCTTCTAATAGTCCGGCAGACTGAACGCCGAACACAAGGGGCTCGACACACCAAGTGAAGATGACGACGAGCACCACAAGCAGAGCCCCGGAAAACAAAAGACTTTCCCACAAGGGGTTAAAACAGTAAACTCACTTCACGTGATCAAAGGGAAAACAGAGCGCGCCCACTAAAAGACGCTACCGCACACCGGGTTGTCAAAACCAATCACCTTCGACCATCGGGACTATTCCGAAAATATCCTAACGCAGGATGGACTGCCTTGATATTGGATCCTATAATCGACGGATTCCAATTTACACAAGTCCTCATGGATGGCAGCAGTGACATATACCGATATATCAGGACACAATCCGCAGGATGGGGATAAACCCAACCAAAATTCGCCAGTAGCAACACCTCCTTTAAAGGAGTAATGCCAGCCCATATGCCCATTGTACGGGCTCCATAGTGCTAGAAGTTGTGTTCGGTTCATCCGACAACTTCCGTCATGAAGGTTACTCTTCCATGTCGCCCGTTTAAAAGTAGCCATCAAGCACTATTGGGACGCTTGAAGCTTTCGCGCTTTAACGCAATACCGCATTATGCATCTCTAACACTTAAAATGCCCGGTCCACGCGACATCATCTCGTTAAAAGGAAGTATTAAGTGTTACTCGAGCACGGAAGAACGGGAGACTGCCTTGACAGCCCCACAGCTATCCGGCTCTGCTAGGCAAAGAACCTGAATTGGTCATTCAAACCCCAGACACGGCTAGACGAGTCCGGCACCTACTAGCGGCATACCCCCATACGAGGGGCTTCATGCATGTACAACAAGAGACAATAAAGCTCAATTTTATTCACTTCTTCGAACTGCATCTGCTTTATTTAATATTAAGTACATCTTTCATACGATCCTTTTTCTTTTAAACTAAGTTCCTCTCTTTTACAGATGAACAACGTGCTACACCCGTCGAGGATACGGCACAACGGAGACACAGCGCAGACGCAAGAGGGACCCGTTGCAAGGATTCTTTTGATTAAGACCTGCGTAAACCTTTTTTACTGTCTCTTGTTGATATATATCCCCGGTTCCTTACTATAACCGAGGAGGAGGTGGCGTTTTGGCATTGGCCGCACTGAATTTTTGCGTGTACTGGACACAAGGGGCTTAGGGCATTATTCTGCCCATTTTCATAAAGACCGAATACCTTAGGGAGTATTCGGCATCTCGAGTTAGGCCTTATATGCATCAGCTCCGAATCATGTCTTTGGTCAAATGTTGGGTTGCCCGGCTCCTGTGTTTTGTTGCCTTACGCCCGCTTTTCACGGCTTAACGCGGCACCAGTGGAGAACTACGGCGACAGATTGTGCCCGGTTCGCCGCAGCGAAAGCACCTCAAAGAGAGAAAGCCGAAATCGACCGTCATGATATAGCGAGAGACTGGTCAACCACTCGATGACTCTCTCGAATGTTTAGGATTCCTCCGCATTAACGAAGGACCGGTTTTGGTCAGCACATACGCACCCGAATTCGGGAGAGTGCGGTGCCCTGTGGGCTATATAGTAGCCCCACCCTCGAACTCCTATGGCTAAGTGAAAGTGATAAAGCATTATAGTCCGGTTGCTGGTTTGCTACGCTATCACCTCCTTAACAGGACCAAGACGTTGGATTAAGTGCGAAAAGCGCTTTCTTTGCAAACACCCCGCACTATGTGCGTGGGGGCTGAAACCAAGGACTGCCATCTTTCGTGTTATATATACATATACATACACGGCCGCACAGGGAGTAGTTTACTAATTGAACGCACAAGTATAAAAAGCTCTTACATTATATTGAAACATTGTTTTCACAAATCATACATGTCATTTAAACATAATATCCTTCGAAAGCATCGCGTCTCTATTAAACGAGCACCCGGCAGGACTTCTTCAAAGTAGTGCTCGGCGGTACTCGACTTCGTCCGAATCTTGGGATGCAACGTCGGTGGCCTTCATCTCTGCCCAAGTATGTCTTGACACGGGCGAGCCATCCGCTCCCTCAATACGCACCGATCGCTTCATTGCGTCGACACGGTACCGCACCAAGGAACTGCTGCACTAAACCAAAATAGCTCTTGGTGGGGTCCGCTGCCGCCATAAGTGAGTCAAGACATGCTCCATGGCAAATCCGGACAATCGATTCAGCTCGGCCCATTCGCCAACCGATCGGTCGTGGCAGAGGACGCTCCGGACTATGGAATTGCGACCAATATAGCTCTTCCCTTTTGTGCCCCTTTCCGGCCCCGGAAGTGCTCAACAGCGTCATGGCGCTCGCCGCCAAGTCCAGATAAGCATCCTCCGAACTCCACAACTTATCCAACTGAGCATACTTTGGATCCGTATACTTCCTCCGCAGCAGAAACGGTTTTCCAGCCGCAATTGCCCCGGCCTGACTCAGCTCCTCCTTGGCAGCTCTCAAAGCCGACTGGGCATTCTTGGATTCGGCGGCGGCCTTTCTCAGGCCCTCTTGTTCCGCTTGACGTTCTTTTTCAAGAACCTCGCAGCGATCGATAGTATTCCTCAACTTTCCGGCCATATCGGCCATTTCCTCCTTGCTTCGAAGTGAGCAGCCCGTTCGCTTCTAGCTCTTGGCCGCCTTCAAGGCGGCAGACATTATTTCGGCTTGCTCTTTTCGCTCGGCGAGCTCCGCCCGCAGCTCCTCCACAAAGGCGGCACCATCTGCATTAAGCATACAAATAGTGAGACATGGGTGTCAAGCTCCCTTACCAGTGTGTCCGCATAGAAGTCGCATACCTTGTGACTCGTCAAACCGCTTATTGACCAAATAGCGATGTCCGCATCCGCCTCATCAAGTTGCCGCTTTAGTTCGGCATATTCATCGATCCGACTGGCCTTCGGACGCCCGCCACCTGTTTAGGAGCGGCGATATGTTATAATCGAGAATTTGATCCTCAAGACGTTGTCAATTTTGCCAACATACCGAGTCTCAGGGGCTACTATCTATACAGGGCGCATTTTATATGCATAACTGTCAGAAGGTACATTATTTATTGCGTACCTCAAACCCCGTCACAAGAAGCTTCGACGGCTTTCAGGTAATCCGCTCTCCGCAGATGCAATTCTTTCAATCACCGTACCCATTAGAGCACGGCGATCTTACGAGATAGCCGCCGCCCGAGGAGATCCTTGACTCCTCCGACCGCACACCACTTGGCGCCGGACCTTCCGCCCCGCCGGACTTGGGAACCCTCATGGCGACACCTCCGGGTCGTCCGCTTCACATGAGGGTGCGACAGGTGGAGGCGTTTCGCTCTCCATCATCTCCGGAAGAAGATCCCCCGAAGACGAGCTTTGCTGAGAAGGGCTGAGGTCCGAACTACAAGGTACAATTGCGGCTATCTTCATAAATAAATACAGGGATGTTCCTTATTTACAAGACCCCATCCTTTTTACTTACGGCTCGCTGGAGGGCTGATCCCCTTGGGGAAATAGTGCGGCTGGGTTACTCCCTAGCGTCGGACTCCTCGACGAAGATTCCCTTTCCCTCTTTGAGGCCTTGACCTCCGGATCTTCCAAAGCAGTCCTCTTCTCTCCTCGAAAGACGGGACTTTTAGTCCCTCCTTCCTTGATAGCCTCCTTCGTAGAGGCAGTTGCTTCCCCGCTCCCCCCTTCGCCTTCTTCAAAAGGCGCGACCTTCAACATCTTGGTCAGCATGGGATCCGGCGTGGTCTCTGGGAGGAGCCGGACACCTTATTAACTTTGCCTTGGCTATCCACTCTGTTCAAGAAACGGCTCCTTTAAAGGGCATATATATAAAATAAATGAATGAACAGCTTGTCCGGTTACAGGACTACTTACTTGAGTATCCGGGCGATTGCAGCTTAGTCCTGCGTCCTCGGTCAAGTCCGGACACTTCTCTTGTGATCCGAAGAACAGTTTATACATCTCCACAGGCGTCGTGCCCACAAAATTTTGGAGAGCTCGTGGTCCCTTCGGACTGAATTCCCACAGGCGGAGGGGGCGACGTTTGCAGGGCTGAAGGCACCAGATCACCATAACCTGCGCCACTGCAACCAGATTGATCCCTCTTTCCTGGAGGTCTCGAATACGGCCCTGCAGCAAGGGAACGCCCTTGGACGGCCCCTCACGAGCCCCTTGTTGACCCATGATACCAGCCGTTGTGGTGGACTGAGCGGAAGGCAGGGGCGCTGCCCATTTGGTGCCCACAGGAGCGGTGATATAAAACCACTCCCGTTGCCACAAACCAAGCTCCTCTTGAAAAGAGCCCTTGGGCCACGGAGCATCAGCACATTCGCTTATGACCGCCCCTCCGCACTCTGCTTGTTGCCCCTCGATCATCTTTGGCTCCACCTTGAAGGTCTTGAGCCACAATCCAAAGTGGGGGGTAATATGGAGGAAGGCCTCACATACGACAATGAATGACGAGATATGGAGGATGGACTCCGGATTCAAGTCATGGAAATCAAGCCCATAATAAAACATGAGCCCCCGCACAAAGGGATCCGTTGGGAAGCCTAAACTCCGACGGAAGTGAGACACGAACACCAAGTTCTCGCCGGGCTCGGGAGTGGGAATGACCTGCCCTGGAGCAGGCAGCCTATGCAAGATCTCGCCGGTTAGATACCTGGCGTCTCGCAGCTTTAGCACATCTTCTTCTGTGACGGAGGAAGACATCCATCAGCCGTGCTGGTCAGAGCCGGACATCGTCGAAAGTCCGAAGCACCTGAATCTGAAGCTTTGGGTGTTGGAACTCGAAGCGTGTGGCGAACTCGATGGAGGGTGTAAAAAGAAGAGGGCCTTGGTCTCATTATAAAGAGGTTGAATACCAAGAGCCCACCCCGTGGTCGATTAGGACTCGCCTTTGATAGAGGAGGCGTGCCAACAGGCACGGTTGGGTTACCCACGTCCGTATTGATGAGAATCCCGGAATAAGGGGGGCACGATCTATGTTTTGATAAGGCGTGCCAGGGAAACCGCCTCGCTAAACGCGCTAAGGTGAAACGATAAAAAACGATTCATATAAAGGCCTGGCCGTGGTGTGATGTCATGCCGCGGAATACGTCAGCAGATCTGTGCAAAAGTTATTTTCTCTACGGTGTTATGTGGAACTTGTTTTGCAGAGCCGGACACTATCCTTGTGTTCAAAACCTTCTATGAAGTATTCGGAGGAGGAACCCGCCTTGCAATGCCGAAGACAATATGCGCGCCAGACTAAATGCGTCATTGAAGCCTGGTTCAGGGCTACCGAGGGAGTCCCGGGCTAGGGGTGTCCGGATAGCTGGACTATCATCACGGCCGGACTCCAAGACTATGAAGATACAAGATTGAAGACTTCGTCCCGTGTCCGGATGGGACTTTCCTTGGCGTGGAAGGCAAGCTTGGCGATACAGATATGTAGATCTCCTACCATTGTAACCGACTCTGTGTAACCCTAACCTATCCGGTGTCTATATAAACCGGAGGGTTTTAGTCCGTGAGGATCTAACGACAATCATACCATAGGCTAGCTTCTAGGGTTTAGCCTCCTTGATCTCGTGGTAGATATACTCTTGTACTACCCATATCATCAATATTAATCAAGTAGGAGTAGGGTATTACCTCCATCGAGAGGGCCCGAACCTGGGTAAAAACATCGTGTCCCTTGTCTCCTGTTACCATCCGCCTAGACGCACAGTTCGGGACCCCCTACCCGAGATCCGCCGGTTTTGACACCGACACCGGCCCATCAGGAGCCGAAGCCAGCCCATGCGAGCCTGGCGTGGCCGGCCCAGGAGAAACCTCCTGCGAGGCCGGCTCGGGCGACTCCCACGAGGCGGGCGAGGACAACGCTCGCGGGGCGGCGTCGGGTGAGGGCGATGCCCGCGAGGCAGCTGCGGGTGCAGCTCCCGTGGGTTGCTGGGTACCGCCCGGTATGCATGCCCCATGCACGCGATCGTCCTCTGGACGCGAAGCGTGCGCCGGTGCCTGTTCCTCAAGAAGCTCAAGACGAGCGCCACGGCCAACACCTGCAGCATGGTCAGGGAGCAACACAGGAGCATGTGCAACATCCACAAATTGATCAGGCATAGGTGTGGTAGAAGAAACGTCTGGCATAAGAGTGATAGAGGTATTCGGAAGTGCACGAAAGGGAAACACATTCTCATCAAATACAACGTCACGAGAAATGTAAACGCGATTGGTGGGAACATGTAGGCATTTGTACCCTTTGTGAAGGGAACTATACCCAAGAAAAACACACTTTTTCGACCGAAACTCTAGCTTATGTTTATTATACGGACGCAAATGAGGCCAACATGCACACCCGAAGACTTTGAGAAAGGTGTTGTCTGGGATTTCATTGAGCAAGATTTCAAGTGGAGTTTTCATATTCAGTAGTCGTGAGGGCAGCCTATTGATCAAAAAACAAAAGTGGAGAAAGCATCACTCCGTAACCTAAAAGGTGCAGAGGCATGAGCTAATAAGGTGATGCCGCTTCTACAAGATGATGATGCTTACGTTCGGCGGTCCCATTCTCACGATGTGTATGAGGGCAAGACACACGGTGTGCAATCCCAAGTTTGTTAAAGAACGAGTTGAGGTTGTGATATTCACCTCCCGGTCGCTTTGGACATGAATAATTTTACGGCGAAGGAGACGCTCAACATGTGCTTGAAACTGTATAAACACATCAAACACATCAGATTTTTCTTAATAAGATAGAGCCAGTAAACCGATTGTAAGCATCAATGAAACTGACATAATAATTGTGGCCACTAATGCACGTTTGGGCATGACCCCATACATCGGAAAAAATAAGCTCAAGAGGATGTTTCACAACACGACTAGACTCAAAACGGGAGTTGGTGATTCTTGCCCTCACGACAGGCATCACAAATAGTTTCAGCAGTTTTATTTGACACAACTGGTAGCTCATGACGATGCAACACATGATGGACTATGGGAGCGGCAGGATGACCAAGTCGCGCGTGCCAATGTGTAGGTGAGACACGAACACCACTGAACGCCTGAGGAGAAAACTGCATGGGAGGTGCGGTTGGCGCGTCAAGTGCATACAAGCCACGGCGAAGACGACCGCTAAGCAGAACGGCCCTCGTGTCCCGATCCTTGATAAAGAAACAAAAAGGGTGAAATTCAGCAAGGAAATTATTGTCACGAGTAAGTTGTGGAACAGACAACAAACTACGCGAAGCAGTGGGAATGCGAAGAATGTTAGACAGATGCAGTTTCCGTGAATTGTGTGCAAGAAGGGATGCCTGACCAACATGGGAGATGCGCATACCTGCTCCGTTGGCGGTGTGCACCTGATCATGACCGCGATATGGCTCCTGGACTGAAAGCTTGCCCATGTCGTTGGTGAGGTGGTTGGTAGCTCCCGTGTCCATGTACCACGTGGGATCAATCGAGTAGGATGGAGTACGCCCGTGCTCATGACCCACTACCGCAGCGTCACTTTGTTTTCATTCCCTTGCCATTGTTGCCTAGGCCAAGGAAATCTTGCTTGTAGCGGCGATCAAAGCGAGAAGCTACGTGGCGCTCAATCCCACATAGTTGGCATGCTCACGAGCGCCACAACTGGGCAGCAAGCCACCGCCGTGATCCGCCTGTGATGGATGGCGCGGTGCCCCGTGAGGGCTGAGATGGAGCCGCCGGCTTGGCAGGGAGCGACGGCTTCTGCGATTTGCCACGGGTCGCGGCGTTAGCAGAGGCAAAACTCGGAGTAGATCGACGCGCTTTGATGCGCTGTTCGCGACCAAGGAGCCGCGCGTACAGTTCCCGTGGCGGGAGAGGCGCCTCGCGACCATGGACGTTCTCAATAAGATTATCATAGTCATCATTGAGGCCATTGAGCACATGAGTGGTGAAGTCCTCATCTCCAAGGGGCTGGCCAATGGAGGCCAGCGTATCGGCAAGACCTGACATGTTGTTGAAGTACTCCGTGATAGTGAGGCCATCAAGCTTGGTCTCCCCCAACTCAGTGCAGATAGAGTGAGCACGCGCCTGAGACTGAGAGGCAAAACTGCTGTGAAGCGCAGACCAAGCCTCCCGAGATGTCGCAGCAAAGATGACAAGCGATGACACGCTTGGAGTGAGCGAGGACTGAATGGCCGAAAGTATCGCCTGTTCTTGAGCCACCCAAACATGATGAGCCGGATGATACGGCGGCGGACACGGGATGGAGCCATCAACATAGCCCTCCAAGTAGCGACTCCATAGGCGGGGTAGCACCTGCGCCCGCCAGGACAGGTAGTTGTCCGGTGTAAGCTTCACCGGAAGGAGATGCGAGAAGTAGAACGACGATGGCGCCGGAGCATAACCCGCATGGAGACCCATGTTCTGCACATCAGCATGGGGAGCAAGGGCCAAGGACGCCTCGTAGCCAGGACCGGCAGGGGCATCGGCCGGACCGGGCGGGGTCCCCGAGGACACGGCGGGCGCGGCACCGTAGGCCGCTCCATAGGGCGACGACGCCATCTGTGATGACGGAGGCGTCGGCCAAGCGGAGGGCATCGGTGGCGCGGCGCCGTAGGTTGGTGCAGGGGCGCCGTACCACGGGGCGTAGGGCTGGGGCGCGCCATATGGATGATGGGCGCCGTAGGGCGGAGGGGCTTCAGAGGTTGGGGAGCCATCCCGTAGGCAAGCGGTGCAGGCCGCGAAGAGGCGGCGGCGCCAAGGCGAGGGTCGAGGAAGTGGCGCCGCTAGCGCGACCGGGCGGCCGCGGATGGCCCGCCCGCCTGCCCGCCGCAGATGGCCTTTTCGGCGGCAGCGGTTGCCGCCAGCCGTGGCGAAGCGGGGGGGCGAGGAAGGGCGACGGCGCGACCGGCCAAGAAGATGGAGGAAGCCGAGGCGGCGGCGGGGTTGGCGGAGGCCATCAGGCGAGGCGGCGGCGACGATCGGCGGCGGCGCGAGGGGGTGCAGCGGAAGACACAAGAAACCCTAGTCTGATACCAGGTTAAACCAAGATTTTGGGGCAACTGCTCGACACCCTTGAGGAGTGCGGCTATCTCATTATATATAAGTACGAAAGGATATAGGTACAAGGTGTATACACAAGCCTACTTATAAAGAAGCCTACGTATACAAATAAAGTCTAACATGGTCGAGTGCTAGAGCACACAGCGCAGATAGAACACTCACGCCCAGGCACACATCCGCTGGCCGCCTGCCTCGAGGCGTCGCTATCCGTCCGGCTTGAGCGCGACATGCTTTTCAAGGAGGCCGTCCAGTGGTCGCCACCGCCCATTGTCCACGGGCGGACCGCGAAGCTCGACGGGCGATGAGGCACACTGCCGGATTGAGTCATTAGAGTGGATACGTGTGTCGCCGTGACCGCTTCTTGCCCGTCGGCGACGCATACGCCCGATGATGATGCTCGCTGGCCTCCCGACTCGACGATGAGAGCGTTCCTCGCCATGTCGACCATCTTTGCCGACGAGGTGCGGCGTGTACCACTATGACCTCGCTGGCACCGGCCCGTAACGGTGGTACATGAAGGTTCTGCGCCACGAGATAGCGAGCGAGGAGTAGATATGGCGGGCGGCGGCGACTGTGAGGTCAGCGGTTGGGGATAGCTGGCGGCAAGAAAGAATCGGGGTAGCCGGCGGGGAAGCATGGTGGCTGGGGACTGTGGCATTGCGGGGATGTGGCGACTGCGGAGCGTCCCGGCTAAGGGAGCGCGGAGTCAAAG
The DNA here is from genome assembly GCA_021605145.1 of Aegilops bicornis. Taxonomy (NCBI): domain Eukaryota; kingdom Viridiplantae; phylum Streptophyta; class Magnoliopsida; order Poales; family Poaceae; genus Aegilops; species Aegilops bicornis. The sequence goes on from CM038673.1 coordinate 154,205,318, forward strand.
AAAGGGGAGGCGGGGAGAAGAGAGGTGAAGGGGAGGCCGCCGCGCCGCCGCGGCGTTCATGTCAATAGTTGAGAGAGAACGGGGGAGATCCGAGCATGATCCGAATTTGTAGTTCAAGGGTATTTTCGTCATCTCATGGTGGGCCCATCTTGTCGGGGGCAAATCCTCAAGTTTTTGCCAAAGTTGTGGCAAATCATCGGTGTCAAAATAAACGAGGGCAAATCCTCAAAATGCAGGGAAAGGTGTGGCAAATCCTCAAATTCTCCCTAGGTATTATAGATTCTATTACCATATGTGTTGTTATTTTTACCGTCGTTAGTAGTGCGTGCAACGCCGTAAGAGCATTTCATTCCATTACGACATACACTAGGATTTTTACCGTGATTAATAAATATAGATGCGGGGCGAAGGTGGGCTGCATCGCCACAGTAACGAAGATAAATCTGTTACCATGTTTCTTGCTCCTTTTACCATCGCTTGCTACAGCCGAGCGGCGCGAGCGGATAGTTAACGGCCGGAGCGTAGGATAGCTTAATTTGTGGTAAACATTTTTTCATACACATTATATATTTAACATTTTCCAAATACAAGATTAACAATTTCTGAATACATGGTCAACATTATGCAATACATGGAGACCACTTTTTTAATGGCAATAAACATTCTTTCACACATAATGTACATTTTCCGTGTACACCAGGAACATTTCTTATACACATTTACATTTTTTAATTAAATGATCAACATTTTTTCATACACATTGCATTTTCTTTTGTATATATTTTTGCATATATGGCAAACATTTTCTCAATGCACATTTTTATTTTTAAATGCTTTATTAATATTTTTCAAATACTTGATTAACATTTTGTAAAATGCTGGATTAACATTTTTTACATGATCAAATTTTTTCATTCACATTGTATATTTCATATACATTTTTTGTATACATGAGTAACCTTTTCTCTACACACATTTAACATTTTTCAAATGCTTGATTAAATTTTTTCAAAGTGTTTTCTAATATACTCCCTCCGTTCCTAAATATTTGTCTTTTTAGAGATTTTAAATGGACTATCACATACAAATGTATATAGACATATTTTAGACTGTAGATTCACACATTTTGCTCCGTATGTAGTCACTTGTTGAAATCTCTAGAAAAACAAATATTTAGGAACAGAGGAAGTATATATTTAGATTATTTTGAAATGTAAACAAAAATTAAAAATAAAGAAAAAACACGAAAAAAGAAAAAAGAAAAACAAAATAAAACAAAGCAGTGGCCTGTGGCTCCGATGCGCCGGGCTGGCCCATTTAGGAATGTGGCTGACGCGAGAGCAACCTAGGTCTCGCTATAGGCGAGACATAGGCGCGCCACAGGATCATCACCCTCTTTTTTTCGCGGGTAAGATCATCACCTTCTAGAAGCATAGCTATGTATGAGTTGGCACGTCCTGAACACGAGTACAGAAGAACCCGCTTTTCAAAAATGTACTTTCAATGAGTTCGTAATGTGAAAAAACTCAGAACAAAATTTTGTGCATAAGTGCTCGCAAAAATATGTCCATGGGACAAAGTTTTGTGAAAAACAATCTTTTTATGTTGTCTCTTTGGGTTAGTTGAATTGCTTACCACATTAGCTTCAAAAAAAGAATTTGCTTACCACACATGTCATTTTATTTTGTCTCTGCAGAAAAGACAATTTTTAGTGCTTCTAAATAGCGTTCCACGACACAATGTTTTGTCTTTTTTGCACAGGCTATAAAGAAAGTTGCTTTTCCTCGAAACTTTCTGCACACACATAGAATATAAAGATCTCCGCACACATCTTTTTCCAGAATTTTATGGCATTTGAAAATATGTTTTTCGAAGTGGATTCATACGTATCCGGGTTCATTCATGCACTTCCCAGCTTTGTATTTCAAAAAGAGAAAGAGCAACTCCGGGAAAAAAGAAGCTAGAAGCACGTAGCCACATACACAGAACTCTGACCGGTCAAACTCAGAAGGCTAGGGTCAAACAAGATTCCTTTCCCACAACGTCAAGCAAGATCAATTTAGGATGAGGTTTCTTAACATGAAAAAAGGAACGCCGCACAATGAGTCAATGATGCACGGGTACATCTCGCTAGCGTTCTACGATGCTCTAGCAAAGCTGCTTCTGATGCCAGCAACGAGTCATCCCATTACAATGCCAGCAACGAGCAAACACACACGCACGTACGCATGCAGCTCCAAGGCACACAAAAAAAACAAATGTACTCCCTTCGTTTTTAAATATAATTTTTTTAAAGATTCCACTACAAACTACATACGGATGTATATAGATATATTTTAGAGTGTAGATTTACTCATTTTGCTTCGTATGTAGTTCATAGTGGAATATTAAAAAGACTTATATTTAGGAACGAAGAAAGTAAACCCGGGCAAACGTCGGGCCGGGCCGGATTTTGGGCCGGGCTTGTAAAAACCCGACCTTCATTTCTCAAGCCTGAGCCCGGCCCGAAGCCCGAAATAATCCCTGTTTTCAAGCCCGAGCCCGGCCCAAAATCAAGCTCGAAGCCCGAAAGCCCGGCCCGAATGCTATTTTTTTAGTACGCGCACGTGTAAGCCCGGCCTGAAGCCCGAAAGCCCGGCCTTAAATACAGAAAAATAGAAGCCCGAGCCCGGCCTGAACTATCTTCCGGGCTGCAAAACAAAGCCCGAGCCCGGCCCGAATGTCAAGCACGACCCGGCCCGGCCCGGGTTTTTCGAGCCGGGTCGTCAGGTCGGGCTGCCCGTGCCCGGGTTTAGAAGAAAGTAGTATTACTAGGGGTCAAATGGAGCACGTGGGACTTTTGATAAAGAAAGAAAAAATTTATATTAGCTAAGAAAAACGAGTTAGTTAGATACAAGTAGGAAATACGAAAAGGTGGACAGTCGACTGATCGCAAACTGGGAGCAGTGTCTAGAAAGCTCATGTGGTTCGGTCGCACCGCTCCCGCGAGCGGCCGGGCGAAACCCTAGTCCGGCGCCGCCACCTCCCACACCTTCGCCTCCCCCTTCCTCTCCGCCGCCTGGGGACGGCGCCGGGCAAAGCCCGTGCCTGCGTCGGCGGTGGCGGGGTCCTCCCCTCCCCACGAGGCGCGGGCGGTGCGGGACGTCCGGCTTTCGTGGTGGCGCGCGTAGCCAGGAATGGCGTGCGGTCGAGTGGATCTGGTGTGGGGGCGGCCAGGAGAGGGCGGATCTGGCGCCGGCGGGGGCGTGGCGCGGCCTACCGCGGAGGCGGCCAGGCGAGCGGATCTGGCGCGGCGAGGGCGCGCTTCAGGCGAAGCGAGCATGAGGCGCGGCCCGGCGGTGGCTGCCAGTGAGGGCGCGGCGACGCGCCCGGTGGGCGCGCTCGCACGGTGGCGGCCAGGCGAGGGCACGTGGAGGTCCGCGGTCCAGCGTGGGTCGCTCATCGCGGGGCTAGGGAGCGCGGCGGTCGCGGAGCCGGCGTGGCTTGCCCTCCGGTGAGTGGCGGCCGGGCCTGGCGAGATCCGAGGGTGGCGTCCGGTGGTTGCCTCGGATTCGGCGCGGGCTAGCGTGGCGGCGCCCTCCGGCGTGTGGCGGCGGATCTCGGATGAACTGGCCAGATCCGTGGTGTGTTGACGCGCGCGGCCCGCGCGTTAGTCTGTGATCTTTGGAAGCGAAGCGGCTCCGGCCGTGATAGATGCAGGATTCAGGGACTGACCTGGTCACTGTAGGCTCGCCTTGGGGGGGGGGGTGGACCACGACTCCATTGCTTCTACGACTAGGTTCTGCGGCGGTGGCGGTGCGAGACTGCATGGACGAGCTTCTGTGGGCACGAGCGAAGGTGTGCGGCGACACGGACGAAAGTCCCCGCGACCGTGAGGCCGGTGGCGATGGCGCCTGTGGGTGTCATTTTCCTCCTTGGAGGCGTCACCTGAGGTGTGTCGGCATCTTCCTCGTGCTCGGATGGTGGTTTGTCTCCGGGAGAAATCCTAGGTTCGGTGTTGGATCGGCGTGATGGAGGCGTGTTTGACGTCGCTCCTCTGTTGGGAGCATCACGTTTGGAGACATTTCCTGGAAGCTCTTTGCGGTGCTCCTCCAGTGCTCGCCGTTGTTCAAGGTGAAGCTCCAGGCGCAATGTACGAAATCATCGATGAGTCCAAGACGAAGCTCTTCCTGGGATCGACCAAGTCCCGCCATCTACCCCCTGCTTCCAGGGTGGATGGTGCATTGGCGAGGGAAGTTGTAGTGGAGCTGCTGCTGTCTTCGGAGGTGATCGGCGTTGTTCGAGACGTGGTGGTGATGCTTAGCTTAGGACAGGTGCTTCGGTTATGTAGTCATGTTGTTTGTGGTGGGTGTAGCTCTCTGCAGCTATTAGGGCCGTAGTTTTTCCTTTCTCTTTTGATCTTCAGATCTTCACCATGTTGTTCTTCCGCTGCTTTTTGCTAAATCTGAATCAAGCCAGCAATTTGCTGGATCTTTCAAAAAAAAAAGCTCATGTGCTCTGCTTTGACTTGCCGTTTTGGGCACCATCGTGTCCACCCAGAGAGGAGGGTGACATGGAGACGACGTCATCGCTTGTGTCGATATCGTGTTTGTCGACGTGGCTAAGGCTGGACTACCAGCTCTCTCCATTTGGCAGCCATAGCATGCACACTCGTCACATGTACTTAGGCTAACTCCACGGCGCGACCCCAAACAGACGTCCGTTTTGTCCGGATTCTGTCCGTTTGGGTAGGGCAATGGGGTAGTGTCCGGGCGTGTCCTGGGATGCGGTGGATGTGCGCCCAGCGCGCGGCTGCATCCGTTTGCCCCATCCTGTCCGTCAGGGCAAAAAATGCCTATATTTTCATCAAAACTAGTTTGCTCGTCCAAATATTTGTCTGAAAATTAAAATAGTTTTACAACCCAATTGAAATTGTCTCTAATAAAATAGTTTTACAACCAAATCGTAATTGTCTTGACTGAACATAAAATGAACCAATACATCTATTGGTTGCCAATGTGATCCCACACGTGCTCAACCAAGTCATTTTGAAGATTCAAATGAGTGTGCCAATCACGCAACTCACGGTGGAATTGGACAAACTTTTCAAATGCGGCCGGGTCTTGGTGCAGGGGCTCAATATTTTCACCTTGATAATCAAATCCTTGGTCGAAGATACTCTCACCACGCTCGTCCTCGACGATCATGTTGTGCATGATCACACAAGTAGTCATCACCTCCCAAAGCTTCGTTTCATCCCATGACAGTGCAGGGTTTCGAACGACACCCCACCGGGATTGAAGCACACCAAAAGCACGTTCCACATCCTTTCTAGCACTCTCTTGCATTTGGGCAAATCTCTTTCTCTTCTCACCTTGGGGTTTCGAGATTGTCTTCACAAAAGTTGACCACTGAGGATATATACCATCAGCTAGATAGTATCCATTGTTGTATTGGTGGCCGTTTATCTCAAAGTTGACAGGTGGGGAGTGGCCTTCTGCAAGCCTTGCAAAGCCTGGAGAACGCTGCAGCACATTGATATCATTGTGAGAACTTGCCATGCCGAAGAAAGAATGCCATATCCAAAGATCCTGTGAAGCCACCGCTTCTAATATGACAGTGCACGCCTTGACATGCCCCTTTGTAATCGCCCCGCCAAGCAAATGGACAGTTCTTCCACTCCCAAAGCATACAATCTATGCTGCCAAGCATGCTCGAAAGCCTCTAGCTGTGTTGGTCGCCAACAATCTTTCAGTATCAGCGGCGGTTGGCTGCCTCAAGTACTCAGGGCCAAACACCTCGATCACAGCTGGTAGAACTTGTACATTGACATCGACATGTTATCTCACTCATACGCACATACTCATCCACCAGATCGCTCGGAATTCCATATGCAAGCATGCGGATGGTCATGTGCATTTCTGGTAAGAGGAGAATCCAAGCTTGCCAAGGGCATCCGTCTTGCACTCGAAGTATGGGTCATGAGCAACCACTCCCTCTCGGATACGATTGAACACATGCCTTGCCATTCGAAAATGGCGACGGATGTTACCTGGCTTGAAGAGCGGGGTGTCCGCAAAGTAATCGGCATAGAGCAGGGGTGGCCTCTCTCCCTGTTGCGGTTCAGGTTAGGAGCACGGCCAGGGAGTGACCCCCTGTACCGAGGAAGCTGCCGTTGAATGTGGTCGTGAACGACCAGTGCAGCCACCACAAGATCTTCATCATCCGACGACGAATCGTCCGATGAACAAATGAAGTGGTGGAAGAAAAACTCATCTCCACTGTCCATACCTTTGTGGGCAAAGTGCCGAACACCTTGCGGTTGTGGTGGCAAAGAGGCTGCGATGATCACCTCGACGCAGCCGAGGTAGTGGCCGCTCTGGAGCTCTCGTCGAAAGCTGCCGCCGCCGCCGTGGTACGTCACCGGCGGTCGTATCCCCTTTGCCACCGGCAACAATGGTGACGGCCAAACCTCCTCCGATCGACGGCCAAAACTACGGTGAAAGCGCGGGCGTGGTGGCGGCCATGTCCGGACGTGGTTTGGTATGGACGGCCGGGGGCTGCACGATGAGGAGGCGGCCGGAGAATAGCGGCGGCGCCGGCGGCGGGGTGGGTCGGTGAGAGGGGGTGGAGGCATTGGAAGCGAAGGGACTGCTAGTGTCCCCGACAGGCGGGCACGGGAGGACAAGGGCGTGCGGCGAGCCCGTCCGCGCGATGTCCATTTGACCCCAAACTTGGGCTGGGGATGGGTCAGAAACGGACAGAATCCGGACATTTGTCCGTTTGGGGCTGCGCGTTGGGCCACGCTATTCGTCCGTTCTACCCCAAAAGGACGCACCCGGACAAGATGGGGTCGCGCGGTAGAGTTGGCCTTATGTTTTAGTTTTGACCAAAATATGCTTTACAACATAATAATAACGTTTCCCTCACCGTCTGACAGTAGTCCGGACGCAATTTGCCATCCAGCACGGTACCCCATCAGACCGGTTCGGACCGCCGTTTCCCCCAAACTAGAGGCAAAATGGGGCTTTGTGCGAGTTCGGACCGTCACGTAAGAATCTGACACCTCCGACCCACTCAAATCCTTTCCCGGTCTATTTTTCTTTCACTCCACCTCTGCTTCCTCCTTACTTTGCATCCACGTGATCCTCTTCCGACGCCACCACTGTACCTCTCCGCCCGCTGCCCAACCATTGTAGGACGTCTGCGGACCCCACCAACGTGCCTGCCCACTTGGCCTACGATGTCGTACACCCAGGACCCTCCGCTGCTAGGTACCCTCCACCCCCTGCCAGCGACATCCATGGTGGACACTATGCTCGACAGGTGCTTGGTCAAATGCAATTGAGCTCCTCCGTCAGAGCTCTTTTGTTGAAAATTTTGTTGTTTTTTCAGGGTAATGCAACGGTGAGGTACTCATCCATGGAGGAGGAGTTGTGCAATGTTGCTGGTCGTATCTGAGGACTTTGTAGGCGCAAGAACTCAAGGGGCTCGTTCTTTTGGCAGCGCGTGCATGCTTTGGTTCATGAGCAAAAGAACGTTGTGCCCTACGGCATGCACATCATCCATTAACGCAATGTGAAGTCGATATCGCATTGATGGTACACCACCTGCAACTCTGTCATGAAGTTTTACGGTGCGATTCACCGAGTGGAGACAATGTGGCCATTAGGCTCGTCAACCATGAAGATCATAAGTTTTGCTTCATGTTGCCCTACATGTTGATTAATTCGTTCATTCACACAATGTTGCTCTACACATTGTATAGCTTGCACGCGCTGTTGTGATGTACTACAAGACCGGGGGTGGGAAATTCACGGACTTACATTGTTGGCTGAAGCTCAAGGGGCATTATGTCTGGGACGATAGTGTGCCGGTTCTAACGCTGGTACCATTGAATTTGGAATCGATAATTTTGAAAAACTTGTTTAATATCCAGTTATCTCGAATGTAATATTTATGTACCACCGGCCTCCCCTCGTCGCGCTAAGATGTCCAGGAGGACCCTCGCGGACGACTTCGTCTTCTTCGAGTCTCGAATTGAGCCACGACCACCCGTGGGCTTGCCATCGAGCTCTTCTCCGCGCTCGGCCGCACCACCTCGCCGTTGATCCGCCGCTCTGGCCCGTCCCCGGCCTCCCCGAGCACGCCATCTGCCCCATGGTGAGCTCCTCTCCCCATCCCCCAGTTTCCCCTCCGATCCGTCACCGTAAGCCACCGCCCCACCCTGGCTAAAGCTCTCGGTGAGCACGTGCTCACCACACTCAGTGTTGCGCCCCTGGCCACGCTCGCCGCGCCTCTAGCCAACCTGGCCACGCCCCGTGCATGCCTCGCCTGCCTCTGCCCGCCGGCGCGCCGCCCGTCGCTGCTACCCCATGGTGCCCGCTACGCCCGCTGCTGTTGCCGTGCTGCTGCTACTTGTTGTGCCACTGCTTACTACGCTGCCGCTGCTCCGTTGTTGTTGTGCTACTGCGGCCGCTGCTGCTTACTCTGCCTGCTACCAGCACTGCTACTCCTTGCTACCTGCTGCTTGCCGCTGCTTTGCTCATTCTTTGGCGATCGTATACTCGTTATTCTTCTTCTTGCCTCCGACACGTCTCCAACATATCTATAAATTTTTGATTGTTCCATGCTATTATATTATCAACCTTGGATGTTTTATGTACACTTTCAAGCATTATATATCATTTTTTGGGACTAACCTATTAACTTAGTACCCAACGTCAGTTCCTTTTTTTTGCTTGTTTTTGGTTTCATAGAATATTAGTACCAAACGAAGTCCAAATGCCACGAAACATTTTGGAGTTTTTTTCTGGACAAAAGAGACACTAGTAGCTTCGGGAGAAGAATAGATGATGAACCGTGGGCCCACGAGGTATCAGGGTGCGGCTTGTGGGGCCCACGAGGCTCCGTTTGACCTAACTCCGCCTCTATAAATTCTCTAAATTCGTGAAACCAACAGAGGAGTCCACAAAATACTTTTTCCACCACCGCAAGTTCTAGAACCACGGGATCCCATCTAGAGGCATTTTTCAGCACTCTGCCGGAGGGGGATTCGATCACGGAGGGGCTCTACATCATCCTTGCCGCCCTTCCGATGATGCGTGAGTAGTTTACCACAGACCTATGGTTTCATAGTTAGTAGCTAGATGGCTTCTTCTCTCTATTTTATCTTCAATACAATGTTCTCCTCGCTGTTCTTAGAGTTCTATTCGATGTAATGACTTTTGCGATGTGTTTGTTGGGATCCGATGAATTGTGGGTTTTTGATTAGATCTATCCATGAATATTATTTGAGTTTTCTCTGAACTCTTTTATGCATGATTTTTATTGAAGCAAATATGCCCTAGAGGCAATAATAAAGTTATTATTTTATTTCCTTATATCATGATAAATGTTTATTATTCATGCTGGAATTGTATTAATCGGAATCTTGATACATGTGTGAATACATAGACAAAACAAAGTGTCCCTAGTATGCCTCTACTAGACTAGCTCTTTAATCAAAGATGGTTAAGTTTCCTGACCATAGACATGTGTTTTCATTTGATGAACGGGATCACATCATTAGAGAATGATGTGATGGACAAGACCCATCCGTTAGCTTAGCATTATGATCGTTGAGTTTTATTGCTATTGCTTTCTTCATGACTTATACATGTTCCTTTGACTATGAGATTATGCAACTCCCGAATACCGTAGGAACACCTTGTGTGCTATCAAATGTCACAACGTAACTAGTTGATTATAAAGATGCTCTACATGTGTCTCCGAAGGTGTTTGTTGGGTTGGCATAGACCGAGATTAGGATTTGTCACTCCGTATATCGGAGAGGTATCTCTGGGCCCTCTCGGTAATGCACATCACTATAGCCTTGCAAGCAATGTGACTAATGAGTTAGTTGCGGGAGATGCATTACGGAACGAGTAAAGAGACTTGCAGGTAACAAGATTAAACTAGGTATGAGGATACCGATGATCGAATCTCGGGTAAGTAAAATACCGATGACAAAGGGAATGATGTATGTTGTTATGCGGTTTGACGGATAAAGATCTTCGTAGAATATGTAGGAGCCAGTATGAGCATCCAGGTTCCGCTATTGGTTATTTACCGGAGATGTGTCTCTGTCATGTCTACATAGTTCTCAAACCCGTAGGGTCCTCACGCTTAATGTTCGATGACGATGTGTATTATGAGTTATGTGATTTGATGACCGAAGTTTGTTCGGAGTCCCGGATGAGATCATGGACATGACGAAGAGTCTCGAAATGGTCGAGAGGTAAAGATTCATATATAGGGCGATGGTATTTGGACAACGGAAGTGTTCCGGGTGATACCGGGTCACCGGAAGGGGTTCCGCGCAACCCCCAGCAAAGATTTGGGCTTAATGGGCCAAGTAAGGGAACACACCAGCTCACAAGGGGCTGGTGCGCCCCCTATAGGCCAGCCACATGGGGAGAAAGGAAAAGGAGAGAAGGAAAGGGAAAGCATGAAGTAGGACTCCTACTTCCTTCCCCTCCCCCCTCCTTCCTTTCCCCTTGTCCAAATATGGCAGGGGGCCGAATTGGACTAGGGGCCCAAGTAGGATTCCTCCTACTTGGGCGCGCCTAGGATGCCTCCGTCCCTCTCCCTCCTTTATATACGTGGGGGGGGGGGGGGCACCCCTAGAACACACATCAATTGTTCCTAGCCGTGTGCGGCGCCCCCCTCCACAGTTAACACCTCGATCATATCGTCGTGGTGCTTAGGCGAAGCCCTGCGCCGTAACTTCATCATCACCGTCGCCACACTATCGTGCTGACGGAACTCTCCCTTGTCCTCAACTGGATCAAGAGCTCGAGGGACGTCATCGTGCTGAACGTGTGCTGAACACGGAGGTTCTGTATGTTAGGTACTTGGATCAGTTGGATCGTGAAGACGTTCGACTACATCAACCGCGTTACTAAACGCTTCCGCTTTCGGTCTACGAGGGTACATGGACACACTCTCCCATCTCATTGCTATGCATCTCCTAGATAGATCTTGCGTGATCGTAGGATTTTTTTTTGAAATACTATGTTCCCCAACAGTGGCATCCGAGCCAGGTCTATGCGTAGATGTTATATGCACGAGTAGAACACAAAGAGTTGTGGGCGATAATAGTCATACTGCTTACCAAAGAACGCGTCTTACTTTGATTCGGCGGTATTGTTGGATGTAGCGGCCCGGACCGACATTACATGACCACGTTCATGAGACTGGTTCTACCGACGTGCTTTGCACATAGATGGCTGGCGGGTGTCTGTTTCTCCAACTTTAGTTGAATCAAGTTTGACTACGCCCGATCCTTGTTGAAGGTTAAAACAACACACTTGACGAAAAATCATTGTGGTTTTGATACGTAGGTAAGAACGGTTCTTGCTAGAAGCCCGTAGCAGCCACGTAAAACTTGCAACAACAATATAGAGGACGTCTAACTTGTTTTTGCAGGGCTTGCTGTGATGTGATATGGTCAAGACGTAATGATATATAATTTGTTGTATGAGATGATCATGTTTTGTAACAGTTATCGGCAACTAGCAGGAGCCATATGGTTTTCGCTTTATTGTATGAAATGCAATCGCCATGTAATTGCTTTACTTTATCACTAAGCGGTAGCGACAGTCGTAGAAGCAATAGTTGGCGAGACGACAACGATGCTTCGATGGAGATCAAGGTGTCAAGCCGGTGACGATGGTGATCATGAAAGTACTTTGGAGATGGAGATCAAAGGCACAAGATGATGATGGCCATATCATATCACTTATTTGATTGCATGTGATGTTTATCTTTTATGCATCTTATTTTGCTTAGTATAGCGGTAGCATTATAAGATGATCTCTCACTAAATTTCAAGGTACTCCCTGAGTATGCACCGTTGCTACAGTTTGTCGTGCCGAGACACCACGTGATGATCGGGTGTGATAAGCTCTACGTTCACATACAATGGGTGCAAGCCATTTTTGCACACGCAGAATACTCAGGTTAAACTTGACGAGCCTAGCATATGCAGATATGGCCTCGGAACACTGAGACCGAAAGTTCGAGCGTGAATCATATAGTAGATATGATCAACATAGTGGTGTTCACCATTGAAAACTATTCCATCTCACGTGATGATCGGACATGGTTTAGTTGATGTGGATCACGTGATCACTTAGATGATTAGAGGGATGTCTATCTAAGTGGGAGTTCTTAAGTAATATGATTAAGTGAACTTTAATTTATCATGAACTTAGTCCTGATAGTATTTGCATATCTATGTTGTAGATCAATTGCTTGCGTATAGCTTCCCCGTTTTATTTTTTGATATGTTCCTAGAGAAAAATAAGTTGAAAGATGATAGTAGCATTGATGCGGACTGGGTCCGTGATCTGAGGATTATCCTCATTGCTGCACAGAAGAATTATGTCCTTGATGCACCGCTAGGTGATGGACCTATTGCAGGAGCAGATGCATACATTATGAAAATTTGGCAAGCTCGGTATGATGACTACTTGATAGTTTAGTGCGCCATACTTTACGGCTTAGAACCGGGACTTCAAAAACGTTTTGAACGACAAGGAGCATATAAGATGTTCCAAGAGCTGAAATTGGTATTTCAGACTCATGCCCGAGTCAAGATGTATGCGACCTCTGACAAGTATTTTGCCTACAAGATGGAGGAGAATAGCTCAACCAAAGGAGCATGTGCTCAGAATGTTTGAGTACTACAATCGCTTGAATCAAGTGGGAGTTAATCTTCTAGATAAGATAGTGATTGACAGAGTTCTCTAGTCACTGTCACCAAGTTACTGGAACTTCATGATGAACTATAATATGCAAGGGATGACGAAAACGATTCCCCGAGCTCTTCGCGATGCTGAAATCGGCGAAGGTAGAAATCAAGAAAAGCATCAAGTGTTGATGGTTGACAAGGCCACTAGTTTTTAAAAGGGCAAGGGAAAGAAAGAGAACTTCAAGAAGAATGGCAAGCAAGTTGCCACTCCCATGAAGAAGCCCAAAGCTAGACCTAAGCCTGAGACTGAGTGCTTCTACTTCAAAGGGACTGGTAACTGGAAGCGGTACTGCCCCAAGTATTTGGCGGATAAGAAGGATGGCAAAGTGAACAAAAGTATATATGACATACATGTTATTGATGTGTAATTTACTAGTGTTCATAGTAACCCCTGGGTATTTGATACTGGTTCAGTTGCTATGATTACTAACTTGAAACAAGAGTTACAAAATGAACAGAGACTAGTTGAGGGCGAGGTGACGATGTGTGTTGGAAGTGATTCCAAGATTGATAAGATCACCATCGCACACTCCCTTTACCTTCGGGATTAGTGCCGAACCTAAAATAAATGTTATTTGGTGTTTGCGTTGAGCATTAATATGATTAGATCATGTTTATTGCAATATGGTTATTCATTTACATCAGAGAATAATTGTTGTTCTGTTTATATGAATAAAACCTTCTATTGTCATACACCCAATTTAAATGGTTTATTGAATCTCGATCGTAGTGACACACATTCATAATATTGATGCCAAAAGATGTAAAGTTGATAATGATAGTGCAACTTGTTTGTGGCACTGCCGTTTAGGTCATATTGGCGTAAAGCGCATGAAGAAACTCCATGCAGATGGGTTTTTGGAATCACTTGATTATGAATCATTTGATACTTGCGAACCATGCCTCATGGGCAAGATGACTGAAACTCCGTTCTCCGGAACAATGGAGCGAACCACTGACTTATTGGAAATAATACATACCGATGTATACGATCCAATGAGTGTTGAGGCTCGTGGCGGGTATCATTATTTTCTGACCTTCACAGATGATTTGAGCAGATATGGGTATATCTACTTAATGAAACACAAGTCTGAAACATTTGAAAAGTTCAAAGAATTTCAGAGTGAAGTGGAAAATCATCGTAACAAGAAAATAAAATCTCTACGATCTAATCGTGGAGGTGAATATTTGAGTTACGAGTGTGGTCTTCATTTGAAACAATGTGGAATAGTTTCGCAACTCACGCCACCTGGAACACCACAGCATAATGGTGTGTCTGAACGTCGTAACTGTACTTTATTAGATATGGTGCGATCTATGATGTCTCTTACCGATTTACCACTATCGTATTGGGGTTATGCATTAGAGACAGTTGCATTCATGTTAAATAGGGCACCATCTAAATCCATTGAGACGACACCGTATGAACTATGGTTTGGCAAGAAACCAAAGCTGTCATTTCTTAAAGTTTGGGGTTGCGATGCTGATGTGAAAAAGTTTCAAAACTAATAAGCTCGAACCCAAATTGGAAAAATGCATCTTCATAGGATACCCAAAGGAGACTGTTGGGTACACCTTCTATCACAGATCCGAAGGCAAGATATTCGTTGCTAAAAATGGATCCTTTCTAGAGAAGGAGTTTCTCTCGAAAGAAGTGAGTGGGAGGAAAGTAGAACTTGATGAGGTAATTGTACCTTCTCCCGAATTGGAAAGTAGTTCATCACATAAATCAATTCTAGTGATTCCTACACCAATTAGTGAGGAAGCTAGTGATGATGATCATGAAACTTCAGGTCAAGTTACTACCAAACCTCGTAGGTCAACCAGAGTATGGTCAGCACCAGATGGGTACGGTAATCCTTTTTGGAAGTCATGTTACTAGACCATGACGAACCTACAAACTATGAGGAAGCGATGATGAGCCCAGATTCCGTGAAATGGCTTGAGGCCATGAAATCTGAGATGGGATCCATGTTTGAGAACAAAGTATGGACTTTGATTGACTTGCCCGACGATCGGCGAGCCATTGAGAATAAATGGATCTTCAAGAGGAAGACGGACGCGGATAGTAGTTTTACTATCTACAAAGCTCAAATTGTCGCAAAAAGTTTTCGACAAGTTCTAGGTGTTGACTACGATAAGATTTTCTCACTCGTAGTGATGCTTAAGTCTGTCCGAATCATGTTAGCAATTGCCACATTTTATGAAATCTGGCAAATGGATGTCAAAACTGCATTCCTTAATGGATTTCTTAAAGAAGAGTTGTATATGATGCAACAAGAATGTTTTGTCAATCCTAAAGGTGCTAACAAAGTGTGCAAGCTCGAGCGATCCATCTATGGACTGGTGCATGCATCTCGGAGTTGGAATATACGCTTTGATAAAGTGATCAAAGCATATGGTTTTATACAGACTTTTGGTGAAGCATGTATTTTCAAGAAAGTGAGTGGGAGCACTACAACCTTTCTGATAAATATATGTGAATGACATATTGTTGATCGGAAATGATGTAGAATTTTCAGGATTTTTTCAAAGAAAGACCTCAGTAATGCTACTTACATATTAGGAATCAAGATCTATAAAGATAGATCAAGACGCTTGATAAGACTTTCAATGAGTACATACCTTGATAAGATTTTGAAGAAGCTCAAAATGGATCAGTCAAAGAAGGAGTTCTTGCCTGAGTTGTAAGGTGTGAATGTCGGGGAACGTAGTATTTCAAGATTTTTTCCTACGATCACGCAAGATCTATCTAGGAGAAGCATAGCAATGAGCGGGGAGAGTGTGTCTACGTACCCTCGTAGACCGAAAGCGAAAGCGTTTAGTAGCGCAGTTGATGTAGTCGAACGTCTTCGCGATCCAATTGATCCAAGTACCGAACGCACGGCACCTCCGCGATCTGCACACGTTCAGCTCGGTGACGTCCCTCAAACTCTTGATCCAGTTGAGGCCGAGGGAGAGTTTCACAATCGGTATGACGGCGTGGTGACGGTGATGATGAAGTTACCGGCACAGGGCTTCGCCTAAGCACTACGACGATAAGATAGATGTGTTGAACTATGGAGGGGGGCACCGCACACGGCTAAGAGATTGTCTGTTCTCCTTTGGGGTGCCCTTGCCCCCGTATATAAAGGAGGGGAGGAGGAGGCCAGCC
The DNA here is from genome assembly GCA_021605145.1 of Aegilops bicornis. Lineage (NCBI taxonomy): Eukaryota > Viridiplantae > Streptophyta > Magnoliopsida > Poales > Poaceae > Aegilops > Aegilops bicornis. The sequence goes on from CM038673.1 coordinate 154,221,247, forward strand.
AACAAGGGGTGCGCTAGGGAGAGGGGAGTCCTACTAGGACTCCAGTCCTAGTAGGATTCGACCCCACCCTTTTTTCCTTCAACCGGAGGGGGAAAAGGGGAAGGAGAGGGAGTAGGAGAAGGAAAGGGGGGTGGCGCCCCCTTCCCAAGTCCAATTTGGCCTCCTCCCTTGTGGGGGGCGCACCAGCCCCTAGTGGTCTGGTTAGCCTCCGTCCTATGACCCATAAGGCCCATATCTTTCCCCGGGGGGTTCCGGTAACCTCCCGGTACTCCGAAAAAATGCCCAAATCACTCGGAACCATTCCGTTGTCCGAATGCAACCTTCCAATATATGAATCTTCACCTCTCGACCATTTCGAACAAACTTCGGTACATCAAATCACATAACTCATAATACAAATCGTCATCGAACGTTAAGCGTACGGACCCTACGGATTCAAGAACTATGTAGACATGACCGAGACACATCTCCGGTCAATAACCAATAGCAGAATTTGGATGCTCATATTGGCTCCTGCATATTCTACGAAGATCTTTATCGGTCAAACCGCATAACAACATACGTTGTACCCTTAGTCATCGGTATGTTACTTGCCCGAGATTCGATCGTCGGTATCATCATACCTAGTTCAATATCGTTACCGGCAAGTCTCTTTACTCATTCCGTAATGCATCATCCTGCAACTAACTAATTAGTCACATTGCTTGCAAGGCTTATAGTGATGATCATTACCGAGAGGGCCCAGAGATACCTCTCCGATACTCGGAGTGACAAATCCTAATCTCGATCTATGCCAACTCAACAAACACCATCGGAGACACCTATAGAGCATCTTTGTAATCACCCAGTTACGTTGTGATGTTTGATAGCACACAAGGTGTTCCTCCGGTATTCGGGAGTTGCGTAATCTCATAGTCAGAGGAACATGTATAAGTCATGAAGAAAGCAATAGCAATAAAACTAAACTATCATTATGCTAAGCTAACGGATGGGTCTTGTCCATCACATCATTCTCTAATGATGTGATCCCGTTCATCAAATGACAACACATGTCTATGGCTAGGAAACTTAACCATCTTTGATTAACGAGCTAGTCAAGTAGAGGCATACTAGGGACACTGCTTTTGTCTATGTATTCACACATGTATCAAGTTTCCGGTTAATACAATTCTAGCATGAATAATAAATATTTATCATGATATAAGGAAATATAAATAACAACTTTATTATTGCCTCTAGGGCATATTTCCTTTAGTCTCCCACTTGCACTAGAGTCAATAATCTAGTTCACATCGCCATGTGATTTAACACCAATAGTTCACATCGTCATGTGATTTAACACTCTATAGTTCACATCGCCATGTGACCAATACCCAAAGGGTTTACTAGAGTCAATAACCTAGTTCACATCGCCATGTGATTAACACCTAAAGAGTACTAAGGTGTGATCATGTTTTGCTTGTGAGAGAAGTTTAGTCAACGGGTCTGCCACATTCAGATCCGTATGTATTTTCCAAATTTCTATGTCTACAATGCTCTGCACGGAGCTGATGTGTACTACACAACCTTCTTCTTGTAGACGTTGTTGGGCCTCCAAGTGCAGAGGTTTGTAGGACAGTAGCAAATTTCCCTCAAGTGGATGACCTAAGGTTTATCAATCCGTGGGAGGCGTATGATGAAGATGGTCTCTCTCAAACAACCCTGCAACCAAATAGCAAAGAGTCTCTTGTGGCTCCAACACACCCAATAAAATGGTAAATTGTATAGGTGCACTAGTTCGGCGAAGAGATGGTGATACAAGTGCAATATGGATGGTAGATATTGGTTTTTGTAATCTGAAAATATAAAAACAACAAGGTAGCAAGTGATAAAAGTGAGCGTAAACGGTGATGCAATGTTAGGAAACAAGGCCTAGGGTTCATACTTTCACTAGTGCAAGTTCTATCAACAATAATAACATAATTGGATCATATAATTATCCCTCAACATGCAGCAAAGAGTCACTCCAAAGTCACTAATAGCGGAGAACAAACGAAGAGATTATTGTAGGGTATAAAACCACCTCAAAGTTATCCTTTCTGATCGATCTATTCAAGAGTCCGTAGTAAAATAACACGGAGCTATTCTTTCCGTTCGATCTATCATAGAGTTCGTACTAGAAGAACACCTTAAGACACAAATCAACCAAAACCTTATTGTCACCTAGATACTCCAATGTCACCTCAAGTATCCGTGGGTATGATTATACGATATGCATCACACAATCTCAGATTCATCTATTCAACCAACACAAAGAACTTCAAAGAGTGCCCCAAAGTTTCTACCGGAGAGTCAAGACGAAAACGTGTGCCAACCCCTATGCATAGATTCCCAAGATCACGGAACCCGCAAGTTGATCACCAAAACATACATCAAGGGAATCAATAGAATACCCCATTGTCACCACGGGTATCCCACGCAAGACATACATCAAGTGTTCTCAATTCCTTAAAGACTCAATCCGATAAGATAACTTCAAAGGGAAAACTCAATCCATTACAAGAGAGGGGGAGAAACATCATAAGATCCAACTATAATAGCAATGCTCGCGATACATCAAGATCGTGCTAAATCAAGAACACGAGAGAGAGAGAGAGAGATCAAACGCATAGGTACTGGTACATACCCTCAGCCCCGAGTGTGAACTACTCCCTCCTCGCCATGGAGAGCGTCGGGATGATGACGATGGCCATCGGTGGGGATCCCTCCGTAGGTGCCGAACAGGGTCCCGATTGGTTTTTGGTGGCTACAGAGGCTTGCGGCGGCGAAACTCCCGATCTAGGTTATGTTCTGGAAGTTTGGGTATATATAAGAGGTGTTGGCATCGGGAATAAGTCAGAGGGGTCTATGAGGCAGCCACGAGGTAGGGGGGGGGGGGGGCGCCCAGGGGGTAGGGCGCGCCCCCCACCCTTGTGGGTGCCTCGGGACTCTTCTGGCCCATCTCTGATACTCCGTGGGCTTCTTCTAGTCCAAAAATAATCTCCATGAAATTTCAGGTCAATTGGACTCCGTTTGGTTTTCTGCGATACTCAAAAACAAGGAAAAACAGAAACTGACACTGGGCTCTAGGTTAATAGGTTTGTCTCAAAAATCATATAAAATAGCATATAAATGCATATAAAACATCCTAGATGGATAATAATAGCATGGAACAATAAAAAATTATAGATACGTTGGTGACGTATCAGCATTCCCAAGCTTAATTCCTGCTCGTCCTCGAGTAGGTAAATGATAAAAAAAGAATTTCTGATGTGGAATGATACCTAACATATTTATTAATGTAATTCTCTTTACCGTGGCAAGAATGTTCAGATCCAAAAGATTCGAGACAAAGTTTTAATATTGACATAAAAATTGTAATACTTCAAGCATGCTAACCAAGCAATTATGTCTTATCAAAGTAACATAGCCAAAGAAAGCTTATCCCTACAAAATCATATAGTTTGGCCATGCTTCAATTTCGTCACACAAAATGCTCCCATAATGCACAACCCCGATGACAAGCCGAGCAATTGGTTCATACTTTTTAACGCGCTTCAGCCTTTTCAACCCTCACGCAATACATGAGCGCAAGCCATGGATATAGAACTACAGGTGGAATAGCATATGAAGATGGGGGTTATGTGAGAAGACAAAAAAGGAGAAAGTCTCACATTGACGCGGCTAATCAACGGGCTATGGAGATGCCCATCAATTGATATCAATGCGAGGAGTAGGGATTGCCATGCAACGGATGCACTAGAGCTATAAATGTATGAAAGCTCATCAAAAGAAACTAAGTGGGTGTGCATCCAACTTGCTTGCTCACGAAGACCTAGGGCATTTTGAGGAATGATACGTCTCCAACGTATCTATAATTTTTGATTGTTCCATGCTATATTATATTCTGTTTTGGACATTATTGGATTTATTATACTCTTTTATATTATTTCTGGGACTACCTATTAACCGGAGGCCCGGCCCAGAATTGCTGTTTTTTGCCTCAGAGTTTCGCAAAAAATAATAATATCAAATGGAGTTAAAACGGAATGAAACCTTCGGGAACATGATTTTTGGAACGAACGTGATCTAGAGGACTTGGACCCTACGCCAAGAAAGCAACCAGGAAGGCACGAGGTAGGGGGGCGCGCCTACCCCCCAGGCGCACCCTCCACCCTCATGGGGCCCACGTTGCTCCACCGACATACTTCTTCCTCCTATATATACCTACGTACCCCAAACTACCAGATACGGAGCCAAAAACCTAATTCCACCGCCGCAACCTTCTGTACCCGTGAGATCCCATCTTGGGGCCTTTTCCGGAGCTCCGGCGGAGGGGGCATCGAGCATGGAGGGCTTCTACATCAACACCATAGCCTCTCCGAGATGTGTGAGTAGTTTACCTTAGACCTTCGGGTCCATAGTTATTAGCTAGATGGCTTCTTCTCTCTTTTTGGATCTCAATACAATGTTCTCCCCCCTCTCTCGTGGAGATCTATTCGATGTAATTTTATTTTGCGGTGTGTTTGTTGAGAACGATGAATTGTGGGTTTATGATCAAGTTTATCTATGAATAATATTTGAATCTTCTCTGAATTATTTTATGTATGATTGGTTATCTTTGCAAGTCCCTTTGAATTATCAGTTTGGTTTGGCCTACTAGATTGATCTTTCTTGCAATGGGAGAAGTGCTTAGCTTTGGGTTCAATCTTGCGGTGTCCTTTCCCAGTGCCAGTAGGGGCAGCAAGGCACGTATTGTATTGTTGCCATCGAGGATAACAAGATGGGGTTTATATCATATTGCATGTTTATCCCTCTACATCATGTCATCTTACTTAAAGCGTTATTCTGTTCTTTTGAACTTACTACTCTAGATGCATGCTGGATAGCGGTCGATGTGTGGAGTAATAGTAGTAGATGCACGGTGAGTCGGTCAACTTGTCTCGGACGTGATGCCTATATACATGATCATACCTAGATATTCTCATAACTATGCTCAATTCTGTCAATTGCTCAACAGTAATTTGTTTACCCACCGTAATACTTATGCTCTCGAGAGAAGCCACTAGTGAAACCTATGGCCCCTGGGTCTATTTTCCATCATATTAATCTTCCAACACTTGGATGTTTTTATTGTCTTTTATTTTAGTTTGCATCTTTATCATAAAAATACCAAAAATATTATCTTATCATATCTATCAGATCTCACTTTCGTAAGTGACCGTGAAGGGATTGACAACCCCTTTATTGCGTTGGTTGCGAGGATTTTATTTGTTTGTGTAGGTGCGAGAGACTCGTGGGTAGCCTCCTACTGGATTGATACCTTGGTTCTAAAAAACTGAGGGAAATACTTACCGCTTTCATCGCATCACCCTTTCCTTTTCAAGGGAAAACCAACGCAGTGCTCAAGAGGTAGCAAGAAGGATTTCTGGCTCCGTTGCCGGGGAGTCTACGCAAAAGTCAACATACCAAGTACGCATCACAAACCCTTATCCCTCGCATTACATTATTTTCCATTTGCCTCTCGTTTTCCTCTCCCCCACTTCACCTTTGCCGTTTTATTCGCCCTTCTTCCGTTCGATCTTTTGTTTGCTTGTGTTACCATGTGCCTTCTTTTTGCTTGGATCTTTGCTTGCTAAGAGTTTATGGATCCCCATCCACTTGATAATCTTTTTAATAGATCCAATTATGATGAACCTATTGCTAGTGAGTTGAGTGCACTAGATTATCTTTATGAGGTTTTGCTTGAAATTCATGAATCTGAAAATTGTCATGAAGAAATTTATGAAAAGATTCACGATAGCTCCTTGAATAAAAACCATGATTGTAATGATGTTACTATAAATTCTATTGATGTAAATTGTGCTAATAATATGCAAAACCCTAAGCTTGGGGATGCTAGCTTTGCTATGTCCTCTACTTGTTGCAATGATCATGATTGGGGTGATTCTTCTTACAATCTTGAAAATTTATTTAAGCCCCATGATGAATATGAGATTGATAATAGTTGGAATACAGTAGGTTTAACACCAATATAAATAAAGAATGAGTTCATTACAGTACCTTGAAGTGGTGTTTTGTTTTCTTTCGCTAATGGAGCTCATGAGATTTTCTGTTAAGTTTTGTGTTGTGAAGTTTTCAAGTTTTGGGTGAAAGGTTTGATGGATTATGGAACAAGGAGTGGCAAGAGCCTAAGCTTGGGGATGCCCATGGCACCCCAAGTAATCTAAGGACACCTAAAATCCAAAGCTTGGGGATGCCCCGGAAGGTATCCCCTCTTTCGTCTACTTCCATCGGTAACTTTACTTGGAGCTATATTTTTATTCACCACATGATATGTGTTTTGCTTGGAGCGTCTTGTATAATTTGAGTCTTTGTTTTTTAGTTTACCACAATCATCCTTTCTGTACACACCTTTTGAGAGAGACACACATGATTCAGAAATTGTTAGAATAATCTATGTGCTCCACTTATATCTTTTGAGTTATATAGTTTTGCTCTAGTGCTTCACTTATATGTTTTAGAGCACGGTGGTGGATTTGTTTTATAGAATCTATTGATCTCTCATGCTTCACTTATACTATTTTGAGAGTCCTAAAATAGCATGGCAATTTGCTTTAATTATAATATCATGAGAAATTTGATACTAGATAATTGTTTTGAGATATAAAGGTTGTAATATCATAGTTGTGCTAGTTGAGTAATTGTGGAACTAAAAAATACTTGTGTTGGAGTTTGTGATTCCTGTAGCATGCACATATGGTGAACCGTTATGTAACGAAGTCGGAGCATGAGGTATTTATTGATTGTCATCCTTTGTGTGGCGGTCGGGATCGCGCGATGGTTAACTCCTACCAACCCTTCCCCTAGGAGCATGCGTAGTAGTACTTTGCTTCGAGGGCTAATAAATGTTTGCAATAAGTATATGAGTTCTTTATGACTAATGTGAGTCCATCGATTATACGCACACTTACCTTTCCACAATTTTCTAGCCTCTTTGGTACCGTGCATTGCCCTTTCTCACCTTGAGAGTTGGTGCAAACTTCGCTGGTGCATCCAAACCCCGTGATATGATACGCTCTATCACACATAAACCTCCTTATATCTTCCTCAAAACAGCCACCATACCTACCTATTATGGCATTTCCATAGCCATTCCGAGATATATTGCCATGCAAGTTTCCATCATTTCGTTTATCACGACACGCTCCATCATTGTCATATTGCCTTGCATGATCATGTAGTTGACATTGTATTTGTGGCGAAGCCACAATTCATAATTCTTTCGTACATGCCGCTTTTGATTCATTATCCCGGTACACCGCCGGAGGCATTCACATAGAGTCATATTTTGTTCTAAGTATTGAGTTGTAATTCATGAGTTGTAAGTAAATAAAAGTGTGATGATCATCATTATTAGAGCATTGTCCCAAGTGAGGAAAGGATGATGGAGACTATGATTCCTCCACAAGTCGGGATGAGACTCCAGACTAAAAAAAGAGGCCATAAAAAAGAGAGAAAAGGCCCAAATAAAAAAATGAGAGAAAAAGAGAGAAGGGACAATGTTACTATCCTTTTACCACACTTGTGCTTCAAAGTAGCACCGTGATCTTCATGATAGAGAGTCTCTCATTTTGTCGCTTTCATATACTAGTGATAAATTTCATTATAGAACTTGGCTTGTATATTCCAATGATGGGTTCCTCCAAATGCCTGAGGTCTTCGTGAGCAAGCAAGTTGTATGCACACCCACTTAGTTTATTTTGTTTGAGCTTTCATACACTTATAGCTCTAGTGCATCCGTTGCATGGCAATTCCTACTCCTTGCATTGACATCAATTGATGGGCATCTCCATAACCTGTTGATTAGCCTCGTTGATGTGAGACTTTCTCCTTTTTTGTCTTCCCACATAACCCCTACCATTATACCTTATTCCACCATAGTGCTATATCCATGGCTTGCGCTCATGTATTGCGTAAGAGTTGAAAAGGCTGAAGCACGTTAAAAGTATGAACCAATTTCTTGGCTTAAACCGGGTTGTACATGATATGAATATTTTGTGTGGGGAAGATGGAGCATAGCCGGACTATATGATTTTGTAGGGATAACTTGCTTTGGCTATGTTATTTTGATAAGACATAATTGCTTGGTTAGCATGCTTGAAGTATTATTGTTTTTATGTCAACATTAAACTTTTATCTTGAATCATATTAAATCTGAACATTCGTGCCACAATAAGAAGAATTACATTGAGATTATGCTAAGTAGCATTCCACATCAAAAATTCTGTTGTTATCATTTACCTACTCGAGGACGAGCAGGAATTAAGCTTGGGGATGCTTGATACGTCTCAAACGTATCTATAATTTTTGATTGTTCCATGCTATATTATATTCTGTTCTGGACATTATTGGGCTTTATTATACACTTTTGTATTATTTTTGGGACTAACCTATTAACTGGAGGCCCAGCCCAGAATTGCTGTTTTTTACCTCAAAGTTTCACTTAAAAAGAATATCAAACGGAGTCCAAACGGAATGAAACCTTCGGGAACGTGATTTTTCGAACGAACGTGATCGAGAGGACTTGGACCCTACGCCAAGAAAGCAACCAGGAAGGCACGAGGTAGGGGACGCGCCTACCCCCCCCCCCCCCCCCAAGCGCGCCCTCCACCCTCGTGGGGCCCATGTTGCTCCACCGACGTACTTCTTCCTTCTATATATACCTACGTACCCCGAAACTACGAGATACGGAGCTAAAAACCTAATTCCATCGCCGCAACCTTCTGTACCCGTGAGATCCCATCTTGGGGCCTTTTCCGGAGCTCCGTCGGAGGGGGCATCGATCACGGATGGCTTCTACATCAACACCATAGCCTCTTCGATGATGTGTGATTAGTTTACCTCAGACCTTCGGGTCCATAGTTAGCTAGATGGCTTCTTCTCTCTTTTTGGATCTCAATACAATGTTCTCCCCCTCTCTCGTGGAGATCTATTCGATGTAATCTTCTTTTGCGGTGTGTTTGTTGAGACCAATGAATTGTGGGTTTATTATCAAGTTTATCTATGAACAATATTTGAATCTTCTCTGAATTCTTTTATGTATGATTGGTTATCTTTGCAAGTCTCTTCGAATTCTCAGTTTGGTTTGGCCTACTAGATTGATCTTTCTTGCATTGGGAGAAGTGCTTGGTTCAATCTTGCGGTGTCCTTTCCCAGTGACAGTAGGGGCAGGAAGGCACGTATTGTATTGTTTCCATCGAGGATAACAAGATGGGGTTTATATCATATTACATGAGTTTATCCCTCTACATCATGTCATCTTACTTAAAGGGTACTCTGTTCTTTTGAATTTAATACTCTAGATGCATGCTGGATAGCGGTCGATGTGTGGAGTAATAGTAGTAGATGCAGGCAGGAGTCGGTCAACTTGTCTCGGACGTGATGCCTATATACATGATCATACCTAGATATTCTCATAACTATGCTCAATTCTGTCAATTGCTCAACAGTAATTTGTTTACCCACCATAATACTTATGCTCTCGAGAGAAGCCACTAGTGAAACCTATGGCCCCCGGGTCTATTTTCCATCATATTAATCTTCCAACACTTAGTTATTTTTATTGTATTTTATTTTACTTTGCATCTTTATCATAAAAATACCAAAAATATTATCTTATCATATCTATCAGATCTCACTTTCGTAAGTGACCGTGAAGGGATTGACAACCCCTTTATTGCGTTGGTTGCGAGGATTTTATTTGTTTGTGTAGGTGCGAGGGACTCGTGCGTGGCCTCCTACTGGACTGATACCTTGGTTCTTAAAAACTGAGGGAAATACTTATGCTGCTTTACTACATCACCCTTTCCTCTTCAAGGGAAAACCAACGCAGTGCTCAAGAGGTAGCAAGGAAGCACATCATTGGAATATACAAGCCAAGTTCTATAATGAAAAATTCCCACTAGTATATGAAAGTGACAAAATAAGAAACTCTCTATCATGAAAATCATGGTGCTATTTTGAAGCACAAGTGTGGAAAAAGGATAGTAACATTGTCCCTTCTCTCTTTTTCTCTCATTTCCCCCTTTTTTTTTGTTTGGGCTTGTTTGGCCTCTTTTTTTATTTGGGCTTCTTTGGCCTCTTTTTTTATTTGGGCTTCTTTGGCCTCTTTTTATATTTTTTATATTATTTTTTTATTTTTCATCCGGAGTCTCATCCCGACTTTTAGGGGAATCATAGTCTCCATCATCCTTTCCTCACATGGGACAATGCTCTAATAATGATGATCATCACACTTTTGTTTACTTATAACTCAATATTACAACTCGATACTTAGAACAAAATATGACTCTATGTGAATGTCTCCGGCGGTGTACCGGGATATGAAATGAATCAAGAGCGACATGTATGAAAGAATCATGAGGGTGGCTTTACCACAAATACGATGTCAACTACATGATCATGCAAAGCAATATGACAATGATGGAGCGTGTCATAATAAACGAAACGGTGGAAAGTTGCATGGAAATATATCTCGGAATGGCTATGGAAATGCCACAATAGGTAGGTATGGTGGCTGTTTTGAGGAAGATTTAAGGAGGCTTATGTGTGATAGAGCGTATCGTATCACGGGGTTTCGATGCACCGGCGAAGTTCGCACCAACTCTCGAGGTGAGAAAGGGCAATGCACGGTACCGTAGAGGCTAACAAATTGCGAAAAGGTAAGAGTGCGTATAATCCATGGACTCACATTAGTCATAAATAACTCATATACTTATTGCAAAAGTTTATTAGCTCTCAAAGCAAAGTACTACTACGCATGCCCCTAGGGGGATAGATTGGTAGGAAAAGACCATCGCTCATCCCCAACCGCCACTCATAATGAAAGCAATCAAAGAACACCCCGTGCTTCAAATTTGTCACACAACATTTACCATACGTGCATGCTATGGGACTTGCAATCCTCAACACAAGTATTTATCAATTCCACAATTACCCAACTAGCATGACTCTAACATTACCACCTTTATATCACAAAACAACTATCAAGTATCAAAATTATCATAGTATTTAATGCACTCTACATGAAAGTTTTTATTATACCCATCTTGGATGCCTATCATATTAGGACTAATTTTATAACCAAAGCAAATTAGCATGCTGTTATAAAACACTCTCAAAATGATATAAATGAAGCATGAGAGATCAATAATTTCTATAAAATAAAACCACCACCGTGCTCTAAAAAGATATAAGTGAAGCACTAGAGCAAACGACAAACTACTCCGAAAAATATAAGTGAAGATCAATGAGTAGTTGAATAATTATGTAACTATGTGAAGACTCTCTAACATTTAAGAATTTCAGATCTTGGTATTTTATTCAAACAGCAAGCAAAAAAAAAATGACGCTCCAAGCAAAACTCATATCATGTGGTGAATAAAAATATAGCTCCAAGTAAAGTTACCGATGAACGAAGAGGAAAGAGGGGATGCCATCCGGGGAATCCCCAAGCTTAGGCTCTTGGTTGTCCTTGAATATTACCTTGGGGGTACCTTGGGCATCCCCAAGCTTAGGCTCTTTCCACTCCTCATTCCATAGTCCATCGAATCTTTACCCAAAACTTGAAAACTTCACAACACAAAACTCAACAGAAAACTCGTAAGCTCCGTTAGTATAAGAAAATAAATCACCACTTAGGTATTGTGAACTCATTATAAATTCATATTGGTGTAATATCTAATATATTCCAACTTCTCTATGGTTCATACCCTCCGATACTACTCATAGATTCATCAAAATAAGCAAACAACACATAGAAAACAGAATCTGTCAAAAACAGAACAGTCTGTAGTAATCTGTATCAAACGTATACTTATGAAACTACAAAAATTCTGAAATAAATTGGTGGACCTGAGGAATTTTTATATTAATCATCTTAAAAAAGAATCAACCTAAAATCATTCTCCAGTAAAAAATGGCAGCTAATCTCGTGAGTGCAAAAGTTTCTGTTTTTTTTACAGCAAGATCACAAAGACTTCACCCAAGTCTTCCCAAATATTCTACTTGGCACAAACACTAATTAAAACATAAAACCACATCTAAACAGATTCTAGATGAATTATTTATTACTAAACATGAGCAAAATAAAAGGACAAAAATAAAATGGGGTTGCCTCCCAACAAGCGCTATCGTTTAGCGCCCCTAGCTAGGCATGACGATTTCAATGATGCTCACATAAAAGATAAGAATTGAAACATAAAGAGAGCATCATGAAGAATATGACTAACACATTTAATCCTAACCCACTTCCTATGCATAGGGATTTTGTTAGCAAACAACTTATGGGAACAATAATCAACTAGCATAGGAAGGCAAAACAAGCATAACTTCAAAACTTTAAGCACATAGAGAGGAAACTTGATATTATTACAATTCCTACAAGCATATATTCCTCCCTCATAATAATTTTCGGTAGCATCATGAATGAATTCAACAATATAACCATCACATAAAGCATTCTTTTCATGATCCCCAAGCATATAAATTTTATTACTCTCCACATAAGCGAATTTCTTCTCATGAATAATTGTGGGAGAAAACTCAACAAAATAATTATTATGTGAGGCATAATCCAATTGAAAACTAAAATAATGATGATAAGTTTCATGGTTATCATTATTCTTAATAGCATACAAGTTATCACAATAATCATCATAGATAGCAACTTTGTTCTCATAATCAATTGGAACCTCTTCCGAAATAGTGGATTCATCACTAAATAAAGTCATGACCTCTCCAAATCCACTTTCATAATTATCACAATAATATTCAACATCCTCCAAAATAGTGGGATCATTACTTCCTAAAGTTGACACTGTTCCAAATATAATCATCATAAATAGGAGGCATGCTTTCATCATAATAAATATTCTCATCAAAACTTGGGGGACTAAACATATCATCTTCATCAAACATGACATCCCCAAGCTTGTGGCTTTGCATAACATTAGCATCATGGGTATTCAAAGAATTCATACTAACAACATTGCAATCATGCTCATTATTCACATATTTTATGCCAAGCATTCTATGTAATTCTTCTTCTAGTACTTGAGCACAATTTTCCTTCCCATCATTTTCACGAAAGATATTAAAAAAGATGAAGCATATGAGGCAACCTTAATTCCATTTTTTTGTAGTTTTCTTTTATAAACTAAACTAGTGATAAAACAAGAAACTAAAAGATTCAATTGCAAGATCTAAAGATATACCTTCAAGCACTCACCTCCCCGGCAACGGCGCCAAAAATTTCTTGATGTCTACTACACAACCTTCTTCTTGTAGACGTTGTTGGGCCTCCAAGTGCAGAGGTTTGTAGGACAGTAGCAAATTTCCCTCAAGTGGATGACCTAAGGTATATCAATTCGTGGGAGGCGTAGGATGAAAATGGTCTCTCTCAAATAACCCTGCAACCAAATAGCAAAGAGTCTCTTGTGTCCCCAACACACCAATACAATGGTAAACTGTATAGGTGCACTAGTTCGGCGAAGAGATGGTGATACAAGTGCAATATGGATGGTAGATATAGGTTTTTGTAATCTGAAAATATAAAAACAACAAGGTAGCAAGTGATAAAAGTGAGCGTAAACGGTAATGCAATGCTAGGAAACAAGGCCTAGGGTTCATACTTTCACTAGTGCAAGTTCTCTCAACAATAATAACATAATTGGATCATATAACTATTCCTCAACATGCATCAAAGAGTCACTCCAAAGTCACTAATTGCAGAGAACAAACAAAGAGATTATTGTAGGGTATGAAACCACCTCAAAGCTATCCTTTTCGATCGATATATTCAAGAGTCCGTAGTAAAATAACATGAAGCTATTCTTTCGGTTCGATCTATCATAGAGTTTGTACTAGAATAAAACTTTAAGACACAAATCAACCAAAACCCTAATGTCACCTAGATACTCCAATGTCACCTCAAGTATCCATGGGTATGATTATACGATATGCATCACACAATTTCAGATTCATCTATTCAACCAACACAAAGAACTTCAAAGAGTGCCCCAAAGTTTCTACCGGAGTCAACACGAAAACGTGTGCCAACCTCTATGCATAGATTCCCAAGATCACGAAACCTGCAAGTTGATCACGAAAACATACATCAAGTGAATCAATAGAATACCCCATTGTTACCACGGGTATCCCACACAAGACATACATCAAGTGTTCTCAATTCCTTAAAGACTCAATCCGATAAGATAAATTCAAAGGGAAAAACTCAATCCATTACAAGAGAGTAGAGGGGGAGAAACATCATAAGATCCAACTATAATAGCAAAGCTTGTGATACATCAAGATCGTGCCAAATCAAGAACATGAGAGAGAGAGAGAGAGATAGAGAGAGAGAGAGAGATCAAACACATAGCTACTAGTACATACCCTCAGCCTCGAGGGTGAACTACTCCCTCCTCGCCATGGAGAGCGCCAGGATGATGAAGATGGCCATCGGTGAGGGATCCTCCTCCGGCAAGGTGCCGGAACAGGGTCCCAATTGGTTTTTGGTGGCTATAGAGTCTTGCGGCAGCGGAACTCCCGATCTAGGTTATGTTCTGGAAGTTTGGGTATATATAAGAGGTGTTGGCATCGGGAACAAGTCAGGGGGTCTCCGAGGCGGTCACGAGGTAGGGGGTGCGCCCAGGGGTGTAGGGCGCGGCCCCCACCCTCGTGGGTGCCTCGGGACTCTTTTGGCCCATCTCCGATACTCCGCGGCTTCTTCTGGTCCAAAAATAATCTCCGTGAAATTTCAGGTCAATTGGACTCCGTTTGGTTTTCCTTTTCAGTGATACTCAAAAACAAGGAAAAAAAGAAACTAGCATTGGGCTCTAGGTTAATAGGTTAGTCCCAAAAATCATATAAAATAGCATATAAATGCATATAAAACATCCTAGATGGATAATATAATAAGATGGAACAATAAAAAATTATAAGTACGTTGGAGACGTATCAGGAGCTACTTTAGCTAATTGCTCCCATTTTCAATATGTATCCGGATTGTGACTTAGAGTCATCCAGATCGGTGTCAAAGCTTGCATCGACGTAACTCTTAATGATGAACTCTTTATCACCTCCATAACCGAGAAATATTTCCTTAGTCCTCTAAGGATAATTTTGACCGATGTCCAGTGATCTACTCCTAGATCAAAATTGTACTCCCTTGTCAAACTCAGGGCAGGATATACAATAGGTCTGGTACACAACATGTCATACTTTATAGAACCTATGGCTGAGGCATAGGGAATGACTTTCATTCTCTCTCTATCTTCTGCCATGGTCGGGCTTTGAGTCTTACTAAACTTCACACCTTGCAACACAGGAAAGAACTCTTTCTTTGGCGGTTCCATTTTTAACTACTTCAAAAACTTGTCAAGGTATGTACTCATTGAAAAAACTTATCAAGCGTCAAGATCTATCTCTATAGATCTTGATGCTCAATATGTAAGCAGCTTCACCGAGGTCTTTCTTTGAAAAACTCCTTTCAAACACTCCTTTATGCTCTCCAAAAAATTCTACATCATTTCCGATCGACAATATGTCATTCACATATACTTATCAGAAAGGTTGTAGAGCTCCCACTCACTTTCTTGTAAATACAGGCTTCACAGCAAGTTTGTATAAAACTATATGCCTTTTATCAACTCATCAAAGCATATATTCCAACTCCGAGATGCTTGCACCAGTCCATAGATGGATCGCTGGAGCTTTGCACACTTTGTTAGCACATTTAGGATCGACAAAACCTTCTGGTTGCGTCATATACAACTCTTCTTTAAGAAATCCATTAAGGAATGCAGGTTTGACATCCATTTGCCAAATTTCATAAAAATGTGACAATTGCTAACATGATTCAGACAGACTTTTAAGCATCGATACAAGTGAGAAAATCTCATCGTAGTCAACACCTTGAACTTGTCGAAAACCTTTTTCGACAATTCGAGCTTTGTAGATAGTATCACTACTATCAGCGTCCATTTTCCTCTTGAAGATCCATTTATTCTTAATGTGTCGGTGTGGAACGACACCTATGGGATCACAAGAATCCCTACTATGGTTGCCGGGGTGCAGGGTTGCAAGAAGAGCAGGGTCAGTAGTCAGCACAAGGATCGTTTACCCAGGTTCGGGCTGCGAGGATGCGTAAAACCCTAGTCCTGCTTTGGTGGGTGTATTTCAGAGAGTTCTTGAGCTCTCGAACTAGCTGTGGTGAGCGTGTGGTCTGGAAGAGCCGAATCCTTCTCCAGTATGCCAAGGGCCTCCTTTTATAGTCGAAAGGGGCTGCCACAGTGTCACACAGGAGGTGGAAAGGCGCACAGTGCTATGAGCTTATCGCTCGCATTACAGGACAATACACATTTAATGCATAGCTTAGGTGTCACCTAGCTTTATCGGGGACGGGGGCGAGGCCCGTCCCGTCCGTCGCCGCTCCTCCTTGCTTTGACACGCGCCCTGGCTAGCGACGCATGCGGCGCCACGTAGGTAGGCAGGCAGCTGAGGTGGCGCGGTGGTGGAGCCTCCACGAAGATCTGCATGCCGCCACGCAGGCGTGTGCTGAGTTGGCCTGGAAGCTGCATGTTGCCACGCAGGTGCCTGCCCAGCTGGTTGGGCTGGCAGCTGCATGTGAACGGTGGTGGTGACTTGGTTGGTGCGGGCCTGGCTGTGGCCCTGCTTGCACCCTCGGTGAGGGCCTTGCCGGGTGGCCCGGCAAGGGTCTCGCCGTGGCGCGCTGTCGTCCCCGGCAAGGATCTTGCCGGGGGTCTTGTGGCTCTCCTCGGCAAGGATCTCGTCGAGGATCGTTGTCTTCTAATCCTCATCTGATCTTGAGTGTTCCTTGTCTTCACAAAGATCTGCATGCCACATTGGAGGTGCCTCCCGAGCCCTGGCCCAACGAGATGTTGGAGACCGTGGGCTCAAGGGTGGCTCGTTCTGTTGGTGTGGGGTGAGCTGCCCCGGCAAGGGTCTTGCCGAGGGAACCTGCTTCGTCCCTCTGCTCTTTGTGGTCTTGGCCTTGGCGTTGCTCTGGTTATCTTGGGCTTCGGTCTTACCTTGGTTCACCTCCCCTGTTCTGCTTGGTGTGACCGTGGGCGTGGCTCCGACTGCCCGTGCACAGGTAAAGGGGTACAAAGGTGCGCCCCTCTTTTGTACACCGACATAATGGCTTGCCGATCATCGGGCAAGTCCACCAAAAGTCCACACTTTGTTCTCATATATGGATCCTATCTTAGATTTCATGGCCTCAAGCCATTTCGTGGAATCTTGGCTCATTATCGCTTCCTCATTGTTCATAGGTTCGTCATGGTCTAGTAACATGACTTCCAGAACAGGATTACCATACGATGGTGCGGACCGTACTCTGGTTGACCTACGAGGTTTGGTAGTAACTTGATCTGAAGTTTCATGATTATCATCATTAGCTTCCTCACTAATTGGTGTAGGAATCACTGGAACTGATTTATGTGATGAACTACTTTCCAAATCAGGAGAAGTTACAATTACCTCTTCAAGTTCTACTTTCCTCCCACTCACTTCTTTCGAGAGAAACTCCTTCTCTAGAAAGTATCAATTTTTAGCAACAAATATCGTGCCTTCAGATCTGTGATAGAAGGTGTACCCAACAGTTTCCTTTGGGTACCCTCTGAAGACACATTTCTCCTATTTGGGTTCGAGCTTATTAGGTTGATTTTTTTTGCATAAGCATCATCGCCCCAAACTTTAAGAAACGACAGCTTAGGTTTCTTGCCAAACCACACTTCATATGGTGTCTCTCAACGGATTTAGATGGTGCCCTATTTAACGTGAATGCAGTTGTGTCTAATGCATATGTAAGTGCATCTAGTGCCACCCCTAGTTGGTTTTGGAGTATTGACGACAAACGTGGTTGAGGGACTAATGTGTTTGTGAGAATTGCAGGATAACACAGGTAGTAGTCCCACATTGATTCGGTTTACCTACCAGACATGACCCCTAAAAAGGTGTGAAGACATTGAAGACAATGGTGGTCTGTGAAGATATTCACAACGAAGATTATGACTTGAGAAGACATTCACATGAAGACTATGGAGTGTGAAGACATAGTTGGTTCGTATTTTCTTTTTCTTCTTTGTTGAGTCATAGGAACCACCGTACTGTTAAGTGGGGTCCAAGTGAACAAAGTCAAAGTGACTGATGTGATGCTCAACCAAATCCTATGTCTTCGAGCGAAGACAATGAGATCAAATCTTATCCAGAGCTGGATGAGTCATCTTTACTTGTAGCCCAAGTCAAGATGCCGCGTGTGTTTGAAATATGACTGTTGGACACGTGTCAGTTCCTTAGTGACCTAGGGTTATTTCGGACAAATCAGGTCGAGTTGCCTCCTGGCTCTAAATAGCCCACCCCTACACCACAAATTGGTGGTTGCTCAGAGTTAGTGCACGACTTTTGTCGTTTGAGAGCAACCCCCCTCCGAAGCTTTTGAGAGAGAGAGATCCTTGCGAGTACAAAGCCCAAAACACCCAGAGCCAAAGAGTGTTAGGCATCACTGAAGTCTTTCTCGTCTGCAGGATCTCAAGACTTGTTACACTTGAAGACTGTGGTCCTCCAGGCGGTTAGGCGTCGCTGCTCGAGCATCCAAGAGTCATTGTGGATTGCCGGTGAACGAAGTCTGTGAAGGTTTGGAAGTCTACCTTGAAGACTTACCAGAGTGATTGGGCGAGGACTAAGTGTCCTTAGCTCAAGGGGAATAAGGTGAAGACGCGGTCTTCTGAGTTGAATCTCAGCCTCCCTAACCAGACGTACAGTTGTCACAGCAACTGGAACTGGTCCAACAAATCCTTGTCCTCACCAAGCAACTGGTTCTATCCTTTACCTCTCTTTACATACAGTTTGTCTTCGGGAAGTCATTGCCTGCTTGCATGATCTGATTGTCTTCACTGTGTGAAGACTGTTGTTGTTTGGCTTCATTCTATCTTCCATCCTGATCCATACTACCTAGCTGCTGATAGTCTTCGTGCTTTCACTTTGTTGCTTACTTGCCTATGGCTTGTCTAGTGTAGTCTACCTTCCGCTGCATATCAATAGGTTTATTTCTATGGTTTGTCTTCAAAGCCCCCGTGTTTTGAAGATTTTCATAAAAATCGCCTATTCACCCCCCTCTAGTCGATAACTAGAACTTTCAATTGGTATCAGAGCAAGGTGCTCCCTTGTTCTGTGTGATTCAGTTTAACCACCTGGAGTTTTAGCTATGTCGACTGCAGGGATAATCAAAGTATCCGCTACTTGCCCTGTCTTCGATGGAACTGATTACCCCTACTGGAAGAATAAGATGCGTATGCATCTTGAAGCCATTGATGTCGACCTCCGGTATGTCGTCAAGAACGGCGTTGCCAAGGTCGGTGAAGGTGTCACTGCTGCTAATGTCAAGAGGTTCATTCAACTGGATTCGACTACCAAGAACATCATCTGTGGTCATCTGACCAAAGGACAGTATGGCCGTGTGAGTGCTCTGGAAACTGCGAAGCTAGTCTGGGACTGGCTCTCCAAGGTCAACGAAGGCGTCTCAACCCAGAGAGCCTCAAGGATCAGTGTTCTTCGCAACCTCTTCAACCGCTTCAAGAGAAATAACAATGAGAATGCCCAAATCACATTTGATCGCCTCACTGATATCACAAATGAGCTTCACGCACTCGGCACCACTGAGATCACCAAGCATGAAATCATCAAGACACTCTAGAGATCGCTCGACAACTCATTCGACACCCTGGCCCTGATGATTCAAAAACGCCCTGACTTCAAGACACTCGATCCATCTGACATACTTGAGAGGCTCAACACATGAGTTCCAGTTATCTGAGAAAAGAGATATCTATGGTCCCAACTATGGCCGAACTCGCGCTTTGAAGGCAAAGGTTGTTTCCTCATCTAAAAAAGAATCTGACTGTTGTTCCGAGGATCCTGAAGACATTGGAAAGGAGCTTGCTATGCTCGTGAAGAAGTTCCAGAAGTTCACCAAGAAGAAAGGCTTCGGAAAGTCATAAAGATCCAGCTCAAGAAATGATGAAGCTTCCTCTCGGGACCACAAGTGCAAGAAACCTGGTCACTACATCTCTGAATGTCCACAGTGGGACAATGAGACCAGGAAGAAGAAGAAGGGCAAGGAATATGATTCTGATGACAAGAACAAGAAGAAATCCTCAAAGTCTTCTTCAAAGTCTTCATCACACAAGAAGAGCTAATCAAACAAGGCTCGTGTGTTTGTTGGCAAGGAGATGGATTCAGAGGAGGAGTTTGCTTCTGAGGAGGCAGAGGTGGAGTCTGCTTCTGAGGAGGCAGAGGTGGAGTCTGAGGAGGAGTTCGATTCAGGCATGGCAAGCCTGGCTCTAGCTACTGCCTATGTTGCCAAGTCCATCTTCAACACTGAAGACGATGGCCCCATCACCAACGCTGATGCTAATGATGAGGATGACTCTGCTCCTACCTACTTCTTCATGGCACGCGGTGCCAAGGTAAACTCACGCGATGCTTACTTTCAAACATCAAGTGAAGATGACTCTGAATGTGAATCTAAACCTAGCTACAAAACACTTACTAAAATTGCAACTGAACAACAGAATGCTATGGAACATATTCAAAAACTTCTAGACAAAAGCAATGACCTGTTGGACGCGGAAATGACCCGATCTCAAACCTTAATTGAAGACATAAAAAATCTTCATGTTAAGTACGAGGAACTTGAAAGTCGTCATGAAACGCTCTCAACAACTCATGAAAAGCTTTCCTATGATTATCTTCAAAGGAAGCAAGAACTTGAGAACTTGAGAGCGGCTCATGAAGATCTTCAAAAAGAGAACGAGTCACTTCAAGGCCAATGCATCAGTTCCGGCCAGAAGGATTTGAACCACCATGTCTAAAATGTCTTGAGCGTGATAACGCTGTCTCTATTGCCGAATGTTCTACTGCTGCTACTGTTGCAATATCTTCAACTGCTGATGTGGTAACTAACCCCTCTACTGAGGATACTGCTACTATTACTGATGAGAATGCCAGGTTGAAGACATTGCTTGATACAGGAATGTACAGAAGTCTCAAATGGCATCAGACACTATGTGATGTCCTCAAAAAGCAGATTCTGAACCGAAACCCTAGGAAAGAGGGTGTTGGGTCCGAGAGGAAAATGAATGTTGATGGTTCTTACTGGAAGCCTGAGCAGTACCCCAAAACCACATGGGTTGCTGCAAAGGGACCTTCAGTGGATCCACTACCTTATCTGGCTTCACTTGTGCTAACCCAATTATCATTGATGAATCCTTTGATGCAAACTATAAACTATTTAAGAATCAGAATGGTGAAGTGTTTGTCAGGTATATTGGTACTAGCTGCAGGAATGGGCCACCTATGAAGAAGATCTGGGTACCCAAAAGTTGTCTTGAGAATCTTCCTGTGAATGTCATCATGACACCACCTGGGAAGAAGACAAATCCCAGACCAAAGGCCTCATATGGTCCAAAGGCTTCATACAGACAGAGGACTCACCAGAGTCACCCTAACGCCAATGTTTTGCAGGGAAACCATACTCAGACTTATGAATATGAGCGTGTTTCGTCAAACCGCTATGTTCATAAGACCAAGAACTATTCTGCTTATTCTTATGAGTATTATTCACCACCTGCAAGGCTATTTGCTAGGGCTCCGAAGCCGAAGTTCCCAGATGCCGCACTTAGACTCATTGCTTCTAAGCCACCCCTGAAGATGTGGGTGGTTAAGAAAAATTAACTCTCTTTTGCAGGGAAAGGTCTCCAGTCAGAAATCAAAGGTGTCTGATGCTTATGCTGGGGACCCAAAACATCTTGTGGGGTGCAAGATAAAATGCCCAAATGGTCTTACTACGTATTTCGTTCCTGGATTCCTTGACAATCATCCTATCTGACCTAACCAGGATCTAAACTTTGATAATATGCTTGTTCGTCAAATGTTTATGCTTCACAATACCCTTGCTGAGGAGGTATGACACCAAAGGCCTCGGAATGGATTATGGATAGTGGATGCACTGACCATATGACTGGTGATCGAAGTCTTCTGATGGATTCAACCCTACGTCCATCTGACAAGAGTCACATCACATTTGCTGACACTGGTAAAAGCAAGGTATTGGGACTAGGTAGAGTTGCAGTCTCAAAGGATCAACACATGGATAAAGTGATGCTTATTGAATCCCTTGGTTTCAACTTAATGTCTGTGTCAATGCTTTGTGACTTTAACATGATTGTGGTATTTGGAAAATATCGTTGCCTTGTCCTTATGGAATCTGACAAATCTCTAGTCTTTGAAGGGTATCGAAAAGATGATCTATACATGGTAGATTTCTCAGCAGGACCACAGTTGTCCGTATGTCTTCTAGCAAAAGCTTGAGTCTTTGGCTCGCATCGGAGGCTAGGGCATCTTGGCATGAGGAACTTGTACACACTTGCGAAGAAGAAACATGTCGTTGGCATCGATGGCGTCCAAGTTCAAGAAGGATCATCTGTGTGGTGCTGCGAAGTCGGAAAGATGACTAGGGCCAAGCATCCCTCGAAGACAATCATGACGCATTTACTCGTCCCTTCGAGCTGCTTCACATGGACTTATTTGGCCCTACTCACTACTCTACCCTTACTACCACTGCTTGCCTCTATGGCTTCTTCATTGTTGATGATTACTCAAGATATACATGGGTGCATATAATTCGCTACAAGAATGAAGTGCAGGACGTCTTCAGGCGATTCGCCAATCGTGCCATGACGAACTATGGCATCAAGATCAAGCACATCAGAAGTGACGACGGCACAGAGTTCAAGAACACCGGCCTCGACACTTATCTTGATACATTGGGCATTTTTGTCACGGCAGATGTCCTAGTGTGAGGACTTAGTCGTGGAGCCAACACATCTACGTGGTAGCTTGAAGGGATTGATCGGAATTAAGAGACGCAACACACAAGACAAAGATTTAGACAGCTTCGGGCCCCGGGAAACATCATCGGGTAATAGCCCTACATGCTGTTTGTGGCTAGGTCTCATTATGCTCATGAGGGAGTTGCCGTAAACTAGCTCTCCTAGTTGTGTCTAGCCTTAAGATTATTTTCCTCGTCCCCCTCTTGGGGTGCCCTGCCCCTCCTTATATATGTTGAAGGGGCGGGTTACATGACTAGTCCTAGTTGGATTAGGATTACTCTATTACAAGTGGAGTCCTAGTCTTGCTTCCTTTGTAGGAGAATATTCCTTGTGCTTTCCTCATAAACCGGCCCACCATTAACATGAACCGGCCTTCTGGGCCTTGGGCCTTGTCATCCATCTGACTCGCCCGCCGGGTCACCCGTGAGTCATAATGTTCAGGTGGGTTGCTTGTAAACTGCCAGGGCGGGTCGCCAATGAATCGCCAAGTGTCAGCCGGGTCTCAAGTAAATCGCCAAGTCTGGCCGGGTCATACCGCGGGGTATATCCCCGACATTAGCCCCCAGTTTAATTTGGATTTATCCATGTTAAACTGATCCTGTAAAACAAACACAAGAACAAATTTGACAGATTGTGTTCCGGGTTAAGAATTCTTGTAAGCCGGCACCTGATCATCCTTAACTCCTTGTTATTTCCTTCTTCTAAAAATCCGGGTCAATAAGCCAGCTTCAGAGTCAATTTGTTGACATTGGTCTCTTCTAGAAATATTGTAAGAAATAATCCACTTGAATCGGCTTCTAAAGCGCCGGTTTAAAAAATATTGGTTTTCAAATACTCATCTGACTTTCAGTCGGTTTGAAGATGTAAAACTTGGCGGTTTATCATTACCAAAATTGCCGGGTTATAAAATAGACGTTGCCGGGTCATAATTGTTGTCTGACACTGGGTCATGTAACTGATCTTCCTGATTTGCTCAAAACTGAGAATTTTGAAAATGTTCCTCCTTTGTATGCATAATACCTGTAGCCCCCAAGTCTTAAGAGGAGAACATAGTGATAGCTTAAGACTTGCTCCAATATAAGTGTTGCAACCTTGAAGAAATCAGGTTTTGTTCATCTCAGTCACTAATCATAAATTGAATATTCCACATGTGTAGCCCCCAAGTGCCGGGTTGTCATGCTTGCAGCAACCTGGGACTTGTAATTGCCTTATACTTATAAAAACTTCAACCGGTGTAGCCCCCAAGGGCCGGGTCATTATGCAAAATGAGCAGGGACTTTATAAATATGATCATGTAGACTTGAATAGCAACGTGTAGCCCCCAAAGGCTGGCTCAGTAAGATAATATTGACCTGGGACTTTATATATACTTCATTGAAAATAACATCATATGATGTAACCCCCATCATGGGGCTTGAACCCACGTCCACAAGGTTTAAGAGCTTTGTGCTTTACCAACTGAATAGTGGATCCTTTAATATAATGGATTAAAACTTGTGTACCTTAAATCTTTGATAGGAGCAACTGGTAGCCCCCAAGGGCCAGCTCATTATAATGTGATGAGTCGGGTCTTCAACAAGGCCAGTAAAAATGACTTTGCATTAGCCCCCAAGTGCCATGGTGCATGCTGGCAGTGACATGGGACTTGCAGATTTGATGTAATCTCAATTTGAATAATGTAGCCCCCAAGTGCCGGGTCGTAATAGCCTGCAGCGACTCGGGACTATTCCTTCCTTTATAGAATAAATCATATCCATAATAATACTAATTATTGATAACCATAATAAAAATCCAGCCATGTTGGCTATTGAAGCTTTGAATAATATAACCCGGTATGAAAACCTCAATCATTCAATATCATCATGAAAATCCAGCCAAGTTTGGATATTAAAGTTTTGAATACCTTATCTATTAACAAGTAAAACCGGAGTTTAAATACCCGGTGGCTCTTGGCCGATGGCGACTTAATACGCATCCATTGTAACCTGGGATTTTTGCAACCCGGTCCCTTTAAACCAGGCATAAAGCTTCCAAGTAGGTCAGAGCTATGCTCATATGAAGTTATAATATTGACTTGATAGCCGGATTACCAAGGTAATCAGAGCTATGCTCTTATGATATGGGCTTGATAGCCGGATTATGAAGGTAATCAGAGCTATGCTCTTATGATATGGGTTTGATAGCCGTATTACCGAAGTAACTAGAGCTGTGCTCTTATATTATGAGCTTGATAGCCGGATTACCGAAGTAACCAGAGCTATGCTCTTATATTATGGGCTTGATAGCCGGATTACCGAAGTAACCAGAGCTGTGCTCTTATGATATGGGCTTGATAGCCGGATTACTGAAGTAACCAGAGCTGTGCTCTTATGATATGGGCTTGATAGCCGGATTACCGAAGTAACCAGAGCTGTGCTCTTATGATATGGGCTTGATAGCCGGATTACCGAAGTAACCAGAGCTGTGCTCTTATGATATGGCTTGATAGCCGAATTACCGAAGTAACTAGAGCTGTGCTCTTATGATATGGGCTTGATAGCCGGATTACCAGGGTAGTAACGCTATGTTCTCTTTGGTGAATACACCTATGTTTGAACAGGAAGCCCCCAAGTGATTTGTAATAACGGCGTTGCGCCAGATCAAGAGGTGTAGCTATGGTTCGAATACAACCAAGCCCCCAAGTGATTTCCTTGGTGGCCTTACGCCGATCAAGAGGTGTAGCTATGGTTCGAATACGACCAAGCCCCCAAGTGATTTCCCTGGTGGCCTTACACCGATCAATAGGTGTAGCTATGGTTCGAATACGACCAAGCCCCCAAGTGATTTCCTTGGTGGCCTTACGCTGATCAAGTGATTTCCCTGGTGGCCTTACGCCGATCAAGTGATTTCCCTTGTGGCCTTACGCCGATCAAGAGGTGCAACAGACTCTCTTTGGTGCCTTTAGTTTTTCCTGAGAACTCGAACTTGCGAGATTATTCTTTTGAACCAGAAATTCTTAAACCGGGTATTGAGAGCTTCAGAGCTTTGTGGGAGATAGATTTCCCTTGAACCAAATTTTGAACCGGATATTGAGAGCTTCAACGCTTTGTGGGAGACGAGATTTCCCTTGAACCGGATTATAAACTAGAAGTATCATTGTGAGCCATAATTTTGCTGACGGCCTTGAAATTTTTATCAAATAACAACGGCCTCCGGGATCGGGTTATTTTCCCCTCCGATGACCCGGGCTTCCTGAATTAGCTGGAACTGGCAAGATTTGCTGAGTCATATCATTGTAGCCCCCGAGTCTTAAGACGACTCAAAGAGTTGGCTTGAGATTCTTCATGTTTGACCACAACATAAGAGGTGTACTGTTGGTGTTGATAATGCGATGTGAATCCACAGAAGGTTGAGGTGACTGCAGCGGGTTATAAATGATCCCGTATGAGCCGTGTCAGCAACTCGGCCAATGGTTCCTCCCAACTGGCTATTTGAAGTTAACCAAACTGTAGTGGCGGCGACTTGTGCGCATGCCCATTGAGCCATCCAGTGCAGACGGCGGCTGATAATACATGATAATTTGCCTTCAATTTGTTGGAAGAAAACCGGGCTACCCAAGAAGTGACTTGCTCATACTCAATAAATAGCTCATGCATACAAGTGCGGCCCGGTGTGTTGATGTAGACCAGGCCGCGAGAGACGGACGACAAAGACGACTGCGGCTTCAGAGGCGGCACAGACAGATGAGTCGGCCGCAGCGTTGTAAACCGGCGCGGGCGGGAGAATCAGCCGCGGGGGCGGACAATAAGTCAATCGCATGTGTTGATGTAGCGAGGGTGGCAACCTGCGCAAGATGAGCGCTAGTGCAAAAATAATATTTGCTCACACCCCTTTTGCAACACCTTTTGTAAGGAATAATGGTCCTGGGAAAAATATCCTAGACCAAGTAATTGTTCTTTGATAAAAAACAATATGTGTTAATAAAATAAATTTATATGAATATCACCTGATTTGTTCGGACAACGGATGATCTTTACGTGGTCCAGAGTTTAACTGGGATATACTGACGTTTAACAGCAGCATAAACGTGCTAGTCTGGCCTGATACCTGATGAATCAGTAGTGCTGATCTCTCCATCACGTGATCTCTTTAACTCCTTGAGAGAATTTAATATTCCGTTTGTTTCAGATTGTAATACTCATAGTCTCCAATGCGTGCGCTGGCACTGGAACTTGGACGAAAAAACTCCAACTCCTCCTCTGGCCGGGATGACCAGAGTACTACTACCAGTATACCCCACCTCAACTCTCCATTCCCGCATCTACCAAGCCGGCCTGGCGCGTAACCGCGGTGGTGGATGTCAACCGCAACAGCGGCTGTAGGAGCGGTGTGGTGAGCTGCAGCGGAGAGGCGTCGGTCAGGCGAGACCACAACAATGTGGACAGTAGCGACTTGAGGCTGCCAGGTGGGACCATGGCCTGGACCCTCTTTTTTCGTAGTCGCATCAGGTCTTGAGCAACTGTTTTTCTTCAGTCCTTTTTTCACGGAGTATGGGATGGTTGATTTGCCCTTGTATGCGTGTACTTCTTCCAGCTTCAGATTCCCCTTAGTTGCCCCCCATGAGTGTACTTCCTGGGAAGCTTTGGATTGCAAACGGGACATAGTAATCTGAACGTATTAGGAGTAGCACTCTGCTTCGGTCGGCCCGTGCAAGCAGCCAACCAGAGCGGCAGTAGCACACCGGCACCGCCGGAACAGGGCGGGTTGCAACTGCGGCGGTTCAAGCGCGGTTGTGGCGGCTCGGCAATGGAATGAGGCACGGCAGAACCGGCCTGAGCGGGTCACGCGGAGAGGGCAGAGCCGTCGGTGATGGGGCGGGAGCAGCAGGTGGTGAGGCGCGATGACTCGCGGCAGAGGCATGGCCGGCTCAACGCGCAGGCGGGTCAAGGCAGCCACAGCAGAGACGGTTGACGGAGATGGAGGCGGCCGACGGGAAGGCGCCCATGAAGCACGGCTGCAGCCGCAGTGCCTGCGTCCCTCTCCGCTTTCGAGCCGTGGTCAGAACGGCGGTGGTGACACATCGGCTGAGGCCCCGGCTAGGGGTGGCTTGTGGAAGCGACATGCATGGGCAGGCCAGGACGAAGCCGAGTCGGAGCGGATTAGAGCGGAGGGCACTCGGAGTCTGAGTCAGGGCACGAGTCGGCGATGGAAACGAGTCGGTGTCGGCGACTCAGGGGAGGCAGCTTGCAACCCGTAGTTTGCCAAGGGCGTAGCTGGCGACTTGGCGGCTCGAACCTGCCGCAGCACGGCTCCAGTCCTTTTTCGGGTCAAGATTGGTTTGACCATCATGTTCGTATATACTTCCTGTTGATGTAGACACCCCGTGATATACTCTTGTCTTTGTTCGCTTCTTTGTTTGATCATGGTTGGTCAAACTGTTCGGTTTCAGAATCGTCCTTGAATGTTACTCACCCTCGATTGCTTATGTAGATGAACGGTGGCCGTCGACGGCGGCTTATAGGCGCGGTCGCTCGCAAGGCAGAACGGTCTCGAGGTAGTAGATCCGCAGGATCCCCGATGGTTTGACCATAGTCTTTGCATGGAAAAAAGGATAACTGGTCCATGATTTGCTTCCTCGGTGACTTGTGGTGTCTTTGTTAATCTCAGCAATTTGAGGCAATGGAACGAATTAGAACCCTAATTTTCACCAATCACAAATCTAAGCTGATGAACTTGATGTTGATGCAGATCTTTCCAGACCGGCTCTTCTTCAACCAGATAATTGCAAACTCCTCAATCCCTGAGAGAGATCTCTCCAAGAACTCAACACCACCGTGCGCGCGCCCCATGGTAGGCGCCAACTGTCGTGGATTTGTCACGGCAGATGTCGTAGTGTGAGGACTTGGTCGTGGAGCCAACTCATCTACGCGGTAGCTTGAAGGGGTTGATCGGAATCGAGAGACACAACACGCAAGACAAAGATTTAGACAGCTTCAGGCCCCGGGAAACATCATCTGGTAATAGCCCTACATGCTGTTTGTGGCTAGGTCTCATTATGCTCATGAGGGAGTCGCCGTAAACCGGCTCTCCTAGTTGTGTCTAGCCTTAAGATTATTTTCCTCGTCCCCCTCTTGGGGTGCCCTGCCCCTCCTTATATATGTTGAAGGAGCGGGTTACATGACTAGTCCTAGTTGAATTAGGATTACTCTATTACAAGTGGAGTCCTAGTCTTGCTTCCTTTGTAGGAGAATATTCCTTGTGCTTTCCTCATAAACCGGCCCACCATTAACATGAACCAGCCTTCTAGGCCTTGGGCCTTGTCATCCGTCTGACCCGCCCGCCTGGTCACCAATGAGTCATAATGTTCAGGCAGGTTGCTTGTAAACCACCAGGGCGGGTCGCCAATGAATCGCCAAGTGTCAGCCGGGTCTCAAGTAAACTGCCAACTCCGGCCGGGTCATACCGCGGGGTATATCCCCGACAGGCATCACTCATGAGTTCTCAGCTCCATACACACCTCAGCAGAATGGCATCGTGGAGCACAAGAACAGAACCCTCATTGAGATGGATCAGACGATGCTTGATGAGTACAAGACTCCAAGGAAGTTACGCCTGAAGCCATCGACATCGCATGCCACGTCATCAACCGTGTTTATCTTCACAAGCTTCTAAAGAAGACATCCTATGAGCTCCTAACCGGTAAGAAGCCAAATGTGAGTTACTTCAGAGTATTTGGTGCTAGGTGTTGGATCAAGGATCCACATCACACTTCAAAATTTGCACCGAAAGAACATGAAGGTTTTATGCTTGGCTATGGAAATGATTCACACTCCTACAGAGTCTTCAACCTCTTTCACTATAAAGTGGTTGAAACTGTGGATGTGCGGTTCGATCTCTGTTGGAAAAGGCAGTGCCTAGGAGGAGCTTAGGCACGCCTAGGCGCTAGGCAATAGCGAAACGCCTCGCCTAGGGCGTAAATGGAGGTCTAGGCAGGGCAAGCAACGAATTGCCTACCCAAGAAAGAAATCATGCCACATACTGCACTAATATGCCAAACGTGTTATATTCCAATGGCGAGACGGTAATTAACTTATTTGTATGCCCTAAACTAGTGTCAACACCCATATAATAATTACAAATACACTATGAGTAAAAACTATATTATCAAGATAGGTCGCCTTAGGGCGCTTAGGCACCGCCTAGGCACTAGGCGAAGGCCAACCGCCTCGCTTACGCCTACCGCTTTTTCCAACCTTGGGTTCGATGAAACTAACGGCTCGCAAAGAGAGCACCTGCCAAATGTGCTGGATGAAGTCTCACCTAGTGAATCAATCAAGCTTATGGGTACTGGAGAAATCATACCTCCAGAGGCACAGGCTGAAGAAGAAATCATCATTTCTGCACTTAATCAACCTGAAGACACCGCCACTGAAGCCAATGTCAAGACGAAGACAATGATCGCCAAGGGCAAAGTCTTCGTCCAGTTCATCCTCGTGTTGCAAATGAAGTACAGATTGAGAAGATAATTGATAGCATCAATGCACCTGGTCCACTCACTCGTTCAAGAGCAACACAGCTAGCAAATTTCTGTGGGCACTTTACATTTGTCTCTATATCCGAACCCAGGAAAGTTTCTGAAGCCTTCATGGAACCTGAATGGATTCAAGATATGCAAGAAGAGCTTCAATAGTTCTAGCTGAACAATGTGTGGGAATTGGTTAAGCGTCCTGATCCTCGCAAGCACAATATCATAGGCCCCAAATGGATCTATCGCAACAAACAAGATGAGCATTGTCAAGTTGTCAGAAAACAAGGCTCGTCTCGTTGCTCATGGATACACTCAAGCTGAAGGGATTGACTTCGATGAAACATTTGCTCCGGTGGCTAGGCCTGAAGCCATTCGCATACTGCTAGCCTATGCCAACCATCACAACATCCTCCTGTACCAAATGGATGTGAAGAGTGCTTTTCTCAATGGCAAGATTGAACAGGAAGTGTATGTTGCACAACCACCTGGCTTTGAAGACCCAAAACATCCAGACATGGTATACAAGCTCAACAAGGCACTATATGGCCTCAAACAAGCCCCTCATGCTTGGTATGACACACTCAAAGACTCCCCCTAGAGCAAAGGCTTCAAACCTGGTTCCCTGGATCCCACTCTCTTCACGAAGACATACAATGGTGAACTGTTTGTATGCCAGATCTATGTGGATAACATTATCTTCAGTTGCACTGACAAGAGATACAGTGATGAGTTTGGACACATGATGCAAGAGCAATATCAGATGTCCATGATGGGTGAGCTGAAATTCTTCCTCGGTCTTCAAATTCATCAGCAAAGCAACGACATCTTCATATCACAAGAGAAATACCTCAAAGATTGCCTGAAGAAGTTTGGAATGCAAGACTGCAAAGGGTACACGACGCCAATGCCAACCAAAGGTCAATTGGGTCCCAACGACAATAGTAAAGAGTTCGATCAAAAGGTATACCGCTCCATGATTGGTTATTTACTCTATTTATGCGCATCTAGGCCAGATATAATGCTTAGCGTTTGCATGTGTACCCGATTCCAAGCGGCACCAAAGGAATCACATCACTTAGCTGTGAAGCGAATTCTTCAATATTTGGCTTACACCCCAACACTAGGATTATGGTATCCAAAGGGCTCAGAGTTTGATCTAGTTGGATTCTCAGATGCATATTATGCTGGTGACAAGGTTGATCGCAAGTCCACATCAGGCACATGTCACTTTCTTGGACGATCTCTTGTTTGTTGGTGTTCAAAGAAGCAGAACTGTGTATCCCTCTCCACTGCTGAAGCTGAATACATTGCTGCTGGATCTTGCTGTGCTCGGCTTCCATGGATGAAGCAAACTCTCAAGGACTATGGCATCCACCTGAAGCAAGTGCCACTTTACTGCGACAATGAAAGCACCATCAAGATTGCCAACAACCCACCCAAAGACTCAAGACAAAGCACATTCAGATTCGTCATCACTTTCTCAGAGATCATGTCATGAAGGAAGATATTGATATCATTCAGTCAACACTGAAGAGCAATTGGCAGATATCTTCACAAAGCCCTTGGATGAGAAAAGGTTTCGCTACAAAAAAAAGACACATCCGTGACATTTTGGGCCGAATGAATTTTTTTTCTGTCATACATATGACACTTCTATGACGTTAATTGTGACAAAACCTGGTATCATCATAGATGTGGTCGGCTCCTACTTCTATGACAAAAAATCATGACAGAAAATGGGCTTTTCGTCCTGGGCGGGCCGGAGACGTAGCTGCATGACATTCTTTGGGCCGTCCATGACGGAAAAAACCATGGTAGAAGCGAGGGGGAGGAAAATTTCGGGAGTTGCCGGTTACGGTGGGAGGTCGGGGCCGAGCGATGCGCTGCTTTCTCGTGACACGACGCTGCAGTGTGCGAGGTGTTGGCTCTAATCGATCCCGAAGCGAGGCGTTGGGCTCTAATGAACCCGAGCGACAGACCGCAGTTACGCGTTCATCGAACCCGAGCGATCGATTGATGGATGTTAATCGAACCCGATCGAGCGATTCCTTCACTATTGCCGCTAATCAAGCCGATCAATGCCGCCTGGGATGAACAAAGGAGCGCTATGGGGGTTTGGATGAACAGTGAGCGGTGGCGTTGCCTCTGGATGAACAGGACCCCGTGGTGTGGTGGAGGGCTGGATGAACAATAGACGGTTGAGGGGTGCCCGTGGAGGGGTGGTGGAACAGGACCCCGTGGTGTGGAGGGCTGGATGAACAGTAGACGGTGGAGGGGTGGTTGAACAAGATGGCGGTGGAGTAGTTCGCGGTGGAGGCTGGATGAACAGGAGCCCGTGGAGGCTGGAGGAGGTCGAAGGTAGCCCGTGGAGGCTGGAGGAGGTCGACGGTGGAGATGAACAGTATCCCGTGGAGTCCCGTTTTGCGGTACGCCACACCCCTCCCGATGAACAGGACCCCCGTTTCGACCGTAGGAGGTCCGTTTCCTCCATTTTGCGGTACGCCACACCCCTCCCGATCAACATGACCCCCGTTTCGATAGTAGGAGGTCCGTTTCCTCCATTGTGCGGTACGCCAGGCCTCGTTTCCATCGCCTGTTCCGTCCAAGCCCTCCGGATGAACATGACCACGCATTCTGTTCCGACCCAGCCGGTTGACTTCCACGACGACGACGCTGTTTCTCCGTTCTGAGCCAGCCATGTACACGAGCCCTGGCCGTACGTATGCGCGAGTAGGCGTTCGAGACCCCGCCCGTATTTACACATACGTGGCTGTATTTTCTTTCTTGCGCCCTGGCCGCTGTACGTACGTGTACATGCTACGTGCGCGCCTCTACTATGCTACGTGCGCGCCTCTACATCGACCAGTATGTACGTACACGTTCGCGACCAGGATGACAACGCTACGCACGCTTCGACCAGGTGGGTCCCGACTGTCGGGCACTTCCTTGCCTGCGAAGATGTAGCTGGTGGGTCCCAGCAGTCAGGGGGGCGAACCGTTTTGGTTTTTTTTTGCCCGGCCGCACTTCCTTGCGTGCGAAGGTGTAGCTGCTGGGTCCCAGCAGTCAGGGGGGCGAATCGTTTTTTTTGCCCAGACGCACTTCCTTGCATGCGAAGGTGTAGCTGGTGGGTCCCAGCAGTCGGGGGGATAATCATTTTTTCCGGACGCACTTCCTTGCGAGCGAAGATGTAGCTGGTGGGTCCCAGCAATGGGGCGAATCGCTTTTTTGCGGACTCACTTCCTTGCGTGCGAAGATGTAGCTGGTGGGTCCCAGCAGTCAGGGGGGCGAATCATTTTTTTGGACGCACTTCCTTGCGTGCGAAGATGTAGCTGGTGGGTCCCAGCAGACAGGGGGAAACATTTTTTTTTGCGAAATACGCTGGCCCATCCGGTGGGTCCCTGCTGTCAGGTGGAGGAATAATTATTTTGCACTTAATAAGGAGGCACTTCCTTGCTGCGGCCGTGGACCCAAATGTCGGCCCTCTCCACGTCTGATCCCATGTCCGATGGAAGCCATTCCTTGACCACGTTGACCACGCCACGCCAAGAGCACCAGTATGTGGACGACGGCGAAGCCTAGGAAGGGACGACGCAGAGCCGGGAAGACGCGGCAAGGATGCCCACACAGAGGAGTATGAGGGTTCACTTGTTCGGCTGCGGTGTGAGGCTGCCGTCGCCGCAGAATAACAAGGGGTGTGGGTGCATAGAGGAATGGCCTGGCCAGCGGTGGGAGTAGTAGGGGACTGTGAGGCCTCCGCAGCATCACAGTCGGCCATGGGTGGCAGGAGCAGGCAGCACGACCGGCGTTGCTTTGGGCGGCTGGAGGAGGAAGACCAGAGGTTGAAGAAGCACTACGGCCGTTGGATGGACATCGTACGGTCACTGGAGCTAGAATCGTTCATATATTGACTAAAGTTGACAAAGGCCTCCGTCCCAGTCAACTTAGTAGGCCCACAAGTCAGCCTCCCACCAAGGTGGGTCCCAGCTAGCAGGGGGTATTAATTTTTTTGTACGTAATTATTAGGCACTTCCGGTGGGTCCGAGCTGACAGCGGGTGGAACATTTTTTCACGAAATACGGTGGCCCGTCCTGTGGGTCCCAGCTGTCAGGGGGAAACATTTTTTTCGCGAAATACTGGTGGCCCGTACAGTGGGTCCCTTCTGTCAGGTGGAGTAATAATTATTTTCCGCGTAATAAGGAGGCACTTCTTTGCGGCTGTCGTGGACCCAAATTGCCGCCTCCACGTGACAAGATTTCTTCCGATGGAAGTCGGTCGTTGACCACATTGACCACGCCACGCCGAGAGCACCACGGCGGTGGACGACGGCGAGGCCTAGGAAGGGACGACGCTGAGTCGGGGAAGACGCGGGCAAAGGGAAGCCCGCCATGAGAGGAGTACGAGGGTTCACCGTTCGGCTTGTGGTGTGAGGCCGCCGCCGCAGTAATAACAGGGGTGTGGGTGAGTAGAGGGATGCCCTAGCCAGCGGTGGGAGTAGTAGGGGCGCTGAGGCTGCTGGCAAAGACAACCGGCCATGGGAGGCGGGAGCAGGCGGTCCCGCCGGTGGTGCTTTGGCGGCTGGAGCAAGAAGATCAGAGACGGAAGAAACACGACGGCCGTTGGATTGACATCCAACGGTTACGTCTGCTAGAATCGTTTGTTGACATATATAATAACTAAAAAAATCTTGCATACACGTCAACTAAACATGCCCACAAGTTAGACCACTCCCTCTTTTTTTAATAATTTATATATAGGTTATGGCAACTTCTTATGCAATTTATAGCAGTGGTTTTTTGGTTGGCCAGGGCCAATTTCGCATATTTCTGTAGGTTCCAAACTATTTTTAATACCGAAATGTCGAGCTAGATTTAAAATACTTTGAAGATATATTTAAATTAGGTTAATGCCCAGTGAAATAGGAATCTGAAAATGTGAAAAAAAAACAGAAATTATAAAGTAATTGCCAATTTGTCATCTGTTTTTATATTTACAACCCATTTCATATTACTTTCAAGATTTGCAGGCGTCTTGAAAGAGTTGCAGCCCATCAAGGCGTAGAAAAATAAGTAGGCCCGGATTGGGTATTCTTCAGAAAAAATAAACTGGGCTCATTTTCACAAAGAAAAAATAGCTGGGCCGGTCACATGGTGAACATAAAATATAAGCCTAGGCTAGACGGGCCACAGCCCAGTTCAAACCCTGCTCCGTCTCAACAATACCAAACAAAAAAAAATACTGCTCGAGTAGCTACGTCCCAGGTGTCAGCCGATCTTGTGCTGTTCTCTTGTCTATTGACTATATACGCTCAGAATGCCGTGGGTCCCAGATGTCAGGAAAATACTAGGAGGAAGCATTTTATTTTTTCCATACGCTGACGTGGTGGGCCCCTACTATCATCCTCTCCACGTACTTCTGCCGATTCCTGTTATTTGTTGACCATGTTGACAACGCGAGAGGGCGGCGCCAAGGGCGAAAAGCGCCAAAGCGCGGAGGACGCCGGCGTTAACGATTTAGGAGACGGCATGGGCGGCGTATACCGAGGCGCAACCAAATGGGAGGCGGAAGGCAGCTACCGGGCGCTGGTTTAGTTTTGGTGGTCGGAGGAAGACAGGACTAAAGAAACACGACAGATCAGAAAAGCTGCAGGAGTACTTAACAACCTTAATCGAAACCAAATAGGGCACTTAACAACCAAAGCGGAAAGCAAGATGAGTACTTATACAGTGTTCAACTGCATAAAGCACGCCTTGAACAAAGTGCTACTTTGCCTATAGTTAACCAAGGGTGAGGCCGCCAAGCCCCAGGACAAGGCCCAGGCGCCACCCCGCGCATCCACAACCTTCTGAAAGAGGCTTCATCTCGCAACGTGGTCAATAAACAGGATATTCGCTTTAGAGCCATGGAAAAGCATGAACATAATCTTCTGTCTTATTCTCCAAGATGGACGGGCCTTCATTATTTGAGACCACCCATGAATACGTATCTTTTCACCTCCAAGGGGAATTGAGTAGGTCGACATAAACATCATGTTGTGACCAAGCGCAAGTCTGACCCGACCATGGTCAGGCATCTCAGATAGGAACAATAGAACTCGGCAGCCTCGCTTTCAAGAAGATCATAATCGTAAAATTGTGTATAAGCAATAGTTTATGAACAACATATATAATGTAAAACAGCTCGTACCATAAGTTTCTCGACACGCTTGGACCTGTTCAACGAGTGCAAAGAAAGGGCACACATATCCCACGTGGCCTTCCACCATTGAAACGCCCACAAGGACGTCAAGACGATCAATAAAGTGTAGGAACTTGTGGATGTCGATCCAGTCAACTTCAGTGCCATTAGTAACAGCCGAGTTATTATGAAGTAACAAACGAGCAGACTGCTTAACTCTGAAAAAACCTACACGTGCCACCAATTATAAGGAAATATTAGTTAGAAGTAGCATCTTCGTGAGAGATTCATTGCTACTTCTAAAGTTAAATTGTGATTAGTTAGATAGAATAGGTGGATTAAGAAGTAATCGAGGCAACAAGCAAGAACCAGATACAAAACTAACATGGATGAACAATTGGAACGACGTTGGGGTGGAAGATCGCAGTGAAGATGAGACCAGGTTCTACTATTTCCGTCAACATTCGTGCGCCAACTTTCAGGCCGTAACACTTGAGAAAGTTTATCCAAGTTTGGCCATAAAAAAAGCAGCGATCTTCTTGGTTCATGAACCCAACTCGGAAGTAATATCCATGGCTTGTCTTCACTGTGACCATTAAACTAGTGTATTCAGCTATGGCAAAGGCCAAGCATCTTGAGTACATGTGTTTTGGCAGAGCAAATAATACACTGCAGGAAAAATAATATGAGAACACAGCAAGTTCAAAAAACCCCCACCCTCCCGGATAGAAAAGAGAATTCTAGGAACATACTGTGCGTGTTTCAAAATGCTATCTTAGGATGAGAAGGAACAAGTGTGGCGTCTCGCCGAGGGCGCATAAATCTGTAGGGTACTCGCACTTTGGGCACTACAACTGAAACGCACTAGATTCTGTACGAAGAAAAATGCATCAACGGCGGCGGCTGCCATCCTAGGATTACCTGCGACCAAGGAACTTGGATTTATCGGGGATGGATGAAGAATTCGTACCTGGTTCTCCATGAGAAAACCCTATGCAATCGCCGAGCGGGGGTTTTCTTTGAACAAGCAGACGAGGGAGAAGGGATTCAGTGCCTAGTGAAATATTGCCGTCGTCTGGCCCAAATTCTTATCGCTAAAGTCGGAAAGGGCGGGTTGTGATTTGATGGCTCATTGGGAATTATCATGCGCCACGACCGGGTGTGTCTACCGTGAAGTTGTGCACTCTAATTTGTGCATATGGCACGTGGACCCGCTGTCGGGTTGCCCCACATATCAGCGAAAGGAAGTAGAAAGACAGGAGTAACTAGTTACACATAAATATATTTTTTGACAGAGAGATACTCCCTCTATAAATAAATATACAAATATTTTATATCACAGGCTCACCTTGCCGAGAAATATACCCCCTCTGCAACGCACGAGCATTATGGGGATTCAGCTTTTTTTATGGGGGTTCAGCAGAGAATATAATACTCAGATAGGCTCACGGTTCTGGACTTTGGGCCGCAGGCCGACCCTGCATGTTTGGGGGCCCATGGGTTCACCATCCTTTGTACTTATGGTATATTGAGCAGGTTCACTCACACCAAGGCTGCGCATGGTAAGGGAAACTTGGCCACGGTCGCCCGGATTGTTGAACGACTCCCTCGTTGCTCTAGGAATTCTCTGTTTGCAAACAAGAAGACATACCAAAATAGCTAGATCAACACAGTGAATCATGTGAAACAACATGGAAAGAAAAAAGAACGAAGCACTTGGGCGACCAATGCTTACCAAGAAGGTGGACATGTCCATTTTTGTAAGGACTTCGGTATATGAAGTGCGAACCGCAGCCCAATCTGTTGCCGGTGCAACTGCACGGGCCGGAGTAGATGCAAGTGCAAGTGTTGGTGCAGGTGCCGAAGCCGCTGCTGCTGCCGGAGATGGTGCTCCTTGTAGAGCTGGTGCCGATGTCGATGCCCGATCCTCCGGTAGATCGATCGATCCACGACACGGTCGGTGCCCAATCCTCAGCTGGATCAGACTCAGCTGCTGCCGCTTTCAGTGCTAAATCAACTGCCGGTGCTCGATCTGTGCGAGACAGCGGCGATCGTGTCTGGTATGCTATGATCAGCTTTCTAATTTGACTAGGATCCGTAACCGTGATCCAGTTTTTTTCTTCATTTCTTTTAAACGCGAGAAGGACTAATTGTAGCGCTTTTGTTAAACCAAACTGAAGTTCATCATTGGGATTCAGCTTGTACTGGACAATAGATCGATCCAATTTTTCCAAAGAATATAAGTGATGGACGTGCCTTCAAGCATCGACACGACATAAGAAGTGAAACCTGCAAAAATAGCAATCGTAGAGAAAACCAAACGGTTTATTCTTTGATGAATGTCACATGGAAAAACCTGCATCGTAAAATTGCAGGAAAAGAAAGAAAACATGACATTAAATCAATAAGATTTAGACAATAAATCAATAAGATTTACTTGATGTGACATGAGTGAATCCTTACCAGGAAATCACTATGTTGAAGTACTAAACAG
The DNA here is from genome assembly GCA_021605145.1 of Aegilops bicornis. NCBI lineage: Eukaryota > Viridiplantae > Streptophyta > Magnoliopsida > Poales > Poaceae > Aegilops > Aegilops bicornis. The sequence continues at coordinate 154,260,416 of CM038673.1, forward strand.
AAGATTGATCATCCAACTACGTGTGGCATGCAGGGGCCCCACCTACTCCCACAAGCAGGACAGTCCAAAGGTCGTGACAAATCGTATGGACCGAACATCCATGGGACTGGAAATCCTGGTGGGTGGGATAAACCCTGCAATGCATACAGATATTGGAGTGTAACCATAATTGATAAACCGTCCTTACAAAAAATATGATCTGGATACTTCAAAATGTACAGACTGAATTGAGTGGACATACATTAACAGAGAACTTTCTCAGGACTGACCACACACCCAAAGTGGCAGTACTAATAAACAATACAGGGTTCACAAACACAAATCAAGTACTGAACAATAGTACTTACTACAGACAAGCAAAGTTGCACTAACTAAACTCTGTAGACTATTTCTTGCCACCGACCTACGGGATGAACCCCGCATAACTGACTAGGCCATGGACTTCGTGTGAGATGTCTACATGCACCGTCAACCTTGGAGAACCTAACAGAGTGGTCTTTCCACTCATAAACATGATGATGAAGACAGGCCGCATCAGATTTGTTGGGAAGCTTTACAAGAACCACAACCTTCGTAATCGAAGGCACAGCCAGGAAATTGTTGTGGTCAAGGCACAGCCTCGAGAACACGCTCGACAACAATGCTACAGGAAAACACTAGTTCGTGACACGTGGCGACAAGGACACAACAGCTGGATACTTCAAAGAAGAGAACTCATCATCGTGTCTTCCAGTTCACACGACATGACTTTGAGAACTTCATCTCCACCGCGGACCTGGTTCTAATTCAAGCGAAACCATATTTTATTACTACCTCCGTTCAGAAATATAAGATGATTTTCGATATTATACTCCATATATGACTACATATACGCATAGAAATGAGTGAATAAAGACACTAGAACATGTCTTCAAAGGCATGAGAGCAGAGGGATTACATGCAATATCCAAATATACCCTCTTAAAAGGTAGCATTGATGTTCATAAAGTACTCCCTCCGTCCCAAAATTATTGTCTTAGATTTGTCTAGATACGGATGTATCTAATACTAAAATGTGACTTGATACATCCGTATCTAGACAAATCTAAGACAAGAAATTTGGGACAGAGGGAGTAGTTGAAAGTAATCTATAAGAAATCAGTGTAAACCTCTCGCATGTTTTGGTCAAAAGAGGAATTTAGAACCGTCATTTGGCACACTAAAATCACATGCAAGATCACCCAGAAAGTTGTACTACCAGTACTAGTACTACGTGTTAGATGAAAAAACACGATCAAGATCGAGAAAAAGATCGTCAACAAGAGACATTACCTGGACTTGCTTAATGAGGGATCCCAGAGAGGGGGGCTTGGACAGGGCGATGGCTTTGAGCTTGTCTGCGGTAGTCTCGGCGGGGTGCTTGCGCTTCTTCGTACCATGAGCCTCGACAGTTTTGGCCAGAGCCATAGACATCACGTCGGGCCGGTGCTCCGGCGTCCATCCAAGAGAGGAAGCTGAGAGAGAAGAGTGAAAGGAGGAACGAGACGAGGGAGAAGCGAAGCGAGTGGGGGTTTTCTTCAAGAGAGGAAGCTGAGAGAGAAGAGTGAAATGATGGTTGCTTCCTCCATCCAACTTACTGCTGGAAAGGAGGAGGTTTTGTGATTTGACGGCTCATTGGGCATTACTGCGGCGGTTCGATCGGGGTAGTCTACCGTCACTCTACTGCGGAGTAATTTAGTGCATGGCTGGTGGACCCAGGTGCTGGCTGTCCCACACGTCGGCGAAAGTGAGTAATTTAGTGCATGGCTGAAGGAGGATCCGCATGGTAGAGCGTGTCCACTGTTTTTCATTCTGAAGAAAAAAATGATTACAACAAGCGTTTCCACTCTTACGACGGGGGAGTGCGAAACACGCGAGCCACATGAACATACACAGTGCTCCTACTACCAGGCATGTGCAGTGGTTCATACGTCAGTACTACACAATCTTGTTGCTAGTGTAGTAAGATATGACGATAACAAATGATGTTGTGGCATGTCAACTACTCCTATATGTAACATAGTACCGCTTTTTCGACTGTCCGGTCGAGAATGAACGGTGAGACTGTAGGATCGAAAGTAAGTCTAGAGGGGGGGGGGTGATTAGACTACTTGACCAAATAAAACTTATCCTTTTCCCAATTTTAGTTTTTGGCAGATTTTAGCTATCTTAGCACAAGTCAAGCAATCTTAACACAATTCAAGCAAGCATGCAAAGAGTATATGACCAGCGGAAAGTAAAGCATGCAACTTGCAAGAATGTAAAGGGAAGGGTTTGGAGGATTCAAACGCAATTGGAGACACGGATGTTTTTGTCGTGGTTCCGATAGGTGGTGCTATCGTACATCCACGTTGATGGAGACTTCAGCCCACGAAGGGTAACGGTTCCGCGAGTCCACGGAGGGCTCCACCCACGGAGGGTCCACGAAGAAGCAACCTTGTTTATCCCACCATGGCCGTCGCCCACGAAGGACTTGCCTCACTAGCGGTAGATCTTCACGAAGTAGGCGATCTCCTTGCCCTTACAAACTCCTTGGTTCAACTCCACAATCTCGTCGGAGGCTCCCAAGTGACACCTAGCCAATCTAGGAGACACCACTCTCCAAGAAGTAACAAATGGTGTGTTGATGATGAACTCCTTGCTCTTGTGCTTCAAATGATAGTCTCCCCAACACTCAACTCTCTCTCACATGATTTGGATTTGGTGGAAAGAAGATTTGAGTGGAAAGCAACTTGGGGAAGGCTAGAGCTCAAGATTCATATGGTAGGAATGGAATATCTTGGCCTCAACACAAGGGTAGGTGGTTCTCTCTCGGAAAATGTGTATTGGAAGTGTAGGTTCGTTCTTATGGCTCTCTCCATGAATGAAGAGTGGGTGGAGGGGTATATATAGCCTCCACACAAAATCTAACCGTTACACACAACTTACCAATCTCGGTGGGACCAAATTGAGAGACTCGGTCGGACTGGTTTAGCAAATCTAGTGACCGTTAGGATTTTTGGTGGGACCGACATGCAACTCGGTAGGACTGATGTGGTTAGGGTTAGGGCACAACGTAATCTCGGTGAGACCGATTACACAAACTCGGTGGGACCGATTTTGGTAATAAGCTAACCAGAGAGTTGGTCAGGTAAACTCGGTGGGACTGTTTCGCTCATTTCGGTGAGACTGAAATGTTACAAAAAGGAAACTGAGAGTTTACATTGCAATCTCGGTGGGACCGATCGCTCATCTCGGTGGGACCGAAACGTTACGAAGAGAAACAGAGAAATTACAATCCCATCTCGGTGAGACCGAGATCCCTATCGGTGAGACCGATTTGCTTAGGGTTTGTGGCAGTGGCTATGACATCTGAACTCGGTGGCGCCGGATAGAAAGAATCGGTGGGGCCGAGTTGGACTTTTGGTTTAGGTCATATGTGGATGTGAGAAAGTAGCTGAGGGTTTTGGAGCATATCACTAAGCACTTTGAGCAAGCAAGCCATTAAGCAACACCTCATCCCTCCTTGACAGTATTGGCTTTTCCTATAGACTCAATGTGATCTTGGATCACTAAAATATAAAATGTAGAGTCTTGAGCTTTGAGCTTGAGCCAATCCTTTTATCCTTAGTATTTTGAGGGTCCACTTTCCTCATCCATGCCATGCCATTCATTGAGCTTTTCCTGAAATATTTATCTTGGAATAATGTTAGCTCAATGAGCTATATGTTGTTAGGAATTACCAAAACCACCTAGGGATAGTTGCACTTTCAATCTCCCCTTTTGGTAATTGATGACAACATATAGATCAAAGCTTCGACAAATGATAATAAGAGTGAAAAACATTGTCTCTTTGAGAAGTATGTGAAAAGCAAGAGCTCCCCCTAAATTTGTGCATAGATTAAGATTTGCTTTGGACTGCAAATGCACAAAGAGTTAGGCTCATGGGTTACTCTTCCATGTCACATACATCTTGGTGGGCGCTCAAAATGATAACAATAGAATACATGCACTCATCACCAAGCAAAGTGAATGATCATATATAGATAAAAGGATAATGTCATCCAACAAGCATTAATGTAGCATATGATCAAACACATGATCATCCATGTATCACACAGACAGAAAGTATCTCAATCAAGCAAATAAAGTTTAACCACCAAGCAAGAGAAAATAAAAAGCAACCCTCTCTCTCGAAGCATATGATCTCTACATTTTTCTCCCCCTTTGGCAACAAGTTACCGAAAAGTTCATAGAAAATGCATAGCACTAAATCGTCTCTCAGGCTTGATCTTCAGGTGGTGGTGTGGACAGAACGCCAAGGACGAAGGCATCAGTTGATGTAGATGGAGCTGGTGGAGTAGGTTCTGGAGATGGTGGCACTGAAGTTGTAGCTGGTGCAGATGAAGTGGCTCTGATGTCTGTCACTGGCATTGCAGCTGACCTCTGAGCTCTAGGCACTCTGGCAAACGCCTTAGAGGTTGACTTGCCCTTCCTCTCCTGCATATCATCCTGGTTGCTCAACAATGATCGGATCTCGATTACCTTCACATCCATGTCATAGAACTTTTGCTCCATGATCCTCTCCAGGCTCTCCTGGTTTTGAGTCAAGGTGGCCAGCCCCTTCTCAATCCTCAGAGTGGATGCAATCAAGTAGCCAAGTTGATACTGTTTGCTCTTCAGGAAGTACTGAGATGCCTCTTCCATTGTTGGCATATTGGCAGCCTTCTCAGTCCTTGCCTTCTCCTTCTTCGCTTGAGCTTGCACAGAAGATGGTTCATCTTCATTCATAACCACTTGATTGTCCTCAAAGTTTGGATAGATAGGCATGTGCTCCTTGTCCAACAAGTATGTGTCGCTGCCCATCTTGGAGTTAATCAGCTCCACGGATTTGTGGGGCATACCCACAACTTCTCTTTGGTCAAGAATCGCCCCTCTTGATAGTCTCAACTATAAGACTCATGACCTTGAATTTTTGTGGCACATCAAATAAGTGTAGCAGATTTATTGCATGGCCTCTGATCATGTTGTGATCACCTGACTTGGGGAAGAGAGTGTGCCTGAGGATCCAGTTAATGGTTGGCAGTCCTGACAAAAGGGAATGTACCGATCCAAACTTGTGTGATTCTATAGCAGCATCTAGGATCTCCTTGTACATATGTGCCATAGTGTTGTGATCCATATTCTTCTTGGCATAGACATCCAAGTCATCCTCTTCCTCCTTAGGTGCATTGATTAGATATACTGCAATCACTGACAACAGACCCTGTGAGTAGATATAGATGAGATAGAGTGGATGAGCATCACAAAATACAGAGGTTTTTGCAAAAGAATGAGTCAAAACTTAGTTTTAGTTTTCCACAGAAAGCATTTCGGATCTACCGATTTGTAAACTCGGTGATACCGAAGCAGCTTTTGGAACCTAAACTAGTGAACTCGGTCAGACCAAGTCACAGTTTGGTGGCATCGAGACTTCTAGGGTTTCACAAAGTCCTGAACTCGGTCACACCGATTTGCAATTCTCGGTCAGACCGAGAGTTACATGTGCAATGGCCTTAGCCGAATCGGTGGTACCGAGTTCCACAACTCGGTTGGTCCGAGATGGTTTCGGCGGAAACCTAGCCCTAAATTTTCAATTCATCTCTAATCTACGGAGTGTTTTGACTGGATAGGATAGTTTCAATCGTGGCAAGATTCATGGCGAACACAATGTGCTAGGAATCAGATAAGGATAGCACAGTGATCCAGTTCATACCCTAGTTCGGCGATGAACTCGCTACGGCGGCAACGGCGGGGATGATTCCTGTTGACGGCGGCGGAGACCAGCGACAGGAGGCAGCTGGCGACGAGGAAGACGATCCGGAGACCCTGGTGGCAGAGCGGGCTGAGCGCGGGCGAAAGAGTTCGGAGATAATTTCCAAAATTTTGCCCGTGGGTACATATAGCCCGACCCTGTCGGTCTAACCGAGTGGAACAACTCGGTGGCACCGAGATGCATAATCGCAAGCGATAAAGAACTCGGTGTGACCGAAAAGTTCAAATCGGTTGCACCGAGATTGAAAACCTAGATCGACTTGGTGATCTCGGTATGACCGAAATGGATGAATCGGTTAGACCGAAATGCACAAAGAAGTTTTGGAAGTTTAAGTCTATGACGAATCGGGGACTCCAAGTGCTCCTCACACAAAGTGGTTCGAATCTGACTTGATCAAATTTTGTGATGTTGCATGAATAGAGTTTGAGACGAGAAGAGCATAGATAGCTAGAGAAGGTTCTTAGGCATTCTTGTCCATCCACTTGGCAAAAGAGAAAGAAAACAATGAATCAAAACAACAAGTGGATGTCCTCGAATGAGTAAAATATGCAACCAACATGCTCATACAATAAAATGGCAAATGAAATATGTGGCAAAGCATGCACAACCAATTCTAGCATCTATCAAGCAATTGGCGATGACTAGATCATCTATATATGAGCATATTGACTTAGGAGTCAAATGAGAACATTTGATCATAGGTCATACTCATCGTTTAAGCTCAAGTGGGGTTACCACTTTTACATAATGCATTGTTGTGTTCAAACCATTAGAGTTGCTTTAGCTCAATTATTAGAGTAAAGCTCCCCCTAGATGTGAGATCCCCCCTTTAGAGGGATAAACTAATCTTGGGTTTTGTCGATGATGACTTCATGTAGGTGTTGAAGATGTGGATGCTCAATGTTGATGTAGATCATTTGGAGCAATCCTTTGGAGTGAGTTACACTTTCAATACCTACACGGGTTAGTCCCACAAGGAACAAACAAGGATATCCATAGATATAGAGTGATGCACACACAAGATAATGTCTATGAGAGCATTAGGTTACCTTGTCCCTTGTCTTACCAACAAGAGGGTTTGTGACTCCTTAAACTAGTGCAAGATGTGGAAGTTGATTGCACTTGTTCTTGCCAAAAAGATATGAGTGAAATATGTTGGCGGAGTCACCCTCAAGAACTCTCTAGTTCTTCTTCTTGGGGATCCACATCATCTTGATGGGAATCCTCAGAGTTGTAGTCGTACTTGATGAAGTGGAACTTGATGTTTTCTTGGGAACCCACTTGACCAAGGTCTTAGGAGCTTCTTCAAATGCATCAATTTCTTCTTGAAGCTTGTCCTTGCCTTTTTGCTTGTGGTCTTGTGGTGGAAGATCATCTTGAGCTTGTGTCCCTTTGAAAGAAGTAGGATCATACTTCTCTTGTTGGGGAACAAAATTCGTCTTGGGGTATTGATCTTCTTCCCACTCAACTCCATTGGCATTGAACTTTCGTTCAAAACCACCACCTTGATTCTTCCGGTGCCTTCCTTGCTTGCGTACAATTTCCTCAAATTGCTTACTCCCGACAAGGCTCTTGTAAACACCTTTCTCTATAATTCCCTTCAATAAGCTATTTTCTTGCTCAAGTGTAACTTGGCTAAGAGAATCATTAGTGGAATCAAGAGAACTACTAGAAGCAACAACATTGGATTTAGCATGATTATTGTTACTACTAGAGGAAGAATCATTCTTGTTCTTGTTACTAGACTTGACTTGAGGCATGTAAGTAAATAAGAGTAAACGCTTGGCAATGTAAGAAGAACTTTTCTTGCGAAGATCATCATTGATTGCCTTTAAGAACTCATGCTCTTGCTCAAGGTTGAGCTTTTCAAAGCGTAACTTCTCATGAGTCCTTAAAAGTTCTCGATGATGTTCTAAGATAGTTTCATGAGCTAACTTAAGAGTGTTTAGTTCTTTAGTTAGAAGCTCAATCTTCTCCTTATCATTGTCATTCGTTTTATCTTGATTAGCATGATTAATTGACGATTCATCATAGTATTCATCACTAGAGTTGTCAACAAGTAAATCATCATCACCTAACAAGTCATCTTCATCACTATTGAAATCAACATACTCGGGATGTGTTACCTTTGGACCTTTGGCCTTGAAGCATCTTCCAATTCCTTCATTTGGTGAATCAAATATGTCATAGGCCTTGGTTGACACAAGTGCTAGACCGGCAACACCTTCATCTTGAGTATATTCGGAGTCGGAGTGATAGCTTCTCTCGGAGTGATTGTTGGAGTCGGAGCCGGATACCCATTCACCAACATGAGCTTGATGTCTTCGTTTTGTGTAGCTCCTTGATGACTTGTCCTTCCTTTCCGAATCCTTGCTTCTCCATGAGGGTCTTCGTTCACAACGATCATCTCTACTCCTTCTCTCTCTTGGTGGTGATTCTTCTCTTCTACTTCTTCTTTTTGGAGAATCTTCACTTCTTTTGTAGGGTGCCATACACTCATTGGAATAGTGTCCGGGTCTTCCACAATTGTAGCAATTACGCTCTTGACTAGAAGATCTTTTGTCATTGTAGGACCTTGACTTGGAGTTTCTCTCTTTGCTTCTACTCTTGTAGAATTTGTTGAAGTTCTTGACCATTAAGCTCAATTCTTCATTGAAGGTTTGTTTCTCACTTGATGATGTGGGGGCTTCACATGAGGCTTTGTAAGCACCACTTGATTTTTGTGAAGTTCCTCCTTATCCTTGAGTGACATCTCATGAGCAACAATTCTTCCAATGACTTCCGTTGGCTTGAGATCTTTGTAATTGGGCATCATTTGGATCAATGTGCACACGGTATCATATTTTCCATCCAAGGCTCTTAGGATCTTCTTGATGATGAATCTGTCGGTCATCTCTTCACTTCCTAAGCCGACAATCTCATTTGTGATAAGAGCAAGCCTAGAGTACATTTCAGCGATACCTTCACCATCATTCATTTTGAACTTGTCAAGTTGACTTTGAAGCACATCCAGCTTGGATTCCTTGATGGAGTCGGTACCTTCATGCATATCAATCGAAGTATCCCAAATTTCCTTTGCATTCTCAAGGCGGCTGATTTTGTTGAATTCTTCGGGGCACAATCCGTTGAAGAGGATATCACAAGCTTGAGCGTTGTATTGCAGCATCTTCAACTCTTCCGCGCTAGCTTCACGGTTCGGTTCTCTCCCATCAAATAATTCACCTTGCAAGCCAATACACACAATAGCCCAAACGGCGGGGTTATGTCCAAGAATATGCATTTTCATCTTATGCTTCCAACTAGCAAAATTAGTACCATCAAAGTAAGGACCTCTACGGTGATAATTTCCCTCTCTAGACGCCATACTCTCCTAGGTTGTGAAACCAAGGCTATGACCACCAAAAGCTATGGAAGTCAACGCAAATGGAGACCAAAGCTCTGATACCACTTGTAGGATCGAAAGTATGTCTAGAGGGGGGGGGGTGATTAGACTACTTGACCAAATAAAACTTATCCTTTTCCCAATTTTAGTCTTTGGCAGATTTTAGCTATCTTAGCACAAGTCAAGCAATCTTAACACAATTCAAGAAAGCATGCAAAGAGTATATGAGTAGCGGAAAGTAAAGCATGCAACTTGAAAGAATGTAAAGGGAAGGGTTTGGAGGATTTAAATGCAATTGGAGACACGGATGTTTTTGTCGTGGTTCCGATAGGTGGTGCTATCGTACATCCACGTTGTTGGAGACTTCAACCCACAAAGGTTAACGGTTGCGCGAGTCCACGGAGGGCTCCACCCACCAAGGGTCCATGAAGAAGCAACCTTGTCTATCCGACCATGGCCGTCGCCCGCGATAGACTTGCCTCACTAGCGGTAGATCTTCACGAAGTAGGTGATCTCCTTGCCCTTACAAACTCCTTGGTTCAACTCCACAATCTTGTCGGAGGCTCCCAAGTGACACCTAGCCAATCTAGGAGACACCACTCTCCAAGAAGTAACAAATGGTGTGTTGATGATGAACTCCTTGCTCTTGTGCTTCAAATGATAGTCTCCCCAACACTCAACTCTCTCTCACAGGATTTGGATTTGGTGGAAAAAACATTTGAGTGGAAAGCAACTTGGGGAAGGCTAGAGATCAAGATTCATATGGTAGGAATGGAATATCTTGGCCTCAACACAAGGGTAGGTGGTTCTCTCTCGTAAAATGTGTATTGGAAGTGTAGGTTCGTTCTGATGGCTCTCTCCATGAATGAAGAGTGGGTTGAGGGGTATATATAGCCTCCACACAAAATCTAACCGTTACACACAACTTACCAATCTTGGTGGGACCGAATTGAGAAACTCGGTCGGACCGATTTAGCAAATCTAGTGAACGTTAGGATTTTTGGTGGGACCGACATGCAACTCGGTAGGACCGATTTAGCAAATCTAGTGACCGTTAGGATTTTCGGTGGGACCGACATGCAACTCGGTAGGACCGATGTGGTTAGGGTTAGGGCATAATGTAATCTTGGTGAGACCGATTACATAAACTCGGTGGGACCGATTTTGGTAATAAGATAACCAGAGAGTTGGTCAGGTAAACTCGGTGGGACTGATTCGCTCATTTCGGTGAGACCGAAATGTTACAAAAGGGAAACAGAGAGTTTACATTGCAATCTCGGTGGGACCGAAACGTTACGAAGGGAAACAGAGAGATTACAATCCCATCTCGGTGAGACCGAGATCCCTATCGGTGAGACCGATTTGCCTAGGGTTTGTGGCAGTGGCTATGACATCTGAACTCGGTGGCGCCGGATAGAAAGAATCGAATCGATGGGGCCGAGTTGGACTTTTGGTTTAGGTCATATGTGGATGTGAGAAAGTAGCTGAGGGTTTTGGAGCATATCACTAAGCACTTTGAGCAAGCAAGCCATTAAGCAACACCTCATCCCTCCTTGATAGTATTGGCTTTTCCTATAGACTCAATGTGATCTTGGATCACTAAAATATAAAATGTAGAGTCTTGAGCTTTGAGCTTGAGCCAATCCTTTTATCCTTAGTATTTTGAGGGGTCCACTTTCCTCATCCATGCCATGCCATTCATTGAGCTTTTCCTGAAATATTTATCTTGGAATAATGTTAGCTCAATGAGCTATATGTTGTTAGGAATTACCAAAACCACCTAGGGATAGTTGCACTTTCAGAGATCAATGTTAACAGTACTAGGTCCACAGCGCACGGAGAGTACGGTGCTACAGTACTCCATGGAACATGAACCGTATGAAGCACGAATAGTGTTAGACAGGGTGTATGAAGGGTGCACGGGATGGGAGAAAAAGTTCGCTTCTCGACCCACTTTTGGGTGTTTGGCAGAGTGCATGAAGGGTGCATGAGTCCACACTAGTAGGTTGACAAAAATACACGAAGAGGAAACACCTATATTGAGATGAGAATGCAACCGAATACACCCACACGCTTTGTGCTACAAAGGATCGATCCGCACTGGCTCGAGTTTGATCCAACGGTCATGTTGCGCCGAGACATGGACATGCCCATGCAAAGGGCGCCTAAACACCACCGAAGTCCCTCTGCTTCTCAAGGCGCACGACGTTGGTGATGCAGGGTGCAACCGCCCGCAGAGCCCACTCCCGGTCGACGAGAGCCAGCTCGTCAAAGACGGCGTCCAATGGCACGAACGGATTCCGGTGATGGAGCCCTGAAAGGATTCGCCTGGCAATGGCGACGGCAGCCCGCAACCCCTCCTTGTCCAGCTCAGCCCCCACCATCGCGCGGAGACGACTCAACTCCTCAGAGATATAGGTGAAGAAGGAGACCAGTTCAGGAAACCGCAACTTGTTGAAGTCGACCGGGTGGTCGAACGGGTTTATCCCGACGGCCGGCATCGTCGTGCTGGCACGACGGTAGGCATCGTGCAGCCGCAACACGTGTGTGGCAAGTGGCAACTTGGTTCACCAAGTGGCTGAGGCGATACTAGACCTCGTCACGATCGGCCTGCTCGCGCTCCGGCCGGCTCCCCTGACGGCCTATCGTATCTCCCACTTTCTGCAGCAACACCGCCGATGCCTCGAGCATCTTTGTGGTTGACGCCTGCCGCTTTTGAAGCTCCGTGAACTCCCGCACATAACGGAAGAGCATGGCCCTCCTCTCCTCCTTGAGCTCACGGAGCTCCACGTCCTTGGCCCTGAGATCTGCATCCTTGGCATGGAGCTCCTGTGTCAGGCGCCTCACCTCAGACTGCATGATCTGCTGCACCTCCATGGCACGAGGTAGAAGCAATGGGGAGAGGAAGCAAAGGGGGCGAAACGGCTGAAAGGCAATGCAATCTACGGGAAGGCGGAGGGTGCGGGGAGTCTTTTGGTTTTCACCACGGTAAAACACCGATCGACGACTTCTCACATCGAGGAGCAAAGGGTTTTACCGCGGAGTCATCGTGACTAATTGCTGCCGCTACCGCCTCCCCGCCAATCAAAAATTAAAAATCCTGCCGCTACCGCTCCCGCCAATCAAAAATTAAAAATCCTGCTGCACCCAAACACCAGAGCAACGCTGGTGGATATTTAAATTTCCATGCCGCAAGTAGATAAAAAGGGGTGAAAAAACAAATGTGGCGGTGGCCTAGCTAATCGGTCGAACTAGCCCAACTAGCTAGCCACCGTGCTTCACTGATGTACTCGGCGGGAAAGGTGGTCTTTCATGATTTGATGACTCATTTACTTGCTTCGGCGCTACGACCGAGGAGGACCCTGAAAACACGCAGTAGGGCGTCCCATGTCAGGACGAATATATGCGTGCACCACCCGGGAGGACCCTGAAACCGCGCGGTAGGGTGTGCGACGTCTCGAAACAGAGGAAAAATGTGCGTGTAAAAATATACTATATCATACGTAATACCTATGGTTCGACCTCGGGACCCAGCCAGTCGGTCGAAAACACCCCACTAGCCACACAGCTTCATCATGCAAACGTGGCACGGAGGATAGATGTGGTTAGCTCCGTCTCGACCAGCCACAACGTCTCTTGTTCTAGGCGATTCTTCTATTTTTCAAGCTTTTTTTAGTTGTAATAACGCCATGGCAAGCTAGCGCCGCTCTTCGTGTGTGCCCGTGCAAAGGTTAGACGATGGAGAGAAGAGAGATTGAGATCGCAGACCTGGGACCCACCAGTAAGTGAGACAACGGTCATGCACGTGTTGACGAGGCACTCCTCTACTCTACTCAACGCAAGTACTGTATAAAATCAAGTTATGGGACGAAGCCAACAACCGCTCGTTTTTTCGGGCTATCGACTTATGCTTTGTAGTCCAGGTTGCCGATTCGAATCTAGTCTTTCAGATTTGTTAGTTTTAGGTCCAAATTTGATTAATGACAAGTGGGACCCCCGTGTGTTGTTCCGATATTTCAGTGTGGGATGGTTTTTTTGAACAAACACTTTGCGCGGTTAGACAAGTAATGGCATGAGTTACACGTATTTTGCAAGTTTATTTAACAAAAATGACAGCGGCATAGAATATCACATCCACCCCGCAGCTTAGATACTATGGTGATACGAGTTTTTACACCGTTGGAAGTGAGATCCAATAGCTTGGTAGTAGTCTTTGTAATTATGCGCAATTTTCAAACTCTCCAAAGGTTTTTTTTGCAAATAAAACATTCAGGCCTCATGTGTGCTGCTGCATCTTCGATCCAACGGCTCCCCGGTGCTCATATTAGGTGCTTCCCGTAGCTTAATTACCCACTATGGTGATATGAGCATCTAGGTCGTATGATCAGTGATCAGATGGCACATGCGTAGTACTTGTACTTTCTGCGCATTTCCCAAACTCTATCACCAGATATTGCAAAAACATTCAAACCTCCTACTATGGGCCGTTAGATCTCGGTGAACTCGTATCACCATAGAATCTACTGCAAGGGAGCACCTCATGCTCTCCCGTGCGAGAAAACATAGGGTGCTATCGCAGCTTGGATGTTACGGTGATACAAGCTTGGAGGTCGTTTGATCTGAGATCCAATGGCATCTGAGAAGTCTTTGTTCTTGTAAGCAGTGGCCGAACTCTTTTGGGGCTTTTCTGCAAAAAAACATTCGAACCACCGAGGAGGTGTTGGTCACAATCCAACGCCTCCGAAGAGCTTGTATCACCAAAGCATCTACGGTGTGGTAGCACATGATATTCTTACATACAAGAGAATATGATGTCCTCCTTCATCTTAGACGCTATGGTGATACGAGCTTCGAGGTTGTTGGATATGGGATCAAAGGGCATCTAAGTAGTTTTTGTACAAATTGTGTGCAATTCTCAAACTCATCAAAGTTTCCTGCAAAAAAATTAAGACACATCATGTGAGCTGCTATATCTCAGATCTACAAGCTCCAAGCAACTCAGACAAGCATATAGCATCTAAGGTATGGGGGCACATGATATTCTCCCGGGGAGGAGGGGTGGGGGGTGCACAACCAATCGGTGGTTGGGAGGGTGGGGACAAATATAATCTAAATAACCCTAAACAGAGCTCCACAATTTTATCTAAGGTCGAGGGGTTGACCCCCGACAATCATAGCTCCGCCTAAACACAACATTTGCATGTACTGTAGTACTAGACTTAATATTCATGTTTTAGTTTCATGTCCATTTTAAATATTGAACTGAGGACCATGGATGTCTTACATTTTACTCCCTTCATTCCTAATATTAGTCTTTTTAGAGGCTTCAAATGGACTGGAACATACGGATGTATATAGACATATTTTAGAGTCTAGATTCACTCATTTTGCTCCGTATGTAGTCACTTGTTGAACTCTCTAAAAGACTAATATTTAGGAATAGAAGGAGTATTTTTGAATTCGTGTCATACATGCATGGTTTGGAAAAATAGATGCACTATACTTATTGGATTGTTGTTGTGTTCATGCGTGTGTCTCTCTCTGTGTGTGTGTGGTCATATGATTGATACATACAAAGTTTTCTCACCTCCATATTGTTCATCTTTTAAATTTGAATATGCATTGGAGAACTTACTAGGGATACCATGAAATGTGAAATCCACGTTGAGATAACTATATCACAAACTCACTCTAATTCAACAACTCGTCATAAATCAATTACCACGTGTTGAGATTAGTATTTGCAAGGAAAATACAGGTATTGTAATACACATAGATTCGTTCGGCAATTTAAAAGGTTCCTTTCGTATTCTCGAATGGTAGGACCCAACGGCGTACCTTCCAGACCTTGGCTCGTGTTGATCCTAGAAAAAACCGGGCTCGTGTCCTTCGGTGGCGTGCGTGGTACGCACATTAGGCAACCCCAACCAGTCAAGCCTCAGCGTTTCAAGTCGAAATATCTGGCGGCCAGAATTCCTGCCCTAGGAAATTCCCCTCATGTCGATGAATAACTGAGTGATGCTTTAGTAACTAGACAACGTTACCTACCGTGCCGAGCACGGTTCAATTCCCTCGGTCGCCGCTCGTCAAGGTCACCCTTCAATTGCATTGCCTAGTACTACTACTACTACACCAGGATGAGGACAGAATTGAGCCCGTTTGTTCGTGCCTAGTACTTGAGGATTATCCTTTTACTCTGCATATATAACTTGTCTGAAGTCTAACTAAGCAAAATGTTTGACCAAATCCTTTCTTAAGAAATACAACAGGACAGATGTATGGCTTGAAAATTTATTGCATGATGCAGGTTATGATATTGTTTCAATCTCGGATCTTAAATTTCAAAAATCCAAAAGTGAGAATAAATTCTTGAAACTGAGCATGGCCACGTGATATGGCACAAATATTACTTCGTAGGTTTTTTCTTCAATTCGAGACAAGCTGCTTATGACAAGTTGCACAAATGAAGAGCCAAGGTATTTTTGAACAAAGACCTTAAGGCGAACGCTTTCACTATAGAAACCGTGGGCCTTTACGTGCCGCCACGAGTCCCCGCTTCTCATCGGCAGGTACCGTCCCAACAAGCGTGTGAGTCGACGGGACGCGTGCGAGCAGACCGCAGTTTAAAATCAACCCCGCACTACCCGGTATCGCTACAATCCTCTCTCTTCCTCTCCGATTCTCCTGTCGTCTACCTCCAACTAGCCTGACCTAAACATACGCCATGCCGCATCACGATGGTCCGCCCTTAGTGTTCCAGTTTCATGAGGAAGACACCCAGCCGGAGTCTCAAGAACATAAGGCGCTTTGGGACGAGCTTGAACTGGCCTTGCGGGAAGACGCCGCTACCGTCCCCGCCTCCTGCTCCAGCCTCGCTTCGATCAAGGCCAAATACCATCCCTGCGGGCATTGATGGGCTGGGAGCCACACATTGTCGCCGAGCTTGATGCCACGGGTTCCACGAGGTCCCCGCCGACTTTCACGCACCCGTGCACCTGCCCAGATGCGCCAGGCGCAGCACCGACGCAAGACGCCCATGCCGGTGCCCGCGGCACTGCCAGCATGCACTGCTGCTGCATTGATGTGCGTGCCCGTGCCGGTGCCCGTGCACACGAATGTCTCCATCGCGCCATTGACAGCGCCTGTCCCCGCGCGGGTGCCAGTGCCCCCCTCAGCGGCATGGATGGCCGCCGCCGACCGCTTCCTTGCACCAACGCAAGTCGCCTCCTCCCTTGATTGACTCGCTCAAGTCTGTAACATTTTGGCCTTCCTTGAAGCTAAGCCAACGTCCAGGAGTACGCCAACAACGGCGCAAGACGCCGCCGTCGCCGTCGGTCAGTGGCCCGACGACACCCAGAGCACGGCAGAGGAGCCGCTTCCCACCGCGAGATGCCCCCGCCACCGCCGCGTAATCTAAATTTGCCATGAAAAACGTTTGGATTGCCATGCTTAAAATCCGAATGTTTATCATTTCCGTTTATTTTATATCAATCATCGTATAATTTAAAGTCGGAGTCAGACTGAACGAAATGTATGGTTTGATCGATTGAATGTTCTGCTAGAGCCGTATCAAATTAAATATAAAACATCATCAAGCCACATGTATTCCTTGTCATCCAACAACCTAGACTGCTTCAATGTCGAGCGCTCAACACGTTTAGCGTGCAGTGAATTTCATGCCAAAAATAGTGCTAATCACATGACAACACGCAAATAATATCCTAGTAGTTAATATCCGCATGCACTTAATATACTTCCAAATTAACGTGCATTGCACATACACACTGACTAGTGCTGCTAGTACGTGAAACTGGTGCCGTGACTTGTAAACGCATCCAGATATGGTCAACAGCAACATCGCCCGCGAGTTCTTCCTATTTGCCCGTGCGTCTAAACGCATAAGGGGAGGAGAGAGAGAGAGAGAGCACACATGGAACCCACCAGTAAGTGAAGGCGAATAGTACTAAAAATAATATTACATGTTATCCATTAATTAGGCTGTGGTAATATAAAAACATTATGTGAACAAAGGGGTACAACAAACATTGCTATTCTACGTATGTTGCCTATTGACGTGCGGCTTGAAGGCCCGGTCGCATGTTCGATCCTCGTCCTTTATTTTTTAATTTGTATATGGGTCCAAATTTGTTTCATGACATGTGGGCCCCTCGGTGTGTAGTTTGTAGCACTTTAATTTGTAGGTCGAAATTTGTTCCATTCCAAGTGGACTATCGGTGTGTAGTTTTCTAGCTTATTTATAACAATTAAAGAGAACAACATAGTTTTTTCAATAATACCATGGTGCGACGTTGAAGGCGAGAAAGGACGTGCGAGAGAGCGATGACCGAGCCAAAGGGAAATCAACTAGGGGAGTTGCGTGGGTTGCAACGGTATTTGGAGTAGTTGTGGGCCGAATGCTACGAAAATATAATCTAAACCGACCGGAATAAATGCCTACACAAATTAATCCAAGGTTGGAGTGCCCCTCGCAATGTAAATAGCTCCGGCTTTGCGAGGGATGGAGAGGTAGTAGCTTCAACGCGTGGAAGATACGGTGTGAGAAAGCGAGGTCAACCGAGAGACATATAGATAGAGAGACAAAGTGAGTGTGGTCCGACATTCATTGAACAAATATATATGCTCCGGAGAGATATTGTCTGATTGAGCTTTTGGCAAGGGTGAGTGATGTAAGATAGAGCTTGAGAGATGATCCGATCCACGATGTAGATATATTTTGTGCGTGGGAGGAAGCAAGGTCAACCGATCACATAGGGTCGCCATGATCGAAAGAGTGAGACGGGTTGGAGAGAGTGACCTAGATAGACGATGTGCGTGAGAGAGTATACAATGTGAATAGGTCGAATTGGGCTCAAACATGGTGATATATCGTTTTTGTCCGAGAAAGAGCGGGGTCAATCGAGACATACGGAGAGAGAGAGAGAGAGAGAGAGAGAGAGAGAGAGAGAGAGATTGAGTGAGCGTGCCCCACCATGAGGTCGAAAGAGTGGCGGCGGCTTGGATGGACTAACTTAGATAGAAAATCTGCGTGAGAGAGTATAGAGTGTGTCGATCGAGGCCTGAACAGGGAGATATATCATTTGTGTGTGAAAGAAAACGAGGTTAAATGAGACTCAGATAAAGAGAGCGAGATTGAGCGAGTGTGGCCCGCCGTGTGGAAGAAAGAGTGAGATGCCTCGAGGAGTGACCTAGATATACAACGTGCGTGCGTGCGCACGAGAGGTTGGGGGGCTAGATAGGCAATGCATGTATTTAGCGCGAGAGGGTGAGAGGGAGAGGGGGGGGGGGGAAGAGCTCTGTTGGGGAACGTAGTAATTTCAATAAATTTCCTACGCACACACAAGGATAATGGTGATGCATAGCAACGAGAGGGGAGAGTGTTGTCCACGTACCCTCGTAGACCGTAAGTGGAAGCGTTATGACAACGCGGTTGATGTAGCCGTACGTCTTCACGATCCGACCGATCCAAGTACCGAACGTACGGCACCTCCGAGTTCAGCACACGTTATCCCCGGACTCACATCCAGCAGGGTGTCGGGGATGAGTTCCATTAGCACGGCGCGTGGTGACGATGATGATGTTCTACCGACGCAGGGCTTCGCCTAAGAACCGCAACGATATGACCGAGGTGGAATATGGTGGAGGGGGGCACCGCACATGGCTAAGGAACGATCACGAAGATCAACTTGTGTGTCCTAGGTGCCCCCCTGCCCCCGTATATAAAGGAGCAAGGGGGGAGGCCGGCCGGCCCTAGGGGCGCGCCAAGGAGGGGGGGAGTCCTCCTCCTAGTGGGAGTAGGACTCCCCTTTCCTAGTCCAACTAGGAAGAGAGAGGGGGAAGGAAAGAGAGGGAGAGGGAGAGGGAAAGAGGGGCCGCGCCCCCCCTCCCTAGTCCAATTCGGACTCCTCATGGGGGGGCACCTCCTGGGCTGCAGCCCTCTCTCTCCCCTCAGGCCCACTAAGGCCCAATACTTCCTCGGGGGGTTCCGGTAACCCCTCCGGCACTCCGGTTTTCTCCGAAATCACTCGGAACGGTTCCGGTGTCTGAATATACTCGTCCAATATATCGATCTTTATGTCTCGACCATTTCGAGACTCCTCGTCATGTCCGTGATCACATCCGGGACTCCGAACAACCTTCGGTACATCAAAACTTATAAACTCATAATAAAACTGTCATCGTAACGTTAGGCGTGCGGACCCTACGGGTTCGAGAACTATGTAGACATGACCTAGAACTGTTTCTAGTCAATAACCAATAGTGGAACCTGGATGTTCATATTGGCTCCTACATATTCTACGAAGATCTTTATCGGTCAAACCGCATAACAACATACGTTGTTCCCTTTGTCATCGGTATGTTACTTGCCCGAGATTTGATCGTTGGTATCCAATACCTAGTTCAATCTCGTTACCGGCAAGTCTCTTTACTTGTTACGTAATGCATCATTCCGTAACTAACTCATTAGTTACATTGCTTGCAAGGCTTATAGTGATGTGCATTACCGAGAGGGCCCAGAGATACCTCTCCGACAATCGGAGTGACAAAACCTAATCTCGAAATACGCCAACCCAACATGTACCTTCGGAGACACCAGTAGAGCTCCTTTATAATCACCCGATTACTTGTGACGCTTTGGTAGCACACAAAGTGTTCCTCCGTAAACGGAGTTGCATAATCTCATAGTTACAGGAACATGTATAAGTCATGAAGAAAGCAATAGCAACATACTAAACGATCAAGTGCTAGGCTAACAGAATGGGTCATGTCAATCACATCATTCTCCTAATGATGTGATCCCTTTAATTAAATGACAACACATGTCTATGGTTAGGAAACACAAGCATCTTTGATTAATGAGCTAGTCAAGTAGAGGCATACTAGTGACGTTATGTTTGTCTATGTATTCACAGATGTATCATGTTTCCGGTTAATACAATTCTAGCATGAATAATAAACATTTATCATGATATGAGGAAATAAATAATAACTTTATTATTGCCTCTAGGGCATATTTCCTTCAGTCTCTGAAAGTGCGTTATATCGACTAGAGGGGGGGGGTGAATAGGCGATTTTTATGAATTCTTCAATGAGGAATTTGCCGGTGAGGAAATTCCTAAGTGAAGAACTACTTGCAGCGGAATAAGTACTCAGAAGTAACCATAAGAGAATGCGGGCATGGTCATCATGATGAAATGAAGACAATCAAAGAGTACAGAAAGCGTAAACACGGGATAGCACAAGATGAAGACAAACAGACTGAAGAAATTGAACAGAGGAAATTGGGAAAGTCTTCAGTCAAAGTCTTCAAACACAGATATGAACGAACACTCAACATAGTAATGAGGAAATGAAAGAGTTGAGGAAATAGAACCAGTTAGGTTGGTGAAGACAATGATTTGGTAGACCAGTTCCAACTGCTGTCTCAGTTGTACGTCTGGTTGGAGCGGCAGAGTATTTAAACTCGAGGACACACAGTCCCGGACACCCAGTCGCTGAGCACGCAGCTCAGGACACCAAGTCCTCACCGTATTCTCCTTGAACTAAGGTCACACAGACCTCGTCCAATCACTCGTGGTAAGTCTTCACGCGACTTCCAAACCTTCACAGACTTGATCACTCGGCGATCCACAATTCCTCTTGGATGCTTCTAGACCATGACGCCTAACCGTCTGGAAGAAGCACAGTCTTCAAAGGTAATAAGCGTCGGATCCATGCAGGATCAATCTCTTGAGTGATGCTCAATCACTTTGGGTTTGTAGGGTTTGGTTTTGGGTTTTTCCTCACTCGATGATTTTCGCTCAAAGTCCTCGGAGGATGGGTTGCTCTCAAATGACAAGTGTCAAGTTTCTCTCGGAGTAGCCAACCAGCTAGTGGTTGTAGGGGCGGCTATTTATAGCCTAGGGAGCAGCCCGACATGATAAGACATAAATGTCCTTCAATGATATGACCGTTAGGTGGATAAGATATTTTGGGACAGGTGGCCAAGACAAAGAACGGTCGGAAATTTGACTCTCAAATTCCTCGGGGCTATCATGTTCCTCACTGTAGGCAATCCGCATGGCAAATTCCTAACTCCTCGGTCGAACAAATTCCTCAATGACCGGAAGAACTTCGCCTCTCACATCAAGAAATTGACCGAATCGTATGAGATTTCTAAAGGCTTCACTCAAGGGATTGGTAGGTGTAGGATTTTGAGTTGAGCATCACATGGAAATTTTTCCTTAGTATTTCCTCGACCCCTTTAACAAAGACGGTGTTTCCTATGACTCAAGAAAGATAAAACGAAACTACGAAAACAAAAGTCTTCACGCTTCATGTTCCTCAAATGAATACCAAGTCTTCAAGGTCACACCAATTTCTTCACTTTCAAGTCTTGAAAGTCTTGAGAATATCAAAGTCTTCATCGAAGAACTTCATTTTAGGGTCGACTTTCTGTGTAAATATCAAACTCCTCATAGACTTATAGACCTGTGTACACTCACAAACACATTAGTCCCTTAACCTATAAGTCTTCAATACACCAAAATCACTAAGGGGCACCAGATGCACTTACAATCCCCCCCTTTTTGGTGATTGATGAAAATATAGGTTAAGTTTTCAACGGGGATAAACATATGAAGTGTAAATACTGATATTGAGGAATTTGATTGCAAAATATAGAAGAACTCCCCCTGAAGATGTGCATAGTGAGGAATTTGCTTTTGAGGCAATGCACATTTGAAGAGTTGAATCATGGAGAACTCCCCCTATATCTTGTAATTCATACACGCATTTGACATATAATATGAAGAATTTGAAATGCATGATGAAATATGGTGATCGATGTAGTTCAAAGATGCGTGTATTAACATATAATGAGGAATAAGCATGCAGAGGAACACATCAAAAGTATCGAGCACCATCGGGTTTAAGATTACAACTCGATCCAATAAAGTTTCGTAAGAACGAGAGTTGTAACTTAGCAAAAAAATTGCCCATATAATAGACCCGCTTGAAGACTAACTCACATTTCTCCCACTTTGTCATCGATTGACCAAAAGGATCGAAACTGAGGACTAACGCCCCTGAAGAATTTCAAGTTGATGAAGGAGCGCCAGCGTTGTCGGGGTCGGTTGTCGTAGTAGGGCCTGCCGCAGTGTCGTCCAAGTCTTCATTTTCATCAGTGTCTCGCGATGAAGAATAGGAGCTGGCCACCAAGGAAGGAACTTTGACCTTCTTGTATTTCTTCGGTGGAGGTGCAGGCTAGTCAAAGTCTTCCTTGAGACCCATTGTCTTCAGTTCTTCCGCGCTGTAGACATTAGAAAGAACAGCCTAGGTGTGGTTGAAGGTTTCATGGAGGTAGTATTGGTTTTTCTTCACTGCATTGTGAGTAGAGGTCATGTTGTGAAGAATTGAACCAAACTGACGCTTGACCCATTTATGATTGCGACCAACCTTCTGATGAAGACTGAGGAGTAACTCACGATCAGTCATCACCCTGGGTGCTGTGGCTTGAGGATTTTGCTTGGCAGAGGTATTGGCGGCAGAGTCATGTGTGGCAGAGTCATCATTGGTGGAGTAGGATGCAGCTTTGCGAAATTGACCATCCAATGGACGAATGCCTTCATCTATCACAGCAGTAGCCTTGCCCTTGTCATCAGCTGAGGAAAATGTCCGTTTGAGGACTTCAATTGGAGGCAAGTAGCTGCAGTGGTTGAGAGTGTCAGCCTTGTAATTGAGTGAAGACCTTGTCCTGATGAACCTCATAATCCATGGTGCATAAGGCTTCAGCTCAAAAGGTGACATAGCAATATTCGCCAGAGTCCTCATGAAGAAATCATGGAAGTTGACGGAACGCCATGAATGATATTGAAAAGCATATTCTTCATGATGCCAACGACTTCTTCATCATTTGAGTCGTGGCCTTTGATAGGACTCATTGTCTTCGTCAGAATCCGATAGACAGTCCGAGGTACATATAGTAATTCCTTGACGAGGAATTTGGTTCGAGGTGCCTGTCCTGGCTTCAAAGGCTTCATCAGCACTTGCATGTAGTGATTTGAAAGCTCAGGTTTGTTGTAGATACAACGAGCACCATCAAGGGGAGGACTGAGTGGTAGGGCATGAAGCAATTCAGTTGCTGGTGCCTTGTAGTGAGTATTTTCAGACATCCAGTCCAACACCCATGAGTTCACATCTTCAGCGTCTCCGGTGATGTGCAGCGTCGCATAGAATTGAAGAATGAGTTCTTCATTCCAATCACAGATGTCAGTGCAGAAATTCAGAAGTCCTGCATCGTGAAGAACACTGAGGACTGGCTCGAAGCCTGGCAGAGATTCCATGTCCACATGAGGAATATGTGCATGATCGAAGACTTTGTCTTTGTTGAAGAGCACAGAGGAATAGAAGTTGGCTTGACTGGCAGTCCAGAAACGCCTCTTCCTTATGCGAGCAGAGTTGTATGGGTTGTAATCCATGAAGAAAACGTGCTCGCCAAAGAAGTCTTCAGCCTTGAACTTTTGTTTCGTTGAGAATGGATTCTTTGGCTTTGGCAATGGAGTGTCAGTGAGTTGCATCACGACCTCTGGAATCGCAATCTTAGGTTCTTCAGGCTGAGGAATTTCTGGTTCCTCTACATGTGCAGTCTGGGGATCAGCAACAGCAGGTTCATCAGTGCTAGTGGCTGGAATTTCTTCATGTACAGATGAAGTGGGATGAGTTTCTTCAGAGCCCATTTGAACTGTTGGAGCAGGGGACTGAGGAATCTGTTGGATTGGGGTGAAGAGTGGTGAATTTGGATGTTGACTTTCCCAAAAGTCATCGTTCATCACTGGCGTTGTGCTTCCAATATCCACATCTTCTTCAATTCCTCAACACCAGCCTCTTCAGCTGTGAATTGAGGCATAGGCGAGGAAATGATTGGGGTTGAAGGGATTGCTTCCACTTCAATTTCTTAATCAATCTGCTCTGACGAAGCAGCAGAATGATTTTCTTCATCAGATCCGCTTGGGATCTCATAATCTTCACCAAAAGGAACAAGGTCCTTTGATGGCATGGAGGAAATTGGAACAACATCAATGGGATTGTCAAATGAGCTGGTCATTGTCTTCATCTTCTTCGGTGCTGAAGAATTTGAAGCAGCAGATGCTTTCCTTTTCTTCACTGCAGCTGCTCGCAGCCTTGGTCTTCTTCACATCGATGCTAATGGAAGGATTGGAGTTGGTGTAGGCGCAGGAGGAGCCGAGGAACCTGGTTGAATTTCCTCAAAGAATCGATGTAGTTGCCCTGACTTCTTCAGTTTCTTCAGGCGCACCACTAGTGGATGCCCTGGCAATTCCTTCAGCGACTGGAATGGAATCATCAGCCCTGGAACTAGCATTGTCTTCAGCAGCCTGAACTTCATCAGCGGTGCTGGCATGTTCTTCAGTCGGCTGAGCAGAGGCTCCAGCCTGAGGAATTTCTTGTTGCGCTGGGCTGCAACATTTGAGAACTTCTTTGTCAGATTGACAAATCTGACTTTGGCTCCTTGACAATCAGCATAATATGAGTCGAATTTGTCGCTGAGGGCTTTGATGTCAGCCTGCATCTTGATAAGCTCTTCAGTTGTCATCTTGACAACATTTTTCTTCAGCAGTTTCTCTTTTCTGTACTGCGATTTCTTGATCTCTCTGGCCGTATCAAATTTCCATTTCTCCCCTTGGATGAAATGAGTCAACATGTGACTTTGACCAGGTATCAATTTGAAGTCAGGCATAGGAGTGTTTGGGTCCTTGTGCCAGAGATCAGTGTAGTCTAGGATCGCTCTTGGATCCAACAAAGAAGGGCATTGTGTGTGCCTTTGGCTCTAGCGGCCCTTTCTTGTCGGTCTCTGATGATTTCCGCAAGTTCATCATCATCAGCCTCATCATCTTCAGGTGGCTCTTGGAAGGCGACCTGTTTCTTCTTGGGACTTGGCCAAGGACCTCGTCCAGCTGTGATCTGCAGAGTTGGGGCAGATGAAGAATTTGGTGCAGCTGAGGAACTTGCTGAAACACCAGAGGCAATGGAGATGCCTGCAGTCCTTTGACACGTGGCTAGATGCACAGGTGCTGAGGACTTTGTCGGAACTGCTGAGGACTTTGGAGGAGCTGCTGAGGACTTGGGAGGAGCAGGAGCTGCATGAGGAATTGGCCGTGAGGGCACAGCTGAGGAACTTGGCCGTGAGGGCACTGTTGGTGAAGCACTTGGCTTGTGTGCGGCCTTCTTTGCCATAGATTTTCTTGGCTTGACAGAGGCCTCGATGGCAGCAGTGATGTGAGTCCTCATTAAATTTCCTCCTTGCCTCGTTGGCGTGTCTTGCCAATTTGGCTTGGCGCTTGGCCCATTCTTCAGGAAAGTCCTCACCACGCTTGATGCTGGTGGGGTCAGCTTCTTGACCAGGTGCCAATGGAGCTCTTGGGCATGGAGGATTGAGAACGAATTTCTTCATGTGCTTTGGAGTAACATATCTGTACTCCCTCCATTCCCTTGCCCATCTACTTTCAATCCTTTGAATGCGCACCTTGCACTGATTTTTGTTTTCTTTTCCGAACTCGGCTTCATCAGGAGTGCAATAATCAGCATAGATGTCCTCAGGAATCTCAAACACAGTCATGAGCTCAGGCCTCTTTCCTCCTTTCTGTGGCTTCTTTCCTTCTGCCATATTCTTCAGCTGAGGAATTTGAACAATCAAATTCTCTGAAGAAGTATGCAACTTTTCTCCGAGGAACGCTGCAAATGAGTTAAGTTGATGAGAACCTAGTGATTCAGCAGCGGACATGAGTACCTATGAACAGAGTATAGTTGCGAGGAATTTGGAGAGGTCATATGCGTTCTCAGAAGGTTTTCAAAAAGAACTAGTTTGAGGAATTTGACCAGATGAGCCTTGAAAATTTCACTAAGCGATCTTTGTCTTAGGTTCCAGAGTTGTATAGATCGAGGATCCACACAATTGAGGAATCTTGAAGAAAAATCATTGCTTAGAGAAACGAATCAAGAGCATATTTTGTTTGAGGTGTTCATATATGTGAAGATTTGAAGAATAAACACCTTTGAAGATTATCAGGAAGGCTTGAGAATCAAAGCGAGTAATAAAAGTAACTTTTAATTACCCGAAGTGAAGAACACGACGAACTGAGAAGAACAGATGGGAAGTTCGTCGTGTTAGATCTTCCACGCCTAACTCGGCGGAGGAAGACAGCTACGGCGGCGGAGTGAAGATTTCCGCAATGGGCGCGAAAGTACGCATTTACGACGAGGTCGAGGCAAAGGAAGCTCTTCCTCACCGGCGCATTTATGGAGTAGCGGCGGCGCTAGGGCTTGAGAAGCTCCAGCGAGAGAGAGAGAGCGGTCGAGCAGAGTAAAGGAAGTGAGGAAGGGGAGAGGGGGTATATATAGCCACGGTGAAAAAACTGTTCGCCCGAAGATTTGGGACGAACGTGCACCTGACCCTTCTCATTCGCTTGACATGTGTCACCCACGTACTGAAAAGTTGGGATTGTGTTAGATCGTGGGTGAATAGATAAATCTATCGTGGGATGCGGAACGGTTTGAGCGGCAAAAACGAAAGTTTGGATAAGATCAGTTTTA
This sequence comes from Aegilops bicornis, assembly GCA_021605145.1. Classification (NCBI taxonomy): domain Eukaryota; kingdom Viridiplantae; phylum Streptophyta; class Magnoliopsida; order Poales; family Poaceae; genus Aegilops; species Aegilops bicornis. The sequence goes on from CM038673.1 coordinate 154,287,217, forward strand.
AAGTTCCGTTCGCAATTTCTTCAGCTGACAAGGACACAGTGAAGATTTTGAACGAGTTTCAAATAGAATGCACATGAAGAATTTGTGAATAGATTGGGTTGTGTATAGCATAGAGGGGAAGGGTCCGATCACATTCACTTAGCGAGAAAAAGCAACTTGAAGAAATAGCCATAAGTGAATGTCAGAGGACATAAACCCATATATATATATATATATATATATATATATATATATATATATATATATATATATATATATAGCCAATGAAGAAAAACTACGGAAGCAGTGAAGATTTTGCAAAGTTGAAGAATTTGAAAAGCGAAGAATTTCAAAAATCGAGGAAAAACTCAAATTGAAGATTTTCAATTTTGGTGGTGGCGTGACCCACCGTATAAGAATGATGATTTCAAATACCGCTGTACAATTGTCGAGGGTTACGAGAATCAAATTCTTCATTAATTTCTTCACACTTAGATTGTTATTCTTCATTGATTGAAGAAAAAGGTTTCTTCATGTGTTGCACATCTAAGTCATCAATTTTGCATAAGTGTCAGGTTGTGTGTTCTTTTCAAAGAACATTCGAAGATTCTAAGATATTTAGCTCACACAGCAACTTTCTAAATCTCTTCTCATCCAAGGGCTTTGTGAAGATATCGGCTAGCTGTTCTTCAGTCTTCACATGCTCGATGGAGATGTCGCCCTTCAACACATGATCACGAAGAAAATGATGACGAATCTGAATGTGCTTTGTCTTCGAGTGCTGAACTGGGTTGTGAGCAATCTTGATGGCACTCTCATTGTCATAGTAGAGAGGCACATTCTTCACGTTGATGCCGTAGTCCTTGAGAGTTTGCTTCATCCACAGCAATTGAGCACAACAAGAGGCAGCAGCAATGTATTCAGCTTCCGCAGTAGACAGTGATACACAGCCTGCTTTCTTCGAGGACCAACGGACCAAAAGATCGTCCGAGGAAATGACAAGTACAAGATGTTGACTTGCGGTCCACACGATCACCAGCATAGTCGAGTCGAATATCCAATGAGATCAAAAGTAGAGCCCTTGGGGTACCATAATCCTAGTGTTGGTGTGTGAGCTAGATATCGAAGAATATGCTTCACAGCCTTATGGTGTGATTCCTTCTGTAGCTTGAAATCGGGCACACATGCAAACACTAAGCAATATATCTGGCCTAGATGCACATAAGTACAATAAAGAACCAATCATGGAGTGGTATACCTTGTGATCAAGTCAATACCATTTTCATCAGTGCATAGATGGCCATTTGTGGGCATAGGAATTTTTACGCCTTTGCAATCTTGCATGCCGAATTTCTTCAGGACATCTTTGAGGTATTTCTCCTGAGATATGAATATGCCATTGTGTTGTTGACGAATTTGAAGACCTAAGAATAATTTCAACTCTCCCATCATAGACATTTGATATTCTTCACTCATCATATAGGCAAATTCATCACTATAACGATGGTCAAGATGTACCAAAGATAATATCATCAACATATATTTGGCACACAAACAGTTCACCATCATATGATTTATTAAAGAGAGTAGGGTCGAGTGAACCGGGTGTGATACCATTCTTCACGAAGAATTCCTTCAATGTATCATACCACGCCCGTGGGGCCTGTTTGAGACCATAGAGGGCCTTGTTGAGTCTGAAGACTTTGTCGGGATTCTTTGGATCTTCAAAACCTGGGGGTTGAGCAACATATACTTCTTGCTCAAGCTTACCATTGAGGAATGCACTTTTCACATCCATTTGATATAAAGTGATATTATGATGGTTAGCATAAGCAAGTAATATGCAAATAGCCTCAAGTCTAGTAACAGGTGCAAAAGTTTCATCGAAATCAATTCCTTCAACCTGTGTGTAGCCTTGAGCTACAAGTCGTGCCTTATTCCTCACCACAAGGCCATTTTCATTTTGCTTGTTGCGGTAGATCCACTTTGTGCCAACGATATTATGCTTTCGAGGATCTGGACGTTTGACGGTTCGGACATTGTTGAGCTCGAATCGATGTAATTCTTCTTGCATTGCGAATCCACTCGGGCTCGAAATGCTTCATCTACCTTAGTGGGCTCTGTGATAGAGACAAAACATAGTGCCCACAAAAGTTAGATAAATGTGAAGCTTTTGAGCGTGTGAGAGGACCTGGTGCTTCAATGTCATCGATGATCTTGTCAACTTGCACTTCTTTTGCAACGCGAGGATGAGCTGGTTGTCGTCGAGGAATTTGATCAGCATTTTCTTCAGCACCATTTTCTTCAGCATTATCCTCAGGTGCATCAGCTCGACGTTCTTCGCATACAGGAATGAATTCTTCACAGATTCTTCAAGAGGGAATGACATCCTCAGTCGCCTTTGAACTTGATAGATTCCTCGGTGTCTGGTTCATCTAACACAGAAGGTAGGTGCTCTCTTTGCGAGCCATTAATTTCATCGAACCGCACATCTACAATATCAACAATCTTGTGAAGAGCGATGTTGAAGACTCAGAGGTGTGCAGTACTTTCCGTAACCAAGCATAAAACCTTCATGTGCTTTCGGTGCAAATTTTGAATTGTGATGAGGATCTCTAATCCAGCATTTAGCAATCAAGACTTTGAAATAACTCACATTGGGTTTTTGTCGTTGAGGAGTTCATAGGCGCCTTCTTGAAGAATTTGTGAAGATATACTCTGTTGATGATGTGGCACGCGGTATCAATTGCATCAATCCAAAAACGATGAGGCGTTTTGTATTCATCAAGCATAGTGTGAGCCATCTCAACAAGAGTTCTGTTCTTGCGCTCCACGACGCCCATTTCTTTGCCGAGGAGTATAGGGAGCAGATAACTCATGAGTAATACCAAGTTCATCAAGATAGGCATCAAGACCGAATTCTTGAACTCAGTTCCATTGTCACTCTGATGTGTCCGATCTTCACACCAAAGTTTGTTGAAGCCCTCGAGGAAAATCGTTTGAAGACTTCCTGCACTTCATTTTTGTAAGTAACAATGTGTACCCATGTGTAACGAGAGTAATCGTCAACAATAACAAAGCCATATAGAGATGCATCATTAGTGACTGCTGAGTAATGATTAGGACCAAATAGGTCCATGTGAAGCAATTCGAATGTACGAGTAGTGGTCATGATAGTCTTATTTGGATGCTTGGCCTTGGTCATTTTTCCAGCTTCACAGGCTCCACACAAGTGATCCTTGAGGAATTTGACATTCTCAATGCCAATGACATGCTTCTTCTTCGCAAGCGTGTGCAAATTCGTCATGCCTGCATGACCAAGTCGCCGATGCCATAGCCAGCCTTCTGAAGCTTTTGCAAGTAGACACACGGCTGGTTGTGGTCCTCAGAGAAATCAACAATATACAAGTCTCCTCTCCTAAAGCCTTCGAAGACTTTGGAATTGTCAGCTTCCATGATCACAACACAACGATACTTGCCAAAGACAACAACCATATCAATATCACAGAGCATTGAGACTGATATGAGGTTGTATCCTAAGGACTCAACAAGCATGACCTTGTCCATGTGTATGTCCTTAGAGATTGCAACGTTACCAAGACCCAATACCTGACTTTTGCCTTTGTCAGCAAAGATGATATGCTTCAGATGTGACGGTGATAAGGGAGCATCCATCAATAGATTCTTGTCACCAGTCATGTGATTTGTACATCCACTATCGAGGACCCACTCATTGGCTTTGGGTTAATCATCCTGCAGATGAATTAGTGCAACTTACGATCTCATATACTTCATCAGTGAAGAATATGATATCAATTTCATCGAGATGAATTTCATCAGCAAAGATAACAGATAAGCAAGATGAGGACGTGTGAAATGAAAGTTCATTTCTTCATGATTAGCCTGCGTCCTTTCAGGCATTTTTGTCAGGCCCCCAGCAAATTCTTCAGACGTTAAAGCACGTCTGGAGGCCTGACCCTGCAGAAGAGATTAGTTCTTTTTCTTCACCACCCACATCTGAAGGGGTGGCAAAGAGTTCATCACTCTACGAGCTCCATATGAGAATGGTGGCATAGAGGCCAATCCATTTCGTTTCACATAAGAGGGTTTAGGGTAAGCATATGAATAAGCAGAGAAATTCTTCGAGGACTTATGAACATATTGATTTGAAGAATAATGCACATATTCATAGCCCTTAGCTCTACCCTGCGAAACAAAGTTGTTAGCACGAGATAATCATATGAGGACTTTGATCCTTTTGAGGAATTTGATCCGCGTGAGGAATTTGGTCCGTATGAGGAGTTTGATCTGGGGTTCCTTTTCTTCACAGGTGGTGTCATGAGGACATTCACCTGAAGACTTTCAAGGCACTTCTTGGGAACCCAGATTTTCTTCATAGGGGAACCATTCCTGCAGTTAGTGCCAACATATCTAGCAAATACTTCACCATTCTGATTTTGAACAGTTTATAGTTGGAGTCAAATGACTCATCGGAAGAATGAAGAGATTCACATGTAAAGCCAGAAAAGTTAGATGGATCAACTGGAGGTCCCTTTGCAAAGAACCCATGAGGTTTTGGGGTACTACTCGGGCTTCCAATATGTTCCATCGTAATTGAGTTTCCTCTCAAAAGCAATACCCTCTTTCCTAGGGTTCCTGTTGAGGATCTGCTTTTTAAGCACATCACAAAGAGTCGGATACCCTTTGAGGCTTTTGTACATGTCTGTCATGTACAATTCCTTCAGCCCTGCATCATCAGTGATACTAGCAATGTCCTTAGATGAGGAATTAGTGATAGCAGAGGCAGATGAATAATTTGTAACATTTGAAGCATTTGAACATTCAGGTGAAGAATTAGCAGATTCACGTTCAATGCACTTTAAGCATGGAGGAACAAATTCTTCCTGAGAAGCGCTGATTTGTTGAGCAACTAATGAATCGCGCTCCTTCTGAAGATCTTCATAACTCACTCTTAGCTTCTCAAGATCTTGCTTTCTTTGAAGAAATTCATAAGAAAGTTTCTCATGATCAGACAAGAGAGTGTTATGATGACCTTGAAGGCTGTCAAACCTAGACTGAAGCCTCTGAATATTTTCAGTCAGGGCTTTAGTGCGATCCATTTCTTCACCCAACATATCATCATCACTTTTATCTAGCATGTTCTGAACCTTTTCCAAGGCCGTTTGTTGTTTAGTGGCAATGCAAACAAGTTTGGTATAACTAGGTTCAATATCATCATCAGATCCATCATCATCAGATTCATAATCACTAAACTCAGATGAGGAACATTCGGTTACCTCGTCACCCTTTGCCATGAGACATGATGCAGAAGATGATGATTCTGGTTCGAAAGTCATCGTTTTGAGAGATTCCTTGAAGTCCTGAAACCAAGGATCATGACGGGTTCGATGACCTTCATAGACGTCGGAGATTTGGTCCCAGATAAGCTTCGCATTGCAAAGATGCATAATGCGCTTGAATTCATCTCTAGATAGGCAGGAATAGATGATATCCTTCGCCATGATATCAAGACGAGTGTATTTGCGAATATCATCTGTGTTCGCCGTCTTGCATAGATCAATAAGACCAATTTCAGTGACGGTCCACAGCTCGCTGTCCATTGCCATGAGGCGCTTCCTCATCATGGCCTTCCACTTCATGATAATCATGACCGCCAAAGATAGGGAATGTCACTTTCTTCATACATGTGGTCGACATAACTAAAACTCCAGGTGGTTAAACCAAAATCACACAGAACAAGGGAGTACCTTGCTCTGATACCAATTGAAAGTGCGTTATATCGACTAGAGGGGGGTGAATAGGCGATTTTTATGAATTCTTCAATGAGGAATTTGCGGTGAGGAAATTCCTAAGTGAAGAACAACTTGCTGATGGAATAAGTACTCAAGTAAGCATAAGAAAATGCGGGCATGGTCATCATGATGAAATGAAGACAATCAAAGAGTACGAAGCGTAAACACAGGATAGCACAAGATGAAGACAAACAGACTGAAGAAATTGAACAGAGGAAATTGGGAAAGTCTTCAGTCAAAGTCTTCAAACACAGATATGAACGAACACTCAACACAGTAATGAGGAAATGAAGGAGTTGAGGAAATAGAACCAGTTAGGTTGGTGAAGACAATGATTTGGTAGACCAGTTCTAACTGCTGTCTCAGTTGTACGTCTGGTTGGAGCGGCTGAGTATTTAAACTCGAGGACACACAGTCCCAGACACCCAGTCACTGAGCAAGCAGCTCAGGACACCAATTCCTCACCGTATTCTCCTTGAACTAAGGTCACACAGACCTCCTCCAATCACTCGTGGTAATTCTTCAGGCGACTTCCAAACCTTCACAGACTTGGTCACTCGGCGATCCACAATTCCTCTTGGATGCTCTAGACCATGACGCCTAACCGTCTGGAAGAAGCACGGTCTTCAAAGGTAACAAGCGTCGGATCCACGCATGATCAATCTCTTGATGATGCTCAATCACTTTGGCTTTGTAGGGTTTGGTTTTGGGTTTTTCCTGCAGCCGACCGGACCGAATGGATCTAGCGCTCGTGCTCGATGTCATCCTCGGATCGAATGTTGACACAAAGACAAAGATTTCAAGGATTTATAGCAGAGTAGCAATCACACACTTATTACATCGTTGTCCACAAGGGAACTTGATACAATAATATGGCTTAAGGCCATCTAATAAAACAGCGGAAGGCTTGGAAAACGAGTGAGTCCATCAACTCCAACGGCATCACTGAGTATAGAACCACAACCTAACATCTTACTCGTAAATGCGAAAAGTCTCGCAACATGAAAAGTTGCATCCTAAAACGGGTCAAGACATGGAATATGCAATGTAACACGTAAAACAATGAAGCAATGAGCCTACACTACATGCATATTTGGCTGGTGGAAAGGCTCTACGGTTACATTTTTGCATAAAGCTGATTTTTCCCTACATCAAAGGAATAATTTTATTTAACTATCATGGTGGTTGTTAAACATTGAGAATGGTTGACAGCATCCTCAATCCCAATTAAAAAGTACTCATTAAAAACCCAATACATTTATTTTAGAAGTAACATGTTGAGATTCACATGATATTCAAGTACTAGATACTCAAGATGTCCATAACCGGGGACACGGCTAATCATGATTAGTTTATACACTCTGCAGAGGTTTGCGCACTTTTCCCCACAAGACTCGATCGCCTCCGCTTGGTTCTCGCACTACATGGTGTTTGAGAAAGCGGATGACCGAGACATAGTCTTCGAAGCGCTTAGCACCTTACATGTGGGTAGACCGTACCAACCTACATCCCCTACATCAGCTAGCCTACCCGTAAGAGTTCGCACAACTTAGTCAACTACGCCAGAGCCCATAATTGGCTTGTGGCTGCACACGGAAGTTTCCAGTTTGAATAATCTTATGATCCCTTAGAGCACGGTGGCGATCCGAAGAAATACTGAGCAAGTCCTCGATAGAAACCAGGTGCCTCAATCCACCCAGATGTGTGTTTAGGTTGCCACCTTAGATAAACCATTAATTAACAATCTCACATCTGTCATGGATATTCACTCACCCAATCCACGTCTACTAGCATAGCATGGCATAATAAGCAAACGTAGAAGTAACTCCCAAGGTTTCATAAGTAAGCAGTGTAATAGGTACTACCTCAATCTACTTCCCATCCCACAATTTGATTAGATCCTAATCATGCAAGTGTTTGAGGGTTTGATCTAATGCATAAAACTGGGTAGTAGAAAAGGTATGATCAAAGTGTTACTTGCCTTCTTGATGATCCATGAGTCCTAGAGATTCGAAATAACAAGCGGCGACTCCGGGTGATCTAACGCAGACAAACAACAAGCATACAATAAGTACTCATCTAATGCACAGGAAATCTCGAATAAAAGATCTAACCAGATAGTTCAACTTAAGAACCCTGGTTGCAAAAGAATCGAATCAAATAAAGCATCGAAAGTCGGAACTCGAGAGAGAACGACTCGGTTTAGCAATCTGAAATTAGGTCAAAATTTCACAGTAGCAAAACTCTGTGAAAATAGGTTAGTCGGAACGGCGGTTTCGTTACGAAACTCCAGCGCTTGAATCACCCGATTCCGATAAACGAGCGAGAAATAAAACAGTTTTGAAAATCAGATCTGAAATCAAATCAGAAAATAACGGATTAATTCCGATTAAAAAGAAAAACGACGAACGAGTTAAAAAGTGAGCGTTCGTTAACAGAACGAATCTAACGAACGCGTTCATTGAAGCGAACGGTTCGGTGGACGTTCGTTAAATAAGAAAACCGAATAAAAATAAAACCAATCTAGGTTTTTTTTAAAAAAACCCGAACATCTTTTTTTAAAAAAAATAAACCGGACCGTTCGAGGATAAACCGAATCGGCGAGGGGCGGCGTGGCTACCCGGTGATCGCCGGAGGGCGCCCGGCTCGGGAGAGGGCGGCGGGGTTCGGAGGCGAGGCGGCGGGTTCCCATGGTCGGGCGATTTAAGGGCGGCTGGCGGGCGGCAAGGCCCACGGGCGGCAAGTGGCAGGTGGGGTTTGGGGTGAGAGAGAGGGGGGGGGGTTATAAAGGGAGGGGGGGGCTGGCTTGGGAGGGGCAGGGGAGCCGGGTCCGGGCGGACTCGAGCGGCGGCGGGCTCTCCGCTCGGGCGGCTGCCAAGGCGAGGGAGGAGGCGGAGGTGGGTAGGGAGGCGCTGGGCCTGGGGCCTGGCTGGCTTGGGCCGGCTGGGCCTCGGTCCAGGGGGGGGGGGGCGCTGAGTTTTTTTTTTAAATAAAATTAAAACAAAACAAATAAAATAAAAATAAAATTAAAACCAAATTAATTAAAAAAAATTTTACCCGACAACAAAAAATTAGTCGAACAAAATGAACTTTAAAAACAAAATAAATTCATAAAATTTTTAAAATGCTCATTTTTGCCTAAGCAAAATAAATCTTCCAAAACCAAATTTGGTTTATTTATAATATCTTCATTTTTCCTAATTGCGTGGGAAAGTCATATTATTCCCTCTAAAATATTTTTTTATAGGAAAACTTTATGAAGATAATTAAATAAATCCAAATGATCCTATTTTCAAGATTTGGAAAATTCCAATATGAAAATAATGAAACTTCCAACTCTCTCCGAGGGTGCTTGAGTTGCGTGAAATTTCTAGGATCGAAAAAATGCGAGAAAAATATGATATGCATGATGATCTAATGTATAACATTCCAAATTGAAAATTTGGGATGTTACAAACCTACCCTTAAGATGAATCTAGCCCTCGAGATTCGGGTTGGTTAGAAAATAGGTGAGGGTGGTCCTTGAGCAAAACTTCCTCTCTTTCCTGTGTGGCTTCATCCTCAAAGGTGGTGGCTCCAATCGAACTTTGCAAAACTTGATAACCTTGCATGCGGGTAACTCACTGGCATAATCGAGAATCTTAACCGGTTTTTCCTCATATGTCAAGTCATCCTTCAACTGTATTGCTTCCAATGGTACTTGTGTCTCTTAACGGTACCTCTGCTATCTCGGGTGACATTTCTTCAATCGAGAAACATGGAATACATCATGAACTCCTGACAGTCCTTTCCGTAATTCCAACTTATATGCAACTTCTCCCATGCGTTGCAAAAATCTTATACGGTCCAACGAAACGGGTGCTAACTTTCCTTTAACTCCAAAACGCTTAACTCCTCAAGCGGGGATACTCGAGATATACTGTCTCCAACTTCATACTCAATCGCTGGCGCTTTGAATCGGCATAGCTCTTTTATCCGGACTGGGCTATCTTGAGCCTGTCTCGAATCAACTTAACTTTCTGTTCAGACTCCTTAATCAAATCTGGTCCGAACAACTGACGATCTCCAGTTTCGTCCCATGACAAAGGTGTCCTGCACCTTCTTCCATACAAAGCTTCGAAAGGTGCCATCTTCAAACTGGTTTGGTAACTGTTGTTGTAGGAAAATTCTGCATACGGCAAATTATCATCCCAGCTAGATCCATAATCTAGGGCACAAGCTCTCAAAGATGTCTTCCAAAATCTGATTGACTCTCTCGGTACATCCATCGATTACGTGGGTGGAAAGCTGTCCGAATTCCAATCTAGTTCCCAATGTTTCGTGTAACCGGTTCCAAAATTTTGAGGTAAACTGAGTTCCTCTCGTTCGATACAATGCTTCTCGGAACTCCGTGTAAGCATACAATTCTGGTCATGTATATCTTTGCCAACTTAGCAATCGCTATAGGTAGTCTTATTTGGAATAAAATGAGCTACCTTTGTTAAACGGTCGACTATGACCCAAATCGAGTCATATCTGAACGAGTCTTTGGCAATCCTGTGATAAAATCCATGCCTAGTTTATCCCACTTCCATTCGGGTATCGGCAATGGTTGTAACAATCCTGCTGGCTTCTGCTGTTCTGCCTTTACCTTCTGACATACGTCACAAACTGCTACATACTTCGCAATACCCTTCTTTATTCCGGTCCACCAGAAAGTATTCTTCAAATCCAAATACATCTTGGTATTTCCTGGGTGAATCGAATAGGGTGAATCATGGGCTTCTTGTAAAATCAACTTCACGATCTACGGGTCATTGGGCACATAAACACGGTCTTCAAACCATAGGGTATCGTGTTCATCCTCACGAAATCCTTTAGCTTTTCCTTTGCTCATTTTCTCCTTTATAGTGGCAACTTCCTTATTCCGCCTTCAGGGCTTCTTCGATTTTGTCCATCGGTGTCATTTGAATCTCCAATGCTGCTACATAGCCTCTCGGAACTATTTCCAAACATAGCTCTCGAAGGTCCTCGGCTAACTCATTGGGTGTTCCTCCCATCATTAGGGTATTGACGTGGCTCTTACGGCTCAATGCGTCTGCCTTACGACATTAGCCTTTCGGGTGATAATGCAATCTCATATCATAATCCTTGATTAGCTCTAACCATCTCCTTTGTGCGAGATTCAATTCCTTCTGTGTGAAGATGTATTTCAAACTCTTGTGATCCGTATATACTTCACAATGATTTCCAATGAGAAAATGTCTCCACGTCTTCAAGGCATGCACAACGGCTGCTAACTCCAAATCATGAGTGGCATAATTCAACTCATGAGGCTTAAGTTGTCGTGAAGCATACGAAACAACTCTTCCTTCCTGCATAAGCACTGCTCCAAGTCCTCGGCGTGAAGCGCCGCAATACACCTCATAATCCTTAGTCCGATCCGGCAATATCAAAACTGGTGAGGTAACCAATCTTTTCTTCAACTCCAGAAAACTTGCCTCACAGTCCTCAGTCCATATGAATTTGTTTTCCTTCTTCAACAATTCAGTCATAGGCTTAGCAATCCTTGAGAAATTCTCAATGAATCTTCGGTAGTATCCTGCGAGTCCAAGGAACTCCGAATCTCTCCAACGGTCGTTGGGGCTTCCCATTTGGTTCTGGTCTCAACTTTCGGTGGGGTCAACTGCTATCCCTTCTCCGGAAATAACATGTCCGAGAAATCCAACTTCCTTTAGCCAAAACTCACATTTGCTGAACTTGGCATACAACCGGTGTTCCCTCGGTTTCTCCAAAACCAATCGCAAATGTTCCTTGTGTTCCTCTTCATTCTTCGAGAAAATCAAAATGTCATCAATGAACACCACAGACGAACTTATCCAAAAACTCCATAAACACTTTGTTCATCGGGTTCATGAAATAGGCTGGTGCGTTAGTCATCCAAATGACATAACGGTATACTCGTATAGTCCATATCTCGTGGTAAATGCTGTCTTGGGTATGTCCTGCTCCCGAATCTTCAATCGATGGTACCACGATCGCAAGTCGATCTTGGAAAACACCTTGGCTCCTTGCAAGCGATCAAACAGATCATTTATCATAGGTAGTGGGTACTTGTTCTTGATTGTTACTTCATTCAATCCACGATAATCAACAACCATTCTTAACGATCCATCCTTCTTCTCCACTAGCAAAGCGGGTGATCCCCAAGGTGAAGAGCTTGGGCGTATAAAACCTTTATCCAAAAGTTCCTTAATCTGCTTCTTGATTTCCGCCAAATCCTGTCTTTGGCATCCTATACGGTCGCTTCGATATAGGGCCTGTTCACGCAACAGCTCGATCAAAAACTCAATGTCTCTATCCGATGGCATTCACGGCAACTCTTCAGGAAATACATCAGGAAAATCCTTCACCACTGGTACTTCTTCCTGTACCACTCCTGATAAGCAATTAACTTGTGCTCTCCTCGGCTCGTGCCGTGATACATACTTAATCCTTCTTCCTTCTGGTGTGGTGAGCAAAATTGACTTTGTGGTACAATCTATGTTTCCTCCATACTTTGATAACCAATCCATTCCTAATATCACATCCAATCCTTGGGATTCCAGAACTATTAGGTCCGAGGGAAAACATAGTGTCCAATCCTTAATGGCGGTCGATCACACCATTTACTAGCCATGTACTCTGCTCGGGTGAGGTTACTAGCATGGGTGACCTAAGGGCTTGGGTTGGTAACTTGTACTTATCCACAAATCCCTTGATATGTATGAATGCGATGCACCAAAGATCGAAAAGAACAACCGCAGTAAATGACTTAACCAAAAACTTACCGACATCGCATCGGGCTGATCTTCAACCTCCTCCACTTCAAGATGGTTCACCTGTCCTCTATTGAAAGGGTTGGGCTTCTTTCGTAGCTTCCATTGCCATTTCCATTACGGCCTTACGGGCGATCATTTGTATAGTGCCCGATCTTGCGGCACTTAAAGCAAGTAATGTGACTCAGGTCTACCTTGGATGGTGTAGACGGGTTGGTGCGATTCATCCGTTGCTTCCTCCATTCCCGTTCCCATTCTTGGTGCTGTTATGGTTATGCTAATTTCCTCCTCCATGGGTATGTCAAACTGAATTCCTGATTTAGGGGTATAACGAGGTTTCTGCTGAGCTCAGAGTTATACTTCCCTTGTCCATACTTCCGCTTGCAGTTCTCAATTCTTCTTTGCTTTCCTTCAATCATGAGGGCTCGGTCTACTAACTCACGGTAGTTGTTGAAACTGGCTACCATCAACGGCATCTTGAACTCATCATTCAGTCCTTCTAGAAACTTCTCCCGCTTAGCTGCATCCGTAGCAACGTCATCTGGGGCATAACGTGCTAATTTACTAAAGTCATCCACGTACTGGCCAACAGTCCTTCCTCCTTGGCGTAAGTTGCGAAACTCACGCTTCTTCATGGCCATAGCTCCTGCTGAAACATGGGCTGTCTTGAAAAGCTTGTCAAACTGATCCCATGTGGCGGTGTCTACAGGGTAAGTGGCTGTGAAATTCTCCCACCATCTTGCTGCGGGTCCTTCAAGTCGATGTGCTGCAAACTTCACTCTTTCTCCATCCGTGCATCCTGCGTTGGTCAGCTCCCTTCCTATCTTTCGGATCCTGTCTTCTGCTACAATCGTCTCGGTTCTACTGGAATACACCTGCGGGTTCAGTCTAAGGAAACGTGTCTGATGATCAGCAGTTGGTGGTTGTGGTGGGTTGTTGTTGTTGTTGTTGTTTCCACAGTTACGCACCAATGTTTGAATCAGGTATTCTGCTGCTGGATCAATTGGGTGATCTCTGGCGGGAAAACAAATCCGGGGTCGCGTCTCGGAGGCATCTGATGGGTTTAGAAAAGAAGAGAAAGTAGAATGGAATGAGGTCTAAGGGGAATCACTACCCAAATGCACATGAGCAAATACACACAAAATCACCTCATTCAATCAAACAAAGGCTTACAACGATCTAACTATCGCAAAAGTGCGTGTACTATAATGTTTACATGGAGGGAAATACTACTAATATGTGGGGGACTTCTACTAATTTGAACCGGTGGAAGACTCCATAATGTCTGCTCCAGCTTCGTCTTCAAAGTCGTGTTCACTTGGATCCGAATCGGTGTAAATCGATGTTGATGTAGTCGCTTGGGTGATTGACATCTTGGTCTTCATTCCTGAGCGCCAACTTCTTCTTCAGTTCTTCAATCTCGTACTTAAGATCGTTATTGTGTCTTGCTAGAGCTACGATCTCGTCCATATAGTCTTTGCGAGTTGTCTTTAGTTCTTCTTCAAGCTCGATGATCCTTCCTTTCGCATTCTGCAACTCCAACATATCATTGCACATCTGATTCTCCTGGCGTCGAATGTGCTGGTTTAACTCCTGGATAAATGCTGCAATGGATCTATCCTTCTTAGTGTTGACGACGTCCCATTTGTCGTCTCGGCGTCCGCAAATCTGGTAGATTGTGTGCTTGAGGTCTTCTTGATAAACTTCTCCAATGCGTCCCATGGTGATGTGAGCTGCCATGCTCTTTCCCAGACTCCAAGTGGGTGCACTGAAAACACTATCTATTGGCTTGGTGATTGGGGCGAATGTCCTTCCTGGAACGTGAGCATGAATCTTCCAGCGCTCCTCTTCAGGCAGAGTGGCGTTGAAAGTCCCGGTGAAGCTTGGTAATCCAATGTTTAGGTACTTGGTAACTTCCTTCAAGTGAAATCCAAATGGTGTGCCTTCATCTGGTTGGGTGTACTTGATCTTGGCGTCCGTCATCCTAAAGAGAGTAGAAAAGATGAGGAGTTAGAAATGAGAAGAGAGTAGTGATCTATGGCTTTATCTTAGTGGTCGTGTCTCTACCATGTGCTCGATACCATTCTTCGTCGCGACCAGACCCGAATGGATCTAGCGCTCGTGCTCGGTGTCATCCCTGGATCGAATGTCGACACAAAGACAAGATTTCAAGGATTTATAGCGAGTAGCAATCACACACTTATTACATCGTTGTCCACAAGGGAACTTGATACAATAATATGGCTTAAGGCCATCTAATAAAACAGCGGAAGGCTTGGAAAAGCAGTGAGTCCATCAACTCCAACGGCATCACCGAGTATAGAACCACAACCTAACATCTTACTCGTAAATGCGAAAAGTGCGCAACATGAAAAGTTGCAGCCCGAAAACGGGTCAAGACATGGAATATCTGGCAATGTAACACGTAAAACAATGAAGCAATGAGCCTACACTACATGCATATTTGGCTGGTGGAAAGGCTCTCTGGTTACATTTTTGCATAAAGCTGATTTTTCCCTACATCAAAGGAATAATTTTATTTAACTATCATGGTGGTTGTTAAACATTGAGAATGGTTGATGACATCCTCAATCCCAATTAAAAAGTACTCATTAAAAACCCAATACATTTATTTTAGAAGTAACATGTTGAGATTCACATGATATTCAAGTACTAGATACTCAAGATGTCCATAACGGGGACACGGCTAATCATGATTAGTTTATACACTCTGCAGAGGTTTGCACTTTTCCCCACAAGACTCGATCGCCTCCGCTTGGTTCTCGCACTACATGGTGTTTGAGAAGCGGATGACCGAGACATAGTCTTTCGGAAGCGCTTAGCACCTTACATGTGGGTAGACCGTACCAACCTACATCCCCTACATCAGCTAGCCTACCCGTAAGAGTTCGCACAACTTAGTCAACTACGCCAGAGCCCATAATTGGCTTGTGGCTGCACACGGAAGTTTCCAGTTTGAATAATCTTATGATCCCTTAGAGCCCGGGTGGCGGTCCGAAGAAATCTGAGCAAGTCCTCGATAGAAACCAGGTGCCTCAATCCACCCAGATGTGTGTTTAGGTTGCCACCTTAGATAAACCATTAATTAACAATCTCACATCTGTCATGGATATTCACTCACCCAATCCACGTCTACTAGCATAGCATGGCATAATAAGCAAACGAGAAGTAACTCCCAAGGTTTCATAAGTAAACAGGTAATAGGTACTACCTCAATCTACTTCCCATCCCACAATTTGATTAGATCCTAATCATGCAAGTGTTTGAGGGTTTGATCTAATGCATAAAACTGGGTAGTAGAAAAGGTATGATCAAAGTGTTACTTGCCTTGCTGACGATCCGCGAGACCTAGAGATTGAAATAACAAGCGGCGACTCACGGGTGATCTAACGCAGACAAACAACAAGCATACAATAAGTACTCATCTAATGCACAGGAAATCTCGAATAAAATATATAACCTGATAGTTAAATTTAAGACCCCTGGTTGAAAAAGAAGCCAATCTAATAACGCATCTAAATTCGTAAGTCGTGATAGAACGACTCGGTTTAGCAATCTGAAATTAGGTCAAAATTTCACAGTAGCTAAACTCTGTGAAAATAGGTTAGTCGAACGGGCGGTTTCGTTCTGAAACTCCAGCGCTTGAATCACCTGATTCCGATAAACGAGCGAGAAATAAAACAGTTTTGAAAATCAGATCTGAAATCAAATCGAGAAAATAACGGATTAATTCCGATTAAAAAGAAAAACGACGAACGAGTTAAAAAGTGAGCGTTAGATTAACGAGCGAATCTAACGAACGCGTTCATCGAAGCGAACGGTTCGGTGGACGTTCGTTAAATAAGAAAACCGAATAAAAATAAAACCAATCTAGGTTTTTTTTTAAAAAAACCGAACATATTTTTTTTAAATAAACCGGACCGGTTCGAGGGGATAAACCGAATCGGCGAGGGGCGGCGGTGGCTACCTCCGGTGATCGCCGGAGGGCGCTCCGGGGCTCGGGGAGAGGGCGGCGGGGTTCGGGAGGCGAGGGGCGGCGGGTTCCCGGCGGTCGGGCGATGGCGGGCTGGCGGCAAGGCCCACTACAAGGGCAAGGCTTCATGGTGGGGTTTGGGGTGAGAGAGAGGGGGCGGGGTTATAAAGGGAGGCGGCTGGCTTGGGAGGGGGGGGCAGGGGGAGCCGGGTCCGGGCGGACTCCGGGCGGGCAGCATGGCGGGGTTTCTCCGGGCTGACAAGGCGAGGGAGGAGGCGGAGGTGGGCAGGGAGGCGCCAGGGCCTGGCTGGCTTGGGCCGGGCTGGGCCTCGGTCCAGAAGCTGTTTTTTTAAATAAAATTAAAACAAAACAAATAAAATAAATATCAAATGAACTCCAAATTAATTAAAACAAATTTTCCCCGACTCCAAAAAATGAGTCGAACAAAATGAACTTTAAAAACAAAATACATGCATAAATTTTTTAAAATGCTCATTTTTGCCTAAGCAAAATGAATCTTCCAAAACCAAATTTGGTTTATTTATAATATCTTCATTTTTCCTAATTGCGTGGGAAAGTCATATTATTCCCTCTCGAAATATTTTTTTATAGGAAAACTTTATGAAGATAATTAAATAAATCCAAATGATCCTATTTTCAAGATTTGGAAAATCCCAATATGAAAATAATGAAACTTCCAACTCTCTCCGAGGGTCCTTGAGTTGCGTGAAATTTCTAGGATCGGAAAAATGCGAGAAAAATATGATATGCATGATGATCTAATGTATAACATTCCAAATTGAAAATTTGGGATGTTACATCCTCACTCAATGATTTTCTCTTAAAGTCCTCAGAGGATGGGTTGCTCTCAAATGACAAGTGTCAAGTTTCTCTCGGAGGCACAGCTGACCTCCGGCTTCCATGAGATCGAGGACATCGTCGACGGTGAGCTTCTTTACTTTCTTTCTTTGAGCCGCTGACTATAGGTCGGGCTGACTCCTGATTTTTTGACTTGCTTCTTTTTCGTCTTGGCAGACTTCTTCCCCGGCCACACGCAGGCGGCCAATCAAGCCATCGAGGCTGATCGCGAGGCGCGGAGGGCAAATGGTGTGGAGATTGCTGCCAACGCCCCCTGGACCCTTGACGAGCAGCTTCTGAGCATCGAGGCTCGTCTGCGGCCGGACCATAGGATGATGCGCCGGCTTCAACGTGTTGGCGCCCAGGCGATTGCTGCCCTGTGGCCAAACATGCCGGTTCTGCACACTCCCAGTCGGACTACCGACTAGCTGGAGGTCGCAGCTGGCCGTCTTGAGGCCTGTAAGGGTTCCTCGGCCCGGGCTGGAGCGCGCCGGGCCTTGGAATTCGTCAAGGTGTGGTATCCAGGGCTGGATCTGGGCCGGCTGGCCGCGTTCCGGTCAGAGGCCCAGGCGGAGCTGCTGGCTGCGGAAGACGCCCTCATTGAGCGTGCGGTGGCGATCGCCGACTACACGGACACCGGCGTCTTCATCCCTGAGCAGGCTGAAGACGGCGGGGAGGCGCCGCCGGAGTGGTTCGGGATGA
This sequence comes from Aegilops bicornis, assembly GCA_021605145.1. Taxonomy (NCBI): domain Eukaryota; kingdom Viridiplantae; phylum Streptophyta; class Magnoliopsida; order Poales; family Poaceae; genus Aegilops; species Aegilops bicornis. Next base: position 154,305,360 of record CM038673.1, read on the forward strand.
ACCCGGATTATGACGAGGACTCGGCGGAGGTGATCGGCTCCAGCGTCGAGGAGGAAGGCGAGGCGGAGGATGGAGGCGAGACGGAGGCACCAGAAAGGCGGAGCGGACGGCCAGCCTCAGCTCGACCGCGCCTCAAAGAACGAGCCAAGCGCCGATCATGCGCGGCTGCCGCCACGGAGATGATCAAGCCGAGATCGCTCACCGGCCGCCCTGGCGCCTGACACCGCCGTCTCCTCCGGCCCTCCGAACCCGTCTGCCGCTTCCTAGGCTGCCGTCTTGCCTTTATTTTATCTGCTTTAGTAGTCTTTTAAAAACTTGTTAATTTGCACAATTCCACCCGGGGGGGTGTATTTTGAACTTCTGCTTGAAGATTCGGCCAAGGGCCTATGTTATGTAAATATTCATCCTAATTCTATCTTTCCTTGCTCGTTGCTCTTATGGCTTTTTCCTTTGCCGCCTTCCCTTAGTCGCCGCCTTGCCAGTCGGACAACCGGTCCGCGGACTGCCGCTTGGATCAAATGCTTTGGCTACTCTTGGGAAGGCAAGTACTAACCGTTTTAGAGTCTTTTAACAAGTTGGATAGAAAGCGGCAAGCTGACTACTCAAGAGTCGGCTTTGCGAAGAGAGGCTGGAAGCCGGCTTAGGCTATGTTTATGCTTTGGGTCCTTAGCCATTTTTCATGTGGGCGCCCATTCTTCCTTACTCCTGCCCACCAAACAGTCGCTCTGTGAGCTGCGGCTTCTGACAGGAGACGGCTTAGGCACCACACACTACTTGTCCGACCACAGGAAGCATTCCATAGCGCGAGGCGGCGAGTCCCCGGGTCGACTAGTCGAACCCGGTGCCAAACGGCATAACAAAGAGTAACATACTCGAAGGCATAATTCTTATCATATAGATAACAAAAAAAGGGGGCAGTCCCCGAGCTCGTCTCGGGGGGCTCGAAGTCTTGGTAGTTTAATACAAAAGGTAGGGTGGTACATACTGCATCAACTGTAAAATCTTCGGAGAAGATTTGCATTCCATGGCCGTTCCGTCTCTTTGCCGGAGTCGCCTCTTAACGTGCTTTCGGGGCTTGACGGCGTCGATCGTAGTAGGAATCGTTTCGACACTTTGTTGATAATGAAGGGGCCTTCCCAAAGGCGAAGCGGCTTATCTTGGCCGGCTGTTATTTGGATCAGCCGGAGCACAAGGTCGCCCTCTTGGAAAGATCTCGGAATCGGCGCAGGTTCTCAAAGGTTTCCTTAAGGTCTTCCAGCAGTGTTCCACGCTTTTCCGTCTTCACCACCACATCGTCCACGTAGACGTGGGCGTTTCTGCCGAGTTGCTTGAGGAGGCACTTCTGCATGCAACGCTGAAAGGTGGTGCCGGCATTCCTTAAGCCGAACATCATGGTCAGATAGCAGAAGGCTCCAAACGGCGTGATGAAGGCGGTCTTCAGTCGGTCAGCCGGGTTCAGCTTGATCTGGTGATATCTTGAATATGCATCTAAGAAGCTCAACAGCTCGCATCCGGCTGTGGAGTCTATCACCTGATCAATTCTCGCCAGAGCGAACGGGTCCTTGGGGCATGCTTTGTTGAGGCTTGTGTAGTCAATACACATCCGTCATGCTTGTTCTTCTTCAGTACCAAGACCGGGTTTGCTAACCATTCTGGAAAAAATACTTCCATAATGAAACCGGCTGCTAGGAGCCGGGCTATCTCTTCTCCAACAACTCTTCTCTTCTCTTGACAGCGGCGCAAGGGCTGCCGACGGGCTTCACATCAGATCGGACATGTAACTTGTGCTCGGCGAATGCAGCCGGTACACAGCATGTCTTTAGGGGACCATGCGAAGATGTCCCGATTCTCACGGAGGAAATCGATGAGCTCGCCTTCCTATTTGCTGTCAAGGTTTGCACCTATGACAGCGTACTTCTCTGGGTGCTCCGGGTCCAAGGGTATCTTCTTCGTTTCTTTGGCCGGCTTGAACGAGCCCTCAGCTTCCGACTCCTTGGGGTCGGGCGATATCTCGGGCTGCTTGCCGGCCATCGCCACAACCCTATCAAGAAGCCGCTTCTCAGCTGCGATCACCAGGGACTCGGCTAGCCGATCGCTTTCGGCCAGCATAAGCGGACGAATTTCTGTAGTCGCCGGCTATGGTCAGAATCCCCTTCTTCATATTGAGGTAGGCGTAGTGGGGGACCGCCATGAACTTGGCCAAAGCGGGTCGGCCAAGCAGAGCGTGTTACGGACTTTCTAGGTCCACCACTTCGAACCAAACTGGCTCTCGGCAGAAATGATCTTTGTCCCCAAAGAGGACATCTATCAGGATCTTGCCGATCGGTGAGCAGGAAAGGCCAAGTACAATTCCGTGGAACACAGTCCGACTGCTCTGAAGCTGTCTTTGCTTGCTTCCTAACTTCTCCATGGTGTCCTTGTACAGGATGTTGATGCTACTGCCTCCGTCTATCAGCACTCGCGAGAAGCGAGCGGCCCGCCTATCTGCGGCAAGGGTGGCTCCCAAGACCAGGCGTGGAGCCGGACTCGGCATCACCTCACGGGTGATCAGCCCTGCTTTCGAATCGATAGGCCTCTCGGACGGTGCATGAATTCAGGAGTATCCGATGCTCTGCATTCACCTCTTCTTTCTGCAGCCTTTCTTTACATCGATCATCGGCCACACCGGTGAACACCACATAGGCTCCGTGCTCTTCCGGGTACTCATCTTGTACCGCACCGACCGGCTCGATACCGGCTGCCGGGCGGCGGTGGAGGCGGCGGCCCAAAGAAAGGGGGAGGCAGGAGGCCGCCTCCCTTGGCGATCTGGTGAGCCGGTGGCACTCCGGGTGGTGTGGTTTGACCGCACCGCTATGGAACTTGCGAGGACCATCTAGAGTCTGCTTTCGTAGAAGGCCGGCAACCAGTTGGATTTGCCGCCTTTCTGTCGCTTGGCCGGAGGCTGCCCCTCCGGCTGCTGGTCTTCGACTGTCGCAACCTGCCGGCTGCTGGAAGCCGGCTGTGGGCCCTTGCGCTTGTGGTCGTTCTGTTATTGTCGCTGACCGGTGTCTCCAGCCGGAGTTCTGGGAGCCTGAGGAGCCACTTTGCCGGTCGTACTAACTTCAATCTCCGCCTTCATGGAGGAGTCGGCTGTAGCGTACTTGTATGCTATGATCAGCAACTCGTCGAGGGTCTCCGGCTCGTCGCAAAGGAGCTTGTGCTTGAGGAGGGTGCCTTCTTTGCACCCGGCGGTGAAGTACTCGATAGCTTGTACCTCGTGCACGCCCTCGCAGGAGTTCAAGCTTCGGCCGGCGTGAGGTAGTCGCGAGTTGACTCGTTAGGGCCTTGCACGCACAAGGAAAGCCGGGCGAGGCTTGGGAGGTCGCTTGTATGTGCTTGTGAAGTTGCGGACGAAGGCTTCGGTGAAGTCGACCCAGCTGTTGATGCTGCGGGGCTTCAGTTGTTCAACCATGTCCGGCCGTGCCAGGAGCATGAGTGGAACAAACTTTACGGCAACACGCTTGTTGCCGTTTGCTATGTTGACGGCCGGGAGTAGTCAACCAGCGATCTTCCGGCTTTACGGAGCGGTGTACTTGGGCGTATCGCGGGGAGCGTGAACCCTCCGGAAAGGGCTCGTCTCGGATGCGAGGTCCAAAACAGGCGGACCTAACTTCGTCTTCTTCTTCCAGCCAGGATCGGTGGAGTCGGTCGATCCGGTGGCGGGCGTCGTTTTCTCCGGCTCCCTCTCGGCGGCCAAGGCGGTCGCCGAGAGTCAGATGCTCGACGGGTGGCGGGGAGACTCGCCTTTCTCTGCGAGGAGGAGGAGGCAGATAGTCGTCCCGCAGTTCCACTGCTCTTGGGAGGCCGTCTTGGTCGCGCTCGATGGAGATGTGAGTCCGACTGTGGCTGACAGCCGGATCCTTGTTTTTTCTTCCGCGGATACCGCCAGTCGGAGTCCGAGACGTCGCGCCTTGATCTCGGCAGGGAGGCCGGTCGTCATTTTGTCGTTGCGGCGCCTCTGTGCATCAGCCGGCCTCGTTCTGCGCGGCAGCCGCGTCGAGGAGCTGCTGGACTCGCTCCGTCATCTGGCGGCGCTCTTCACCCTCGAAGTCGTCCAGCTCGACCGCCGCCGCCTGGACGGTGCGGATGTTCTCCGCAGGCGTGGCGTACACAGGGCGATTGGCCCCGAACAGGTTGGCGATGGCCACGCGGCTGTTGGACGCGCTTAGGCGGCTAGGCCCGGTCGGGGCGGTGAGCCGCCACAGCGCGCGATCCATCTCACGCTGGTAGGCTTCTGACAAGTGTCTCATGCTTGCCAGCTTCTTTGCGCCTTCGACGAGCTGAAGGCGGCGTGCCTCCAGCATCTTGGCGTCAGCGTCTTCCGGAATAGGCGCGGTCAGGTCTTGTAGGGCCGCGTTGAGAGGGTCATGAGCTCCTTCGCCGGAATGCTCGCCATGACCGATGACGAGCACTTCTGTGACGGTGCTTTTGCAGCTCTCCGTGCGAGGGAGCGGCTCGTCGTAGACCATCACGTTGGTGGGGAACGCGTCGAGCGACGCGGTGTCGGAGTCAACCAGCATCGGGTCGGTGGAGCCTACGGACTACAAGTCCGTGGCAGGCTCGCCGGCGACGTGGAGTTGGTCAAGGAGGCCCGCGAGGAGGCTCTCGGGCCGCCTGCGTCGGATGCAGGCTCGTCGGAGAGGCGAACCTCGCCGACAAGTTCGGCGAGGCAGCTGGCCGCGCAGGCGATCTCAGCGCCGTGCAGCGCGTCGGCGCAGACTCCGTCTGGCATGCCGGGCTGGCTGCGCTCGCCAGGGAGGAAAAGGGTTCCCGTCCAGAGCAGGTCTCCGGACGACGGTGCACCTAGCCCCACGGTGGGCGCCAAATGTCGGGGGTTGGGTGCGACATATGCCAAAGGATGGCTTATCATGGTGGGGGCAAGTAGAACATCGCCGGTGCCTAGAAATGGGATGAGGCGAAGGCATGCACGCCGGCGGATCTTACCCAGCTTCAGGGCTCTCTGTGGAGATAATACCCCTACTGCTGCTCTGCGGGGTCTCCGCATGATCACTATGGCAAAGTGGGTACAAGGTTGCTCCTTGAGCTGTTTGGGGCGAGGAAGGAGAAGGGCACGGCTAGCTCTTCTCTTCCCTCTATGTGTGTCTAAAGCTATCAGGGCCCGACCCGTTGCATGGGTGCCCCGGGGGTACAATGGTAATCCGGCTGGGCGCGGGTCCCAGCCGTCTGTCTCTCAGGTCGCCGTCTTCTCCGCCGACTGCTGGGGCCCGCCGACGGGCCCGACATGGGGCCGACAGTTTTGTCCGGCCATGGCGGTCTTGCCGACAATGATTATCGTAGCCGCCTCTAATGACGCCGGCTTGGTCATGGGGTCATGGCAACAGTGCGCCGCCGACGGGCGATCATCATTGCCATTCCTCGCCTTGTTCGGTTAATGGCGTGCGGGGCCCGTGGGATGGGCCTGTCGACTTCGAGGCCGACTCCTAACGGGTCCGGTTTGTGGCGCTCGCCGTTTTTCAACCCCCGCCGACAGTGCGGTCCCGCCGTCTACGGGTCAGACAGGCCGTCGTGGGCACAGGACGCTGCCCACGGGGCTGATGTCAGGGCCGGCATGGCAACAGTGCCGCGCCGGATGGAGATCTTCGTTGGTACGGCGCACTGTGGCCATGCCTGCCCTCTGCGAACGGGGCAGGGATGGGCCGCGCGGTGGGTGCACCCCGTCCCATCCATAGTCGCGAAGTGTCGGGGATATACCCCGCGGTGTAAACCGGCCGGAAGTTAACCCGGCCGGACTTGGCGGTTTATTTGAGACCTCACGAGACTTGGCGGTTCACGACTCATTGGTAATCCCAAGAAAGGGTGCGAGGAACGACAAGACACAGTGGCCCAGCAGGCGGTTCATGAAGGCAGTTCATACTATGGTGGGCGGTTTAAGAGGAAAGTAATAAGGAATATTTGTCTTACAAGGAGTTAAGACCTGGACTTGTATCCGGTTTGTATTAGAGATAGACTAGTCCTAATCCTAATAGGACTCCACATGTAACCCCTTCAACATATATAAGGAGGGCAGGGCTCCCCAAAGGGGAGGCTACAAGCAAGAAGAAACAATCCTAGGGCTAGACACAAAGAGGAGAGCCGGTTCTGGCGACTCCCTCGTGATGATAATGAGACCTAGCCTCAAACAGCATGTAGGGTTTTTACGGATGATGTTTCCGGGGCCCAAGCTGTCTAAATCCCTGTCTTGTGTTGTGTCTCTCGATTCCGCTCAACCCCTCTCAAGCTACCACATAGATGCATTGGCCTCACGACTAAGTCCTGACACTAAGGACATCTGACGTGTTAATTCCACGACAGTTGGCGCCCACCGTGGGGCTTGCGCACGGTGGTGTTGAGTTCTTGGAGGGATCTTTCTAAGGATGGAGAAGTTCATAATTTTCAGATAAGAAGAGCCGGATTGCGTCCATGTACACCGTCAAACGCGGCCAGGCGATCCGTCGTGGCCGTATCACTTTCCATTGCATCGCCGCAAAAAGCTAAGTGCAAAGGAGGTTTCATCAGTACGGATCAAGATCATCAAAATACTGTTATTTCCGTCTGATTCACCGAGTCACCGCTGTTGCAAGCGGGAGTTGCCGAGATGATTGCCTGAAGCCAGATCGGAAGAAGGTGCTACGCAGGGTTAGCACGTGAAGATCAGGGAAAAAGTGACTCTCTGCATCCGGGCAGGTCATGGCAGGGACTCTCGGTCAAACCGCCGCAGCAACGTTGTTCCGAGTCGCTGCACGTCCGTTGTGGGCTGCCTCTACTTCATCATCCACGGTTTCACCTCGGGCCGTTTTCACTGCTGTGGTGCACCGTTTCCGTCGTTGCCTTGGGCGGCGATTAACTCGGTGTTTGTAAGACTCCATCATCATCCAGACGAACGGGTGATATCCATCTATTTTTCTTAACACCTTTGTTTTATCAAAGAACAATTACTCGGCCTATATCTTTTTATACAGGACAAGTGCTCATTATAAAAGTGATGCCCTCATGCGGACGGCGCTAGCTGTTCTACACCAGCATTTGCGTATATCACATCGATAAATCGAACACAAACCACCGCCCGTAGGCGGTTTACACCACCGCGGCGGACCATCCGCTCGCTTCGGGCCGACTCGGCCATGATTAATTTTAGCATCACTGTGGTGATCATCAACTCCATGGCGGATAATTTCTGGCCTAGGTGACATCCATCTAAAATATATTTTATTAGTGCATATTATTTTTGTCAAAGAGCAGTTTATCTTTGCCTTGGTCTGCAATATTGTATGCAGGACAATTATTCATTACACACGTGGTTTATACCATGGGTACGGGCACGCTACCGTGGCAACGCCCTGCCGGTGTTCGTCCGTGCCACATAACACGGTGAATGGACTCGAGCAATACGCTGCCCTTACGGCCCGGCTTACATCAGCTTGTCGGGACCGTGCCTGCGTTAGACTCGCCCGTCCGAACCGGTTTACAACACCGTGGCGGTTCATCTGCCCAAGCCACCTCTAATACTGTGGACGTCTCTACCTTCCATTTATTGCGGCCTGGTCTACATCAACATACCAGGCCGCACCTGTCTGCATGAGCAAGTCACAGCTTGGGTAGCCCGGTTTTTCTTTCAACAAAAAGGAGGCAAATTATCATATACTATCAACCGCCGTTTGCACTGGATGACTCAATGGGCAGGCGCACAAGTCGCCGCCACTACAGTTTGGTTAACTTCAAATCGCCAGTTGGAAGGAACCATTGGCCGAGTTGCTGACACGGCTCATACGGGATCATTTATAACCCGCCGCAGTCACCTCAACCTTCTGTGGATTTACATCGTGCTATCAACACCAATGATATACAAGTTATGTCGGTTTATATCATGGTCAAATATGAAGAGTTTCAAGCCAACTCCTCGAGTCACCTTGAGACTCGGGGGCTACGAGGACATGACTCAGCAAATCGTGCTAGTTTCAGCAAATTTAAGAACCCCAGGACGATGGAGGAAAAGATAACCCGGTCCAAGAGGCTACTGTTATTTCATGGCCGTCAGAAAATTTCCGGCTTAGAAAGTATATGACAATTACAAAATCCCGGCTCAAGGGAAGTCAGTCTCATTGAAGGTCTCAAATATCTGGTTTACAATCCGGTTCAAGGGAAATCTGTTCTCCCACAAAGCTCTGAAGCGCCCAAATCCGGTTTAACAATGTCTGGTTCAAAAAGGAATTAACTTCTCACAAGTTCGAGTTTAAAGACCGTCAGAAAATTTCCGCCTGAAAATGAAGATTCCGGTTTAAAATCCGGGTCAAGGGAAAGATGTCTCCCACAAAGCTTTGAAGCTCTCAATATCCGGTTCAAGATCCCGGTTCAAGAAGAATTTATCTCTTGCAAAAAAAAAATTAAAAATTACCGAAGAGGACATGATGCGCGGTTAAAACATGGGTATCCTGCCTTATTGGCCTAACATATTATTGATCACATGGGGGCTTCTGCTTCATAAAGCGGGGTCTCTGTTCTTTTTTACATCATGCGTGGTTACACGGAGGTTCTGTCTTAAAGCGGCCTCCGGTTTAGCGCTTGGGTTAGCTTTTCAAAGCACCATGTTACATCACTTGGGGGCTTGGTCGTATCCGAACCATAGCCACGCCTCTTGATCGGCCTAGTGCCACAACATCACTTGGGGGCTTGGTCGTGTCCGAACCAATGCAACACCTTTTGATAGGCGAAAGCCACCAGATCACTTGGGGACATGGTCAAGTCTGAACCAGTCATGCCTCTTGATCGGCCTAAGGCCATAGAGTCACTTGGGGCTTGGTGAACCCGAACCATTGCCACGCCACTTGATCGGCATAATGCCACAGTTTGATTGGGGACCTGGCTGACTTGAACCATAGCTACACCTTATTGGGAGCTTGGTCGTGTCCGACCATGGTAACACCATCCGATCGGCTCGATAAAGCCTCTTTTTGCAAACGGTCTTATCATTGCCTTTGCTTCCATATTTTTCATAACTGTTATTTGATTTTTGTTGCGTTTTTAAACCGACATTGTTAATCCATTTCAAACTGTCAATTACAAATTGGCGGAACACGGTTAAATCCTAATCCGGAGACTATCTGCCCGGTTTGATTTTACGTTACCATCTTATTATGGAGTAAACCGATGTTCATTAACCCGGCTTGACTTTCAATTACAAGTTGTCAGTACATGATCAAATCATAATCCGGAGACTATCCGCCCGGTCTGGTTTGACTAGAGTCGCCAGTATTATATATGGTTAAACCGGTGTTTATCACAACCCAGTACGGTTCATCGTAAACCGACACAGTATGAAAGGAGTTATCATTACTCAAGATTGGGATCATCACCCTTACTACAATAAATTGGTAAACCAATGATGTGATTCAATGTCACAGGTATGATATATTTCATTGATTATTCTTAAAGTTCAGCCTTGGTTATAAACCTGGGTTATATGTTGGGCATTATGACCCGTCCGGTGGTAAATCGCCAGGACACTTTAAACTTGTTGTATGCAGAGACAGGTTGAATAAAGCATGATGATAAATTATCCGGTGTTTATTAAACCGGACTGGCTTTAAGACGATAAGTCGCCAGAATATGATGAGAAATTATCCGGTGTTTGTTAACCCGGCCTGGTTTTGGACTATAAGTCGCCAATACATATTTGGATTGCGCCATTGGAATCATGCGCTCATAAATCATTGGACTATATTATTCAAATCTTCAAATAGCCAACATGGCTAGATTTTTATTATGGTTATCAATAACCAATATTATGATTGAGGTTTTCAAAGTCGCTTCGGTATAAGGGCTATTATTTCATCAATGGGTATGATTTATTCTACAATGGAGGGAATAGTCCCGAGTTCTTTGCAGCTTACGACCCGACACTTGGGGGCTACATTATTTAAGTTGAGATTATATCGAATATGCAAGTCTCATGTCGCCGCAAGCATGCACCATGACACTTGGGGGCTAATGCAAAGTAATTTTTGCTCATATTATTGAAGACCCGACTCATCATATTATCTTGAGTCGGCCCTTGGGGGCTACCAATTGCTCCTGTCAACAGTTGAAGGTACAAAGCTTTTTTTATATTGAAGGGTCCCTTTGCTCGGTTGGTAAAGCACAAGGCTCTTAACCTTGTGGACGTGGATTCAAGTCCCATGATGGGGGTTACATCATATGATGTTATTTTCATTGAAGTATATATTAAGTCTCAGCTCAATATTATCTTACTGAGCCGGCCCTTGGGGGCTACACGTTGCTGTTAAAGTCTACATGACCATATTTTCGAAGTCCCTTCTTATTATTGGCATAATGACCCGGCCCTTGGGGGGCTATACTGGTTGAAGTTTTTATGAGCATCAAGCAATTACAAGTTCGAAAGTTGCTGCAAGCATGACAACCCGACACTTGGGGGCTACATATGTGGAATACTCAATTCTGACTAGTGATTGAGATGAACAACCTTGATTTATTCAAGATTGTGATATTTATATTGAAGCAAGTCTAAAGCTGTTGCTATGCTACCTTCTTAAGACTTGGGGGCTACAAGTGATAGGTATATAAGAGGTATATTTTCAAGCTGGATGTTAACTACAAGTATGACCCGGTACCATCAATATTTATAAACCGGTGATCTTGGCAATGATAAACCGGCAAGTTCTAGGTCCTTACACCGGCTGAAGATTGGATGAGTATTCCAAGGACCGATATTGTTTTTAAGCATTGGGAGCTGAATCAAAGGAGTTATTCTTCACAATATATTTTCTATGAGAAACCAATGTCAGCAAGTTGATTATGAAGCTGGTTATTGACCCGGATTTTCTAGAAGGAGGAAATGACAAAGGACTTAAGGGCGATCATGTGCGGTCTACAAGAATTCTTAACCCGGAGCACAACCTGCCAAATTTTTTACGGTGTTTATTTTTGCAGCATAAGTTTACCATGGATAAATCCAAGCTAAACTTGGGGGCTAATGTCGGGATATACCCTTGGTGTAAACCGGCGGAAGTTAACCCGGCGGACTTGGCGGTTTATTTGAGACCCAGCTGAGACTTGGCGGTTCACGACTCATTGGTAATCCGGCAAAGCGGTGCGAGGAACGACAAGACCTGGTGGCCCAGCAGGCGGTTCATGAACGCCGGTTCATACTATGGTGGGCAGTTTAAGAGGAAAGGAATAAGGAATATTTGTCTTACAAGGAGTTAAGACCTGGACTTGTATTCGGTTTGTATTAGAGATAGACTAGTACTAATCCTAATAGGACTCCACATGTAACCCGCGCCTTCAACATATATAAGGAGGGGCAGGGCTCCCAAAGGGGAGGCTACAAGCAAGAAGAAACAATCCTAGGGCTAGACACAAAGAGGAGAGCTGGTTCTTGGCGACTCCCTCGTGATGATAATGAGACCTAGCCTCAAACAGCATGTAGGGTTTTACTGGGATGATGTTTCCCGGGGCCCGAAGCTGTCTAAATCCCTGTCTTGTGTTGTGTCTCTCGATTCCTCTCAACCCCTCTCAAGATACCACATAGATGCGTTGGCCTCACGACTAAGTCCTGACACTAAGGACATCTAACGTGTTAATTCCACGACACGAAGGCAGGAGGTGGTTGGAAGCCGCCAGTTGGGAGTCGGCTTATCTCGAAGCTGTCCCTGGGTCTCGGTCGTGAGGGGCAGTCGGCGGCTTTGCCGCCGACTCTCAGAAAGTGGCTCTTCGTCTTGGGGTCTTGAGGGGCGCAGCCTGCCCCGATGTTTTGAAAGGTCCGGGGGCTCGGGTTTGCCTACCCGTTGCCCATTACTCCGACACATTCGTCGTGTCAAACATGCAGAGGGGGATGCAAGGAGCACAAGGCCTGCACATCCAAGCAAGTGGTAACATGGACTTGTACCTGGAACATCCCAAGCGCAAGCAGAGCTGTAGTGAGCCTGTACAACGAGCTAGCGTAAGTCCCCGCATTTCATTTAATTCGTACTGGCATTCATGTATGATTTGTGTGTAGTGGCTGATCCACGAATTCAAGTTACCAGGGGCGAACATTTAACTTAAAAAATACGAAGGCACTTGCACTCCGGAAATCAACATAACTTGAGAAATGTGAAGCTACATTCACTTTGAAAACCAGCTAATGATCCAAAGTAGTTCAGATTATAAACACTAAATGATGCAAGCACCAAAAACACAAAATGCAACATGGTGTACAAGGACTACAAACATGGTCTGTACCTGCTTGAATTATTCGTTCTCTGGCTGAAAATATCGAAGTGTAATTGCACGTATAACCGGTGCGCAAACTGCATATCAATATATCTATCCTGCACAAGTATGCCAATAGTTTCAAACAACAGATTAGAAGAGTATTTATGCTATGTTGTCATGGTACGGGACTTTACGGTAGATGGCCTCGACGCTTTCCTCAAGCTATGAAAATGCACTATAATTTGCTTGTCATCAATGCCTACAAATCTCTGTCTCTCTCAACATAGTAGATCATCATTAGACACTAAATCTTTCAATGAGCTTGCAAAATGCTTGCATTAGATCCCTCATTAGACACTATATGTTCATCACCAGGAGCATGTAAAATGTTTGCATCAAATCCTTCATTAGTAGTCTTTTCATTAGACACTTTAGGCTCAAGAACAACATGAGCTTGTATGTTTGCACCGGAAACTTGACTAGATACATCAGATTCAGTCAGTTCAGTATTGATTGGGGGAGTTATAAAATAAGTAGAAATTGGTTTCATTTTCTCATAGATTCCCAACATACAAGCAGTTTTACAACACCTTTAGGTTTAACTATTGGCCAGAAATTGAAGAGTTGAATTAGATATAATCAGGGATGTGATGTACCTGCTCGCTATGCATGCTACTCTTGCAAGCATGATCGTCTGCTTATGCGCAAGCTCGATGCCATGCCCGTGCTGCCGCTGCCTCCCATGCAGGCTACACCTAGGGTTGGATCTTCATCTTCTTGTCCTTCCGTTCGCTTGAAGCCCGGCGACCGCCCTCCAACGAGGGCGCGAGGAAGTGCTGTGTCGGTCTGCCCAGCGACGGCTAGGTTAGGAGCGAACCAGACTGGAGGCTGGAGCGAATGAATTAGGATTTTTCCTGCTGTCGATCGATATGGGAGGCGCTCGTTTGGGCCGCGAGCCTGCTATAGGGCCTGCCTTGCACTTATGTTATTGGCCCATCCAAATTGAAACATTTTTCTTCATTTTTTACATTGCCTGCTCGTGTGTTGGGACGAACAAAACTAGCATGGGCCAACCTGGACGACTCAAACTAGGTGCACACTTTCCAGCCACCTGAGGCGGCCGCCCATATCAGCCCCTATGGTGGCGTCGCCCCTTTTTCCATGTATGATTGGATAGTGAAAAATATTCCAGTGGTGCTTTTGATTTACCCATAGAATGGTTGAATTGCTTGTTTCTATGAACTGAGTTCGCCAATAATGTGAAGGATGCCAGTCTTTTCATCCTATTTTAGATTTCTTAGATCTCGATATGCCAAAAGTAATCGCATGAAATATACAGTAAAAGCCAGTGTGATGTGTTTGGCTACAACTAGTCTGACTACACGTCCTCATATAACATATCAAGGATGCACCATCTTACCAGATTAACCATTCGACTTACCCATGCGATTGTGGGAAGAAAGAAGTATTGGGACTGCGTATCCAAGCAATTGATGCCATGGACTCCTTCATTACAACCTTGTAAGCGAAAAAGAAGTTGCAGTGTGCCTGTACAAAGAACTAGCATAAGTTCAGTTACCTACTTCTCGGAATTTTAGTTATCCACTTATTGCAAAATTGTTCAATTACGTTGCTTGGCCTAATTTAGTTTGCTACTGATTACATAATGGCACAGCCTGTTAATCATATTGTAGACTGCACCTATCTATGTGTGTTAGGAGGATACTTACTGTTAAGAATTACCTGTTTGCCTTAACTTAAATATCTACTTGTTTGTTTAACTGCTTTGCTTCTGCAACAGCGGGTTACAATGATGTTAATAACTAATTTTCAGCATCCAATTGAAACTCTGTAATTCCTTGTTTGTTTAACTGGTTTGCTGTTATAACTCCCAATTGAGATGTTTTGCTAACTTCAACTTTTCTGAGTCCAATCGGAACTTTAATGGCAAAACAGGTTATCCCAAGATCAAAGAGCGAGGTCCCCATGGACGTTGCATCATCCCACAATAGTGGCACCGGCCCAATCGTGCATTATGAATTGCCAACTGCTGATGCTCTAGAGGCTAAACTAGTGGTAGAAAGAGATTCTACTTCTGCACTTAGAGATGAAGTTGACATGTTGAGGAAGCAAGCAGCACAATCACAAGCAGTACTCAAGACAACCATTAAATATTTGGTGTATTTCAAAACGAAGCAAGCTGAGACTGACCAGATTGTTAAGGTACTGAAGGAAAAAAGGAAATTAAATTCCTACTTGGTAAATCATATGTGAAATGTTCTTTCCATAGTTGAATAACCTTTGTGTTGTCTGTTCATGTAATCAATCAAACCATTTGTTTTAGAGATCATGTAATAATTGTTTTTTTGTTTTTTTGTTTGTAATTTTATTTGAGCACAAGTCTGTATTAATTGATAAGACTCGGAGACATTTCATTTGGATTGCTGTGCCAGACCTACAAATATGCCAATCGGGCTGAATGTGCATTCAGCAATAGTAGTAGTATAGATAGACCATAAGTGGCACGCATCGGAAAGGGCCAAGATGTTTTGGCTAAAAAGGATGTTGTTGTAGCCAAAAAAATTACAACGGCACGGCTTATGTATGTTAGTTGATATTATTAATCCATATACTCTATAAGTGTTTATATGTACATTAGTTCTGTACATTCTTGGTTGATTGACTCGGTATTTGAATCTTGATACATCGCTTGTGTACATATCTAAATGGGAGTACACATTATGCTGCGTGTGACATTTGAGTTGGACATGAAGTGTTCCAAATATTCGAATTCACCTTAAACTGGATTCTAGTTTCTGAATTTTGAGTATCGGCATTTGTAAACCATATTCATATATGACAGTGGAATACATCTTTGTCGTCCTTTTGAAGATATAAAAAAACACATAGAATGATTTATAAAGATTCATATAGGAATACAAAATGGATTTGAATTTAGTTGCCAGGGTAAACGTGGATGCTTATTCTCCCAAAATTCAAAAGAAGCAGCAAAATGTCCACTCCCACGTCGGCTGCCCGAAGCCAAGTGTTTGGGAGATGGAAATTACTGTCTACCCATTACACGGACAATCCATCGGCCCGATTTCCACTGCTCTAAATAGGGGTAGGTTAGTAACTTCAATTAGACATGACACGACTGCCTCCGAGCACATTCCGACACGGTGGGCGTCAAACATGGGCGACAAAACACATTTGATTCAAGCTCGTCGAAAGACCTCTGTTTCTCCCTCCATTCCCCATTCATACACGGTTGGCGGCAAAACAAACTCGACTCGGCGAAATCGATGTAGGCAAATATTTTCAATAGGGGCAGGTTTGTAACTTCACTCGGATGTGACACAACCGCCCTACCTGTCAGCCCGTTCATACACCGTGGGCGCCAACCATGGGCGCCAACCACCCTCTCCTCGCCGAAATCGCTCACAGGCAAATATTGGGGAGATGCGAGATTACCATCCTATCCCCAACCGACGAGACGTCCAAATTTTAAACGGGGGCTAAGTTCGTAACTTTCCCATATTTCAGACAGGCGCGTCCCAAAACATGGTTCCCCATAACTCTCCCTCCATTTTCCCATTCATACACCATCCGCACTAGAACACCCCATCCCCACACCAGCCTCCGTCCACCACCCCATCCATCACCACCGTCCTCCACCACATCCATCGCCACCGTCCTCCACCATGCCGGAGCGCCTACCAAGACTGCATCGTCCACTGCTAGAGATGGACGTTTCTCATCCACGGCGATGGACCAATAGCCTTGCATCGCATCCTCTCGCTTCATCATTGCCGTCTTCTTTTGCCGGGCCGCTCACACGACCTTCTCTTCCACCGCAACGGACTTATCCCCGATGCACCCGTCACCGTCGCAGAGATCTGCTTCAACGCCACTGACAGCCATCGCACCCCCGATGCCTACACGGCGCCACAAGAGAGGTGGTACTTCATATCTCCTCAAATTTTTGATCTCAACCAGAAAATAGATCTTAACTTGGTTACTCTACTTTCTTTTCAGCTCTTAGAATTTAGTTCTTAGTTCGAAGCAAACAATGGATGGTAAATATCATTTCTCCGGTTTGCAGCTTCAAATCTGCCATGGCACAACCATAATATGGCTTAATTGATCATGCTTAGGGTTTAATTGATCATGTTTGTTCCGTGGTGGTTTCTTTAATAGAAATCGGAGGGGAAACCCTCTTTTGCTAAAAAATATATGATTAGAGTTTCCCCCTTTTATGATCACTATATGATCAGAATACGTGCTTCGTGTCATAATAACACTGCTCCACCCATCAAGCTAAACAAGCTTAGATGTTCAAATACGAATATGATATTATTAAAACAGAGTTGTTTAATGGGTCAGCTAAATGTTCCTAAATTCGTTTCGAAAATGCATGTTCGCCTCTCGGGTGTGTATCTCTACAGGGTGCCCACGGTGGGCCGTGATACGTCCATTTTGCATCATGCTTTTATTTCGATATTTATCGCATTATGGGCTGTTATTTCACGTTATGTCACAATACTTATGGCTATTCTCTCATATTTTACAAGGTTTACATGAAGAGGGAGAATGCCGGCAGTTGGAATTCTCAATTTGAAAAAGGAGCAAATATTGGAGACCTATTCTCACAAGAACTCCAAAAGTCCTGAAACTCCACGGAATATCTTAAAATAAATAAAGAAAAATTGTCGCCAAAGATGAAGGCCAGGGGGCCCACACCCTGCTCACGAGGGTGGGGGGCGTGCCCCGCTACCTCGTGGGCCCCCTGGTGGCTCTCCGACGCCAATCTTCTCCTATATCAAGTCTTTCGATGAGAAAAAAATCAGAAGCAACCTTTCGGGACTCCAAACCCTAGTTCATCTCTTGTATCCAATTCATGTCTCCAAGTCCGGGATTGGTGCTAGTAGGTTGCTAGTAGTGTTGATTACTCCTTGTAGTTGATGCTAGTTGGTTTATTTGGTGGAAGATCATATGTGCAGATCCTTTATGCATATTATTACCCCTCTGATTATGAACATGAATATGCTTTGTGAGTAGTTACGTTTGTTCACGAGGACAAGGGAGAAGTCTTGCTATTAGTAGTCATGTGAATTTGGTATTCGTTCGATATTTTGATGAGATGTATGTTGTCTTGCCTCTAGTGGTGTTATGTGAACATTGACTACATAACACTTCACCATTATTTGGGCCTAGAGGAAGGCATTGGGAAGTAATAAGTAGACGATGGTTTGCTAGAGTGACAGAAGCTTAAACCCTAGTTTATGCGTTGCTTCGTAAGGGGCTGATTTGGATCCATATGTTTCATGCTATGGTTAGGTTTACCTTAATACTTTTGTTGTAATTGTAGATGCTTGCAATAGAGGTTAATCATAAGTGGGATGCTTGTTTAAGTAAGAGCAGCACCCAAGCACCGGTCCACCCACATATCAAATTATCTAAGTACTGAACGCGAATCACATGAACGTGATGAAAACTGGCTTGACAATATTCCCATGTGTCCTCGGGAGCGCTTTTCTATTATAAGAGTTTGTCCAGGCTTGTCCTTTGCTACAAAAAGGATTGGGCCACCTTGCTGCACTTTATTTACTCTTGTTACTTGTTGCTCGTTACAATTTACCTTATCACAAAACTATCTGTTACCACTTATTTCAGTACTTGCAGAGAATACCTTGCTGAAAACCGCTTATCATTTCCTTCTGCTCCTTGTTGGGTTCGACACTCTTACTTATAGAAAGGACTACGATAGATCCCCTATACTTCTGGGTCATCAGGCCGGCCCACCCTGGGATTTTGGGTCGTCCCAGGCCCCGATTCCCCTCTGCTCACTGGCGCTCGATCTCTACTGCTTCACCGCTTTGCTGGCGACTTGCCGTCCCCGGACGGCATGACTCTAGGAGGAGACGCCGGACTAACAGGTGGCCAGGAGCCGCTCGCCCAACAGCGTCACCGCTGCCCGGGCGCGTCGCCGTGCCTACCTTCCCAGTCCGTTTAGGGCTCAGGCGTGCAGCACCCACCAAGCCAACCCGATTTATCCTGAGATACGTCCTCAACACTCAGCAGCCACTCCTCATCACCCATTTTCTAATTGATTCATTACTCATTAGGTAGGACTGTCATTAGGGTTTGTTGTGTGCTTAGTGCTACCTACACTTAATGGTTCAGATGTATTTCGGTATCCTTAGTACCTCTAAATTTCACAGGGTTTTCAAAATTCCGGCCCTCGGAACAGAAACTAGTCATTTTGGATTGTTGGTTGTAGTGACATTGACCCAGATTACTACTGCAAGCCAGGTTTGTTGACAATTTTACTCATTCGATATAATATCCAATTATTCATGTCAATTAGTTGCAAACAATAAGTGCTAGACAAACTTCTTCATTCAGATTTTGGACGGTCTCTTACTGCAGTTACAATTCTGCATACTTGTCCTAATAAGCTCACAAGTAAACGATTGATTCACTACATCTATGCTTGCCTTGTCATAATTGTTGTCAATATTATTTTAGGGTGGACCACCCTGTTTCTAAATACTGGAACCGTAGACATGAGTGAATAGTATTTCTCTATGTGATCTCTTCTATCATGTGTGGGTAACGAACACTGCATTGTATAGAAAGAAAGTGTGATTTCCAGCTTTTACATAGGTTTTGATCTTTTACATGGAATACAATCTGCCTACTTGCTTTGTGTCGCACTACCAACACTCCACCCTTGAAGCTAAACATTACGCCACTCATAATTGCTTAGTTTATTTGTTCAAATATGAATTTCATATGATTCTAATGTTCCTACTTCAGTTTTGAAATGTGTGCCTACCTGTTATAGAGACATAAGGGGTTTGTATTTCTGTGTGTGGTCTGGTCAGCATGGTGGGGAGGTGAACTTTGCATATGCAGGGGTTTATAGGGAGACACTCTCCAAGTTGAATCCGCAATGCATTCCATAGATAATCTGACTACTTTTTATGTTTTCACGAATCTCAGATTCTGAACATCATAATGATTATGATCTTGCACGCATGAAAAGAATAAAGCAGAACAATGCCATGGCTGTCAAACTTGGCATTAAGGGACTGAAATCAAGTCTGGATGCAATGCAATGCAAACGCTCTCCACCTACAGATTCATGCTCCGAATATGATCCTAACAGTGATTCTGAGCTAGAGGGAACCTAAGTCAATGTAGCTCCCAAGTGGAGGAGTCAGAGGAAGATGCCCTATCTTATTCACCCATCAAGTTACTTGCTCTAACTTTCCAAGGTTACATTGCTCACACATATCTTGCAACTGATGCTTTGCATTGCTTCTACTTTGTTGAACTGCCATTAGCTCAGTTTACACATCGTGTATGTGAATACGCCCTGCCTATCCATTTTCAGTACATATTCCATCTGTCATCATACCATATTTATCCATTCAAATGTTGTTCTTGTGTATCGACGTTCAAAAGGAAGAGGCGATTGCCGATCGTGGAGGAGCACAAGCAAAGTATTTGGAAAAGGTAGTGGCACCGATAAATCAAATAGCCCATTAGGTGTAGTTGCAATATCACCGACCCACAAAATACCCCAACTCTAGCAGACTCTAGCCCTACTACACTGGTCATTTCGATGCCCCAACTCAGCAGACCCCAACCGCAAGAAATAACAAGATGATTATGCCGGTTGACATA
This sequence comes from Aegilops bicornis, assembly GCA_021605145.1. Classification (NCBI taxonomy): domain Eukaryota; kingdom Viridiplantae; phylum Streptophyta; class Magnoliopsida; order Poales; family Poaceae; genus Aegilops; species Aegilops bicornis. Next base: position 154,325,304 of record CM038673.1, read on the forward strand.
GCACTAGTTGTACGACGAAAACCCCATTCCAAAGAAAGAATACACAAAATCCAGTTGCCAAATCCTTTTCGAACCGTAGAGAGCCCCAATTGCAGCAAATAGGACCCTGTTCCATTTCTTCCCAGTTTAGAAGACGAAGCTTATGTTGTTGTCGGGAACTTTGTGCGCATCTTTCCTTCATGGAAAGATTATACCGCAGACGTAACAATTTCCAGTCTTCCTCCGCAACTTACGCGTAAGTAATGTACTAATGTTATTCATGGTCATTACTGCATATGTTTCAGCTGACAGAAGACACAAGATTTCATGCTTTCAAATAGGCGAGGAGCAGACTGGATTGTGATGACGAGCAAGGGTTGGTTGCGCTTTTCAAGCCCTCGTTGATGAAGTATCGTTCCTACCTGAGGCAAGCCCACTTCGATGGCAAGCCTTTGAACGAAATTTCTGTAAAGTCTCCGGTGCTACATTTATCTGACGGTGACTGGAATAATCTTGTTACACATTGGTCTCTACTGCAACAGAAGGTACCGTCTATGATATCACATCACAATTTGAACTACATTTCTGCATTTGCTTTAATGTCTCACTTGTACGAAAAATTAGCGTAAGAACATTCGTTCTCAAGGGACCATGTAATCTCGCAACTATACTACACACTGCATTGCTCTTGTGAGTACCTCTTGCCCTGTATGACCATACTTACTTTCATAGCTGTTTGATTGTGTAGCATCACTGCACATGTTAGCCTTGTAATCGTCCATTTGGTGGACATTATAAGATCTGTATGGACTCTTACACAAATTTAGAATCAACCCAATGCTTTTGAAGAGGTTTAGCTCTGCAGTCCTCTTGTAAGGACTGAACGTGATCTATCACTGTACATACATTGACAGCTACTCCCTCTGTCCCATAATATAACAACGTTTTGTACAGTACACCAGTGTTAAAAACACTCCTGTATTATGGAAAGAGGGATTGGTTCATCTTGTAGCATTCTGCATCTTATCTCCCTCGCCCACCATTTACTAAAAAAGATCGGATCTATATTTAATCTTACCAAGAAGTAGAATACACAGATAATGCCAGTGCAGAAGTGTAGCCCATTCCTCTTGTCAGTACATTTTGTCCTATAACGCTTGTACTTCCAGGGATTGGTAGTTGATTATGTAGCATCAATCTGCATCTTATCTTCATTATCCTCTATCCCTTCGGTATTATCATATCTATAATTACTCTCTACAAAATTTAGAGTACATGCAATGCTTATGAAGAAGATTCTGCTTGAAATTCTTAAGTTATCCTTCCCTTGACATGGAGAAGGGCATTATAAAGCCGGTGTTAATCGTTAATGTAAGTCAGTCCTTCTAAAGCCTTTATCCTCAACTGCGATTTAATTTTCTCATACTCCCTATCGCTTATCGCTGTTTAGTTTGCTGTTTCTACCAAAATGCATGTTCGTAAGAACCGTAAGTTCTAAGTTTTACTTGTAAAACCAAATTCCTTATTCATACCATGCAAATTACTTAATACTCCCTATATGTATGTGTGGTGAAGCAGCCCACGTTTGCACCTTGTCATCTCCTGTTTTATCTTACTGATGTGGATGATGATATGAACAACATGCCATGCACATTATCCAAAATAGATACAATGATTTTCTTTGCCCTTCATCTATGCTTGTTATGTTGACATGGTAATCCAGTAGTGTGGTGAAGCTCCCCGCATTATGAACAATGCCAAATTATGCTATTGATATTTTGAACTTACTCTTTATTTTATAATTTGAAATTGGATAGAATTGACCGAACAATTATCCTCTTTGTTTATACACGTGCAAAACCTGTCATCTCTCTGCTTTGTTTCAGGGTGAAATGCCTGATGGAATGCACAAGTCTACTGAAGACTGTGAGACAAACCCAACATATATTGCAGCAAAGAAGGCAAAACATCTTGAAGATAGCGAGGCAACCTCAAAGTCTTGTCTTGATGCAGTGTTCAAGGTACTTGAGACTAAAAACAGACAAGCTCACAGAATTCGTTGTCTGAATCAGTTTGACTTCTTCAGTCCCAAGTTCTAGCAGAAAGGCATTCTGCAACTCAACTTCGACTTGAAGTCCTACCTCTAAGAAAGATTGCGGAGAACACCAATGAGAACCTCATCGCTAAACAGCTACACTGGAAGCTATGACCGACATGCTAGGCGGTCTCACAGCCTTGCTCAAGACTTCATGCAGTTCCCCTGCAAGGCTAACCTTTCTTGAACTGTCTTGGAAGTGGTCTCGGTTCAGTATTATTTTGTTACGCTGCAATGGTGCCCAGTTTTTGTAATCTGCTTCTTCGTTGCGCTTTATGATCACTGGTGGCAAACTTCGATGCCCAGTGGATGTAATACTTAAATCCTTTATTGTATAGTGTAGGTTTATTCTTAGTTACTATGCCGTAATTTCTTTATTGTATAGAGTAGGTTTGTTCTTAATTCCTACTAGGTACTGCCATCATTCGCTATCTGAAAAAAAATCATATGTAGTCGACCGGGCCGAAACATTCGACTCTAATGGGCCAGGTTTTTAGCGGGCCACAATTGGGCCGGCCTGCATCTTTCTTGGGCTCGAATGATTGGAGCCTTCACACATTGCGCCAGGCCCAAACTTACACCGGCCTATATTTTAGTTGGACCTTTTGTCGACACAGCGCTTAGTTTGGCCCAGGTAGCGTTGGGGCATTAATAGGCTGAATATTGTAATCGGCATTACGGCCGAGATGAAACCATCGGGTCTTTAGCGAGCCAAAATGCATGTTGGGCCTCAATTTTCACTAGTCGTCGACGGGCCTTCAAAGAGCGAAATGTAGACCGGCCGCTTTTGGGCCCGATTAGCTCACGGGCCGTTACCAGGCCGAAACATATCTCGGGCCTTAGTTGGCCCACTGATTTCATGGGCCTTTAAGAGTCCGAAAGCTTAGTATAGGCATCAACGGGCCGAATTACGCGACAGGCCTTTAACATGCCCAGAGTCACGCTGGGCTTAACTGTTGCCACCTTTAGCACGGGCCGTTAGTGGGCCCGATGTCCCGTCGGACCATATATGGCCCATGGGCAGCACGGGCCATTCCCAGGCCGAAAGTCACACCGGGCTGAAATGGGCCCATGTCTACATCAGGCCTCTAACAGGCCGAAAGTCACTGGGCTGTAGTTGGGCCCAAATATTCGGCGAACAATTAATGGGACAGATCTGGCTTCAGACCGCAAATGGGCCCAAATATTGGGCGAACAATTAACGGGCCAGATCTGGCTTCGGGCCGTAAATGGGCCCAAATATTGGGCGAACAATTAACTGGCCAGATCTGACTTCGGTCTGTAAATGGGCCTCTATTAAGCAGGCCATTATTGGGCTGGCCCACTAGTACCAGATTAAGTTCTACGGGCCTTTGACTGGGCCGGCCTTTTTAACCTATATGGGCCTCTGTTGGGCCCAGCCACTGTATCATAGGCATGTCTCCTCCAATGGACGGGCGACATCTAGCCCACTGACGAGCTGACAGGTGTTCCCTTCGGCCAATCAGAATTTTACACGTGGAAATTTCCCATTCGTCAGGGCTGTTAACGGGTTATCGGATCCAAAATCCGACCCGATAGCTTAACGGCGTTCCGTTACGGTGGATGCCACATGTCGGTCACCCTTGACGAAATCACTTCTATGACGCGCGATTTATCGTCATGGAACACTTCTACGACAGCACAGGTATAACTATCTTGATTCTTTCATAAAATCGTCATGGATGTACATGCATGACAAAAAACGCGACCTACTGTGACAAACACGTATCATCACGGAAGTGTATTTTTTTTTGTAGTGTTTTGCAAGTTGCGGTGGGAGCTAAATATCTTAGAATCCTCAAATGTCCTGTGATTGGACACACATCCTAACGCTTATGCATGTTGATGACTTAGATGTGCAACACACGAAGTAACATATATCTTCAATCATTGAAGACATACACTCTAAGTGTGAATACATTAATGCAGAATTTGACTTCGGAGTGATACGATAATTGTGCGCCGTGTCTGGGTCTAATACTTCCTATACGGTGGGTAACGCCACGACCAAATTCTTTTGAAGTGTTTCAATTGGCGTCATAATTGCATAGTCGTCGCATTTGGTTTGTCTTCAACATTGATTTGACTTCACGTTTATCTTCACAATGTTGAGTTGGTCTTATGATGATATATACATATATTCATATTCTGTCCTCTACATCATTCACTTATAGCTATGTCTTCATACTTGAATTTTTGATCTAAGTGAATGTGATCGGACCCTAAACCCTTCTGTGCTTCTACCTCAAATTCTATTTATCCAAATCATATGCATTCTATTGAAACCTGTCAAATTGTCTTCTCTGCATCCTTGTCAGCAGAAGACAAAGAGACAAAAGTTGAAATCCATTTTTAATGCTATATCCTTATTGCCTGAATACCAGAGAAGCCGGAACGACCACCCGACAATCCAGGCGTGTGTGGAAACAGGGAACAACTTCCAATAAGTTGCATGCATGCCACGTGTCCTTAATATGTGAACCGCCAAGGGCACCTACTTAAATACGTTGTGCTATCCCTTTCCTTATAAATATACACTCCCCGCGGTCATTATCTCTTCTTCCACATCGCCACCTTGCACAAACCCTAGCGCCTCCTCTAGCTCGCGTCGATGACGGAGACGAAGCGCTTAGCTACCGCGACTTCTTTGACGCCGTCGTTACGCCAGCCATGGACCTCGTCTTTTCCGCCACCGCTGTAGGTGTCTTCCGCCGCCAAGTTAGGGCACGGGAGATTGAACTGCTCGGCCTCTCTCTTTACCTCGTCTAGCAGTTCGTCAAGCAGTAATTAAAACTTACTATTTACTGCCTTTTTGATCCGTCAAATCCATCCACTTCAATCAAAAGTGGTTTCTTCACTTTCAAATCTGGATCTGTCTTCATCTACATCCCATATCATGCCAAGTATATTCACTTATGCTTCACAACTAGTTAGATTCCTCACTTGTACTTATTCATGGATTCATACAAATCTGGAACCAACTCTCATCAAATAAGTGAATGTCTTCGCACTATGAAGTCAATGTCTTCAAACTGATTTATCTTCAAAATATTATGAGAATGCATATGACCTCTTCCCCTTCCCTCGCACCTCTAATGCTATCATAGGAGAATCCCTCGGTTCTCATAGTCTGCATTCATTTGCAGAGTTCCTATAGCGTCATATTCACTCATTTGAAGCCAGCTCTTGTCTGACCAGCAAAAGGAAGCCATTCACAGTTCTGAAGCCATTCAGTCTGAATATAATGGCAACTGAAAAATCAGCAAGGAAAGGCGGCAGGCAGCACCGTGGAGATACAACTAAGGATTTACCTCCTGATCTGTTTGAAATGTACAAGACAAATCCTGAGGAAAGCTATGGCCAGCACAAGACCCGAATCCAATGGATTCGAAGATATTGGGCAGAAGAATGGTTCAAGTACAGATTTGTGACTGCTGAATATGCTGAAAAGAACGCCATCAAGCCCCCATGGGGAGATATTCTATAAAGAAATCTGCAGCCCAAGTCCAAGTCTGAAGCCATTGCTCAAGGCTTCTACCCATGCATGGTACAAGGACCGAAGCCAGGAAAAGCAAGCACAAGGATGCCTCTGATGATGCCCCATCCAAGAAGAAGCTGAAGACAAAGTCTTCAAAGAAAGAGCATGTTGCGGCCTCTCAGCCCCTCATTGTTGAACCCATCTCTGTTGCTCTTCCAGCCACCACCAACCAAGATCGTCGCATTGTGATCCACACGACTGCTTCCATAGAGGCTCATGAAGATGAAGAAGTACCAGCTGTTGACCCCATCGCAGCAGAAGACATTGGTCATGAAGAAAATGTTGAAGATGATGAAGTCCTTCCTCAACTCGAGCACCAATTGGTATCATCACCGGTTCTTACGAACAACGAACTCATCAGCATTGGTCATCCCTTGACGCCAATCACTAAGGATGATTCATGGGCCGATCGCCCTCAACAAGACACCCTCATTCATGATGAGACTCCATGAACTCCACCACCTCAAGTAACCACACCGGTGCTTGACGACGAAGACTACATGGTGCAGGCCACTCCATCACCAAAAGCGTCGCCCGCATTTCGCATGCTTCGCAAAGGCCCCAGGCCTCAAGTCACCATGTCGAGCATTCCGGAAGGAGAAGTGCCCCAAAACTCAGTGGCACGTCAAGTGTTTCCTGAAGCCACTCCAACTATGAATGTCTCTGAGTCTGAAGCAAAAGCTGCTGAAGACATTCCGGCCGCATCAGCCGATGAAGATCAAGAATCAAGAGAAGAAGAAAGAGTTTCCACACCCCCTGCTGCTGATCCAGTCATTCTCGAGGAGAATGTGACTATGCCCGACCCTCATGTTATTGAAGAAACGGAGGTTGAAAACACTAAGGCTGCCACAAACAATGCTACTGACGCCAATGATGTTGTCATGGCCAAAGACAATGTGGATCCTGATGCTAATGAGGTGCCTGAAGCTCATGTACAAGTTGATGTCACTATGAATGCTGAAGCCACTGTTCCACCTCCAAGGCCTCACACCATTGAACATGCCTATGCTCGCGGCCAGCTTGTCATAGTGAGATGGCCCATTTTGGTTCCTCCAACTGCTCCCGGACCACAGTACGACTACCATGTTGAGCAGAGGCCTCAGGTTCAGAAGCCAAAGCCCAGGCTGCCAAGGCTTCCAGGTGCTGCCACATTGCCAGGATCGTTCAGCGTGAACAACTTCAGGGCACACAACACATTCTTCGACAGTGCCAAGAATCCATACTCGAATCCAAAGATCTCTTACGATTGATTCTGGAGCTATTAGCAGCGCAGCTATTATTCCTGCATTCTATACAATCAAGAGCGGATCTTTCCTCACATGCGTCTTGATTGTGAAGCTATTGCTGGGCTGCCCTGTCTTGAAGAAGCACTGGACTGCTTTAGGGATGCTGGTCTTCTGCAGTTTGTAACAGACAAAGAGCACTGGAATGAGGAGCTTCTACTGCAATTCTATGCCACACTTCACATTTGTGGCTACAACAGGGATACGAAGACATGGATCCTTGAGTGGATGACAGGGGATGTGCATTATGAAGCCAAAGCTCAAGACATCATCGAGCTTACCTCCCTGCCCACTCCAGGTGAATTGTATGAGCCTGGTTGTCAGCTTCACCGCAATGAACTGCAGAGTATATTTCAGAAGCCTGAACCCAATATGAGTCAGATGCTCAGTATGATGAAACCACTGCCTCAAGATGTTGAATATCCAGAGGAATTCTTCGTCAAAGACCTCAAGTACTTTCCCCGCACAATTTATCATATTCTATGGCATACTCTATGGCCAATCAAGGGATATTCTTCTAAAGCCAAACTTGAAGGAACCATGAATACATTGGTATTCTATATTGTCAATGGCATCTGATTCAATACCCAGGATTTCTTCATCAGAGAACTTGTTGCATCTGGGATTGATCTTTTTGGCTTGAAGTTTTGTGCTCCATGGGTGATGCGCCTAATCAAGCTCCACTCTTCTGTTGACTATCAGCCCTCAGCGCGCAACCATCTTGTTTTTCTGCCTGAGGTTGATCTGTCCGTTGAGTCCATCTACCCTGATCCTGCCAAGGAGCCTCTATATCTTCATAATGTTGATCATCAAAGCTTCACGCAACCAATAGAAGGAATTCATGTTCTCAATGCTGCAACTATTTCTTATCCTCTTGCTGGCAATATGCGTGAGCCACAACGTGCTAACACTGAAGCCACTGCTAGTACAATCGCCCAAAGGCCTCGGAAGCGATGACCGAGAGCTTCTTGTGGCCTTACATTAGAGGCAGGACAGGCACCATGGCTGGCTAAAGCATCAGATGCAGAGTATCTTGGTGGACATCAATCGCATCAGAAACTTGGCCACCAAGAACTCGTTCGTTGCCCATGAAGCCTGTCGGTGCTCCTGGAAGAGCCTCACACTACTATGACCTGAAGAAGATCTTCGCGAAGATGGCTTCACTGAGGGTTTCATATTTGATTACAGACCTCCACGCAATGCAAGCTGGCGCCGCACTACATCTATTGAAGGTTCTGAGCGTTCATCTTCGGCTGCAACTATTGTTGCGAGAGTCGTCGATGAAGAAGACGATGCCACTTCACCAATCATGGTTGCACTGCATCTCGACACTGCACCAGGCCCTTCTGCACCACCGAACTCCAACATCGACCCTGCACCTTCATCTACTCCTGATGGGAACGAGTAGATACTCTATGTCTTCAAACCTTTTTGGTCATTACTGACAAAAGGGGGAGAAGCACATGAGTTGATAGTCTTCAAGCAGGTCCTTCAGGGTGGTTGCACTATTTTTACCAAGTGTTTACAACTCTCGTCTTTTGATACATTTGGTTCTTTGGGTTGTAACACTTAAACTCGATGGTCGTCTGCTACTTTTTCTGCTACTCTGTGATGCGATGATAAATTCCGCATGAAGCCATTCCACAAACGTCCATTTTTCATTATGCATGTCATTATCTTCGTTATGTCTTTATATGCATAATGAATTGTCTTCATAAGTTGAAGAGGATCTCCACAAAGTAAAACATGCCATGTGCATTTGCATTCAAAAGCAAACTACTTATATGCACATCTTCAGGGGGAGCCTTTTGCTACTTATGAAGACAATGCCTTAATCCTTAAACTTTCACATACTTTTATCCCCATTGAAAACTTCAACCAGTTTGTCATCAATCACCAAAAAGGGGGAGATTGTAAGTGCATCTAGTGTCACCCCTAGTTGGTTTTGGAGTATTGATGACAAACTTGGTTGAGGGACTAATGTGTTTGTGAGAATTGCAGGATAACACATGTAGTACACTGGTGCGCGTCTGTCCTAAACAAACGGTTTTTTACCCCTTTCCGCAACGGCATTTGGAACCATCGCCAAGTGAGTGTGGCCGATAGGGGGGTCCTTCCCACACGACCCAGAAGCCGTCGGGGATAGGGAGCCTTGATGCATATAGTTATCCCTATATAACCGTTTCTGATATCTTGAATATCCCAAATGCTTCATCCTTGCTACTCGTTTTTGCTCGCATTGCCATCGCAGTCGGAGTTTTGTGGTTCTGCCTAAAACCAGGCAGATTCCATGCATATTCTAGGCACGGGAGTTTTACGATGCCTGGCACATCACAAGCATTTCATGATTATAAACCGTGTACAATGGGTAGACAATCACACACATTTATTTTTCCCGCACCGTATGTGATAGTGTCTGACATCACACACGCTTTGCAAACGGCAACCGTGTGCATGCCTGCACACGTTTCCGCTCTGTGAACCATCTCGGATTATGGTGTATATCGCAAACGTTTGTGTTTTAGCAACCGTGTGTGCCGTAATGACCTGCACAACGTAATTGCGCCCTAATTTAATTACTACTATTTAAAATTGTACCTAATTTAAACTTGAAAGTAGGCTATAGCTTTATTCATATCCATCAGGTTCAAACAACCAATGCATTATTTGATTCACAGGTACATATGTTTAAGAATTACATAAGCACCAAATAAAGAATGATGTACCAGGCTTCTATACTTGTACTATTACAGATGGTAAAGAAAGAGGCGACCGACATTCGAGTTGCTGAACAAGGTGAAGCGGCATGGCCCTATTGTGCTTTCCTGGATGCAGAAGGCGTGCAGGACTCTAGTCCAACCCCTTGTGATGGCCGGCCGGCAATCATGTAGTTTGAGAGGTAATCTTGAGGAAACTGCTTCAGGATCCACTGCAAAATAAAAAAGATTCAGATATTGTCATCTAACACAACTCATTACGGGCAGTAAAAAGAAGGCTACAGGGTTCTTACTCACCATCCTGCAGTTCACTGTTGTCTTGCATAAAGTGTAACCAAATAGTTCGATTGACATGTTTTGACCCATTTTAATAACAATCTTTATCAGTTTCCTCACTTGATGCTGGTTCATGAATATCTCATTGCCCCATACGCCGAAAGGGTAGAAGTGTGGATCTTTGGCAATGATATATGTACCTAAAAGCACCAAGTTAATATTAGAAGCTAAACAACAATTGAAAAATGATGTAGTACAACACGCCATCCATCCCATTATATAAGATTTTATTACATGTATATCTACACATCATAAGAACATTAAGGTAACACACTTCCTTGTTGCTATGTAGCCTGGGATTGCATATTTAGTCATTCAGTACAATGCATGTTGCTAAACAACAATTGAAAAACGAAAAGGCATGTTAACTGCAATATCCTTAACAACAACCAAATATCATAATTCATAGTGGTATTGTTGAACTGTTATTGATAAAATTGAACTGCACGGCAAATAGTTGCACATATAGAGCATCACATTGTGACGAACTGAAATAAACAAGTCATAAGGACATCTCTAGGTGATCCTTAAAAAGTTAAAGGACTAAAACCCTTAGTGGATATATATATACTCCAGCAATTTTTGGCCTTTTCTAGTCGATCCCTTAAACTTAAGGTTGTAAACTTCAATTTGATCAAGTTCAAAGCAGGTTCAACCGAAAGTAGCATGCATTCAAACATAAACATAAATATTTCTGCATAACCGAACATAAAACATAAATTTAAACTAAGCTAAACTACTTTCGGTCGAAGTAGAGGTCGAGCCAATCCTTCCTCGTCATGTACGGTGTGCCGCGAGCCTGGTCCGGGCCAGTACCATCGTCGGGGTCATTGGGGAAGGCACTCCTCCACTCCTAGACGTCGATCTCCTCGTCCTGGGGGCCCACCTCGACGCCCTCCGTGCCGCCATCACCGCCGCCTTTGACCTTGTTATCAGAGGAGAGCGTGATAACCTCGCCGCCCTCGGCGCCGCAGTCCTCGCCGCCTTCGACCTCGTCATTGGAGGAGAGAGCGATAACCTCGTCGCCCTCTGCACCGACAAAGATTACCCGCTCTGCCTCCACGAGCTCAAGGTGCTGCCGGTGGAGCTCTTGCATGTAGGCCTCGTCGGCGGCCTCAGCCTCGAGGCGCTCCCATGCCTCACGGTCCTCCCGCACCATAGCCAAGCTCACCACCCCTGGATCTGGCGGAATTAGGTGGACTGGACGTGTGCCGAAGGGGAAATTGAGCCTAGCTGTCGCGCCGTGGTAGCGGACCTGCCAGCGATCGTACTCCATGGCTGCGAGCTCGGCCGTGTGGAAGCTAGCGAGCCACCGGCGTGTGTGGGTCTCTTGATCTGTAATCTTGGCGACCCACGTCCCCCACCGCCGCTGCCGGACCCCGAGGTAGGACTTCGTCGGCTGCCGGGTCCGAGGGAGGATGGGGAAGTCCTCGAACCGGCGTAGGGGCACGGCGGCGGACGGATCGGGGGACCGGCGACGGTGGATCAGGCCCACGGAGGATGACGGGGACACATCGGCGGCCACCTCGTCGGCGTCAGGCGAAAAGGCCGCGATAAACCTCTTTTTGGCCATTGGCACCTCGAGCTCCCCGGAACATGGGCAGAGGTTGAGGATGGAGGTGCCGACGATGGCGGCGACCTACCAATGGTTTCGAGGGTTGTGTGTGTCTGTGTGAGCGGTGGTTTTGGGGTGTGTGTGTGGATGGGGGGAGCAAGGTTGTGTTTGAGGAAATACAGCGGCAACTGAAAATTTTACTAGGCAGGAGTAACAAGGCAGGGCTACTGAAAATTTGGATCAAGGGCGAGCAAATATTTTTGAGATTGCATGGGATGCAGAGGCGGGAGTAAAATGCCGGGGCTACTGAAAATTTGAATCCAGGGACTGAAGCAGAGCAGGAGTAACAGACATCGCACACAGTCCACACATACTAATAGTGTGCTATCAACATTAAAACCTTCCAGGCGGTAGATATTTTCGAGATTGCGAGGGATGCAGAGGCGGGAGTTTTTGGGGAGTGAGCTAGTGTGCTTGACACGCCGGCTGTGGACTGTAGCCGACGCACCTTCTCGCGTAAGCCATAGGCGTACTATACACCGACGGTGCTCCAAGATATTTTGTACTACATCTCACACGGTTGGTGATAATAAACTGTGTGGGATCTACTTGATTTGAATTACAAAATGGGGTCACAGCGGCAATGGACGTTGTTTGAATTGCTAGACATTTTATCTGCAGTGAACATGCAACTATATGTGTGTCGTAAAAGAATTGGAATTATTCAGGGTTTGCTTGGACATTTTATACAATAAACTGGTTTTCTAGCCATTTCACGTGCAATATTCAAAATTGAACTACATGCACATGCTCTGGTGCATACAAATTGGTTGATAAATCAAATATGTGTCCTTCAGTGCATGCTTAGGTCCCATGGAAGAAATGGGAATGAATTTTTCGGGGTTCGTTAGGCCTTTTTTATACATTAACTAGGTTTTCTAGGCATTTTATGTGCATAATTCAAATTTGAACTACAAGCACATGCTCTAATGCACAAAAGTTGGTTGAAAATCACATGTGTGCCCTTGGGTGAATTTCTAGGTCCCATGCAAGAGATGGGAATGAATTTCAAACACCAGGGCACTGTTGATTGCCGGCAAAACATGAGATACCTGGATTTTAAATTCTAGTAAATCCAAAACTCGTCTGAAATTCATGAAACTTGGCATGCTATGATGGAGCGGCATCAACATGTCATGATGAAAATTGTGTCCCATTTAATTGGGGCAGGTTTGGGTATAAGCTTCTCACAAACCATAGCTTCTCACAACAAGCATGATGGTTTAGATATGGAACATACCACCTTTGGGGACGGGACGATATCCGTTGCCTCTTATTTCTTTCAAAAAAATTCTAGTGTCAACATAGAACAACAGGAGTGTTGTGTTTAATCTTGGAATTTTCCGGGGTTCGTTTGGCCTTTTTTATACATTAACTAGGTTTCGTAGGCATTTTATGTGCATAATTCAAATTTGAACTACAAGCACATGCTCCAATTCACTAAAGTTGGTTGAAAAATCACATGTGTGTCCTTGGGTGAATTTCTAGGTCCCATGCAAAAGATTGGAATGAAATTCAAACACCAGGGCACTGTTGATTGCCGGCAAAACGTTGAGATGCCTGGGCTTTAAATTCTAGTAAATCCAAAACTCATCTGAAATTCATGAAACTTGGCATGCTATCATGGAGCGGCATCAACATGCTGTGGTAAAAAATTGTCCCATTTGGGGCAGGTTCGGGTATATGCTTCTCAAAAACCAGAGCTTCTCACAACAAGCATGATGGTTTCGATAGGGAACGTCCCACCTTTTGGGACGAAACGATATCCATTGCCTCTTATTGCTTTCAAATTTTTTCTCGTGTCAACATAGAAAAACAGGAGTGTTGTTTCAATTTTTGGGATTTTTCGGGGTTCGTTTGGACATTTTATGCATTAACTGAGTTTTCAATGCATTTATGTGCATAATTCAAATTTGAACTACATGCACATGCTCCAGTGCATATAAATTGGTTGAAAAATCAAATATGTGTCCTTGGGTGCATGCTTAGGTCCCATGCAAGAAATGGGAATGAATTTTAAACACGAGGGCACCGTTGATTGTTGGCAAAACATCGAGATGCTTGGTTTTTAAATTCTAGTAAATCCAAAACTCATCTGAAATTCATGAAACTCGTCATGCTATCATGGAGCGGCATAAACATGCCGTGGTAAAAAAATTGTCCCATTTGGGGCAGGTTTGGGTATATGCTTCTCACAAACCAAAGCTTCTCACAACAAGCCTGATGGTTTCGGTAGGGAACGTACGTCCCACCTTTGGGGACGAAACGATATCTATTGCCTCTTATTGCTTTCAAAAAATTTCTCGTGTCAACATAGAATAACAGGAGTGTTGTTTCAATTTTCGGGATTTTTCGGGGTTCGTTTGGACAGTTTTATGCATTAACTGAGTTTTCTATGCATTTTATGTGCATAATTCAAAATCGAACTACATGCACATGCTCCAGTGCGTATAAATTGGTTGAAAAATCACATGTGTGTCCTTGGGTGCATGCTTAGGTCCCATGCAAGAGACGGGAATGAATTTCAAACACCAGGACACTGTTGATTGCTGGCAAAACATTGAGTTACCTGGTTTTTAAATTCTGTTAAATCCAAAACTCGTCTGAAATTCATGAAATTTGGCATGATATCATGGAGCGGCATCAACATGCCGTGGTGAAAATTTTATCCCATTTGGGACAGGTTTGGGTATAAGCTTCTCACAAACCAGAGCTTCTCACAACAAGCATGATGGTTACGATAGGGAACGTACCACCTTTGGGGACTGGACGATATCCGTTGCCTCTTATTGCTTTCAAAAAAATTCTAGTGTCAACATATAACAACAGGAGTGTTGTGTTTAATCTTGGATTTTTTTCGGGGTTTGTTTGGCCTTTTTTATACATTAACTGGGTTTTGTAGGCATTTTATGTGCATATTTAAAATTTGAACTACAAGCACATGCTCCAATGCACCAAAGTTGGTTGAAAAATGATATGTGTGTCCTAGGGTGGATTTGTAGGTCCCATGCAAGAGATTGGAATGAAATTCAAACACCAGGACACTGTTTATTGCCGGCAAAATGTTGAGATGTCTGGTTTTTAAATTCTAGTAAATCCATAACTCATCTGAAATTCATGAAACTTGGCATGCTATCATGGAGCGGCATCAATATGCCGTGGTAATTTTTTTATCCCATTTGGGGCAGGTTCGGGTGTAAGCTTCTCACAACAAGCATGATGGTTTCGATAGGGAATGTCCCACCTTTGGGGAAGAAATGATATCCATTGCCTCTTATTACTTTCAAGATTTTTCTAGTGTCAACATAGAACAACAGGAGTGTTGTGTCAATTTTTGTGATTTTTCGGTGTTCGTTTGGACATTTTTATGCATTAACATGACTTTCTAGGCATTTTATGTGCATAATTCAAATTTGAACTACAAGCACATGCTCCAATGTATTAAAGTTGGTTGAAAAATCAAATCGGTGTCCTTGTGTGAATTTCTAGGTCCCATGCAAGAGATGAGAATGATATTCAAACACCAGGGCACTGTTGATTTCTAGCAACACGTTGAGATGCCTGGTTTTTAAATTCTAGTAAATCCATAACTCGTCTGAAATTCATGAAACTTGGCATGCTATCATGGAGCGGCATCAACATGCCGTGGTAAAAAAATTGTCCCATTCGGGGTAGGTTCGGGTATACGCTTCTCACAAACCAGAGCTTCTCACAACTAGCATGATGGTTTCGGTAGGGAACCTCCCACCTTTGGGTACGAAACGATATACATTGCCTCTTATTGCTTTCATAAATTTTCCCGTGTCAAGATAGAACAACAGGAGTGTTGTGTCCATTTTTGGGATTTTTCGCGGCTCGTTTGGATATTTTATGCATTAACTAAGTTTTCAATGCATTTATGTGCATAATTCAAATTTGAACTACATGCACATGCTCCAGTGCATATAAATTGGTTGAAAAATCAAATCTGTGTCCTTGGGTGCATGCTTAGGTCACATGCAAGAAATGGGAATGAATTTCAAACACCAGGGCACCATTGATTGCCGGCAAAACATTGAGATGCATGGTTTTCAAATTCTAGTAAATCCAAAACTTGTCTGAAATTCATGAAACTTGGCATGCTATCATGGAATGGCACCTGGCCTGCTGTGGCATTTTTCGTGTCCATTTTGAGAGAAGGCGCACTCGAATAATGACAGCCAACAAAGGCATTTTGAAAAAATAGCTGCCACTTTAATATCTCAACGTTTGTAGAATTCAAACCGTGTGCGTTCTTTTAACCATTCATGTGACGCCATGTGTCTTGGTTTTAATGGCTATAGGAGGTGCCATGCGGACAACCGCTTGACCTTGACTAAATGGGAGGCATGCGAGCGCAGTCTAGTGCACAGGCTGACCGAGAGGCGTGCAAGCTGTCCTCCAATGCGCAGGCTCACCGGGAAGCGTGCGAGTTGTATGCTGTGCAGGCTCACTGGGAAGCGAGCCCTTTGACTTCCATGGCCGCCCGCCTTCCTCTCCATTAATGGCGCCCGAGCCACTGTTTAATACGGGCAGTCTTACTGTTCGCCTCCCATTCCGCTGCCTCCCGCAGCCGTAGACCTCCACCAACACCATGCCGCAGAACGATCATCTGCCACTAGTCTTCAAGTTTGGTGAACTCGACTCCGAGCCGGAGGAGATAGAAAATAAGGAGGAATGGGGCCTCATGGACATGGCCTAGAAAAAGCTGGCCGCAGCGGTTGCTGCCCCGCTCCCGTCCCTGCTCCCATCCCCGCGCCCGCGCCAGTGACCATCCCTCTAGCATTGATGGGCTGGTCACCGAGCACTATCGCAGAGCTGGAAGCTACGGGCGTCAGCGAGGTCTCCGCGGACCCGCGCGAGCTCGTGTACATGCCAGCGCCAGCGCCCGTGCCTGTTCGCGCCCCTCCATCCACCGTGGCGCTGGCCCCCGTGCATTTGGCTGCACCCGCCGCGCCCGTGCCCGTGCCCCCCTCAGCGGCATGGGACACTGCCGTCGACCGCTACCTCTCAGCGGCGCCAGTTGCCTTCCTCCCGCACCTCGCCCGTCGATCGCATGATGACATGATGTTTGATTTACAAGTGAATAACATTTTGTCCTGCCTTGAAGACTTCAACAACGGCGTCCCGGAGGACGACGACGACAACGACAGCGCGGCACGCCGCCTCCGCCGCCGCCGAAAATAGTTTTTTTGAGGTTTAATATTGTATAATTGTATCTCGAATTCTCGATCATACGAATATAAATTCGCAGTGTGACTGAATGAAAGATATGCTTTGAACGAACTTGCATTTTTTGCTCATAATGTACAAACTTATTGTTGGTGTACAAAAGTAGGGGCACTCCTTTTTACCCCTTTACTTGTGCACGAGCAGTCAGAGCCACGCCCGCGGCCACACTTAGCAGGGCAAAGGAGGGCAGAGGAGGGAAGCCAGAGTACAAGCCAAACCAAGGCAAACGCCAAGATCAGAGACACAAAGAGCGAAGGAGTGAGGTAGACTCCCCTGGCAAGACACTTGCCGGGGCGGCCTCCGCGGCCCCGGCAAGAGCCTTGCCAGGGCAGCTTGCCCAACACCAGCAGAGTGAGCCACACTTGAGCCCAATGGTTCCAAACACCGCCAACAACTACATTGGAACCAAGGCTCGGGAGGCACCTCCGTGGTGGCATGCAGATCTTTGTCAAGATCATAAATACATGAGATCAGATGAGGACCAGAAGACGACGACCCTCGGCGGGATCCTAGCCGGGGAAATCCACAAGACCCCCGGCAAGATCCTTGCCGGGGACGACCACGACGTCATGGCAAGACCCTTGCTGGGGCCCCGGCAAGACCCTTGCCGAGGACATCAGCGGGGGCGGAACCAGGCCCACGTATGCCAAGACGGCGCCGCCGTCCCCATGCAGCTGCTAGCTCAACCAGCTGGGCAGGCACCTGCGTGGCGACGAGCGACCTCTATACCGACCTATCAAGCACCTGCGTGGTGGCATGCAAATCTTTGTGAAGGCCCACCACCGCGCCAGCCCAGCAGCCAGCCAACGTGGCGCAGCAACGCCTCGTCAGCTCGGACGTGCGTCAGAATCAGGTGAGGCGGCGACAGCTGGGACGTGCTTCCTCGCCGTCCCCAATAAAGCAAGGGGGCACGTCGGCAGCGCATTAAATGCGTTTGTCCGACGGTGCCAGAGGATAGACTCATCCACTGTACACCTTTCCACCTCCGGTGTTCCACTGTGGCAACCCCTTTTTCCTATAAAAGGATGCTCGAGGCGACCATGAGAAGGATTCGGATCTTTTGGGCAAGTTACACCCCATAGCTAGCTCAAGAACACAAGAACACCGAAATACAATCCACCAAAGCAGGACTAGGGTATTACGCATCTTCGCGGCCCCAACCTGGATAAACGATCCGTGTGCTTCTTGTTAGACCCGCTCTTTGCACAACCCCGCGCCCACCAACCGTAGAAGGGATCTCAGTGATTCCGTAGGTGTCGATTTCCCCCGACATCTTTGGCGCGCCAGGTAGGGGGCGCAGTTATGAAAATCCGGTCTAGCGGTTAGCCTAGCAGTTCTTCATCGCCATGGCTCCCAAGAAGAAGACGATCACGGTGATCGGTTCATCCAGAGCCGGACGGCCCGTATCGACGCGGGCGAGCAGCGGGCCGGTCGTGGACAGAACTCGAGGTGCGGCCCGCGAGCACCAACATCACTCTAGCAGCCAGAGCCTAGCGAGCGACGTCGTTCGTGCATGAGACGACGGGCCGCACGCCACCAAATCCAAAGACGGAGCTGCCCCCCCCCCCCCCCCCGCAGACGGCATGGGGCCCTCCAAGGGTGGCGCGGCCACCTACAAATCGCCTACGCCGGCGCCCACGACGCGCTCTTCCCGGGGTGCGCGCGACGAGCAGCGCCACCATGATGGGGACCCCGGGCGCCGCCGTGGGAAGAGTCCCGTGCATCACTCGCGGGATGGAGGAAGCAAACATGCCCGCTGAAGTGCTGGCGGAAATGGCGTACAGCCGCAGGGCCGTGATGGAGCCCCTTCTAACATTGTTGGGAGTCGGAGCATGATACGTCTCCGTCGTATCTACTTTTCCAAACACTTTTGCCCTTGTTTTAGACTCTAACTTGCATGATTTGAATGGAACTAACCCGGACTGACGCTGTTTTAAGCAGAATTGCCATGGTCTTATTTATGTGCAGAAGCAAAAGTTCTTAGAATTACGTGAAACTCCACGGAGATTATTTTTGGAAATAATAAAAAATACTGGCGAAAGAATCAAGGCCAGGGGGCCCACACCCTTGCCACGTGGGTGGGGGGGGGCGCCTGCCCCCCTAGGCGCGCCCCCTGCCTCGTGGGGCCCCTGGAGCTCCACCGACCTCAACTCCAACTCCATATATTCGTGTTCGGGGAGAAAAAAATCAGAGAAAAAGATTCATCGCGTTTTACGATACGGACCCGCCGCAAAGCCTTGAAACCTCTCGGAAGGGCTGATCTGGAGTCCGTTTGGAGCTCCGGAGAGGGGAATCCGTCGCCATCATCATCATCAACCATCCTCCATCACCAATTTCATGATGCTCACCGCCGTGCATGAGTAATTCCATCGTAGGCTTGCTGTACGGTGATGGGTTGGATGAGATTTATCATGTAATCGAGTTAGTTTTGTTAGGGTTTGATCCCTAGTATCCACTATGTTCTGGGATTGATGTTTCTATGACTTTGCTATGCTTAATGCTTGTCACTAGGGCCCGAGTGCCATGATTTCAGATCTGAACCTATTATGTTTTCATGAATATATGTGAGTTCTTGATCCTATCTTGCAAGTCTATAGTCACCTACTATGTGTTATGATCCGCAACGCCGAAGTGACAATAATCGGGACCACTCCCGGTGATGACCGTAGTTTGAGGAGTTCATGTATTCACTATGTGTTAATGCTTTGGTCCGGTACTCTATTAAAAGGAGACCTTAATATCGCTTAGTTTCCGTTAGGACCCCGCTGCCACGGGGAGGGTAGGACAAAAGATGTCATGCAAGTTCTTTTCCATAAGCATGTATGACTATATTCGTAATACATGCCTACATTACATTGATGAATTGGAGCTAGTTCTGTGTCACCCTATGTTATGACTGTTACATGATGAACCGCATCCGGCATAATTCTCCATCACCGATGGCTCCCCTTGTGTTGAATAAATAAATTTGGGTTGAATACTCTACCCTAAAAAACTGTTGCGATCCCCTATACTTGTGGGTTATCAAGACTATTTTCCGGCGCCGTTGCCGGGGAGCATAGCTCTATTCTTTGAGTCACTTGGTATTTATATCTGCTGATCATTATGAAGAACTTGGAAGACGAGAAAACAAAAATTTATCCCTCAACTACGAGGGGAGGTAAGGAACTGCCATCTAGCTCTGCACTTGATTCACCTTCTATTCTGAGTAAGCTTGCGGCACCTAAGCCTGCTTCTTCTATTAATTCTGATATGTCGCATGTTATTGATGATGCCACTTCTGCTATGCATGTTTATGATGAAACTACTTCTATGCTTGATACTACTGTGCCACTTGGTGAATTTCTTGATGAACAACTTGCTAGGGCTAGAGAGAATAAAATTATTGAAACTGATAATATTGATGAAAGTGATGATGAAGACTCTCCCAATAAATATGAATTGCCTGTTGTGCCTGAGGGCTATGTTATGGATGAAGAAACTGCTACAGACTTTCTTGCTTGCAATGATAGGAGTGATCTTAAGAAATTATTAGCTAATCTTAAACAAAAAACTCTGAATGCTAGAATGAAATATGATCCTGCTTATGCTACTTCACCTATCTTTGTTACTGATAAGGATTATGAATTCTCTATTGATCTTGATATAATTACTTGTGTTGAGTCTGATCCTTTTTATGGCTATGAATCTGAAACTGTTGTGGCACATCTTACTAAATTAAATGATATAGCCACCCTGTTCACTAATGATGAGAGAACTCACTACTTTTATATCCTTAAAATATTTTCGTTCTCATTTAAGGGTGATGCTAAGATATGGTTTAATTCTCTTGATCCTGGCTATGCGTAGTCCCCAGGATATGATTTATTACTTCTCTGCTAAATATTTCCCTGCTCATAAGAAACAAGCTGCTTTGAGGGAAATATATAATTTTGTGCAAATTGAAGAAGAGAGTCTCCCACAAGCTTGGGGGAGGCTTCTCCAATTACTTAATGCTTTGCCTGATCATCCTCTTAAGAAAAATGAAATACTTGATATCTTTTATAATGGACTAACCGATGCTTCCAGAGACCACCTGGATAGTTGTGCTGGTTCTGTTTTCAGGGAAAGAACACCAGATGAAGCTGAAATTCTATTGAATAATATGTTGACAAATGAAAATAATTGGACACTTCCTGAACCAACTCCTAAGCCAACTCCGAAGAAGAGAGGTGTTCTATTTCTCAGTCATGAGGATATGCAAGAGGCAAAGAAATCTATGAAAGAAAAAGGTATAAAAGCTGAAGATGTTAAGAATTTACCTCCTATTGAAGAAATACATGGTCTTAATTCACCGCCTGTTGAAGAAATATATGATCCTAATCCAATACTATTGAAGAAACTCATGGTCTTGATAACCCGACACAGGTAGTAAAGGTAAATTCTCTCTGTAGATTTGATGAAGGTGATATTCCTTGTTATAAGTCTGCTAGCCAATGCTTAGATGAGTTTGATAATTTTATTGTCAAACAAGAAATTTCAATGCTTATTTTGGTAGACAGTTGAAACAAAATGCTTATATGATTGAACACTTGGGTGATTATATGTCCAGAGTTAAAGGTGAACTTAAACTCATTAGTAAACATGCTTCTATGGTTATCACTCAAGTAGAACAAGTACTTAAAGCTCAAAATGATTTGCTCAATGAATTAAATTGTAAGAATAATGATTATGATGTTAGAGTTGCTACTAGAACTGGTAAGATGACTCAGGAACCTTTGTATCCTGAAGGCCACCCTAAGAGAATTGAGCAAGATTCCCAAAGAACTAATATAGATGCACCTAGTCCTTCTAAAAAGAAGAAAAAGAAAAACGATAGGACTTTGCATGCTTCTAGTGAACCTATTCCTGAACCACCTGAGAATCCAAATGATATTTCTATTTACGATGCTGAAACACAATCTGGTAATGAACATGAACCTAGTGACAATGTTAATGATGATGTTCATGTTGATGCTCAACCTAGAAATGATAATGATGTAGAAATTGAATCTGCTGTTGATCTTGATAACCCACAATCAAAGAATCAATGTTATGATAAGAGAGAATTTGTTGCTAGGAAGCACGGTAAAGAAAAAAACCATGGGTTCAGAAACCCATGACTTTTCCTCCCAAACCATCCAAGAAAAAGGATGATGAGGATTTTGAGCGCTTTGCTGAAATGATTAGACCTATCTTCTTGCGTATGCGTTTGACTGATATGCTTAAAATGAATCCGTATGCTAAGTATATGAAGGATATTGTTACAAATAAGAGAAAGATACCGGAAGCTGAAATTTCCACCATGCTTGCTAATTATACTTTTAAGGGTGGAATACCAAAGAAACTTGGAGATCGAGGAGTACCCACTATGCCATGCTCCATTAAAAGAAACTATGTTAGGACTGCTTTATGTGATCTTGGAGCCGGTGTTAGTGTTATGCCTCTCTCTTTATATCGTAGACTTGATTTGAATAAGTTGACACCTACTGGAATATCTTTGCAAATGGCTGATAAATCAACTGCCATCCCTGTCGGTATTTGTGAGGATGTGCCTGTTGTGGTTGCAAGCGTTACTATTTTAACGGACTTTGTCATTCTTGATATTCCCGAGGACGATAGTATGTCTATTATTCTTGAAAGACCCTTTTTGAATACTGCAGGGGCTGTTATTGATTGCAACAAAGGCAATGTCAATTTTCATGTTAATTGTAATGAACATACGGTACACTTTCCAAGGAAGCAACCTCAAGTCCACAGTATCAATTCTATTGGAAAAATTCCATCGATTATTTTTGGAGGTCTTGAATTTCCTCTTCCTACTGTCAAAAAGAGATATGATATTCTTATTATTGGGGATGTGCATATCTCCGTTGAGGTAACATAGTGTTATTCGAAATTTCTCCGATTCCATGTTATTCGGAATGAGTTTGTTAACAGGACTTGATCAACCTTGTTAGTGGATTCCCTTTGATGAGCATGAGATGGATGAAGTTAGAAGGCACAAACTTCTATACCTTCTTTTTACTTTATGTTATTTAGTTGAAATAAAGTAAAAATAGTATGTTTATGTCTGTTTTCTGAATTATCCGTGCAATATAAAAATACCCCAAAAATAAAAGTTCTCCAAATGCCCTGCCAATATAATATGATTTTTTCTGGAATATTTGAGAATATCTGGCACAGAGAACATAGCAGGGGAAGCAAGCACCTGGCCACGAGGGTCCAGGGCGCGCCCACCCCCTGGGCGCGCCCCCCTACCTCATGGGCCCACGGTGGCTACCCTCCACTTATTCTTGCACCCACACATTTCTTCTTCCTCCCAAAAAAATCACCATCCAGCTCAAGCACGATTTCTAGTTCATTTTGCTGCGATTTTCGATCTCCTTGCTCAAAGCACCTCTCACAAAACTGCTTTGGGGGATTGTTCCTTGGTATGTGACTCCGCCATTGGTCCAATTAGTTTTTGTTCTAATGCTTTATTTATTGCAAATTTCCGTTGCCTAGGTGACCCTGTTCTTGAGCTTGCATGTCAAATTTATTTGGTCCTAAGTAGTTCTAATGCATGATATAGTCTCTATACACTTGTGGGAGTAGTTGCTATCAATTTTGTTGAGTTTGGTTCACTTTTATTTGAAGTTACTAAAAATTTCAGAAATTTTTCAAAGGAAGAAATATGTTTAGGAAAATGTACCAAGGTGGTCCTTCAAGGAAGCAAGGACCCAGGCTTGCAATGCGTGATGCTGATGAAGAACCACCAAGGGACGCTCGAGTGCGGCCTTGTGAATGGCCTTCAGAGGACTTCATGGATCAAGTAGGAGTCAAGGAAGAATTTAACGCATATTTGCGTAATGCTGATCTTGTGAACTTCGAGGCAGATAAGTGCCATCAGTACCACTATCTCACTAGCTCCTTTGTGAGGAGGTTTGAATTTTCATCTTCACGCAATTCTCAAACTGTCCTGTTTGATCTTTATGAAAATTCTTATACTATGGACTTAGAGGATTTTACCACTGCTTGCAAACTTCCACAATGGGGTAGTACTAGTGAACCTCGCAAATCTGAATTTAGAGATTTTCTTGCTAGTATAACTATGGGGAATCTAGAGACATAGCACAGGCTACCATAGGGAGCATTCATTTTCTGCTTTACATTATTTTGCTCTCTTCATAGGTAGGTGCATAAATGGTAAGGATGAAGCATGTCACATGTGTGTCACGACCTCCGTATTCTCGTGGAGTGCTCATTGGGAGATAAACATTATAATTTGGGAGCCATTGTTGCACGTAGGTTGCATCATAATAGATTTAATGGAGATTTCTTTGGTGGAATTTATGCAACCCGTTTAGCTAATTTTCTTGGTATAACTATACGTGAGGATGATATTGAGTTGCCTCCTGCTTATTTAGATTATGAGGCTATGGTGCGTCATCGTTTTGTTGAGAGGAACGATCAGTTCCTCCAGTACCGACTAATCTTTGACAGACGATGCACCTACCATGTCGCTCTCCCTGCTTCTACTTTCTTTGATTTTTAGGCAAAAGGGAGATATTTTATAACCAGAGAGGATGCGGATGAGTATAGGAGTAGCGCTGAGATAGCTCGCCTCCAAGCTGCAGCCCACGATGCAATGACTGGTGCATCTCAGTACGACCCAACTACAACTATGTATATCCGCCAGGCCAGCCGTGGCAATAAACCAACTTAGGCCAAAAGCCTAAGCTTGGGGGAGTACGTATTTCTCACCGACGATACATTTATGTCCACACACTCATTGCTAGTTGTCGATGCTCATACTCTTTCATTGTACTATCCATGCTAGTTTATTTTCTTTTTCTTGCTTTCTTCTTGTGTGTTTGATAAACCTTAAGAAAACCAAAAAAATGAGTAATAGCCTTTAGCTAGTTTATTTTCTTGCTGTAGTAGTAATAATTATAGGAAAACCCAAAAAGATTTCATGTTCTTCTTTTACTTGTTGGGAGCTTTCCTGTGTAAATAGTTTTATTTCTTTTCTTTTCTTTGGGGGTCGATAGGAGAAGACCATGATTAAATTGTGGAATTGGCTCTGATATGCATTATTGTTCATTTAACCAAGAGCCCATATTGCCTTGTCTTCTCCTGTTTATTGAATGCTCGTAGATTCCATCTTAGTCCAATGCACGTGCACTATTATTATTATTCACATCGTTCGGTCGTGCAAGTGAAAGGCAATAATGACAATATATGATGAATTGATTGAGATGAGAGCAGCTGGTATGAACTCGATCTCTCTTGTTCTTGTAAATATGATTAGTTCATCGTTCCTGATTCAGCCTATTATGAACTAACATGTTTGCAATGACAATTAGAGATTATAGGTTCTTATGCCATGCTTAATTAGCTAGGAGTTTATAATGGTTTACCTTGCGTGCCAACATGCTATTAAAATGGTTGTGATCTGGTATGATAGGTGGTATCCTCCTTTGAATGATTTAAGTGACTTGACTTGGCACATGTTCACGCATGTAGTTGAAACAAAATCAACATAGCCTCCACGATATTTATGTTCATGGTGGATTATATCCTACTCATGCTTGCACTCAATGTTTATTAATTTTAATGCATGTTCATGGATCTTTGCCGCTCTCTAGTTGGCCGCTTCCCGGTCTTTTGCTAGCCTTCACTTGTACTAAGCGGGAATCCGCTTGTGCATCCAATCCCTTAAACCCCAAAGTTATTCCATATGAGTCCACTATACCTTCCTATATGCGATATCTACCCGCCGTTCCAAGTAAATTTGTATGTGCCAAACTCTAAACCTTCAAATAAAATTCTGCTTTGTATGCTCGAATAGCTCATGTATCAACTAGGGTTGTCCGTATCTTCCATGTTGCGGGTTCTTCTCAAGAGGAGTGGACTCCGCTCCTCACTCAGGAGAAAATGGCTGGTCATCGGGATGCCCAGACCCATGCTTTATGCAAACCAAATCAAAATAATTGCAAACAAAACACCCCCAGGACTGTTGTTTGTTGGAGGCACTCGTTGATTCGAGGAAGCCATGGATTGATGCTTGTTGGTGGAGGGGAGTATAAACTTTACCATTCTGTTTGGGAACCGCCTATAATGTGTGTAGCATGGAAGATATCGCCATCTCTTGGTTGTTATGTTGACAATGAAAGTATGCCGCTCAAAATATTATTTATCTCTATTTCAAAACCGAGCTCTGGCACCTCTACAAATCCCTGCTTCCCTCGGCGAAGGGCCTATCTATTTACTTTTATGTTGAGTCATTACCCTCTTATTAAAAAGCACCAGCTGGAGAGCACCACTGCCATTTGCGTCAATTACTGTTAATTTATATTGGGTATGACTATGACTGGATCTCTTTTACCATGAATTACAATGTTTAGTCAGTCCTTGATCTTTAAAGGTGCTCTACATTTATGTTTTGCGGTCTCAGAAAGGGCTAGCGAGATACCATCTTGTTATATCATATCATGATTGTTTTGAGGAAGTGTTGTCATCCAAGATTTATTATTATTGCTCGCTAGTTGATTATGCCATTGACATGAGTAAACATGAGACCTAAGAGTTATTGTGAATATGGTTAGTTCATAATCTTTGCTGAAAACTTGTATGCTTGCTTTACATATTTACAACATTAAGAGCTAACATAGTTTTTAAAAGTTTTTCTTTATCACTTTCAGTTTATCAACTGAATTGCTTGAGGACAAGCAAAGGTTTAAGCTTGGGGGAGTTGATACGTCTCCGTCGTATCTACTTTTCCAAACACTTTTTCCCTTGTTTTGGACTCTAACTTGCATGATTTGAATGGAACTAACCCGGACTGACGTTGTTTCCAGCAGATTTGCCATGGTGTTATTTATGTGCAGAAACAAAAGTTCTCGGAATGACCTTAAACTCCACAGAGATTATTTTTGGAAATAATAAAAAATACTGGCGAAAGAATCAAGGCCAGGGGGCCCACACCCTTTCCACGAGGGTGGGGGCGCGCCCCCTGCCTCGTGGGCCCCCTGGAGCTCCACCGACCTCAACTCCAACTCCATATATTCGTGTTCGGGGAGAAAAAAATCAGAGAAAAAGATTCATCGCGTTTTACGATACGAAGCCGCGCCAAGCCTTGAAACCTCTCGGCATCGCTGATCTGGAGTCTATTCTGGGCTACGGAGAGGGGAATCTATCGCCATCGTCATCATCAACCATCCTCCATTACCAATTTCATGATGCTCACCGCCGTGCGTGAGTAATTCCATCGTGAAGCTTCTGGGACGGTGATGGGTTGGATGAGATTTATCATGTAATCGAGTTAGTTTTGTTAGGGTTTGATCCCTAGTATCCACTGTGTTCTGAGATTGATGTTGCTATGACTTTGCTATGCTTAATGCTTGTCACTAGGGCCCGAGTGCCATGATTTCAGATCCGAACACTATAAAAAAATACACTTCCGTGATGATACGTGTTTGTCACAGTAGGTCGTGTTTTTTGTCATGCATGTACATCCATGACAAATTTATGACAGAATCAAGATAGTCATACATGTGCTGTCATTGAAGTGTTCGATGACATTACCAAAATTATCATCACGGAAGTGTCCACTTCCATGACGATAAATCGCGCATCACAGAAGTGCTTTCGTCAAGGGTGACTGACACGTGGCATCCACCGTAACGGAACGCCGTTAAGCTATAGGGTCGGATTTTGGATCCGATAACCCGTTAATAGCCACGACCAATACCGATTTTCCACGTGTAAAATTCTCATTGGCCTTTAGCTGGGCCGGCCCATTATGGTCTGCAGAATCTTGTGGGCCTTTAGCTGGACCAGCCCAAAAGTGGCCCACAAAGTTTAAATGGGCCGGCCCAACCGAAGGCCCATAAGATTTAGCGGACCATAATGGGCTGGCACAGCTAAAGGCCCACAAAATTTAGCGGACCATAATGGGCCTGCCCAGCTAAAGGCCCACAAGATTTTGCGGACCACTATGGGCCGGCCCAGCTAAAGGCCCACAAGATTCTGCAGACCATAATGGGACGGCCCAGCTAAAGGCCCAACATTCTCTGTCAAATCGGCCCGTCAACGGCCTGGTCTAAACTTGTCATCAATGCGGCCCATGGTCACTTCTGGCCTGTTAACAGTCCGCTAAGTAATTGGGCCGAATTACGGCCCGGTGTATTTCCGGCCTGTTAAAGGTCCGACTTCCTTTGGGCCCATTTACAGGCCATCAAAACTTTCGGCCCATAAACGACCGTGAAGGATTTGGGTCATATTCGGCCATGTCTATCATTCGGCCTGTTAGAGGCCCACTAAAGATTTGGGCCACTTTCGGCTGTTGTCATTTTCGCCCGTTAACGCCGGACGTAAACCATGGGGCCTATGTGGCCCAACGTCATATCGGGCCCATTAATGGCCCATATAAAAATGACGATAATCTAGCCCGACCGAAGTTCCGGCCTGTTAAAGGCCCGTGTATTAGGTCGGCGCATTTACGACCCGTCCTAATTTTGGCCTATCAAATATCCGCATCGTAAATGGGCCACCATTTCGGCCTGCTAAGTCCAGTGGGTTATTTGGCACAATCAGGGCTCAATCTCACTTTCGGTCTATTAAAGGCCCATGTTTTTTATGGGCTCGAGATATTTACACCTGTAAATGGCCTATTTTTGTTGAGGGCCCAAATTATGTTTAGGCCTGTTAAAGGCCCACTATGGGCAGAGGCCTACCAGAAAATTTTGAAAGCTTATGCTAATTTAAGCCTAGATATTTTTAGTGGGCTACATGCCAATTTCGGCCCGTAATCGTTTTTAGCCCAATTGGAATGGGCCCGACGAATGTTGGCATGTTGGGCTCCTACGAAGCTTTCGTCCGAATACATTACTAAGATAAACCTACACTATACAAAAATAGCGTCGTAATTACTGCAGCTTGTGGTAGCATCATAAATGTTGTATCATAACAAAATAAATTCCAATCATACAACAAAAGGCCTGTTGGCATAAAGTTTGATCCTTCGGATAAAAGCACCATCGGATGTATAGAAGCACAAATCATTTGACCTGAGTGCTAATGTTTGGCTGTAGAATCTGATGGAGCAAAGACGATCTCCACCTTTTTTCCGCCATTGCTCTTCAACAACGAAGCGAATGTCCGATAGTCCGGTTTCAAAACCATTCATATCTTGACGACATTTCTCAACCACTATTCTTGTTTCGAAACAAAGTCCATTAGGGATTGGACTTGTGTCCGGAGCATGATATATCACTCTGTCTAGCAGGAAGATTTTGTTCAAGATGGCGATTTGGGCGAGGTTACCTTGACACCCAACCCAGAATTACGCAGGAAGGTGCTTTTTGCACTGTTAGTGGAGAGATCTTGGCCTTGACTGCAGCAAGAGGTGACATTGTGCCTGTAGTAGCCTCGTCACCTTCGTGTGGTTGTGGTTGTTCAATCATTTGTTCCATAGCTTCACGAAAGTTTGAACTTGTAGATTAGTGTACCGGATAAGTTACTAATGAGACAAAAAACAAAGTAGGTTAAACGTTTATACATAAATTATTTTGGTGAACTAATGAATGTCGTTAGCATGTATTGTAGTGCCAACTACATAATAAAATCACTTTCGAACATATGTCCTTGTAGCATGCCTTCTGTATTGTCTATTTCCTCACATTCGTTGACATCTAAGGATAAAGAGACATGGTTTAAAGTAGGATGAACATAGTATGACATCATTCATATCATGGGCAAACAGATATAAAACAAACAGGCTATTTTATCATTGTGTGCGCACGTGAACATAACAACTAGATTACAGATCAAGACCAAAAGAATATCCTTCATCTCTTTTAAACCATGTAAGGTGAAATGATACGTTAAGACAATTGTGTATAAAAGTGAACAGAGTAACTGACATTGGCTGCAAACCAAGTAGTTAAATGAACACATCACAGTACCAATCAGTTCAAGGCAGGAGGAGTAAAGACTTACAACAACGGCTTGAACTGGTGTGCTCATGCCCTTCATCTTGCTGGTGTGGCAATCCTTGAAGATTTGCACATCATTCGGTTCAGGTTCTTTTTGGTCCGCACGAGCTTTCCTCTGTATTTGGAACAAGTCAATATAGATACGATAATATGGCACAAAAAAAGAAGGAAGTAGCAGCTATTTACATAAGCCTCGCAGTGTGCAATAGAGCTATGAGATCCTGTTGTCTGTTGAAATTTCACTTTAGAACGGTTGGTTTTGTTCTTCAAACAGTTAGCCTAGAAGAAGATACACTTGTAAGGCACATACATAAATACAAGTTCAATATGTGGTCTGATCAAATACATATAGCCTACGATACTTTGGATCAGACCGGTGTTTAACGAGGGTTGTCCATCTTAAATCTGTAATATATTCCACTGGAGATGTTTGGGTGATTTCATTGTTAGCCTTGCCTTCAAAGTGAGATTTTCTAAGGTGGTACCGATCTTTGTCGCAGAAAGCGGTGAAAAACATGAGTGCATGCTTGTTTAGTTGCATCATCTTTCGGATCCAACTTGAACCTCATCATTGAAAAAGAATGTGAGTCTTATTAGGAGGAAGCTAGAAAGTATGGGATGAGCAAGACAATATTACTAATTGCGATGAATAACATTACTTACGGATAAATGGTCAAGGAGGGTGTTAAACTGGGTATTGTCTTTCTCATTCCTGTACTGGATCCATGTTGGGAGGATACGCGCATGACACCTAACGGCAACGGCTGCCTCTGATACTAATTTGGCTGGCTCTGTAGCATCACGTGGCCTTTTTAAACCTGCCTCAATATGGATCTCCATTCTACCTCCTTTAGATTTTGTTAATCTGTCAAGCATTATCCCTGATGTCTGTTTCCGCTTGCGCCATGGTGCTAGTTCAACAACGAATATGGAAAGTGTTAGTGTACATCAAACTGTGAGAATACATATAAAGGAGCATGCAACTGCAAGTTGACTCGGTCAGGTACCGTCTTGGTATTGATGCTCATGAGGTTCATCTAATCTTGCGAAGTCCTGTTGTGTCAGCAGTGCTTCGGAAGTAGTGTTAGGTGTGAAGGCACCTTGGGAACTGGCCAGTTCCGGAGCAAACAAACGAGTAACTGGTTGAGATCTTTGATGCAGTTGAAGCGGATGTTGCATTTGGTGGGGCAGGTGATCTTGTGTTTGTAGATTTAGCCGGTGGACTTGGACCTTCTATCGCACTATAAGTACCAGCAGAATCTCGACGGCGTAACCTTTTCCGTTTCACCCGACGAGTAACAAAGACTCCCTACTATATTATTTTCCTTGCTCTTTTTGACTTTGCCATGTCAAGATGTACCCACAACACAAAAGAATAAAATCACTCTTGAGAACTCAGCGATGCATGATCTGAGACAAGCAATACTTTGATGTAGGACAACCGTATGAGGATGGAATATGTAAGAAAAACAGGACGGCATGACATATTCATAGCTACGTTGTGCATACTAAGCAGAAGGATTTTCAAGAAAATAGAAGTAATGCAAGCTAGACACCATATGAAAGATGCAACCAATATTACTCTGCCAAGTTAAAAGTGTCTTGTCATAAGTGGCAATTCGAAAAATTAGAAGCAGTACAACGTAGAAATCAATGCAAGATGCAACCACTATCAAACTGCCATGTTAAAAGCGTCCAATCATGAGTTACTGATGCGGGATACACAACAGCAGTACTTTGATGTAAGAACATGGTATGATAGATAGATGCAGTGTATTCTAGACACATAAAGCCATGTCATATGCACATGTATAACGTATAAACTCAGCAGGTGCAATTTAATCAAAATAGAAGAAATACAGGCTAGACAACATATGCAACATGAAACCAATTATCACACTATCAACTTAGAGCAAGCACTGCGATGGTGGAGTGCGGAGATGAACTCATCATGTAGACTTGGGACTTCAACTTCATTAGCGATGGCGATGGCAAATCTAGAGAGTCTTTGTTTGCTCGGTGCGGAGTACCACCAACATCCCCTAACTTACTCTTTTCCTTCCTATTTTCTGATATTGCCTTATGAAGTCAAAACAACAAGAAGATGAATAAAATTAGCTCTGCATAACTGGTTGATGCATGATCTGAGCCGAACACTACTTTGATGTAAGGCAAGCGCAGGATAGGAGGATGGAATATATACAAAAAAAGACAGCGTTTCATATTCAAACGTACGATAGGAGGATGGAATATGTATGAAAAAACAATAAGCGGAAGGCATTTCAACAAAATTAGAAGAAATGAAAGCTAGGCACCATACGAACATGCAACCAATATCACTCTATCAGGTAAAAAGTGTCTCGTCGTAAGTGCCATTTCAAGAAATTAGAAGCAGTACAAGCTAGAAGACAATGCAAGATGCAACCTACATCACAGTCCCAAGTTAAATGTGTCTTATGGGTAAGTAATCGTTGCAGGTATAAGTTGTAAGCTACGCAGATGCAATTCTACATAATCAGAAGCAATACAAACTAGACATCATACGGAAAACGCAACCATGTATAACAGTTCCAAGTAAGAGCAAGCACCTGTGATGGTGGAGTAGGGGAGATGTGCTCATCATGTACACGTATGTTCTAGAAATAGGAACACGTGTCATATTCACAGGCATTATGTGTAACGTAAGCAGATGCAATTCAAGTTAGAAGCAATACAAGCTAGACATCATACGCAACATGCAACCACATATAATAGTGTCAAGTTAGAGCAAGCACCTGTGATGTGCTCATCATCTACACAGCTACGTTGACTGTCCAGCCTTGTGTTGTCTTGTGAATCTTGTTGGGAGGATGGTGGAGTAGAATCTGTAGAGACCCCCTGTTTGAGTTACTCCGAAGGACCACCATCATCCCCTGCCGGACTAATTTCCTTCAGTTGTAATGATTTTGCATTGTGAAGTCAAACCGATAAGAAAAAGGAATAAAATTCGCTCTTCAGAACTCATTCATGCATGATATCTTGTGAACACTACTTGGATGAAAGGCAAACACATGATGTGAGGATGGAATATGTATGAAAAACAGGATGGTGTGACATATTCACACCTATGATGTGGTAACTAAGCAGAAGGCATTTCAACAAATTAGAAGCACTGCAAGATAGACACCATATGAAAGATGCAACCAATATCACTCTGCCAAGTTCAAACTGTATGGCGTTTCAACAAATTAGAAGTTGTATATGCTAGAAATCATATGCAAGACACAACCAATATCACAGTGGTGATTTAAAGGTGCCTTATCATAAGTGACTGATGCGGGATATGCAAGAATAGTAGTCTGATGTAGAAACAGGAACACATGTCATATTCACAGGCATTATGTGTAAAGTAAGCATATGCAATTCAACAAAGTTAGAAGCAATACAAGCTAGACATCATACCCAACATGCAACCACATATAATAGTGCCAAGTTAGAGCAAGCACCTGTGATGGTGGAGTAGGGAGATGTGCTCATCATCTACACAGCCTACGTTGACTGTCTAGCCTTACGTTGTCTTGCGAATCTTGTTGGGAGGATGGCGGAGTAGAATCTGTAGAGAACCTCCGTTTGATTTGCTCGGAAGGACCACCATCATCCAATGCCTTGCCAATTTCCTTCAGCTTTATTGATTTTGCATTGTGAGGTCATACCGACAAGAAAAAGGAATATCATTTGCTCTTCAGAACTCATTCATGCATGATACTGACGAACACTACTCTGATGAAAGGCAAAGTCATGATACGAGGATGGAATATGTACAAAAAATGGACGGCTTGACATATTCACACCTATGATGTGGTAACTAAGCAGAAGGCACTTCAACAAATTAGAAACACTGCAAGACACCATATGGAAGGTGCAATCAATATCACTCGCC
This sequence comes from Aegilops bicornis, assembly GCA_021605145.1. NCBI lineage: Eukaryota > Viridiplantae > Streptophyta > Magnoliopsida > Poales > Poaceae > Aegilops > Aegilops bicornis. The sequence continues at coordinate 154,359,055 of CM038673.1, forward strand.
AAGTTAAAAATGTCTCGTCATAGGTGGCGTTCATCAAACTAGAAGCAATACATGCTAGAAATCATATTCAAGACGCAAACCAATATCACACTGCCAACTTAAAGGTGTCCAATCATAAGTGACTGATGCAGGATACACAATAAGAGTAGTTTCATGTAAGAACATGGTGTGATTGTCGGCGTTCTGGGAACGGGGGTCCCCAGACTTGCCTGCCTGCGGCCTGCGGCATGGCTCAAAGGAGGCCCAGGACAGCCCATCTTCATCAACACAAGCTCAAGACCCTCGCGAGGGGCCAGGCCTCCCGGGACGGACGACAAGGAGCTTCCTCAGGCACGGCCTCGTCAGGCTGGCTCATGAGGAGGCGGAGAGTTCAAGGCAGGGTACATCGCGAGGTGCCCATGACGCAAGCCATGACGACCAAGGGCGCCAGTCGGGCGCCAGCCCGCGCAGCGTCCTCCTTTCCTCTTTTTGGTGCAAAGGGAGCAAGCGCAGGCGAGAGCATCAAGCAAAGGCATCCGTTTCAGTGCAACCAGACCAAGACCAGCACCAACGGCTGGAAGGGAGTCATCGTGGAGCCCCAGCAGGCGTCATCACCAGAGCCTTTGGCAGGCGAGGACCAACTTTAGTCAGGATAAGTGTACCAGCTGTTCCCCTTCAAAATGGCCAATTGTTGGCGCCCTTCCCGCTCAATATTTTGGGAAGAGGCCCAGGGCCTTCGTCTATATAAGAAGAGCTAGCCACCATAGTAGGGGGACGGGCATTCGGAATCCAGAGAGAGAGATAGGGACCCGATCCTCAAGCTAGAGCGACGGAACACCACTTAGCAGTTCATCACACCCACCAAGAATAGACCCTCGAGGCTGTTCTTCCTGTCTTATTCCTCATCAGCCCAAGAGGCAATCCACCACACCACAAACTAGAGTAGGGTATTACACCACAACGGTGGCCCGAACTAGTATAAATCTTGCGTCTCTTGTGTTGTTCTTTCCAGTAGTTTAGGTCCCTGCGATTCGGTGAGGTACGAGACGGTGGAGGGTTGGATCTCCGCGCGCACCCCAGAGTTCGAACTTTACGGGTTTGCCGGAACCCGAAATCCGACATTTGGCGCGCCAGGTAGGGGTGCGCTGGAATTTGCCTTTCGTCGCCTCGTTCTTCCCCGACCACAGCAACCATGTCTGACGCCCGTCGGGCCCGCGTCGGGCGCCGAGCCGCCCTCGCTTCCCACGTCGCCCAGACAGCTCCCGTCGGCGGGCGTCCTCGTCGTTCCCCGTCGCCTGCCGCCACCAGCCCGGCGAAACGAGCAGCAAGCGTCGTCCCTACGCTCCTCGGCGACCTCATGGGAGGGGCCGCGCGGCTCCCTGGTCACCCGCCCCCTCGCGCCGGCTCCCCCACTCGTCGCGGCCATCCTCGGCGGCTCACAGGCGCCACCTACCAGCCGCCATGTCAAGACATTCGTCCGCCGGGTCGGCGCCGCCTCCACGCGGCAGGGGGCTCCCTCAGGCCGGACAGAGTCGTCGGCCGGGCTGACCTTCGACTCTCAAGACCACCCCACCAACTCGGCGGCTCGGGTGCGCTCCCCGCTCTGCACACCCACCATCTGCCAGTCGCCCGTCACCAGACCCTCATCGACGGGCGGCGCCCGGCCTCAACGTACTCTCGATCCAACGCCTTCAACCTCCTGCATACCCGAGGAGCGGCTGCTGCCCACCGGCCTTTTTGAGCGTGGAGGAGGGTCATCTAGCTCCTTGGGGCAAATCCGCTTCCGGTGACCTTGGCACCTCACGACAACTTCCGCCGGAACTGGTCGACTTCGACATCGCCCCCATCGGCCTCCCTACAATGCCATCCTTGGCTATCCAGCGATGTCCAAATTCATGGCTGCAACACACCCGGGGTACAACCTCATGAAGATGCCGGGGAGCAGCGCCGTCCTCACCGTGCCGGGATACGAAGGTCTTCTGCGGCGCTCGAGCTCACCCTCAGGACGGCGGCCGCAGCACAGCCGCCGAAGCGGAAGCCCCCAAGCCCAAGGGGCCTGCGCCGACCAAGAAGAAGCAGTTGTTCACCCAAGACAAGGCGGAGACCAAGCAGATACCCGTCGATGAGGACAGGTCCACAAACGCCACCTTCATCATAGGCGCCAACCTCGAGCCCGAGCAGGAGGAAGCCCTTGTCAAGTTCCTGTGTGCGAGCAAGAAGGTGTTCGCACGGGAGCCCGATCACCAAGGCGGGGATTCCACGGGCGTGATCGAGCACCACCTCAACGTGTGCCCCAACGTGCGGCCCAAAGTGAAGCGAAGCGAGAAGGCAGTCCATCAAAAGCAGGCCTTCATCGTCCAAGAGACCCGCAAGCTAGAAGCCGCGGGGTTATTCGCGAGGTCCGATGCAGATTGGCTGGCCAACCCCATGGTGGTGCCAAAGAAGGGAGGAAATGAGCGCATGTGTGTCGACTTCACCAACCTCAACAAAGCATGCCCGCAGGATCCGTTTCCGCTCCCTCGCATCGACCAGATCGTCGATTCCACCGCCGAGTGTGACCTGTTGTGCTTCTTGGACGCCTTTTCCGGGTATCACCAAATCAAGATGCCGGTGGAAGACGTGGAGAAGATGGCCTTCCTAACCCCGTGTGGAGTGTACTGCTATACGTGCATGCCGTTCGGGTTGCGCAACGCAGGGGCAACCTTCCAGTGGCTCATGCACATCACCTTGGGCCCACAGCTCGGGAAGAATGTGGAGGCATACGTCGACGACATCGTGGTGAAGTCTCGCGAGGCCAAGACCTTGATACAAGACCTGGAAGAAACCTTCGCGAGCCTCAACGCAGTGAGCCTGCGACTCAACCCGGAGAAGTGTGTGTTTGGAGTTCCCTCAGGCAAGCTCCTGGGTTTCCTCGTGTCCCACCGAGGCATCGAGGCCAACCCAGAAAAGGTCAAGGCAGTGGAAGACATGAGCCCACCAAGACCCTCAGGGAAATGCAGAAGCTCACGGGGCGCGTAACGGCGCTGGGCCGTTTCATCTCCCGATTGGGGGAGCGGGCGCTGCCTTTCTTCCAGCTGATGAAGAAAAAGGGGCCCTTCGAGTGGACTGAAGAGGCCGACAAAGCGTTTCAAGACCTCAAGAGGTACCTGACCAGCCCTCCAGTGATGGTGGCCCCGCGCCCTCAGGAGCCCTTGGTACTCTACCTCGCCGCCACTCCCTACTTCGCTGGCGCTGCTCTAGTGGCAGTTAGGGAGGAGCGTCAGGCCAAGACCACGGCAGCCACCCGAGCTAAGGCAAGACCGAATCAGAAGGAACTAGCAGAAGCCAGCACCACAATGGAAGAAGATCAGCCGTCACAGCAGAGCGCACCAAGGGCGGGGGAGGCCTCCCATCCAAGCACCCAACTTCCGGAGGCGCCGTCGCCTCGGGAGGCACCACAGCTTCCAGAAGACGCCACTAGCACCGGCGCCCTAACCTCGTCGAGCACCCGGTGTGCCATTCACGACCCGTATTACTGAGATGTGAGGGCACGGTACCCCATGCCGCATGAAGCTCCTCCTCGCGCTGTTGGTGGCTTCGCAAACTGCGGCACTACTTCCGTGGTCATCCAATCAAGGTTGTCTCGGCATACCCCTCGGAGAGGGTGCTCAGGAGCCCCAACTTCGGCGGAAGGGTCGCCGAGTGGAACATTGAGCTACAAGCATTCCAGCTCGAGTTCAGCACAACCAGAGTCATCAAGGGAGCCGCGCTGGCAGATTTCGTGGTCGAGTGGACGGAAGCACCGGGCCTCAGGGCCGGCGAGGATCGGTCCCTTTACCCAGGAAGCGAAGCGCCAGAAGGTTGGGTCATGTACTTCGACGGAGCATTCTCCAGGCAGGGCGCTGGGGCTGGGGCAGTGCTCATATCCCCCGCCCAGGACAAGCTTTACTATGCCGTGCAACTCTGTTTCCAGCATGGCGAGAAGGTCTCCAACAATATAGCGGAATACGAGGGGCTGATAGCGGGTCTGAAGGCCGCCGCAGCCCTGGGAGTGAAGCGCCTTACCATCAAGGGCGATTCGCAGCTCCTCGTCAATTTCTCCAACAAGGTGTACGAGCCAAGAGATGAACACATGGAGGTCTACCTAGCGGACGACCGCAGGATGGAGAAACAGTTCTGGGGGTTGGAGCTGCAGCACGTGCCCCGCGGCACCAATCAAGAGGCCGACGACATCGCCAAACGAGCCTCCAGGAGGTTACCCCAGAGGCAGGCGTCTTTGAGGAACGGCTCTTCAAGCCCTCAGCCTGCCGCCGTTATCAAGCACAGCCACAGCCTCGGGAGGAGCTCCCTCGACCACCAGCCTCGGGAGCCCCACCTGGCCCGGCCTCGGAGCACGCCCGCTTCTAACAATGGAACCTCAAGAGGAGGCTGGATCACAGAGCTCAAGAGTTACTTAACGCGTGGAACTTTGCTTGAGAAGGAGGAGGAGGCAGAGGCGTGTGGCCTTGACAAGCCACGACATCTGACATCATGGATGGAGAACTCTCTAGGAAATGACCAACGACGTATCCTCGCTGTTGCATCACAAGGGAACAGGGGAAGGAATTGCTGGCAGATATACATGGCGGAGATTGTGGGCACCATTCATCGTCACGGACCCTTGTCGGCAAGGCATTCCACAACGGTTTCTATTGGCCCACCGTGCTCAATGACGCCATCGAACTCGTGAAGGCTTGCGAGGCTTGCCAATTCCATGCCAAGCAGATCCACCACCAGCCAGGAGGTTCGCAAACCATCCCCTCACTTGGCCATTCGCGGTCCGGGGCTGGACATTACGGCCCATTTCCTCGGGCCCCGAGGGGCTATCGCTACCTCTACGCCGCCGTGGACAAATTCACCAAGTGGGCCGAAGTCGAGGCCGTCCGCGCCATCCCCGCTGGTTCTGCGGTCAAGTTCATCAAGGGCATCGTGAGCCGGTTCGGAGTGCCGAACTGCATCATCACCGACAACGGTTCACAGTTCACCAGTAACCTTTATAAAACGTACTGCGCTAACCTTGGGACGCAGATATGCTACGCTTCGGTGGAGCACCCCCGCAGCAATGGACAGGCCGAGCGGGCCAATGCAGAGGTCCTGAGAGGCCTCAAGACCGGGACGTTCAAGAAGAAACTGGAAGCCTGCGGCAGAGGCTGGTACGACGAGCTTCCATCCGTGTTGTGGTCCATCCGCACAACCGCGACCAAGCCCACTGAAGAGACCCCCTTCTTCTTGGTCTACGGAGCCGAAGCGGTCCTCCCTCACGAGGTCAAGTGTCGATCCGCGCGGGTCCTGGCATTTAATGAAACGCTGCAGGACGCCATGCGGGGGACGGCCCTTGTGCTGGGGGAGGAGCGCCGTCGAGAAGCTGCGCTGCGAGCGGCGAGGTACCAGCAGGCACTCCGGCGATACCACTGCCGCAACATCCGCCCCAGAACTCTCGAGGTAGGGGACCTCGTGCTCGGCAGGTCCTCTCCGTGGAGGGACTGCATAAGCTCTCTCCCATGTGGGAGGGCCCGTTCAAGGTTGTTCATGTTTCGAGGCCCGGCCCGTGCGCTTGGAGACTCAAGAGGGAGTACCTACTCTGAGCAGCGTGGAACATCCGGCACCTCGGGAGGTTTTACCCCTAAAAGGCCCGGAGCTCGTGAAGAAGGCGAATGCCCGTGAAGTTCATCTTTTGGAAAAAGGCCGGAGCTCGTGAAGAAGGCGAATGCCTGTGAAGTTCATCTTTTGGAAAAAGGCCCGAGCTCGTGAAGAAGGCAATTGCCTGTGACGCTCACCTCTTGGGAAATGGCCCAGAGCCTGTGAAGAAGGCGGACGCCTGTGAAGCTGTTGTGTTCTGGAAAGGCCCGGAGCCTGTGAAGAGGGCAAACGCCCGTGAAGCTTGCTTCCCAGAAGAAAGGCCCGAAGCCTGTGAAGAAGGCGAATGCCTGTGAAGCTCGCTGCTCGTGACACTCTCACGTAATAATGAGTTGGAGCTGCACACGCCCCAGAGTCTCAAGGGTGCCGGCCTCAGGCCCTGGGGCTCCCTCCCACGCCCAGTGGCAGCACTTAGCTCCGAGCTGGTGAGAAGACGTCGAAGACTAGACTAGGTGCCGGACGCGGCTTTTTCATTTGCTTTCTGCAGTTGACTGGTTATTCCCATTTGAAGTTTTTATCAAAACTATCGCCCCTTTTTGGTCCGTGGTTCTTCGATCTTTTTCACCCTCCTGCCTCGATTTCTCTTGCGCGGGGACTCGCGAGGCGGAAGCCTCGGGAGCCCCCGCGAGCGTTCCTACCCCTATCGCTCAAGTTTTCACGGCCCTGGTCCACAGCTGGAGCACCCCTCCTGACCATGCCTCACGGGCAGCACAACGCGAACACGGGGCCAGGGTCGGTCGCCCCCGCGGCCACGGTCGGGGTTCACTTGCGAATGGGCGCCTGGCGAAGAAAGCGATATCGGGATAACAAAAGCAGTACAATAATTAACGGCGTTGCCCTAAACGCGCCCCCATGGGGCCACACATTGTTCCCTTTTTACGCAGGAGAAAAGGAAGGAAAAGGACAGAAGCAGGTGGAGCACGCCCCGTTCCGGCTCTCTTGGAAGTCCCGAGCCGCCTCCGGAGCTCAGTCGGACTCCATCTCGCGCTTCACCGGGCGTGGCGGCAGCGGACCGCTGCCACCCCCAAGCGGCCTTGGCGGCGTGGGGGCTGGCCACGGCATTCTTTGGAGGAATCGCCACCAAGAAGAGCTGGTGAAGCGTGAGGAGTCGCGGGCATCGCCCGGCCGCTGCGCTGCCCTCTCCGCCTGGCTGGGCTGAGTCCTCGGCATGGTCGTGCCTCGTGGCAGCACCCCATTCGGGCGGCCGTCTTCCCGAACACCCTCACGTATAGGGTGGCGTCACCATCATACTTAAAGTGCAGGAGCACTGTGGCGGAGACCACGCGTGCAGCGAGCGTCACAGCCTGCGGGCGTGAACAGGTTCCTGCAGCAGAGACCTCGGAGAAGCCCACGGCCCGGGTGCAGCAGCCATCCGCACTGGAGCCAGAGGCCACTCAGGCGCCATCCGGGAGCTCACCCAGGAGGAAGCACGGGAGCTGAAGCCGACGCCGGACGGCTCCTCCGCCCTCACCATGAACTCCGGCAGCGCTTCAAGAAGCATGGAGGCGCGGCCTCGGGACGCGCAGGCTGGGCACGCCCTCCGACCATGGCCCGGCCGCTCGTCCACGCTGGGAGCCTCCCCACGCATCATGGGGGACCGCCGTGGAGGCCATGGGGTGCTTGCGAGGGCGACCTCGACCACGCTTAGGCGGAGGACAGGAAGATTCGACCTGGCGGCCCTTCCCCTTCTCTACGGCCGAGAACTTCCTTGGTGGAGCCATGGAGAAGAAGGAGAGACAAGAAAGGATAGACTAGAAGGGCGCGCGCCGTTCTGTACTTATTGCTGGCGAAGGCCAACCGTCGGCCTCCACGATCACCGGTAATCATGACCACTCCGCATGCAAGGACTTGTCGAATCCGGGAGGTTACCGAGGCATCATGGGGGAGCAGTGCGCACACGTCAAATCAACCGCCACGCGTCGCCCAAGGCCGCAGGCTGTTAGGGCCCGCGACGCTTCGCACTTGCCCTTTCGCCTCTCTGCTTGGCCAAGTTCGGGCCCGCCGTGGGCCCGGGGGCTACTGTCGGCGTTCTGGGAACGGGGGTCCCCAGACTTGCATGCCTGCGGCCTGCGGCGTGGCTCAAAGGAGGCCCAGGACAGCCCATCTTCATCAACACAAGCTGAAGACCCTCGCGAGGGACCAGGCCTCGCGGGGCGGACGACAAGGAGCTTCCTCAGGCACAGCCTCGTCAGGCTAGCTCATGAGGAGGCGGAGAGTTCAAGGCAGGGTACCTCGCGAGGTTCCCATGACGCAAGCCATGACGACCAAGGGCGCTCGCGCGCCCGGCCAGCAGCCGTCCTCCTTTCCTCTTTGGTGCAAAGGGAGCAAGCGCGAGAGCATCAAGCAAAGGCATCCCTTCGGTGCAACAAGACCAAGACCAGCCCCAACGGCTGGAAGGGAGTCATCATGGAGCCCCAAAGGCGTGCCACCAGAGCCTTTGGCAGGCGAGGACCAACTTTAGTCAGGATAAGTGTACCCGCTGTTCCCCTTCAAAATGGCCAATTGTTGGCGCCCTTCCCGCTCAATATTTTGGGAAGAGGCCCAGGGCCTTCGTCTATATAAGAAGAGCTAGCCACCATAGTAGGGGGACGGGCATTCGGAATCCAGAGAGAGATAGGGACCCGATCCTCAAGCTAGAGCGACGGAACACCACTTAGCAGTTCATCACACCCACCAAGAACAGACCCTCGCGAGGCTGTTCTTCCCTGTACTGTTCCTCATCAGCCCAAGAGGCGATCCACCACACCACAAACTAGAGTAGGGTATTACACCACAACGGTGGCCCGAACTAGTGTAAATCTTGCGTCTCTTGTGTTGTTCTTTCCAGTAGTTTAGGTCCCTGCGATTCGGCGAGGTACGAGACGGTGGAGGGTTGGATCTCCGCCACCCCCTGTAGTTCGAACCTTAAGGGTCTGCGCGAACCCGAAATCCGAAAGTGATAGATGATATAGTATGTACCAAAAACAGGAAAGCGTGTCATATTCACATGTATCATGTGTAAGCTAAGCAGATGCAGTTTACACTAATTAGGAGCAATACGAGCTAGACACCATATGCAACATGCGACCAGATATCACACTGCCAACTTAGAGCAAGCACCTTGGATGGTGGAGTAGGGAAGCGGAGACTTGGACCATGTAATGCACTATCAGTACAAGGAGAATCAGTACATATGCTCCGTTTACGTTACTGCAGAAGACCACCATCATCGCCTTCCTTACTCTTTTCCTTCCTATTTCTTGATTTTGCCTTGTCAAGTCAAACCCACAAGAAAAAGGAATAAAATTTGCTCTTCAAAACTTATTGATGCATGATACTAAGTATGTATGAAAAATAGGACGACGTGACATATTGACATGTATGATGTATAAAGTGAAACTAAGCACAAGGTGCTTGAACTTGTTAGAATCGATGCAAGCTAGAAACCATATGAAAGATGAAACCAATATCACTCTGCCAAATTAAAAGGGTGCCCTAACAAATGTATTTGACCAAATTAGAAGCAATACATAGCAACAGGCTAGAAATAATATGCAATATGCAACGAATAAAGGTGACACATCGTAAATGATTGATGCAGGATACAGAAGAGAGGTAGTTTCATGTAAGAACAAGGTTAACACATAGATGTAGTGTGTACCAAAAATAGGAAGGCATGTCATATTCACAGGTATAGTGTGTAAACTTAGTAGATGCAATTTACCCTAATTAGAAGCATTACAAGCTAGACACCGTATGCAACATGCAACCACATATCACACTGCGAAGTTGGAGAAAGCACCTGTGATGGTGGTGTAGGGGAAGTGCTGTCTTCAGGTACAGAGCAACATTCAATGTCTTCATTTAGGCTTGTTGTTTCTTGAGAATCATGTGGAGAGGATGAAATTGCATTCTTTATAAGAGTATTGCGTCTCATATTAACTCATCGCTGCTGGACTCTCATCATAAGCGAGAGACACAGGATACACAAGAACAGTAGTTTGATGTAAGAACATGGTGTGATAGGCAGATGTAGTATGTACCAAAAACAGGAAGGCGTGTCATATGCACATGTATAATTTGTAAGCTAAGGAGATGCAATTTAACAAATTAGGAGCATTGATGAGGGATACACAAGAAAAGTAGTTTGATGTAAGAACATGGTTAATAGAAAGACGTAGTATGTACCAAAAACAGGAAGGCATGTCATATTCACATGTATAATGTTTTAACTAAGCAGATGCAATTTACCCTAATTAGAAGCATTACAAGGTAGACACCATATGCAACATGCAACCACATATCACACTGCCAAGTAAGAGCAAGCACCTGCGATGGTAGTGTGGGGAATTGCTTGGTGATCAACTAGAGAGCTACGTTGACTATCTTCATTTAGCCTTTTCTTGAGAATCATGTGGGGAGGATGACACTGCACTCTTTAAATGAGTAGGGCGTCTCACAGTAACCCACCCGGGTGACTGTCTCATCATAAGTGATTGATGAGGGATACAAAAGAGGATTAGTTTGATGTACGAACATGGTTAATAGACATATGTAGTATGTATCAAAAACAGGAAGGCGTGTCATTATCAAAGGTATAATGTGTAAAGTAAGCAGATGCAATTTAACCAAATTGGAAGCAATACAAGCTAGACACCATATGCAACATGCAACCACATTTGACAAATACGAAGTTAAAGCAAGCACTGGGATGGTTGTGTGTGGCAATTGAGATCATCAATCGCAGAGCTACGTTGCCATCGTCTCCAATCACGACCGCACCCATTAGAGCGTTGAAACGCTTATTGCTTATCTTCGAATTACATCGAGCGACTTCGTCTTTTCTTTTTCGTGCATTCATCAACACTGCGTCAGAGTCTGAAAGACCCATGCATAAAAAAACAATAGTGTGAGTATGGGTGAAGTGTGTGCACAATTAGTACAGTGTAAAGGGAGCAGATAGCAGGTCGGTGAGAAATAAATGACGGGAGACATATGATAGCTCTACAACATTCATGGCACACTCAATTACTACAGGATTCTATGAAAATAACAGTCGACTGAAAGCAAATAGGTCAGTCCATTTTTTCTGCACCGTCCGGTGTACAAAGAACGGGCAGATCGCCTTCATCTACCTCCAGCAAGTCAGTGTTGACGGTCTTCCACGAAACGCCAGCGACCACCGGCCCAGTATTCCTCCTCTGCCTGCGCCCTCCCCTCGACCTCACTGCACCGCCGTGCTTGGCACCACCCCCCCCCCCCCGGCCATCCATTCAAGCCCCGCCGACCTCCAGATCGGGCGCAAGCAGCTCCCTGCCCCACCCCAATGATAGACACCAATGCACTGCTTCCCCGGGGAACAGGCGGACTAGGTGCTCCGCGCGCCTAAGCGGGTGTTGCTTCTTTTAATTGCGGTTCGACTGACCCTGAATTGAAATCCATGCGGGCTACTGACCACTAGCAAAGGTGAAATAGTAAAAGGGAGGAAACTTTGTGCATTTAGTATCATGAAGAAGATGCAGTAAGAAGCGCTCAACTAGTTTCTTTCGTGGGATGAATACGGTGTGAGCAGAGACGTAAGATTTGCACGAATAAGGGAAGAGGAGTACCTCTTTCTGCTGGCAGTGCTGTGTCCTCCTTCTGTTTTTCCGATGATCTTGTTGTTCGCCGGAAACCAGAAGTTGTGGAGGACGGTGCAGCCTTGGACGAACCCATGGCCAAGTTGTTGAGTGTGGTGCGGTGGCCGTCTGTCAGCGGCGGGGATGCAGATCCGAGGCGGCGAACGACGGTGTAGCGGGAACAGCTCCAGTGCGGTAGACGGTTGCGACAGTGGAGCCGCAGCAGTGAGGCGCAGGATGGCGTGGTCGGAGTGGTTACAGTGCACGCCTTGCGTCGGCGTCGGCGTCGTGGAGGCAGCTCTGCCTCGGCTTTAGCTGCTAAGTCCTTGAGGGCGTTGCGGTTGCAGTTGCGTTGGACGACGACGTCGGGGTACCGGCTCCGGCGTGATGGAGGAGGGCAGCGGTGGATTGGCCGCTATGGGGTGGAGGACGGAGGAGGCTGTGGTTTCACGGCTGGTGGAGAGGGCGTTTTTGCGCCCACGGAGTATGGATGGGGAAACGGAGGGAGGCGGGGAACTAAGGGGGAACAATGTTTTGGTTTGAGACGCGCTTGTTTGAAATTTGGGGAAAGTTCCAAACTTTGCCCCCATCTAAAATTTCGGACATATTGCGGGTTGGGGGTAGGACAGTCATGTCAGGTGTCCCAAATGTGGGCGGGATAGATTTCGGCCGAAAGACTTTGGTGTTTAGGCGCCCACGACGTATGAATGCTTCTCGAGGCGGTTGAGATCATGGCGTCTTGGTGAAGTTACAAACCTACCCGGTTTAGAACTTTGGACATCGGGCCGATAGGCTACACGGGCCGTAGTCAGACAGAATTTCCTACCACCAAAACATTAGTCTCGCGCGGTTTCGGGTGACCAGAGGCCTATTTGGCGCTTCGTTCAATATTTGGGAGCAGAAGCATTAACGTTTTCGGTTCTCTTGAATTGAACTTTCAGGATTTGTCAAACTTCACAAATCTTTACTCTTGAAAATCCTAAAGCTACGATTATTTTGGAATGGAGGGTGTACATTTTAATATACATTGTACACGAGTATATATTAAAAAATATGCAACTTACCTCAGTTCATGCATGGTTCCAGGTATAATCTCCTTGGTTGCAAAAAAAAAGTTAGATATCCGTATGAATATATATAGCATGTTCAAACTCACAACAAAGATCGATGCCCCCTTTTACATCTGATTTACAAATGCCATTATATCGGGTTCAAATAGATGAATGCACTTCCTATGAATTGAATCTTGAAACCCCTTTATGTTGAATTCGACATGTATTTTATTTCGTAGCTAGCAATTTGGAATGTATCCATGCAAGTGACAAATGTATAAAGTGCTTCACACTAACAACATGGAGTGCACTAATTAATGTTTATATATGAATTGAAAAAGCATCCATTGCCTGTATTTCAAACCGCTCTCACTCTATAGATCGATAATATGAAATAAACACATGCACATGCTAGAATTCAATAGAGTATGGGTGTCTGATAGACCGATTTTCGTCCATACGCAATTTTACAAAATTCATGATCTCATCCAAAAATAATAATGCCATTTATATTTTAATTTAATGCATAGAACTGCCTTTTACACGTAGATGCACTATGCCTCGCCCCTTTCTCACAAACGCGTTATATATCTCTCTATCTAACGCATAAGTGCACACACTTTATATGCCTCGGCATTTCTCTTTCACACATGCTCACAATCTCTCTCGTGGTGTCGGGTGTCTCATGCACATGCTACATGCTTTCTCTCTCTCTCTTCGACTACTATGTACCACTCTTTTCACTAATCTCAGTTGGAAAACACTATTTCTCTCACATGCATATATACACATGCACAGTCTCTACTAGCCCTCTATACGCACATATATGTGCCTACGTGTCTCCCGCACGCACATTATCTTTAGGCCTCTCTCGCACACATTGCCCCCCACGACACCCCTCTCTAATAGTAGTTGGCAGATATGATTTGATCATATCATTCGGTAGGATATCCCTGGCTGTTAGGCTGGATGGTAATACGAGGCAAAGTTTTACCCTAGTTCGGATCGGACCCTTGCAGTTGAAGAAATGGCCTACTCCTGGTACTGTATATTAGTGATAGGGGTGTGTACAAAGTACACGTGAATACCAGGCATTGTGCGTGTGTGTATACTATCGATTTAACTAGCCCCCAAGCTTGTATAACATACTAAGGGCCTAGGGTTACAAATCATATATAGTCGGCATATCACCAGTGGGGATAGAGTCCTCCGCGACTCTGGTAGCTTCGTGTTGTACGCCGAGTCATCCACATGGGTCTCCTTATAACACGTCTCGATCCAACCTATATGTGGCGCGGGATGGAACCGACCCATGAGTCTTCATGTTGACCCACCACAACTAGAAATGATGTGCCCACCACACCACACACGCAATCGGACACTAAGAAAATAAGCATATACAATAGTACAATGGTATCTAGCTCACGATACGACTCCGTATTTTGTTGATGACACTGACAGACTTTGCATTTGATGCGTGCTCTGTATTTTGTTGATTTACACTTATGGTCATTGTATTTGAAGCGAAATCACGATATGGTCACTGGACTTCAGAATAAGCTCATCACAGTCACCACATACATTTTGTCGTGCTAACCAACATGTGGTTGGATGGTTAGAGGACAGTGGTTTCTCGAGCCCACCGAGGTTAAAGTCCCGGTGCTCGCATTTATCTTTTGTTAATTTCAGTATTTTCCGGGGATGTACGTTCAGTAGGAGGAGACGTTCCACTCGACTACGAGGCACCTATGGTGACTTCGTAAAATCTCAAGATCATGTAGATGAAAAAGTCAGTCGACTGACGTGTAGCCTCACCCCGCACGTACACATGCATGCACGCAAGACACGCACGCATGTAGGCGTGCAACACTGACACGTACACATAACGTACACACGCACGCATGCTGGCGTGCAACACTGACACGTACACATGCACTCACGAACACACGCACGTATGCACCCATGCATGCAACACTGAAACGCACCCTTGCACGCACGCAACACTCGCACACCTGCATGCACACAGCACACGACGCAAGACACACGCTCAACCTATACGTGCATGCACCCTTTGTTAAGGACATGGATTGTTAAGGGTATTAATCAATCTTATCTGTGATAAGCAGAACATTGATGTTTGCATCGGTCTTTATGAATCAAAACGTATCGAACGAGCTATCAACATAGTAGGTTTAACTACATGAAAAAGATGACATCACACTCAATGAACAATCATCGGTTTATGAAATGCCCGCTTCTGACCGCCCTGGCCCACCAAAGGTTCCTCTGCTGTGCGCTGCCTGCGTTGGGTCACTAACATGCAGGCCATGCACCCAAAGAGCCCACACGTCAGTGGAAGAATGGCGCGTTGTCCTAGGCCAGAGTCGAGGGCGCCACTCGCGGCATGCCCGGGTGAACACGCCTCCGTGCCGCATTGAAACGCCTCCATGAAACCCGCCCGTGTGGAAGCCGAGAAACCCACTCTGGACACACGTCCGTTCATGACCGGGCCGGCGTTAAGCATAACGGCTCGCCGAGCTCCTCCGTCCCCGCCTATTTAATCTCCTATTTAAACGAGGCCAACGCCGCCGCCAAGAATCGCACACCTCCGCCGCTCCCTATCTCCTCCACCATTTTGTCCACTCTAACAATGGCTTACGAAGAGTAGTTATTCCGCATCCAAGCCGGCTGGGTAGCTCACGGATACGAGCTATGCAGCTCGTTGATCCACCTCCTCCTCCCTCGCCCGACGGAGCGGTTGCCGCCCATAGCCGCACGCGGTTCAACAACTTGCCGCTTCCAGGCCAGCTCGACGAGGAGCGGCGACGAAAGGCCGTTGTTGCCGCCCACGCCGCCGCATCGCTGCCTCCTGCTTCGTGGCGAGACTCCCAGCCGGTGGCCGCCCCATGCAAGCGGCGATAGAAGCCGGGTGCGCGGAGAGCGACGAGTCGGTGGCCAGCGCCTCCGCGTCCGCCGCCATCATTGAGGAGAATTAGAACACGGGAGGCCGCCGCCGCTTGGGTCCCATGAAGGCCACCGCGCAGGTGACGCCTGCGTGTACAGCAGGTGTCTTGCCGGATCCTTTTGTTGCGAGGACCTTCGTCGACCCCGCATGGGCTCCACAGAAGAGGTCAATGTTAGGATGAACTCGAGCGGTGCCGCCATGGCAAAGTAGTGGCCGGTGATGAACTCAAACCGGTGCCGACCACCATCATCTTCGGCACCAGCCAATGATATCAGTTGGGCAGTGGGGAAGCGAGCCGTCCTTTGCGCTGAAGCATATACCTCCGGGTCTCCCGGCAGTCCGGTGATCGTGCTACCGGACATGAGGAACACAAATCGATCGGCGGGCGACCATTTAGGCCAGGTATTATATACCTGTGATGTCCAGAACTAGCACCGCGTAGTTCATTTGAATGTAATGAAATCCGTCATGTTTGTGTGAAAATCCGGTATTTTATATGATTTCCGTCGTTGTTTATATGAAATATTAATTTTGTCTACGTGTTTGCGTGAATTTCGTCTGGTTGGTTGAGTTGCTTTCATAATGTGTGCGGCTACGGTTGGATGGCGTAATTTGTGGGTCGCCGGTCGGTCTGCGGGCGGCTCGGGCGGCGTTGTGGGACAAAAAAACACAGCTCGTGTGAGCTCGTCTCCAACGTGCGCGCTGGAGGATGCATGACAGCATGAGCACCCGAGCCATTCCTCGTTCATCGGTGGCAAAGGCACCGGTGGACACTAGGGTCGCCAATATTTTGGCTACCCTGGGCAAGATCCAAACAGCCCCTCCCAACAGATTCAAATCCCTCGTTCGCCCGTGGAATTTTGCCATGTGTTGTTTTCATGGACTAGCAAGATGCCCGTGGATTGCACGGAACATCAAGATGCATTTTTTTACAAACTCCCGCATGCATGCAAGGGATAATTAATGTCCTCCTTTGCTAGTACCACGAGGCAAACACCACTAATATTGCATCGATTAGTGTTAGTGGCCTTGTATATCTGCAAATTGTAATTTTGATAGTGGCCCCTTGTATATAAAAATGGAGGGAGAAATATGAGAGATAAGGTGAGGAGGAGTGGGGCGTGGTGTCGTGGTGGTGACTGGTGGTCGGACTGGGCGGAGGCATGGGGATGGACGGCGCATTATGTCTAGGTTTGTATCTCTCTCACACACACCCACGTAGGTTGGGGACGTGCACGATGAGAAGAGGTGCACGCACGGCGCACGTACTCCGGTCTCTTTCCCAACCACACCCGCGCGGGTACACGGTGGAGCTCATTTCTGTACGAAAAAGGCAGCCCACGTGGTAATTTGGCACGTGTACTGGTTGTCCACTTGGTGGAGGGAGGATCGTCTACCATGGATGAACAAACAAATTGCGACTTGACGCGTTATGTTAAACTAAAAAAAGAGGCAAACCATGTGGGGCCTACCTTAGAGGCAAGGCTCTATACACTGGAGTACTTTTGATGTGTCCCACAACTCGCAGAAGCGAGGAGAAACTTGCTTAGTACGCCGTCTCCCCGCCCGCAGGCGCGGTGGCGCGCAGGATGAGGTGAAGCTTACTACTCAGACGCCTTACACCCGCTCCCTCGCCCACGCGCGCGGTGGCTCGCAGCACGAGGAGAAAATTTTACTACTCCCTCCGTTTACTCCTCGTCCCTACTACGTACTCCCTCCATTCCTAAATATAGTGCGTATTAGTTTTCTAGAGAAATTCCATATTGTAGTGCGTAGTTTGAGTTCAACCCAATTCTGGACGAAACTAGCCCTACACCAACCCATCAAGCGCATAGGCTGCGTCCCTTGTTTATTTGCTCTCGTACACATCAGATGGGACAGAACGAGATGGCAGGAGGGTGCAGTAGTTTCCCTCTAATTTTCTAATCTACTGTTGTGTTGGGCACATGGGACCTGGAACAAATTGACCGGGGCTTTCTCGTCCAAAACATATCGCCAGCACATGCATTGGTATGTGGGCTTTTATCTATGCGCATTACATTTAGGAATGGAGAGCTTTGGTTAGTACTCCCTCTATTTAGTTATACAAGGCCACTATAAAAAAATACATTTTTCATCTATACAAGGCATCGAGACAAAATTTACTACTCCCTCCTTTCCAGTTTATGGCTCAATTTCAAAATCTCTCCAACCAAGGTAGACGGTGAGTGGTCGAATTAATTTCGTAGTTTGCACAGTACGCTCGTTTTTCTCAAGAAGTTATGTTTACCGAGGCATTAATTAGAATGAATGCATGAATGACCACTAAATTTCCATGAACTTGTACATGCATTGGTTAGTTTCCTCTTGACCCGCTATGCGTCGGTTGATCTAACGCACCTCGAAATCCAACATGTAATGGTACTACTACTAGTATAGTAGAATTGAGACTTATCAAACGGAAAAACGAATGTTTGTTAGATGAGCCCTATAAACCCTAGTGGGTACGTACTCCGTAAAAACAGATTTTTCCAAAACTAAGTCGCTCCCTTTCATGAATTCTGTAGTATACTCCTCCGTCGACGCTCCCTTTCATGAATTCTGTACTTCCGTCACGACATGTGGGACATATAGCAACCGGTCGACGTGTCAAGCACCAAATAACAGTGCAGAACAGCAGGGGACGCACCCCACTGCATCGCCCAAAGAGTAGTAATGAGAAATGAGACGTCAAATCACAATGCCGCACCTTCCCAGACGGACGAAGCAACCATTATTTCACACTTCGGTTCGACGTCATCTCAAACCACATACTAGTATTGCTTGTGCCTCAAGAGGGACACGCGCATCGCCTTGGTACATCATGACACGTGGGACCGCATGACAGGCCATGCTCCCCCTCCGATCGCTCGATAAAATCACCTCATTTTTACTATACTTCCTCCGTATCGGTTTACTACATGGCATGCACGTCGTTCTAGGTTGAGAATTTAACTGGCTATATATATATATATGTGTGATGAACAGTACGCTAGCCTTTTAAAAAATGTATACTTTTGTACAGTAGTACTCCACTATCGATGGATTGCGCCATGGAGAAAAAATTGAAATTTTAAAAAAAGGTGGTACATATAGAGAGCGCTCGTCGCCAAATTATGCATATAGTACTATTAAAAAAGCTAGTACGTGCTTAATTGGGGTGCTAAATTCTAATAAAGAAATACTAGTACTAGTATGTACATACTGAAGAGTTAAAGTAACGAGAAGAAACATAATATAGTTCTGCTGGGGGCTCAGCACAACACACCCCTCAAATTAAACTAAGCGCACCTGAAATTAAACTATGCAACTAATCCGGTAGACACTGCATTAGGCTAGTCATAGTGGGAGTAACTTAACTAGTAACATAGCACACTCCAAGAAATTTTTGCTTATGTGGCAAGTATTTAATGTGAGGTGGTAACATGATATGTTACTGTAACATAGCGCTTCCCAAGACAAGATGAGTCTACAAGCTAATAAATGAAGCCATCTATGACACCACTATCATGTTACTTTGCATTATGAAGGTAGTAACTTAGACTAGTGTCATGCATATGACACAGTCTAAGTTACTCCCCACTATGACCAGCCTTAGAACCACCATGAGGAACGACACTGCCACCTTACTCGGACTCCTCTACCACGTCCTCGACTTCGTCCTTTTCCCTCTTCCTCTTGGCCGATACTTCTTTTCTTGAACCGCCAACTTGGTTGTTGCTCTTCATCCAGCCCTTATAGATATTGAAACAAAGGTAGCCATCCATTGCAGTATACTGGATGTGGTCTATATCTAGTACATTCCGCTGCTATGCATGACGATGAAACGTGTATGGAGGTTTCTCCAGTTTACCGTATGAAGGATTAGCCATGGCTCCTGCCAGGGTCAGCATTGAAGGCTGACGAGAGGGCACCAGCCGATTCTTCTGGAGGTCGAAGGGGTTGCCTACAACGAGGCCTATCCGACCCAGGACTTCTTTGACGTTCTTAAAGTCTACAATAACGAATTTGACTGTTTTGTCCTCGAGGAAGTTCTTAAAATCCTGGCACACAACGTCGGCATGGAATATGTGGTAGACCAAGCAAACGTTATGTACGCAAACCTGGATCATGGCGGGCTTCTTCCTCTCTTCGTCCTTTAGATCCTTCTCTCGTCCCATGACTGTGGTGTACTCAACATCTAGCCCAGCGACCCACTCATCATGTGAGTTTTCGAACATGTGTCTGAAGCGAGAAAGGCATCCTTTCACCGTCGCGGAAGTACGGGTGTAGATGACGTCAAACTCATCGCCGATGATGGTTCTAACCTTGTACTCACCGCCGATCGGGGAGATTTGGGACACCATTGATTTGGGAGGAGGGTTAGGATTAGTGGAACTGCCGTAATGTGAATGGACGGAACGACTAGGAGCGAACCGCCGTAGTATTAAAGGACGTGCGGGGACGAGTAGGAGCGAACTGCCAGCGTGCGAACGGCAGGGTAGTGGCTTTCCATTCTCCCACGATACGGGCTTCCGAGAGCCCTTGGATCTGAGATCGAACGGTTGCATGGCGTGATTCTAGACCTATGGTGAATATCCTATCCTGGAGGGTTATTCTGCAAATTTTCAGCAACCTAGCATGCGACCGTTTGATCTCAGATCCAAGGGCTGCCAAGAGTCGTATCATGGTCGTGCCTACCACGACCGTCGCGTCCGCTTCGTGTGGTCGCGCCTTGGAGATTTAACACGGTGCGTTAGGGCTATCCGATGTTGGCATGTCATACATAGTCATCACTTAGTCACTCATACTACAACAAGGTTGGCTATAAGGTTGGCTATAAGGGGATATATTTTTACTCCTCTCTATCTCTTTCTTCTTACTCACTCCGTCCCATAATATAAGAACGCTTTTGACACTAGTGTAGTGTCAAAAACGTTCTTATATAATGGGACACAGCGAGTACTAGTATTTATTGCATTTGCCAAGGAGTGACCTCTTCCAATGAAATGGTGTTGCTAAGTTTGCTTCATTTAATTAGCTATAGACTCAAAATTGTCTTTTTCACCTAGGTACACGCGGCTTAGCACCATTTCTTCCTTGGGTCACCAAACTAGTCTCTCTCTTCTTGATTAACTTGCCACATCAGACTTTATGCCTATGTGGCAAGCTTAAGCACCTGTGGGAGCAAGTAAGTACAATAGTGTGCTTTACATGGCATTTTTGCATATGTGGAGGAAAGAGAGGCAAGGAAAAAGTGGAGAAGTGGGCTCTCATGCAAGAGCCAGCCTCTACTACTACATGGTGGAGCATTGGGAGAGGCACATGTATGAAGGTGGTCAGGAATCGGGAGACTCACGCCGGTCGTAGCGCCGCAGTTAAAATGATAATGGCAAGTCAAATCATGGGGCCCCACCTGTCCAAAGAAGAATCATTGTCAAATCACATAGCCCTCACGCTTTGCAGCAGCCTACTCCCTCGTCTTCTCGCGTCTCTGTCAAACCGACTAGGCAGAACTGCCCGCCTACAGCAGAGAAAAGCCCCGCCCTCGACTTTTAAATACAACTACTCCCTCCGTCTAGGTGAGTAAGTCATCTTACGAAAACCAAATAATCCCAAAATACTAAGGCGCGGTGCATTAACTTCTACCTCGTTTCTTGTTTCTTCACATATCAACCAATAAGAATCCAATGATATACTTTTTGTGACATAGTAACTCATATTTAGTTAGTCAAATGGATGACCTAGAACTACATGCAGGACCTATAAACCGAGACGCCTACAAATAAAAAACCGAGACGGAGAGGGTAGTTCAGCACGTATCTTTTTAGATCAATATAGTCGGGATTCACCAAGGAGCAAAACCAAGTGGTAGGCTGCTCTCGCCGTGTTGGCGTAGCAACTCAAGCAGTGGTTAGTCCGCATACCTAAATGGCGACACACTTAACAGACCCCTTTGGCGGACATGTGGCTCATCCACCGCCTTGTTCCACGTGCGATGCACCAAATCATAGTTCGGAGCAGCGGTTGGAATTGGAGGCACCTCGGTCAGAAGCGCCACAAAGAGTAGAAAATGAGCGATGAGGGGTCAAATCACAAAGCCCCACCTTTCCCTCATTAAGCTGGACGGACGAAGCAACCATCATTTCACTCTAGCACGCAAGAGCATAAAGAAAAAAGAAAACAATGATGCGTGCGGCAGCTACCTAGGGCACCCTAGGGTAGGGGTCTCCACTACAGATCCTTTTTTTAAAGCGCCTCCACTACAAATCGGCTTCTCCCTCATCCTCTTGAAGAAAACCGATGATGAGTGCGGCGGTAGGGTTTGTAGGAGTACTACGGCGTGCGGGGCCACGTCGTAGTAAACGGGTTTGAGTCGACGCGCTTAAATATGTGTGGGCTGCTTGGTTTTACAGGTACGAGGCAGCATTTTGGGTTCGGGGACCAGTGGAGATATAGCACGTACAAAAAATTGTGGACGTAGGTTCGACCGAAAGGCAGTGATGCATGGGCCCTACATTTTGATATACCGGGGTCATGTGAAATTTGCTACTCTACTCAAAACTAGTAAGGTACACATGTATTGAACGCATGAGATTTCAAACCAAATTATGAATAAATACACACTATAGCATGTAAAGCTTTGAGTCATATATGCATGATGTAGATGTTCGCTTTAGTTCTTATAGTTCATCTCATTCAAAATCAATTAGTTTTATAAAAATGTTAAGATTCATGGGATTGTGCATTGTAAATCATAAAGTAAAAAACAAATAATGGCAATTCATTTAAAAAATAATCAATTATGATACAAAAGATTCTAGAACAAAGGAGAAGTGCTTGTGTTTTGAGGTTTGTGCATTATGCTTAAGTTCAACCATGGAGTCTTCTAAATTGTACATGTAGCAGATCTGGTGGAATGTTGATGATATCCAACGGCCAGTAGTGCTCGGATTTGTCCATCTCTGCACTGTCGGGTTAGCTTCATCCAGCGACCATCTTTCAAAGTTATTGGCACACTATATAGTTCTTGTGCCATAGTTGCATGTTTTGGAAAAAAGCTACTAGTGGGTTGTACTATCTATTTAGGAATAAAAGATGTATACATGGAAGTTGTAGGGAAAGAGATGACATGGAGGATCTCAATTCCTATGAGTAGGGATTGGAAAAGAGATGTCATTTGGTTCACATCATAGGAACTTTTCTATTGAATCTAGAGATGACATGTATCTCAAGTCCTATGAGGAGGGATTAGTAAAGAGATGTAATTTGGTTCATATCATAGGAACTTTTCTATTGAATATACACTAATGTTTATTTTCCTTTGAAATTTGGGATTATTCCATCTGTGCCCCCAATTCCATAGTTGTGCTCAGTTTTCCCCACTCGCTCATTTTGCCTTGGTTTTGAGCAACTTTTCAGGGGCAAAAGTGAGGAAAATGTGAAGGCAAAAATTTTGAGTCATGGGGAAAAGTGAGTAAAAAGTTAACGAATGGGGAAAAGTGAGCACAACTAAGAGACGAGGGGCATAGATTTAAATAACCCTTGAAATTAAGGGAGTATAGGAATCCATTCATATGAACCAAGTGGCTCTAAAGCTATAGAAATGATATCATGTTTATTTCCTTTGAAATGTAGAGTATATGAATCTATTCCTATGAACCAATTGGCTCTAAAGGAAAAAATCATATAAAAATCATATCATATAGAGTTCCTATGATATTCCTCAACACTAAAGGATGGTTGAAATTGCTGCGGGTGATACGATGGTCTTTCTTTGTAGAATCCTCACCCATCTTTATAGTTACCTCTCGAAGATGAATGAAATGATATATACAGTGGTATTCTACATGTGCAATTTGGTACACGAAAACTTCGGTAAAAGTTTGCGAGGTTCTAATTTTCAATAAAGCTATATGCACTGCATTTCGGAACGGAGGGAGCATACGGCAGTTGCTAACACTCACGTGGAAGATTTGTGTGTAGGAGGAGTGGCTGTTCTGTTAAATGACATGGCAAAACTGACACCGTCGGATGTCGATCTAACGGTTCTTACGGTGTTCATCAGGAAAAGGCTTGTGGCGAACGTTTGTCGGATAATGATTTACGGACACATGCATTGCATTGATGCGTGCCCCCCTCTCTCTCACGCACACGCACCCTCACGAGTCGCAACTCTCCCGAGTCCTCTCGCAGACTCGCACGTGGCACCCATCATCTATCTGCAGGTAGACGCCACGCACATATGTGCTCTTCACACCCTACCCTCAGAACTTCTAAAACAAAAGACGGCGCGCACATTTTATTTTAGCTCACACGTCACACACTTATATTATTACTCTTGCGGCAAACATTCTTTGGGCATAGTATATATTGTACTCTCATGAAGAGAAGCGGTGCACGCACGCACTAGTTCTCTCACACCCACTCGTGGGTACACGTAGGAGCGCATTTTTTTGAAGCCGGTACAACAAAATCACTCCACTATATATAAAAGCAGGAGCCTTAGCGCTTGCTTTACTAGGGTTCCTCTCGTTCACTCTCTCATGCTCTCCAGATCTAAGCAAGACATAGGTGGCCACACTCTCTCTCTCTCTCAGCTCACGGCTGGTCACAAATCCAGCCGGATAACCTTGACCGGGGCAGGGGGTGTAGATGCATCGTTCACGCTGCTGTCGTGGCGAGGGAGGAGACCAACTGCTGCCAGCAGCGTCCGATCGGGCGGCTCTGCCGTTCTCTCCGAGAGAGCGCTCGGAGGGCCTCCGACCCCTTCTTCCTCCCTGCGGTATTGTGGCCAAGATGCGGCCTCCCGACACCGTCTTTGCCACATGCCGACGACCCTGAGGTATATATTCCTTCGAAACCTGACTTGCTCTACTGGCCCAGCTCTGCCCCCTTCGTGTGGATCCTTTTCTACTTCCGTCCGCTGTTCCAAAGCCACCTAGACTTCTACTATTATTAGAAGTAAAGCTAGTTCATACAGTCAACTCAAAGTGTTGGTTCAAACAGGGAAGAAAGTGGGAAAGCTGTAGCATGAATCTAGGACTTGGTTCTAAGAGGAAACGGGGGAAAGTAGTAATATCTGTCACTGTTTAAATAATCGTATTTCGTATTTGCGCAAACAGGGGTGTTTGTCTCCATATCGTTTCGGGATGTCTGTCTCCGTATCGTTTCTATCCGAGCAATCAAAAGCACACACCTCAGTTTCAGTACAACTGCGCAAAATGAGATGGCTATCCCTCGTTGTCATCGTCTAACCTCCCGTCTTCAAGGTATCCCTACATTGGTAGTAACTAAGGTAGAATGACCAACACAATCTAAAAGAAGTTGATTCGTACGTTTTACTTCCTGATTGCAGTGCAGGGACGAGCGAAAACAACTGCATCCTAGTCCGGAATGCACTTTCTACCAGTTCATCCATGGACCGAGGACTAGCCGCACGGCTGCGGCGGTTTTTTGGACAGCTGCGCGGACAAGAGGCATTGTGGTCTGCTTATTTCTGCAAATAGCGGTGCTTAAATTTAGTGGAATGCACAAGAATTTCACCTGGTCAGTACACTGCATGGTTCAGTTCAGCATTCCAGCTGAGACCACAATTATAATTGGTTATTCTGGAATGAGAGAACCTAACCCTGGATGGTGGCAACAAGAAAAAACCAGAGTGAACTCCAGGAAATTTAAGCCTGCCGGGAGGCCCTTTGCTCAGAGAAGCCTTGCTTGTTTTTTCCTGATTTGTAAACCTTCTCACAACTTTGTCTTTTTCTGTGAACTAGTATATGTTTGTTATGTTCTATGAACCATTGAGATGTATAAAATTGCTGAACTTATGCTTATCAAGATTTTTATGAAGACGAGTTTAATGTGAGTGTTCCACATGAGCGCTGGACTAGTGTTGAACGTTTGGAATTTATTACATTGTGGCCTCAATTAACTGCACGAACCATCGTAATAAGATACATAGTTGCTTATATGATTCACGGGCACACAAAAGTAGCAGCAGTTCCCATAGACGGATTCAAACAGAGTACTAGCCCAGAGGGGTCGATAACAGGCAAGGTTCGGATAATTAGACACAATCCAAACTACTATAAAACACTAGCTGGGGCAACTATTTCATGCCTCGATCTTATTTGGGCTGGACACAAGACGGACCTTGCCATGAACATCATCGAGGATGTCCCGCAGCAGCTCAATCCTGTGAACCTTCATGAAGACAACCTTGTGGCCTTGCCACTGATAAACATGTTTGTGGAGGCATGCCACGTCATCTTCCTGTGTAAGCTTGACAAGAACAGTATGCCTCACAAACGAAGGAGTAGCTTTGAACTTCTTGTGCTTCAGTACACCCTGGACAACACGCCTGAAAACAGTGAGGCTGGAATACACCTCTTCATTGGTATAACCGCAAATGGCTTCCAGGATCCAACAGCCTAAGAACTCTGTTTTCCCAGTGCGTATATTCAGGTCGTCCGCCTCATAGTGAGTGACATGCACAACCACACAATACTTATGCGCATCGGGCTCTAATTGAAACAGAAACAAATTCTGAATTACTTTTCAAAGATAAGAAACACAAGTTATTTAAACCACTATGTATAGCATGGCATCGAAGCTAATAAAATTTTGCATTATTAATCACCACATACATCCTTTTCTCCAAAAAATCACCACATACTTAGATGAAAAACCACAATCGAGATCGGCAAAGAAGGAAATCACCTTGGGCAGCTCAGCGGGGGGGACACATCCTCGAAGGGGGAAAACTGCTCCTGCAGTGCCACGGGGGCTGTAACCTCAAACGGGGCGTTGACCATCTCAGTAGTGGTCGTGAGCGTATCTGGGGTCGCCTCGGTGGTTGCCTCCATCTTCTTGGAGCTCTCTGTCTCGTGGGGATCAGCCTCCCGCGTCTGCTCCAATATCGGCAGATCTTTGCACAGTTCTCCTTGGTCCATCATGAAACCAGCGAATACTAGGAGACCACCGAAAGGAAAACACAATCGCAATGACAATGAAACAAAAAAGAGAGCGAGGATCGGTTACTGCATTGCAAAAGTTCTTTTTCTCTCTGAACGAAAATATACCAACATCACGGATCCGCTTACCTTCCCTTTGTTGGGAGAGAAGAACAGTGGCAGATGCGAGTGTTGCCTTTCTTGAAGACGGTGAGGGAGAAGGGGATTCAGCGAAGAGTGAAATGATGGTTGCTTCATCCGTCAAACTTAGACTGCGGGGAGGTGGGGTTTTATGATACGATGGCTTGTTACTGCCGCGCTACGACCGGGGTGACTCTCCGCCTGCATTCTACCTTCTAATTTGGTGGATGGCATTTGGGCCCGCGCGCTGCATGGCCCGCATGTCGGTGAACAAAAGTATAACGGCATTCAGTAGAGGGAGACGTTTCAATGACCTAGGAGGAGCCAAGCGGTAGAGTGTCTCCACTGTACTTGTAGTAATTGTTTTTCCGGTAGGCTGTAGAGTGTCTCCACTGTACTAGTAGTGATTGTTTCTCTAGGCGCTACCCACACCCAAAGACACCGCCCCCAAAAAAATCCTGGGTGCTCTTATTCCTCATTGCTCCGACCCTCCTCACGTCTGATTGCTCCACTCTTACCCACAAATTCCTCACCTCAATCCTACTGAAAACCACAGCTCCCCTTCTTCCTCACTCCTACAGAAAACCCCCAGCTCCCCTTCTTCTTCGCTCGCACTACAACTAGGCTCATCATTTGTTACTCTGCTCAAATCCGTGAGCGCGACGCGACGCCTGACTCGGGGGCAGTTCCATAGGCGGCTACTCTAAGACAGATCAAGTTGGGCTATATATTATGGAAAGTTGACCCTACTTTCCAATTTCTTAGATAGAACAGTTCTAGTAGAAGGTTAACCCGGCCTTCCTGAGAGTACTAGGTTAAACGGGAGACCTCTAAAGCCCAGAAAGAACTATCATATCCCTTTAGGAATCCAAAAGCGCCGTATTTGTGGATCACTGACGGTTATACCCAATGAGCAAAGTAGAAAGAGCCTAGGAAAATGCATCTTCTCCCTATTCAGTCAGCAGTTGTCTCTCGAGGAAAATGGAGTCGGCTGACCCCAGCGCCAAGAAGATGAGGCTCCCGCCAGCGGCGACGTCTGTTGTAGATCCTGCACCCAAAGAAGCTGGGAGAAGCGGCGACCCGCCCCCACCAGATCCCAGAACTCAAGAATCTCGGTGGACCGTGATCAGCGATCTCCTGACGCCATCCTTGGGGAGATCATCTCGCTTCTCCCCACCAAGGATTGCTGCCGCACCCAAGTCCTCTCAATTCGGTGGCGCCCTCTATGGCGCGCCGTGCCTTTAATCTCGACTATCGTCAGCTATCTCTCTTCAATGATTTTGAAATCCCCAGAGCCATCATCTCCTCCCACCAGGGCTCAGTTCAAAGCCTCTGCATCCCGTCATGCTACAAGAGCAAGCATACCATGCCCTGCACGATGGACGCCTAGCTGAAATCCCCTGAATTCACAGAACTACAGCTGCTTGAGTTCTACTATTCCCCTGGAAATCACATACCACATACCGAACGCCATGAACTTGTGCCCTCAGCACCGATGTCCATCTCACGGTTTCCTCCTCTCTCCACACTGCCACCTTTGCGCTGTGCTACCTACCAGACAATCTGGTACTAAACCTTCGACTCCCATTTCTCAAGAAACTTTCACTTGTGCGGGTTTGTATATCGGAGGCCTCATTGCACAGCATCATCCACTCCAATTGCCCTGCGCTGGAGTGCTTGGTGCTTGTTTTCATAATTAGAATCGGTTGTCTCCAAATAAAGTCGCCTAACCTTGTAAGAATTGGAATTTCTTTTGACGGAAGGCAGCTCATCATCCAAGATGCCCTTCACTTAAAAGGTTGATCCTTGATTCTAGTTATTCACCGCTGTAATTAACCGTCCTCTCTGCGCCTAAACTGGAGACCTTGGGTGTAATACATGATCTATGTGCTCATTTCAATATGGTGTTTGGCTCCACAGTTCTTCAGGTACTTTATATTATCATCTACACTTGTAACCATAAGCTGCATTTTAAATTTCTG
Source organism: Aegilops bicornis (assembly GCA_021605145.1). NCBI lineage: Eukaryota > Viridiplantae > Streptophyta > Magnoliopsida > Poales > Poaceae > Aegilops > Aegilops bicornis. Next base: position 154,387,375 of record CM038673.1, read on the forward strand.
CGCATAATTTATATATCATCTTGGAGTACACATTTTGTACTAATATTATGTTCTATGCTCAATGAAGAGTTTCTCCATGGATGGCCTATCAATGGTGCTGGATTTTGTCAAGATCTTATATATCCAAATGAATAGTTTTGATCTGACAAGATTATTGGCTTGCTGCAATGCTTTCCATGTCTGGAGAAGTTGTATATAAAGGTGATAATTTCACGCACATTGGAAGCCCGCATATAGTGTACTAGAATTAACTGTTCGGTTGTTGCTCTTTCGACACTCTTCTTTTAGACCTTAACTGTTTTCAATCTTCATGTCTATTTAGGCAACAGGACGGGGTAAGAAAGTTATAACCAATCGGTGGATTCGTAAGCATCGGGATTTTCTCACTTCTCATGAGATTCGATTGAAGACCATAACGCTAGAACGATATGTAACCAACCGTGCAAACACAAGATTTGTCACATTCTTCCTGCTGAACGCGAGGTTACTATTGTCCATCAGGCTTAAGTTTATCAGCAGCATGGTTTTGACGGATGGCTATGTCGAGGAGCAAAAAAAGAAGTTTCAGGTGGGCAAAAGAGCTTCTGAACATGCCGGGCTTCTATTTACAACATATTGTGGTCATAATCCAGTAAATTGTGGTTTTCACCTTTGCCACGAAATAGTATTGATTCTTGGGATAGATGCAAAGATGCTTTTATCACTAAATATTTTCCTCCCGTGAAAATTACTTTCCTTAGAAATCAAATTATGGATTTCAAGCAAATTGATCATGAACATGTTGCCCATTCTTGGGAAAGGATGAAATTAATGATAAGTAATTTCCCTACTTACGGTTTAAATTTGCGGATGATCATACAAAAAATTTATGCGGGATTGAACTTTGTTTCTAGAAATATTTTAGATTCCTCTACAGGTGGTACTATTATGGAGATTACTTTGGGTGAAGCTACTAAATTGCTTGATAATATTATGTCAAATTATTCACCATGGCATACTGAAAGAGCTCCTACTAGTAAAAAAGTAAATTATGTTGAAGTAATTAGTACTTTGAGTGATAAAGTTGATGCGCTTACGAAATTAGTTGCTAGTAAAAATGCTCCTGTTGATCCTAATGATGTGCCTTTATGCACTTTGATTGAGCAAAATAATGACCCCGTAGATGTGAATTTTGTCTCGCAATACAATTTTAATAGTAATGCTTATAGAGTTAATTTTAATCCTAGGCCGTTTCCTGGAAAGTCCTCTAATAATTATGGCAATTCCTATGGTAATTTGTATAATAATAAGAATAATAATAAGATGCCCTCTGTTCTTGAAAGTAATATTAAATAATTTATTAATTCTAAAAAAGTTATCAACACTACGATAGAAGAAAAGTTTAGTAAACTTGATGATATGTCTAGGAGCATTGATAGAATTGTTCATGATGTGGAAAATCTTTAAGCTAAAATTTTGCCACCTAAGATTGATATTATTGAATAAATTAAAGATCTTTATGTCTCCAAGGATGAAAGTAAAGAAAGAACCATTAAGTTGAGGGCTAAGCGAGAATTCTTAAAAAACTTTTTCGCCCGATTTCTTTCGTTGTAACAATAAAAATATTAAAATGATTGGTGTTTGTTCCATTGAATCTTTGTTCAGTAACGTTAAACTTGATGATAATGGGACTAAAGAAGAGTCCACTTGAGCTAAAAGGCATCCCCATAATTCAGAGGGTGAAAGTCTTGATGAAAATTTTGATAAAAGTGGGTTTGGAGAGCTAAAAACTTTAACTAGTGATGTGCCCACTCTCTTGGATTACAAAGACTTTAATTATGGTAGTTATTCTTTGATTGAGTGTATTTCTTTGTTACACTCCATGCTAAATTCACCCTATGCTTATGAACAAAATAAGGCTGTTACTAAACATATTGTAGAAGCAATGATGAAACCTTTAGAAGAAAAGCTAGAATTAGATATTTCAATTCCTAGAAAAATATATGATGAATGGGAACCCACCATTAAAGTCAAGATTAAAAATTATGAGTGCAAAGCTTAATGTGATTTGGGTGCTAGTGTTTCCACAATTCCAAAATCTCTATGTGATGTGCCAGGTTTACCAATATGGATGAATGTTGTTTTAATTTGCACTTGGAGGATTCTACTATTAAAAAGCCTTTGGGTAGAATTAATGATGTTCTTATTCCTGCAAATAGGAACTATGTGCCCGTTGCTTTTATTGTACTTGACATTGATTGCAATCCGTCTTGCCCCATAATACTAGGTAGACCGTTCTTACGAACTATATGTGCAGTTATTAACATGAAAGAAGGGAATATAAAATTTCAGTTTCCATTAAAGAAGGGTATGGAACACTTCCCTAGAACTAGAATTAAGCCACCATATGATTCAATCATGATGGCTACCTATGGAACTAAAGCCAAAGATGACGGTACTTGACACTATGCATTATGCCTAGCTATGGGCGTAAAACAATAGTGCTAGTTGGGAGGCAACCCAATAATGATCTTTTAATTTTTTTTGTTTCTTTTCTGTTTTTCAATAAGCACACAATTATTCTACTATTATGATTGTGTTTTAGTGTTTAAATTAGTGTTTGTTCCAAGCAAAGCCTTTGGGATGATTTGGGTGATAGTTGCTTTGGTTCGTGCATTAACAGAAACTTATGCATCCGTTAGCAGAATTGTTTAACATTGCTGGAGCGTGATAAAATTCTGAATTTTTTACACATGATTCATATACAAATTGCCCACGTTGTCCTAAGTTTTCAGAATTTTTGGAGTTATATAAGTATGGTCAATGTTCATATTGCCGCAGATTGTTCTGTTTTTGACATATTCTGTTTTTGATGCATTGTTTTGCTTGTTTTGATGAAACTATGGATTGTATCGGGGGGTATAAGCCATGGAGAAGTTAGAATACAGTAGCTATAATGCAAAAATAAAATATGAATGTGTTTTCAATAGTACTTGAAGTAGTGATTTGCTTTATTATACTAACGGATCTCACGAGGTTTTGTTGAGTTTTGTGTGATTGAAGTTTTCAAGTTTTGGGTGAGATCATGGTGAATGAAGGAATAAGGAGTGGCAAGAGCCTAAGCTCGGAGATGCCCGAGGCACCCCAAGGTAATATACTCCCAAGCAACTAAGCTTGGGGATGCCCCGGAAGGCATCCCCTCTTTGTTCTATCAACTATCGGTAATTTTACTTGGAGCTATATTTTTATTCGTCACATATCATGAGTTTTGCTTGGAGTGTGGTGTATTATACAAGTCTTTGTTTTGTTTTATTTTTGGTTTTTCGCAATCATCTTTGCTGAACACACTTATTTGAGAGAGCCACATGTTTATCACGGTTTGTTAGAATACTCTATGTGCTTCACTTAAATCTTTTGAGCTAGGCAGTTGCTCTAGTGCTTCACTTATATCTTTTTGAGCACACCGATTGTTATATTTTAAATAAATACACTCTCATGCTTCAGTTATATTATTTTGAGAGTTGATAAAGTTTAATTTTGAAGAAATATTTGCACTCATGCTTCACTTAAATCATTTAGAGAGTTGATAATAGCAATGGTAATTTGCACAACATATGAATTTGGTCCAAAAGTGATGGATATCCAAGAGGGATATAATAAAGACTTTCATATAGATCATTGGATATGATAAACTTGATTCCTTGCAATATTTTTTCGATATGGAGATAGTAATATATGAGTCATGTTAGTGACTAATTGTGATTTACTAAGAATATTGGTGTTAAGGTTTGTAATTCCCTATGCATGCACAAAAAGTCAATTGTTATGCAATGAAGTTACATCCTACTTATGGTGAATTTTTTAATGTTAGTTATTTTCAATGCATGCCTATGACCGTTTCCGTTTTTTGGTTGGTCTCTTCTCAATCTATTTGCTAGCTTTCATTTGTACTAAGTGAGAATGCTGCTTGTGCATCCAACTCCTTAAACCCAAAGTTGTGCCAAATGAGTCCACCATACCTACCTATATGTGGTATTTCCATGCCGTTCCAAGTAAATTTGTATGTGTCAACTCTATTTTTTCAAAATGAATTTCCATCTTGTGTGCCCGTACCGCTCATGAAGCGGCAGGGTGTGGCCAATATTTTCCATGCTAGGTATTTTATTCTCACGATGAGTGTTTGTTCACTTGTCATTGCACGAGAGTGTGGCAGGTAATAGGGATGCCTAGTCCCGAAATGAAAATAATAATAATAATATGGTGATAATAAATTCCTTGGAAAGTGTTGGTATGGAAGGCACCCATGGATACGGCTAGCCATGGATTGTGAAAGAATGGTGGAAAGGAAATAAATTTTATTTTCTGTTTGGGAACCGCCTATAATTTGTCTAGCATGGAAGATATTGGGAATTCTCAGTCGTTTTCATTGATAGGAAAAGCATGCCTCTCAAAATAATTTTATCTCTAATTTAAGCCTTGAGCTTTGGCACCTTTGCAAATCTCTGCTTCCCTCTGCGAAGGGCCTATCTATTTACTCTTATGCAATTTTTATTTTAAATTTGAATCTCCATCTTCTCTTATAAAGCACCAACTAGAGAGAACTATTGTCCTACTTTTGCATTGGATGTAGATAATGTTAAGTGTGGTTCATGAATGGATCAATTATTGAGCATAATGGGCTAGGGATAACTTTCTTTAACGTTGATATTTTGAAAGACATGGTGCTTGAGTATTGATGTCTTCGTGTCAAATTATAGGCTATTGTTTTGAATCATTCAAGTCCAAATATCCATGCTACAGAAAGAAAAGAATATATGATGAATATGTTAGGTAGCATTCCATCGAGCATAAATTAAGCTTGGGGATGCTTGATACATCGCCAACGTATCTATAATTTTTTATTGTTCCATGCTATTATATTATCAACCTTGGATGTTTTATATACACTTTCAAGCAATTATATATTGTTTTTTTGGGACTAACCTATTAACTTAGTGCCTAGTGCTAGTTGTTGTTTTTTGCTTGTTTTTGGTTTTGCAGAATATCAGTACCAAATGAAGTCCAAATGCCACAAAACTTTTTGGAGATTTTTTTTTGGACAAAAGAGACACTAGAAGCTTCAGGAGAATACCAGAAGATGAAGCATGGGCCCACGAGCCACTAGGGCACGCCCAGGGGGTAGGCACGCCTTGGTGGCTTGTGGAGTCCACGAGGCTTCATTTGACCTAACTCCGCCTCTATAAATTCTCTAAAGTCGTGAAACCAACAGAGGAGTCCACGAAATACTTTTTCCGCCACCGCAAGTTCTAGAACCACGAGATCCCATCTAGAGGCCTTTACCGACACTCTGTCGGAGGGGGATTCAATCACGGAGGGGCTCTACATCATGCTTGCTTCCCTTCTGATGATGTGTGAGTAGTTTACCACGGACCTATGGGTCCATAGTTAGTAGCTAGATGGCTTCTTCTCTCTATTTGATCTTCAATACAATGTTATCCTCGATGTTCTTGGAGATCTATTCGATGTAATGACGTTTTGTGGTGGGTTTGTTGGGATCTGATGAATTGTGAGTTTATAATCAGATCTATCCATGAATATTATTTGAGTTTTCTTTGAACTCTTTTATGCATGATTGTTATAACTTCGTATTTTCTCTCTGATCTATTGATTCGGTTTGGCAACTAGATTGATTTATCTTGCCATGGGAAGTGGTGCTTTATAATGGGTTTGATCTTACGATGCTCAATCCCAGTGACAGAAAGGGACATGACACATATGTATCGTTGCTATTAAGGGTAAAAAGATGGAATTTATTTCATACGTGAGTTTATCTTGTCTACATCATGTCATCTTGCTTAAGGCGTTACTCCGTTTTTCCATGAACTTAATACACTAGATGCATGCTGGATAGCGGTTGATATGTGGAGTAATAGTAGTAGATGCAAAATCGTTTGGGTCTACTTGTCTCGAATGTGATGTGTCGGGGGTTGGGTGCGAAATATGCCAAAGGATGGCTTATCATGGAGGGGGCGAGTAGAACGTCGCCGGTGCCTGGAAACGGGATGAGGCGTAGACATGCACGCCGGCGAATCTTACCCAGCTTCAGGGCTCTCCGAGGAGATAACACCCCTACTGCTGCTCTGCGGGGTCTCCGCATGGTCACTATGTCAAGGTGAGTACAAGATTGCTCCTTGAGCTGTTCGGGGTGAGGAAGGAGAAGGGCAAGGCTAGCTCTTCTCTTCCCTCTATATGTGTGTGTCAAACTACTAGGTTCCAACCCTTTGCATGGGTGCCCCGGGGGGTTTATATAGGCCTACCCCCCGGGGGTACAATGGTAATCCGGCTGGGCGCAGGTCCCAGCCGTCAGTCTCTTAAGTCGTCGTCTTCTCCGCCGACTTCTGGGGCCCGCCGACTAGTGGGCCCCGCCGACGGTCCAGCATGGGGCCGACAGCCCTTGTCCGTGGCGTCTTGGTCTTGACTTGCAGTTCTGAGCGGGCGCTTCTAATGACGCTGAAGCTTGGTCGTGGGGCCATGGCTTGATGTCACCTTTGGCGGCGATCAACATTGCCATTTCCCTGTCTTGTCAGGTTAATGGCGTTTGGAGCCCGTGGGGGCGGCCGACTCTCGGAGGCTGACTCCAACGGGTCCGTCTTTGGGGCGTTCTCGTCGTCTTCTGCACTCCCGCTGACAGGTGGGTCCCGCCATCTTCGGGCCATACAGACAGGCCATCGTGGGTACAGGAATCTGCCCACGGGGCTGACGTCAGGGTCGACGTGGCTACAGTGCCGCGCCGGACGGAGATCTCCGTCGACGGCGCCTGTGGCTAACCATGTCGGCTCTTTATGAGCGGGCAGGGACGGGCCGCAAAGGCGGCTTTATCCCGTCCCCGCTCGTGGTCGCCAGCAGGAGGTGGATGGAGTCGCGGGCCGACTCTCTGTAGCCGGCTTCATCAGAAGTCGCTAGTCTTGGAGTCGGCTTGTCTTGAGGCCGTCTCTGGGACTCGGCTGGGAGGGGTAGTCAGCGACTCCGTCGCCGACTCTCAGAAGGCGGCTCTTCGTCTTGGGGTCTTGAGGGGCGCAGCCTGCCCCGATATTTTGAAAGGTCACAGGGCTCGGGTTTGCCTACCCGTGGCCCATTACTCCGATGAGTCCCGAAGCTGGTGAGGCGCCGAGGGCGACATGTCGAGGAGCCTCAACAGTTTCATCCCTTTAGTGGAAGAATCTGGGCTTGGTCTTGCCGTCTTTATCTTGAGCCGACTAGCTGGAGTCGGCCTTGCAGGAGGCCGTCTTGCTCTTCTGAGATTTCGAAGGTCGCGGCGGGGTCCGAGCGGCGTGCCTGATAAGCTGCTAGGCAGCTGCCCATTGCGGGCCCGCCACGTGACGCCACGCGGCAGGGCGATCTGCCAGCCACGCTGGCGACTAGACAGCCCGTCGGGCCGGGGCCCGCCACTACCGCGCCTCGGGGCATGGCGGATCCGGCTGCGCGTGCGGGCGGTTGGGATCACGCGCCGTTATCGCACGCGAACGCCGTGGGTTAAATCATGGGGCGTGGGGGCGTGGGCGTGGGACACGGGCTGTCTGTCAGCGTTTGGCGGATCCGCTGCGGCCGTGCGGTTGGGCTCACGCCGTTCTCGCACGATAACGTCGTGGGTTAAATCATGGGGGCGTGGGGACGTGGGCGCAGTTAATCCCACGCCCGCCCCCTCGGCTTCTCAGCCTAGGCGCCTATAAGTAGGCGGGGGAGGGGGCGGCGACGCACGCGCACCCATTCTTCCCTACTTCCTCTTGCTCCTTGCTTCTTCTTCTTCCTCGCTTCATCTTCTTCCCCGCTCCGTCGCGCTGAACCTCGCCGCGCCGTGGAGATGAGCTCCTCCTCCACCGCCGCGCCTCCCACCGCGCGCTCCAGCGTGTGGGACGGCTCCATCATCGACGACGACATCATCGAGTTTCTCCGCCAAACGCGCCGCATCCCCGGCAGCCATCTAGTGCGGACCCGCGCCGCGCCGGAGGGCGAAATCACGCCAGCGCCCGGAGGAGGCGGCGGGTCATATTCGCTCGCACCTCATGCGCGCTGGCTAGGGCTGCCGGGCGAGCGGCTTCTTCCGCTGCGTTCACAGGTTCTTGGGCTCGGCCGCACCACCTCACTCCCAACACGGTGGTGCTGCTGGCCGCCTTCGCATCCTTATGCGAGGGCTTTCTTGGCGTTCTCCCCACCATCGAGCTGTGGGGGGAATTCTTCCAAGCTAAGCTCGGAACCCACGTCGCTCGCGTGCCGGCTCTGTGCGGCACGTTCATCGCCATGAGGAGGCCGGTGCCCGAGAACCCTTTTCCTGCCATCCCCCTCATCAAATCGGTGAAGATGTGGCAGCGCACATACTTCTACGTCAAGAACGTCGCCACCGAGGGCGACTGGGTCAACTTGCTGCCTTACGTGGCCGACGAGTTGGCGGGGCGACCTCCCAGCTGGTCCATCGGGCCCGGACGCTGACTCCCGCAGGCAACGCCACCGTCGCGCGACTCCGCGTGATGACGCGGTCGGAGGGCCTGACTGGGGCGGACCTGCTTGCTGCCTTCGTGGCGCGCCGAGTCCTTCCTCTTCAAGGCCGACCTCATCTGATCTGTCAGATGAGCGGCCGCCGGGACCCTAGCCGGCTGTGCTCCAAAGACATGCCCCACGTGGAGGTGGTGGACACGGTGAACTTCTTGGCGAACTGCGGCCTCACGGAGAATTGGCAGTTCGGCAAGGAGCCATACTTGCGCGCCAACCCCCCGCCATTGGTAAGTCATCTCTTGCTTCTCTGTTTCCTTCTTCAGCCGACTCCGGCTCTAATTTTCCTTAGTCTTCTCCGATTTAGAATCCCCTCATGCAGCCCTCGGCCGGCGCCGCGGGGACGGCTCATGAATTCATCCCCGACCGGGCGGAGAACGACGCCGACGACCCCGACTTGGGCGTGGCGGCGATGGAGACCGACGCCGAGGGAGGAGGAGGGGCCGACGACTTCAGGCCTTCGGCCACCTTCGCTGACTGGCCTGACGACGACGGCGAGAAGGAAGTCGTCCCCCGCCGGCCAGAAGCCGGCCATCCGGCGCGAGCTCCTCCGCCGCCTTGGTGGTCGAGGCGGAAAGAAGCGCTGGCCGGGCCGATTCTGCCAGGCGGCCGGGCCAAGAAATTCAGGGGAACGGCCGCCACGACTCAGCGCGAAGAGGCGGTCGCGAAGGCTAACCGCTTCCGCAAGGAAGTGAAGAAGCCACCGATGGTCTCCGCGTAAGTACTTTTTATTTTGTCTTGTTTTCTTCTGGTCCGTCTTGTCCAAGTCTTCACATGTCTCTTTCTCATCAGGGCTCCTCTCACCCTGGAGAGGATCGCCGCCGCCTCCGTCATGGGGTCGGCGGAGACGTCCGCCAATAGTCGGCGGTTTGACCCTGCGGCCGCCCTCCGGGAGGCAATAGAGCGTAATGCGCAGGAGAAGCGCGACGAGGAGGAAGCCGCCCGTCTGGAGAAAGCGGAGGCTGAGAAGGCGGAGGCTGAGAAGGCGGCGGCTTCCGCCCAGAAGAATCTGGAGGAGGTCGAAGCCGCCACTGCAGTCAAGAGGCGAGCCGAGGAGGCCAAGCGCCTGGGCCGGCGCTGCTCGTCACCCCGTTGAGCTCTGCGCCACCGCCGCCGGAGTTCACGGGACAGTCGGAGGGAGTCGGCGGTGAGGTCCCCGTCGCCGAGAGGGAAGGCGGCGAGGTTTCCCTACCGGGCACAGCCGCGCCACCTCCGCCGCCTCCACCGCAGTCCGAGAGCTCGCGAGGCAAGCAGGCGGCGCACCCGCCTGTGCCGCCGACCGACGATGAGGCCGTGGCGCAGCTGCTTCTTCAAGTCGCCTCACCAGCGCGACGCCGTCTTGAGAAGGCGACTTCGGCGCCAAGGCTTTTTGAGACCGGGCGCCGCCAGCTTCGGCTATTCTCGACGCCGAGGCGACATAAGCGCCGCGCCCATTGGGTGGTGCGAGGAGGCGGCACGGCCCGCTGAACACGGGCGCTCGACGCCCAGCGAAGCTGCGAGCTGAGGGCGACGCCATCGAGAACCTCACCAAGGCGCACCTGGCGTCGCGATCCGCCGTCTGGGTATGTTTCTTTTGAACTTTTCTTGCTCTTCTTCGTAGGCGGCCCCTCCACTGGGTGTAATCCCGAGTTTGGGCCGGTTGGCAAAAGCGGCTCGAACTCTATTTGCTTACTTCCAAGTTTTTACCTTTGTCTGGAATTCTTGTCGCAGGAGTATCACAACCTCCGCGCTACTGCCTTCAATCGCAACATTGAGGAGCTGAGCAAGCGGACTGCCGACTTGGCGAGGAGCCGAGGTGAGTTTTCTTCTTCGTGGGGGCGTGCTGGCGCACCCGCGGGCTGTAGTCCCCGAGATTCGGGCTGACTGCGCTGTGATCGGGCCGGATCTTCTGGCGGCCTTCTTAGGCGACGACTGCGTCCTTCTTCTTTTTTATTCTTGAGTCCAACGCCGCTCTTCGGGGCAGCTGGAGTACGGCTGACACCGCTGCGCACTCAAAGAGGAGGAGTGTGGCAAGCTCGCCTTGAGCGCGACCTGCTGGCTCTGTGGTGGCGGAGCAGAGGGAGCTTCTCAAGGCGGCACAGGCTGAGGCGGAGAAGAAAGAGGCCGCTCTCCTAGCCGAATTTGAGAGTGAGCTCTCCTCCTGGACCGACAGGGAGGCGCTGCTGACCTCCGGCTTCCACGAAATCAAGGATATCGTCGATGGTGAGTTTGCTTTTACTTTTTCTTTTGGGTCACCGACTATGGGTCAGGCCGACTCCTGTTTTTCTGACTTGCTTCTTCTGCTTCTTGGCAGACTTCTTCCCCGGTCATACGCAGGCGGCCAATCAAGCCATCGAGGCTGATTGCGGCCTTGAAAAGGGCGGTGGTGCAGATCGCAGCCAACGCCCGGACTCTTGACGAGCAGCTCACGAGCATTGAGGCTCGTCTGCGGCCGCCCATCGGATGTTGCACCGTCTTCGCCGTGTCGGCGCCAGCGATCGCTGCTCGTAATTGGACATGCGATTCTGCGCACTCCAGTCGGACCGCCCGGCCGGAGGTCGCGGCTGGCCGTCTTGAGGCTGGAAGGGTTCCGCGGCTCGGGCTGGAGCTCGCCGAGCCCTGGAGTTCGTCAAGGCGTGGTATCCAGGGCTGGATCTGGACCGGCTGGCCGCGTTCCGTCAGAGGCCTAGGCGGAGCTGGCAGCGCGGAGGACACCCTCGTCGGCGTCTGGCGGCGATCGCCGACTACACGGACACCAGCGTCTTCGTCCCTGAGCGGGCTGAAGACGGTGGGGAGGCACCGCCGGAGTGGTTCGGGATGAACCCGGACTACGGCGAGGACTCGGCGGAGGTGATTGACTCCAGCGCCGAGGATGAAGACGAGGCGGAGGACGGAGACGGCATGGAGGCGCCAGAAGACGGAGCGGGCGACCAGCCTCAGCTCGACCGCGCCTCCAGCAACGAGCCACGCCCGTCTGGGCCGGCTGCCGCCGGAGACGATCAAGCCGAGACCGCCCAGCCGGCCGCCCCGGCGCCTGACGCCGCCGCCGCCTCCGGCCTTCCAACCCCATCCGCTGCTTCTTAGGCCGCTGCCTTGCCTTTATTTTATCTGTTTGCTAGTCTTTTAAAAGAACTTGTTAATTTGCACAATTCCACATGGGTGTATTGTGAACCTCTGTCCGAAGATCCGGCCAAGGGCCTAAGCTTGTGTAAATATTATTCTAATTTTATCTTTCCTTGCTTATTGCTCTTGCGCCTTTTTCCTTTGCCGCCTTCCCTTAGATGCCGCCTTGCCCATCGGGCAACCGCTCTGCGGACTGCCGTCTAGGTCAAGTGCTTGGCTACTTTTGAGAAGGCAAGTACTTGGCCATTTTTTAGAGTCGTTAAGCAAGTTGGGTAGAAATCTGCAAGCCGACTACTTAGGAGTCGGTTTTGCGAAACGGGCTGGAAGCCGATTTAAACTATGTTTATGCTTTGGGTCATTAGCCATTTTTTTCGTGTGGCGCCGTTCTTCCTTACTCCTGCCCACCAAACAGTCGCTCTGCAAGCTGACCACGGCTGGAGATGGCTTAGGCACCTGACGTTACTTGTCCGATTGCAGGAAGCATTTCATAGCCAAAGCGGCGAGTCCCGGGCCGACTAGTCGAGCCCGGTGCCAAATAGCATAACAAAGAGTAACATACTCAAAGGCATAATTCTTATCATACAGATAACAAAGAGGGCAGTCCCGAGCTCGTTTGGGGCCCGGAGTCTTGGTACTTTAAACACAAAGGGTAGCGTGGTACATACAGCATCAAGCTGTAAAATCTTGGAGGAGATTAGCATTCCATGGCCGCTCCGTCTCTTTCCCGAGTCGTCCCCTGCTATGCGTCTTCGGGGCTTCTGAGCGTCGATCAGGTAGTAGGAGTCGTTGCCCAACACTTTGCTGATGATGAATGGGCCTTCCCAAGGTGCCGACAGCTTGTGCTGGCCGGCTGTTCGCTGGATCAGCCGAAGCACAAGGTCGCCTTCTAGGAATGATCTTGGCTTGACCTTCTTGTTGTAGTAGCGGCGCAGGCTCTGCTGGTAGATGCTGGACCGGCTGAGTGCCAACAATGGCCCTCTTCCAAAGACACATCGACCCGTCTTGAGGTGCTTCTTACGCTTTCTCTTGGTGTACATGGTGACTCGCATGAGTCGAACTCTATATCCGTTGGGATGACGGCTTCGCACCGTGAAGCGAGGAAGAAGGGTGTGAAGCCGGTTGACTTGTTTGGAGTCGCGGCGAGACTCGAGAGAACTGGTGGCAACTCTTCAAGCGGCAGCCGGCGAACGCTCAATGGTTCGACGATCGAGGCTTGATGCGAGACGAGATGAGGCCGTTCGCTCGCTCCACCTGGCCGTTTGGCTGCGGATGGGCAATGGACGCTAAGTCGATCGGATGCCTTGCGTCAGCGCAGAAGCGGGCGAAGCGCCTTTTGGCAAAATTTGTGCCGTTGTCGGTGATGATGTTGTGTGGTACGCCGTACCGAGTCGTGATGTCGGTGATGAAAGTTACTGCAGTAGGACCATTCAACTTCTTGATGGGTTTTGCTTCTATCCACTTGGTGAACTTGTCCACCGCCATAAGCAAGTGAGTTAGGCCACCTCGTGCCATTTTGAATGATCCCACCATGTCCAGGCCCCAAACAGCAAAGGGCCAGGCGATGGGGATAGTCTTGAGTGCAGAAGCCGGCTGAAGCGGCTTGGAGCGGAACACCTGGCACCCCTTGCATTTTTGAACTAATTCCTTGGCCTCTTCTAGGGCGGTCGGCCAGAAGAAACCGTGTCGGAAGGCTTTGGCGACGAGTGCTCTGGAGGCTGCATGATGGCCGCACTCGCCCTGATGGATGTCTTCGAGGATTGCTTGGCCTTGCTCTGATTTCGGCCTATTTGGTAGACACCGGTGACGCTGCGCCTGACCAGCTCTCTATTGACTATAGTGTAGGCTGCTGCTCGGCGTTGCACTTGCCGAGCCAAGGTCTCGTCGGTTGGTAGCTCTCCGCTTACTAAGAACTTCAGGATGGGCTGGGCCCATGAGGGTGCTGCTATTTCGTCATTTGCCGATCTTGCTACTTGGACGAGGGCGGTTTGGAGGCGGCGGGTTGGAGTCCGCCGCAGCTTCTTTGGGTTGAAGAAGTCCTCGGCCGACTAAGCGCAGTCCCCGGCCGAAATCGGAGTCTTCGCAACGGTCGCCGCAGTCCCCGAGCTGGGTTCTGAAGTCCCCGGGCCGGCTTCGACTGCCGCATTCTTGGGGGCGTCTGCAAGGATTCTTGTGCCGTCTGCTAAGGCTTTGGAGTCGGATCCGACTTCTTCAGGGGGAGACGGCACAAAAATGGAGTCTGACTCTGGTGACGGCTTGACAGATGGCTTGAGGAGGCGCTGAAGGGCGATGCCGGATGGTATTGCCTGGCGGGTAGAGCCGATTCTTGCCAGGGCATCTGCTTGGTCGTTGTCATTTCTTGGCACGTGGAGGAATTCGCATCCCTCAAAATATCCACTCAGCTGTTGTACCAGAAAACGGTAGCTCGCCATATTTGCATCTTTGGCGTCGATCGCGGATGATTGTTGGACCACCAAGTCGGAGTCGCCATAGCACAGGATCCGGCGAATGCCAAGCTCTTTGGCAAGCCGGAGCCCGTGAATGAGCGCCTCGTATTCGGCGATGTTGTTGGAGGCGGCGAAATGGATCTGCAGCGCGTACTTGAGCTTGTCGCCTTTGGGGGAAGTGAGGACCACGCCGGCTCCCAAGCCGGTGCGCATCTTGGACCCATCAAAGTGCATCCGCCAATGGGTGGAGTCGGTATTTGGCGGCGGTCTTGGGTTTCGGCCCGGTCGATGAGGAAGTTGGCGGTGCTTGTGACTTGATAGCGGTCTTGGGGCTGGTAATAGATGGTGTAGGGGGCCAACTCTATGGCCCATTTGGCCACTCGGCCAGAAGCATCTCGGCTTCCGATGATCTCTGCTAGTGGGGCCGTGCAAACCACGGTGATTGGATGCTCTTGAAAGTAAGGCTTCAACTTCTTGGTGGCAAAGTGCACGCCGTAACACATCTTCTGGTAGTGGGGGTAGTTCTGCTTGGAGGTCGGCGATTACCTCGCTCGGGTAATGTCTCTTGGTCTCTGGACGGTGGCGCCTTGCCTTCCTCCTTGCGTTCAACTACGATGACTATCTTGACTACCCTATTTGGTGGCGGCAATATACAGGAGCATGGGCTCCTTTGGAGTCGGAGCCGCCAAAGACTGGGGAGTAGTCAGTATTTTCTTCAAGCGGAGAAAAGCCGTCCGCCTTTGAGTTCCATTCGAAGAAGGTGGTCTTCTTCATGAGCTGATGCAGAGGAAGAGCTTTCTCGCTTGACCGGTGATGAATCGGTGATAGACGCCAAACAGCGGTGAACTTTTGCACATCTAGCGATTCAAGGGTACTTCCATCCTTTCGATCACCTTGATCTTCACGGGATTGCACTCTATGCCGCGTTCAGAGACCAGGAAGCCAAGGAGCTGGCCGGCTGGTACTCCGAAGACGCATTTCTCTGGGTTGAGCTTGATCCGGAATCGCCGCAGATTCTCAAAGGTCTCCTTGAGGTCTTCCAACTGCGTTCCTCGCTTCTCCGTCTTCACCACCATGTCGTCCACGTGGCGTGGGCGTTTACTAAGCTGCTTGAGGGCCTTACGCATGCAACGCTGAAAGGTGGCGCGGCGTTCCTCAAGTCGAACGTCATGGTCGGTAGCGAAGGCTCCAAACGGGCGTGATGAAGGCGGTCTTCAATCTGTCGGCCGGGTTCAGCTTGATCCGGTGATATCCTGAATATGCATCTAAGAAGCTCAACAGCTCGCATCCGGCTGTGGAGTCTATCACTGATCAATTCTTGGCAAAGCGACGGGTCCTTGGGGCAGGCTTTGTTGAGGCTTGTGTAGTCAATACACATCCGCCACTGCTTGTTCTTCTTTAGTACCAAGACCGGGTTCGCTAACCACTCTGGAAAGAACACTTCCATGATGAAACCGGCTGCGAGGAGCCGGGCTATCTCTTCTCCAACAACTCTTCTTTTCTCTTCTAACAGGCGGCGCAAGCCTGACGTGCTTCACATCAGATCGGACATGTAACTTGTGCTCGTCGAATTCCGTCGGTACACCTGGCATGTCTTTGGGGGACCATGCGAAAATGTCCCGATTCTCACGGAGGAAATCGACGAGCTCGCCTTCCTATTTGCTGTCGAGGTTTGCACCTACGACAGCGTATCTCTCCGGGTGCTCCGGGTCCAAGGGTATCCTCTTGGTCTCTTTGGCCGGCTTGAACGAGCCCTCAGCTTCTGACTCCTTAGGGTCGGGCGACATCTCTGGCTGCTTGCCGGCCATGGGCACAACCCGATCAAGAAGCCGCTTCTCAGCTGCGATCACCAGGGACTCGGCCAGCCGCTTTCACCCGACAAAGCGGACGACTTTCTGTAGTCGCTGGCTATGGTCAGAATCCCCTTGGTACTCGGCATCTTCATCTTGAGGTAGGCGTAGTGGGGGACCGCCATGAACTTGGCCAGAGCAGGTCGGCCAAGCAGAGCATAGTAGGGGCTTTCAAGGTCCACCACTTCGAACCAGACTGGCTCTCGGCGAAAGTGATCTTTGTCCCCAAAGAGGACGTCTATCAGAATCTTGCCGATCGGTGAGCAGGAAAGGCCAGGTACAATTCCATGGAACACAGTCCGACTATGCTGAAGTTGCATTTGCTTGATTCCTAACTTCTCCATCGTATCCTTGTACAGGATGTTGATGCTCCTGCCTCCGTCTATCAGCACTTTCATGAAGCGAGCGGCACACCAATCCGCGGCAAGGGTGGCTCCCAAGACCAGGGCGTAGGAGCCCGGATTCGGCATCACCTCTGGGTGATCAGCTCGGCTCCAACTGATGGGTTTCTCGGACCAGTGCATGAACTCTGGAGTATCTGATGCTACTGCATTCACTTCTTGTTGTTGCTGCCGCCTGCTGCGGTGATCGTCAGCCACACTAGTAAACACTACATAGGCACCATGCTCTTCTGGGTACTCGTCTTGTACTGCGCCGACTGGCCTGACAGCCGGCTGTGGGGGCAGCGGTGGAGGCGGCGGCCCAGCAGGCGGAGGAGGGGCAAGGCCATCTCCCTTGGCGATCCTGGTGAGCCAGTGGCACTTCCGGGTGGTGTGATTCGACGGCTTCGCGCCGCTATGGAACTTGCAAGGTCCGTCCAGAGTCTTCTCGTAAGAGAAGGCCGGCAACCAGTTGGACTTGCTGCCTTTCTGCCGCTTGGCAGGAGGCTGCCCTCCGCTCAGCTGGTCTTCGATCGCCACCTGCCGGCTTGTTGGAAGCCGGCTACGGGGCCTTGCGCTTGTGATCATTCTGCTGCTGTCGCCGACTGGTGTCGCCAGCCGGAGTTCTGGGAGCATGAGGAGCCACCTTGCCAGTCGCACTGACTTCGATCTCCGACTTCAAGGAGGAGTCGGCTGTGGCGTACTTGTCTGCTATGATCAGTAGCTCGTCGAGGGTCTCCGGCTCGTTGCAAAGGAGCTTGTGCTTGAGGAGGGTGCCTTCTCTGCACCCACCGGTGAAGTACTCGATTGCCTGCACCTCATCCACTCCCTCGCAGGAGTTCCGGAGCTCGGCCCAGCGCGTGAGGTAGTCGCGAGTAGACTCGTTGGGGCCTTGCACGCACAAGGAAAGCTGGCGAGGCTTGGGAGGTCGCTTGTATGTGCTCGTGAAGTTGCGGACGAAGGCCTCGGTGAAGTCGACCCAGCTGTTGATGTTGCGGGGCTTCAAACTGTTCAACCAGGTCCGGGCCGTGCCCTGGAGCATGAGGGGAACATACTTCTGACAGCGCTTGTTGCCGTTCGCTATGCTGACGGCCGTGGAGTAATCCACTAGCCAGTCCTCCGGCTTCACGGAGGCGGTGTACTTGGGTGTGTCTCGGGGGAGTGTGAATCCTATGGGGAAGGGCTCGTCTCGGATCACGAGGTCCAAACAGGCGGGCCCAACTTCGTCTTCTTCTTCGGCGCCGAGGATCGGTGGAGTCGCTCGATCCGGTGGCGGGCGTTGTTTTCTCCGACTCCCTCTCGGTGGCCAAGGCGGTCGCCGAGAGTCGGATGCTTGACGGGTGGCGGGGAGACTCACCTTTCCCTGCGGGGAGGAGGAGCCAGATAGTCGTCCCGCCGCTCCACTGCTCTTGGGCGGCCGTCTTCGTCGCGCTCGATGGAGATGTGAGTCCGGCTATGGCTGACAGCCGGATCCTTGTTTTTTCTTCCGCGGACGCCGCCAGTCGGCGTCCGAGACGTCGCGCCTTGATCTCGGCGGGGAGGCAAGTCGCCGTGTTGTCGTCGCGGCGCCTCCGTGTGGCAGTCGGCTTCGTCTTGCGCAGCGGCCGCGTCGAGGAGCTGCTGGACTCGCTCCGTCATCAGGCGGCGCTCCTCGCCCTCGAAGTTATCCAGCTCGTCTGTCGCCGCCTGGGAGGCGCGGATGTTCTCCACGGGCGTGGCGTCCATAGGGCGATTGGCCCAAAACAGACTGGCGATGGCTACGCCGCGCTGCTGGACCACGCCTAGGCGGCTAGGCCCAGTCGGAGCCGGCGAGCCGCCCACGGCGCGATCCATCTCGCGCTGGTAGGCTTCTGACAAACGTCTCATGCTTGCCAGCTTTTGTGCTGGAGGCGGCGCGCTTGTCGGCGTTCTGGGAACGGGGGTCCCCAGACTTGCCTGCCTACGGCCTGCGGCGTGGCTCAAAGGAGGCCCAGAACAGCCCATCTTCATCAACTCAAGCTCAAGACCCTCGCGAGGGGCCAAGCCTCGCGGGGCGGACGACGAGGAGCTTCCTCAGGCATGGCCTCGTCAGGCTGGCTCATGAGGAGGTGGAGAGTTCAAGGCAGGGTACCTCGCGAGGTGCCCGTGGCATAAGCCATGGCGACCAAGGGCGCCAATCGAGGCGCCAGCCCGCAGTCGTCCTCCTTTCCTCTTTGGTGCAAAGGGAGCAAGCGCAGGCGAGAGCATCGAGCAAAGGCATCCGTTTGGTGCAACAGGACCAAGACCAGCCCCAACGGCTGGAAGGGAGTCATCGTGGAGCCCAAGCGGGCGTCATCACCAGAGCCTTTGGCAGGCGAGGACCAACTTTAGTCAGGATAAGTGTACCCGCTGTTCCCCTTCAAAATGGCCAATTCTTGGCGCCCTTCCCGCTCAATATTTGGGAAGAGGCCCAGGGCCTTCGCCTATAAATAGGAGTAGCCACACTCAGAGTAGGGGATCTGGCATTTTGGAATCCAGAGGGAGAGAGATAGAGACCCGATCCTCAAGCTAGAGCGACGGGATACCACCTAGCAGTTCATCACACCCACCAAGAACAGACCCTCGCGAGGCTGTTCTTCCTATCTTATTCCTCATCAGCCCAAGAGGCAATCCACCACACCACAAACTAGAGTAGGGTATTACACCACAACGGTGGCCCGAACTAGTATAAATCTTATGTCTCTTGTGCTGTTCTGTTTAGTAGTTTAGGTCCCTGCGATTCGGCGAGGTACGAGACGGTGGAGGGTTGGATCTCCGCGCGCACCCCAGTGTTCGAACCCCAAGGGTCTGCCGGAACCCAAAATCTGACATTTGGCGCGCCAGGTAGGGGTGCACCGGAATCTGCCTTTCGTCGCCTCGTTCTTCCCCGACCACCGCAACCATGTTCGGCGCCCGGCCCGCGAGCACCAAGCCGCCCTCGCTTCCCATGTCGCCCAGACAGCTCCCGTCGGCGGGCGCCCTTGTCGTTCCCCGTCACCTGCCGTCAACGCCGCCACCGGCCCGGCGGGGAACGAGAAGCAAGCATCGTCCCTGCGCTCCTCGGCGACCTCAGGGGAGGGGCCGCGCGGCTTCCTCGTCATCCGCCCTGTCGCACCGGTTCCTGGGCGGCTCGCAGGCGCCGCCTTCCAGCCGCCATGTCAAAACATTCGTCCGCCAGGTCGGCGCCGCCTCCACGCGGCAGGGGGCTCCCTCAGGCCGGACGGAGTCGTCGGCCGGGCTGACCTTCGACTCTCAAGACCACCCCACCAACTCGGCCGGCTCGGTGCGCTCCCCATGCTCAGACACCCACCATCTGCCAGTTGCCGTCACGGGACCCTCATCGACGGCGGCGCCCGGCCTCAGCGTACTCTCGGTCGAGGCCTTCAACCTCCTCTGCAGATACCCAGGAGCGGCTGCAGCCCGGTTTGGCCTTTTGAGGCGTGGGAGGAGGGTCATCCAGCTCCTTGGGGCAAATCCGGCTTCCGGTGACCTTGGCACCTCGACAACTTCCACACGGAACTGGTAAACCGACATCGCCCCCATCGGCCTCCTCTACAATGCCATCCTTGGCTACCCAGCATTGGCCAAATTCTTGGCCGCAACCCACCCGGGGTACAACCTCATGAAGATGCCTGGGAGTAGCGGCGTCCTCACCGTGCCCGGGGACACTGAAGGTGCGCTGCGAGCGCTCAGGCTCACCCTCAAGACGGCGGCCGCTGTGCAGCCCGCCGATGCGGAAGCCCCCAAGCCCAAGGGGGCTGCGCCGACCAAGAAGAAGCAGTTGTTCACTCAAGACAAGGCGGAGACCAAGCAGATACCTATTGATGAGGACGGGTCCTGGCGCCACCTTCACCATAGGCGCCAACCTCGAGCCCGAACAGGAGGAAGCCCTTGTCAAGTTCCTGCGTGCGAACAAGAAGGTCTTCGCACAGGAGCCCGATCATTGGCGGGGATTCCACGGGCGTGTCGAGCACCACCTCAACGTGTGCCCCAACGTGCGCCCAAAGTGAAGCGTAAAGCGAGAAGGCAGTCCACCGAAAAGCAGGCCTTCATCGTCCAAGAGACCCGCAAGCTAGAAGCCGCGGGGTTATTCGCGAGGTCCGATACCCAGATTGGCTGGCCAACCCGTGGTGGTGCCAAAGAAGGGAGGAAAGGAGCGCATGTGTGTCGACTTCACCAACCTCAACAAAGCATGCCCGCGAGGATCCGTTTCCGCTCCCTCGCATCGACCGGATCGTCGATTCCACCGCCGAGTGTGACCTGTTATGCTTCTTGGGCGCCTTTTCCGGGTATCACCAAATCAAGATGGCGGTGGAAGGCGTCGAAAAGACGGCCTTCCTAACCCGTGTGGGTGTCTTGCTATACGTGCATGCCATTCGGGTTGCGCCAGCGGGCAACCTTCGGTGACTCATGCACATCACCTTGGGCCCGCAGCTCGGGAAGAATGTGGAGGCATCGTCGGCGACATCGTGGTGAAGTCTCGTGAGGCCAAGACCTTGATACAAGACACGGAAGAAACCTTCACGAGCCTCAACGCAGTGAGCCTGCGACTCAACCCGGAGAAGTGTGTGTTTGGAGTTCCCTCGGGCAAGCTCACGGGTTTCCTCGTGTCCCACCGAGGCATCGAGGCCAACCCGAAAAGGTCAAGGCAAGTGGAAGACATGAGCCCACCAAAGACCCTCGTGGAAATGCAGAAGCTCACGGGCGCCAGAACGGCGGCTGGGCGTTTCATCTCCCGATTGGGGAGCGGGCGCCTTTCTTCGGTGATGAAGAAAAGGGGCCCTTCGAGTGGGTGAAGAGGCCGACAAAGCGTTACAAGACCTCAAGAGGTACCTGACCAGCCCTCCAGTGATGGTGGCCCCGCGCCCTCAGGAGCCCTTGGTACTCTACCTCGCCGCCACTCCCTACTCCGCTAGCGCTGCTCTGGTGGCAGTTAGGGAGGAGCGTCAGGCCAAGACCACGGCAGCCACCCGAGCTAAGGCAAGACCGAATCAGAAGGAACTAGCAGAAGCCAGCACCGCAATGGAAGAAGATCAGCTGTCACAGCAGAGCGCACCAAGGGCGGGGGAGGCCTCCCATCCAAGCACCCAGCTTCCGGAGGCGCCGTCGCCTCGGGAGGTACCACAGCTTCCGGAAGACGCCGCCGGCACCGACGCCCCTAACCTCGTCGAGCACCCGGTGTACTTCGTCAGCACCGTGTTACGGGATGTGAGGGCACGGTACCCCATGCTGCAGAAGCTCCTCCTCGCGCTGCTGGTGGCTTCGCGCAAGCTGCAGCACTACTTCCAGGGTCATCCAATCAAGGTTGTCTCGGCATACCCCCTGGAGAGGGTGCTCAGGAGCCCCAACTCGGCCGGAAGGGTCGCCGAGTGGAACATTGAGCTGCAAGCATTCCAGCTCGAGTTCAGCACAACCAGAGTCATCAAGGGGGCAGCGCTGGCAGATTTCGTGGCCGAATGGACAGAAGAACCCGGCCTCAGGGCCGGCGAGGATCAGTCCCTCTCCCGGGGAGCGGCGCCGAGAAGGTTGGGTCATGTACTTGACGGATCATTCTCGAGACAGGAGTCTTTGGGGCTGGGGCAGTGCTCATATCCCCCGCTCAGGACAAGCTCTACTATGCCGTGCATCTCTGTTTCTAGCATGGCGAGAAGGTCTCCAACAATATAGCAGAATACGAGGGGCTGATGGCGGGTCTGAAGGCTGCCGCTGCCCTGGGGGTGAAGCGCCTTACCATCAAGGGCGATTCGCAGCTCCTCGTCAATTTCTCCAACAAGGTGTATGAGCCAAGAGATGAACACATGGAGGCCTACCTTGTGGAGGTCCACAAGATGGAGAAACAGTTCTGGGGATTGGAGCTACAGCACGTGCCCCACGGCACCAATCAAGAGGCCGACGACATCGCCAAACGAGCCTCCAGGAGGTTACCCCAGGAGCCGGGCGTCTTTGAGGAGCGGCTCTTCAAGCCATCAGCCCTGCCGCCGTTATCAAGCACAGCACAGCCTCGGGAGGAGCTCCCTCAGCCACCTGCCTCGGGAGCCCCAGCCTGTGGCCCGGCCTCAGGAGCACGCCTGCTTCTAACGATGGAACCTCAAGAGGAGTGCTGGATCATGGAGCTTAAGAGTTACTTAACGCGTGGGACTTTGGCGGAGAAGGAGGAGGAGGCGAGAGCGTGTGGTGCGGCAAGCCACGGCATACAGCATCATGGATGGAGAGCTCTACGGAAACGACCAAGCAGCGTATCCTGCGGCCGCATCACCAGGAACAGGGAAGGAATTGCTGGCAGATATACATGGCGGAGATTGTGGGCACCATTCATCGTCACGGACCCTTGTGGGAAGGCGTTCGCGGTTTCTATTGGCCCACCGCGCTCAATGACGCTTATCGAACTCGTGAAGGCTTGCGAGGCTTGCCAATTCCATGCCAAGCAGATCCACCGGCCAGGAGGTGCAAACCATCCCCTCACTTGGCCATTCGCGGTCCGGGGCTGGACATTCTGGGCCCTTTCCTCGGGCGCCAGGGGCTATCTCTACCTCTACGTCGTCGTGGACAAATTCACCAAGTGGGCGAAGTCGAGGCCGTCTGCGCCACCCGCTGGTTCTGCGGTCAAGTTCATCAAGGGCATCGTGAGCGGTTCGAGTGCCGAACCGCATCATCACCGACAACGGTTCGCAGTTCACGATAACCTTTTTAAAACGTACTGCGCTAACCTTGGGACGCAGATATTCTATGCTTCGGTGGCGCACCCCCGCAGCAATGGACATGCCGAGCAGGCCAATGCAGAGGTCCTGAGAGGCCCGTGTTGTGGTCCATCCGCACAACCGCAACCAAGCCAACTGGAGAGACCCCCTTCTTCCTGGTCTACGGAGCCGAAGCGGTCCTCCCTCACGAGGTCAAGCGTCGATCCTTGGGTCCCGGCGTTCGATGAAACGCTGCGGGGCGCCATGCGAGGACGGCCCTTGTCTTTGGGGAGGAGCGCCATCGAGAGCTTCTTGGCGAGCGGCAAGGTACCAGCGAGCACTCCAGCGATACCACCGCCGCAAAGCATCCGCCCAGGACTCTCGAGGTAGGGGACCTCGTGCTCAACGGGTCCTCTCCGGGGAGGGACTGCATAAGCTCTCTCCCATGTGGGAGGGCCCATTCAAGGTTGTTCATGTTTCCGGGCCTGGCTCCGTGCGCTTGGAGACTCAAGAGGGAGTACCTATACAGAACGCGTGGAACATCCAGCACCTCCGGAGGTTTTACCCCTAAAAGGCCCAGAGCCTGTGAAGAAGGCAAATGCCTGTGAAGTTCATCTTTTTGGAAAAGGCCCAGAGCCTGTGAAGAAGGCAAATGCCTGTGAAGCTCATCTTTTTGGAAAAGGCCCAGAGCCTGTGAAGAAGGCAAATGCCTGTGAAGCTCATCTTTTTGGAAAAGGCCCAGAGCCTGTGAAGAAGGCAAATGCCTGTGAAGTTCATCTTTTTGGAAGAGGCCCGGAGCCTGTGAAGAAGGCGAACGCCTGTGAAGCCGATGCGTTCTGGAAAGGCCCGGAGCCTGTGAAGAGGGCAAACGCCCGTGAATCTTGCTTCCCAGAAGAAAGGCCCGGAGCCTGTGAAGAAGGCGAACGCCTGTGAAGCTCGCCGCCCGTGACACTCTCACGTAATAATGAGTTGGGGTTGTACATGCCCCGGAGTCTCAGGAGTGCCGGCCTCAGGCCCTGGGGCTCCCTCCCACGTGATGGCAGCACTTAGCTCCGCTACTGGTGAGAAGACGTCGAAGACTAGACTAGGTGCTTGGACGCGGCTTTTCCATTTGCTTTCTGCAGTTGACTAGTTATTCCCATTTGGAGTTTTTATCGAAACTATTGCCTCTTTTTGATCCGTGGTTCTTGATCTTTCTCACTCTCCTGTCTCGATTTCTCTTGCTGGGACTCGTGGGCGGAGCCTCGGGAGCCCCAGCAGGCGTTCTGCCCCTATCGCTCAAGTTTTCACGACCCTGGTCCTGGTGGAGCACCCCTCGACCATGCCTCACGGGCACAACGCCTTGAACACAGGGCCTGGATCGGTCGCCCCCGCGGCCACGGCTGGGATTCACTTACGAATGGGCGCACGGCAGAAGGGAACCGTGTCAGGATAACAAAAGCAGTACAATAATTAACAGCGTTGACCTAAACGCGCCCCCACGGGGCCATACATTGTTCCCTTTTTATGCAGGAGAAAAGAAAGGAAAAGGACAGAAGCAGGTGAAGCACGCCCCGTGCCGGCTCTCTTGGAAGGCCCGAGCCGCCTCCGGAGCTCAGGGGGACTCCCTCTCGCGCTTCACCGGGGCGTGGCGGCAAGCGGACCCGCTGTCACCCCCCAAGCGGTAGCGGCGTGGGGGTTGGCATGCCGCATTGGAAGAATCACCACCCGAAGAAGAGCTGGTGAAGCGTGAGGAGTCGCAGGCATCGCCGGCCGCCTGCGCGCTGCCCTCTCTGCCCACGCCGGGGCTGAGTCCTCGGCCGCGGTCGTCGCCCTCAGGGCAGCACCCCATGCGGCGGCCGTCTTCCCTGAACACCCTCACGTAGAGGGTGGCGTCGCCATCGTACTTGAAGTCAGGGAGCACCGGCGGCGGAGACCACGCCAGCGAAACGTCTGTCACAGCGGGCAGTGAATAGGTTCCTGCAGCCGAGACCTCGGAGAAGCCCACAAGCCCATTGCAGCAGCCATCTGCACTGGAGCAGAGGCCACTCAGGCGCCATCTGGGAGCTCACCAGAGGAAGCACGGAGGCTGAAGCCGGACGCCGGACAGCTCCTCCGCCCTCACCATGAACTCCGGCAGCGCTTCAGCGGCATGGAGGCGCGGCCTCGGAGGACGCGCGGTCAGGGCACGCCCTCCGACCATGCCAGCCGCTCGTCGCCATGCTGAGAGCCTCCCCCACGACCGCGGGGGACCGCCGAGGAGGCCACGGGGTGCTTGCGAGGGCGACCTCGGCCACGCTTAGGCGGAGGAGAGGAAGACTCGACCTGACGGCCCTTCCCCTTCTCCGCGGCCGAGAACTTCCTTGGTGGAGCCATGGAGAAGAAGGAGAGACAAGCAAGGATAGACTGGAAGGGCGCACGCCGTTCCGTACTTATTGCCGGCGAAGGCCAACCGTTGGCCTCCACGATCATCGGTAATCATGACCAACTCTGCATGTAGGGACTTGTCGAATCCGGGCGGTTACCGAGGCATCATGGGGAAGCAGTGCGCACGCGTCCAATCAACCGCCACGCGGCGCCCAAGGCCGCAGGCTGTTAGGGCCCATGACGACAAGACTTGCCCTTCGCCTCTCGGCCACGGCCAAGTTCGGGCGCCCGTGGGCCGGGGCTCTTGTCGGCGTTCAGGAGCAGGGGTCCCAGACTTGCACGCCTACGGCTGCGGCGTGGCTCAAAGGAGGCCCAGGACAGCCCATCTTCATCAACTCAAGCTCAATACCCTCGCGAGGGGCCAAGCCTCGCGGGGCGGACGACGAGGAGCTTCCTCAGGCATGGCCTCGTCAGGCTGGCTCATGAGGAGGCGGATAGTTCAAGGCAGGGTACCTCGCGAGGTGCCCATGACGCAAGCCATGACGACCAAGGGCGCCAGTCGGGCGCCCGGCCAGCATGACATCCTCCTTTCCTCTTTGGTGCAAAGGGAGCAAGCGCAGCGAGAGCATCAAGCAAAGGCATCCGTTTGGTGCAACAAGACCAAGACCAGCCCCAACGGGCTGGAAGGGAGTCATCGTGGAGCCCAAGCGGGCGTCATCACCAGAGCCTTTGGCGGCGAGGACCAACTTTAGTCAGGATAAGTGTACACGCTGTTCCCCTTCAAAATGGCCAATTGTTGGCGCCCTTCCTGCTCAATATTTGGGAAGAGGCCCAGGGCCTTCGCCTATAAATAGGGGTAGCCACACTCAGAGTAGGGGGATCTGGCATTTTGGAATCTAGAGAGAGAGAGATAGAGACCTGATCCTCAAGATAGAGCGACGGGACACCACCTAGCAGTTCATCACACCCACCAAGAACAGACCCTCGCGAGGATGTTCTTCCCTGTACTGTTCCTCATCAGCCCAAGAGGCAATCCACCACACCACAAACTAGAGTAGGATATTACACCACAACGGTGGCCCGAACTAGTATAAATCTTGTGTCTCTTGTGCTGTTCTGTTTAGTAGTTTAGGTCCCTGCGATTCGGCGAGGTACGAGACGGTGGAGGGTTGGATCTCCGCGCGCACCCCAGTGTTCGAACCCCAAGGGTCTGCCGGAACCCATAATCCGACAGTGCTTCCAGCGTCCCAGCGTCGGCGTCTTCCGGAATGGAGGCGGTCAGGTCTTGCAGAACCGCGTCGAGTGGGTCACGAGCTCCCTCGCCGGAGGGCTCGCTGTGACCGATGACGAGCACCTCCATGACGGTGCTTCCGCCGCTCACCGCGCGAGGGAACGGCTCGTCGTAGACCACCACGTTGGTGGGGAACGCATCGAGCGACGCGGTATCGGAGTCGACCAGCATCGGGTCGGTGGAGCCTACGGACTCCAGGTCGGCGGCAGGCTCGCCGGGGACGTGAAGCTGCTCGAGGAGGCTCGCGAGGAGGCTCTCGGGGCCATCCGTGCCTGCGTCGGATGCAGGCTCGTCGGAGAGGCGAACCTCGCCGACAAGTTTGGCAAGGCAGCTCGCCGCGCAGGCGACCTCAGCGCCATGCAGCGCATCAGCGCAGACTCCGTCTGGCGTGCCGGGCTGGATGCGCTTCGCCGAGGAGGAAGAGGGTTCCCGCCGAGCAGGTCTCCGGACGACGGTGCACCTAGCCCCACGGTGGGCGCCAAATGTCGGGGTTGGGTGCGACATATGCAAAGGATGGCTTATCATGGAGGCGAGTAGAACGTCGCGGTGCACAGAAACGGGATGAGGCGTAGACATGCACGCCAGCGAATCTTACCCAGCTTCAGGGCTCTCCGAGGAGATAACACCCCTACTGCTGCTCTGCGGTGTCTCCGCATGGTCACTATGTCAAGGTGAGTACAAGATTGCTCCTTGAGCTGTTCGGGTGAGGAAGGAGAAGGGCAAGGCTAGCTCTTCTGTTCCCTCTATATGTGTGTGTCAAACTACTGGGTTCCAACCCTTTGCATGGGTGCCCCGGGGGGTTTATATAGGCCTACCCCCCGGGGTACAATGGTAATCCGGCTGGGCACGGGTCCCAGCCGATCTCTTAAGTCGCCGTCTTCTCCGCCGACTCACGGGGCCCGCCAACTAGTGGGCCCGGCCGAATCAAAGATGGGGCCGACAGCCCTCGTCCGCCATGGGCGGGTCTTGCCGCAGTGTTCTGTAGCGGCGCTTCTAATGACGCGAGCTTGGTCGTGGGGCCATGGCAACAGTGTCACCGCCTGGCGGGCAATCACTGTTGCCATTTCCCTGTCTTGTCAGGTTAATGGCATTTGGAGCCCGTGGGGGGCGGCCGACTCTCGGAGGCCGACTCCAAAGGGTCCGTCTTTGGGGCGTTCTCGCCGTCTTCTGCACTCCCGCCAACAGGCGGGTCCCGCCGTCTTCGGGCCGTACAGACAGGCCATCGTGGGTACAGGAATCTGCCCACGGGGCTGACGTCAGGGTCGGCGTGGCTACAGTGCCGCGCCGGACGAAGATCTCCGTCGGTACGGCGCCCTGTGGCCATGCCAGCCCTTTATGAGCGGGGCAGGGACGGGCCGCAAGGCGGCTTTCTCCGTCCCGCTCGTGGTCGCTCAGGCAGGGGGTGGATGGAGTCGCGGGCCTACTCTTTGTAGCCAGCTTCATCGGAAGTCGCTAGTCTTGGAGTCGGCTTGTCTTGAGGCCGTCTCTAGGACTCGGCTGGGAGGGGCAGTCGGCGACTCCGTCGCCGACTCTCAGAAGGCGGCTCTTCGTCTTGGGGTCTTGAGGGGCGCAGCCTGCCCCAATATTTTGAAAGGTCCTGGGGCTCGGGTTTGCCTACCCGTGGCCCATTACTCCGATATGATGCCTATATACATGATCATTGCCTTGGATATCGTCATAATTATTAGCTTTTCTATCAATTGCCCAATAGTAATTTGTTTACCCACCTTATGCCATTTTCAAGAGAGAAGCCTCTAGTGATAACTACGGCCCCTAGGTCTATCTTTTATCATATATTAAAACCAAAAATACCTTCCTGTAATTTTCTTTTATTTATTTTATTTTGTATTTTTGTCCGGTCTATCTATCAAAAAATATACAATTTAATCTTGCTCGTGACAGTCAAGGGATTGACAACCCCTTGTTCGTGTTGGGTTGCAAGTATTTGTTGTTTGTGTCTCCCCTTGTCGTTGATTGCCATGCTGCTGCTAGAGCCGCTGGTCACTGCTAGCTGCACTACTGCTGCTGCCACTTGTGCTGCCTGCTAGTTACTGCCGCCGTTGCTTTATTACTCCTGCCAATGGAGGCCGGACCTAAAGGAAATATGCCCTAGAGGAAATAATAAAGTTGTTATTTATATTTCCTTATATCATGATAAATGCTTATTATTCATGTTAGAATTGTATTAACCGGAAACTTAGTACATGTGTGAATACATAGACAAACAAAGTGTCACTAGCATGCCTCTACTTGACTAGCTCGTTGAAGCAAAGATGGTTAAGTTTCCTAGGCATAGACATGACTTGTCATTTGATTAATGGGATCACATCATTAGAGAATGATGTGATTGACTTGACCCATTCCGTTAGCTTAGCACTTGATCGTTTAGTATGTTGCTATTGCTTTCTTCACGACTTATACATGTTCCTATGACTATGAGATTATGCAACTCTAGAATATCGGAGGAACACTTAGTGTGCTACCAAAATCACAATGTAACTGGGTGATTATAAAGGTGCTCTACAGGTGTCTCCGATGGTACTTGTTCAGTTGGCATAGATCAAGATTAGGATTTGTCACTTCGATTGTCGAAGAGGTATCTCTGGGCCCTCTCGGCAATGCACATCACTATAAGCCTTGCAAGCAATGTGACTAATGAGTTAGTTGCGGTATGATGCATTACGGAATGAGTAAAGAGACTTGCCGATGCTTGAGATTGAACTAGGTATTGAGATACCGACGATCGAATCTCGGGCAAGTAACATACCGATGACAAAGGGAACAACGTATGTTGTTATGCGCTTTGACCGATAAAGATCTTCATAGCATATGTAGGAACCAATATGAGCATCCAGGTTCCGCTATTGGTTATTGGCCGGAGATGAGTCTCGGTCATGTCTACATAGTTTTTGAACCCATAGGGTCCGCACGCTTAACGTTCTGTGACGGTCGGTATTATGAGTTTATGTGTTTTGATGTACCGAAGGTTGTTTGGAGTCCCAGATGTGATCACGGACATGACGAGGAGTCTCGAAATGGTCGAGACATAAAGATCGATATGTTGGATGGCTATGTTTGGACATCAGAATGGTTCCGGGTGAGTTCGGGCATTTACCGGAGTGCCGGGAGGTTACCGGAACCCCCCGGGGAGTGTATGGGCCTTATTGGGCCTTAGTGGGAGAGAGGAGGAGGCGGCCTAGGAGGGGGCGCGCCCCCCCAAGCCCAATCCAAATATGGAGGGGGGCCGGCCCTCCTTTCCTTCCTCCCTCTCTCCTCCTTCCTTCCTCTCCTACTCCTACTTGGAAGGGGGGAATCCTACTCCCGGTGGGAGTAGGACTCCCCTAGGGCGCGCCATAGAGAGGGCCGGGCCTCCCCATCCTCCACTCCTTTATATACGAGGGAGGGGGGCACCCCATAGACACACAAGTTGATCATTGTCTTAGCCGTGTGCGGTGCCCCCTCCACCATAATCCACCTCGGCCATATCGTCGTAGTGCTTAGGCGAAGCCCTGCGCCGGTAGCTTTATCATCACCGTCATCACGCCGTCGTGCTGACGAAGCTCTCCCTCCACACTCAGCTGGATCGAGAGTTCGTGGGACGTCACCGAGCTGAACGTGTGCAGATCGCGGAGGTGCCGTACTTTCGGTACTAGGATCGGTCGGATCGTGAAGACGTACGACTACATCAACTGCGTTGTCATAACACTTCCGCTTTCAGTCTACGAGGGTACATAGACAAACAACACTCTCCCCTCTCGTTGTGCGTAGGATTTTTTTTGAAATTACTGCGTTTCCCACTAGTGGCATCCAAGCCAGGTTTATGCGTAGATGTTATATGCACGCGTAGAACACAAATGAGTTGTAGGCGATAATAGTCATACTGCTAACCAGCATGTCATACTTTGATTCGGTGGTATTGTTGGATGAAGCGGCCAAGACCGACATTACGTGTACTCTTAAGTGAGACTGGTTCTACCGACGTGCTTCGCACACAGGTGGCTGGCGGGTGTCAGTTTCTCCAACTTTAGTTGAATCGAGTGTGGCTATACCCGATCCTTGTTGAAGGTTAAAACAACACACTTGACAAAAAATGTTGTGGTTTTGATGCGTAGGTAAGAACGGTTCTTGCTCAGCCCATAGCAGCCACGTAAAACTTGCAACAACAAACTAGAGGACGTCTAACTTGTTTTTGCAGGGCATGTTGAGATGTGATATGGTCAAGACATGATACTAAATTTTATTGTATGATATGATCATGTTTTGTAACAAAGTTATCAGCAACTGGCAGGAGCCATATGGTTGTCACTTTATTGTATGAAATGCAATCGCCATGTAATTGCTTTACTTTATCACTAAGCGGTAGCGATAGTCGTAGAAGCAATAGTTGGCCAGACGACAATGATGCTTCGATGGAGGTCAAGGTGTCAAGCCGGTGACGATGGTGATCATGACGGTGCTTTGGAGATGGAGATCAAAGGCACAAGATGATGATGGACATATCATATCACTTATATTGATTGCATGTGATGTTTATCCTTTATGAATCTTATTTTGCTTAGTTAGACGGTAGCATTATAAGATGATCTCTCACTAAATTTCAAGGTACAAGTGTTCTCCCAGAGTATGCACCATTGCGAAAGCTCGTCGTGTCGAGACACCACGTGATGATCGGGTGTGATAAGCTTTGTGTTCACATACAACGGGTGCAATCTAGTTTTGCACACGCAGAATACTCGGGTTAAACTTGACGAGCCTAGCATATGCAGATATGGCCTCAGAACACTGAGACCGAAAGGTCGAGCGTGAATCATATAGTAGATATGATCAACATAGTGATGTTCACCATTGAAAACTACTCCATCTCACATGATGATCGGACATGGTTTAGTTGATTTGGATCACGTGATCACTTAGATGATTACATGGATGTCTATCTAAGTGGGAGTTCTTAAGTAATTTGATTAATTGAACTTTAATTTATGATGAACTTAGTACGTGATAGTATTTTGCATGTCTATGTTGTTGTAGATAGATGGCACGTGCTGTTGTTCCGTTGAATTTTAATTCGTTCCTAGAGAAAGCTAAGTTGAAAGATGATGGTAGAAACTACACGGACTGGGTCCATAACTTGAGGATTATCCGCATTGTTGCACAGAAGAATTACGTCTGAAAGCACCGCTAGGTGCCAACCCTGCTGCAGGAGCAACGCCAGATGTTATGAACGTCTGGCAGAGCAAAGCTAATGACTACTCGATAGTTCAGTGTGCCATGATTTACGGCTTAGAACAGGGACTTCAACGACGTTTTGAATGTCATGGAGCATATGAGATGTTCCAGGAGTTGAAGTTAATATTTCAAGAAAATGCCCGGTTGAGAGATATGAAGTCTCCAATAAGTTCTACAGCTGCAAAATGGAGGAGAATAGTTTTGTCAGTGAACATATACTCAAAATGTCTGGGTATAACAATCACTTGATTCAATTGAGAGTTAATCTTCCTGATGATTGTGTCATTGACAGAATTCTTCAATCACTGCCACCAAACTACAAGAGCTTCGTGATGAACTATAATATGCAAGGGATGGATAAGACAATTCCCGAGCTCTTCGCAATGCTAAAGGCTGCGGAGGTAGAAATCAAGAAAGAGCATCAAGTGTTGATGGTCAACAAGACCACCAGTTTCAAGAAAAAGGGTAAAGGGAAGAAGGGGAACCTCAAGAAGAACGGCAAGCAAGCTGCTGCTCAAGTGAAGAAGCCCAAGTCTGGACC
This sequence comes from Aegilops bicornis, assembly GCA_021605145.1. Taxonomy (NCBI): domain Eukaryota; kingdom Viridiplantae; phylum Streptophyta; class Magnoliopsida; order Poales; family Poaceae; genus Aegilops; species Aegilops bicornis. Next base: position 154,419,755 of record CM038673.1, read on the forward strand.
TAAGCCTGAGACAGAGTGCTTCTAATGCAAAGGGACTGGTCACTGGAAGCGGAACTGCCCCAGGTATTTGGCGGATAAGAAGGATGGCAAGGTGAACAAAGGTATATGTGATATACATATTATTGATGTGTACCTTACTAATGCTCGCATGATAGTGCCCGGGTATTTGATACCGGGTTACATTGCTAATATTTGCAACTCGAAATAGGGACTACGGGTTAAGCGAAGATTGGCTAAGGACGAGGTGACGATGCGGGTGGGAAATGGTTCCAAAGTCGATGTGATCGCCGTCGGCACGCTACCTCTACATCTACCTTCGGGATTAGTTTTGGACCTGAATAATTGTTATTTGGTGTCAGCATTGAGCATGAACATTATATCTGGATCTTGTTTAATGCGAGACGGTTATTCATTTAAATCTGAGAATAATGGTTGTTCTATTTATATGAGTAATATCTTTTATGGTCATGCACCCTTGAAGAGTGGTCTATTTTAGTTGAATCTCGATAGTAATGACACACATATTCATAATATTTAAGCCAAAAGATGCAGAGTTGATAATGATAGTGCAACTTATTTGTGGCACTGCCGTTTAGGTCATATTGGTGTAAAGCGCATGAAGAAACTCCATTCTGATGGACTTTTGGAATCACTTGATTATGAATCACTTGGTACTTGCGAACCATGCCTCATGGGCAAGATGACTAAAACGCCGTTCTCCAAAACAATGGATTGAGCAACAGATTTATTGGAAATCATACATACTGATGTATGTGGTCCGATGAATGTTGAGGCTCGTGGCGGGTATCGTTATTTTCTCACCTTCACAGATGATTTGAGCAGATATGGGTATATTACTTGACGAAGCATAAGTCTGAAACATTTGAAAAGTTCAAAGAATTTCAGAGTTAAGTAGCAAATCATCGTAACAAGAAAACAAAGTTTCTACGATCTGATCGTGGAGGAGAATATTTGAGTTACGAGTTTGGTCTTCATTTGAAACAATGCGGAATAGTTTCGCAACTCACACCACCCGGAACACCATAGCGTAATGGTGTGTCCGAACGTCATAACCGCACTTTATTAGATATGGTGCGATCTATGACGTCTCTTACTGATTTACCGCTATCGTGTTGGGGTTATGCTTTAGAGACGGTTGCATTCACGTTAAATAGGGCACCATCTAAAACCGTTGAGATGACACCTTATGAATTGTGGTTTGGCAAGAAACCCAAGTTGTCATTTCTGAAAATTTGGGGTTGCGATGCTTATGTGAAAAAACTTTAACCTGATAAGCTCGAACCCAAATCGGAGAAATCTGTCTTCATAGGATACCCAAAGGAGACTGTTGGGTACACCTTCTATCACAGATCTGAAGGCAAGACATTCGTTGCTAAGAATGGATCCTTTCTAGAGAAGGAGTTTCTCTCGAAAGAAGTGAGTGGGAGGAAAGTAGAACTTGATGAGGTAACTGTACCTGCTCCCTTATTGGAAAGTAGTTCATCACAGAAATCAGTTCCTATGACTCCTACACCAATTAGTGAGGAAGCTAATGTTGATGATCATATAACTTCAGATCAAGTTACTACTGAACCTCGTAGGTCAACCAGAGTAAGATCCGCACTAGAGTGGTACGGTAATCCGATTCTGGAGGTCATGTTACTTGACCATGACGAACCTATGAACTATGAGGAAGCGATGATGAGCCCAGATTCCACAAAATGGCTTGAGGCCATGAAATCTTAGATGGGATCCATGTATGATAACAAAGTGTGGACTTTGGTTGACTTGCCCGATGATCGGCAAGCCATCGAGAATAAATAGATCTTCAAGAAGAAGACTGATGCTAACGGTAATTTTACTGTCTACAAAGCTTGACTTGTTGCAAAAGGTTTTCGACAAGTTCAAGGGGTTGACTGCGATGAGACCCTCTCACCTGTAGCGATGCTTAAGTTCGTCCGAATTACGTTGGCAATTGCTATTTTTATGATTATGAAATTTGGCAAATAGATGTAAAGACTGCATTCCTGAATGGATTTCTGGAAGAAGAGTTGTATATGATGCAACCCGAAGGTTTTATCAATCCAAAGGATGCTAACAAAGTGCGCAAGCTCCAGCGATCCATTTATGGACTGGTGCAAGCATCTCGGAGTTGGAATAAACGTCTTGATAGTGTGATATAAGCATATGGTTTTATACAGACTTTTGGAGAAGCATGTATTTACAAGAAAGTGAGTGGGAGCTTTGTAGCATTTCTAATATTATATGTGGATGACATATTGTTGATTGGAAATGATATAGAATTTCTGGATAGCATAAAAGGATACTTGAACAAGAGTTTTTCAATGAAAGACCTCGGTGAAGCTTCTTATATATTGGGCATGAAGATCTATAAAGGTAGATCAAGACGCTTAATTGGACTTTCACGAAGCACATACCTTGATAAAGTTTTGAAGAAGTTCAAAATGGATCAAGCAAAGAAAGGGTTCTTGCCTGTGTTACAACGTGTGAAGTTGAGTCAGACTCAATGCCCGACCACTGCAGAAGATATAGAGAAAATGAAGGTCATTCCCTATGCTTCAGCCATAGGTTCTATCATGTATGCAATGTTGTGTACCAGACCTGATGTGTGCCTTGCTATTAGTTTAGCGGGAGGTACCAAAGTAATCCAGAGTGGATCACTTGGCGGGTCAAAACATCCCGAAATACCTGAAAAGGACTAAGGATATGTTTCTCGTTTATGGAGTTGACAAAGATCTCGTCGTAAATGGTTACGTCGATGCAAGCTTTGACACTAATCCGGATACGTATTTACATTGAACGGTGGAGCTGTCAGTTGGTGCAGTTCTAAGCAAAGCGTCATGGAGGGATCTGCGTGTGAAGCGGAGTACATAGCTGCTACGGAAGCAGCAAATGAAGGAGTCTAGACGAAGGAGTTCATATCCGATCTAGGTGGCATACCTAGTGCATCGGGTCCAATAAAAAACTTTTGTGACAATACTGGTGCAATTGCCTTGGCAAAGGAATCCATATTTCAGAAGAGAACCAAGCACATCAAGAGACGCTTCAATTCCATCCGTGATCAAGTCAAGGAGGGAGACATAGAGATTTGCAAGATACATATGGATCTGAATGTTGTAGACCCGTTGACTAAGCCTCTCTCACGAGCAAAACATGATCAACACCAAGACTTCATGGGTGTTAGAATCATTCTTGTGTAATCTAAATTACTGACTCTAGTGCAAGTGGGAGGCTGAAGGAAATATGCCCTAGAGGCAATAATAAAGTTGTTATTTATATTTCCTTATATCATGATAAATGTTTATTATTCATGCTAGAATTGTATTAACCGGAAACTTAGTACATGTGTGAATACATAGACAAACAGAGTGTCACTAGTATGCCTCTACTTGACTAGCTCATTGAATCAAATATGGTTAAGTTTCCTAGCCATAGACATGAGTTGTCAGTTGATTAACGGGATCACATCATTAGATAATGATGTGATTGACTTGACCCATTCCGTTAGCTTAGTACTTGATCGTTTAGTATGTTGCTATTGCTTTCTTCATGACTTATATATGTTCCTATGACTATGAGATTGTGCAAGTCCCGAATACTGGAGTAACACTTAGTGTGCTACCGAATGTCACAATATAACTGGGCGATTATAAAGGTGCTCTACAGGTGTCTCCGATGGTACTTATTGAGTTGGCATAGATCGAGATTAGGATTTGTCACTTTGATTGTCGGAGAGGTATCTCTGGGCCCTCTCGGTAATGCACATCACTATAAGCCTTGCAAGAAATGTGACTAATGAGTTAGTTGTGGGATGACGCATTACGGAATGAGTAAAGAGACTTGCGATGCTTGAGATTGAACTAGGTATTGAGATACCGACGATCGAATCTCGAGCAAGTAACATACCGATGACAAAGGGAACAACGTATGTTGTTATGCGGTTTGATCGATAAAGATCTTTGTAGAATATGTAGGAACCAATATGAGCATCCAGGTTACGTGATTGGTTATTGACCGGAGATGAGTCTCAGTCATGTCTACATAGTTCTCGAATCCATTGGGTCCGCACGCTTAACATTCGGTGACGATCGGTATTATGAGTTTATGTGTTTTGATGTACTGAAGGTTGTTCGGAGTCCCGGATGTGATCACGGACATGACAAGGAGTCTCGAAATGGTCGAGACATAAAGATCGATATATTGGATGGCTATGTTTGGACATCGGAATGGTTCCGGGTGAGTTCGGGCATTCTGAAGATGCAAGGGAGGTTACTGGAACCCCTGTGGAGTGTATGGGCCTCATTGGGCCTTAGAGGGAGCCCCCCCCCCCGCCCCACCCCAGGCCCAGTCCGAATTGGGAGGGGGGCCGGCCCCCCTTTCCTTCATCCCTCTCTCCTCCTTCCTTCCTCTCTTACTCCTACTTGGAAGGGGGGAATCCTACTCCAGGTGGGAGTTGGAATCCCCGAGGGCGCGCCATAGAGGGCAGCCCTCCCCCTCCTCCACTCCTTTATATACGGGGGAGGGGGCACCCCATAGACACACAAGTTGATCATTGTCTTAGCCGTGTGCGGTGCCCTCCTCCACCATAATTCACCTCGGTCATATCATTGTAGTGCTTAGGCGAAGCCCTGCGCCGGTAGCTTCATCATCACCGTCATCACGTTGTCGTGCTGACGAAGCTCTCCCTCAACACTCAGCTGGATCGAGAGTTCGTGGGACATCACCGAGCTGAACGTGTGCAGATCGCGGTGGTGCCGTTCTTTCGGTACTAGGATCGGTCGGATCGTGAAGACGTACGACTACATCAACCGCGTTGTCATAACGCTTCCGCTTTCAGTCTACGAGGGTACATAGACAACACTCTCCCCTCTCGTTGCTATGCATCACCTAGATGGATCTTGCGTGTGCATAGGAATTTTTTTGAAATTACTGCGTTTCCCAACAGGCCCTTGTTTAAATTAGGTCTAGGCTTAATTAGTATTTAATTCATTGCTAATTTAGCCTAAAGCAATTGACATGTGGTACCACCCCGGTTAATTACCATTTTATTAAACTAAAGACAATGACACGCAGGACCCACTTACACTATTCATATGTTGACAAGTCATCCTTTGACCGATCAACCCGTCCCCACTAGCCCCACTGTCATACACATAGGCTAGGGTAGCACTAGATGTCAAAAGTGTTGGGAAACATGGTAGAAAACAAAAGTTTTTGTCCTACGATCACCCAGGAACAATATGAAGATGCATACAAGGTCTGGATCAACGATCGTTACCGACTCCTGGAGTGCAACGGAAGTAGATGAGTCAGTGTAGATTGTACTTGGAGTCCCTTGAACGTCGATGAAGATCCCGCGAACCCCTCGAACGGAAGACTGAAAGCACGACCTCTCTACTTGGTTGCAAGCATCCGGTCCTCATGATCCGGCAGCGCTTCGCCCTCCAAAACTAATCGTCGCGGGAGAATTAGAGGGAGGATATCCGAATCACACGGGGCTTCTAATTATTAGGATTAGAGGTGGCTAGGGCTAGCTCTAATTAGTCAACTAGGACCAACAAGAACAAGAACTAGATCAACTAGAGGAGGCTCCAAAACTTGTGTATACATAAGGTGGAAATCCTCTAGTATATATAGGTTCAAGGGGAGGGAGAGGGCAGCCACCAAAGGGGAAAGTCCCCCTTTGGGGCGAGGAAAGGGGGAGCCTTCCCCCTTGGGCCCTTGTGGTCCAAGTTGCCTTCCACCTCTTGGCCTTTTAGGGCCCATTGATATTTAAATTAAATATAAAATGTTCTAAATATATTCAAACCATTATATATATAATTTAACATCCCTCAAAACATTTGTCACCTATATATATATATATATATATATATATATATATATATATATATATATATATATATATATTAATCACTAATACCTGATATTCACCGAAACCCTTCCGGTGACCCCGTAGCGCTTCTGGAACCTCTCGGCCAGATATTAATGAAACAATTCCACAAATATATTCTCGTCACTCCCATCCTACTAACACTCAGCAGATCGTGATTACCTTAAGCTTGTGACCCCGTAGGTTCGCTAAATCATAGACATGAATGAAACTCCTTCTTTCAATGACCGATAGCGGAACCGTGACATTCATATCAGTCCCTATGATTACATAGATGATATTTGAGTGAACCTTTGGCTATCATGTGATGTTTCCTTTGCTTCGTGATACTTTACAAAACCCGTTGTGCATCGGTATCCTCGTGAGTCATCACCATGCTCACTATACCGTTGCTTCCGTTATCGGTTTTGTTCTTCTTTCTCGTTGACGTGTTCCGTCATCCCTTTGACGTAGTCATCTGTGTCTGGCCAGACGATGATGGATGTCGTCACACCTAGAGGTCCCTAAGAATATCTTTCCATCGCCGGAGCAGCAAATCCCACTCTTGAGCTATCCGTTCACTTGTCAAACTTTTCGGTGAGCCTGAAACTTGTCGTTATGATCACCTTGTTATAGATGACATTTGAGCAACACCAAAGCCCATCATCCGGCAGGAAGTGACCGAGATACTCTCATTGTCCGAGGAACTAAAACACATGCTAACACTCCATGTTATAACAGATGATTTCAGATGATACAATCACAAAGTATAACAGACAAGTATTGGGTCGATTCGATATGATCATTCTTCCAAGGTCATACCCTCAATGTTGTTTTAGGACTATCGTTACACTTAATTATATCCTAAGATCTAGAAAATGTGATCACCGACAACACTTGAACCAGTCTTAGAGGCGAAACCGGGAACCTATTGTAATCGATAACTAGACCGGTAATCATTATTCCAATTTTATATGAGGGAGAGGCATGAGCTAACATACTTTTCGTACTTGGTTCGTATGCACTTATGATTGGAACTCTAGCAAGCATCCGCAACTACCAAAGATCATTAAGGTAAAATCCAACCATAGCATTAAGTATCAAGTCCTCTTTACTCCCATACACAACAACCCACTTACTCGGGTATAAGCTTATGTCACTCTCGCCACCCACCATAAGCGAATCATGAACGTATTGCAACACCCTACAGTGAGAATCCCTCATGCTTGCGTGACACGGAGGGCACCATAGGACAGCACCAAAATAAAACATACAACTCAAATCAATCACGATCATCAATCAACGCATATGACAAAATGAATCTACTCAGACATCATAGGATGGCCATACATCATTGGATAATAATATATAGCATTAAGCACCATGTTTAAGTAGAGATTACAGCGGGGTGAAGAGGTGTTACACCGCTGCATAGAGGGGGAGAGAGTTGGTGATGACGGCGGTGAAGTTGTTGGTGTAGATCAACGTCCGATGATTGCCCCGGCGGTGTTTCGGCACCACCGGGAGAGAGGGGGAGATATCCCCTCCTCCTTCTTCTTATTCTTCCTTGGCCTCTCCCTAGATGGTAGGAGAGTTCCCCCTCTGGTCCATGGCTGCCATGGCGGCAGAGGTGCGGGAGACCCTCCGTGATTGGACCTCTCTCCCTGTTCTCTTCTGTTTCGCCTTCCTGTTTTTTGGCCTTTCACCATTTCTTGAATTCATAAAGATCCGTAACTTCGATTGGGCTGAAATTTTGAGAGGATTTTTATCCATAAATTATCTTTCTTGCGGCGAAAGAAGGGCAGCAACCGCCTTATGAGGTGCCCACTACCAACCTGGGCGTGCCTGGCCCCCACACGCACCCTGATAGGTAGTGGGCCCTTCGAGCATCGTCTTGCATTGATTCTTCTTCCAAAAATTCACATATATTCCAAAATAAATCTCCATAATTTTTTATCGCATTTGGACTTCGTTCGATATGGATATTCCGTGAAACAAAAAACATGCAACAAACAGGAACTGGCACTCGACATTGGGTCAATATGTTAGTCCAATAAATCATATAAATCATTGTCAAAAAGTACGTGAAAGTTGTATAATATTGGCATGGAACAATAAAAAATTCTAGATACAACGGAGACGTATCACGGGCACCAGGTTTGGTCAGTTTTACGTGCACCATTGGATTGGCCCACCCGTAGTTGCTCAGTCCTCAACACAACGTCATCCTCTTCCATCCCCACCACTTCGTCTCTAGAGGCAGTTGCGTGACTTCTTTTCTCATCCTCCCTCTCTGTCGCTCGCGCGCACCCACCTCCATTGCTCCCGCACCTCATCGCATTCCCTCCCCGTCACGCGCCACCGTCACCACAAAAATACAGGACCGCCACTCCCGCAGCCGGTGATGATTTGCAACACGTGGGCATCGTGGGGGACATCTGCATCATACGTCCCCCCACATCGCAGCACCATGGCTCGACACTCCTAGCGGCGACCATGCAGGGTCCCCAACTTGCAAATTAGGTGACCCCCTGGCTCGTAAACTCACCGTGTCATCGATGGGAGATCTACCCATCTTCAATTGATTGCCCACCGGTTGCATCTTTTGAATCGCCGGTAGTAGCTTTCTACTCAGTTGGTTCCAGCTTTCAAAATTTCCATTGCATCTTATTGAATCACCCCGTTCTAGCTTTCAAAATTAATTGTTGTAGCTTTTGTTTAGCTGATTGCATTGTTTCTAATCGTCAGTTCCAGCTTTCAAATTCGCCGGTTGCAGCTTTTTGTCCAATCGATTGTATCTTTTTGAAATGCCGGTTCCGGCTTCCAAATTCATCAGTTGCGGCTTTTGAAAAATCTGTGGCCACGGCTTCCCAGTTTGCCGCGGTGACCGTCGCAGCTTGACGAGGTCGTAGTTCCAGCAAGCCTCCGTCACCATTGTAGCATCCCGCTGCCATGACTCCATCACCATTGCAGCATCCCGCTGCCATGGTTCCAGCAAGCTTCCGTAAAAATTTGCAGCACCCCACTGCTATGGTTCCAACTCGCACACCATTATTGCAGCTCACTGCGATGTCCGTCGTAGCTTGATGAGGTCATGGGTCCAGCAAGCCTTTGTCACTATTGTAGCACCGCTGCCATTGTTCCAGCTCGTTGCACCATTGTTGCAGCTCACCGCGGTTGTCGTCGCAACCGCGGTTCCAGCAAGCCACGAGCACGGTCGCAACTCGCCATCATCACGGTTGCAACTCGCGCCTCTCGTATGCAGCACATCGTTCTTCTACTTCCCTTTCCCTACAACAATGCCTCCCCAGCGGGCAGCGCAACGGCAGAGAACTCCTCATCATTGGTCCCTTGCAACACTAGTGGTCTGAGGCGTGTGGCGTTGCAGCGCTGCATGGTGGGTGCCATGCATGGTGGGCAATCGAGGAGGAGGAAGGTGTGAAGATAGAGATAGAAAGGAAGGAAGGGGTGAGCTTGCTCCTGCTTGATCCATGACAATCGCATGCGAAAAAAGGAAGAGAGGGGAAAAGGAGAGAGAAGAGGATATGACGGGGCTGCGAGAAGAGATAAGGGTGAGAGAGAGGAAAAAAGTGATGGTTGGGGCCACCAGCACGTGCCACCTCCGTGAGGGCTACTGGAAGCAACATGTGGGTGGACAAGGGGCGCTCGAACCCGGAAGAAATCATTTGTTAAACAAAAGTCGCACAAAGAAAAGTTAATAATCAAAGCTCAAATCAAAATACCATTTTTTTTAAGGAATCAAAATACAATTGTTTGCATCATAGAGAGCATTTGAGTATCCTTTTACGTCATGACTACAATTTATGTTTTATTTTTTAGGAACAAACTACAATTAATGTAGACCACCAATATATCCTCAAATCTTAAAAAAAAAATAGGCCAGTAGGGGAGCCTCTACTGGGTTTTTTAATTAAGATGAGAATGTGGGGGCACAAACATCCGAGCCGAGGCTCCATGTCGGCTACCGGGAGCCCATCCACTTGTATATCATAAAATCTTATAATCTTTTTATGTAAGGCAAGATTGTGCAACGTAGTTATCTTTGCTTTCCTGTAATGCCTAAAACACTATCACAGCTGACACCGAAGCACGCACACATGCGTGCTGTGTCGTTCTCGAGGCCTTAAACCTCACCACACACTCCCTATACACGTCACGTCCATATCCCCTCGGCATTTGGCGCCGCCTGTCTTCCCCACACCATTCCACGCCTAATTTTCCATCTCGTGGAGTCTAGGCCACCCTAGCCGATTCCACGCGCGCACGAATCCGTCCAATGTTTTTTATCCGTTCGCGCCCGTTTTAGTGTGTTCCAACTTCCAAGTGTCATTTTGACCTCAAGAATCCTTTCCTTTTCAACAGTCACAGGCGCACACGTTTTGCTAGATCAACTCGTCGCCCCTCCCGTATAAAACCACCTTTGCAGGAGCTGCTCTGCTCACAACTTTCTCTTTCTCTTGCCCACTGGTTGCTCCTACTCTCTGTAGTTCTTCAGGTGTGCAAGAAAGATACACGCACGTGAGCTCTGATTGGCATGGCCGTGGAGGCGGTTCTTGAAGCGGCAACGATGATACCGTCGCCGCCGAGCAAGGAGATGGAGGCGTCTACTAGTACCAGCGAGGAGGCGTCGGCGTTGTTGGGGCAGGCGGAGGGGTGGTCGAAGCGGAAGCGCTCGAGGAGGCAGCGCGCGCTCGCCCCCAGCGAGGAGGAGTACCTCGCGCTCTGCCTCCTCATGCTGGCGCACGGCCACCGCGACAGCGCCCCTGCTGCCGCGCCGGAGCAGCAGCACGGGTGCTCCGTCTGCGGCAAGGTATTCGCGTCCTACCAGGCGCTCGGCGGCCACAAGGCCAGCCACCGGAAGCCGACAGCGGCGCCGGCTGGCGCGGAGGACCAGAAACCGCAGGCGGCGGTGGCGGCAGCTTCCTCGTCGGGGTCCGGCGAGGCCGCGGCCGGCGCCGGAGGCGGCAAGGTGCACGAGTGCAACGTGTGCAGGAAGACGTTCCCGACGGGGCAGGCGCTGGGCGGCCACAAGCGGTGCCACTATGACGGCACCATCGGCAGCGCCGCCGCGGGGCCCATGCAGAAGCTGGCTGCCAAGGCGGCCGCGGCAAGCGCGACGGCGGCGAGCCAGGGCTTCGACCTGAACCTGCCGGCGCTGCCGGACATCCAGGAGCGGTGCGCGGTCACGGAAGATGGGGAGGAGGTTCTCAGCCCCGCTTCCTTCAAGAAGCCGAGGCTCATGCTCACGGCGTAAATCCACAGTTACCTGCTGCTTATACTTTGGTCAAAGCTTAGGGTAGAATCTGCTGATTGATTAGTTGGTGTGCATAACTGTTTATAGCTTGCTGGTGATTAGTGATGACCATTGATTCATTCGTGTATATAAATTAGGAATTGTAGTCCGTTGGTTTGTTTCATTGTAACTTCAGGATTAGACCTAGCTAGGTGTGGGCTATCAGCTGTCAGAAGGATTGATTCTTTCATTGGTTTGTGTGTGCTTATCCATGCATAATGTACATATGTATCATTAACAAATATTACTTTCATGATTTAATTTAGTCATATGTTCTCTCTACATATATCGACGTTGCGGTTGCTTGGCATACGTGTCGGCTACGTACGTAAATAGCTCATGCACGGTCACGGTACCACCCACGTAGCCAGTTGTTTGTGTGCACACCTGGGCTAGCATAGCAAAGGTTTGGCGCCAAAGGCAAGTAGCTAGCGCACGGGTCAACACGTCATGCGCGCGCGAGATTTCGTAGCTTAGCAAGCAAGCAAGCAGCTTGCGAGGTCGTTGTACGTGCTCTTTTTATAAACTAATATAAGAGTTCTTAGATCGCTAAAAGTGATCTAAATGCTTTTATATTAGTTTATGAAGGGAGTAGCTTGCAAGCGTGCGTTCTCAGTCTCCAGTGCCGTACGTGCGTATCTGAAACAGCAGATAGAGAGGGAACCGAAGATGATGTGCTTATCCGGTGCAAATTGGTTTGGTTGCCGGAAGGAAAGACCAACTGAAGCGTGCTGGCCAGTGGTTAGTTGGAAACCGACGTACGGCTTAAACACTAGTAAGTAGACGGCTATAACAAGCATGCATGTGTGTTAATTGATCATACTTGTTGAGTTAGACTTGGCATCGTTTGCTTGAAGAATTTTCCGTTTGTGAGAGATGAACAACCTCGATCGATCACCAAGACACCAACTCTGTGGCAGATGGAACGTGACCGCCGCACCAGCTCGACACTATATATCCAGTTAGCTGGAACTCTAGCTACTACTCTCTCCGTTCCTAAATAATTGTCTTTTTAGAGATTTCAATAAGTGATTATATATGGAGCAAAATGAGTGAACCTATACTCTAAAACATGTCTACATACATCCGTATGTTGTAGTCCATTTGAGATGGCTAGAAAGACAATTATTTGGGAACGGAGAGAGTGGCAAATTATGAATTGCACGCATACAATTTGACAGTTCCTTAACTATAAGAACACGTACGTACTCTAGAGTCTAGACACATGTGTGGACACGTTAGCCTCGATCGCCTTTGGATAATTATGTTTTTAGGGACGAAACCATGGTTCAAAACACGCATGGATTTTTTTTGTTTTGTTGCTGTAAAAGCGAACACGCATGCATGCAGCATGGAAGTCTCGTGTGCATGGCCTCACATATTTCCACGGATACTTAGCCCCTGGGCAGCGCGCGAAAAGCGTGATCTTTTGATTTCTCGCCACGTTTCCCATGGAAGTTTCTCGCTTGTTTCTCGCTGCTCAACGCAGTTCAAGTGCTCCATCATGCATGACGGACTGGTGATGTGTCGTTGGAAGTCAACCTCATTTCTGGTAGATAGGTATCGCTTGGTTTGGTGGCCAAGTGAGCTAAGAACAGTCTAGAGCCGGGTTCTAGAGAGTGAGTCAGCCCAACAGGTAATTCAACTATTTTAGGAAGGAATGGCAGGTAGAAGTTCTGGTACGGGTCATACACGAGGACCCAAGCATAAAGATCGAGAGAGACCGGATAATTACGGGATTTACAGGGAATTTACACTTGGCAGGTTGTGATTGGATTAGGGAGGGGGGGGCACCAAGCTGAAATTTAGGGGGGGGGGGGGGCGCGGTAAAACACCCTTAATGATCCGTGCGTTTAGCATTTTCGCGGAGCAATGCTAAGCACACAGGGTAAATTTTCATGGGATCAACAAACGGGCCAATGTGAGAAATTGGGATTGGAAGTTGGGCATGAGGCGGGGCCCACCCCACTGTGGTTGGGGGTGGGGAGGTTAGTTGGTTTGAATGATTCCTTAAAAATTACGTAAATGTCCGTGCGTCTAGATTTATTGAGGAGCACTTTTTGTCAAATATTTGTGAGTTATTTTTTTGCAAAAGTGAATATTTATGAGTTCGACAAGAAGGCAAGAACTATGACACTGATGTTACAAAAATAAACTGTGACTATCCGTCCGAGAGGTGGAACTAAGGCACCAAGAAAATATTGTCCCCGCATGCTGAAGTTCAAGGACTCCAATACCCAGCGAACATCAGATTTTTAGGGCTCCCAGCGAATGCCCTCAAAACCGTTGGATCACGAACGAACGGGTGACAATTTCTCTTCATATCGTCGAAAAAATTTCCGCCATTTTTGTTGCGCCAATGACAACTTTTGTGTCTGATTATGGCAATTTATTAAAGTTGCCATGTCAACTTTAGCTAGTATGGCATGGCAATTTGGGGTGTTTGTTGGGAAAACGCTCCCAGGGAACATTGAAAAAACCCTTTACATGTTTAGGTTTTGTACCTAGCATGTGTGTGTATATATTGTTCCTCTTTGTATGCTTGATTTGTGTTAGCTAGCCTGTGTAGATCGCAATGTACTTGATACAGTGTGTCTAGTTTTGAGCTTCAATTGCTTCGTAGTTGAATTTTATTTGGGTCTTTCAAGATATTAATGGATCATCACATTATGGGGAAGTGTTATGTTTTACACATATCACAAACCCATGGATCTAGGAGTCATTTGTTGACCTCCTTCATTGCTCCTCTTCAATCCCATCCCCCTATAGCATAAGTTGCTTTGGTGAGATTAGGGGGAAACCGATTTCATAATTCTTGTGTTCTTTCTTTGAGTTTGTTGCATCGGTTTGAGCTCTTCACCTTCGAATGAGACCTCATGAGCTTGTTACATTTGTATGCTTGATTTGTGTTAGCTAGCCTGTGTAGATCGCAATGTACTTGATATAGTGTGTCTAGTTTTGAGCTTCAATTGCTTCGTAGTTGAATTTTATTTGGGTCTTTCAAGATATTAATGGATCATCACGTTATGGGGAAGTGTTATGTTTTACACATATCACAAACCCATGGATCTAGGAGTCATTTGTTGACCTCCTTCATTGCTCCTCTTCAATCCCATCCCCCTATAGCATAAGTTGCTTTGGTGAGATTAGGGGGAAACCGGTTTCATAATTCTTGTGTTCTTTCTTTGAGTTTGTTGCATCGGTTTGAGCTCTTCACCTTCGAATGAGACCTCATGAGCTTGCTACATTGGTCACGAGCCTTCGCTCCTTCGCTTTGGCCCTCCCGCGAGCGACCAGGAGGCAACCCTAGCCGCCGCCGCCGGTCTCCTACTACCCCCCACCTCCTCCCTCGCCGTCGTCAAAGGGTGCTGCCGGTCAAAGCCCGTGCAGCACCGGTGGCGGTGGGCCCCCTCCTCCTCCCTCCTCAGTTGTGGCTGATTCGGGACAGTGCCGCCCGGCCGGCGTGGTGCCGAAATCTGGCCGCGGTCGCGACTGGCCTCGATGTTCGCGCGGACGGCAGCGTGGTGTTGGGGTCTCGCCGCGGTCGTGACTGGCCTCGGCGTTCGCGCGGACGGCTGCATGGTGGAGGTGCACACTCATACTGGTGGCGGTTGTGCAGTGGGATCCTGATCTGGCTGCGGGCAACGGGCTGCGAGGCAGGTGGTGCAGGTTGCGGGCGGCGCGGGAGCGGGCGGCGTGCCCTTCTTGGTGTGGTGGCTCGGCCGCTGGTGGCTCTGGTGGCCAGAGGTGGGTAGGTTCTCCTGCTGCTGTGCCGGCCGCGGGCGTTGGTGGTGGTGCGTGCATGTAGGGTTTCGGTGGCGTCTGGCGGCTGTGATCTACTAGGTGGCGCGGGGTGGAGGTGATGGCCTCCCTTCTTCTAGACCTGAGCCGGCGGCGCGCGGGGTTGGGCGGGTTCTAGCCATGGTGACGGGCTTGACACACGCGCGAAGGCGATGGCTTTGGTCTGGGGCTCATGCTCGGGCAGACCAGATTTGGGCCCGAGGCGGGTCGGGGCGATTGCTCCGGGTGGGCAAGGTTTGGTTGGTCTGGGTGGTGTTTGCGGGTACTGGCCCTGACCTCGTTTTGCCGTCTGATGGCTTGGCGCTAATGGCCTCAGATTTTGAAGGAAATATGCCCTAGAGGCAATAATAAAGTTGTTATTTATATTTCCTTATATCATGATAAATGTTTATTATTCATGCTAGCATTGTATTAACCGGAAACTTGATACATGTGTGGATACATAGACAAAACACAGTGTCCCTAGTAAGCCTCTACTAGACTAGCTCGTTAATCAAAGATGGTTAAGTTTCCTAACCATAGACATGAGTTGTCATTTGGTAAACGAGATCACATCATTAGGAGAATGATGTGATGGACAAGACCCATCCATTAGCTTAGCATAATGATCATTAAGTTTTATTGCTATTGCTTTCTTCATGTCATATACACATTCCTTTGACTATGAGATTATGCAACTCCCGAATACCAGAGGAATACCTTGTGTGCTATCAAACGTCACAACGTAACTGGGTGATTATAAAGATGCTCTACAGGTATCTCCGAAGGTGTTTGTTGGGTTGGCATAGATCAAGATTATGATTTGTCACTCCGAGTATCGGAGAGGTGTCTCTGGGCCCTCTCGGTAATGCACATCATAATAAGCCTTGCAAGCAATATGATTAATGAGTTAGTTGCAGGATGATGCATTACGAAACGAGTAAAGAGACTTGCCGGTAACGAGATTGAACTAGGTATGAAGATACCGACGATCGAATCTCGGGCAAGTAACATACCGATGACAAAGGGAATAACGTATGTTGTCATTACGGTTTGACCGATAAAGATCTCCGTAGAATATGTAGGAACCAATATGAGCATCCAGGTTCCGTTGTTGGTTATTGACTGGAGAGGTGTCTTGGTCATGTCTACATAGTTCTCGAACCCGTAGGGTCCGCACGCTTAACGTTCAATGATGATTTTGTATTGTATGAGTTATGTGATTTGGTGATAGAATGTTGTTTGGACTCCCGAATGAGATCACGGACATGACTAGGAGTCTCGAAATGGTCGAGAGGTAAAGTTTCATATATATGACGATAATATTTGGATACCAGAAGTGTTCCGGGGTACCGGGTACGTATTGGGTCACCGGAAGGGGTTCCGGGCAACCCCCGGCAAACTATATGGGCCTAATTGGCAAAGAGAGGGACAGACCAGCACCTAAGGTGCCGGTGCATCCCCTATAGGCCAAAATAAGGGGGAAAGGAAAGGAGAGAAGGGAGAAGGAAAGGGGAGGATTCGGCCTCCCCCTTTCCTTACCCTCCCCCCTCTCTTTCCTTTCCCCTCCGACACTTATGGAAGGGGGGAGGCCGACTTGTAGGAGACGCCCAAGTAGGATTACTCCTACTTGGGGCGCCCCTTGCTGCCCATCTCCCTCTCCCACCTATATATATGTGGGGGGCACTGCTAGAACACACACCATTGATTCCTAGCCATGTACGGCGCCCCCCTGATGACCCACAAGTATAGGGGATCTATCGTTGTCCTTTCGATAAGTAAGAGTATCGAACCCAATGAGGAGCAGAAGGAAATGATAAGCGGTTTTCAGCAAGGTATTCTCTGCAAGTACTGAAATAAATGGTAACAGATAGTTTTGTGATAAGGTGAATTGTAAAGAGCAACAAGTAACAAAAGTAAGTAAGGTGCAGCAAGGTGGCCCAATCCTTTTTGTAGCAAAGGACAAGCCGGAACAAACTCTTATAATAGGAAAAGTGCTCCCGAGGACACATGGGAATATCGTCAAGCTAGTTTTCATCACGTTCGTATGATTCGCGTTAAATTGCTTTGATAATCTGATATGTGGGTGGACGGTGCTTGGGTGCTGTTCTTACTTGAACACGCATCCCACTTATGATTAACCTCTATTGCAAGCATCATAATTACAACAAAAGTATTAAGGTAAACCTAACCATAGCATGAAACATATGGATCCAAATCAGCCCCTTACGAAGCAACGCATAAACTAGGGTTTAAGCTTACATCACTCTAGCAACCCATCATCTACTTATTACTTCCCAATGCCTTCCTCTAGGCCCAAATAATGGTGAAGTGTTATGTAGTCGACGTTCACATAACACCACTAGAGATTAGACAACATACATCTCATCAAAATATCGAACGAATACCAAATTCACATGATTACTAATAGCAAGACTTCTCCCTTGTCCTCAGGAACAAACGTAACTACTCACAAAGCATATTCATGTTCATAATCAGAGGGGTAATAATATGCATAAAGGATCTGAACATATGATCTTCCACCGAATAAACCAACTAGCATCAATTACAAGGAGTAATCAACACTACTAGCAACCTACTAGCACCAATCTCGGACTTAGAGACAAGAATTGGATACAAGAGATGAACTAGGGTTTGGGGATGAGATGGTGCTGGTGAAGATGTTGATGGAGATTGCCCTCTCCCGATGAGAGGAGCGTTGGTGATGATGATGGCGATGATTTCCCCCTCCCGGAGGGAAGTGTCCCCGGCAGAACAACTCTGCCGGAGCCCTAGATTGGTTCCGCCTCGTGGCGGCGGAGTCTCGTCTAGAAAGGTTGCTTATGGTTTTTTTCTCATCGAAAGACTTCATATAGGAGAAGATGGGCATCGGAGAGCCACCAGGGGGCCCACGAGGTAGGGGGCGCCCGAGGAGGGCACGCCCCACCCTCGTGAGCAGGGTGTGGGCCCCTGGCCTTCATCTTTGGCGAGGATTTTTCTTTATTTATTTTAAGACATTCCGTGGAGTTTGAGGACTTTTGGAGTTGCACAGAATAGGTCTCCAATATTTGCTCCTTTTCCAGCCAGAATTCCAGCTGTCGGCATTCCCCCTCTTCATGGTAAACCTTGTAAAATAAGAGAGAATAGCAATAAATATTGTGACATAATGTAAAATAACAGCCCATAATGCAATAAATATCGATATAAAAGCATGATGCAAAATGGACGTATCAACTCCCTCAAGCTTAGACCTCGCTTGTCCTCAAGCGAAAAGCCGATAACAATGAATATGTCCTCATGTTTAGAGGTAGAGGCGTCGATAAAAATAAAATATGGACATGAAGGCATCATGATTATTTCGTAACAGCAGCATATATAGATTTGTCATATGATTACTTATGTTCAAGTGATGATCCTTTCACAAAGCCAAAGTATAAATCAGAAACCTTATTGAGCATCAACAAATTATAACCTCAGTCATTGAAGCAATTGCAATTTATCATAACATCGGAAAGTGTCTATGTCAGAGCTTAAAAGCAATTCCACATACTCAAATATCACTTAGTCCTTCATAATTGCTAACACTCACGCAATACTTGTGGTTACGGAGTTTTAATCGGACACAGAGAAAGATAGGGGCTTATAGTTTTGCCCCACAACCTTTTACCTCAAGGGTAATGTCAACAATAATAATTCATGCTACCCCACATCCAATTATATATATATATATATATATCATGTTCTTTCCAACATGGTGAGCTTGCCAAAGGATAAAATGAAAAAGGAAAGGTGAAGATCACCGTGACTCTTGCATAAGGTAAAAGATAATAATAAAAGATAGGCCCTTCGCAGAGGGAAGCAGAGGTTGCCATGCGCTTTTAGGGTCAATGCACAAAATCTTAATGCAAAAGAACGTCACTTTATATTGCCCCTTGTATGTGAACCTTTATTATGCAGTCCGTCGCTTTTATTGCGTCCACAACAAGTTCGTACCAAGCTTATTTCTCTGCACTAATAAGTCATGCATATTTAGAGAGCAATTTTTATTGCTTGCACCGATGACAACTTACTTGAAGGATCTTACTCAATCCATAGGTAGATATGATGGACTCTCATGGCTAAACTGGTTTAAAGGTATTTGGAAGCACAAGTAGTATCTCTACTTGGTGCTGAGAATTTGGCTAGCATGAGGGGGAAAGGCAAGCTCAACATGTTAAGAGATCCATGACAATATATTTTATCTCAGATATAAGAAAACATAACTCATTATGTTGTCTTCCTTGTCCAACATCAACTTTTTAGCATGTCATATTTTAATGAGTGTTCCCAATCATAAAAGATGTCAATGATAATATATCTATATGTGAAACCTCTCTCTCCTTATTACTTCCTATTAATTGCAACGATGACCAAAGCCATATTTGCCAACTCCCAACAACTTTTAATCATCATATTCTTTCTATGTGAAGTTATTACTTTCACTAAGATCAATATAAACTCTTTGATTCTTTTTATTCTTTTCTTCTTTCTATTCAAGATCATGGCAAAGTAATCAAGCCCTTGACTCAACACTAATTATATATAGCTCGTGGACTCGATTACAAAGAGAAATCATAAAGCAAAACTCAAAACTAGATCATGCCATGACTTTTATTCTACTAAATCAAGATACTACTAATAGGATCGAACTAAGAAAAACGGTAAAGATAGGAGTTGTGATGGTGATACGATATCGGGGCACCTCCCCCAAGCTTGGCAGTTGCCAAGGGGAGTGCCCATACCCATGTGATTATGTCTCCTTTGTTGTTGGTGAAGAAGGTGGAGTTGTTGTCGATGATGCAGGCTTGCCCTTCTCTTTCTCCAACTTGCGTGTGAGGGTGAAATTATCAATCCTCAACTCATCATTCTCGATCTCAAGCTTTATTATCCTTTTGCACAATGCCTCTTTGCTTTCTTGCTTGAAGCGAGGGGGAACTTGTTCATCTTCATCTTCCTCATCAGGGTACCATATATATGGATAGGTATCCTTGAATATGTTTTTATCTAAAGGCCGGTAAGAAACTGGGCAATCCTCCTCTGAATCTTGAGGCGACATGTTGATCTAACCTGCAGATGGGACAGCTTGAAACAAAACAGAGGATATTTGCGTGATACGGAGTCAAAACCTTCGGAGAATATATAATGAATTTTTACCGACCAAATACGTATCATGCAAGAAAATGGAGTCGGAGGGCACACGAGGTGCTCACGAGGTAGGGGCGCGCCAGGAGGTAGGCGCGCCCTCCACCCTCGTGAAGGCCTCGTGTCCTTCCGGACTTCCACTTATTTTTCTATTTTCTAAATATTCCAAAACGGAGAGATATTGCCTTAAAAATTGTTTTGGAGTCGGTTTACTTACCGTAACACATACCTATTCCTTTTCGAATGCAGGAACGTTCTGGAAAGTGTCCCTTATGTATTCCTCCGGGTTACGGTTTCAATAATATTAGTTTCAACATTTATAGGATTACCTGAGATATAGTGTTTGATCCTTTGACCGTTTACCACCTTCGGATTTGTGCCTGCGAAGTTGTTGATTTTTATGGCACCGGAACGATGGACCTCCTCGATAACATAGGGACCTTCCCATTTAGAGAGAAGTTTTCCTGCAAAAAATCTTAAACGAGAGTTGTATAGCAATACATAATCACCTACATTGAACTCACGCTTTTGTATCCTTTTGTCATGCCATCTTTTAACTTTTTCTTTAAACAACTTGGCATTTTCATAAGCCTGGGTTTTCCATTCATCAAGTGAGCTAATATCAAATAACCTCTTCTCACCGGCAAGTTTGAATCATAGTTGAGCTCTTTAATAGCCCAATATGCCTTATGTTCTAGTACGAGAGGTAAGTGACATGCTTTTCCATAAACCATTTTATACGGAGACATACCCATAGGATTCTTATATGCAGTTCTATAGGCCCATAACGCATCATCAAGTTTCTTGGACCAATTCTTTCTAGACCTATTGACAGTCTTTTGCAAAATTAATTTGAGCTCTCTATTGCTCAATTCTACTTGACCACTAGACTGTGGGTGATAAGGAGATGCAATTCTATGATTAACGTCATATTTAGCAAGCATTTTACAGAAAGCACCATGAATAAAATGTGAACCACCATCGGTCATTAAATATCTAGGGACTCCAAACCTCGGAAAAATAACTTCCTTAAGCATTTTAATAGAAGTTTTATGATCAGCACTACTAGTTGGAATATCTTCTACCCACTTAGTAATGTAATCAACAGCTACTAAAATATGAGTATATCCATTAGAGGCAGGAAAAGGTCCCATATAATCAAAGCCCCAAACATCAAATGGTTCAATAACAAGTGAATAATTCATAGGCATTTCTTGACGTCTACTAATATTACCAATTCTTTGACATTCATCACAAGACAAAACAAACTTACGGGCATCTTTGAAGAGAGTAGGCCAATAAAAACCAGATTGCAATACCTTATGTGCAGTTCTATCTCCAAAGATGGTGTCCTCCATAAGCTTCGGAGTGACACTTGCGTAGGATCTGTTCCTGTTCATGCTCAGGTACACAACGTCTAATAACACCATCTACTCCTTATTTATAAAGATGTGGATCATCCCAAAAGTAATATCTCAAATCATAAAAGAACTTTTTCTTTTGTTGGTATGTGAAGCTAGGTGGTATAAATTTAGCAACAATATAATTAGCATAATCAAAGCATACCGTGGAGTGCTACGAGAAGTGCTTATGACATTTAATTGTTCATCGGAAAGCTATCATCAATAGGTAGTGGGTCATCAAGAACATTCTCTAACCTAGATAAGTTATGCAAGCAGGGGTTCTCAGCTCCTTTTCTATCAACAATATGCAAATCAAATTCTTGCAGCAAGAGAAGCCATCTAATAAGTCTAGGTTTAGCATCTTTCTTTTCCATAAGATATTTAATAGCAGCATGATCAGTGTGAATAGTTACTTTAGAATCAACAATATAGGGTCTGAATTTATCACAAGCAAATACAACTGCTAAAATTTCCTTTTCGGTAGTAGCATAATTTCTTTGAGCATTGTCTAGAATCTTACTAGCATAGTGGATAACATTTAATTTCTTATCAACTCTTTGCCCTAGAACAGCACCTACAAAGATAATCACTAGCATCACACATAATTTCAAAGGGTAAATTCCAATCGGTGGCTGAACAACAGGTCTGAGACTAATGCTTTCTTAATTATTTCAAATGCTTATACACAATCATCATCAAAGACAAATGGTACATCTTTTTGTAGTAAATTAGTCAGAGGCCGAGAAATTTTTGAGAAGTCCTTAATGAACCTCCTATAAAATCTGGCGTGACCAAGGAAACTTCTTATACCTTTGATGTCCTTGGGACATGGCATCTTTTCAATAGCATCAACCTTGGCTTTATCAACTTCAATACCTCTTTTAGAAACTTTGTGCCCCAAGACAATACCTTCATTAACCATAAAGTGGCACTTTTCCCAATTCAAGACAAGATTAGTTTCTTCACATCTACGCAAAACTCGATCAAGATTGCTCAAGCAATCGTCAAAGAAGGAACCATAGACGGAAAAGTCGTCCATGAAAACCTCACAAATCTTTTCACAAAAGTCGAGAATATAGCCATCATGCATCTTTGAAAGGTAGCAGGTGCGTTACATAAACCAAAAGGCATACGTCTATAAGCAAAAGTACCAAAAGGGCATGTAAAAGTAGTCTTTGATTGATCTTTAGCCGACACAGGTATTTGAGAGAACCAAGAATAACCATCTAGAAAGCAATAATGTGTATGTTTGCATAATCTTTCTAGCATTTGATCAATAAGGTAAGGGGTAATGATCTTTCTTAGTGGCTTTATTTAATTTGCGGAAATCAATTACCATCCTATAACCTGTGATAATTCTTTGCGGAATCAATTCATCTTTATCATTAGGGACAACAGTAATACCTCCCTTCTTAGGGACACAATGGACGAGACTTACCCACTGACTATCAGCAACGGGATAAATTATACCTGCCTCCAGAAGCTTGAGTATTTCTTTTCTTACAACTTCTTTCATTTTAGGATTCAAACATCGTTGAGGATCACGAACTGGTTTGGCATCCGCTTCCAAATTTATTTTATGTTGACATAGAGTGGGACTAATGCCCTTAAGATCATCGAGTATATCCAATAGCTGCACGGTGCTTCTTGAGTTTTCAATAATCTTTCTTCTTCATGCTCTGAAAGGTTAGCACTAATAATAACAGGATATATTTTGTTTTCATCAAGATAAGCATATTTAAGATTATCAGGCAACGGTTTAAGCTCAAACACGGGATCACCCTTGGGTGGAGGAGGATCCCCTAGGATTTCAACAGGCAAATTGTGTTGCAAAATAGGTTCCTGTTTAAAGAATACTTCATCTATTTCCCTTCTTTCATTCATGAACATCTCATTTTCATGGTCTAGCAAATAGTGTTCCAAAGGATCACTAGGAGGCACAGCAATAGAAGCAAGACCAATAATTTCATGCTTACTAGGCAATTCTTCCTCACGATTTTGTTTACTAAATTTAGAGAAATTAAACTCATGAACCATATCATCCAAGCCAACAGTAACAACATTCTTTTTGCAGTCTATCGTAGCATTAGCAGTATTCAAGAAGGGTCTACCAAAAATAATGGGACAAAAGCTATCTTGTGGAGAACCAAGAACAAGAAAATCAGCGGGATATTTGGTTTTTCCACACAAGACTTCAACATCTCTAACAATCCCCATTGCAGATATAGTATCTCTATTGGCAAGTTTAATTGTAACATCAATATCTTCTAACTCGGCAGGTGCGATATCATGCATAATTACTTTATATAAGTCAACGAGTATAACACTAGCACTAGCACCCATATCACATAAGCCATGATAACAATGATCTCCTATTTTACTTGAAATAACAGACACGCCTACCATAGGTCTATGTTTATCTCTATCACGGGTTTATCAATTCTAGCAGTTTCACGGAGAATTGAATGACATGCCCATCAATATTATCAGACAAGAGATCTTTAACAATAGCAATATTAGGTTCTACTTTGACTTTCTCAGGAGGTGTATAAGTTCTAGTATTGCTCTTACGAACAACAGTTGAAGCTTTAGCATGATCCTTTACTCTAACATGAAAAGGTGGTTTCTCAACATAAGAGGTGGGAACAATAGGATCATTATAAGTGATAGTCTTTTCTTCAACTTTAATAGGTGCAGCTACTTTTACTTATATGGGAGGATGATATTTAAACCACTTCTCCTTAGGGAGATCAACATAAGTAGCAAAAGATTCACAGAAAGAAGCTACTATCTCAGAGTTAAGTCCATATTTAGTGCTAAACTTACGGAAAATATCAGTATCCATAAAAGATTTAACACAATCAAACTTAGGTGTCATACTGACTCCTTACATTCTTCGAGGTCCCAATCTTCAGAGTTGCGTTTAATTCTATCCAATAAATTCCATCTGATTTCAATAGTCTTCATCATAAAAGAGCCAGCACAAGAAGTATCGAGCATGGTGCGATTGTTATCAGAAAGCCGAGCATAAAAACTTTGAATAATTATTTCTCTTGAGAGCTCATGATTGGGGCATGAATATAACATTGATTTAAGCCTCCCCCAAGCTTGAGCGATGCTTTCTCCTTCACGAGGCCAAAAATTACATATATAGTTGCGATCACGATGAACAAGATGCATAGGGTAATACTTTTGGTGAAATTCCAATTTCAATCTTTTATAGTTCCATGATCTCGTATCATCACATAGCCTATACCATGTCAATGCGTCTCCCTCCAAAGATAAAGGGAAAGCCTTCTTCTTAACAAAATCATCGGGTATATCACGCAAGCTTAAATAGTCCACAAATATCATCCACATAGCGTAGATGTTCGTCAGGATGCTTTGTTCCGTCTCCTGTAAAAGGATTAGCTAGCAGTTTTTCCATCATACCTGAAGGAAATTCAAAAGGAGTTTCATTTTCAATAGGTTCATTAGGTTGAGGAGCAACTCTTTGCTCTACTAGACGGGGTGAAGATACCCCGAACAAGCCCCTCAGACAATTACTTTCCATAGTAACAAGTGACAGAAAATTTCAGCACACTAAATAAAGTTTTCCTTACCAAATTCCACCTACCAAAGGCGCTTCACTCCCCGGCAACGGCGCCAGAAAAGAGTCTTGATGACCCACAAGTATAGGGGATCTATCGTAGTCCTTTCGATAAGTAAGAGTGTCGAACCCAACGAGGAGCAGGAGGAAATGATAAGCGGTTTTCAGCAAGGTATTATGTGCAAGTACTGAAATAAATGGTAACAGATAGTTTTGTGATAAGGTGAATTATAACGACCAACAAGTAACAAAAGTAAATAAGGTGCAGCAAGGTGGCCCAATCCTTTTTGTAGCAAAGGACAAGCCGTAACAAACTCTTATAATAGGAAAAGCGCTCCCGAGGACACATGGGAATATCGTCAAGCTAGTTTTCATCACGTTCGTATGATTCGCGTTCGGTACTTTGATAATCTGATATGTGGGTGGACCGGTGCTTGGATGCTGTTCTTACTTGAACAAGCATCCCACTTATGATTAACCTCTATTGCAAGCATCCGCAACTACAACAAAAGTATTAAGGTAAACCTAACCATAGCATGAAACATATGGATCCAAATCAGCCCCTTACGAAACAACGCATAAACTAGGGTTTAAGCTTACATCACTCTAGCAACCCATCATCTACTTATTACTTCCCAATGCCTTCCTCTAGGCCCAAATAATGGTGAAGTGTTATGTAGTCGACGTTCACATAACACCACTAGAGATTAGACAACATACATCTCATCAAAATATCGAACGAATACCAAATTCACATGACTACTAATAGCAAGTCTTCTCCCTTGTCCTCAGGAACAAACGTAACTACTCACAAAGCATATTCATGTTCATAATCAGAGGGGTAATAATATGCATAAAGGATCTGAACATATGATCTTCCACCAAATAAACCAACTAGCATCAACTACAAGGAGTAATCAACACTACTAGCAACCTACTAGCACCAATCCGGACTTAGAGACAAGTTTTGGATACAAGAGATGATCTAGGGTTTGGAGATGAGATTGTGTTGGTGAAGATGTTGATGGAGATTGCCCTCTCCTGATGAGAGGAGCGTTGGTGATGATGATGGCGATGATTTCCCCCTCCCGGAGGGAAGTGTCCCGGCAGAACAGCTCTGCCGGAGCCCTAGATTGGTTCCGCCAAGGTTCCGCCTCGTGGCGGCGGAGTCTCGTCCTGAAAGGTTGCTTATGGTTTTTTCTCATCGAAAGACTTCATATAGGAGAAGATGGGCATCGGAGAGCCACCAGGGAGCCCACGAGGTAGGAGGCGCGCCCCCCACCCTCGTGAGCAGGGTGTGGGCCCCCTGGCCTTCATCTTTGGCGACGATTTTTCTTTATTTATTTTAAGACATTCCATGGAGTTTCAGGACTTTTGGAGTTGCACAGAATAGGTCTCCAATATGTGCTCCTTTTCGGCGAAATTCCGGTACGGCATTCCCCCTCTTCATGGTAAACCTTGTAAAATAAGAGAGAATAGCCATAAATATTGTGACATAACATAAAATAACAGCGCATAATGCAATAAATATCGATATAAAAGCATGATGCAAAATGGACGTATCACCCCCTCCACAGTTTACGCCTCCGGTCATATCTTCGTAGTGCTTAGGCGAAGCCCTGTGCGAATCACTTCACCATCACCGTCACCATGCCGTCGTGCTGAGGGAACTCTCCCTCGACACTTTGCTGGATCAAGAGTTCGAGGGACGTCATCGAGCTGAACGTGTGCAGAACTCAGAGGTGCCATACGTTCGGTGCTTGATCGGCCGGAACGAGAAGAAGTTCGAGTACATCAACCGTGTTGTCAAACGCTTCCGCTTTCGGTCTACGAGGGTACGTGGACACACTCTCCCCCTCTCATTTCTATGCATCTCCTAGATAGATCTTGCATGAGCGTAGGAATTTTTTTGAAATTGCATGCTACGTTCCTCAAAAGTGGCATCCGAGCTAGGTCTATATGCGTAGATGATATGCACGAGTGGAACACAAAGAGTTGTGGGCGGTGATCATCATATTGCTTACCATCAATGTCTTATTTTGATTCGACGGTATTGTTGGATGAAGCGGCCGGACCAACCTTACATGACCACGTTCATGAGACCGATTCCACCGGCAGACATGACACTAGTTTTGCATAAAGGTAGCTGGCAGGTGCCTGTTTCTCCAACTTTAGTTGAATCGAATTTGACTGCGGGCGGTCCTTGTTGAAGGTTAAAACAGCAAACTTGATAAATCACCGTTGTGGTATTGATGCGTAGGTAAGAACAGTTCTTACTAGAAGCCCGTAGCAGCCACGTAAAACTTGCAACAGCAAAGTAGAGGACATCTAACTTGTTTTTGCAGGGCATGTTGTGATGTGATATGGTCAAGACATGATGTGATATACGTTATTGTATGAGATGATCATGTTTTGTAAAAGTTATCGGCAACTGGCAGGAGCCTCATGGTTGTCGCTTTATTGTATGAAATGCAAACGCCATGTAATTGCTTTACTTTATCACTATGCGTTAGCGATAGTTGTAGAAGCAATAGTTGGCGAGACGACAACGACGCTATGATGGAGATCAAGGTGTCAAGCTGGTGACAATGGAAATCATGACGGTGCTTTGGAGATGGAGATCAAAGGCACAAGATGATGATGGCCATATCATGTCACATATTTTGTTTTCATGTGATGTTTATCTTTTATGCATCTTATTTTGCTTAGTATGATGGTAGCATTATAAGATGATCCCTTACTAAAATTTCAAGGCATAAGTGTTCTCCCTAAGTATGCACCGCTGCGACAGTTTGTCATGCTGAGACACCACGTGATGATCGGGTGCGATAAGCTCTATGTTCACATACAATGGGTGCAAGACAATTTTGCACATGTGGAATACTCGGATTAAACTTGACGAGCCTAGCATGTACTGACATGGCCTCGGAACACTAGAGACCGAAAGGTCAAACGTGAATCATATAGTAGATATGATCAACATAGAGATGTTCACCATTGAAAACTACTCCATCTCACGTGATGATCGGACATGGTTTAGTTGATATGGATCACGTGAGCATTTAGATAACTCGAGGGATGTCTATCTAAGTGGGAGTTCTTAAGTAATATTATTAATTGAACATAATTTATCATGAACTTAGTCCTGATAGTTTTTGCATATCTATGTTGTAGATCAATGGCACGTGCTACCGTTCCCTTGAATTTTAATGCGTTCCTAGAGAAATCTAGGTTCAAAGATGATGGTAGCAACTACACGGACTGGGTCCGTAACTTGAGGATTATCCTCATTGCTGCACAGAAGAATTATGTCCTTGATGCACCTCTAGGTGACAAGCCCCCTCCCACTAATATAGACGCTTTGAACGTCTGGCAGACGCGGTCTAATGACTACTCTATAGTTCAGCGAGCCATGCTCTACGGCTTAGAATCGGGACTTCAAAGGCATTTTTAACGTCATGGACCATATGAGATGTTCCAGGAGTTGAAGTTAAAATTTCAAGCAAATGCCCGAGTTGAGAGATATGAAGTCTCCAACAAGTTGTATAGCTGCAAGATGGAGGAGAACAATTCTGTCAGTGAACACATACTCAGAATGTCTGGGTATCATAACCACTTGACTCAGCTGGGAGTTAATCTTCTGAATGATAGTGTTGTTGACAAAGTTCTTCAATCACTGCCACCAAGCTACAAAGTCTTCGTGATGAACAATAATATGCAAGGCATGGATAAGACAATTCTCGAGCTCTTCGCTATGCTTAAATCTGCAGAGCTAGAAATCAAGAAAGAGCATCGAGTGTTGATGGTTAACAAGACCACTAGTTTCAAGAAAAAAAGGCAAGGTAAAGAAGGGGAACTTCAAGAAGAATGGAAAGAAAGTTGTCACTCCCGGGAAGAAGCCCAAGTCTAGACCCAAGCCTAAAACTGAGTGTTTCTACTGCAAAGGGACTAGTCACTGGAAGCGGGACTGCCCCAAGTATTTGGCGGATAAGAAGGATGGCAAAGTGAACAAAGGTATATTTGATATACATGCTATTGATGCGTACCTTACTAATGCTCGTATTAGCGCCTGGATATTTGATACTTGTTATGTTGCTCATATTTGCAACTCAAAACAGGGGCTACGGATTAAACGAAGATTGGCTACGGACGAGGTGACGATGCGCGTCGGGAATGGTTCCAAGGTCGATGTGATCGCCGTCGGCACGCTACCTCTACATCTACCTTCAGGATTAGTTTTAGACCTGAATAATTGTTATTTGGTGCCAGCGTTGAGCATGAACATTATATCTAGATCTTGTTTGATGCGAGACGGTTATTCATTTAAATCAGAGAATAATTGTTGTTCTATTTATATGACTAATATATTTTATGGTCATGCACCCTTGAAGAGTGGTCTATTTTTGTTGATCTCGATCGTGGTGATACACTTATTCATAATATTGATGCCAAAAGATGCAAAGTTGATAATGATAGTGCAACATATTTGTGGCATTGTCGTTTAGGTCATATTGGTGTAAAGCGCATGAGGAAACTCCATGCGGATGGACTTTTGGACTCACTTGATTATGAATAATTTGATGCTTGTGAACCATGCCTCATGGGCAAGATGACTAAGACTTCGTTCTCCGGAACAATGGAGCGAGCTACTGACTTATTGGAAATAATACATACCGATGTATGCGGTCCGATGAGTATTGAGGCTCATGGCAGGTATCATTATTTTCTAACCTTCACAGATGATTTGAGCAGATATGGATATATCTACTTAATGAAACACAAGTGTGAAACATTTTAAAAGTTCAAAGAATTTCAGAGTGAAGTGGAGAATCGTCGTAACAAGAAAATAAAGTTTCTATGATCTGATCGTGGAGGTGAATATTTGAGTTATGAGTTTGGCCTTCATTTAAAACATTCTGGAATAGTTTCACAACTCACGCCACCTGGAACACCACAGCGTAATGGTGTGTCCAAATGTCGTAATCGTACTTTATTAGATATGGTGCGATCTATGGTGTCTCTTACCCATTTACCACTATCATTTTGGGGCTATGCATTAGAGACAGCTGCATTCACCTTAAATAGGGCACCGTCTAAATCCGTTGAGACGACACCGTATGAACTGTGGTTTGGCAAGAAACCTAAGTTGTCGTTTCTTAAAGTTTGGGGTTGCGATGCTTATGTGAAAAAGCTTCAGCCTGATAAGCTCGAACCCAAATCGGAGAAGTGCGTCTTCATAGGATACCCAAAAGAAACTGTTGGGTACACCTTCTATCACAGATCCGAAGGCAAGATCTTTGTTGCTAAGAATTGATCCTTTCTAGAGATGGAGTTTCTCTCGAAAGAAGTGAGTGGGAGGAAAGTAGAACTTGATGAGGTAATTGTACCTTCTCTCGAATTGGAAAATAGCTCATCACAGAAAACCGTTCACGTGATGCCTACACCAACTAGAGAGGAAGCTAATGATAATGATCATAAAAATTCAGATCAAGTTACTACCAAACCTCGTAGGTCAACCAGAATACGTTCTGCACTAGAGTGGTATGGTAATCCTATTCTGGAAGTCATGTTACTAGACCATGACGAACCTACGAACTATGAGGAAGCGATAATGAGCCCAGATTTTGCAAAATGGCTATGAAATCTGAGATGGGATCCATGTATGAGAACAAAGTATGAACTTTGGTTGACTTGCTTGATGATTGGCAAGCCATAGAGAATAAATGGATCTTCAAGAAGAAGACTGACGTTGATAGTAATGTTACTGTCTATAAAGCTCGACTTGTCACGAAAGGTTTTCGACAAGTTCAAGGAGTTGACTACGATGAGACTTTCTCACCCGTAGTGATGCTTAAGTCTGTCTAAATCATGTTAGCAATTGCCGCATTTTATGATTATGAAATCCGGCAAATGGACGTCAAGACTGCATTCCTTAATGGATTTCTTAAATAAGAGTTGTATATGATGCAACCAGAAGGTTTTGTCGATCCTAAAGGTGCTAACAAAGTGTGCAAGCTCCAGCGATCCATTTTTGGACTAGTGCAAGCATCTCGGAGTTGCAATATATGCTTTGATGAGGTGATCAAAGCATATGGTTTTATATAGACTTTTGGAGAAGCCTGTATTTACAAGAAAGTGAGTGGGAGCTCTGTAGCATTTCTAATATTATATGTGTGTGACATATTGTTGATTGAAAATGATATAGAATTTCTGGATAGCATAAAAGGATACTTGAATTAAAGTTTTCAATGAAAGACCTCGGTGAAGCTGCTTATATATTGGGCATCAAGATCTATAGAGATAGATCAAGACGCTTAATTGGACTTTCACAAAGCACATACCTTGATAAAGTTTTGAAGAAGTTCAAAATGGGTCAGTCAAAGAAAGGGTTTTTGCCTATGTTAAAAGGTGTGAAGTTGAGTAAGACTCAATGCCCGACCACTGCAGAAGATAGAGAAAAAATGATAGTCATTCCCTATGCCTCAGCCATAGGTTCTATCATGTATGCTATGCTGTGTACCAGACCTGATGTGTGCCTTACTATAAGTCTAGCAGGGAGGTACCAAAGTAATCCAGGAGTGGATCACTGGACAGCGGTCAAGAACATCCTGAAGTACCTGAAAAGGACTAAGGATATGTTTCTCATTTATGGAGGTGACAATGAGCTCATCGTAAATGGTTACGTCGATGCTAGCTTTGACACTGATTCGGATGACTCTAAATTACAAACCGGATACATATTTATATTGAATGGTGGAGCTGTCAGTCGGTACAGTTCCAAGCAAAGTGTCGTGGCGGGATCTACGTGTGAAGCAAAGTACATAGCTGCTTCGGAAGCATCGAATGAAGGAGTCTGGATGAAGGAGTTCATATCCGATCTAGGTGTAATACCTAGTGCATCGGGTCCAATGAAAATCTTTTGTGACAATACTGGAGCAATTGCCTTGGCGAAGGAATCCAGATTTCACAAAAGAACCAAACACATCAAGAGACGCTTCAACTCCATCTGTGATCAAGTCAAGGAGGGAGACACAGAGATTTCAAAATACATACGGGTCTGAATGTGGCAGACCCGTTAACTAAACCTCTTCCACGAGAAAAACATGATCAGCACCAAGACTCCATGGGTGTTAGAATCATTACAATGTCATCTAGATTATTGACTCTAGTGCAAATGGGAGACTGAAGGAAATATGCCCTAGAGGCAATAATAAAGTTGTTATTTATATTTCCTTATATCATGACAAATGTTTATTATTCATGCTAGAATTGTATTAACCGGAAACTTAATACATGTGTGGATACATAGACAAAACACAGTGTCCCTAGTAGGCCTCTACTAGACTAGCTCGTTAATCAAAGATGGTTAAGTTTCCTAACCATAGACATGAGTTGTCATTTGGTAAACGGGATCACATCATTAGGAGAATGATGTGATGAACAAGACCCATCCGTTTGTTGGGTAACGTAGTAATTTCAAAAAAAATCCTACGCACACGCAAGATCATGGTGATGCATAGCAACGAGAGGGGAGAGTGTGTCACCGTACCCTCGTAGACTGAAAGCGGAAGCATTAGCACAACGCGGTTGATGTAGTCGTACGTCTTCACGATCCGACTGATAAAGTACCGTACGCACGGGACCTCCGAGTTCTGCACACGTTCAACTCGATGACGTCCCTTGAACTCTGATCCAGCCGAGCTTTGAGGGAGAATTCCATCAGCACGACGGAGTGGTGATGATGATGTTCTACCGTCGCAGGGCTTCGCCTAAGCACCGCTACGATATTGTCGAGGTGGACTATGGTGGAGAGGGGCACCGCACACGGCTAAAAGATCCAAGAGATCAATTGTTGTCTATGGGGTGCCCCCCTCCTCCGTATATTAAGGGGGGGGAGGAGGAGAGGGCCGGCCAAGGGGAGAGGCGCGCCCAAGGGGGGGGCAATCCTACTCCAAGTAGGTTTGGCCCCCCCTTTCCTATTCCAAGTAGGAGAAGGGGGAAGGAGGAGGTGGAGAGAAGGAAGGAGAAGGGGGGCCGCCGCCCCCTTCCCTTTCTCAATTCAGATTGGGGCAAGGGGGCGTGCGCCACTTCCTGGCCTCCCTCTATCCTTTCCACTAAGGCCCATAAGGCCCAATAGCTTCCCGAGGGGTTCCGGTAACCCCCGGTACTCCGATAAATGTCCGAAACCTCCCGGAACCATTCCGGTATCTAAACATAGTCGTCCAATATATCAATCTTTACATCTCGACCATTTCGAGACTCCTCGTTTTGTCCGTGATCACATCCGGGACTCTGAACTACCTTCTATACATCAAAACACATAAACTCATAAGATAACCGTCATCGAGCTTTAAGCGTGCGGACCCTACGGGTTCGAGAACTATGTAGACATGACCGAGACACGTCT
This sequence comes from Aegilops bicornis, assembly GCA_021605145.1. NCBI lineage: Eukaryota > Viridiplantae > Streptophyta > Magnoliopsida > Poales > Poaceae > Aegilops > Aegilops bicornis. The sequence continues at coordinate 154,453,322 of CM038673.1, forward strand.
CCGGTCAATAACCAATAGCGGAACCTGGATGCTCATATTGGCTCCCACATATTCTACGAAGATCTTTATCGGTCAAATCACATAACAACATACGTTGTTCCCTTTGTTATCGGTATGTTACTTGCCCGAGATTCGATCGTCGGTATCTCAATACCTAGTTCAATCTCGTTACCGGCAAGTCTCTTTACTCGTTCCGTAATGCATCATCCCGTAACTAACTCATTAGTCACATTGCTTGCATGGCTTATAGTGATATGCATTACCGAGAGGGCCCAGAGATACCTCTCCGACAATCGGAGTGACAAATCCTAATCTCGAAATATGCCAACTCAACAAGTACCTTCGGAGACACCTGTAGAGCACCTTTATAATCACCAAGTTACGTTGTGACGATTGGTAGCACACAAAGTGTTCCTCCGGTAAATGGGAGTTGCATAATCTCATAGTCATAGGAACATGTATAAGTCATGAAGAAACCAATAGCAACATACTAAACGATCATGTGCTAAGCTAACGGAATGGGTCAAGTCAATCACATCATTGTCCTAATGATGTGATCCTGTTAATCAAATGACAACTCATGTCCATGGCTAGGAAACTCAATCATCTTCGATTAACGAGCTAGTCAAGTAGAGGCATACTAGTGACACTCTGTTTTTCTATGTATTCACACATGTATTATGTTTTCGGCTAATACAATTCTAGCATGCATAATAAACATTTATCATGAAATAAGGAAATAAATAATAACTTTATTATTGCCTCTAGGGCATATTTCCTTCACCGTTAGCTTAGCATAATGGTCGTTAAGTTTTATTGCTATTGCTTTCTTCATGTCATATACACATTCCTTTGACTATGTGATTATGCGACTCCCAAATACCGGAGGAATAGCTTGTGTGCTATCAAATGTCACAATGTAACTAGGTGATTATAAAGATGCTCTACAGGTATCTCCGAAGGAGTTTGTTGGGTTGGCATAGATCATGATTAGGATTTGTCACTCCGAGTATCGGAGAGGTATCTCTGGGCCCTCTCGGTAATGCACATCATAATAAGCCTTGCCAGCAATATTACTAATGAGTTAGTTGCGGGATGATGCATTACGGAATGAGTAAAGAGACTTGCCGGTAACGAGATTGAACTAGGTATGAAGATATCGATGATCGAATCTCAGGCAAGTAACATGCCGATGACAATGGAAATAACGTATGTTGTCATTCGGTTTGACCGATAAAGATCTTCGTAGAATATGTAGGAACCAATATGAGCATCCAGGTTCCGCTGTGGTTATTGACCGGAGAGGTGTCTCGGTCATGTCTACATAGTTCTCGAACCCGTAGGGTCTGCACGCTTAACGTTCGATGACGATTTTGTATTATATGAGTTATGTGATTTGTCGACCGAATGTTGTTCAGAGTCCCGGATGAGATTACGGACATGACGGGGAGTCTTGAAATGGTTGAGAGGTAAAGATTCATATAAAGGACGATAGTATTTGGACACCGGAAGTGTTCCGGGGTTACCGGGTACGTATCGGGTCATCGGAAGGGGTTCTGGGCAACCCCCGGCAAACTATATGGGCCTAATGGGCCAAGAGAGGGACAGACCAGCCCCTAAGGGGCTGGTGCGCCCCCTATAGGCTGAAATAAGGGGGAAAGGGAAGGAGGGAAGGGAGAAGGAAAGGGAAGGATTCGCCCTCCCCCTTTCCTTCCCCTTCCCCTCTCTTTCCTTCCCCCTCTGACACTTATGGAAGGGGGAAGGCCGAATTGTAGGAGGCGCCCAAGTAGGATTACTCCTACTTGGGGCGCCCCTTGCTGCCCCTCTCCCTCTCCCACCTAACATTGATTCCTAGCCGTGTGTGGCGCCCCCCCTCCACAGTTTACGCCTCCGGTCATATCTTCGTAGTGCTTAGGTGAAGCCCTGTGCAGATCACTTCACCATCACCGTCACCACGTCGTCGTGCTGACGGAACTCTCCCTCGACACTTTGCTGGATCAAGAGTTCTAGGGACGTCATCGAGCTGAACGTGTGCAGAACTCGGAGGTGTCGTACGTTCGGTGCTTTATCGGTCGGAACGAGAAGAAGTTTGACTACATCAACCGCGTTGTCAAATGCTTCCGCTTTCGGTCTACGAGGGTATGTGGACACACTCTCCCCCTCTCGTTGCTATGCATCTCCTAGATAGATCTTGCGTGAGCGTAGATTTTTTTTAAAATTGCATGCTACGTTCCCCAACAGATTTGGCGTTGTTCGAGCTCGCCTAGTCCAAGCCAAGGGCTTTGACCTGCTCGATGGCGGCCGGTGGTAGTCTTGGGGTTGTGTCCCCGTCGGTCCACTAGGACTGGATGGGGACGCGGGCGTCAACACCTCCTACTATGGAGGTGTGTGCCAGGCTCACAGAGTAATGCTGGGCTAGGAGTGGAAGGTTTGCCATCTGATGTTCCTGCTGGGGTTAGTATACCATGCCAAGGATGGTTGACGGTGTCACGGGACATGGATGCCGGAGCGGCGGCCCTAGGAGTTGGTTCACATGGTTGGCTCTCCGGCGGGCACCATGGTGGCGGTGGTGGCTTGGCCTCTCGGTCGTGTGGGCGGCAAGGGGTGCAGCAAGGGGTAGCTCCGGCAGTGGCAGTGGCGATGCCCGGATCCAGATCTGGGCGTCTGAACTCATCGCGGTTGTCACCTCTTTATGGCACGGGTGAGCTGCCGAGCGAAAGCTCCGCGCTTTGGTGCCGACAGCGGCGGCGCCTGCGGGCATCGCTTTCTTCTTGAAGATGTTGTTGTGGTTCTCCTCTCCGTGTCAAGGTTCTGGGTGAAGACCCTTGTCCATGTCGGACTCGGTAGCGGCGACGCTTAGCGCCATTCTCCCTCGTGAGGGCATTGTCATGGAGTTTATATGTACTAGGGCGTATGTGGCGGTGTTTCTAGACCCTCCTGTTTTACCTTTTGGTAGTGTAGTCGCGTGCGTTCTACGTGACCCGGTTATCCTAGGATCTGCTTTCTAAGAGGGCTACCTCACCTCATGTATCGTTCGGCTGTGCACTTTGGTATTTGCTTTATCTATAAAGCAGGGCGCAAGCATGTGTCGAGAGAGCTTGTTACTTTGGTTTGAGCTTATTACTTCGTGAGCCTCGTAGATAGTTTGATGGTTGTTGCCTCGGCGACCTCTTCGTAGTGATTGTGAAGAGGCCCAGGTGACTCCTTTTGTGGGGATTGTGAAGTGTTCGTGGAGCTTTCTATCTCCGAAGTGGAGGAAGAAGCTAACCAAAGTGGTTGGGAATCGACTTTGTGGTGATATCTCAAGGAGAATATTATGAGCTTTCGTGGTTACACCCACCCCCTCAATGTGGACTAGCTTGTCGATGGATACAAACTTGAGGTAAACATAGGTTATCTCTTGTCCCCTTCAATTTCCACAATTGATAATTACATACACGTATAGTTTTAGTTCAATTTTTAATTAATATTCAGTTAATCACGCACGTACATGTATAGTTCTGCACGTTCTTTTTTTATTAATATTTTAAAATATAAATACAGATATTTCAAAAGCTTAATGTACTTTAAAAAAAGTCAATTTGAAGAATGTTTGTGCAGTGTAATTTTTAGAAATGTGATAGCACTGAAAAAATTGAGAACATATAAAAGATATTCAGATGTTTCAGAAAAATGTACATGATATTTTTGCAATATCTTATTCAATGTAAAAAAAATAGTTTCTTAGCATTCCAAAAATATGTGTTACATTTAAAAAATCACTCGTTTAAAGTTTATGTTCATGACATCTTTAAAATGTTTATAAAGTAAAACAGATGTTTGCATAGTTTAAATAAATGTTTTGTATCATTCAAAAAAGGTTTCTAACATGCATTTGAAAATTGTTTAACACGAATTCTAAAAACATGTATTTAAAAAAATGCTCACCATCTATTTAAATTTTTTTAAATGCGTATAAAAATGTTTTCTATCTATAGCAAAAAGGTTGAACGTTTATTAAATTTGAAAATATATCAATCATGTATTTGAAAAATATTAAGCACATATGAGAATATGGTCGCAAAAATGTACACATGTGGACAAAAAATATAGGCATTTGTTGGAAAAACAAGAAGAAAAAGCCCGGTAATACAAAAATAAATAGAGACAACCAAATAAAAAAACACGAGAGAAAACATTGCAAACAGTGAAAAACAAAATAAAAACTCGTTTGTACAGATATGGGCTGGCCCAGTACCGCGCTCACCAGAGGCGAGACGGAGTTCCGTGACACCCTAAACGAGACTGAAGGAGCTCTCGCTGAAGGGTGTGAGCATATGAGCCGGCCTATTAGGCTAGGTTCGATTTCTTCGCTCGCTACCACTTGTTGTAGGTTAGCTCGAAATATGCTCTTTCATATACAAGTTTAACATTCTTCTAATACTTGTTTAACCTTTTTTAAATGCTTGGATTAACATTTTCAGCTACATGGTCAATATTTTTCTATACACATTTCACATTGCTTTTTTTTTGTATACATGATAAACATGTGTTGTATACATATCAAATAATTTTTTAAATGCGTGATTAACATTTTTAAAATGTTATCATACAACACCTTTTGTAATATAGAATATCTAGAAATATAAATAAATTAAAAGAAAACAAAAAATTTAAAGAAACGAGAATATGGCCTCTAGCCTCTGGTCAGCGCTGCGATGGGCCGGCCCAATATGGAGCACCCAGGAAGCCTCGCTTTATGGGCAGCGACATATGGGCCGGGACAGCCGCGTTGGAGGCCATAAGGTCATTTATTTTATTTTTTCACGATCTTTTTTCTATTATTATTTTCTATTTTTCCATATATATATTTTTTATGTCTCAAAAAAATATTTTAAATTTTTTATTTATTTATACTACCAAATATGCAAAATGAATATATTACAAAATATACATTACATTATTTTTTCTTCTCACATCATGATGACGTCAGCATGCACTATTCACATACCTTTGTTGACTGCTCACATCATGATGACGTCAGCATGCACTATTCTGGATAATATTGAATTAAAATAATTGAATAAATTCTAAAAATGATTAAATTTTTAAAATTAATATAAAATAAACCGTAGCTCGGATGGAAAAACTTTGTACATGAAAGTTGCTCAAGACGACGAGACGAATCCGAATACGCAGCCCGTTCGTCCGCCACACATCCCTAACCTATCGAACTCGCAACTTTCCCCCTCCGGTCCATCTGTAAAGCGCGAAACACCGGAATACTTTCCGGATGTTTCCTTCGCCGGTATCACCTACTACCGCGATTGGGCACGCCTAGCATCACGCTTTGTCATGTCATGCATCATCATGCATTTGTTTGCATTGTATTTATTGTTTCTTCCCCCTCTTCTCTCGCTAGACACCGAGACCGACGCCGCTGCTACCCAGTACGACTACGGTGTTGACGACCCCTCCTTCTCGGTTGAGCTTCCAGGCGAGCCCCCCCCCCCTCCTTAATCACCAGATATCGCCTATTCTTCTCTATCGCTTGCATTAGAGTAGCATAGCATGTTACCGCTTTCCGTTAATCCTATCACGATGCATAGCCCGTCCTTGCTACTATTGTTGTTACCTTTTCCTGCAATCCTGCATGCTTAGTATAGGATGCTAGTATTCCATCTGTGGTCCTACATTCTTGTCCGTCTGCCTTGCTATACTATCGGGCTGTGATCACTCGGGAGGTGATCACGGGTATATACTTATATACTATTACATGACACCTCTGGTGACTAAAGACGGGTCGGCTCGTAGGAGTACCCGCGAGTGGATCTTTGTGGCGGAGTGACAGGGCAGGTTGAGACTGCCTAGGTGAGAGGTGGGCCTGGCCCTGGTCGGTGTCCACGGTTACATCATTAACGCGCTTAACGAGATCTTGGTATTTGATCTGAGTCTGGCCATTTGGTCTATATACACTAACCAACTACGTGGGGAAGATATGGGCACTTGGCGTCGTGGTATCAGCCGAAGCCTTCTTGATGTCAGCGACTGAGCGGCGCGCGCCGGATTGGAACGTAAGCCTGCTCTTGTATTAAGGGGGCTAGTTCTACTTCCGGCCGCGTTCGCAACGTGCAGGTGTGCTAAGGACGATGGGACCAGACCCCTGTGCGCTTAGGTTTAGACCGGCGTGCTGACCTCTCTGTTGGCCTAGGTGGGGCTGCGACGTGTTGATCTTCCGAGGCCGGTCATGACCAAGGAAAGTGTGTCGGCCAAATGGGATCGAGCGTGTTGGGTTATGTGGTGCACCCTCAGGAAGTTTATCTATTCGAATAGCCGTGATCTTGATAGCAGGGTGACGACTTGGAGTTGTACCTTGACCTTATGACAACTAGAACCAGATACTTAATAAAACACACCCTTCCAAGTGTCGGATACAACCCGGTGATCGCTCTCTAACGAGGCGATGAGGAGGATCGCCGGTAGGATTATGCTATGCGATGCTACTTGGTGAACTTACCATCTACTCTCTTCTACATGCTGCAAGATGGAGGTGGCGAGCGTAGTCTTCGACAGGATTAGCTATCCCCTCTTATTCTGGCATCTGCAGTTCAGTCCACCGATATGGCCCTTTACACATATACCCATGCATATGTAGTGTAGCTCCTTTCTTGTGAGTACTTTGGATGAGTACTCACGGTTGCTTTTCTCCCTATTTTCCCCATTTCCCTTCTACCTGGTTGTCGCAACGAGATCTTTGGAGCCAGAGCGGGCGTCACCGTCGATGGCGACCCCTACTATAATCGGAGGTGCCTACTACTACGTGCAGCCCCGACGATTTACCGGGAGTAGTTTAGGAGGATCCTGTAGGAGGCCTGCGCCTCTTCGATCTGTATCCCGGATTGTGCTAGCCTTCTTAAGGCAAACTTGTTTAACTTATGTCTGTACTCAGATATTGTTGCTTCCGCTTGCTCGTCCATGATCGAGCACTTGTATTCGAGCCCTCGAGGCCCCTGGCTTGTATTGTGATGCTTGTATGACTTTTTTATTTTTAGAGTTGTGTTGTGATATCTTCCCATGAGTCCCTGATCTTGATCGTACACGTTTGCATATTATGATTAGTGTACGATTGAATCAGGGGCATAACAAGTTGGTATTAGAGCCGACTGCCTGTTGGAATCCCCCTTCCAACTCCTTGGCCGAAGTCGAGTCTAGACTTTACAAAACTCTTATTAACATGGTTGTGCAGCCCATGGGCCCACGTCACCATTGAGTGGTATTAGGATCTTTTACTCCTCGTCTATACACTGGGACTCTGATCTCTCTTCTATTCGGGATAAATGAATTTTGCTAAATCTAACATTAGGATCTCGTTATCACTTTCACCTGGAGAGCACCTTATTACTGATGATCGTCTACTGCATCAGAAGACCCTGAAGATACTCTCCGCTGTTAACCCGAGAACCCGTGTTCATCGCGTTTGCAATTCCCCTTCCACCGTCAACCCTTATGATAACTACATGCAGTTGTCATTCTTACATTCATCCCCACTTGGTCTTGTTATTACAAGATACCCTGCAATACTCGTCGTTGTTCCAAGAATCCCTTGTGCCACTGCCTTGCGGTTCCTTGCCGCAAAAATATCCATACGATTTGTTTCTTCACACTTATCAAGGACCCCTTCATTACTAGTTGTTCATAGGATTCACTAGATACATTGAAATACTACCCGATCTTCCGGTAATCCTCTGCCAACTATTGCTCTGCAAATACTTGTCTTCTTGCAGTCTGGACAATTCCATTTGTCTAGCAATAACCATTAAAATCCTTGTGATTGACATTCTAATCATGTTGATTCAACATGTGTGTGAATGCACGCAATCATCAGTTATTACCTGAAAATTATCCTTCCGGCTCAGACATCGTTTTAAACATGAGCTGGTTCTCGACCAATCGGTTTGCCATCGATTGTACCTCTAAGTCTACGCAACTTATCCATCCTTAATCAAAGCATTTACTTCTGATCCCTTGATCGGAAATCATAATTCTTTTGCATTTGAGCTTTGAGTTAGTCAGTTGTTTCTATAGACTGATCTCCTTGCATTGTTTCTTCCTCTGGTTGAGTATCGATGCTCACATCAGATCCCTTGAGGACCACCGGATCCTTTGTTGGGTTTTATCCGATAGCGTCCTCCATATTCAATCACTTTAGAAGTTCTTTCTCCATTGGTAAATCCTATCCTCTGATTGACCAACCATGCTCTGCTTTCGAGCTTGTGTTATTTACTCTGGAGTTTGCGTTATATGTTCCTAAGATGTCTCGATGGGTTGAACCTATGCCTTCTCTAATCTGTGTGAACCCAAAAGTTTTCACAAGTCATGTTCTTCTGGTGCTTCGCCAGATAAAATTTCAACACTACAACTTCATAAACGAGAAATGAATGAAAGGTTATGCATTAGAGAAGTGGGAGTCGACCTTGAACTTTGTGTTCATGCCCATGGAAACGATGTTGAGCTTATCATGATAGCTTCTCGTAACAATAATTATTCACTTAATTTGATCTTGTGTCTATGATTTTGTCCTTTATAATCGTGGTTCCAACCGTGATTGTTCTTCTTTGATCCCATTCTCGGACAAGTTAAAAGTACTTGCCTTCTGCAGATCATTACGTCTGCCCAACCTCTATTTTGATCTACCTTCGTGTATTACCCCCTGGTATGTCAAGGATATCAACCCATTACACTACATCTTATGAATTTCTGATGAAGTAGTACCTTACCTGTCATAGTGACTCCACGGGTTATGGGTTGTCGTCAACCGAGAACATCCATAAGTGAACCGATTCCGCACTACGATAAGTAATTTTCGTTGCTTATGAGTTTAATAATCCTTGAAGTCATTCCTAGCCTGATTGGCTATATCCTTATCGTGATAAATTTTAACTGTGCTACCTGGTCCTTAATCTTGGAGCACAACCTTCGATGATGAGCTAAGCTTATGTCGATTTCCTCGTCTTATCAGTCCACCTTGAATAACAAGCTTGATTCCGAGCTGGTGTCGTATCCGTGGTTCAAAAAAAATATTTTTCTCCATCAGTCCTTTTACTTGATGTAGTGGATGTCCAATTACATCTTCATGAAATCTCTCGACAATTGTGTCGTGATCATCATCAACATCCTAAGCTCTTCCAAGATATAAATATCGAATTATTGATGGGTAATACCACCCTTGCCCCTTGATGATTCGAGTTATCATCGACCACTTTATTGCCTTCCGTTCAACACAAACTTGTTCGTGTTTTGTGTTATACCTTGAGATCCTTACTATCCAGCAGTTGTTCTTCTTTACCTTGGAAGTATTACCATCTCTTTTTGTCAATAATGTGGTGAGAATTTCACCACCCCTTAAGAATTCTTGATATAATAATACTTCTCATCATCTTCGTTCATTCCTTGGTCCCCGTGTTGTTTTTAACCGGAATACCGACAATTGAGCTATGACGTGTGAATTCAAAACTTCTAGCAACCCTATTGCTTTGAAGTGAATGGGTGATAGTTTAATCACCATTCTAACTTTGGTCTTGCAACCCGGCCCATATTTCGGGTGCACCTTTCAACCAATGTTTAGTTATGTATGTTTTACTCGAGCATACAACATTATATCATTTGAATTGACAAGTGTCATCCTTTTGTTCACATTATTGTGGAAATCCATCCGTTTGGAATTCTCGATGAATTGTCGCTGAGTCCATCAGCCACCCCTCATCATTTCCTTGGTTTAATGATGAACTCATGATTCGGAACTTGCTTCCATAGTTCATTTCCTAAGAATCTTACAATGTCATCTCGTCAATTGTGATGCACCTTTTCTTCTCAGGCATCCTGAGTCTGAGGTATCCTGACACCAATCAGATCTGAATCTTAGTCAGATATGATGGTAGGGACATATTTCCAAGAGTTATAACATTGGTACCAGAGGTGCGTCCTTCCCGGTCCTCTCGTACTAGGGAAAGGTCCTCTCAATGCTCTAACGCCCACACCGGATATACCGGTAAGGTGATGTCATGCCTAGCACATCTGGCCGGAGGACCTATTGTTATAGCTTCCTTTTTAGCAAGGTTAACCATTCTTCCATGAGGAAATTGAAAGACTTATTCTTTATGTTGTTCCTGATGGATCCTTTGTGTATCCAAAGTCTGATCTTTGCTTGAAGACCATGCCAATGCTATCTCTAAGCATGTCTGTGGTACCCCGATTTTCAACAACAACATTTGAAGCCCAATGCTAAATGTTTCCTGCTCAATTATCCAAACACCGCTGTATGGGTAATGTCATGAAATTTCTCTCCCCTTACCTAAAGAGTTTTCTACATTATATCCTGTCATGGATATCATGCTCTGCTTGTCCTTGGGAAGGATATACCCTTGAAATATGTGTTTAAACACATTTTCCTTTCCATTATTCTGTTTACTCTGATAATCATATTTTCCTTTCCATTGTTTGGTTTAACCTTTCTTGTGATCTATATGATATAAGCAGTAATAATTCCCTGCTTGTGCAAACACATCGGTGTACAACTCTGTCAGTAAGACCCTGTTACTATTGTTGACATTCCGGTAACCACCGATGGACGAGAACTTTGCCTATTGGTCCGCCTTGTTTCAACGAGCAGGAAAATGGTTCTCTTCATCCCTCGCCCTTGGTACCGACGTTGTTGCTGACATATAACTAACAGGCTACCCTCTGTCGTGCCTTACTTGCATGTTCGTGCAAGACATCGCCGCCTTCCTACTTTTAACCCACATGGTGGGCCCGTAACCCACAGTTCCACAAGATCGAAACCTGACTCTCCTATACACCCCCGGTTTCCAAAGTTATTCCTCGCGCTTGACTTCTTATGAAACTCACGGGTCACCTTTCTAGTGATCTATTCTGGTATCAGACGTAATATTTATTCCTGTGCCCTGAAACCCTTTCACCTTCTAATTGGGCATCGAACGATTGCCTATCCGCTTGATACATCTTACTATACCTTCTTGCTTGGCTCTCGATGTGTTTCATTTGACCAACTTTAGAGATACCCCTGTGTTCATTCATGGGTAACCCCCGATGGTTACCCTTATAGCATTCTATCATTGTCGAACTGCCCCTTACCTATCCGTAAGTATGAGACAGACCCCGAAGAAAGGATGTGACTTCGTCAAGATGACCTGAAGTAGAGAAATGAAGACATCAACGAAAGGGATCAACTTCTTCGCGAAGAGCAAGCCAGGATGAGAAGACCCGCTAGATTCGTAACCAAAACCTTTCCCCCTTTCACTACCTCTTAAATCTCGGGACGAGATTTCTTGTAGTGGAGGAGAATTGTGACGACGGGATAATTAGACTACAGTAATTCCCTGCTAATGATGCCACGTCACCTCTGTCACTGTAGTTAATCTCGGGTTAGTTCATAACTGATTCAAATTCAAAATTTAATTAAAGGCAGACAACAAAATTTTCAAACTTTAAAACTAAAATGTCCGGGTTGTGCCAAGTAATGCGAAGTTAATTGTGGTGAAGAAACCCCACTTTTATAAAATATTTTAATACCCTAAATGATTAAAATAGTGGGTAAAACAATTAAATAAATGCATTTTGGATTTTATAAAATACTAAACTATTTTGTTCAGGGATAAAACCTTTCGTGGCAGTAGTTATAATTGTAACTCTATTTTAGCTATGGGTTTCACTTTTTGTAAAACTATAAACTATTACATAAGTAAAAGAAAACAAAAACAAGAAAATAAGTAACAAGAGAAAAATGGAAAAAAAGGAAAGCAACCCCCCCCCACTGGGCCACGGCCCAGCAGGCCACCAGGCCGCCCAATCGGCCCACCCGGCCCAACCTACCGCCCCCCCTCCCACTCTCTCCATACCCCCACCCCCGCAAACCCTAACCTGCACCCACGCCCCACTCGCCCCACTCGCTCCCCCCTCTCCCCCGATTGGATCGGGATCGAGAGGAGGAGGCCGCCGCTCGCCGCCCGAACACCGGTGCCGCCTCGCCGGCCCTCGCCCTCGTCCTCGCGCCCCGTCCCCTCTCCCTCGACGGCGCCCCTCGCCGCGCCGACGGCGACCACGCCGCCCAACTCCGCCTCGACCCTGCCGCCTGGATCAACCGCGCCCAACGCCACCGGAGCTACCTCGCCGGAGCCACCTCGTCGTCTACCCCGCCGGCCTGCCTCCCCCTACGCACGTCGTCTTCGTCCTCCTCCTCACGCCCCGTTGCCACGAACCCTACCGCCCCTGTGAGCACCCCCTCTCCTCTCTCCCTTGCGCGCCCTGCCTCTCCCCTGCGCTCGGCTCCGTCATCGCCGGCGGACAGACTCACCCGGCCAACACCACGGTGCCCCGCCCGCGCGTCTCGCTCCGGCCCCCCCGGTCCTCCTCTCTTCCTCGCCCCGCGACCATCGCCGCGCCACTACAAGAAATATGTCAACTTGTGACCACCACTATTGGTCACTGAAAGGTCATGGTTTTTCATTTGCGACCTTTTTGTGACCAAAAATAGAAGGTCAAAAGCCGGCGGTCATAAACTGACTATAGCGACCTTTCTTCTGGAATGGTCGAAGACGTTTATGACCAAAATATGTCCACTGTTGCGTTTTGGTCACTAGCAACCTCCCCCGGCCACGTAGGCATCCAGCGTGGCAAGCTGATGTGGCACAAGATTCAGCCCGGTCCAATTCAATTTTCTACATGGGCCTAGCCCAACAATTCGGCCTTTCTATATTTTTTCATGTGCTTTTATTAGCTACATGGGCCTAGCCCAAGAATTCGGCCTTTATATTTTCTAGGCCATGGCCTTTTTTATTTTTTCCAAAAGATGAGCCCACTAGTGAGATGGGACCCAGTTGTCAGGTTCTAACAAGTGGGTCCCGATTATCATATTATATTCTTCAGATCTTCCGGTAAATAAATAAAAATATTTAAATCCGAGCAGAGAGAAAACAAAATGCTTCAAGCGAGCACGACTAATCAGGAAAAATATGGTACACATCACGAATACAATCGGAAAAGAGCCAAACTTGGCACATTATTACAATCAAACTTGTTCATCCTGGTAACACGGCAAGGATGGTTCATCCTGGTAACACATTATTACATAAAAATATGGTTCACATCAAGTTTACAATAAAAATGTTCACATCGGGTAACACAACTATCACAGTATAACTAGCTCCAATGCTTCTCCCAACTTGTTCATCACGGACCTCACGACAAAAGCAGGAATGAAGGCCAACATCTGCAAGTTATCAAGAAAAATGGTTAGAACAAGCAAAATGCGATATTTTTACCATTTAAGCAAAGAAGAACAGGTCAACAACATTTCGATCTTTGAAAATGAACCAGGATTTCAATCTTTGAACAAAGAAAAATTGATACAAGAGATCATTTGCGGTGCGAGAATGAAGCACTATAAATAGGCGGTCACGAGAATTCATAGTAAAACAAAGCAACAGTAACCCAACAGGAAACACTCGCATAATCAAATGAAAGAATATCGGCACAGCTTTAAACTTATACAAGAACAACAACTACTGCTTGCTAGTAGCTACATAACTAGAAATAGATATAGTACTTAAATTAGCATCTGAAACCTGAATAAATAGCATGCATCAGCAAACTATGAAAACTGAATTAAATTGATCATAAATTCCCTGTAAAATAGACATCGCCTTAATTAGCACCTTGCCAAATCTAGCAGCGTTAAGATTTTCTGGAACATGATTCCTAAAATTAATTCAGGAGTGAGGACATAGTCGGAGCTAATGAAAAGATCCTAAGCCATAGCGGTGGATATAGGAAATCAAGGTAAACTTGTAGCGCCAACAGATACCATGAACCCGTGTATATCCATCCACATCTACAGCGAAGCCTGGTACTTGGGACTTGTAGATCTAACAACTTGGAAATCTGCACCCGACTAGCACAGATCACCACAGCAGATTCCCAGACGCATCCATCAACCAACCAGACATAAGATCTTTCAGGGACGGACCTTGATGACGATGTGTCCACCCTTGCGGATGGCGTCGTCCTGCTGCGGGTAGGTCTTGGAGGCGTCGGAGTCGGCCTTGGACTCGAAGTGGTGCTCATCGGTGTCCAACATCTCCGACGATCCTCCTGAGTCTTGGAACAACAACGAGGAGGTCAACGAAAGCAGGAGGGTGGGAAGGGCAAACTCGAAATCGACTGGATTTTCTGGCGGATCTGGGCTAGCCAGGGGGGCGCTGCTCACCTACAGCAAAGCAGGAGGCATCGGCGGTGGCTGCATGGGAGGAGACGCACGCGCCAAGCGGAAGCTCCCCTGCTGCTTGTTCTGGCAGCACGCGACGGCGGCAGCCCCTCGCGCACCACCTGCGGCGTCGACCCCCGCCGGAACAGCCGCCCGCACGGTAGAAGGGCACGGGCACGCCGGTGGGCCCGTTGGCGTCGTCGCTGTCGCCCGGTGCCGGCGCTGCTTTGGGAGACGACGTGGAAGGACAGCTTGCCATGGACACGCCCCACGACGGGGTTGTGGGTTGGTGTAGGGATCCGGAGCGGGGAGGAGGAGGAGGCGGCCATGGTGGACAGTACGGGGTGCGGGGGCGGCGGGGTTGTGTCGATTGGATCTGGGGGATCGAGGTAGGAGGCAGAGGGTAGGGAGAGATGGTGAGGGGAGGGACGAGGTGGGCGGTGGGTGAGGAGGATGGCGAGGTCGGCGGTGGGTGGACTGGATCTCCGTCGTCCTTGGTTGAGGTCGGCGGTGGGAGGGAGGACTGGATCGGGAGGGGGCGGTGGCGCGAGGAGATGGGGGGATCTGAGTGGGAGATCGGGAGGGGGCGGTGGGAGATCGAGGGTTTGGGTGGGGGAAGGGAGGCGACGGGAGGCCATGGACGGCGGCCAGCTCCGCCGGAGGGAGGTGCCAGCGGCGATCTGGAAGGGAGGAGGCAGCTCTCTCTCTCTCTCTCTCTCTCACTCACTCTCTCTCTCTCTCTCTCCGTCGGGCAGCGAGGAGATCTGGAAGGGAGGAGGCAGCGAGGAGATGGATGGGTTGGTGTGGGGGTGGGAAAGAAAGGAGGCGGGGGGTGGATGGAAAATGACCAACTAGGGTTTCGGGGTTGGTGTGGACAGATTGGATCCACGAGCATCCGACGGCGTATGATGCATGATCCGCGTGAAGCGTCTGCACCAATCGAATGCGGTAAGATGATGCTATGACCATCTAAATTGGTCATAGTTGTTTAAAAATAATATGTTAAAATCATGTCAGCTATTTTATGACATGAGAAATTCAAAAAGAAAATAGAAAACATTCTCATTGTGCCACCAAAATGTGAACGAGTTTTTAGAAAAAATAACAAACATGAAAAAAGATAAATATCTTCAAAAAGGTGTAGTGAGAAATGATTTTTTTGCAAAAATAAACATTTTCCATTTTTTGAGTGCCCAAAAGGAGGTTTTTTTGTGAAGGACCTCCCAAATAATTGTTGCAAAATTGGACCAAAACATTTTTCTAAAATATTAGGCCATATTTAATGCACAATTGAAAAAATGGTTGGGTATCAAAAGTTTTGATCCACCTCTGGTGAAAAAGACAAATTCCCGTCGATTCAGTTGGAAGCGGGTCAAATTTGAACTGCAAGTGCCTCATAGTTTGCTATTTATTTTTTCCAAAAATCATTTCTAGGTACATAAGTACCTATTTAATCAGAGAAACACCAAAAAAATTCCAAGATTCAACCACTAGCTAGGAACGGTCATTCCCGCCGTTTTGACCGCATTTTGAAACGGGCATAAAAAATTCAAAAAAATTCAAAAAATTGGGGAACCTTCGCATTGTGTCACTATATGTGGCTAAGTTCCCAGGAAAAATAACAAACTTGTAATACGGCAATTATTTTAAAAAAGTGTTCTCAGAAACGAGCTACCACGTGTGGAGATCAATGGCTTTCAAGCCAAATGATCAATCTTATGGCCACATTCATGGCATAGTTTGTTCAAATGATCTCATATTGTGCACAAGGGTGCATATTGGAATGACAAACAATGTTGCCTAAGGAAGTTTTCATTTTCTTTGGACGAAAAAACCATTTTCCATTTTTCGAGTGCCCGAAAGGAGGTTTTTTTTGTGAAGGACCTCCCAAATAATTTTTGCAATATTGGACCAAATCATTTTTCTAAAATACTAGGCCATATTTAATGCACAATTGACAAAATGGTTGGGTGTCAAAAGTTTTGATCCACCTCTGGTGAAAAAGACAAATTCCCGCCGATTCAGCTGGAAGCGGGTCAAATTTGAACTGCAGGTGCCTCATAGTTTGCTATTTATTTTTTACAAAGATCATTCTAGGTACATAAGTACCTATTTAATCAGAGAAAAAACAACAAAAAATGCCAAGATACAACCACTAGCTAGGAACGGTCATTCCCGCCGTTTTGACCGCATTTTGAAACGGGCATAAAACATTCAAAAAAAATCAAAAACTTGGGAAACCTTCGCATTGTGTCATTATATGTGGCCAAGTTCCCAAGAAAAATAACAAACTTGCAATACGGCAATTATTTTAAAAAAGTGTTCTCAGAAACGAGCTATCACGTGTGGAGATCAATGGCTTTCAAGCCAAATGATCAATCTTATGGCCACATTCATGGCATAGTTTGTTCAAATGATCTCATATTGTGCACAAGGGTGCATATTGGAATGGCAAAAATGTTGCCTAAGGAAGTTTTCATTTTCGTTGGACGAAAAAACCATTTTACATTTTTCTAGTGCACGTAAGGAGGTTTTTTTGTGAAGGACCTCCCAAATAATTGTTGCAAAATTGGACCAAATCATTTTTCTAAAATACTAGGCCATATTTAATGCACAATTGAAAAAATGGTTGGGTGTCAAAAGTTTTGATCCACCTCTGGTGAAAAAGACAAATTCCCGCCGATTCAGCTAGAAGCGGGTCAAATTTAAACTGCAGGTGCCTCATAGTTTGCTATTTATTTTTTCCAAAAATCATTCTAGGTAGATAAGTACCTATTTAATCAGAGAAACACCAAAAAAATTCCAAGATACAACTACTAGCTAGGAACAGTCATTCCCGCTGTTTTGACCGCATTTTGAAACGGCCATAAAAAATTCAAAAAAAATCAAAAAATTGGGAAACCTTCGCATTGTGTCATTATATGTGTCCAAGTTCCCAAGAAAAATAACAAACTTGTAATACGGCAATTATTTTAAAAAAGTGTTCTCAGAAACGAGCTATCACGTGTGGAGATCAATGGCTTTCAAGCCAAATGATCAATCTTATGGCCACATTCATGGCATAGTTTGTTCAAATGATCTCATATTGTGCACAAGGGTGCATATTGGAATGGCAAACAATGTTGCCTAAGGAAGTTTTCATTTTCTTTGGACGAAAAAACCATTTTCCATTTTTCGAGTGCCCGAAAGGAGGTTTTTTGTGAAGGACCTCCCAAATAATTGTTGCAAAATTGGACCAAATCATTTTTCTAAAATACTAGGCCATATTTAATGCACAATTGACCAAATTCTTGGGTGTAAAAAGTTTTGATCCACCTCACGGTGAAAAAGACAATTTCCGATTCAAATTTGAAGCGGGTCAAATTTGAACTGCTGTTGCCTCATAGTTTGCTATTTATTTTTCTAAAATCATTTCTAGGTACATAAGTACCTATTTAATCAGAAATACATGGTTTGATGGCGAGACATCGAGGTTTGGACGGTGGCCGAGGGCCCCAACTCTAGAGCGTGAAGCTCGCATGCCCGCCACTTTGGTCACCGCATAAGCGTGGCGTTGCCATGTGTTACAGGCGGCCTAGGCATGTCTAGTGGGTTGGGCACTCCCAGGTAGGTACTAGGAAGAAAATCACAACATAAGATTCTCACGAGGAGACCGATCGATGCTCAAACATGAATAAGCGACCAAGTGTTTGATTTGCGGTATACGGAAATGCACATGGCTAATGGGCGTGAGTTTTGGCTGAGGATGATCGATTACTAAGAAGACCGTCTTCACAAATTTTCACCTCAAAAGGAGGAGCCTAGGTGGTACTTGCTTTGCAAAGTACCACACCGGACATAAATCTGAATGTTGAAGCTGGGCTCAAAATAATGAATGGATTGAGCTGGCATTTGGTGGAGGATGGTTATTTGGGCATAGGAAAGAACTGTAGAAAATGGATACCATTTGGACATGCCAAAGTGGTACTCCCTTCACAAAGTATTGCTTTGAACATGATAGGAAAATGAATATTGTTGAGTTATTTTTGAACTAGGCAAGGAAGGTTTTTGACATATTTGATGAAGATATGATCCAAACAATTTATGAGAATATTTTGGGAATTTTTGGAATAACAGAAATATAGGTTGCTTCACAACCTAGGGCAAAAATTGACACATGGACATGACACATAGGCAAAACTGATGAGATGGCGCCTAGTCATCACAACCCACCACAATCTACAAGGCTATGACCATCTTTATTGGTCGTTAACAACTAGAAATAAGGTAGCAGACCTGCACTATTTGCTTTGTGACCATTTCGTATAAGGAAATTACGACCTTTCTAACCAAAATGTTCGCAATGGTTTAGGGTTTGGAGCCCCCCGAACAGCTTTTGACCAATTGGTCTCAAATGGTCATAGATCTATGACCAATTCTTCCAGGTCACCGATGAAGGTCACTAGTTGACATATTTCTTGTAGTGGCGCCTCGCGCGCCGTCTCGCGCTTCACCAGGCGGGCAGCGCCTGGCCAGCGCCCGCCGTCCGGTTGTGCCCGTCGCCCATGATCACCGTGCCATGCTCGCGGCCACCACGACCACAGCGCGCCCGCTTCGACTCAGCGCCTCGTCTCGCCCTCTCCTCCTCCATGGCCGCGCCGCGCCCGCCCGCGCCACTAGCCGTGCCCCACTCCTCGTCTCCACCGCCGTGACCCGGCGTACCCGCCGTCGGTGCCTGGCGGCCTCGTGATCTTGATGGGGGCGACTTGGAGTTGTACCTTGACCTTATGACAACTAGAACCGGATACTTAATAAAACACACCCTTCCAAATGTCGGATACAACACGGTGATCGCTCTCTAACAGGCTGACGAGGAGGATCGCCGGGTAGGATTATGCTATGCGATGCTACTTGGTGAACTTACCATCTACTCTCTTCTACATGCTTTGCAAGATGGAGGTGGCGGAAGCGTAGTCTTGACGGGATTAGCTATCCCCTCTTATTACGGCATTACTGCGATTCGATCCACCGATATGGCCCTTACATATACCCATGCATATGTAGTGTAGCTCCTTGCTTGCGAGTACTTTGGATGAGTACTCACGGTTGCTTTTCTCCCTATTTTCCCCATTTCCCTTCTACGGTTGTCGCAACCAGATCTTTGGAGCCAGAGCGACGCCACCGTCGATGGCGACCCCTACTACGGCGGAGGTGCCTACTACTACTTGCAGCCCGACGGCGACCGAGGAGTAGTTTAGGAGGATCGAGGCGGAGGCTGCACCTCTTTCGATCTGTATCCCAGTTTGTGCTAGCCTTCTTAATACAAACTTGTTTAACTTATGTCTGTACTCAGATATTGTTGCTTCCGCTGACTCATCTATGACCGAGCACTTGTATTCGAGCCCTCGAGGCCCCTGGCTTGTATTATGATGCTTATATGACTTATTTTATTTTTAGAGTTGTGTTGTGATATCTTCCCTTGAGTCACTGATCTTGATCGTACACGTTTGCATGTATGATTAGTGTACGATTGAATCGGGGACGTAACACATATATACCAAAAATACATTGTATGGTAAAAGTGGACATAAAAAATAAGTTTTCAGAAAATGTTAATTATGTATTTCAATATGTTTAACGTGTATCTATAAAAAATTCTGGTGTATACGAAAAATGTTGAATATTTACTAAAGACACCAATAATATGCGTTGAACAACACTGAAGAAACCAATGCAATAAATAAAACAAAAAAAGAACCCAGTGAAAATCGAAAAGAAACAAAAACACAAAGAAAAAAGGAAAGAAAAACCTGTCAAACGGTGAAAGAAATAAAGAAAATCATAAAAGAAACAAAGAAAACAGAAAGGCGTAGAAAATTGAGGAAGAAACAAAAGAAAACCGAAAGAAAAAAATAAAAGAAATAGAAAAAATCAGAAAAACCCGAACAGAATTCGTAGGTGGAAGCGAGCAGGCAAACTGAGCTAATAAACGAGCACCTAAGTTAATGGGTCGGCCCTATATGCGAGAGCCTTTAGGCAAGACGAATTCTATACTCGCTATAAGCGAGATATAGCATTTCAACCAGAGCGTGTATGCCTCCGCCTGAAGCACAGATATAGCTTGGGCCTACAACAATTGTTTCCCTTATTTCTGTTTTCTATCTAGGAGCAACTAACAAGGGGTACCCCTTGCGGGAATCTCGCTCGGGGAGCTCCTATTGGGCGATGTAAGCGCCAGCTAGCGATCGCAGGCGGCACGGAGTGAGCCGGCCCAGTCAACCTGCTGGGAAAAAACGCGAACGAAAATATTTAACACGTAAATTGGGCGGGAATCGATCTCAGCACAACGCCAAAGTATACAGCTTCTTGCCTTCACAACTAGACCAGGCGCAGTTTTATTGATCACTGTTTGGAAATAACCCTATGTGATCCTTCTTTTAGTACAGACATTAATATATAGTAGTACTCTCTCCGTCCGGAAATACTTGTCGTAGAAATGGATACAAATGAATGTATCTAGAACTAAAATATATCTAGATACATCCATTCCTCGGACAAGTATTTCAGGACAGAGGGAGTATTATATACCGTATATAAATTATTTAGTAAAGGAAAGGGAAATTTAAAAAATAATTCATGAATTAAAAAAATTTCATCGATTTGAAAAAGAGTTCAGGATTTAAAAAAGTTCATTGATATTCACAAAAAGTTCATCGGATTTGAAAAAGTTCATTCATATCCAAAAAAAGTTCATCAAAAAATGGAAAAAGTTCATCGGATTTGAAGAAGTTCATCGATATTGAAAAAATTCATCAAAAAATGGAAAAAGTTCATCGATTTGAGAAAAAGAGTTCATCAAATTTTCAAAAAAGTTCATTGAAAAATGAAAAAAATCATCAGATTCGATGAAAAAGTTTACGAACTAAAAAAACCACGCATTTAAGAAAAAATTAAAACAAAAAGTAAAAGAACTACAAAAAAAGAAAAGAAAAAGAAAAAACGAACTGACAAACGAATAGAAGAAAAAAATGAAGATAGTGTGCGTAAGCTGGTCAGTGGCCTGGTGGTTGTCGCGTCTTCCTTTGAGAAGGAGGTCGTGGGTTTGATTTGGTGGCAGTGCATTTTATTTTTTGGATTAAAAAACAGGAAGAAAAACCTTTCGATGGGCCGGCCCAGCGCGCGAGGTGGTGTGCGCTGCAGGCACCAGTTAACGAAATGCACGTTAACCGGCGCCTGTAGCGCCAAATAGGATTTTCCCCTCGCAAAGGTCACTTTTCGCTCTCATTCACCGTCACGTGTCGCGTGCTGTGGCGCTCCCTTGGGATTTTTTTTTCTATATGCGTTTTTGGGTTTTAGATGGGTTTTTCCGGCAGTTTTTTGAATTTTTTTGTTTTGCCCAGTTTTCGCTAGGTTTTGAAGGTAAAAAATTACGCGAAAAAACATGTTTTATATTTTTTTTTCCGCGAGAGGCGGAACCGTGCCTTTTGAAAAGGAAAAAAATGAATTTTTTTCTTCAATGAGAGGCACATATTTGCTTCTCGTGGAGGCACATGTATGCTTCCCTAAGAGGCACTGCCTCTTAGAAAAAGGAAAAAAAATGTTTTTTCCTTGCAAGAGGCACATAGTTGCTTCTCATGGACCAACACATTGGTTTCGTGAGTTGTGCCTCTTTTAAAAAAAGAAAAAACACATATTATTCTTACGCGAGAGGTATGAATTTGCTTCTCGTGGAGTCACAGATTTGCTTCCGCGAGCTATGCCTCTCGGAAAAGGAAAAACATGTTTTTTTATTCCGCGAGGGGCATATATTTGCGTATTGTGGAGGCACAAGTTTGCTTCCGCGAGTGACAGAGTTGTGCCTCTTGGAAAAGGAAAAAACTGGGGAAGAAAACAATGCATCCGGCCTGGTTTTTTTTGTAAAAATAATTTCATCGAAACTTATTAACACGGGATCTAGTTTCAAATATCTCGACGTGAGAAATCAACGATGAAAATGGTTCACAATTTGGACACACAGTTTAAGAGATAAAATATTTTTAATAAATGAATCTATGAAAAAGGGAATACTTCCAGTTACTTGTCACAACCTGGAAAGGTGGGGGTGACCTTTACAAAGCGTACCACTAGATCAGTGATTTCGTCTCTATTTCTATATATTTAGCACTTTATTTCAATGTTAAATAAATAAAATTTTAAAATGAACAATAACTTATTTTTAGAGTCACATTTTTTAAAACATTAATTATTTTTCTTATCCACGCGAACCTCTCATTTAAAATACTTGAGCCATTTATTTTCATGGCCATGTGCATTTTTTTTCTAAAATACAATAATTTCATTGTTGGTACGGAAGTTAAGTTATATATATGGAAAATATGTTCTTACATTTTTTTGTGATCTTGCTAAATAAGTTTTACTTGTATTGTGAATATTCTATTTAGTACTACCTCCGTTTGAAATACTTTGAAGTTCTAAGTTTACACTTGACCAAATCTTTTGAGCTAAATAATCTATTTATTTGAATGAGTACGAATACATAATTTTATTTAATTGTATTATAAAAATACTTTATTATTTTAAAAACATGCCAAATTCAACTTCTTATAAAGTTTAAAATAATCATATGTGCCAATGAGTTGTGCTAGTGGTCGACCATTAAAGTTGCACTTCTAGCAGTGGTTGCTTCATTTTCGCTAAAGGCTAGAGCGAGGCACTCCTTGTTCTGCGCTGGGGTGTGAAATCTTTCTAGGAGAGTACATTATCATCTTTTGGTGTATGAGATTTTGACGATCCGACTAGACCGGACACTAGACACTACAAACTCAGAAAACAGTAAATCAACTCCAATATGATTATTTATGATACTAAAAACATGGTCAACATGGTCACGAGTCAACCCCTACATGCAAATGAAGAACAAGCAGGAACTATGCAATCCAAATTGTGAATATAAGATGAATTACTTGAGAACAAATTAAGGTTCTGATGATGTGTAGTGTAGAGGTCCTGTCGACATTCACGCTTATGGCTAAGAGAAGCAAAAGCTAAAACTCATTCAAAGAAAACCTTAACCGTAGTTGATGCCCTAACCGATGTATTTAGGGAGGGACATAAGCAGGGGTTTGTCCAGCCCAAGGAGGAGGGAAGAATCCGACCCTAGCCGCTTTCTTTCCTAGATGCAAAGTCTAAAAATGTTGGTATTCTAATCACTCTCTAAATACATGGACTTGCCCCAAACATAAGATGTCACGATACCAACAAATGATTGTGCAAAATTATAAAGGAAGATCTTGTATATTATAACCATGTCCTCAGGTGTTAGTATGGTGGCTTCAAAGTCATGAAGTATCCACATAAAGGAGACTTGGTAGGTTCGTCTCATCTCCTTCCCCGTTTTTTTCATCCACGCCTAGTCCTGGCCATGGGAAGCCCGGCCCGACGCTGCTCCGGGGCTAGGCTCGGGCCTAGATTTTGAGCCCGATGGCCGGCCCGGGACTGCCATTTTTGCGCTTTTCTGAAGAGGCCTGGCCCGAGGCCCGAGGCATGGCGGGCTTTTACGTGTTCGGGCCGGGCTTGGGCCCAAAAACCAGGCCCGATGGCCGGCCCGGCCCGGGCCCGGGCCTAGGTTTTTTGCCTCGGGCTTGGCTAGGCCTGGCCCGGCCCGAGGTTTGGCCAGGTAATAGGTATACCCACGCCCCCATTCCCACTTGGTTTTCTGTAGATTTTTTTGGTAATCTCAACTGATGCAGCACAAAACAAACACCAACATATGTAGAGTAATTTAAAATAATCTGAACAAACCGATAGTTTTCTTTCCTTGTCCTACTCATTCCCTAAAAAACACACATTTAATTTATAAAAGCATCATCTAGCGTTCGATGGAAGGATCACGTTAATTCTGAAGAGTATCATTTTTCTCGATTTGTCTATAGCGTGAGCATAGCATTAATGCAGTTAAATGCATCAAGCAAGGATCGCATTAATTTAGGAAATTTATCATTTATGTGGGCTTCTTCTAAAAATAATCATTCATTTCCCATCATCTTCATGTTCTGCCACACGATTCTAGCCTTGACATTGATGTGGGACAGGCCATAGGAAAAAAAGCACTCGCGACATCTCTTTTGAGGCACTCGTAATTGGTATTGATCACTAAAATATGTTTGCCATTCTAAAAAACAAACTAAAATATGTTTGCCACTCTAAAAAAAAACTATAATATGTTTGCCCCTTACAGTGCGGGACAATTAACTAGTGATAAGTAACATTAAAGACAACAGGTCACCCTGACGAAGTCTTTTCTCTCCTACGGGCGGGCCCCTCCTGAATGCAAATTTCAGTTAAGTATCATTGCCGTTACTGAAATTGTACATGAATCAAGATTAAGCTGAACAAGCACTGACTACTAAGATTTGCAGTGCGATTAGGATCTGATAGACCTGCACCTCTATAATCTCTTGAAATAGGCTTTCGCGCTGCTTTATAAATCAAGCAACACTATAATCTGATTTAACCATTCAAGCTCCGGTACTGCCTGCAGCGGCGGATCACATGATGTCAACTGCAGCAGTTTATTTATATTTATACTGAAACCCCCACCCCTATGGTCGGTCATGCTAACCACTTAACTATGGCATAACGGTTCTCATATTAGCTTTGGTTTTGTTTATCCAGACGTGCTATAGTTCAGCATTTTAATAGTATGAAGAAAGCCCACCTTTGTATGCTCCACTATTTCGGTTATAAAATAGAAAAACATTGGTGTATTGCTCAACTGTAAACATGTAGATACAGTGACGTGTCCAAGAAATTAGGGGAGAAACACAGAGTGCCCAGCAGTCAGTGGCATTTTGTAGTGTAGCAGAGCCGTGGATTCTATACATATCCATTTCTGCAGTTCTGGATTTCTATTAATGTTTTGGTGGTATGTGTACAACTGTTTTGGGGCCATCACTGAGAGCAATAGCTGCACCAAGGAGGCTATCACTTCGATTTATACATCTATTCTTCTGTAATCTATGCACAACTTTATTCTGTAGTAATCTCTCAAAACTGTTGTACTAAGCTCTGAAAACATATGGACAAGAGGTACTACTAGTAAGGAAAAGGAAATTCAAAGGAAATAACACTAGTTGATTGTTCATGAGCAAGTAAAGAAGATGTTCTGTATGGAATCGCATAACCTTTTTACCCTAGTTCAGATGTACATAAAACGGGGTTAATTAAATGTTCTGCGGAATCTGCAATGCATGTGGATTGGTTAGCAAAAGATAAGAGAAGGAATAATTGTTTGATGTGTGACATGATGGATGTTCAACTAGCTCTCCACGCAGTAGGGCCAAGGGAAAATGCAACCACACATGCATGCACACATCTAGATTCTTGATTAATTTTTCCTTTGGGAGTGACGATCAAATCAAGATTGATTGCTTCAAGAAACCTCAGAAAATCCAATCTGGGCACTGTTCTCACTGGACTCTTGGAAAGGTCCATGCATGAACATGCATGCACAGTTTGTGTGCTTGTCCAGACTCTGATGCAGAGTAGTGAAACTCCAGATGACACATCTTGCAGGAGGAGGAGATCAAGCATGCAAGATGGAAGATTTCCTGCTGGATCTTTCTTCATGTCACTAGCCAGATGCCATGCCATGTGGCATCTGCATCACAAAATTATTGCATCACGTAAACATGGTGACAATGAGTGTAACTGAAGCTCTACTAGACTATCAGTAGTGTGAGAAAAGCTCTGTTATTGTGCTGACTCGGATGGATTAAATTAGCAAAAACTAACTGCTATGCATGCATCTTCCATATATGAGATAGTACAAGCACAGATCATAATATTTTTATGACATCTTACTAGATACTTCTCTACATGCTTCCTACTATGCATGAACCTTGATTAGGGAGGAAGTATACTATTATATATACACATGCCAAGTTGGCAAGTCATGGGCATGGTGGTCAGTTGATTCCTTCCTTTTGAGTTCCAAGCATCAGGCATATGAGCATGTGAGCCAGTTATAGTTGGTAAAATTCAGGGAAAAAAATAAAACATTGATCCGATTTAAGAATGAAACAGTTCGCAAATCACAAACACAGACTTCTAAGTTTTCATCTGGCTGCAACAACTAGCAGGACATGTAGTAGGTGAAGTCCGAAGGAATTAATCAGTGATGCTCCAGGCCAAACCAGAGCATGCAGAAGCACAATGCCAGTGAACAAATTGACAGGGAGAGGGGTCCAAATCTCACTTTGACTTTTAGGGCTACCGATCGATGAGTAAATTGCAAAAAACCACCACAATTGCGTCTCTTGGTGCGAAAAACCACCGTTTTCATAAAAGTTTGCAAAAACCACCGTTTTCCAGTAATTTCGGTGCACGTAGCACTAACTGGCCGCTTGACCGCGTTTTGACAAAAAACCTGACGGGTCGGGCCCAGCCGTCAGGCCACGTGGCAAGGGTAGGCGGTACCGACGGCGCCCGATTAAGCGGCGCTCTCTTGACCTGGTTCGACCGGACCAGCTCGTGCCCGATACACCATTCCCCCCTCCTCTCCCTCGTGACCTAGTTCCTCTTCCCCGACGCCGCCGCCGCCGTTGCCAGCTGAAATCAGTCGCCGGCGGCCACCGCAGCCATGGTGTCGTGGAATGACGGCGAGACGAGCTCAGATTCGGTGTCGCCGCTGGCACATGAGGTCGATGAGGAACCATATGTGAGTATCCTCACTGCTCTCTGGCTAGGGTTAGGGTCTGCGATTTTCGATTTTGAGATGAGAGATTGCATTTGTTTTGATTTTCTCCACTTTGCTCTACTTAGCGCCCAGCAACAATAGAGGACAGGGATTGGTCAGGCATTGATGCCTTTGAAAGCACCTTTGCAAGCATGGTAATGCTCCTGAGAGGCTTGTTGTGTTCGATGGGGTGAACACTGGCCGTAGATTTTATGGTTGCGCCGAGAGGTTAGTAGCAAATAAGATTTAGATCTAAATATAGCTCTGTTATTTTATTTTGTTGGAATTCTTAGACATAGCTCTATTTTTTAGATTAGAATTAATTGATTTAGATATAGGTAATGTAATGGCTCTGTTTTAGGAATGATGTAGATATTAACTTTACAGAACTGAGAACTGAGAGATGCTCTATTTTATTGTATTTAAAGTAACCCAAAAAATTATGCACTTTTTTATAATTCACTTCTCTGTTTATTTTATTGTTAACTAGAAGGAAAAAAATTGGTTGCAGGAGGGTAACAATTGTGGTGTTGTGGAATGGGTGGACAATGAATGGCCGTATGCATTAAAGAATTCATTGACAAAACTCTGGGCTCTGTATAAGGAAGCCAAGGCAGGCAGAATTGGTGATAATTTAGCTAATGAGGAGAAGATCTCCAAGTTAGAAGCAGAAATTAAGATGGTGCTGGAAAAGTACAACCAGCACATTCAGCTTACCAAGGACTTTTGTGAATCTGTTCAGAAGTCTGTGCACAAGGAGAATTATAGGAAAATAATGATGAATGTGGATGAGGAGAAGATACCTCTAGATGCAGCTGACAAGATGATCAACTTAGAGAAAGATAACCTTGATCTGAAAAAGAAGGTTGAAGTGGCTGAAGAGGTTGCTGCTGAGCTCAAAAAGGAGAAGAAAAAACTTGAATATAACTTACATGACCTTTGGAAGGTTGGAGAGGAGAACAAGAGGAAGCTGAAGATGATGAAGGCAATCTTGGAGGAGTGAAGATGATGATGCAGTGCTTAAATTATTATGTACGTTTCAGACTATTGTGTCATGTTGTTTGAGGCTGTGCTGAACTAGTCTGGCTTGTTGTTTGTGATGCTACATGTTGAACTATTCTGGCTTGTTGTTTGTGATGCTAGTTGAATTATGATGTATGTTTGAGACTAAGTTGGGTTGAGCCTATTGTCGTGTCATATTGTCGAACCCAAGTTAAGGGTTGAGACTACCTTGTTGAGTCGTGTTGTCGACGACACCCAACAATTTACACAAACGATAGTTGCTGGCATATCCAACAAGATGATCCAGCAAAAAATACCAACAAGATGATCCAGCAAGTGCAACACAACACTCATGATCTAACACTTCAAGTAGTTCAATGTGCCACACAACACACAACACACATGATCTAACAGCAAAACAATCAACTGGTTCAAAGTGCAACAACACTCATGATCTAACAGTTCAAGTAGTTCAAAGTGCAACACAACACTCATTATCTAACAATTCAAGTAGTTCAAAGTGCAACAGACCAACATAGCAAACCCACTTCAGTGATTTCCACTTGTCGTGAAATAATCATCCCACTGGTAGGCTTCCTCTTCCTCTTACGTCCATGTGAAGGACCAGAAGAAGATGACTTGCAGCAGCTCTTGGAGGAGCATAAGGTGCCCTACCAGCAGCTCTTTTAGTGGGTGTTGATCTGCTTGTCCTGGCAGCACTTGATGATTGCCTTTTGTTCTTGGGTGTGGGAGCTGCTTGCCTTGTGTTCCTAGTAGAAGTACTTGTAGATCTTGTGGGCTTTGGAGCAGCTGGAGGCTTAGTAGCAGTAGAAGCAAATGCTTGGCTCTTCCTATTGGGCTGGAGAGAGAGAACAATGTTAGTATAAATTAAAATCCGCAATGCAAATGAAATGAAGGAAGAGGTAGTGTACCTCATGTTTGTTCTTTCTCATCAGAAGTGATGGCTCGAGTGCATCTCCACAGTTGGTGTACCTATGACCCTCTTTACCACAATTGCTGCATGATATTGTGCCAACTCTAGATGTATCTTTGGGCTTGGGCACCTCAAACCGACCCTTTCTTCTCTTGGTCTGCTTTCTTCCCTTCTTCCTCTTGAAAACTGGGGGGTCAATGTCTCTGGTAGGTGTCTTGGTCCAAAGATCAGGCCCAGGAACTGGGAATATAATAGGATTGTATGTTGCCATGTACATTTCTTTCTTGAAAAATGCAGAGACAAAATCCTCTGGATGCTGCTTTGATTTATATATGGCGAGACCTGACATGATGGCGGGATTGCTTTGTCATGTCCCATCTTCTGCACCCACAAGTCATTTGTGCCAAATTCTGACATAAGTATTTTCCTCACTCTGAACTCGATAAAGATCTGGACCAGCCATTTGTGCCTTGCGGTTCCTAGCCCACTTCTTTGACTCCTCCAACTTCTCTGAGTATGTTGGAGTTATCTCCCACCTAGCATTTTGCCCCCCTATTCTTTTCTCATTGTACTTAACCATCAACTTGGTCCTAATACCTTCACACATTGCAGAAGGTTTTCTCTTTTCCCACTTGTGAGGCAGTCATATGAAAGTTGCAGCCCTCTTGACTGCAGTCAACTATTATCATGTCCTTGCAATTCCTATGATAGTGGAAATTCCTCCTCTGAGTTACATGCAAGTTCACGGGGCCCACGAGGCGATACACATCCTCAAAACACATCTGCCAACAAATTTGATCTTCAGGTTGTTGCAGTTCCTCATTATACCACTTCCTCACAACTCTCTTCTTTGCTCTTGATCTCTTGCCAGTATTTGGCACATATCTTATCTCCTCCTCATCTGATAGTTCACACTTAACATCTTCCATGTTCTCATCAGAGGAGGGCACATAATCTGGTTCTATTGTTGCTGCAGAACTGCTGTGAGATCTGTCAGTTGGCCCTCTTCTAACTGGTAGTTTTTGTGGTGGAGCTTGCTGTACTAAAACCTCATCCTCATCTGAACTATCCTCCTCACAGAAAAGATCTTCTGGATTTGTATCACCTTCCATGTGGTACTTAGGATCTTTTTTCTTCCTCTTTAGTTCACAAATATTTTGCTTCAGTTCTGGATCATCAAGTTCTTCTCCTTCTGAACTATCATCATGTTGTTCTCCTTCTGAACTATCATCAAATTGTTCTCCTTCTGCAAATTCATAATTCACTTGTCCTTCTTCTTGTTCTGCATTGGCTGCTTCCTCTTCCATGGGTTGTCCATCATCAATAGGATCAGTATATTGCTCCAAAAATGCATTGAGAATGTCATCTACATTGTCATTTACAATGACAATCTCCTTTTCTTTCTCTTTCTGCATATTGCAACTCTCTTGAGTTATCAGATACTCTGCTTGAGAGTCATCTGCCTGCATTGGGGTACACTCATGTGCATTAGCTTCAGAACTGCCTTGTGATTGAAACAACACACCTTCATCATTTATCTCGTAAACAATTGGATTACCAATCTCAGAAATGGGCACTTGATCTTCACATACAGCCCCTTTGTTAAGGTCTTTTAATGCAAACAAGTCAGGTTTGTCAGCAATCGATGATTATGTTCACTACTTTTTCTCTGCATACAAATCAAGCATCTCCTCCACATTGTCATCGACATAATCAGGTCCATCCCTGCATGCCCAGCACCTACCACCTTTGGATAGTACATTGAATAACTTCCATCATAACCTTGTTCCTCTTTGATAGCTACCAAATGATCGAATGTTATGTCAGACTCCCCTATCTGCCTCTCATAATTGTCTTCTCCAATGAAATTAAACCTGACATCCCAAATTTCATCATCCAAGCTACAAAAGCAAAAGAAAATAACAATGGTTAGGAGTACAACCTTTTTTTACATCATCTCAGAAGTATTTAAATGCCTAAAATCTATCTGAGCATATAATGTAATTATTTACAACATTCAGAAATATTTAAATTACTACAAACCTACTCAGAGCATATAAAAAATTATTTACACGATTTGAGAACTAGGATTTTGCACAACCAAACAATTGCTACATCTTTGACAACAATAATTACATCTAACACATTCCACAGCAGTACTAAGTAAACAAGCTAGCTAACCCTAATTCTACATTTCACAGAGGTGGCAGATGCATAGGGGTAGGAGAAGAAAATCTTACTCGACACCGCCAAGACCAGAGGTATAATGGTGGCTTTGGCTAGGGTTGGCCTTCCACACCTTAGCCAATGCCGCCTCTGACCTGGCTCCCATGTCGTATGACGCCGACGACTGCCTAGATGTGGCAGGAACTTCACCGCCGCCGCCCGTCATCTTCACCGCGGTGTCGCCCTCCGGCCTCAGGTGCTCCTTCTCTCCTTCGTCCTCTCCTTCGCCGCAGCCGCCGCCGCCGCCGCCGCCGCGTGTCGCCATGGAGGGCGCGAGAGAGGAACTAGGTCACGAGGGAGAGGAGGGGGGAATGGTGTATCGAACGCAGCTGGTCCGGTCGAACCAGGTCAAGCGGCCGCTAATGGCGTCGGCCAGCGTCTGCCCCTTGCCACGTGGCCTGACGGCTGGGCCCGACCCGTCAGGTTTTCTGTCAAAACGCGGTCAAGCGGCCAGTTAGTGCTACGTGCACCGAAATTACTGGAAAACGGTGTTTCTGCAAACTTTTATGAAAACGGTGTTTTTTCGCACCAAGAGACGCAATTGTGGTGGTTTTTTGCAATTTACTCACCCATCGATGCATGCCAAGGTCCTGTCACTTGACCACACACTGTACTATAATGACATGACAGTGGATAGTTAACCAGCTCAGATCAGTCCTCCTTTTTGGAGGACAAATCTGATTGATGAGCCACGGATGGCTGGAGCTGGACACTGCAAAGTGGGTAGGTCATGGCTGCCATGCTCAACATGAACATATCCTCTGTGCATGCCGAACC
Source organism: Aegilops bicornis (assembly GCA_021605145.1). Lineage (NCBI taxonomy): Eukaryota > Viridiplantae > Streptophyta > Magnoliopsida > Poales > Poaceae > Aegilops > Aegilops bicornis. Next base: position 154,485,233 of record CM038673.1, read on the forward strand.
ATGGAATGCTGCTCAGTACAGTCTCCATGAAGGGTGTAGGTCACTGCTTTCTCCCTCATAGGACACCCTCATTTGCTGGCTTTGTGGGCTCCTGCCCGGATGACTGATGAGCACTAGACTTGTTCAGAGCTTATCTCCAAGATATGCTCATGGATCTAGAGATGTATGACTTGATGCTGCTTGTATAGTGCAGAACAACAAAATATTGGGGGGCCTTGGGACTTGTGAGCCAATCTGGCTGAATGCAATAATCTACTATCCTAGATCTCACCACAGCCTACAATATGGACCAAATATTACTCATACATGTACCTGTACAGATGATCTCCTAACCTTTGCAATAAAAAGAAAACGAAAAGAGAGGGGCAAATGTGGAATTAGAAGAATGCTAGTACAAGGCATGCCCTCATAACAATGGACAGATTCCTGATGATAGCAATGGACACCATGTGTCAAGGTCCATAGTGTGACAGACTGAAAGTTGCAGCCTACCATAATATACAGGAAAGTTTGTACTTTGTGTCTGTTTGGTTTCATCATTGCCACTACCTCCCATCTGAATCGGAGCTTATAATATTGCACAACTCTAGGTGTAACAATGCATTTGGTTCTAAAAAAAACCAGGCAAAATTGATAAAGAAAGAAAGAAAGATAAGTAGATTATATTTAGGGGAGGGGACCAAGAAAGTTGAAGTGAGTGAGATCGCCCCAGGTAAAGAGTAGACCACAAGTGCAATATATTCTTAAGTAAAGAAGCACCATCATTGGGAACCGTTAGGAGAAGATGGATATGATGTGAATGAGATCTTCCTAAGCATCATAAGGGTTAACTGTGGTTGAAATCAAAGTGATTTTCTATCACAAGATTCAGTTAGTTACGTTTCTAGTCAAACCTGAAGAGGGGAGGCCGGTGCTAAAATTAATGGCCATGGTGAAGATGCAAGATGTTAAACTAGTAGTAGGTCGGTCAAAGGAGGAAAAGAGAGGTGATCGATCCAACATGATCTTTTGGCAGAAATTTCTTAACGTTGCATCAGGTGGTTTGACTGATATTCTATTTCTATCCTTCACCTTCACTCCTAGTATTTTTTCCTGATGAAGTTTAATAATTTGTTATATTGATTTTTTTAGGGAAATTTGTTATTTTGGTGTTTGTATATCTTCTGATTAATACCAAATGAGGCAGCCCGGGCCAAAGCCCGGTACTATTGGAGGGTGAGTAAGACAATTGTCAAGGTAATCTCTATTTGCATGCCTTCGAGCATCTACATCCGGACTTAGCAAATTCGACCCCTCAAACACCCGCAAACACGTCCGGGCGCGTCCGCGGACAGTGACCATTCACCTCTTAAAAAACACATTCCACATCCGGATACTTCAAATCCATAATATTATGTGCAACATGAAACCTAATCTACGTGGAGCTCGTCCGGTTTCGCTCCCCGCTCGCCTGGCTCCGCCCTGACCATGTCTAACGGCCAGCTGCGCTCCTTGGAGTGAGGGGCCGGTCGCCAGCAAGGTAGGGTAGGGCATGGGACATGAGCTGGCTCACGGGACTCAAGGCCCCGCCATCTCCCATGCCATACTCTTCCTCGCCGGAGACCGAAACCCGAACGGTGCCGGTGGACGTCAAATCGATGATGGATCTGTTCGGGGACGAGCCGCCGACGTCCATCACGATGTGGTTGCGGCGCCCGGACTTATACGCCATACGGGGCGCAAGAGAATGCGACTCTGCCTCGCCGACGTCCGCAGCCGCCGCCTCCCGCGCCCGGTGTCTTGCACGGTGGGCACGCCATGCCATGGCCTCGTCGGACGAGGCCCATGGTGCGTCCCGATGCTCAGCGCGCCACCAGAGGGGTTGCGCGTCTGCCAGCGCGTTCGGATGCCAGACGGACCGCACGTCCTCCAACGAGGTAGCTATGGCCGACCTAGCGCCGGATCCATGCCCCATTTGGACGGACGCAATGGATTCCCGATGGATGGAGTCCGAGCGCAGCCGTCCACGGGCCTCCTTCCGGGTGCGGCGGAGCGCAAGCCGGACGGCCATCTCCTCCTCGGGCCCGTGCGGGATGAGCTTGGGGTCGACGGATCTGGAGGTGAAGGACTCCGATCCGCTTCCCGCCACGCCGGAGAAGGCTAGAAGGAGCCGGAGACGAGTTTGGGTGGCGGAGGGGAGTGAAGTGGTTAGGGTTTGGTCCGGCGAGCGGATGTGGAGGAATTTATGTGGGGTCGGGTGGGCCGGTGTGGGCCGGGTCTGACGTGGCGGGCGTGCCCGGGCGCTCTATGTCCGCCTCTTATTTGGACTAAATATAGGGGTGCCGCTCAAATTGAAGATTTGAGGGCCGTTTGAGGTGACCGGATAGTGACCCGACGGTCCACCCAGACATATAAAACGGGTTTAAAAGGTCCGGTTGTAGATGCACTTACCTCCATCATTAAGTGCACGAGTTGATGTTCAGAGTGATAAGAGGAACAATGCTGGCTATCTTCAGAGTGATTAGCATGGCAAACTTCGACACGCACACTTGGTGATACCGACATGAATTTTTAGAGGTCGCAGCATGGGCTTTTCTCCGAAAAGAATTGATGCGCCATGTGACTTTTCTAAAACGTAACATGCTACCTTTTTTCAGCATGATTAGCCTTTTAAAGATTTTTAATGTTTCTTATTCTTTTCTCAGAGGACAATCTGACTACAAAGATATGTGGTTTCGCCTGCCGACGATGGACCTAAATGGCAGATTTTTTTTACCGATCTCTAGTACTTATCGCTCTATTCTCCTACTTAAAATGGACATAAAGTTCCGCCGTAAGCCCCCGCGTTGCTCCGGTAGGGTCCATATGAGTGGCGGTCGTAAACCTACCCGCCACCGCTGCTCATCCGCGCCCATGTCCTCGTTGCTGCCTGAGTAAGCTGGCGGAAATCCGGCGAGCTTCCGAGGATGGTGGCGGTGAGGCGTTCATCCGGCGCTCGGATGGCTTGCCGCATTCGTCTATCATTGTATGCGCTCGCCGCGCTTACGTTCGCCAACCCTTGACTTCCGGCGCGGCGTCGTACCACGAGCTCCCTCCTTGCTTCGTCATCGTCCAACGCCGCCACCACCTGCCCCGTGCGCCTCATCTGGCAGGCACTAGCCTTGTGCGGGCTTTCTCCCTCAGATCTAGCCCGCATCCAACTCCTAGTGGTGGGGCTGCCGACACATCCCCTAGTGACAGGGTGGTCTGCGTTCTCGCACGGTGGCGCTCGCTCGTGCCTCCCCTAGCGATGTCGCGCTCGGGTGGTCCAGCGGCGAGTCTCTCGGTGGCCTGCTGGCCAACTTCACAGCTCCTGGTGGCAGATCCGGGCGACTGCTCCCCTGGTAGCCCTGTCCGCGGCTCACGTGGCGCCTCGCCCCTCCTTCACCTCCACTGTCACCAACGGTTGCCCGGTGCGGTGCGTCAGTGATCCGCCTCATCCCGCTCCCGCCCACCCTTCCTCCCCGGCCTCCGGCTACTCCGATTCTAGCATTTTACCAGCGGCAATAGCTCGGCCCGGTCATGCTCGCCTTCTCTTGGTATGGCTATGGTAGTGCTGTTGGAGGGGGATTCGGGCCTACCCTACCCAGATCTGGTCCGCGGCGGCTGGTAGCATTGGTGGTTGTTCGTGGTAATGCGCCCGACGAGCCCTGTTGGTGGCTGCCTAGTGCGACGCGTCAGTGATCTGCCTCATCCCGTTCCCGCCCACCCTTCCTCCCTGACCTCTGGCTACCCCAATTCCAGCGGTTGCAAGGGAGAGAACGACCGCCCTGGCGACCTCACCTTTGAAAGAAACCCATACATCGCCACCTTCTCCGGCCAAGACCCAGAAGCCCACCGCAGCTGTCGAGCATGAACCCTACTGAAGAAGCAGACCAACATCGCACCAAATCGCAGACCATTAATCACCCAAGATGGCACCTTCAAGAAGTACATGACATTGGTGCGCCATCGCCGCCCCAATCCAGAGACTGTATGCTTTCGCCCAAGATCAGGAGGCGAACGGCAGGCAGTAAGTCTCGATGTCGCCCACCAAAGGGACAACGGCGCCATGGAAGTCGCCAACATCGCGTTTAAGATCGCCGGCCAAGGGTTTCCCACCTGAGCCCACACCCAAATACTACCGACACGTCTCTATCGTATCTACTTTTTCAAACTCTTTTGCCCTTGTTTTGGACTCTAACTTGCATGATTTAAATGGAACTAACCCGGACTGACGCTGTTTTCAGCAGAATTGCCATTGTGTTATTTTTGTGCAGAAATAAAAGTTCTCGGAATGACCTAAAATTTTACGGAGATGATTTTTGGAAATAATAAAAATTATTGCCGAAAGAATCAAGTGAAGGGGGCCCACACCCCTGGCCACAAGAGTGGGGGGCGCCCACCCCCCTGGGGCGCGCCATCCATCCTTGTGGGCCCCCTGGACCTCCACCGACCTCAACTCCAACTCCATATATTCATGTTCGGGGAGAAAAAAATCAGAGAGAAGGACTCATCGCATTTTACGATACGGAGCCGCCGCCAAGCCCTGTTCTTCCTCAGGAGGGCAGATCTGGAGTCCGTTCGGGGCTCCGGAGAGGGGAATTCGTCGCCATGGTCATCATCAACCATCCTCCATCACCAATTTCATGATGCTCACCGCCGTGCGTGAGTAATCCCATCATAGGCTTGCTGGACGGTGATGGGTTGGATGAGATTTACCATGTAATCGAGTTAGTTTTGTTAGGGTTTGATCCCTAGTATCCACTATGTTCTAAGATTGATGTTGCTATGACTTTGCTATGCTTAATGCTTGTCACTAGGTCCCGACTGCCATGATTTCAGATCTGAACCTATTATGTTTTCATGAATATATTTGTGTTCTTGATCCTATCTTGCAAGTTATAATCACCTACTACGTGTTATGATCCGGCAACCCCGGAGTGACAATAGCGGGGACCACTCTCGATGATGACCGTAGTTTGAGGAGTTCATGTATTCACTAAGTGCTAATGCTTTGGTCCGGTACTCTATTAAAAGGAGGCCTTAATATCCCTTAGTTTCTAATAGGACCCCGTTGCCACGGGAGGGTAGGACAAAAGATGCCATGCAAGTTCTTTTCCATAAGCACGTATGACTATATTCGGAACACATGCCTACATTATATTGATGAATTGGAGCTAGTTCTGTGTCACCCTATGTTACAACCATTGCATGATGAATGTCATCCGGCATAATTATTCATCATTGATCCATTGCCTACGAGCTCGTTTCATATTGATCTTTGCTAAGTTACTTTTCTGTTGCTACTATTACAATTGCTACGAAACTACTACTGTTACTTTTGCCACCGTTACAGCTACTTCCATACTACTTGCTACTAAATACTTTGTTGTAGATATTAATTCTTTCAGGTGTGGTTGAAGTGACAACTCAGCTACTAATACTTGAGAATATTCTTTTGGCTCCCCTTGTGTCAAATCAATAAATTTGGGTTGAATACTCTACCCTTGAAAACTGTTGTGATCCCCTATACTTGTGGGTTATCAAGACCTTTTTCTGGCGCCGTTGCTGGAGAGCATAGCTCTATTCTCTGAGTCACTTGGGATTTATATTTGTTGATCACTATGAGGAATGTAAAAGACAACAAAACCAAGATCTATCCCTCAACTATGAGGGGAGGTAAGGAACTGACATCTAGCTCTGCACTTGATTCTTCTTTTGTTTTGAGTAAACTTGCGACACCTACACCTGCTGTTGATTACGATATGTCGCGTGTTATTGATGATGCCACTTTTGCTATGCATGATGCTTATGATGAAACTACTTCTCTGCTTGATGATATTGTGCCACTAGGTGAATTTCTTGATGAACAACTTGCTAGGGTTATAGAGAATGAAATTACTGAAACTGATGATATTTTTGAAACTGAACATTATGATTCTCCCCTAGATATGAATTACTGTTGTACACGAGGGTTATGTTATGGATGAAGAAACTGCTAGAGACTTCTTTGCTTGTAATGACAGAGAAGATCTTAAGAAATTGTTAGCTAAGCTGAAAGAAAAATCCTTGAATGCTAGAATGAAATATGATCCCAATTTTGCTACTTCACCTATCTTGGTTACTGATAAGGATTATGAATTCTCCGTCGATCCTGATTTAATTACCTTGGTTGAATCTGATCATTTTTATGGTTATGAATCAGAAACTGTTGTGGCACATCTTACTAAATTGAATGATATAGCCACCCTATTTGCTCATGAGGAAAAAATTCGCTATTACAATATTCTCAAATTGTTTCCTTTCTCATTAAAGGGTGATGCTAAGTTATGGCTTAATTATCTTGCTCCTGGTTGTGTGCGTAGTCCCCAGGATATGATTTACTACTTCTCTGCAAAATATTTCCCCGCTCATAAGAAACAAGCTGCTTTAAGGGAAATATTTAATTTTGTGCAAATTGAAGAAGAGAGTCTCCCACAAGCTTGGGGAGGCTTCTCCAATTACTTAATTATTTGCCTGATCATCCTCTCAAGAAAAATGAAATACTTGATATCTTTTATAATGGACTAACTGATGCTTCCAGAGACCACCTGGATAGTTGTGCTTTGGTTGTGTTTTCGTGAAAGAACTGTTGAGCAAGCTGAATTGCTATTGAATAATATATTGAGTAATGATAATGATTGGACACTTCTGAACCAACTCCTAAGCCAACTCCGAAGAAAAGGAGTATTCTATTTCTCGGTCCCAAGATATGCAAGAGGCAAAGAAATCTATGAAAGAAAAAGGTATTAAAGTCAAGATGTTAAGAATCTACCGCCTATTGAAGAAATACATGGTCTTGATAACCCGACACAGGTAGTAGAGGTAAACTCTCTTCATAGATTTGATGAAGGTGATATTCCTCATAATAAGTCTGCTAGTCAATGCTTGGATGAGTTCGATAATTTTATTGTTAAACAAGAAAACTTCAATGCTTATGTTGGTAGACAATTGAAACGTAATGCCTACATGATTGACCACTTGGGTGATTATATGAGTAGAACTGTTAATGATCTTAAGCTTATTAGTAAACATGCTTCCATGGTTACAACTCAAGTAGAACAAGTACTTAAGGCACAAGATGATTTGCTTAATGAGTTGAATAGTAAGAGTAATGACAATGCTGTCAGGGTTATGACTAGAGGTAGTAAAATGACCCAGGAACCTTTGTATCCTGAGGGTCATCCTAAGAGAGTTGAGCAAGATTCTCAGAGAACTAATACTGATGCACCTAGTCCTTCTAATAAAAAGAAAAATAAAACTGATAGGACATTGCATGCTAGTGAACCTGTTGTAGACACACCTGATAATCCCAATGATATTTCTATTTCTGATGCTGAGACACAATCTGATGATGAACATGAACCTAGTGATAATGTTAATATTGATGTTCATGTTGATGCTCAACCTAGTAATGATAATGATGTAGAGATTGAACCTGCTGTTGATCTTGATAACGCACAATCAAAGAATCAACGTTATGATAATGGAGACTTTGTTGCTAGGAAGCATGTTAAAGAAACAGAACCATGGGTTCAGAAACCCATGCCCTTTCCTCCTAAGCTATCCAAGAAAAAGGATGATGAGGATTTTGAGCACTTTGCTGAAATGATTAGACCTGTCTTTTTGCGTATGCGTTTGACTGATATGCTTAAAATTCCTCCTTATGCTAACTATATGAAAGATATTGTTACCAATAAAAGAAAGATACCGAAAGCTGAAATTTCTACCATGCTTGCTAATTATACTTTTAAGGGTGGAATACCAAAGAAAATTGGAGATCCAGGAGTACCAACTATACCATGCTCCATTAAAAGAAACTATGTTAAAACTGCTTTATGTGATCTTGGAGCCGGTGTTAGTGTTATGCCTTTCTCTTTATATCATAGACTTGAATTGAATAAGTTGGCACCTAGTGAGATTTCTTTGCAAATGGCTGATAAATCAACTGCTATACCCATCGGTATTTGTGAGGATGTGCCTGTTGTGGTTGCAAATGTTACTATCTTAACGGACTTTGTTATTCTTGATATTCCCAAGGACGACAGTATGTCGATCATCCTTGGTAGACCCTTTTTGAATACTGCAGGGTCTGTTATTAATTGTAACAAAGGTAATGTCACTTTTCATGTTAATGGTAATGAGCATACGGTACACTTTCCGAAGAAACAACCTCAAGTTCATAGTATCAATTCTATCGGAAAAATTTCAACTATTACTATTGGGGTTTTTGAATTTCCTCTTCCTACAATCAAAAAGAAATATGATATTCTTATTGTTGGGGAAATGCATATCCCCGTTGAGGTAACCTAGTGTTATTCGAAAGTTCTCCGGTTTCATGTCATTCGGAAGAAGTTTGTTAATAAGACTTGATCAACCTTGTTAATGGATTCCTTTTGATGAGCATGAGATGGATGAATTTAGAAGGCACAAATTTCTGTACCCATCTTTTACTTTTTGTTATTTAGATTAAATAAAGCAAAAATAGTATTTCCTGTCTGTTTTCTGAATTATCCGTGCAATAAAAAATGTCCCGAAAATAATAGTTCTCCAAATGCCTTGAAAATTTAGTATGATTTTTTATAGAATATTTAAGAATTTCTGGCACTTAGAACACACCACGCGGCCTCACCAGCTGGCCACAAGGGTGGAGGGCGCGCCCTGTTGGGGAACATTGCATAAAATAAAATTTTCCTACGTTCACCAAGATCCATCTATGAGTTCATCTAGCAACGAGAGAGAGAGATGCATCTACATACCCTTGTAGATCGCGTGCGGAAGCGTTCAAGAGAACGGGGTTGAGGGAGTCGTTCTTGTCGTGATCCAAATCACCGGAGGTCCTAGCGCCGAACAGACGGCACCTCCGCGTTCAACACACGTACGGTCAGCGTGACGTCTCCTCCGTCTTGATCCAGCAAGGGGGAAGGAGAGGTTGATGAAGATCCAAAGACGACGGCGTGGTGGTGGATGCAACAGGTTCTCAGCAGGCTTCGCCAAGCAACTACGGGAGGAGGAGGAGGTGTAGCAGGGGGAGGGAGGCGCCAAGACTTAGGTGCGGCTGCCCTCCCTCTCCCCTCCTTTATATAGGCCCCGTGGGGGGGCGCCGGCCCTGGAGATGGGAATCTCCCAAGGGGGCGGCGTCCAGGGGGGTGGAGTGCCCCCCAAGGCAAGTGGGTGCGCTTCACCCTAGGGTTTTCAACCCTAGGCGCGGGGCCCAAGGGGGGCACCAGCCCACTAGGGGCTGGTTCCTCCCACTTCAGCCCACGGGCCCCTCCGGGATAGGTGGCCCCACCGGTGGACCTCGGGACCCTTCCGGTGGTCCGGTACAATCACGGTGACCGAAACTTTCCCGATGGCCGAAACCGCACTTCCTATATACAATTCTTTACCTCCGGACCATTCCAGAACTCCTCATGACGTCCGGGATCTCATCCGGGACTCCGAACAACATTCGGTTTGCTGCATACTCATATTCATACAACCCTAGCGTCACCGAACCTTAAGTGTGTAGACCCTACGGGTTCGGGAGACATGTAGACATGACCGAGACTGCTCTCCGGTCAATAACCAACAATGGGATCTGGATACCCATGTTGGCTCCCACATACTCCTCGATGATCTCATCGGATGAACCACGATGTCGAGGATTCAAGCAACCCGTATATAATTCCCTTTGTCAATCGGTATGTTACTTGCCCGAGATTCGATCGTCGGTATCCCAATACCTCGTTTAATCTCGTTACGGCAAGTCACTTTACTCGCATCAGTAATGCATGATCCCGTGACTGCACACTTGGTCACTTTGAGCTCATTATGATGATGCACTACCGAGTGGGCCCAAGTGATACCTCTCCACAATACGGAGTGACAAATCCCGCCTCGATCCGTGTCAACCCAATGACACTTTCGGAGATACCTGTAGTGCACCTTTATAGTCACCCAGTTACGTTGTGACGTTTGGTACACCCAAAGCACTCACGGTATCCGGGAGTTACACGACCTCATGGTCTAAGGAAAAGATACTTGACATTGGAAAAGCTCTAGCAAAACGAACTACACGATCTTGTGCTATGCTTAGGATTGGGTCTTGTCCATCACATCATTCTCCTAATGATGTGATCCCGTTATCAACGACATCCAATGTCCATAGTCAGGAAACCATGACTATCAGTTGATCAACGAGCTAGTCAACTAGAGGCTCACTAGGGACATGTTGTGGTCTAAGTATTCACACGTGTATTACGATTTCGGATAATACAATTATAGCATGAATAAAAGACAATTATCACGAACAAGGAAATATACTAATAATCCTTTTATTATTGCCTCTAGGGCATATTTCCAACAGTCTCCCACTTGCACTAGAGTCAATAATCTAGTTACATTGTGATGAATCGAACACCCATAGAGTTACGGTGTTGATCATGTTTTGCTCGCGGAAGAGGTTTAGTCAACGGATCTGCGACATTCAGATCCGTATGCACTTTGCAAATTTCTATGTCTCCATCTTGAATATTTTCACGAATGGAGTTGAAGCAACGCTTGATGTGCCTGGTCTTCTTGTGAAACCTGGGCTCCTTGGCAAGTGCAATAGCTCAAGTGTTGTCACAAAAGCGTTTGATCGGCCCCGACGCATTGGGTATGACTCCTAGGTCGGTGATGAACTCCTTCACCCAAATTGCTTCATGCGCTGCCTCCGAGGCTGCCATGTACTCCGCTTCACACGTAGATCCCGCAACGACGCTCTGCTTGCACCGCACCAGCCATCGCCCCACCATTCAACATATACACGTATCCGGTTTGTGACTTAGAGTCATCGGATCGTGTCGAAGCTAAGCGTCGGCGTAACCCTTCTGACGAGCTCTTCATCACCTCCATAAACGAGAAACATGTCCTTAGTCCTTTTCAGGTACTTCAGGATATTCTTGATCGCTGTCCAGTGTTCCTTGCCGGGATTACTTTGGTACCTTCCTACCAAACTTACGGCAAGGTTTACATCAGGTCTTGTACACAGCATGGCATACATAATAGACCCTATGGCTGATGCATAGGGGATGACACTCATCTCTTCTATATCTTCTGCCATGGTCGGACATTGAGCCGAGATCAATTTCACACCTTGTAATACAGGCAAGAACCCTTTCTTGGACTGATCCATTTTGAACTTCTTCAATATCTTATCAAGGTATGTGCTTTGTGAAAGACCTATGAGGCGTCTCGATCTATCTCTATAGATCTTGATGCCTAATATATAAGCAGCTTCTCCAAGGTCCTTCATTGAAAAACTCTTATTCAAGTAGGCCTTAATGCTGTCCAAAAGTTCCATATCATTTCCCATCAAAAGTATGTCATCTACATATAATATGAGAAATGCTACAGAGCTCCCACTCACTTTCTTGTAAACGCAGGCTTCTCCATAAGTCTGCATAAACCCAAACGCTTTGATCATCTCATCAAAGCGAATGTTCCAACTCCGAGATGCTTGCACCAGCCCATAAATGGATCATTGGAGCTTGCATACCTTGTTAGCATTCTTAGGGTCGACAAAACCTTCCGCTGCATCATATACAGTTCTTCCTTAAGATAGCCGTTAAGGAATGCCGCTTTTGACGTCCATTTGCCATATCTCATAATCATAGTATGCGGCAATTGCTAACATGATTCGGACGGACTTCAGCTTCACTACGGGAGAGAAAGTCTCATCGTAGTCAACCCCTTGAACTTGCCGATAACCTTTAGCGACAAGTCGAGCTTTATAGATGGTAACATTACCATCCGTGTCCGTCTTCTTCTTAAAGATCCATTTGTTTTCTATCGTCGCTGATCATCGGGCAAGTCTGTCAAAGTCCATACTTTGTTTTCATACATGGATCCTATCTCGGATTGCATGGCTTCAAGCCATTTGTTGGAATCTGGGCCCGCCATCGCTTCTTCATAGTTGAAGGTTCACCGTTGTCCAACAACATGATTTCCGTGACAGGGTTGCCATACCACCTGGTGGTGTGGAACGTGTCTGGTGGACCTACGAAGTTCAAGAGCAACTTGATCCGAAGTACCTTGATCATCATCATTCATTTCCTCTCCGCTGGTGTAGGCAGCACAGAACATTTTCCTGAGCTGCACTACTTTCCGGTTCAAGAGGTAGTACTTCATCGAAGTTCTACTTTCCTCCCACTTACTCCTTTCGAGAGAAACTCTTTTTCCAGAAAGGATCCGTTCTTGGCAACAAAGATCTTTCCTTCGGATCTAAGGTAGAAGGTATACCCAATGGTTTCTTTAGGGTATCCTATGAAGACGCATTTTTCCGACTTGGGTTCGAGCTTTTCAAGTTGAAGTTTCTTGACATAAGCATCGCATCCCCAAACTTTTAGAAACGACGACTTAGGTTTCTTCCTGCACCATAATTCATACGGTGTCATCTCAACGGATTTAGACGGTGCCCTATTTAAAGTGAATGTAGCTGTCTCTAGAGCGTATCCCCAAAATGATAGCGGTAAATCAGTAAGAGACTGAAGGAAATATGCCCTAGAGGCAATAATAAAGTTATTATTTATTTCCTTATATCATGATAAAAGTTTATTATTCATGCTAGAATTGTATTAACCGGAAACATAATACATGTGTGAATATATAGACAAACAGTATGTCACTAGTATGCCTCTACTTGACTAGCTTGTTAATCAAAGATGGTTATGTTTCCTAACCATGAACAAGGAGTTGTTATTTGATTAACAAGGTCACATCATTAGTTGAATGATCTGATTGACATGACCCATTCCGTTAGCTTAACACTTGATCGCTTAGTATGTTAATGCTTTCTTCATGACCCATACATGTTCTGTAACTATGAGATTATGCAACTCCGTTTACGGAGGAACACTTTGGTACTACCAAACGTCACAACGTGAATCGGGTGATTATAAAGGAGTACTACAGGTGTCTCCAAAGGTACTTGTTGGGTTGGCGATTTCGAGATTAGGTTTTGTCACTCCGATTGTCGGAGAGGTATCTCCAGGCCTTCTCGGTAATGCACATCACTTAAAGCCTTGCAAGCATTACAACTAATGAATTAGTTGTGAGATGATGTATTACGGAACGAGTAAAGAGACTTACCGGTAACGATATTGAACTAGGTATTGGATACCGACGATCGAATCTTGGGTAAGTAACATACCGATGACAAAGGGAACAACGATGTCGTTATGCGGTTTGACCGATAAAGATCTTCAGAGAATATGTAGGAACCAATATGGGCATCCAGGTTCCGCTATTGGTTATTGACCGAGAATGGTTCTAGGTCATGTCTACATAGTTCTCGAACCCGTAGGGTCCGCACGCTTAACGCTTCGATGACAGTTCACTATGAGTTTATAAGTATTGATGCACGAAGTTTGTTCGAGTCCCGGATGTGATCACGGACATGACGAGGAGTCTCGAAATGGTCGAGACATAAAGATTGATATATTGGAAGCCTATGTTTGGACTTGGAAGGGTTCCGAGTGAAAACAGGAAGTTGGAACACCGGGGTTACCGGAACCCCGGGGGTATATGGGCCTTCATGGGCCACAAGGGAGAAGAGGAAGGGCGGCCAGGTGGGCTGCGCGCCCCCCTCCCCCTTCCAGTCCGAATAGGACAAGGAGAGGGGGGGCGGCGCCCCCTTCCCTCTTTCCCCCTCCCCAATCCTACTCCAACTAGGACAAGGGGGGGGAGTCCTACTCCCGGTGGGAGTAGGACTCCTCCAGGCGCGCCTCCCCAAGGCTGGCCGCACCCCCCCTTGGCTCCTTTATATACGGGGGCAGGGGCACCCCATGACACACAAGTTGATCTACGGATCTTTCCTTAGCCGTGTGCGGTGCCCCCTTCCACCATATTCCACTTCGGTCATATCGTCGTAGAGCTTAGGCGAAGCCTCGCGCGGAGAAGTCATACCGTCGCGAGCTTAGGCGAAGCCCCGCGTCGGTGGAGCATCAACATCGCCACCACGCCGTCGTCTTGACGGAACTCATCTGACACTTTGCTGGATCGGAGTCCGGGATCGTCATCGAGCTGAGCGTGTGCGAGAACTCGGAGGTGCCGTCGTTCGGTGCTTGGATCGGTCGGATCGTGAAGACGTCTGACTACATCAACCGCGTTGTTATAACGCTTCGCTTTCGGTCACGAGGGTACGTGGACGGACACTCTCCCCTCTCGTTGCTATGCCATCACCATGGTCTTGGCGTGATCGTAGGAAAATTTTGAAATTACTACGTTCCTCAACAAAGGCATCCGAGCCTGGTTTTATGCGTTGATGTCATATGCACGAGTAGAACACAAGTGAGTTGTGGACGATACAAGTCATACTGCCTACCAGCATGTCATACTTTGGTTCAGCGGTATTGTTGGACGAGACGATCCGGACCAACCTTACGCTGCATTTTACGCGAGACCGGTTCCCTCGACGCGTTTTTGCACATAGATGGCTTGCGGAAGACTGTCTCTCCAACTTTAGTTGAACTGAAAAGTGGCTACGCCCGGTCCTTGAGAAGGTTAAACGGAGTCTATTTGACGAAGTATCGTTGTGGTTTTGATGCGTAGGTAAGAACGGTTCTTGCTCAGCCCGTAGCAGCCACGTAAAACTTGCAACAACAAAGTAGAGGACGTCTAACTTGTTTTTGCAGGGCATGTTGTGATGTGATATGGTCAAGACGTGATGCTATATTTTATTGTATGAGATGATCATGTTTTGTAACCGAGTTATCGGCAATCGGTGGAGCCATATGGTTGTCGCTTTATTGTATGAAATGCAAACGCCATGTAATTGCTTTACTTTATCACTAAGGAGTAGCGATAGTCGTAGAAGCAATAGTTGACGAGACGACAACGATGCTACGATGGAGATCAAGGTGTCGCGCCGGTGACGATGGTGATCATGACGGTAAGCTTGGCGATGGAGATCACAAGCACAAGATGATGATGACCATATCATATCACTTATATTGATTGCATGTGATGTTTATCCTTTATGCATCTTATCTTGCTTTGTTTGACGGTAGCATTATAAGATGATCTCTCACTAAAAATTATCAAGAAGTGTTCTCTCTGAGTATGCACCGTTGCCAAAGTTCGTAGTACCCAGACACCACGTGATGATCGGGTGTGATAAGTTCTACGATCCATCTACAACGGGTGCAAAACAGCTTGCACACGCGGAATACTCGAGTTAAACTTGACGAGCCTAGCATATAACAGATATGGCCTCGGAACACAGAGACCGAAAGGTCGAACGTGAATCATATAGTAGATATGATCAACATAGTGATGTTCACCATTGAAACTACTCCGTCTCACGTGATGATCGGACATGGTTTAGTTGATTTGGATCACGTGATCACTTAGATGACTAGAGAGATGTCCGTCTAAGTGGGAGTTTTTTTAATATGATTAATTGAACTTAAATTTATCATGAACTTAGTACCGATAGTATTTTGCTTGTCTATGGTTAATGTAGATAGATTGCTCGTCTGTTGTTCCGTTGAATTTTAATGGTTCCTTGAGAAAGCAAAGTTGAAAGATGATGGTAGCAATTACACGGATCGGGTCCGTAACTTGAGGATTATCCTCATTGCTGCACGTAAAAATTACGCCTGGAAGCACCGTTGGGTGACAGTTCGATGCCGAGAGCCGAAGTTGTGAACGTCTGGCAAAGGTAGTCGATGACTACTCTATAGTTCGATGTGCCATGCTTTACGGCTTAGAACCGGGTCTTCAACGACGTTTTGAACGTCATGGAGCATATGAGATGTTCCAGGAGTTGAAGTTAATATTTCAAGCAAATGCCGGATTGAGAGATATGAAGTCTCCAATAAGTTCTATAGCTGCAAGATGGAGGAGAATAGTTACATCGGTGAGCACATACTCAAAATGTCCGGGTATAACAATCACTTAATTCAGCTGGGAGTTAATCTTCCGGATGATAGTGTCATTGATGAAATTCTCCAATCATCGCCACCAAGCTACAAGAGCTTTGTGATGAACTATAATATGCAAGGGATTACTAAGACAATTCCTGAGCTCTTCGCAATGCTAAAAGCAGCGGAGGTAGAAATCAAGAAAGAGCATCAAGTGTTGATGGTCAACAAGACCACTAGTTTCAAGAAAAAGGGCAAAGGGAAGAAGAAGGGAAACTTCAAAAAGAACAGCAAGAAAGTTGCTGATCAAGAGAAGAAACCCAAGTCTGGACCTAAGCACAAATCGAGTGTTTTACCGCAAGCAGACCGGACCTTGGAAGCGGAACTGCCCCAAGTATTTGGCGGATAAAAGGATGGCAAGGTGAACAAAGGTATATGTGATATACATGTTATTGATGTGTACCTTACTAGAGCTCGTAGTAGCACTGGTATTTGAATCTGGTTACATTTGCTAATATTTGCAACTCGAAGCAGGGACTACGGAATAGACGAGCAATCGGCAAAGGACGAGGTGACGATCTTGGCGTGGGAAATGGTTCCAAAGTCAATGTGATCGCGGTCGGCACGCTACCTCTACATCTACCTTCGGGATTAGTTTTAGACCTAAATAATTGTTATTTGGTGCCAGCGTTGAGCATGAACATTATATCTGGATCTTGTTTAATGCGAGACGGTTATTCATTTAAATCGAGAGAATAATGGTTGTTCTATTTATATGAGTAATATCTTTTATGGTCATGCACCCTTGAAGAATGGTCTATTCTTGTTGAATCTCGACAGTAGTGATACACATATTCATAATGTTGAAGCCAAAAGATGCAGAGTTGATAATGATAGTGCAACTTATTTGTGGCAATCGCCGTTTAGGTCATATCGGTGTAAAACGCATGAAGAAACTCCATCTTGATGGGCTTCGGAATCACTTGATTATGAATCACTTGGTACTTGCGAACCGTGCCTCATGGGCAAGATGACAAAACGCCGTTCTCCTAACTATGGAGCGAGCAACTGATTTGTTGGAAATCATACATACCGATGTTTGTGGTCCAATGAATGTTGAGGCACGCCATGGTATCGTTATTTTCTCACCTTCACAGATGATTTAAGCAGATATGGGTATATCTACTTAATGAAACACAAATCTGAAACGTTTGAAAAGTTCAAAGAATTTCAGAGTGAAGTGGAAAATCATCGTAACAAGAAAATAAAGTTTCTACGATCTGATCGTGGAGGAGAATATTTGAGTTACGAGTTTGGTTTACAT
Source organism: Aegilops bicornis (assembly GCA_021605145.1). Lineage (NCBI taxonomy): Eukaryota > Viridiplantae > Streptophyta > Magnoliopsida > Poales > Poaceae > Aegilops > Aegilops bicornis. The sequence continues at coordinate 154,502,483 of CM038673.1, forward strand.
TTGAAACAATGTGGAATAGTTTAGCAACTCACGCCACCCGAACACCACAGAGAAATGGTGTGTCCGAACGTCGAATCGTGCTTTACTAGATATGGTGCGATCTATGATGTCTATTTCCGATTTACCGCTATCGCTTTTGGGGTTATGCTTTAGAGACGGGCGCATTCACGTTGAATAGGACACCGTCAAAATCCGTTGAGACGACGCCTTATGAACTGTGGTTTGGCAAGAAACCAAAGTTGTCGTTTCTTAAAGTTTGGGGCTGCGATGCTTATGTAAAGAAACTTCAACCAGATAAGCTCGAACCCAAATCGGAAAAATGTGTCTTCATAGGATACCCAAGGGAGACTGTTGGGTACACCTTCTATCACAGATCTGAAGGCAAGATTTTCGGTGCTAAATTCGGGTCCTTTCTAGAGAAGGAGTTTCTCTCGAAAGAAGTGAGTGGGAGGAGAGTAGAACTTGATGAGATAATCAGATTCTGCTCCCTTATTGGAAAGTAGTTCATCACAAGAAATGGTTCTGTGACAACTACACCAATTAGTGAGGAAACTAATGATGATGATCATGAAGCTTCAGATCAAGTTGCTCTCGAACCTCGTAGGTCAACCAGAGTAAAATACGCACGAGTGGTACGGTAATCCTATTCGGAAGTCATGTTACTTGACCATGGCGAACCTACAAACTATGAAGAAGCGATGGTGAGCCCAGATTCGCAAAATTGCTGGAATCCATGAAATCTGAGATGGGATCCCTGTATGAGAACAAAGTATGGACTTTGGTTGACTTGCCCGATGATCGGCAAGCCATTGAAAATAAATGGATCTTTAAGAAGAAGACTGACGCCGATGGTAATGTAACTGCTCTACAAAGCTCGACTTGTTGCAAAAGGTTTTCGACAAGTTCAAGGAATTGACTACGATGAGACTTTCTCACCAGAAGCGATGCTTAAGTCTGTCCGAATCATGTTAGCAATTGCCGATTTTATGATTATGAAATTTGGCAAATGGATGTAAAACTGCATTCTTGAATGGATTTCTAGAAGAAGAGTTGTATATGATGCAACCAGAAGGTTTTATCGATCCAAAAGGTGCTAACAAAGTGTGCAAGCTCCAAATGATCAATTTATGGTGCAGTGCAAGCCTCTCGGAGTTGGAATAAACGCTTTGATAATGTGATCAAAGCATATGGGTTTGTACAGACTTTTGGAGAAGCCTGTATTTACAAGAAAGTGAGTGGGAGCTCTGTAGCATTTCTAATATTATATGTGGACGACATATTATTGATTGGAAATGATATAGAATTTCTGGATAGCATAAAAGGATACTTGAATAAAAGTTTTTCAATGAAAGACCTCGGTGAAGCTGCTTACATATTGGGCATCAAGATCTATAGAGATAGATCAAGACGCTTAATTGGACTTTCACAAAGCACATACCTTGATAAAGTTTTGAAAAAGTTCAAAATGGATCGTGCAAAGAAAGGTTTTTTACCTGTGTTGCAAGGTGTAAGATTGAGTCGACTCAATGCCCGACCACAGCAGAAGATAGAGAGAAAATGAAAGATGTTCCCTATGCTTCAGCCATAGGCTCTATCATGTATGCAATGCTGTGTACCGCACTGACGTATGCTTAGCTGTAAGCTTGGCAGGTAGGTACCAAAGTAATCCAGGAATGGATCATCGGACAGCGGTCAAAAACATCCCGAAATACCGAAAAGGACTAAGGATATGTTTCTCATATATGGAGGTGACAAAGAGCTAGTCGTAAATGGTTACGCCGATGTAAGTTTTGACACCGATCCTGGACGATTCTAAATCGCAAACCGGATACGTGTTTTTATTAAACGGTGGAGCTGTCAGTTGGTGCAGTTCTAAACAAAGCGCCGTGGCGGGATCTACATGTGAAGCGGAGTACATAGCTGCTTCGGAGCAGCAAATGAAGGAGTCTGGATGAAAGAGTTCATTTCCGATCTAGGTGTCATACCTAGTGCATCGGGACCGATGAAGATCTTCCGTGACAATATCGGTGCAATTGCCTTGGCAAAGGAATCCAGATTTCACAAGAGGACCAAGCACATCAAGAGACGCTTCAATTCCATTCGGGACCAAGTCCAAGTGGGAGACATAGAGATTTGCAAAATACATACGGATCTGAATGTTGCGCACCCATTGACTAAGCCTCTTCCACGAGCAAAACATGATCAGCACCAAGACTCCATGGGTGTTAGGATCATTACTTTGTAATCTAGATTATTGACTCTAGTGCAAGTGGGAGATCAAGGAAATATGCCCTAGAGGCAATAATAAAGTTATTATTTATTTCCTTATATCATGATAAATGTTTATTATTCATGCTAGAATTGTATTAACCGGAAACATAATACATGTGTGAATATATAGACAAACAAGATGTCACTAGTATGCCTCTACTTGACTAGCTTGTTAATCAAAGATGGTTATGTTTCCTAACCATGAACAAGGAGTTGTTATTTGATTAACAAGGTCACATCATTAGTTGAATGATCTGATTGACATGACCCATTCCGTTAGCTTAACACTTGATCGCTTAGTATGTTAATGCTTTCTTTCATGACCCATACATGTTCCTCGTAACTATGAGATTATGCAACTCCTGCTTACGGAGGAACACTTTGGGTACTACCAAACGTCACAACGAATCGGGTGATTATAAAGGAGTACTACAGGTGTCTCCAAAGGTACTTGTTGGGTTGGCGTATTTCGAGATTAGGTTTTGTCACTCCGATTGTCGGAGAGGTATCTCCAGGCCTTCTCGGTAATGCACATCACTTAAAGCCTTGCAAGCATTACAACTAATGAATTAGTTGTGAGATGATGTATTACGGAACGAGTAAAGAGACTTACCGGTAACGAGATTGAACTAGGTATTGGATACCGACGATCGAATCTCGGGTAAGTAACATACCGATGACAAAGGGAACAACGTATGTCGTTATGCGGTTTGACCGATAAAGATCTTCGTAGAATATGTAGGAACCAATATGGGCATCCAGGTTCCGCTATTGGTTATTGACCGAGAATGGTTCTAGGTCATGTCTACATAGTTCTCGAACCCGTAGGGTCCGCACGCTTAACGCTTTCGATGATGTTCACTATGAGTTTATAAGTATTGATGCAATCAAGTTTGTTCGAGTCCCGGATGTGATCACTGTCATGTCGAGGAGTCTCGATATTGTCGAGACATAAATATTGATATATTGGAAGCCTATGTTTTGACTTCGGTAGGGGTCCGAGTGAAAACAGAAGTTCTGGAACACCGGGGTTACCGGAATTTCGGGGTATATGGGCCTTCATGGGCCACAAGGGAGAAGAGGAAGGGCCGGCCAGGGTGGGCTGCGCCCCCTCCCCTCTAGTCCGAATAGGACAAGGAGAGGGGCGCCTTCCCTCTTTTCCCTCCCCAATCCTACTCCAACTAGGACAAGGGGGAGTCCTACTCCGTGGGAGTAGGACTCCTCCAGCGCCTCCCCAAGGCTGGCCGCACCCCTTGGCTCCTTTATATCTGAGGCAGGGGCACCCCATGACACACAAGTTGATCTACGGATCTTTCCTTAGCCGTGTGCGGTGCCCCCTTCCACCATATTCCACTTGGTCATATCGTCATGAGCTTAGGCGAAGCCTGCGCCGAGAAGTCATACCGTCATGAGCTTAGGCGAAGCCTTGCGTCGGTGGAGCATCAACATCGCCACCACGCCGTCAGGTCGACGGAACTCATCCCGACACTTTGCCGGATCGGAGTCCGGGATCGCCATCGAGCTGAACGTGTGCAGAACTCGGAGGTGCCAGACGCTCGGTGCTTGGATCGGTCGGATCGTGAAGACGCACGACTACATCATCAACCGCGTTGTTATAACGCTCGCCGGTCTCACGAGTGCACGTGGACGGACACTCTCCCTCTCGTTGCTATGCCATCACCATGGTCTTGCGTGATCGTAGGAAAATTTTGAAATTACTACGTTCCTCAACAAAGGCATCCGAGCCTGGTTTTATGCGTTGATGTCATATGCACGAGTAGAACACAAGTGAGTTGTGGACGATACAAGTCATACCGCCTACCGGCATGTCATACTTTGGTTCAGCGGTATTGTTGGACGAGACGATCCGGACCAACCTTAGGCGCATTTTACGCGAGACCGTTCCCTCGACGTGCTTTGCACATAGATGGCTTGCGGAAGACCTGTCTCCAACTTTAGTTGAACCGAGTGGCTACGCCCGGTCCTTGAGAAGGTTAAAACAGAGTCTATTTGACGAAGTATCGTTGTGGTTTTGATGCGAGGTAAGAACGGTTCTTGCTCAGCCCGTAGCAGCCACGTAAAACTTGCAACAACAAAGTAGAGGACGTCTAACTTGTTTTTGCAGGGCATGTTGTGATGTGATATGGTCAAGACGTGATGCTATATTTTATTGTATGAGATGATCATGTTTTGTAACCGAAGTTATCGGCAATCGGCAGGAGCCATATGGTTGTCGCTTATTGTATGAAATGCAAACGCCATGTAATTGCTTTACTTTATCACTAAGGAGTAGCGATAGTCATAGAAGCAATAGTTGATTTAGACGACAACGATGCTACGATGGAGATCAAGGTGTCGCGCCGGTGACGATGGTGATCATGACGGTGCTTCAGCGATGGAGATCACAAGCACAAGATGATGATGACCATATCATATCACTTATATTGATTGCATGTGATGTTTATCCTTTATGCATCTTATCTTGCTTTGTTCGACGGTAGCATTATAAGATGATCTCTCACTAAAAATTATCAAGAAGTGTTCTCTCGAGTATGCACCGTTGCCAAAGTTCGTAGTACCCGACACCACGTGATGATCGGGTGTGATAAGTTCTACGTCCCATCTACAACGGGTGCAAAACAGTTGCACACGCGGAATACTCAGGTTAAACTTGACGAGCCTAGCATATAATGATATATGGCCTCGGAACACGAGACCGAAGGTCGAACGTGAATCATATAGTAGATATGATCAACATAGTGATGTTCACCATTGAAACTACTCCGCCTCACGTGATGATCGGACATGGTTTAGTTGATTTGGATCACGTGATCACTTAGATGACTAGAGAGATGTCTGTCTAAGTGGGAGTTTTTTAATATGATTAATTGAACTTAAATTTATCATGAACTTAGTACCGATAGTATTTTGCTTGTCTATGGTTAATGTAGATAGATGGCTCGTGGCCGTTGTTCCGTTGAATTTTAATGCGTTCCTTGAGAAAGCAAAGTTGAAAGATGATGGTAGCAATTACACGGATCGGGTCCAGAATTTGAGGATTATCCTCATTGCTGCACGTAAAAATTACGCCCCGGAAGCACCGCTGGGTGACAGTGCCTGCAGAATCTGAGCCGAGCCGGTTGTGAACGTCCGCAAAGCAGAGCTGATGACTACTCTATAGTTCGATGTGCCATGCTTTACGGCTTAGAACCGGGTCTTCAACGACGCTTTTGAACGTCATGGAGCATATGAGATGTTCCAGGAGTTGAAGTTAATATTTCAAGCAAATGCCCGGATTGAGAGATATGAAGTCTCCAATAAGTTCTATAGCTGCAAGATGGAGGAGAATAGTTCTGTCAGTGAGCACATACTCAAAATGTCCGGGTATAACAATCACTTAATTCAGCTGGGAGTTAATCTTCCGGATGATAGTGTCATTGATGTAATTCTCCAATCATCGCCACCAAGCTACAAGAGCTTTGTGATGAACTATAATATGCAAGGGATGACTAAGACAATTCCCGAGCTCTTCGCAATGCTAAAAGTCATGGAGGTAGAAATCAAGAAAGAGCATCAAGTGTTGATGGTCAACAAGACCACTAGTTTCAAGAAAAGGGCAAAGGGAAGAAGAAGGAAACTTCAAAAAGAACAGCAAGAAAGTTGCTGATCAAGAGAAGAAACCCAAGTCTGACCTAAGCCCAAATCGAGTGTTTTACCGCAAGCAGATCGGACACCGGAAGCGGAACTGCCCCAAGTATTTGGCGGATAAAAAGGATGGCAAGGTGAACAAAGGTATATGTGATATACATGTTATTGATGTGTACCTTACTAGAGCCTCAGAGTAGCACTGGGTATTTGATATCGGGTTCTGCTGCTAATATTTGCAACTCAAACAGGGACTACTGGAATAGACGAGCAATCGCAAAGGACGAGGTGACGGCGCGCTGTGGGAAATGGTTCCAAAGTCAATGTGATCGCGGTCGGCACGCTACCTCTACATCTACCTTCGTGATTAGTTTTAGACCTAAATAATTGTTATTTGGTGCCGCTGCTGGAGCATGAACATTATATCTGGATCTTGTTTAATGCAGACGGTTATTCATTTAAATCAGAGAATAATGGTTGTTCTATTTATATGAGTAATATCTTTTATGGTCATGCACCCTTGAAGAATGGTCTATTCTTGTTGAATCTCGACAAGAGTGATACACATATTCATAATGTTGAAGCCAAAAGATGCAAGAGTTGATAATGATAGTGCAACTTATTTGTGGCAATCGCCGCTTAGGTCATATCGGTGTAAAACGCATGAAGAAACTCCATACCGATGGGCTTCGAATCACTTGATTATGAATCACTTGGTACTTGCGAACCGTGCCTCATGGGCAAGATGACAAAACGCCGTTCTCCTAACTATGGAGCGAGCAAATCGATTTGTTGGAAATCATACATACCGATGTTTGTGGTCCAATGAATGTTGAGGCACGCGGGGTATCGTTATTTTCTCACCTTCACAGATGATTTAAGCAGATATGGGTATATCTACTTAATGAAACACAAATCTGAAACGTTTGAAAAGTTCAAAGAATTTCAGAGTGAAGTGGAAAATCATCGTAACAAGAAAATAAAGTTTCTACGATCTGATCGTGGAGGAGAATATTTGAGTTACGAGTTTGGTTTACATTTGAAACAATGTGGAATAGTTTCAAGAATCACGCCCACCCGAACACCACAGAGAAATGGTGTGTCCGAACGTCAGAATCGCATTTCTTTACTAGATATGGTGCGATCTATGATGTCTATTTCCGATTTACCGCTATCGCTTTTGGGGTTATGCTTTAGAGACGGCCAGATTCACGTTGAATAGGACACCGTCAAAATCCGTTGAGACGACGCCTTATGAACTGTGGGTTTGGCAAGAAACCAAAGTTGTCGCTTTCTTAAAGTTTGGGGCTGCGATGCTTATGTAAAGAAACTTCAACCAGATAAGCTCGAACCCAAATCGAAAAAATGTGTCTTCATAGGATACCCAAAGGAGATCATGGGTACACCTTCTATCACAGATCTGAAGGCAAGATTTTCGTTGCTAAATTCGGGTCCTTTCTAGAGAAGGAGTTTCTCTCGAAAGAAGTGAGTGGGAGGAGAGTAGAACTTGATGAGATAATCAGATTCTGCTCCCTTATTGGAAAGTAGTTCATCACAAGAAATGGTTCTGTGACAACTACACCAATTAGTGAGGAAACTAATGATGATGATCATGAAGCTTCAGATCAAGTTGCTACCGAACCTCGTGAGGTCAACCAGAGTAAAATACGCACTGCAGTGGTACGGTAATCCTATTCGGAAGTCATGTTACTTGACCATGGCGAACCTACAAACTATGAAGAAGCGATGGTGAGCCCAGATTCGCAAAATGGCTGGAAGCCATGAAATCTGAGATGGGATCCATGTATGAGAACAAAGTATGGAATTTGGTTGACTTGCCCGATGATCGGCAAGCCATTGAAAAATAAATGGATCTTTAAGAAGAAGACCGACGCCGATGGTAATGTAACTGTCTACAAAGCTCGACTTGTTGCAAAAGGTTTTCGACAAGTTCAAGGAATTGACTACGATGAGACTTTCTCACCAGAGCGATGCTTAAGTCTGTCCGAATCATGTTAGCAATTGCACGCATTTTATGATTATGAAATTTGGCAAATGGATGTAAAAACTGCATTCTTGAATGGATTTCTAGAAGAAGAGTTGTATATGATGCAACCAGAAGGTTTTATCGATCCAAAAGGTGCTAACAAAGTGTGCAAGCTCCAATGATCAATTTATGGTCCGTGCAAGCCTCTCGGAGTTAGAATAAACGCTTTGATAATGTGATCAAAGCATATGGGTTTGCTGCACTTTTGGAGAAGCTTTGTATTTACAAGAAAGTGAGTGGGAGCTCAGAGCATTTCTAATATTATATGTGGACGATATATTATTGATTGGAAATGATATAGAATTTCTGGATAGCATAAAAGGATACTTGAATAAAAGTTTTCAATGAAAGACCTCGGTGAAGCTGCTTACATATTGGGCATCAAGATCTATAGAGATAGATCAAGACGCTTAATTGGACTTTCACAAAGCACATACCTTGATAAAGTTTTGAAAAAGTTCAAAATGGATCGTGCAAAGAAAGGTTTTTTACCTGTGTTGCAAGGTGTAAGATTGAGTCGACTCAATGCCCGACCACGTGGCAGAAGATAGAGAGAAAATGAAAGATGTTCCTATGCTTCAAATGATAGGCTCTATCATGTATGCAATGTCAGGTACCAGACTGACGATGCTTAGCTGTAAGCTTGGCAAGGTGTAGGTACCAAAGTAATCCAGAATGGATCATCGGACAGCGGTCAAAAACATCCCGAAATACCGAAAAGGACTAAGGATATGTTTCTCATATATGGAGGTGACAAAGAGCTAGTCGTAAATGGTTACGCCGATGTAAGCTTTTGACATCGATCCGGACGATTCTAAATCGCAAACCGGATACGTGTTTTTATTAAACGGTGGAGCCGCTACTTGGTGCAGTTCTAAACAAAGCGCCGTGGCGGGATCTACATGTGAAGCGGAGTACATAGCTGCTTCGGAAGCAGCAAATGAAGGAGTCTGGATGAAAGAGTTCATTTCCGATCTAGGTGTCATACCTAGTGCATCGGGACCGATGAAGATCTTTCCGTGACAATATCGGTGCAATTGCCTTGGCAAAGGAATCCAGATTTCACAAGAGGGCCAAGCACATCAAGAGACGCTTCAATTCCATCCGGGACCAAGTCCAAGTGGGAGACATAGAGATTTGCAAAATACATACGGATCTGAATGTTGCAGACCCATTGACTAAGCCTCTTCCACGAGCAAAACATGATCAGCACCAAGACTCCATAGGTGTTAGGATCATTACTTTGTAATCTAGATTATTGACTCTAGTACAAGTGGGAGATCAAGGAAATATGCCCTAGAGGCAATAATAAAGTTATTATTTATTTCCTTATATCATGATAAATGTTTATTATTCATGCTAGAATTGTATTAACCGGAAACATAATACATGTGTGAATATATAGACAAACAAAGATGTCACTAGTATGCCTCTATTTGACTAGCTTGTTAATCAAAGATGGTTATGTTTCCTAACCATGAACAAGGAGTTGTTATTTGATTAACAAGGTCACATCATTAGTTGAATGATCCGATTGACATGACCCATTCCGTTAGCTTAACACTTGATCGCTTAGTATGTTAATGCTTTCTTCATGACCCATACATGTTCCTCGTAACTATGAGATTATGCAACTCCTGCTTACCGGAGGAACACTTTGGTACTACCAAACGTCACAACGAATCTGGGTGATTATAAAGGAGTACTAAGGTGTCTCCAAAGGTACTTGTTGGGTTGGCGATTTCGAGATTAGGTTTTGTCACTCCGATTGTCGGAGAGGTATCTCTGTGCCTTCTCGGTAATGCACATCACTTAAAGCCTTGCAAGCATTACAACTAATGAATTAGTTGTGAGATGATGTATTACGGAACGAGTAAAGAGACTTACCGGTAACGAGATTGAACTAGGTATTGGATACCGACGATCGAATCTCGGGTAAGTAACATACCGATGACAAAGGGAACAACGATGTCGTTATGCGGTTTGACCGATAAAGATCTTTGTAGAATATGTAGGAACCAATATGGGCATCCAGGTTCCGCTATTGGTTATTGACCGAGAATGGTTCTAGGTCATGTCTACATAGTTCTCGAACCCGTAGGGTCCGCACGCTTAACGCTTCGATGACAGCTCACTATGAGTTTATAAGTATTGATGCAATCAAGTTTGTTCGAGTCCCGGATGTGATCACGGACATGACGAGGGAGTCTCAAATGGTCGAGACATAAAGATTGATATATTGGAAGCCTATGTTTGGACTTCGGAAGGGTTCCGAGTGAAAACTGGAAGTTACCGGAACACCGGGGGGTTACCGGAACCCCCCGGGGGGTATATGGGCCTTCATGGGCCACAAGGGAGAAGAGGAAGGGCCGGCCAGGTGGGCTGCGCGCCTCCCCCTCTAGTCCGAATAGGACAAGGAGAGGGGCGGCGCCTTCCTCTTTCCCTCCCCAATCCTACTCCAACTAGGACAGGGGAGTCCTACTCCTGGGAGTAGGACTCCTCCAGCGCCTCCCCAAGGCTGGCACCCCCCTTGGCTCCTTTATATCTGAGGCAGGGGGCACCCCATGACACACAAGTTGATCTACGGATCTTTCCTTAGCTGCAGCGGTGCCCCCTTCCACCATATTCCACTTCGGTCATATCGTCATGAGCTTAGGCGAAGCCTCGCCGGAGAAGTCATACCGTCAAGGAGCTTAGGCGAAGCCCCGCGCCGGTGGAGCATCAACATCGCCACCACGCCGTCGCGGTCGACGGAACTCATCCCCGACACTTTGCCGGATCGGAGTCCGGGATCGCCATCGAGCTGAACGTGTGCGTAACTCGGAGGTGCCGTGACGCTCGGTGCTTGGATCGGTCGGATCGTGGAAGACGACGACTACATCAACCGCGTTGTTATAACGCCCGCTTTCGGTCTCACGAGGGTACGTGGACGGACACTTCTCCCCTCTCGTTGCTATGCCATCACCATGGTCTTGCGTGATCGTAGGAAAATTTTGAAATTACTACGCTACCCAACAAAGGGTATCCGAGCCTGGTTTTATGCGCCGATGTCATATGCACGAGTAGAACACAAGTGAGTTGTGGACGATACAAGTCATACCGCCTACCAAAGCATGTCATACTTTTGGTTCAGCGGTATTGTTGGACGAGACGATCCGGACCAACCTTACGCTGCATTTTACGCGAGACCGTTCTCTCGACGTGCTTTGCACATAGATGGCTTGCGGAAGACCTGTCTCTCCAACTTTAGTTGAACTGAAAAGGCTACGCCCGTCCTTGAGAAGGTTAAAACGAGTCTATTTGACGGGTATCGCTGTGGTTTTGATGCGTAGGTAAGAACGGTTCTTGCTCAAACCAGAAAGCAGCCACGTAAAACTTGCAACAACAAAGTAGAGGACGCCTAACTTGTTTTTGCAGTGGCATGTTGTGATGTGATATGGTCAAGACGTGATACTATATTTTATTGTATGAGATGATCATGTTTTGTAACCGAAGTTATCGAATCGGCAGGAGCCATATGGTTGTCGCTTATTGTATGAAATGCAACGCCATGTAATTGCTTTTACTTTATCACTAAGGAGTAGCGATAGTCGAGAAGCAATAGTTGACGAGACGACAACGATGCTACGATGGAGATCAAGGTGTCGCTACCGGTGACGATGGTGATCATGACGGTGCTTCGGCGATGGAGATCACAAGCACAAGATGATGATGACCATATCATATCACTTATATTGATTGCATGTGATGTTTATCCTTTATGCATCTTATCTTGCTTTGTTTGACGGTAGCATTATAAGATGATCTCTCACTAAAAATTATCAAGAAGTGTTCTCTCGAGTATGCACCGCTGCCAAAGTTCAGAGTACCCGCACACCACGTGATGATCGGGTGTGATAAGTTCTACGTCCATCTACAACGGGTGCAAAACAGTTGCACACGCCGAATACTCAAAGGTTAAACTTGACGAGCCTAGCATATAATGATATGGCCTCGGAATACGTAGACCGAAAGGTCGAACGTGAATCATATAGTAGATATGATCAACATAGTGATGTTCACCATTGTAACTACTCCGTCTCACGTGATGAGCGGACATGGTTTAGTTGATTTGGATCACGTGATCACTTAGATGACTAGAGAGATGTCTGTCTAAGTGGGAGTTTTTTTTAATATGATTAATTGAACTTAAATTTATCATGAACTTAGTACCTGATAGTATTTTGCTTGTCTATGGTTAATGTAGATAGATGGCTCGTGCTGTTGTTCCGTTGAATTTTAATGCGTTCCTTGAGAAAGCAAAGTTGAAAGATGATGGTAGCAATTACACGGATCGGGTCCGTAATTTGAGGATTATCCTCATTGCTGCACGTAAAAATTACGCCCCGGAAGCACCACCGGGTGACAGTTCGCTGCAGATGTCGAGCCGTGGTTGTGAACGTCTCGCAAAGCAAGTAGCCGATGACTACTCTATAGTTCAGTGTGCCATGCTTTACGGCTTAGAACTGGTCTTCAACGACGCTTTTGAACGCCATGGAGCATATGGAGATGTTCCAGGAGTTGAAGTTAATATTTCAAGCAAATGCCCGGATTGAGAGATATGAAGTCTCCAATAAGTTCTATAGCTGCAAGATGGAGGAGAATAGTTCACAAGGAGCACATACTCAAAATGTCCGGGTATAACAATCACTTAATTCAGCTGGGAGTTAATCTTCCGGATGATAGTGTCATTGATGTAATTCTCCAATCATCGCCACCAAGCTACAAGAGCTTTGTGATGAACTATAATATGCAAGGGATGACTAAGACAATTCCGAGCTCTTCGCAATGCTAAAAGCCGCTGGAGGTAGAAATCAAGAAAGAGCATCAAGTGTTGATGGTCAACAAGACCACTAGTTTCAAGAAAAGGGCAAAGGGAAGAAGAAGGAACTTCAAAAAGAACAGCAAGAAAGTTGCCGATCAAGAGAAGAAACCCAAGTCCGGACCTAAGCCTGAAATCGAGTGTTTTTACCGCAAAGGCATCGGACAATCGGAAGCGGAACTGCCCCAAGTATTTGGCGGATAAAAAGGATGGCAAGGTGAACAAAGGTATATGTGATATACATGTTATTGATGTGTACCTTTACTAGAGCTCGTAGTAGCACTGGTATTTGATACCGGTTCTCGTTGCTAATATTTGCAACTCAAACAGGGACTACGGAATAGACGAAAGCAATCGGCAAAGGACGCAGGTGACGGCGCGCTGGGAAATGGTTCCAAAGTCAATGTGATCGCGGTCGGCACGCTACCTCTACATCTACCTTCGGGATTAGTTTTAGACCTAAATAATTGTTATTTGGTGCCGCCGCTGAGCATGAACATTATATCCGGATCTTGTTTAATGCTAGACGGTTATTCATTTAAATCAGAGAATAATGGTTGTTCTATTTATATGAGTAATATCTTTTATGGTCATGCACCCTTGAAGAATGGTCTATTCTTGTTGAATCTCGACAAGAGTGATACACATATTCATAATGTTGAAGCCAAAAGATGCAGAGTTGATAATGATAGTGCAACTTATTTGTGGCACCGCCGCTTAGGTCATATCGGTGTAAAACGCATGAAGAAACTCCATACCGATGGGCTTCGAATCACTTGATTATGAATCACTTGGTACTTAAGTAACCGTGCCTCATGGGCAAGATGACAAAAACGCCGCTTCTCCTAACTATGGAGCGAGCAACCGATTTGTTGGAAATCATACATACCGATGTTTGTGGTCCAATGAATGTTGAGGCACGCCAAGCGGTATCAAGTTATTTTCTCACCTTCACAGATGATTTAAGCGTATATGGGTATATCTACTTAATGAAACACAAATCTGAAACGCTTTGAAAAGTTCAAAGAATTTCAGAGTGAAGTGGAAAATCATCGTAACAAGAAAATAAAGTTTCTACGATCTGATCGTGGAGGAGAATATTTGAGTTACGAGTTTGGTTTACATTTGAAACAATGTGGAATAGTTTCAACTCACGCCACCCGGAACACCACAGAGAAATGGTGTGTCCGAACGCCGTAATCGTGACTTTACTAGATATGGTGCGATCTATGATGTCTATTTCCGATTTACCGCTATCGCTTTTGGGGTTATGCTTTAGAGACGGCCGCATTCACGTTGAATAGGACACCATCAAAATCCGCTGAGACGACGCCTTATGAACTGTGGGTTTGGCAAGAAACCAAAGTTGTCGCTTCTTAAAGTTTGGGGTCATGCGATGCTTATGTAAAGAAACTTCAACCAGATAAGCTCGAACCCAAATCGAAAAATGTGTCTTCATAGGATACCCAAAGGAGACTGTTGGGTACACCTTCTATCACAGCATCCAAGGCAAGATTTTCGCTGTTAAATTCGGGTCCTTTCTAGAGAAGGAGTTTCTCTAAAGAAGTGAGTGGGAGGAGAGTAGAACTTGATGAGATAATCAGATCTACTCCCTTATTGGAAAGTAGTTCATCACAAGAAATGGTTCTCGTGACAACTACACCAATTAGTGAGGAAACTAATGATGATGATCATGAAGCTTCAGATCAAGTTGCTAATGAACCTCGTGAGGTCAACCAGAGTAAAATACGCACTGCAGTGGTACGGTAATCCTATTCGGAAGTCATGTTACTTGACCATGGCGAACCTACAAACTATGAAGAAGCGATGGTGAGCCCAGATTCGCAAAATGGTCGGAAGCCATGAAATCTGAGATGGGATCCATGTATGAGAACAAAGTATGGACTTTGGTTGACTTGCCCGATGATCGGCAAGCCATTGAAAATAAATGGATCTTTAAGAAGAAGACCGACGCCGATGGTAATGTAATCGCTCACAAAGCTCGACTTGTTGCAAAAGGTTTTCGACAAGTTCAAGGAATTGACTACGGCGAGACTTTCTCACCCGTAGCGATGCTTAAGTCTGTCTGAATCATGTTAGCAATTGCCGATTTTATGATTATGAAATTTGGCAAATGGATGTAAAACTGCATTCTTGAATGGATTTCTAGAAGAAGAGTTGTATATGATGCAACCGTAAGGTTTTATCGATCCAAAAGGTGCTAACAAAGTGTGCAAGCTCCAATGATCAATTTATGGTCCGTGCAAGCCTCGGAGTTGAATAAACGCTTTGATAATGTGATCAAAGCATATGGGTTTGTACAGACTTTTGGAGAAGCCTCAGATTTACAAGAAAGTGAGTGGAGCTCAGAGCATTTCTAATATTATATGTGGACGACATATTATTGATTGGAAATGATATAGAATTTCTGGATAGCATAAAAGGATACTTGAATAAAAGTTTTTCAATGAAAGACCTCGGTGAAGCTGCTTATATATTGGGCATCAAGATCTATAGAGATAGATCAAGACGCTTAATTGACTTTCACAAAGCACATACCTTGATAAAGTTTTGAAAAGTTCAAAATGGATCAGGCAAAGAAAGGTTTTTTACCCGTGTTGCAAGGTGTAAAATTGAGTCAGACTCAATGCCCGACCACAGCAGAAGATAGAGAGAAAATGAAAGATGTTCCCTATGCTTCAGCCATAGGCTCTATCATGTATGCAATGCTGTGTACCGCACTGACGATGCTTAGTCTGTAAGCTTGGCAGGTAGGTACCAAAGTAATCCAGGAATGGATCATCGGACAGCGGTCAAAAACATCCTGAAATACCTGAAAAGGACTAAGGATATGTTTCTCATATATGGAGGTGACAAAGAGCTAGTCGTAAATGGTTACGCCGATGTAAGTTTTGACACCGATCCGGACGATTCTAAATCGCAAACCGGATACGTGTTTTTATTAAACGGTGGAGCCGTCGGTTGGTGCAGTTCTAAACAAAGCGCCGTGGCGGGATCTACATGTGAAGCGGAGTACATAGCTGCTTCGAAGCAGCAAATGAAGGAGTCTGGATGAAAGAGTTCATTTCCGATCTAGGTGTCATACCTAGTGCATCGGGACCGATGAAGATCTTCTCGTGACAATATCGGTGCAATTGCCTTGGCAAAGGAATCCAGATTTCACAAGAGGACCAAGCACATCAAGAGACGCTCAATTCCATTCGGGACCAAGTCCAAGTGGGAGACATAGAGATTTGCAAAATACATACGGATCTGAATGTTGCACTCCATCGACTAAGCCTCTTCCACGAGCAAAACATGATCAGCACCAAGACTCCATGGGTGTTAGGATCATTACTTTGTAATCTAGATTATTGACTCTAGTGCAAGTGGGAGACTCAAGGAAATATGCCCTAGAGGCAATAATAAAGTTATTATTTATTTCCTTATATCATGATAAATGTTTATTATTCATGCTAGAATTGTATTAACCGGAAACATAATACATGTGTGAATATATAGACAAACAAGATGTCACTAGTATGCCTCTATTTGACTAGCTTGTTAATCAAAGATGGTTATGTTTCCTAACCATGAACAAGGAGTTGTTATTTGATTAACAAGGTCACATCATTAGTTGAATGATCTGATTGACATGACCCATTCCGTTAGCTTAACACTTGATCGCTTAGTATGTTAATGCTTTCTTCATGACCCATACATGTTCCTGTAACTATGAGATTATGCAACTCCTGCTTACCGGAGGAACACTTTGGTACTACCAAACGTCACAACGAATCGGGTGATTATAAAGGAGTACTACAGGTGTCTCCAAAGGTACTTGTTGGGTTGGCGATTTCGAGATTAGGTTTTGTCACTCCGATTGCTCGGAGAGGTATCTCCGTGCCTTCTCGGTAATGCACATCACTTAAAGCTCAGAAGCATTACAACTAATGAATTAGTTGTGAGATGATGTATTACGGAATCCAGTAAAGAGATTTCACCGCAATCTAGATTGAACTAGGTATTGGATACCGACGATCGAATCTCTGTAAGTAACATACCGATGACAAAGGGAACAACGTATGTCGTTATGCGGTTTGATCGATAAAGATCTTCAGAGAATATGTAGGAACCAATATGGGCATCCAGGTTCCGCTTATTGGTTATTGACCGAGAATGGTTCTAGGTCATGTCTACATAGTTCTCGAACCCGTAGGGTCCGCACGCTAACGCTTCGATGACAGCTCACTATGAGTTTATAAGTATTGATGCAATCAAGTTTGTTCGAGTCCCGGATGTGATCACGGACATGACGAGGAGTCTCAAATGGTCGAGACATAAAGATTGATATATTGGAAGCCTATGTTTGACTTCGAAGGGTTCCGAGAGTGAAAACAGGAAGTTACCGAACACCGGGGTTACCGGAACCCCCGGGGTATATGGGCCTTCATGGGCCACAAGGGAGAAGAGGAAGGGCCGGCCAGGTGGGCTGCGCGCCCTCCCCTCTAGTCCGAATAGGACAAGGAGAGGGGCGGCGCCTCTTCCCTCTTTCCCTCCCCAATCCTACTCCAACTAGGACAGGGGGAGTCCTACTCCCTGGGAGTAGGACTCCTCCAGCGCCTCCCCAAGGCTGGCCGCACCCCCTTGGCTCCTTTATATACGGGGCAGGGGGGGCACCCCATGACACACAAGTTGATCTACGGATCTTTCCTTAGCTGCAGTGCGGTGCCCCCTTCCACCATATTCCACTTCGGGTCATATCGTCATGAGCTTAGGCGAAGCCCCTGCGCCGGAGAAGTCATACCGTCATGGAGCTTAGGCGAAGCCTCGCCGGTGGAGCATCAACATCGCCACCACGCCGTCTGCGTCGACGGAACTCATCCCCGACACTTTGCCGGATCGGAGTCCGGGATCGCCATCGAGCTGAACGGTGCGTAACTCGGAGGTGCCGCACGCTCGGTGCTTGGATCGGTCGGATCGTGAAGACGCATTTACTACATCAACCGCTGTTGTTATAACGCTCCGCTTTCGGGTTCACGAGGGTACGTGGACGGACACTTCTCCTCTCGTTGCTATGCCATCACCATGGTCTTGGCGTGATCGTGAGGAAAATTTTGAAATTACTACGTTACCCAACAAAGTGGTATCCGAGCCTGGTTTTATGCGTTGATGTCATATGCACGAGTAGAACACAAGTGAGTTGTGGACGATACAAGTCATACCGCTTACCAAAGCATGTCATACTTTGGTTCAGCGGTATTGTTGGACGAGACGATCCGGACCAACCTTACGCTGCATTTCCACGCCGAGACCGTTCTCTCGACGTGCTTTGCACATAGATGGCTTGCGGAAGACTGTCTCTCCAACTTTAGTTGAACTGAGGGCATACGCCCGTCCTTGAGAAGGTTAAACGGAGTCTATTTGACGTAAGTATCGCTGTGGTTTTGATGCGAGGTAAGAACGGTTCTTGCTCAGCCCGTAGCAGCCATCGTAAAACTTGCAACAACAAAGTAGAGGACGCCTAACTTGTTTTTGCAGGCATGTTGTGATGTGATATGGTCAAGACGTGATGCTATATTTTATTGTATGAGATGATCATGTTTTGTAACCGAAGTTATCGGCAATCGGCGTGAGCCATATGGTTGTCGCTTATTGTATGAAATGCAACGCCATGTAATTGCTTTACTTTATCACTAAGGAGTAGCGATAGTCGAGAAGCAATAGTTGACGAGACGACAACGATGCTACGATGGAGATCAAGGTGTCGCTACCGGTGACGATGGTGATCATGACGGTAAGCTTCAAGCGATGGAGATCACAAGCACAAGATGATGATGACCATATCATATCACTTATATTGATTGCATGTGATGTTTATCCTTTATGCATCTTATCTTGCTTTGTTCGACGGTAGCATTATAAGATGATCTCTCACTAAAAATTATCAAGAAGTGTTCTCTCGAGTATGCACTGCTACAAAGTTCGTAGTACCCGCACACCACGTGATGATCGGGTGTGATAAGTTCTACGTCCATCTACAACGGGTGCAAAACAGCTTGCACACGCCGAATACTCAAAGTTAAACTTGACGAGCCTAGCATATAATGTATATGGCCTCGAACACGTAGAGACCGAAAGGTCGAACGTGAATCATATAGTAGATATGATCAACATAGTGATGTTCACCATTGAAACTACTCCGCCTCACGTGATGATCGGACATGGTTTAGTTGATTTGGATCACGTGATCACTTAGATGACTAGAGAGATGTCTGCCTAAGTGGGAGTTTTTTTAATATGATTAATTGAACTTAAATTTATCATGAACTTAGTACCGATAGTATTTTGCTTGTCTATGGTTAATGTAGATAGATGGCTCGTGGCCGTTGTTCCGCTGAATTTTAATGCTGCCTTGAGAAAGCAAAGTTGAAAGATGATGGTAGTAATTACACGGACTGGGTCCGTGAATTTGAGGATTATCCTCATTGCTGCACGTAAAAATTACGCCCCGAAGCACCGCTGGGTGACAGTTCGTCTGCAGATGCCGAGCCGTGGTTGTGAACGTCCTGCAAAGCAGAGTCGATGACTACTCTATAGTTCAAAGCAGCCATGCTTTACGGCTTAGAACCGGGTCTTCAACGACGCTTTTGAACGTCATGGAGCATATGAGATGTTCCAGAGTTGAAGTTAATATTTCAAGCAAATGCCCGGATTGAGAGATATGAAGTCTCCAATAAGTTCTATAGCTGCAAGATGGAGGAGAATAGTTCACAAGGAGCACATACTCAAAATGTCTGGGTATAACAATCACTTAATTCAGCGGAGTTAATCTTCCGATGATAGTGTCATTGATGTAATTCTCCAATCATCGCCACCAAGCTACAAGAGCTTTGTGATGAACTATAATATGCAAGGGATGACTAAGACAATTCCTCGAGCTCTTCGCAATGCTAAAAGCCGCTGGAGGTAGAAATCAAGAAAGAGCATCAAGTGTTGATGGTCAACAAGACCACTAGTTTCAAGAAAAAGGGCAAAGGGAAGAAGAAGGAAACTTCAAAAAGAACAGCAAGAAAGTTGCCGATCAAGAGAAGAAACCCAAGTCTGGACCTAAGCCTGAAATCGAAAGTGTTTTACCGCAAGCAGCACCGACATCGGAAGCGGAACCGCCCCAAGTATTTGGCGGATAAAAAGGATGGCAAGGTGAACAAAGGTATATGTGATATACATGTTATTGATGTGTACCTTACTAGAGCTCGTAGAGTAGCACTGGTATTTGATAATGGTTCTGCTGCTAATATTTGCAACTCAAACAGTGGACTACGGAATAGACGAGCAATCGCAAAGGACGAGGTGACGGCGCGCTGGGAAATGGTTCCAAAGTCAATGTGATCGCGGTCGGCACGCTACCTCTACATCTACCTTCGGGATTAGTTTTAGACCTAAATAATTGTTATTTGGTGCCGCCATTGAGCATGAACATTATATCTGGATCTTTGTTTAATGCGTAGACGGTTATTCATTTAAATCAGAGAATAATGGTTGTTCTATTTATATGAGTAATATCTTTTATGGTCATGCACCCTTGAAGAATGGTCTATTCTTGTTGAATCTCGATGTAGTGATACACATATTCATAATGTTGAAGCCAAAAGATGCAGAGTTGATAATGATAGTGCAACTTATTTGTGGCAATCGCCGCTTAGGTCATATCGGTGTAAAACGATGAAGAAACTCCATACCGATGGGCTTCGAATCACTTGATTATGAATCACTTGGTACTTAAGTAACCGTGCCTCATGGGCAAGATGACAAAAACGCCGCTTCTCCTAACTATGGAGCGAGCAACTGATTTGTTGGAAATCATACATACCGATGTTTGTGGTCCAATGAATGTTGAGGCACGCGGGCGGTATCAAGTTATTTTCTCACCTTCACAGATGATTTAAGCAGATATGGGTATATCTACTTAATGAAACACAAATCTGAAACGCTTTGAAAAGTTCAAAGAATTTCAGAGTGAAGTGGAAAATCATCGTAACAAGAAAAATAAAGTTTCTACGATCTGATCGTGGAGGAGAATATTTGAGTTACGAAGTTTGGTTTACATTTGAAACAATGTGGAATAGTTTCAAGAACTTCACGCCACCCGAACACCACAGTAGAAATGGTGTGTCCGAACGTCAGAATCGCATTTTACTAGATATGGTGCGATCTATGATGTCTATTTCGATTTACCGCTATCGCTTTGGGGTTATGCTTTAGAGACTACCGCATTCACGTTGAATAGGACACCACAAAATCTGCTGAGACGACGCCTTATGAACTGTGGTTTGGCAAGAAACCAAAGTTGTCGCTTTAAAGTTTGGGGTCATGGCGCTTATGTAAAGAAACTTCAACCAGATAAGCTCGAACCCAAATCGAAAAATGTGTCTTCATAGGATACCCAAAGGAGACTCATGGGTACACCTTCTATCATGCATCTGAAGGCAAGATTTTCGCTGTTAAATTCGGGTCCTTTCTAGAGAAGGAGTTTCTCTCGAAAGAAGTGAGTGGGAGGAGAGTAGAACTTGATGAGATAATCAGATCTGCTCCTTATTGGAAAGTAGTTCATCACAAGAAATGGTTCCTGTGACAACTACACCAATTAGTGAGGAAACTAATGATGATGATCATGAAGCTTCAGATCAAGTTGCTATCGAACCTCGAGAGGTCAACCAGAGTAAAATACGCACCAGAGTGGTACGGTAATCCTATTCGAAGTCATGTTACTTGACCATGGCAAACCTACAAACTATGAAGAAGCGATGGTGAGCCCAGATTCGCAAAATGGCTGGAAGCCATGAAATCTGAGATGGGATCCATGTATGAGAACAAAGTATGGACTTTGGGTTGACTTGCCCGATGATCGGCAAGCCATTGAAAATAAATGGATCTTTAAGAAGAAGACCGACGCCGATGGTAATGTAATCGCTTACAAAGCTCGACTTGTTGCAAAAGGTTTTCGACAAGTTCAAGGAATTGACTACGATGAGACTTTCTCACCAGAAGCGATGCTTAAGTCTGTCTGAATCATGTTAGCAATTGCCGATTTTATGATTATGAAATTTGGCAAATGGATGTAAAAACTGCATTCTTGAATGGATTTCTAGAAGAAGAGTTGTATATGATGCAACCCGTAAGGTTTTATCGATCCAAAAGGTGCTAACAAAGTGTGCAAGCTCCAAATGATCAATTTATGGTCCGTGCAAGCCTCTCGAGTTAGAATAAACGCTTGATAATGTGATCAAAGATATGGGTTTGCATGCACTTTTGGAGAAGCTCAGTATTTACAAGAAAGTGAGTGGGAGCTCAGAGCATTTCTAATATTATATGTGGACGACATATTATTGATTGGAAATGATATAGAATTTCTGGATAGCATAAAAGGATACTTGAATAAAAGTTTTTCAATGAAAGACCTCGTGAAGCTGCTTATATATTGGGCATCAAGATCTATAGAGATAGATCAAGACGCTTAATTGACTTTCACAAAGCACATACCTTGATAAAGTTTTGAAAAGTTCAAAATGGATCGTGCAAAGAAAGGTTTTTTACCCGTGTTGCAAGGTGTAAGATTGAGTCGACTCAATGCCCGACCACGCAGAAGATAGAGAGAAAATGAAAGATGTTCCCTATGCTTCAGCCATAGGCTCTATCATGTATGCAATGCTGTGTACCGCACTGACGATGCTTAGTCAGTAAGCTTGGCAGGTAGGTACCAAAGTAATCCAGTGAATGGATCATCGACAAATGTCGTCAAAAACATCTGAAATACCGAAAAGGACTAAGGATATGTTTCATATATGGAGGTGACTAAGAGCTAGTCAGAAATGGTTACGCCGATGTAAGTTTTGACACCGATCCGGACGATTCTAAATCGCAAACCGGATACGTGTTTTTATTAAACGGTGGAGCCGCCGGTTGGTGCAGTTCTAAACAAAGCGCCGTGGCGGGATCTACATGTGAAGCGGAGTACATAGCTGCCTTTAAGCAGCAAATGAAGGAGTCTGGATGAAAGAGTTCATTTCCGATCTAGGTGTCATACCTAGTGCATCGGGACCGATGAAGATCTTCCGTGACAATATCGGTGCAATTGCCTTTGGCAAAGGAATCCAGATTTCACAAGAGGACCAAGCACATCAAGAGACGCTCAATTCCATTCGGGACCAAGTCCAAGTGGGAGACATAGAGATTTGCAAAATACATACGGATCTGAATGTTGCGCACTCCATCGACTAAGCCTCTTCCACGAGCAAAACATGATCAAAGACCAAGACTCCATGGGTGTTAGGATCATTACTTTGTAATCTAGATTATTGACTCTAGTGCAAGTGGGAGATCAAGGAAATATGCCCTAGAGGCAATAATAAAGTTATTATTTATTTCCTTATATCATGATAAATGTTTATTATTCATGCTAGAATTGTATTAACCGGAAACATAATACATGTGTGAATATATAGACAAACAAAGATGTCACTAGTATGCCTCTATTTCGACTAGCTTGTTAATCAAAGATGGTTATGTTTCCTAACCATGAACAAGGAGTTGTTATTTGATTAACAAGGTCACATCATTAGTTGAATGATCTCGATTGACATGACCCATTCCGTTAGCTTAACACTTGATCGCTTAGTATGTTAATGCTTTCTTCATGACCCATACATGTTCCTCGTAACTATGAGATTATGCAACTCCTGCCACCGGAGGAACACTTTGGGTACTACCAAACGCCACAACGAATCGGGTGATTATAAAGGAGTACTACAGGTGTCTCCAAAGGTACTTGTTGGGTTGGCGATTTCGAGATTAGGTTTTGTCACTCCGATTGCCTGGAGAGGTATCTCCGTGCCTTCTCGGTAATGCACATCACTTAAAGCTCAGAAGCATTACAACTAATGAATTAGTTGTGAGATGATGTATTACGGAACGAGTAAAGAGATTCTACCTAAGAACTAGATTGAACTAGGTATTGGATACCGACGATCGAATCTCGGGTAAGTAACATACCGATGACAAAGGGAACAACGTATGTCGTTATGCGGTTTGACCGACAAAGATCTTCAGAGAATATGTAGGAACCAATATGGGCATCCAGGTTCCGCTTATTGGTTATTGACCGAGAATGGTTCTAGGTCATGTCTACATAGTTCTCGAACCCGTAGGGTCCGCACGCTAACGCTTCGGCGATGCTTCACTATGAGTTTATAAGTATTGATGCACCGAAGTTTGTTCGAGTCCTGATGTGATCACGGACATGACGAGGAGTCTCAAATGGTCGAGACATAAAGATTGATATATTGGAAGCCTATGTTTGGACTTCGAAGGGTTCCGAGTGAAAACAGGAAGTTATCAGGAACATCGGGGTTACCGGAACCCCTGGGGGTATATGGGCCTTCATGGGCCACAAGGAAAAGAGGAAGGGCCGGCCAGGTGGGCTGCGCGCCTCCCCTCTAGTCTGAATAGGACAAGGAGAGGGGCGGCGCCTTCTTCCTCTTTCCCTCCCCAATCCTACTCCAACTAGGACAGGGGGGAGTCCTACTCCCGGTGGGAGTAGGACTCCTCCAGCGCCTCCCAAGGCTGGCCGCACTTCTTGGCTCCTTTATATACGGGGGCAGGGGCACCCCATGACACACAAGTTGATCTACGGATCTTTCCTTAGCCGTGCAGCGGTGCCCCTTCCACCATATTCCACTTCGTCATATCGTCATGAGCTTAGGCGAAGCCCGCTACGGAGAAGTCATACCGTCATGGAGCTTAGGCGAAGCCTCGCCGGTGGAGCATCAACATCGCCACCACGCCGTCAGGTCGACGAACTCATCCTCGACACTTTGCCGGATCGGAGTCCGGGATCGCCATCGAGCTGAACGTGTGTGTAACTCGGAGGTGCCGTGACGCTCGGTGCTTGATCGGTCGGATCGTGAAGACGCATTTACTCACATCAACCGCTGTTGTTATAACGCTCGCTTTCGGGTTTACGAGGGTACGTGATCGACACTCTCCCTCTCGCTGCTATGCCATCACCATGGTCTTGCGTGATCGTGAGGAAAATTTTGAAATTACTACGCTACCCAACAAAGGGTATCCGAGCTCGGTTTTATGCGCCGATATCATATGCACGAGTAGAACACAAGTGAGTTGTGGACGATACAAGTCATAACGCCTACCAAAGATGTCATATACTTTGGTTCGGGCCGGTATTGTTGGACGAGACGATCCGGACCAACCTTACGCTGCATTTTACGCGAGACCGGTTCCTCGACGTGCTTTGCACATAGATGGCTTGCGGAAGACCTGTCTCTCCAACTTTAGTTGAACTGAAAAGTGGCTACGCCCGGTCCTTGAGAAGGTTAAAACGGAGTCTATTTGACGAAGTATCGCTGTGGTTTTGATGCGAGGTAAGAACGGTTCTTGCTCAGCCCAGTAGCAGCCACGTAAAACTTGCAACAACAAAGTAGAGGACGCCTAACTTGTTTTTGCAGGGCATGTTGTGATGTGATATGGTCAAGACGTGATGCTATATTTTATTGTATGAGATGATCATGTTTTGTAACCGAAGTTATCGGCAATCGGCAGGAGCCATATGGTTGTCGCTTATTGTATGAAATGCAACGCCATGTAATTGCTTTTACTTTATCACTAAGGAGTAGCGATAGTCGAGAAGCAATAGTTGACGAGACGACAACGATGCTACGATGGAGATCAAGGTGTCGCTACCGGTGACGATGGTGATCATGACGGTAAGCTTCGACGATGGAGATCACAAGCACTAGATGATGATGACCATATCATATCACTTATATTGATTGCATGTGATGTTTATCCTTTATGCATCTTATCTTGCTTTGTTTGACGGTAGCATTATAAGATGATCTCTCACTAAAATTATCAAGAAGTGTTCTCCTCGAGTATGCAATCGCTGCCAAAGTTCAGAGTACCCGCACACCACGTGATGATCGGGTGTGATAAGTTCTACGTCCATCTACAACGGGTGCAAAACAGTTGCACACGCGAATACTCAAAGTTAAACTTGACGAGCCTAGCATATAAATGTATATGGCCTCGGAACACAGAGACCGAAAGGTCGAACGTGAATCATATAGTAGATATGATCAACATAGTGATGTTCACCATTGAAACTACTCCGCCTCAATGCGGATGATCGGACATGGTTTAGTTGATTTGGATCACGTGATCACTTAGATGACTAGAGAGATGTCTGTCTAAGTGGGAGTTTTTTTTTTAATATGATTAATTTAACTTAAATTTATCATGAACTTAGTACCTGATAGTATTTTGCTTGTCTATGGTTAATGTAGATAGATGGCTCGTGCTGTTGTTCCGTTGAATTTTAATGCGTTCCTTGAGAAAGCAAAGTTGAAAGATGATGGTAGCAATTACACGGATCGGGTCCGTAATTTGAGGATTATCCTCATTGCTGCACGTAAAATTACGCCCCGGAAGCACCACTGGGTGATGTGCCCGCTGCAGATGCCGAGCCGTGGTTGTGAACGTCGCAAAGCAGAGCCGATGACTACTCTATAGTTCAGTGTGCCATGCTTTACGGCTTAGAACCGGTCTTCAACGACGCTTTTGAACGTCATGGAGCATATGGAGATGTTCCAGGAGTTGAAGTTGATATTTCAAGCAAATGCCCAATTGAGAGATATGAAGTTCCAATAAGTTCTATAGCTGCAAGATGGAGGAGAATAGTTCGCTGCGAGCACATACTCAAAATGTCCGGGTATAACAATCACTTAATTCAGCCGGGAGTTAATCTTCCGGATGATAGTGTCATTGATGTAATTCTCCAATCATCGCCACCAAGCTACAAGAGCTTTGTGATGAACTATAATATGCAAGGGATGACTAAGACAATTCCTGAGCTCTTCGCAATGCTAAAAGTCATGGAGGTAGAAATCAAGAAAGAGCATCAAGTGTTGATGGTCAACAAGACCACTAGTTTCAAGAAAAAGGGCAAAGGGAAGAAGAAGGAACTTCAAAAAGAACAGCAAGAAAGTTGCTGATCAAGAGAAGAAACCCAAGTCTGGACCTAAGCCTGAAATCGAGTGTTTTTACCGCAAGCGCATCGACAATCGGAAGCGGAACTGCCCCAAGTATTTGGCGGATAAAAAGGATGGCAAGGTGAACAAAGGTATATGTGATATACATGTTATTGATGTGTACCTTTACTAGAGCTCGTAGTAGCACTGGTATTTGATACCGGTTCTGTTGCTAATATTTGCAACTCAAAGCAGTGGACTACGGAATAGACGAGCACCGGCAAAGGACGAGGTGACGATACGCGCTGGGAAATGGTTCCAAAGTCAATGTGATCGCGGTCGGCACGCTACCTCTACATCTACCTTCGGGATTAGTTTTAGACCTAAATAATTGTTATTTGGTGCCGCCAAGTGAGCATGAACATTATATCTGGATCTTGTTTAATGCGTAGACGGTTATTCATTTAAATCAGAGAATAATGGTTGTTCTATTTATATGAGTAATATCTTTATGGTCATGCACCCTTGAAGAATGGTCTATTCTTGTTGAATCTCGGCAGTAGTGATACACATATTCATAATGTTGAAGCCAAAAGATGCAGAGTTGATAATGATAGTGCAACTTATTTGTGTAATCGCCGCTTAGGTCATATCGGTGTAAAACGCATGAAGAAACTCCATACCGATGGGCTTCGAATCACTTGATTATGAATCACTTGGTACTTAAGTAACCGTGCCTCATGGGCAAGATGACAAAACGCCGCTTCTCCGGAACTATGGAGCGAAAGCAACCGATTTGTTGGAAATCATACATACCGATGTTTGTGGTCCAATGAATGTTGAGGCACGCTGTGGCGGGTATCGTTATTTTCTCACCTTCACAGATGATTTAAGCAAGATATGGGTATATCTACTTAATGAAACACAAATCTGAAACGCTTTGAAAAGTTCAAAGAATTTCAGAGTGAAGTGGAAAATCATCGTAACAAGAAAAATAAAAGTTTCTACGATCCGATCGTGGAGGAGAATATTTGAGTTACGAAGTTTGGTTTACATTTGAAACAATGTGGAATAGTTTCGCAACTCACGCCACCCGAACACCACAGAGAAATGGTGTGTCCGAACGTCGTAATCGCATTTTACTAGATATGGTGCGATCTATGATGTCTATTTCGATTTACCGCTATCGCTTTGGGGTTATGCTTTAGAGACGGCCGCATTCACGTTGAATAGGACACCGTCAAAAATCCGTTGAGACGACGCCTTATGAACTGTGGTTTGGCAAGAAACCAAAGTTGTCGCTTTAAAGTTTGGGGCCGCGATGCTTATGTAAAGAAACTTCAACCAGATAAGCTCGAACCCAAATCGGAAAAATGTGTCTTCATAGGATACCCAAAGGAGACTCGTTGGGTACACCTTCTATCACAGATCTCAAGGCAAGATTTCCGCTGTTAATTCGGGTCCTTTCTAGAGAAGGAGTTTCTCTCGAAAGAAGTGAGTGGGAGGAGAGTAGAACTTGATGAGATAATCAGATTCCGCTTCCCTTATTGGAAAGTAGTTCATCACAAGAAATGGTTCCTGTGACAACTACACCAATTAGTGAGGAAACTAATGATGATGATCATGAAGCTTCGTGATCAAGTTGCCATCGAACCTCGTGAGGTCAACCAGAGTAAAATACGCACCAGAGTGGTACGGTAATCCTATTCGGAAGTCATGTTACTTGACCATGGCGAACCTACAAACTATGAAGAAGCGATGGTGAGCCCAGATTCGCAAAATGGCTGGAAGCCATGAAATCTGAGATGGGATCCATGTATGAGAACAAAGTATGGATTTTGGTTGACTTGTTCGATGATCGGCAAGCCATTGAAAATAAATGGATCTTTAAGAAGAAGACCGACGCCGATGGTAATGTAATCTGCCTACAAAGCTCGACTTGTTGCAAAAGGTTTTCGATAAGTTCAAGGAATTGACTACGATGAGACTTTCTCACCAGAAGCGATGCTTAAGTCCGTCCGAATCATGTTAGCAATCACGTGATTTTATGATTATGAAATTTGGCAAATGGATGTAAAAACTGCATTCTTGAATGGATTTCTAGAAGAAGAGTTGTATATGATGCAACCGTAAGGTTTTATCGATCCAAAAGGTGCTAACAAAGTGTGCAAGCTCCAGCCGATCAATTTATGGTCCGTGCAAGCCTCTCGAGTTAGAATAAACGCTTTGATAATGTGATCAAAGCATATGGGTTTGTAAAGACTTTGGAGAAGCCTCAGTATTTACAAGAAAGTGAGTGGGAGCTCAGAGCATTTCTAATATTATATGTGGACTTATATATTATTGATTGGAAATGATATAGAATTTCTGGATAGCATAAAAGGATACTTGAATAAAAGTTTTCAATGAAAGACCCTAAGTGAAGCTTGCTTACATATTGGGCATCAAGATCTATAGAGATAGATCAAGACGCTTAATTGACTTTCACAAAGCACATACCTTGATAAAGTTTTGAAAAGTTCAAATGGATCGTGCAAAGAAAGGTTTTTACCCGTGTTGCAAGGTGTAAGATTGAGTCGACTCAATGCCCCACCACAGCAGTAAGATAGAGAGAAAATGAAAGATGTTCCCTATGCTTCAGCCCATAGGCTCTATCATGTATGCAATGCTGTGTACCGCATTCGACGTATGCTTAGTCTGTAAGCTTGGCAAGGTGTAGGTACCAAAGTAATCCAGAATGGATCATCGGACAGCCGTCAAAAACATCCTGAAATACCCGAAAAGGACTAAGGATATGTTTCTCATATATGGAGGTGACAAAGAGCTGCTCGTAAATGGTTACGCCGATGTAAGCTTTGACATCGATCCTGACGATTCTAAATCGCAAACCGGATACGTGTTTTTATTAAACGTGGAGCCGCTGGTTGGTGCAGTTCTAAACAAAGGCCGTATGGCGGGATCTACATGTGAAGCGGAGTACATAGCTGCTTCGAAGCAAAGCAAATGAAGGAGTCTGGATGAAAGAGTTCATTTCGATCTAGGTGTCATAC
Source organism: Aegilops bicornis (assembly GCA_021605145.1). Taxonomy (NCBI): domain Eukaryota; kingdom Viridiplantae; phylum Streptophyta; class Magnoliopsida; order Poales; family Poaceae; genus Aegilops; species Aegilops bicornis. The sequence continues at coordinate 154,532,402 of CM038673.1, forward strand.
CTAGTGCATCGGGACCGATGTAAATCTTATGGGACACTTCTGGTGCAATTGCCTTGTCAAAGGTATCCAGATTTCAGAAGAGGACCTAGCACATCTAGAGACGCTTCACGTCCATTCGGGAGCAAGTCCAAGTGGGAGACATAGCGATTTGCAAAATACTTACTGATCTGAATGTTGCGTACTCCATCGACTAAGCCTCTTCCACGAGCAAAACATGATCAGCACCAAGACTCCATGGGTGTAAGGATCATTACTTTGTAATCTAGATTATTGACTCTAGTGCAAGTGGGAGACTCAAGGAAATATGCCCTAGAGGAAATAAAAAAGTAATTATTTATTTCCTTATAACAAGATCAAAGTATATTATACATGCTAGAATTGTATTAAACCGAAACATAAAACAAGTGAGAATATAAAGACAAACAAGATGTCACTAGTATGCCTCTATTTGACTAGCTTGTTAATCAAAGATGGTTATGTTTCCCTAACCATGAACAAGGAGTTGTTATTTGATTAACAAGGTCACATCATTAGTTGAATGATCTGATTGACATGACCCATTCCGCTAGCTTAACACTTTGATCGCTTAGTATGTTAATGCTTTTCTTCATGACCCATACATGTTCCCTCGTAACTATGAGATTATGCAACTCTGCTTACCGGAGGAACACTTTGGTACTACCAAACGCCACAACGAATCTGGGTGATTATAAAGGAGTACTACAGGTGTGTCTCCAAAGGTACTTGTTGGGTTGGCGATTTCGAGATTAGGTTTTGTCATCCGATTGCCTGAGAGGTATCTCCGTGCCTTCTCGGTAATGCACATCACTTAAAGCTCAGAAGCATTACAACTAATGAATTAGTTGTGAGATGATGTATTACGGAACGAGTAAAGAGATTCTACCGCAATCTAGATTGAACTAGGTATTGATACCGACGATCGAATCTCGGGTAAGTAACATACCGATGACAAAGGGAACAACGATGTCGTTATGCGCGTTTGACCGATAAAGATCTTCAGAGAATATGTAGGAACCAATATGGGCATCCGTGTTCCGCTATTGGTTATTGACCGAGAATGGTTCTAGCTCATGTCTACATAGTTCTCGAACCCGTAGGGTCCGCACGCTTAACGCTTCGGCTGACAGTTCACTATGAGTTTATAAGTATTGATGCAATCAAGTTTGTTCGGAGTCCCCGGATGTGATCACGGACATGACGAGGAGTCTCGAAATGGTCGAGACATAAAGATTGATATATTGGAAGCCTATGTTTGGACTTGGAAGGGTTCCGAATGAAAACAGGAAGTTATTTAACACCGGGGTTAATGAACCCCCGGGGTATATGGGCCTTCATGGGCCACAAGGGAGAAGAGGAAGGGCCGCCAGGTGGGCTGCGCGCCCTCCCCTCTAGTCCCAATAGGACAAGGAGAGGGGCGCGCCTCTTCCCTCTTTCCCTCCCCAATCCTACTCCAACTAGGACAGTGGGGGAGTCCCACTCCTGCGGGAGTAGGACTCCTCCAGCGCGCCTCCTCCCCAAGGCTGGCCGCACCCCCCTTGGCTCCTTTATATACGGGGCAGGGGCACCCCATGACACACAAGTTGATTCACGGATCTTTCCTTAGCCGCAAAGCGGTGCCCCCTTCCACCATATTCCACTTCGGCTATATCGTCATGCGAGCTTAGGCGAAGCCCTCGCGGCCGAGAAGTCATATCGCCGCTGAGCTTAGGGCGAAGCCCCGCGGCCGGTGGAGCATCAACATCGCCACCACGCCGCCGTGCCGACGGAACTCATCCTCGACACTTTGGCCGGATCGAGTCCGGGATCGCCATCGACCAACGTGCGTAACTCGGAGGTGCCGTGACGCTCGGTGCTTGGATCGGCTTGATCATGAAGACGCATTTACTACATCAACCGCGTTGTTATAACGCCTGCCCGGGTCTCACGAGGGTACGTGGACGACATTCTCCTCTCTCGCTGCTATGCCATCACCATGGTCTTGGCGTGATCGTGAGGGAAATTTTTGAAATTACCACGCTCCCCAACAAAGGGTATCCGAGCCTGGTTTTATGCGCGATGTCATATGCACGAGTAGAACACAAGTGAGTTGTGGACGATACAAGTCATACCGCTTACCAAAGATGTCATACTTTGGTTCAGCGGTATTGTTGGACGAGACGATCCGGACTCAACCTTACGCTGCATTTCCACGCGAGACCGTTCTCTCGACGTGCTTTTGCACATAGATGGCTTATGAAGACCTGCCTCTCCAACTTTAGTTGAACTGAGTGGCATACGCCCGGTCCTTGAGAAGGTTAAAACGGAGTCTATTTGATCAAGTATCGCTGTGGTTTTGATGCGTAGGTAAGAACGGTTCTTGCTCAAATTTCGTAGCAGCGATCATTTAAAACTTGCAACAACAAAGTAGAGGACGCCTAACTTGTTTTTGCAGGGGCATGTTGTGATGTGATATGGCCAAGACGTGATGCTATATTTTATTGTATGAGATGATCATGTTTTGTAACCGAAGTTATCGCAATCGGGCAGGAGCCATATGGTTGTCGCTTATTGTATGAAATGCAAACGCTATGTAATTGCTTTACTTTATCACTAAGGAGTAGCGATAGTCGAGAAGCAATAGTCGATTTAGACGACAACGATGCTACGATGGAGATCAAGGTGTCGCCACGGTGATTTATGGTGATCATGACGGTGCTTCGAAGCGATGGAGATCACAAGCACAAGATGATGATGACCATATCATATCACTTATATTGATTGCATGTGATGTTTATCCTTTATGCATCTTATCTTGCTTTGTTTCGACGGTAGCATTATAAGATGATCTCTCACTAAAATTATCAAGAAGTGTTCTCTCGAGTATGCACCGCTACAAAGTTCGTAGTACCCGCACACCACGTGATGATCGGTGTGATAAGTTCTACGTCCATCTACAACGGGTGCAAAACAGTTGCACACGCCGAATACTCAGGTTAAACTTGACGAGCCTAGCATATAACAGATATGGCCTCGAACACAAGAGAGACCGAAAGGTCGAACGTGAATCATATAGTAGATATGATCAACATAGTGATGTTCACCATTGAAACTACTCCGCCTCACGTGATGATCGGACATGGTTTAGTTGATTTGGATCACGTGATCACTTAGATGACTAGAGAGATGTCCGCCTAAGTGGGAGTTTTTTTAATATGATTAATTGAACTTAAATTTATCATGAACTTAGTACCGATAGTATTTTGCTTGTCTATGGTTAATGTAGATAGATGGCTCGTAATGTTGTTCCGCTGAATTTTAATGCTCTTTGAGAAAAGCAAAGTTGAAAGATGATGGTAGCAATTACAACGGACTGGGTCCGTAACTTGAGGGATTATCTCATTGCTGCACAGTAAAAATTACGCCCCGGAAGTACGTACGGGTGACAGTTCGTCAGCAGATGCCGAGCCAGAAGTTGTGAACGCCCCGCAAAGCAGAGCCGATGACTACTCTATAGTTCAAGGTGCCATGCTTTACGGCTTAGAACCGGTCTTCAACGACGCTTTTGAACGTCATGGAGCATATGAGATGTTCCAGTGAGTTGAAGTTAATATTTCAAGCAAAATGCCCGGATTGAGAGATTATGAAGTCTCCAATAAGTTCTATAGCTGCAAGATGGAGGAGAATAGTTCACAAGGAGCACATACTCAAAAATGTCCTGGGTATAACAATCACTTAATTCAGCCGGGAGTTAATCTTCCTGATGATAGTGTCATTGATGCAATTCTCCAATCATCGCCACCAAGCTACAAGAGCTTCGTGATGAACTATAATATGCAAGGGATGACTAAGACAATTCCTGAGCTCTTCGCGATGCTAAAAGCCGCTGGAGGTAGAAATCAAGAAAGAGCATCAAGTGTTGATGGTCAACAAGACCACTAGTTTCAAGAAAAGGGCAAAGGGAAGAAGAAGGAAACTTCAAAAGAACAAAGCAAGAAAGTTGCTGATCAAGAGAAGAAACCCAAGTCTGACATAAGCCTGAAATCGAGTGTTTTTACCGCAAGGCAGACGGACATCGGAAGCGGAACTGCCCCAAGTATTTGGCGGATAAAAAGGATGGCAAGGTGAACAAAGGTATATGTGATATACATGTTATTGATGTGTACCCACTAGAGCTCGAGTAGCACCTGGTATTTGATACTGGTTCTGCTGCTAATATTTGCAACTCAAACAGGACTACGGAATAGACGAAAGCACTAGCAAAGGACGCAGGTGACGGCGCGCTGTGGGAAATGGTTCCAAAGTCAATGTGATCGCGGTCGGCACGCTTACCTCTACATCTACCTTCGGGATTAGTTTTTAGACCTAAATAATTGTTATTTGGTGCCAGCGCTGAGAGCATGAACATTATATCTGGATCTTGTTTAATGCGAGACGGTTATTCATATTTAAATCAGAGAATAATGGTTGTTCTATTTATATGAGTAATATCTTTTATGGTCATGCACCCTTGAAGAATGGTCTATTCTTGTTGAATCTCGACAGAGTGATAATACATATTCATAATGTTGAAGCCAAAAGATGCAGAGTTGATAATGATAGTGCGATTTATTTGTGGCAATCGCCGCTTAGGTCATATCGGTGTAAAACGCATGAAGAAACTCCATACCGATGGGCTTCTCGGAATCACTTGATTATGAATCACTTGGTACTTAAGTAACCGTGCCTCATGGGCAAGATGACAAAAACGCCGTTTCCTCCTGGAACTATGGAGCGAGCAAATCGATTTGTTGGAAATCATACATACTGATGTTTGTGGTCCAATGAATGTTGAGGCATCGCCATGGTATCGTTATTTTCTCACCTTCACAGATGATTTAAGCAGTATATGGGTATATCTACTTAATGAAACACAAATCAAACGCTTTGAAAAGTTCAAAGAATTTCGAGTGAAGTGGAAAAATCATCGTAACAAGAAAATAAAGTTTCTATGATCTGATCGTGGAGGAGAATATTTGAGTTACGAAGTTTGGTTTACATTTGAAACAATGTGGAATAGTTTCAAGAATCTCACGCCACCCGAACACCACAGAGAAATGGTGTGTCCTAACGTCAGAATCGTGATTTTACTAGATATGGTGCGATCTATGATGTCTATTTCCGATTTACCGCTATCGCTTTGGGGTTATGCTTAGAGACGGCCGCATTCACGCTTGAATAGGACACCGTCAAAACTGCTTGAGACAACGCCTTATGAACTGTGGGTTTGGCAAGAAACCAAAGTTGTCAAGCTTAAAGTTTGGGGCATGGCGATGCTTATGTAAAGAAACTTCAACCAGATAAGCTCTAACCCAAATCGAAAAATGTGTCTTCATAGGATACCCAAAGGAGACTCATAGTACACTCTATCACAGATCTGAAGGCAAGATTTTCGTTGTTAATTCGGGTCCTTTCTAGAGAAGGAGTTTCTCTCAAAGAAGTGAGTGGAAGGAGAGTAGAACTTGATGAGATAATCAAGATCTGCTCCCCTTATTGAAAGTAGTTCATCACAAGAAATGGTTCCCGTGGATAACTACACCAATTAGTGAGGAAACTAATGATGATGACTGCGAAGCTTCGCATCAAGTTGCTACCGAACTCCCTCGTAGGGTCAACCAGAGTAAAATACGCCACTGACCAGAGTGGTACGGTAATCCTATTCTCGAAGTCATGTTACTTGGACCATGGCGTAACCTACAAACTATGAAGAAGCGATGGTGAGCCCAGATTCGCAAAATGGCTGGAAGCCATGAAATCTGGAGATGGGATCCATGTATGAGAACAAAGTATGGATTCTTTGGGTTGACTTGCCCGATGATCGGCAAGCCATTGAAAATAAATGGATCTTTAAGAAGAAGATCGACGCCGATGGTAATGTAACTGCTTCACAAAGCTCGACTTGTTGCAAAAGGTTTTCGACAAGTTCAAGGAATTGACTAATATGAGACTTTTTCACCCAGAAGCGATGCTTAAGTCTGTCCAATCATGTTAGCAATTGCACGATTTTTATGATTATGAAATTTGGCAAATGGATGTAAAAACTGCATTCTTGAATGGATTTCTAGAAGAAGAGTTGTATATGATGCAACCAGAAGGTTTTGTCGATCCAAAAGGTGCTAACAAAGTGTGCAAGCTCCAAATGATCAATTTATGGTCCGTGCAAGCCTCTCGAGTTGAATAAACGCTTTGATAGTGTGATCAAAGTATATGGGTTTGTCTGCACTTTTGGAGAAGCCTGTGATTTACAAGAAAGTGAGTGGAGCCTCAGAGCATTTCTAATATTATATGTGGACGCATATATTACTGATTGGAAATGATATAGAATTTCTGGATAGCATAAAAGGATACTTGAATAAAAGTTTTCAATGAAAGACCTCGTGAAGCTGCTTACATATTGGGCATCAAGATCTATAGAGATAGATCAAGACGCTTGATTGGACTTTCACAAAGTACATACCTTGATAAAGTTTTGAAAAGTTCAAAATGGATCAGCAAAGAAAGGTTTTTTTACCCCGCAGTTGTTAAGGTGTAAGATTGAGTCGTACTCAATGCCCACCACTACGTACAGAAGATAGAGAGAAAATGAAAGATGTTCCCTATGCTTCAGCCATAGGCTCTATCATGTATGCAATGCTGTGGTACCGCATCTGACGTATGCTTAGTCTGTAAGCTTCAAGGTAGGTACCAAAGTAATCCAGAATGGATCATCGACAGCGTCAAAAACATCCCAAATACCTAAAAGGACTAAGGATATGTTTCTCATATATGGAGGTGACAAAGAGCTAGTCGTAAATGGTTACGCCGATGTAAGTTTTGACATCGATCCTGGACGATTCTAAATCGCAAACCGGATACGTGTTTTATTAAACGTGTGGAGCCGCTGGCTGGTGCGCCTAAACAAAGCGCCGTGGCGGGATCTACATGTGAAGCGGAGTACATAGCTGCTTCTAAGCAAATGAATGAAGGAGTCTGGATGAAAGAGTTCATTTCCCATCTAGGTGTCATACCTAGTGCATCGGGACCGATGAAGATCTTCCGGTGACAATACTGTGCAATTGCCTTTAGCAAAGGAATCCAGATTTCACAAGAGGACCAAGCATATCAAGAGACGCTCAATTCCATTCGGACCAAGTCCAAGTGGAGACATAGAGATTTGCAAAATACATACGGATCTCGAATGTTGCGCACTCCATTGACTAAGCCTCTTCCACGAGCAAAACATGATCAGCACCAAGACTCCATGGGTGTAAGGATCATTACTTTGTAATCTAGATTATTGACTCTAGTGCAAGTGGGAGACTCAAGGAAATATGCCCTAGAGGCAATAATAAAGTTATTATTTATTTCCTTATATCATGATAAAAGTTTATTATTCATGCTAGAATTGTATTAACCGGAAACATAATACATGTGTGAATATATAGACAAACAAAGATGTCACTAGTATGCCTCTATTTGACTAGCTTGTTAATCAAAGATGGTTATGTTTCCAACCATGAACAAGGAGTTGTTATTTGATTAACAAGGTCACATCATTAGTTGAATGATCTCGATTGACATGACCCATTCCGCTAGCTTAACACTCTGATCGCTTAGTATGTTAATGCTTTCTTTCATGACCCATACATGTTCTCGTGAATTCATGAGATTATGCAACCCTGCCACCGGAGGAACACTTTGGTACTACCAAACGTCACAACGTGAATCGGGTGATTATAAAGGAGTACTACATGGTGTCTCCAAAGGTACTTGTTGGGTTGGCGATTTCGAGATTAGGTTTTGTCACTCCGATTGCTTCCGAGAGGTATCTCCGTGCCTTCTCGGTAATGCACATCACTTAAAGCTCAGTAAGCATTACAACTAATGAATTAGTTGTGAGATGATGTATTATGGAACGAGTAAAGAGATTTTACCGGTAACGTAGATTGAACTAGGTATTGGATACCGACGATCAATCTCTCAGCAAGTAACATACCGATGACAAAGGGAACAACGATGTCGTTATGCGGTTTGACCGATAAAGATCTTCAGAGAATATGTAGGAACCAATATGGGCATCTGTGTTCCGCTTATTGGTTATTGACCGAGAATGATTCTAGGTCATGTCTACATAGTTCTCGAACCCGTAGGGTCCGCACGCTTAACGCTTCGGCGACAGCTTCACTATGAGTTTATAAGTATTGATGCAATCAAGTTTGTTCGAGTCCCGGATGTGATCACGGACATGACGAGGAGTCTCAAATGGTCGAGACATAAAGATTGATATATTGGAAGCCTATGTTTGACTTCGAAGGGTTCCGAGTGAAAACAGAAGTTACCGAACACCGGGGTTACCGGAATCCCTGGGGTATAAGGGCCTTCATGGGCCACAAGGGAGAAGAGGAAGGGCCGCCAGTGGGCTGCGCGCCTCCCCTCTAGTCCTAATAGGACAAGGAGAGGGGGCGCGCCTCTTCCTCTCTTCCTCCCCAATCCTACTCCAACTAGGACAGTGGGGAGTCCTACTCCTGGGAGTAGGACCTCCAGCGCTGCCCCAAGGCTGGCCGCACCCCCTTGGTTTTTTATATACTGGGGCAGGGGCACCCCATGACACACAAGTTGATCTACGGATCTTTCCTTAGCCGTGGTGCGGTGCCCCTTCCACCATATTCCACTTCGTCATATCGTCGCTGAGCTTAGGCGAAGCCTCGCCACCGGAGAAGTCATACCGTCATGAGCTTAGGCGGCCTCGCCGGTGGAGCATCAACATCGCCACCACGCCGTCAGGCCGACGGAACTCATCCCCGACACTTTGCCGGATCGGAGTCCGGGATCGCCATCGAGCTGAACGGTGCGTAACTCTGAGGTGCCGCACGCTCGCGCTTGGATCGGCCGGATCGCGAAGACGCATTTACTACATCAACCGCTGCCACAGTTATAACGCTCGCCGGGTTCACGAGGGCACGTGGACGGACACTCTCCCCTCTCGCTATGCCATCACCATGGTCTTGCGCGTGATCGTGAGGAAAATTTTGAAATTACTACGCCTCAACAGACATCATAGATCACACCATACCCAATAGAGTGCGTAGTACGACGCTCGGACACACCGCTATTACCGAGGTGTTCCAAAGCGGCGTGAGTTGTGAAACGATTCCACATTTCCTTAAGTGTGTACCAAATTCGTGACTTAAATATTCTCCTCCACGATCTCGATCGTAAGAACTTTATTTTTCTTGGCCACGTTGATTCTCTACGCCATTCTGAAATTCCTTGAACTTTTCAAAGGTCTCAAACTTTGTGTTTCATCAAGTAGACATACACATATCTACTCAAGTCATCATGAGAGTGAGAACATAACGATATCCTCCGCGAGCCCTCAACGCCAATGGACCACACACATCGGTATGTATGATTTCCAATAAGTTGGTTGCTCGCCCATTGTTCCGAGAATGGAGTCTTGGTCATTTTGCCCATGAGGCATGGTTCAGACATGTGTCAAATGATTCATAATCGAGAGACTCTAAAAGTCCATCGTATCGGAGCTTCTTCATGCGCTTTGACACCAATGTGACCATATGGCAAAGTACCACAAGTATGTGGACTATCGTTATCAACTTTTACATCTTTTGGTATCCACACTATGAATATGTGTAATATTACGCTCGAGATTCATTAAGAATAAACCATCGACCATCTGGAGCATGACCATAAAACATATCTCTCATATAAATAGAACAAACCATTATTCTCGGATTTAAATGAGTAGCCATCTCGCATTAAACGAGATCCTCGATACAAATGTTCATGCTCAAACTTGGCACTAAATAACAATTATTGAGGTTTAAAACTAACTCGTGAGGTAAATGTAGAGGTAGCGTATGACGGGCATCACATCGACCTTTGGAACCATTCCCGACGCTGCATCGCCACCTCGCCCTTCGCCAGCCTCCGCTTATTCCGCAGCCGTGAGTTACAAATGTGAGCAACGGCACCGTATCAAATACCCGTGAGTTACTACGAGTAATCGGTAAGGTACACATCAATTACATGTATATCAAATATATCTTTAGTGTTGCCGCCTTTCTTGTTCCGCTAAGTATTTGGGGCGCTCCGCCCAATGGTTCTTCCCTTTGCAATAAAAAGCACTTCCCTCGTGCTTGGGTCCATTCTTTTGACTTCTTCCCAAAGAATCTGCTTATCGGGCGCCAAGCAACATCCTTGCCGTCATTCTTCTTGGAAGTTCTTCTTACCCTTGCCCTTCTTGAACTTAGTGGTTTTATTGACCATCAACACTTGATGTTCCTTTCTTGATTTCTATCACGATTTCAAAGATTGAAAATACTTCGTGAATAGTTTTCACCCATCCTCAGATATTGTAGTTCATCACAAAGCTCTTTAGCTCGGGTGGGAGCGCATCAAGGATTCTCACAATGACCGCCTCGTCCGGGAGGTTAATGTCCACCGGGACAAAGCGGTTGTGGAAACCTGCACACTTTGAATATGTGCTCACCGACGTAACTATTTTCCTCCATCTACAACTATAGAACTTGGTCGGAGACTTCATATCTCGACCCAAGCATGAGCTTGGAAAACCATTTTCAGCCTCCTCGACATCTCATATGCTCCGTGTTGCTCAAAACGCTATTGGAGCCCCGGTTCTAAGTCAAAGCATGCCGCATCGAACGAGGGAGTAATCATCGCTGACGAGACCGCCAAGCCGCTCATAACGCCTTGGTTCTCTCGATGGGTGCTTCACCTAGCGGTGCTTCTAGGATATATTGTTTCTTGGCTGCTATGAGGATGATCTCGTGTTCCGACTCAAATCAATAGTTGCTGCAATCGCCTTTTCAGCTTTTGGTTTTCTAGGAACGCCAGTTCATGGTGACATGAGCGCTGGCCATTTGATCTACAAGACATTTTGCAAAGATTTTAGACTAATGTTCATGATAATTAAGTTCATCTTAATCAAATTATATAATGAACTCCCACCAGATTTGACATCCTCTAGTCATCTAAGTGTTACATGATCCGAGTTTACTCAGGCCGTGGTCCGATCATCACGGAGACGGACTAGTCATCGCCGGTGAACATCTCCATGTTGATCAGATCTTCCATACGACTCATGTTCGACCTTTCGGCCTCTTGTGTTCCGGAGGCCATGTCCGTCAGACATGCTAGGTTCGCTGTTAACCTGCAAGTGTTTTGCATGTGTAAAACCGTCTTACACCCGCTGTATGTGAACGTAAGAATCTATCACACCCTTATCATCACGTGGTGTCAAACGCATTTAACTTTAGCAACGGCGCACGCTTAGGGAGAACACTTTCTTGAAATTATTATATGGGATCATCTTATTTACTACCGTCGTTTCTAAGTAAACAAGATGCATAAACATAATAAACATCACATGCAATTATATAGTAGTGACATGATATGGCCAATATCATACAGCTCCTTTGATCTTCATCTTTGGGGGCTCCAAGGATCATCTTGTCACCGCATGACACCATGATCTCCATCATCATGATCTCCATCATCGTGTTCCATGAAGTTGCTCGCCAACTATTACTTCTACTACTATGGCTAACACGCTTAGCAATAAAGTAAAGAAATG